>CM069931.1:36353802-37612899 GCA_036172225.1 Cryptocoryne crispatula var. balansae
CCGCCCTACTCCGAGCGCAAAACAAAAACAAATGATCAATTGTTTGCTGTTCCAAACGGCACACCTTACATAGTGGACTGATATGTCTACATCTGCGAGAAACTGCCAAGTTAGTGGGCAGGGAGCCAGATAGAATCTTCCACAAACAAAATAACATTTTTTGAGAAAGGAGACTTCCCACTGTATGGTGCCAGAGTTTACGCCAAATAACCAAGTTTGATGATCCAGCTGGATACTTTGCTTCGTTCAAAAATATGTATGCCGATTTCAGAGTGAAAGAGCCATGAGGAGTAAAAGGCCAAATAGGGGAATCCTTTGCCAAATCTGCATGAATGGTTGTGTTCAAAATACGCATAGCAGAAGCATAATCAAACCATGTAAAAATGATGCATTGTCGGTTTAAGAACCTTCCAAGATAAGGTCCTTAACTAGACCCGGGAAAAATTACCTGGCACTTTAGGAACTAAAGGACCCTTATCATCACGGATCCATTTATGTTTCCGGGGATGAATCTCGGCCCCATCTTTAATTTTCCGGATAATGGCATTAAATAAAAGAGGTCTAACCGTGAGCATAAACTTCCATACAGGAGAATCAGTGTATTTGGCTCGCACCTGCCAGATGGTGTATCTCCGGAGATATTTTGTTGTCAATAACTTAACCCATAAACTGTCCTCTTTATGCATAAAATTCCATAAAAGCCTCATACCAGAAGCCAAGTTTAAAGCTTGTACATCTTTAATACCCATACCTTGACCTCTTGGGTTGTTTAATAGCTGACCAGTTTATAAAGTGGATCTTCCTATTTTGGGAATCATTATAAGCCCACCAAAATCTACGCTGGAAAAGCTCAAGTTGGTTGATAGTCTTAGCGGGAAATTGAGAAATAGACATAGCATGTAGAGGAATATGGCCAATAGTAGAATTAATAAGTGTAGTTCTTCCAGCAGTGGATAATAGATTAGCCTTCCAACCGGCTAATTTATCTTTACAAGCCCGAATTATATTTTCAGATAAAACAGTTTTTCCTCTTAAAGGGTCCCATGGTAAACCAAGATAAAGATCCTCTTTTGATGCCATTTGAAAAGCGGTCATAGTGCAAATGCTATCACACAAAGAAGTTGAAACATTGTTACTAAAACAAATTTTTGACTTAGAAGAATTGATAGCCTGACCTGATATATTCTCATACTCGCGGAGAATTTTTAAAAACACCTTGACTTCCTCAAGTTCAGCCCTTCCACAGATTATCAAATCATCTGCGAACATGATATGAGTAATTGGAGGTCCCCCCTTAGTAATTGTGACCCCAGAAATCTGTTGTAGATAAGCTGCCTGGGAAAACATCATAGAAAGCACCTCAGCACATAATATATAAAGATAAGGAGAAAGTGGACAGCCTTGCCGAATTCCCCTAGTAGGTAATATTTTATCAGAGTAATGACCATTCAAATTCAATGAATAAGAAACTATCCTAGTGCATTGCATGATGATATTCACTAGGTGGATGGGGAAGCCCCTTTTGAGTAATACAAGTTGTAAGAAATCCTAGCGAAGTTTGTCATAAGCTTTATGTATGTCAAGTTTAGCCATAAAATACCACACCTTACCTTTCTTCCATTTGAAAGCATTTCTAATCTCCTGAACAATAATAACATTATCAATCCCATTCCTAGCTGGAACAAAAGCTGTCTGAAGCTCAGAGATCAACTGTGGCAGCAAGGGTTTCAACCTATTGGCAATCACTTTAGTAAGAACTTTTAACAATACATTACAATGACTAATCGGTCTATAGTGCTCCGGCCTATTAGCATTTGGTCTCTTCGGGATTAAAGTAATGAGAGTATGATTTAAAGCTGGTGGCACATAAGCAGTAGAAAACATGTACTTTATAAAACAGAATATATCCTCATACATAAGAGACCAGTAATGCTGGAAAAATAAGGGGGGGAGACCATCAATCCCTGGAGACTTGTCCGGTTTCATTAAGGCGTTACTCAAACAACATCAAACTACTATAAATCTGATACCTTCATTCCTATCTCTAGTCATTGTCCGATAAAGATCCACCCTTGATTAAATCGGTGTAATTATTTACTTGGACAAAGTGCGAAGAGAAACCCAATTCAACCTCTCCTGTGTTTCCCATATCAAGCTCTACAATTATTTGATAGTTTATTTTTAACACCGATATGCATGGTGTCGATATTAAATTTAATCTTGCCGGTCGAGCCTGGCTCGATTGGCACGGGGACCTGCGCGGCTGCGCCTGGGGGCGCAGGTCGCATCTTCGAGCCTCCCGGCGGCACTAACCGGGCGTCCCCGGGGGGACGACCTGTGGGGTTCTACAGGGTCGAACCCTCGCCACCCGCGGCAGCTGCGGGACCTCTGGCCACGTGAACAAAAAAAAAAAAATTAAATTTAATCTTACACTATATTTTTATATCAAATCTGGATCTGGCACAGATTTGGGTCGGACGGTCGCAGATTGCAAAGCTCTCCGCGTCCAGATCCATCCCGTGTTCCCAGCCGGAGAAGCAGAGCCGCCCCCTCAAAAAAACCACACCTTTCTGGTCGGTCCGCCTCTCCGCCACCGGGACGGACCGGCTTCCTCTCCCGGCGGCGCGTAAAAGCCGCAACTTTGGTCTCCCCCATGGCTTCCTCCGCGGCTTCCCATCTCCACCTCTGCGCGCTCGCGCTCCGCCGCCGGCAACGCCACACGGGACCCGATAGTCTGCTCTTCTCCGCCGCGCCCCCTTCTCTCCCTCACCGCTCTCCGCTCGCAGCACCTCACAGGAGCTCGTCCATCTGCGTCCGGCGCATCAGGGTTCAACATCGCCAGCAGCAGGAGCAGGGGGGGCAACCGCCACGGGAGGTACCGGCGGCGGATCCGACCCCCCTGCCGCCGCGCCTCCGGGAGATCATCTCCCTCTTCCAATCCGTCTCCGACCCCAAGGCCAAATACCAGCAGCTCCTCCACTACGGCTCCAAGCTTCCGCCGCTGGACCCCCGCTTCAAGACCGAGGAGCACCGGGTCCGCGGCTGCGTCTCGCAGGTCTGGGTCCGCGCCTTCCCCGACCCCGCCGGCCCCGCTGCCGCCGTCCGCTTCGAGGCCGATTCCGACTCGGCGCTCACGAAGGGCCTTGCGGCCCTCCTGGTGCTGGGGCTGTCGGGTGCCCCAGCGCTCGACATAGCTCGCGTCTCCCCGGAGTTCGTTCACCTGCTCGGGCTCCGGCAGAGCCTCACCCCCTCGAGGAACAATGGCTTCTTGAACATGCTCAAGCTGATGCAGCAGAAGGCCCTGGAGCTCCATGCCCGCGGCGGCAATTCCACGACGGACGGCGTCTCGAGCCGGAAAGACTCCACCTTGGTTGAGGGTCCCGACTCGGATGCCATGTCCGCGACCGCGGATGTTCTGGATGGCAAAGACGGTAACTTGCTTGTGAACGGGAACGGAGATGATGGTCATTCGGTGATTGATGGCGATGATCGGGCCCATGAGGCGGATTCGGGTGTCGTTTACCAAGTTCCGTCGAGTTCCGGCGGTAGAGCATCGAGGATCAGGGAGATACTGGAGCGAGAGCTTCAGCCGACGGTGTTGGAAGTTCAGGACATCTCAAATCAACATGCCGGCCATGCTGCTGTCCGCCGGAGCGGCGACGGCGAGACTCATTTTAACCTGAGGATTGTTTCGAAGGAGTTCGAGGGGAAGAGTTTGGTGAAAAGGCACCGCCTTGTTTACGACTTGTTGAAAGAGGAGTTGCAGAGCGGCTTGCATGCTCTCTCCATTGTAGCCAAGACCCCTGTTGAAGTTAGTGTAAATTAGGAAGTGGACGGTTATAGAAGGTACCCTTTTGCTTCTTCTCATTGATATCTTTTTTTCCTTTCAGACGGTAATCCATCCCAAATATGAGAATCATATGATCCCAATGTCGGGTTATGATGGATGTTTTTGTGAGATTTCAGCACGAAAAGGATTAAATATTGATATAGACACTTTGATAACTTCGATTCCTGATGTTATCTATGAATGGTTTCTCGTGAATGGACCCTGATCGCACTATGATCAATGCCATCAAGGATTCAAGATACATCTTGAGCTGACTATGGTAAAACCATATCAAAGAACCTTTTTGTTCGGAATCCCACCATCAGATCTGATTTGTGTTCTTCAATCTTTACACGATGTCGCTTCCGCTTCTCCAGAGGGTTCTTGTACTCCTGGGATTGTTGTTCTTCCCTACAGATCTTGGGCTTCCTCCTCCTTGAGCTAGTCTTCCAGCTTCCAGGCTTTCCAAGTACAGCACCTTCACTAAATTGTGGAACCTTCGTCTAAATGTTGGAAGCCGGGAGATGGACAAAACGATTCCCTGCAACCTGCAGATTAAGACAAGGGAATCAAAGGGGTATCCTCTGTTTAATGTAATCCGAAGCATTCTATATTGTTCATGACATGGACATATGAATTGGCGAAAAGGTTTAGTCTATCAGGAGAGATCTTGGTCAACCAAAACAAGAGGGCTTACCTTCTAATAATAGCCTGCAACTGAGCTTTCCTGACAATGTTATGAGACGGGAATCCACTGCCATTCCAATCCTCAGGCTTTCCTTCATCACAAACCATCATCAACTTCCTCAGGCAGGCTTCTTCATCCTCACTTAATTGATGCTCCTTGATCTGTTCCTTCATGATCAGCAGTGGCCCAAGAAGCCACTCAAGAACTTTATCCTTCGGCCAGTTAAAATCTGTCAGTTCCACTCCGTCAGCTACAGCAAAGACATCATTAGATCTTCTCATTCCACATTCGAAAAAAGAAGCTTTGAATGAATTGAAAGCCTTACTTAGTAATAATCCGTAAGCACTTGACCTTGCTGACCTAACTAAGCATTCTAGGATACACCAAGCAGGTAACTTTATAGCCAATTTCGTGCTTCGCCCTTTAAGAATGCAATCTTCAATGTCGGACATGTTCACCAACCCATCTTGGACGAGGATTCTTCCGTTTAATTCACATGATCTAAAGAGCCAATCCCATATCTGCAAGTGCTATTCACCATCAAGAACAGTAATGGAATAAAGAAAATCTTCATGGTTGCAAAAGTTTATCAACTTTTCACCTGTATGGCTTTTAATCTCTGCAAGCCCATCCTTGGTGTCCTCGATTGTTCTGAAGACAGCTTTGTCTGAATAGGACTTGAAGTATTTCTCTTGTTCTCAAGTTTATCTTGATATTCATGCTGGCTCCTTTTGGTTTTCCGGTACTCAGGCCTGGCTGTCGAATCACAATAATGGAAGTCATTGCTGGAATCTTGCAAATTTCCTGTGCTTCATCATACTAAGTGGGTCTAATAGGGACCATAAGCCATACCTTGGAAAGCAGGATCCTTCTCTCAAATACAGTAAGTCATTTGTATACTCATCAAACATTGAAATCACTGATATGACGTAAAGGAATCCCATCTGGATCGAACCTTCCTGGTCAGAAAATTGGAATAGAAGCTCAACATCTCATGAAGTTCTTTGTTGATATCCACTATAATGAAATATTTATACAATATACACCATTCAAGTCTCTATATGACACAATGTAAGAGAGTACTGACCTGATAGGCAACAATAGCACTGTAGAAAGCTAGGAAGTAGCTGCAAAGGAAAGCACATATTACTGCTCCAATCACTGCTATCGGCCACAACATGATGGCAAGACCAGCAAAAGGAACACACACGGTCTCCAAGAAAGGCCCTTCTCTCCCGACCAAGTCCTCAAAAAGCCGTTTCCATCCTTTCAGCAACATGTAGGGGCTTTTGCACAGGGCTAAGATGGTAACTGCTGGTACATCTATGATAGCAGAAACTATGCAAACCAGCAGACATCCCGGTATTCTCAACGGCCTTCAACATGGACATCAGATAACAAGGAACCATGTGAGTAAGGATAATGAAGGATGAAAGAACTAAACAGGGACAAAGCACACTTTCATAGTTTCATGGCATGTTGTATACTATACTAGCAGATGCTAGCAAGATGAAAAACATCAAGACATCTGGAATTGTGAAACCTTGAGCAAATAGGTATGAGCAGGTGCTATCTTTTTAATAATTGAAGATTCTAAAAAAAAAAGAATGTCAATAATGCAACTATGACTGCATGTATCACTCTGACTATTCTTCCTTGAAGCATTCAATGCGATTACTTTTTTATAAACAAACAACTTTTTTACCATGAGCACAAAGTATATTATGTGCTAACATGAAAAGGTTCGCTCTATTTGGGAAGGTGAGGCTTTTGAAGACAAGTGGTCCCTGTCTTTCGGGAGAAATTTGAAGGAATAAGAATTCGAAGAGGTTTTGGATATCATTGTCTTTTTGACAGCCTTCTCTTGTATAGTCTTGCCGTGGAAGACAAGGTGAAAGTGGATTCTTAATGGGAATCAATTCTTTTCAGTTAAATCAGCTAGTAGAATACATGTGTTGGGGTGGTGTTGAAGTACCTTAATGGAAAACTCTGTGGTCTGCTTTGCTTTCTTTCATGACCAAAGTGTTCTTGTGGAAGATTTCCCGAGGACCGCTTCCAACCAAAACTTATCTCATGCAGATTTTTAAAAGTGGATCAGTGATGTGTGTTTTTTGGGTCTCCAGATGAGGATATAGATCATTTGTTTTTCTATTGTAGCATTATTAATTACATTTGGCATATTCTATTTAAGAGCTGAAAGCTACCCTGGCAGGATCCTTTTATACTGTTCACTTCATCCTGTAGTGAAATAGTAGTGACCCCTGGAGTAGTCACCCGATTTTCTGAAGCCTTTTGCTGCCAGCTATGCTTTGGTCCATATGGAGTTCTCAGAACAGGAGGATCTTTTAGGAGCAGTTCGTCAATCTCGCTACCATCCTTCATCAAGCTGCTGCTTGTATCAAGGATTGGTTTTTTACGTTCTTGGGGCACCTGCTAGATTCATTGGTCTTTTTGGACTGTTTCTTGACCTTAGTTGCTTCCCTAATACTACCGTCGTGGTAGTCGATGGGGCTGTTCATTCTTAGTTCTATTTTGTGTCTTGCTACCGGCTGTACTACAGCTCTCTTTGTTTTGTATGTTTCATCAGGCTTGTAGTTTGAATTTTGCATTCCAACGCATGTACTTCTTTTCTTATATATAAAATGAATTGTGACCTTAAAAAAAACATGAAACACCTCGTAGTATCAAGGAGCATTTCTTAGCAGGTTTACAAGGGTTTGCCTTGGCAAAGGGCATCCATCACCTTCCTAGACCATGCTCTCCCTCATTGAATGTTTTTGATGATTGAAATTTCAAGAATGTATCGGCTTATACAATGACTGTCATTGCATGTCACAACGGAAGCAATAAAGTAACTACGGCCATCGGAATGATCGTCTAAGATCGAACAAAAGTTTGTCCCCCTGTTGGATCTTAATACTGAGCATGAGTCTATATTGGCTGTGCCTGTCCTCGGTTTTTGAAGATTGGGTGCAATGGGCAGTTCACGTTTTTTACAGGAGAATTAAATCATTCGTATGACTTATTTATCTGCAGCAGTTGGGTCTTCTTTTTAGATAATTATTTGTTTATGACCCATTTTTGTCTTGTATTTTGGGGTATATTTAATGTTCAGGAAATTCAAAATTGTAGACTAAAAGGCCAAAACTAGTGGACGTGAGATGTTAATGAAAATAAGCATTCTATTCTGTTGTCCAGAAATGTTTAGCTTTCAAGAAAGCAAAGCCAGTGTAACTCACAGAAACTGATTAACTAATGTGGAGCCCTGTCAATGGGGTGCAGATCAAGATTCAAGGCAGGGCTCTATGGTGTATCTAATTCTGCAAGACAAAATACTCAGAAAAGGAGTTGGAATAACAAGTTCCTTACTTGATGTCAAAGGGCACTTCCCCCTCTGTGACCTCGCTGAGCTCATCCATGTAAGAAAAGTATGAATGGAAGCAAAGATCTGTGAAATCTCTGACCACCGTACAGGCTCCTTCCACTGTGCTACTGCAACCGTCCTATATTTATATGCAATTATTAATTGACCAAGATTCTTAAAAAATCACAGTAGTGCTACCATGCATCTATTAAGAGACAAAATCAAAAAGGAATCACCAAAGAACATAATATAGTGGGTCATTAGTTGGTGTAATTGACAAGTGAAGACAAGCAGCCTTGAATATGGGCAGCTAAGAAGGCCTAGGTTTTAGATTCTATAGAGAGAGATTGACTTACTGCGAAGCAATGATAAAGCTTGTTAGTCACCCCCTCCCCGACAGCCTCGAAGGTCGCAATCAAGGGAGTGAAGTATCCGTAGCCTAATCCCACCAAAATGCTCCCTGGTACAGCAAGTACCGGCCAAGCCACCATCGGCACAGGTAAGACCAGCAGCGCCATTATCTTCAAGATCAGTCCAATCCTCTTGGTTCTGCAAGGCGGGCAAAATGTCTGTTTAGAAACTACCCATAAGCAAGTGGGTTAGGAGGATGCAAGTTCTTTATTCCCCGCAAATGACGGTGCCAAGGTCTTTTTTTTTTCCTGTCAACACTCAACGTCTTTGAACAAGACATCTATGCTTGAAAAGTAGAGAGCTTCAAACGTACTTCACAACACAGAAGTATGTCCATACGAAATGAGCAGGCCAAAGTCCGATGATAACAGCAGTATTCCCAGCTACAACAATGGCCGCCGCTATTGGTCCGATGATTGCAGCTGGAGAAAGATCAAGAAAAAGAAAACAAATGCTAGAATCAAACCATGCAAAACAAATAATTTGCTGCTTAGCCCTCTTAGACACACAAGATTTTCACACAAGAATGTTGAGAAAAAAAACTTCACTTCCATATTGGAATCTGCCAACAAATCTGGAATATTTGAGAAGATATATCTGTTACTCAGGGTTTCCCTTGGGGGGTTTAATGACCTCTGCGAACGCGGAATCGAAACGAAAGCCGCCGAAACCGAAAGAACTCGAGGAGCAGACAAACAGAATCTCCAAACTAGCCGGAGAACGCTTCACGGGCGACCTCCCATCTGAAGGTTCCGGGCTGTATCTACGCAATCAAATACAGCGAGCCGGATATCTACAAATATTTAAGATCCAAGTAATTTCCACCAATGCCGACTGCCTTAGTTGATCGGAGATACCTAATATCTTATCTAGGATGTCAGCACTACAGATAAAGAAGGTGCCATTCCTGTCTCAACACGCCGGCAAGCTAGCTAGATACACTAAGGACTTCCAGTACTTAGCAGACGCTCCCGGTAGTCGCCTTCTGCAGAGGCAAAAATTCTAGCATTCTGCGCCCCTCGCACCCCCCCCCCCCGGCTCGCACGCACGTACCTTTGACGACGCCGAGGCCGAGGAGCAGGAGGAAGAAAGGGAGGAACGAGACGAAGCCCCAAAACTTGGCGACGAAGCCCACGGGAACATCCATGGCGCCCGCTGCGATCGGCTCGGATGCTGCTCTCCGTCTTGTGTGGGAGGAGACGGAGTGAAAAGTCGGAACAGGGCGAGTGGTCGAACCGGAAGAAGACAAAAGCATCCTGCACGTGGGAATGGCGGCGTGCGACGTGGCCGAAGCAGGGAGAAAGATGCCGCACCTGACACGTGCCCCGGACAACGGGCGGCGCGTGAGATGCACCGAGCAGGACGGTTCGGCCCCCCGGAGCTTATTATATTTCTTTATAAATTAGAAATAATCTTTTTAAAATTTCAAGTACTCGTTTTCATTCACGCCGTCGTCCGTGTAAAATCACGTACAAGGAGAAAATATACCCTTTTTTTAAAAAAAAATTATACGTGGCTACTAAAAAATAAAGCACCGTTGAGTAAATAAGTTTTATTTGTTTATTTATTTTTCCTCTGGGGAGAAAATGTTTCCGGGTCGAGGTTTTCGAAATTAGATACTCTCGGAGATGTGGATCATAATGTTTTTATTTTTTTGAAATTATGACTCGGGTGCGATAAGCATATATATTTTTTATCTCTCAAGAAGAAAGTGTACTCTCTCAGACAAACATATATATATATATATATTGAAAAGCGAGGTAAACGTATAGTTAAAAGCAAAAAAAAGAGAAAAGGAGACAGTTTTGTGGGAATATAATATATATATATGCAAGTGGGGGAAAGCGCATAGATTCCAGGAATAAACGAACATATTTCTGAGAATGCCTTTATTCGACCGATAATAAATCTATTCTAATGACACTGTGATCATCTTCTGATCCAGTCTCTGCGGTGCCGGAAGAGAAAAAGGAAATGTCTTTGATACATACCAGATTGCATTTTGGTTATGATTATTATAATGACAGATATATATATATATATATTTCTCGCTCCGCATTTCAGAAACATGTAATGGTTATTAATCTCTCCATCCGATAGCTTCCGGAAGTTAACAACCGCAATATATATATATATATACATGAGAGTCAGAAGAAGATTCAACGAAATTTTTTGTTGATGTCAGGGTGAGATTTTTCTTCACCGTCTCAAGGAAATACGTACACAGCCTTGACTACGCATCGCGGTAACGTATTACCTACGAACATACGTGGTTAATTATTTTCAAGCTATATATGGTGCTTAATTAGACACTGAATGAATATCTAGCTGCGACCTGAGGCGACGTGAATGGATCTAATTTGCTGAAAGTCAAAGTCAAAGCCAAACTATTATTTTCGTCCGGGCTTGTTATTTTGCCCATCGAATTAATGTATCGACAAAAATAAAGGAAAGACTGAGAGACTCTCTCGTTGACGCTTCCTTAATGGTTGGTGGTGAAGCCCGCCCGCCGCTCGCCGGAGCTGCTACGTACTACCGGAGAACACCTTTGCTTGGGTGGGAGGGCAAGGAAAAGGAAAGACTGCTCGGGTTCTCTGCTATTTCGTTGTCTGTGTGTAAGATGTTGTGTTCTTTTGCTGGTGTATTATTTTTGGTCAATGTGTGCGTGTATATATATATATAATTGCTCTGGAATAAGGCGGGTATCTTTTCACTTTTGTCACATCTTGTTGTGAAAGCAAGTATCTTTTGATCCTAGGTAACTTGTTTCAGATTAATTATTCCAGTACTGTAACCCTCCGTAGTTTGTTAAATCGAAGACATATATATATATATATGTGTGTGTGAAACTGGTCAATTAGGAGTCCAGAGCGAGCCGATGGAAACGATTCTACAAGTAACTTTTTAGGAACTTGACTCAACTTGGAGTTTGATTAATCAACAGATTCTTACGTGACTTAATGAAAATTACGAACAACTCGACTAAACATGTAATTAACCATTTGATTAGATACTTGTTTAAACAAATAGACGATGAGTATTCATAGTTACATGATACCGATTAAACCTATTAATAAGTCAAAATAATATTTAGTCTGAATTTAAACTTGGAATAAGTTTCGTAGACAAGCTGATCAACTTCGAGTTTTATGAATGGATTCGGAGCAAATTTGAGTTTTGTAAAAGAGCTCGAACTTGAGTTCGGACCAGATTGGGTTGAGCTATAAATCAGCTTACTTGATTATGTAACAAGCCAAGTCTTGAACATGCGCCGGCCAAAACTTGTAAGCTAAGGAACGAAGGATGGTGGCCAGAGGTGTGGGTGGACTTGGCTAGGATCGCCCTAGGTCCTCTTAGATCTTAGCTAAGTTTGATTGATTGGATCTGGGTAGATAGGGTTCAGATCACCTCAGTCCCCGGATAAAAAGAATAGCCTCAATTCTCAATTAGAAATAATCACGATCCCAGATCATTAAGTGATAGATAACGAGTTAGTAAGTCGTTGATAATTATTTAATCTTTTTTGTAGAAGGTTAGTGAACCGTTGTTAAACCATTACTGACGTTTTACAAACTCGCTATTGAAAAATACTGAATCGCTATCAACGGATTCAACACTTTTCGGTAACAATTCACCGAACTCGTTGTTGAACCGTTAGTTAGGCGACTTGGAGTCGTGCCTATTTTTAATTATGGATTAAAATTACTCTCTCCGCCCATAGATTAGATTGAGGTGATCCAGACTCAATCCCAAATCAGGTTCCCACATCAAACGAACGATGTGGGGTCGGGTTGAGTAGGCCGACAGACTCAACCCACCTAGACCCGGCCGATCTAACCGACCCTGCGAATGGATCTCGGATCGATCGGGGTCCTACCCGCCCCGATCGAGGTGCTCGATGGGGCTGCGGTCGTTTGCGCCCCCAAAGTCAGACCCAGTCGGGATGGACACTTGCTCGACTTCTCCACCTTGCCGAGACTGCCCAACCTTTTTACCTACGGATAATCGAAGCTCTCCTCCGGCCGGCCGAAGGTGTCTCGTCCTCTTACACTCGCTGCAAAGCAGTAAAGAAGGAAGGAGGAGAAAAAGAAGAAAATCCCAACCCCTTTGACGGTAGTAGTCGAGGTTCGTATGAGAGCTGCGCAGAGCAGCTATCTTGGGCACCAAGGAAGGGAGGAAAGAGCGCTGGAAAGCCGTTCGTTCACGCGCGGCCTTTGAATGTCTAAAGCCTCTTTGCGAGGGCGGAGGAGATCCTCCCACGGAGAACGATCTGCCGCGCGCAAGCAATTCCACCCCCCCGTCGTTGTCGCTTGTCAGCTCATCAGCACCAAGTTTCCGACGATGTCTATGCCGCGGGCAGAGAGAGAGAGAGAGGAGTTGAACGGACTACAGCTCGTCAAAATTGCAACTGTGATTCGCAGTCTCATTGATCAATCAATCAAAAGAGGAAGAGGCGCGTGTGAAGAAAGAAAGAAAAAACAGAGGAGCTTCTCCTCCTCCTCCTCCTCTTCTAGGTGGGGTGTGTCTTTGTCTTTGGTTTAGAGCTTTGGTGGTCTTTCTCTGGAGGATCGATCCATCTGATCTCATTTGCTCGTCCGGCACGTTTTGGCGACGAGAACGCCGCCGGGGGGGCGGGTGAGCTGGACCGTACACCGCCCGTAGAGCCAGTAGGTGAAGCGGACGAGGCCGAGGAGGCTCCCCCGGACCTTGAAGGTGCCCCGGATGCGGAAGGTCACCCGGTCGGCAGCCACCTCCCGCTGCATCTCCCCCACCAGCTCCGGCGAGAGGTACACCTCGCTCGACACCATGTGCACCGACTCCAGCCGCACCTCGCCGCGCCGCTGCGAGAAGGGCTGCAGCGCCCGCGTCGCCACCAGCGTGTCGCGGAAGTAGAGCTCCAGGGTCACCACCTCGAAGCGGACGTCCATCCGCCGGTTGGGGTTGGAGAAGTTGGCGAGGAGGGAGAAGTCGGCGTTGAGGTAGGCCGGGGAGTCGACGTAGATGCTGTTGATGGTGGCGCCGGGCGCGTCGAAGTGCGGGTGGCGGGGCTTGATCGCCAGGAACACGACGAGGGTGACGACCCCCGCCACGATCAGCAGCAGGCTGAAGGCCAGGCAGACGGCGGCGCCGCACCACACCGCCCCGCGGGTGCGCTTCTTCTGGGGAAGCCACGGCCGCCGCCCGCCGCCGCCCGTAGCCGCCGGTGGCTCCTGCCGGGGCGGTGCTGCCGGCCGGGGCGCCGCCTGGACCGGGATGTCGAGCTCGGACGGGACGGAGGAGTAGGCGCCGGCGCCGCCGGGCCGCTGCTTGTGAGGTGCGGAGGGGGAGAGCATCTTGGAAAGAGGTGGGCAGGCAGAGGAAGGAAACGGGGGAAGAGGAGGCGGCGGCAGAGGTGGCCGGCGGGCCTCTTTAGCATGGTGATAGGGAAGGCGGGGGGGGGGGGGACCCCCAGGGGCGGAGAGAAGAGCACGCTTCCTTCCTTCCTTCCTTTCTCGAGGGGGCGGATGGGGCAGGCTTCCTGCCTTCCTTAATAGTCCTTACACGGGGTGGAGAGAGAAGGGTAGAAGGCCGGAAGGGCAGGAGGTTCCGGAGTCGAAATTCAACTACTCCGGTTTTTTAATGAATATTGGTGATCATTATTATGACCTAAATATGTGGAATAAATAAAATAAAATTTAATTTGAATTTAAACTTCGATGCAACTCCGTAGATGGGCTGAAAGTAGAGCCTCCCGCATAGCCTTTTAAAAACTGTAAGTAGTAAAGTTGACTTTGAACCTGTTTTACAGTTAACACATGTATGCAAATTTATGCACGAGATGGGGCGATTTTCAGTAGTAAGTAGTAACAAGATTAAAGAAAAGCACACCCAAACAGCTCCCGGGGTAGAAATGGTCACTTTAGTCGAGAATCCGAAATGTTTTCTCACAAAAAAATCATTTGTTTGAATAGAACACCGAGGTTGTGATCCTTCTGGTTCAAGGTGAAGGTACGCCGTCCGGTACGAGGACTCCCGGCAGCCAAAAGCATGTGAAGAAAAGAATGGGGAACCCCCCCCCCCCCTACTACAAATATCTCTTCATGTGTATCCTTGTATATTCCCCATAACACAGGAGAGAAAAAGTACCGGCAACATCTTGGCGGGCCGGGCGACAGGAAACGTTTTCAGTATGCCGCGGGCAGCAGCTTCTCCTTCAAGCGTGAGATCATCTTGAACTTCTCCTCCGCCTCAACCTGCTGTCTGAGGTTGGTTCTTGGTGCTCGATCCGGATGGAATCTTAACAAGGCTTGCTTATAAGCTGCATTGACCTGTCATGTGCTTTGAATGGTAAAGATGTAAGGGCTTTCTTCCTCGGTATAGCAAGTAAAGTAAACACCTCACAAATGATGACGCATGAACGTGATTGATGTAAACACAAAACATTACCTCGTGAGGCAAGGGGTAAAGCCCCCCTCCGACATTCACCCCGAGGCTACGAAGCAATGAAGCCATGTCATTGTGTTTTGTTTCCAAAATCTTAAGTTCCTTCTGAATATCTGTGCGTATCTGCTCCTTGAAATTTGTGGCTTCCATGTCCTGGAAATAGGAGCATAAACTTGAAAACATACGAATACATTGAAAACAATGGTATGAACCCAAAAAAAAAATCGAACTGAATGTAAGTCTCCCAAAAAAAAATTTAGAGGATGTAATAAGATTTGCTCAAGCCAATACAGACTACACAGAAACTTCAAGACAAAAGAATGATCCAAACCTTTTTCTCAGATGCGCGTATTTCGTCCAACCGTTGTTTCTGCCTTTTTTCCATCTCTAACAAACGCAAAGTCTCAGCCTTTTTCCTCTTCCGTAGTCTCTGTGCTTCCTCTGACTGAAAACGTAGAAGCAGATTATTGAAGACTAAACCACAAAACTTATTGAGAAACATGAAACGAAAAACTGAATGAAAAAAATCACATAATTAACATTGCGTGACAACTGAAGATACCAGCCCCTTGCAAAGGAAAGAGTAAAAACTAAGGTTGACTTTGCAAGGACATCTGTCATAAACTTCAAGACAGGAATTGCTCTCTCTCTCTATATATATATATATTTATATAGACACACAAACCGTCATCTATCATATACGTGGTACCATGCACATGAAGCAGATTTAAATTTGAAATTGAAAGATAATTAAGTTCGAGCATTGAGCTCACAAAAAGAACAAAATTCAAGAAGAAAACAAGTCTGAGACTTTGAAACATATAAAATAATATAAAATAAAACAAACAAACATGAAATCATGGGCAGAAATGTTCCTGCATGCACGTGCCTAAAAACACAGACCTGGATTTGAAGTTCTCGCTGCCTAGAAGCCCATTCTTCTTCTTCAGCGCGTTTGTACTGTTCTGACTCCTTGAGCCTTTCTCGACCACTCATTATATCATTATTAATATCCGGGGCCACGTTCACATTTTGAGCATTTGATTTCAATTCCATTGGTAAGGGTCCTTGAAAAGTTGCTTTTCCGTCTCCATCCATGCAATTCTGTCGTTCATTAAAGCTGTTAAATCCGACGGAAGAAGCACATGCGTCCTGGGACTGCTGGAAAGAAGATTCATCTTGGGAGACCATTCCAATGCTTCCTGTTTGAAGACCAGGCATTTTTGCTGACGGGCATGGAATGCCGACGAAGGACTGATTTTCACATCTCTGTGTCTCTTCGCACTGGGGTTCACCTGGCGATTGTACCACAGACAATGATGCTTCTTCTTTATTATTATCGTCCATTGAGTTAAGACAGTCTATCTCACAAAACAAATCATACTGCAGGTCAGGTAGAACAGGACTTCCAAGTTGTACATCTTGATCACATGGACTGCACCTCATATTAGGATCAAATGACACCTCAATCTGGGAGTTTCCACTTTTAGCATTGTTTTTTGTATGGCCTTCACCAACTGCATCATCTGAAAGCCCAGCAGAATCCTTTCTTCTCCGCTTAAAGGAAGATCCTTCTGTAGAACAATTCAATATATCAGGAGCAGGTGATTGATCACCTGATCTGTTGGCTGAAGTGTTTGCCTTGGGAGGAACTTCATATTTGTTCTGTGTTGTGGAGGTGGAGGTATCAGAACTGGCACCAATCAAGCTAGAACCTATAGAAGCTTGGTGTCCAGAAGCTCTATTTTTATTAGCTGATGCAAAGTTGCCTACTGAATCATCATAATTTTTTTTCTTTCTTAATGCAGCTTTCTCCCACTCTTCACGAATGTTGGCAGAGGAGCTACCCATCATCTCACAGTCAGAGCTGTCACTTTCAACATCTTCAGTCTCAAAATCTTCACTCTCAGAAGTACTCCTTTCAAAAGTATCATCAGCGGACGTACTGCATTCAGAAGAAATGGTACCAAAAACTCGTTTTGGGCATCTACAGTAGACAGGACCATTGTCGTTAACCATTTGACAGTCATCGTTGTCAAACTTCTCAGAAGCATACGAGTAAATGGAAGAAGCATTGAAAGTTTTGCTTGATGAGGCACATTGATCAACCCATCTAAATCCAATGTCATCATCATCATCTATATAAATTACATTTTGACAATGTTTTTTCCTGGTACCATTTGAAGCTGTACACTTACATTTGGAAGGCTCAGGAGAGTCATCAATGATAACATCAACCTTACCTACGTCTAAATCAACTACGTCTATGTTATTGTTGTTTCCACCATCACATCTTCTGAGGGCGCTCCTTGGGGATCTAATTCTTGATTGAGATTGTCCTCTTGACATTGTTCCAAGCTCATTTATCAGCTACTTGAAAATTTAGTCTAAATATGAAATGATCTGGCAAACGTCCAACATGATCATATACTTTGTTTGAATGCATCGCGAAGCAAGCCATTCATCCCATGAAATAACTTAACTTCTCAAATACTAGCATACTTATCGTTCCTGTCAAATGGCATGGTAATGACAACACATTCAGAGGTGAGAAAAAAATCAATGCTGAAGGTAAATTGCAAGTTAGTTAGACAGTCAAACAGCCATATCGAGGTTTTAGATGCAAGGAAAAATAAAGAAATCAATATGTAAACTGTGTTGATAATAAAGTAAAAATATATAAAATGACACATAGAAAATGATTTACAATCAAAAGATTTATACCGATTAAAATTACATGAAAAAACATAAGAATAATGTAATAGTCTCCAGTGTGACAGCTGAAACTCCATCCAAGAAATCTGGATGTTATTCGCTTCCTTTGATTCTGGACAACAAAAAAGTCATTCCCAAACTAGCGAGAAGTCATTTCCAGTTCCAGCTATATCTTGAGTTCTTGACTCATGAAAACTAATAATTGACCAGCTACAGTTTTCCTCTGTATTGCACCTAGAAAAGAAGATATATAAGAATTATTCTCCATTCTTCAGAGGCTCTCATACGTCAGGTGCATTATTGTATTAAATAGATTGCTTAGAATGATGATATCATACGTCTTTATCTTATGATCTACTTCTGAAACCTAAAATTTCACAAGAAATATGCTGAAGAGCTTGTGCAGAAACTCTTGACTGCATCTGTCCACATCAATGTTGCCGCTAGGATCGTGGAAATGGATGTAGTCACAAAATAAGAATTTTCCCAAAAAATTTTAAAAACTTGAAAAACAATATGGAAGACGTTCTACCAAACAATGTCATACGAAGTAAGTTCATTTTAAAAAAATTGTCATATAACTACAAACTATCATATAAAAGAAAGAAAGGAGTTAAAATAAATTTTTATGAAATTTTAGTATATAACATAATTTATGATTATAAATCTTATATAAATATGTGATAATTCAAGTGATAATGAAATATGTTAATATGCTTATATTATTATAGTCTAAGTGATAGTCATGGAATGCAATCTCCCGAGAATCTCTCGAGATCTCCCGAGAATCTTTTCTTCTGTGCATCCGAGAAACGAGATTGCCGAAACGAGAATATCTATGTAGTACTTGTGATACCTTGATCTTCTCCGCCTATTATTATCCCTAACTTGTTAGATGATCTTGTTAAGTTTCTTTCTTATATTGCCAATTTTATTATGGAATCCATCCAAATATTCATCTAAACATTATTGTTTGATAAAATTTCATAGCTTAATATTTTATTGACTATATATGTACAATTGACCCAAAATGTTATCAATCTTCTATTCATATTGTTCAAGATGAAACTTTGATCTGACATAAGATCCTTTGTATGTCTCATGCTAACAATAGTTCACCATCTCTATCTCTGTATTACGCTTTTAATTCTCTCACAACTTATTTTAATATTTAATATGAGTTCTCTTGTCCTTTTTAAAGAGATTATATGACACTATATTTAAACATGCACATTGATTGGTATTTCCAAGATCTAATTCCTTGAGATTTTTTCGAGATCTTTTATCTTCAATCTCCGTGAGATAAAATATAGATGTGAGATGGCAATCATTGGGTAAAGTATATCTTGCATAAATGAAATCCGAGATCCGATCTCTCGAGATTTTTCCGAGAATCTCACGAGATCTCTTCTCTTTCACGCTTCCGAGACGAAGTCGAGATCCGAGACGACAATCCTTGGTGATAGTATAAGTATATAACATGGCTTGGGAATCGCGGATAGATTTGTGCAGTCAAGTCGCAGGGACCAAAGGGGCAGCGCTCATTATGGAGAGTTTCAAGGGGACAACCCCCCCTCAAAGAAATTTTTTTATGGTGATATCAGAGGAGCCGAAAGGGTTGAAGGGGGGAAGGGGCCCGAAGCAAGGATGGGGAGACCAAAAATCACCTATTTTAAGAGAGATCACCACCGAAAAGGGGGAATCGATTGTCACCAAGGAGGATCGCCAAGAGAGAGGAGACTGCAAGAGCTTGAGAGATTAGAGTCAAGGGTGGGGGAAGAATGGGGTCGATTTCCACCTTATTGGGGGGATTGATCCGAGAATCGGGTCACCGATTCCAGACATTTCCGGAGTCCGATGGATCCCTCGAGTAATCCACGATCCAATCTAGCTAGATCGGACCAATCCTAGGCGATCCTGTCAATTCCAACCGATCCGGCCGAAATTCGGGTCTGAATCATTGGTTACGCCTAGAATCGGATCGGCTGGTTCCACTGATCCGATCTAAGAATCGACCAATCTCAATCTGGATCGGCCGATTCTGCAATCCATGTTAAGTATTCTGATCATCCTTTGAGAGAAAATATAGGACCACTTACATGCCAATCCAAGGTAATCTGTTCTGGCGATAAAGGGTAGAACATCAAAAAAGAAAAAATGCAAGAAAATATAAAAAGTATTGATTAATATATGAATATCTATTTATACAGTGTATAATATAAAAATGTTATTAATTACTGCAATAAAAAACAGGGTTGTTTTGGTTGGTCCTTCTCCAGGTTTCATGCCACAGGATGAGTCCACTTTCAGCATAATCAAGGCCACATCAGTCTCAAGATCAGATGGTCCTAACTCCTGACATATCCCAGCTTTTGTTCTTTTGTTTGCATCCTCAACTACAGACAAGTATATAATTCATAATCCGATTTTTTGTTTAATTATTTCATATTTACTATGTGATAGCAAATTTTCAGATTCACATAGAATATTAGTTTTGCCAATTTTAAATTGAAAATAAATAACATATTAGGATTCCTGGATACAAATGAGGACGACCCTGGATGTTTCAAACTCCTAACTCCACTATCTTGGTCCTTCTGCTAATAAAAAGATGGTAGAGGATATTAAAGATCTTCGTCCAATCAGCCTCCTAAACTGCAATTATAAAATTATCACCAAAATTATCACTACCAGACACAGCAAGTAAATTGATCAATTCATCCCAATCAGCATTCATTACAAGAAAATTCAGTTTGGATAATTTCATGGCTGCCCATGAATGCTTTCACGACCAAAGGCTTAGACGGAATAGATGCATCCTTCTGAAATTGGACTTCAAAAAAAGCTTATGACAGTGTGAGATGGGCTTGTCTACTCAGAATCATGCAGTCTTTGAGTTTCAACAGCAAACGGATTACATGGATAAAGTATTGTGTCAGCACAGCTAAGTTTTTTATAGATATTAATGGGTAAAGCTTTGACTATTTTGCTTCTTCGAGGGGTCTCAGGCAGGGTGACCCAATATCCCCGTTGCTTTTTGTTCTTGTCAGCCAAGTTCTCAGCAAGGTGGAAGAAAACTGAGCAGACTGGCTTGTTTAAAGGTATAATGGTCGGGACCAACAGAGAACACCATAACATATCTACAATTCACAGATGCTACACTCTTGTTTTCCTCGGTGAGTTCAAACAAATGCACGCATTTTAGAATTATGCTTTTTATGTTGCAGGCCATAACAAGTTTAAACATCAAAAGAGAAAATGTGAACTTATTGGCATCAATTTGAATGAGTCACAACATAATATTTTCCAGAAAATATTTGATATGCCATGGAACTCACTGCCAATTAAATACATTGGGCTGCCACTTTTAGATACGAGGACAAGAAGTAAAGACTGGCAATGTGTTGTTCAAAAGATGAAAAGTAGGCTTTGAAAAAGTAAATGGATCTTATCTAAAGTTGTTCTCCAAAGTATTCCTCTTTTTTTCTTCTCTATCCTCAAAATACCTAAAGGTATTTACTGTAAATTGTATATCAGGGCAAGATTCTTCTAGCATGGCAGCAATGATGGGATGGGTCTGCACCTTATTAAATGGGATTATATTTGTAAGCCTATCAAACTATCAAAGAAGGTGAGATAGGACTAATTCCACTGAAAACTACTAATAATGCTTTCCGTTCCGTTGCAGTGGCTTGATTGAATGTTAGACTTGGTTTTTTTTTCCAAGATAACCACAGAGCACACCTTCTGCATGTAACTGCTCCATATAACAAAACCACTATGCTCTATTGTCAGGTTGACATCTTTAGCTTTATGGAGATGCATATTTTTACATAATACTTCTTATTCTTGTAGCAGGAAGTCACTTATTTACACAATGAACTAACAAATAATATCCTCTATTTATTATTGAAAAAAAAATCATGTATGAATTATATTGGTCATCACTTAAAAATATAATAAAAATTTCAAATTTAACAAATTCTTTATCATTTGATAAGAGAAAGCAAAAAAATATAAAGCATGGCATTTATTTAATATTGGCATGTATAACGTTAGTTATGTTGAAGATTACTTTCAGATGTTATTTTCACAATATTGTACTATTTTTATGTAAATAAAAAATTAACAAATTTCCAAACACGTTTGCATGAATCTCAAATTTTATTTCACCATTTTCCAAACAGATCAAATAGTTTAGTTCTTTTATTAATTTTCGGATGTTATACTTTTTTTATAAAGCTATAGAAATAAAAAAAAATTGTATCCAAACACCCTAATGCTGTAAATGGTTCTACATAATATCCGTATCCAATTCGAATTCGACTTTGATTAGTTAGATAATATAAAATTGGTTTCATCCGATGGATAATAATTTGGATATGGACAATATCTGGGTATTAAATGGAGCATATTCAGAAAAGCATGATCAACTCCGTTTAAGAGTAGTAGGCTGTTGGATGTAAAACCCAACGGTTGTAAAAAAACCTACATCTATAACCAAACAATCAAACGAATATTAGTTTGACCCCACCTCTCCTCACGTAGTTGCCTCCTCCACAGCCATACTTGATTCCCACTCCCACTCAGCCCTGATTCCATGAGGAGGAGAACCCTGACGGGCTGCATGCAGCCTGCCTCCCAACCAGCAGACCCTAACGGTGTCAACATGAACTCGAAGACTTCATTCTCTCCCTCCCCCAGAGAATGGCAGCACTGCTTTCCCAAGTGCAAACAGCACCTGCTTCCCCGACTGCCGAAGGCAGTGTGCTTTCCCGATGCTGAAGGCAGCCTGCTTCCCCAATGGCAAAGACAGTTTTGGTAATCTCTACTAATCTCTCTCATTTCTGCAGGTTCATCGCCATCTTCCCCATCCCCTTTATTTTTCTTGGTCCACTGCAAGAAATGCAGCTGCGGCAACCACCTCTTCAACCCTTATATGAAGAACTGTATGGAGGAAGGTTCAACAGTAAAAAGGGAGTGTATAAGGATTTTTTCTGCTTCCTTTGTCTCTTGAGCATCAATATGATCATACTTAACAACGACCTTTTAATCTTCTTGTGCATTTGCATCTCCTTTCTTGTCCCCTATCACTCACATAGGTCGATAAGATTCTTTTGAAGAAGGTTGGCACAGGCTGAGGTTGACAATGGAATACATGGCGACCAGAATTCTTGCAAAAAAGAGTATGTGAACAGTGAATGAAATTTATTTGACACAGTTTTGTTTCATCTTCTACTTGGTCAGCTGGTACATAATTTATTTGGCTCTTGTATGATGATTAGATCTATTGGCTCCATTGATCAGCTGCCCAAAAATCTGGCTTTGCTCAAAGTTTGAAGCTCAATCGGAATTATTCCAGTCCTCTGTTTGTCAGAATAAGACCTGCACCATGTTGCCAATCGACAGGCATGTCTGCCTCAACTGGGTGTGTATAAGCAAGCACCATTAAATTCTGCCCAATTCATGAGTTAAACTCATTAAAGTTTTTGAAAAAAAAAAGATAAGTGATTCTCATCATTTTATTTAATCTTGTACAAGACCCGCCTATCATTTTGCTGCATGATATTTATATTATTATATTAATAGATATTAAAATTTTCAAGTTATTTTAGCATTTTATTTTATCTTGTACAAGACCCGCCTATCATTTTGCTGCATGATATTTATATTATTATATTATTAGGTATTAATATTTTAAAGTTATTTTAGCATTTTATTTTATCTTGTACATGGTTCCATCTGCCAGTTCACCTCTCCTCTCACTCATTTCTTTATTTTTTAGGGGTATATATTAATAAATATTTTGCAGATCTCTGTGAAATGGGTACTTTGTGTAATATATTCAATTAAGGAAAATTTGCAGATTGCAATTGAAGGTCTTTTGTGTAATACATTAATAAACATGTTGTACTTGAACTTAATTGTATGGTTTTATGTTTTGGCTCTATATGTTTTTACAAGTTTTTAAGATCCTTTACAATCTTTATACAACCCTTTTGCAACTTTGCTGCTGTTTTTTTTTCAAATCATATTATTTAAGTTACAAACAGATTTTTCGGAAATCTGTTTGCAGATAATTTATAAGTTTTGACACTGTTGTTTTCAACCTTTAAAGGTTTTACAGGTTTTTATATTTGCATCCAGACTTGTATAGTTGATACATGTTCCCGACAAAGTGGATATTATCCATTTACGCTCCATAACCGAAAGAAATCTGTTATTTGATGAGTAAATATTCGATATCCAAATTATCATGCAGGGCGGATACAGAATGTTGGAAACCACATATCCACTCCATACCCATTCTGTTTACAGCCCTAAAACACCCTATAAGATGTCCTCTCTCCTTCTCTTATCCCTTACTGCATACAATCAGTAGTTAGAACTAGGAGTGCAAATAAGCTGAGCCAAATTGAGTAGCATGTTGTTCAAGCTTGGCTCGTTTATTTTAAACAAGTTTGAGTTCGAAGTCAAGCTTTTGCGAGCATTCTGAACCCTTGTTCAGTTCAAGCTTGGTTCGTTAATTGAGTCAAGCTTGAGCATGAACACGAATAGTAGCTCAACTCAAGTTCAGATCTAGGATAACGGGATCAGAATCGGGACCTAGATCGGCGGGTCCTGATCCAATCTGGATCAGATCAACCTATCCACTGAGAGAAAACTGATATGAGATCAGTCTGGATCAATCTTTCAAAATTCCTTAAAAAAATACATAAAATGGGCCCCGATCTGATCTAGGTCCTTTCAGGGCTGAAATCAGCCACGAGCAGGCCGTATGGGGACCCAATATGGCAAATCCAATCGGCAGCGTTTTAGGCTGATTCTGGCAATTCCATTGATATAGGGCCCGAAATTGGGCATGATTCCATTTTCTATTTAATTCCCGAGGAATCAGCTAGATCGGACGACTCCCGATCCAATTCTACTGGATCGACCAATCCGAGGCCAATCCAAATGATCCGAGCTGATTATCAAATCAAATTTAATTATAACTTATTTCATATATTTAAAGGATAATATATATCAATTAATACCCATAATTTAAATTTATAAATAAATATCCAATTGAGTATTTAATCGAGTTAATCACGAACTTATTGAGTCGATTAAGAGTATGTTCAAGCTCGGCTAGTTTAATGAATCGAACTTTATTTTTTCGTTCTAACTTGTTCGTTTAAGATCATAAACAAGTCAAGTCGAGTTTTTATTGAGCTGTTTCAAGCTACTTGTAAAGTGTATTGGCTCGTTTGCACCCCTAGTTAGAAAAAAAAATAGCTTTTGCAAATGCACCACCGTGCATGTGGAAAACAATGCATAAAAAGAACTCAAGCTGTAATCTTCAAGGGGGTTGAGGTAACTGCCTGGGTGAGAGGCAAGGCAAGTCAGTCCTTCCCCATCTCAACTCAGGCCAAAACGTCTAGGCAGTCACTGCTGCCTAGAAGGGCTCTCAGACAATGTCTGAATCGAAAGAAAGACTGCTGACAGTCTCGAAAATCATTTGAGACTGGCACACGGTGGGATCATTTGAGACTCTGCCCTAATGAGGGGGCGACCCTAATGTTTTCTGTTTTTAGGTATTCCCAACCCGATATGATGGGTGCAACTCTCATCGTTTATCAGGTCAGGAAGCAACCCTAAACAATAACTAATCAGTGTCAATCCCTCGATACAGTGGACCCAAAGGCCCAAAGGACACTGACATGCTTTGCCGGTTGCTGTTGCCTTAAACAGAATGCCATTATATAAAGATGACTGTTGGTTAATAAGTGGCAACATACCATACCCGTCAACTTTCAGGCACACTTCAAGTTTGATTGCATAACGCATGACATGTGATTAGTCATTTTGATCGTTAAATGGCAAGCCTCCTTGATTCCTCAGGCCATAATAGTTAAAAGTTTGCCATTTCTAAATTTACTTTTAGGAATGGCTATCGACTCAATTTATCCACACGAATGGATAGGGCAATCAGAAGAATCAAGGAAGACCGGAGGGATTAGCCAAAAAAGAACAAAGTTTCAACTATTTGAGCCCACGAAGCAATCTAATAAAGATTTCCTTCGGTAATCTGCTGATCTTTCATCAACGATTGGGAAAAACGAATGGCCTAATCACACACGGATACGATAGGGATATCAGAAATAAGAGCGAAAAAGCAGTAATCCAAGAACATAGCTAGCTACAATACGAAAAAAGGGAAAAGCAACTCAAATGAACAATTCCCTAAAACGCACAACACCATGCACATTAAGACTAATCCGAATCCTAGCGTAAGAGAGAAAATTCACATTAGCCGCACTAGATAATCAAATTAACCGGAGCTCGCGCGGAAACACAAAGCCCTAGCACAGACACGAACCTTCAACCTTGCCCCTTCCGCTAGACGCCATCATCGAGCAGGAAAAAAAAACAGAGACGAGAAAGGCGTCAAAAGACGGGATCAGAAGAGGGCGTACGTGAACAAAACACCGGGAGGCTGCGGCAGGGCGGCGCACCGGGAGAGGACCGTTCTGCACTTCTACGGTAACGCCCGGACATTGAGGTGGAAAATGGGGGATTTGGTTTTCTTCTTCGTACGTGACGTGCGAGATGACGACCGAGAGAGGATGCGAACCGGCGACCGGGCGAATTATCATGATCAGATCCACCGTCGGACCGCCGGCCTTCATTCTCGGTTGATCGCAGCCGTCCATTTCAAGTCCTCGAGGCTGGAGGGAGGACAAACCTTCTGCTTCGGGAAGGTTCGCTAAGCGCCACGTAGGGTCAGAGGCCGTCTCGGTGTGGTCCGGGTCGGATCTATGGAAGTGGTCGAGCCAGGTAACATGCTTCGCATATGTATTATATATATATATATATATATTTTTAAATACATAATGGTTGGTTTTTCAGAGCGAATACTTTTTTGAGGGAATCAGACTCACTCGTACCTATATTTGAGAATTCCAAAATAATAATAAAATAAATAATTATATATATTTATATGTGAGAGAAGGATGTGCACTCAGTATGATTATTTTTGAACCATATTAGGGTTGCGCATTAAAGGGGTAAAATCTTCAAATGTGTTCGGTGTGATTTGGTTCAATGTCGGATCTTTGGTAGTTCATTAAATTGGGTAATTTAAAAAATTAATAAATTTATTATTATATTATTTAAAAATAAAGCTGTATCGTTTTGTAATAAAATAATATTTATATTAAATACGTATGACTTTAAAATTAGTACATTCAATAAAATTTTAATTTTAAATCAAGCCAAAATAAAATGGAAAATATATATATAGTTTAGTTTGGTTTCAGATCCCTATTCCACTCGGTTTGTTAACAAAAAAAATTTATCTCTAAACTAGACCTTGTGCACCCGTCCATGCAAAAATAAATTTAAGTAGAATATTTTTAGGGAGTAATTTTTAAATATATCTACTTAAATTTTTAAAATTAGTTTATTATCTAAAATTCATTTTATTAAAAATACAATTCATTAATTGATCGTTCATAAAAATTGTTTACCTTCGAAAGATTTTATTTTTTAAAAATTTTTGAATCATCATCTAAAAATTAATATTTTTGTAAGAGTGGTACATTTTAAAGACAATGTTTATTTTTTAAATTTTATTCTGATGGAGTAAATGGTGTCTGAATGAGAGCATTAATTGCACGAAGTCTTAATTGATTGTAATATGTGAATGTACCTTTCGGTTTGAACCCCACTTAATGTTATTTAGGATCATCCATAGAACACTCGATGAATGTTTCACTTTGAATCGAGTTCTATAATTTAAATTCCTCCAAATTCACACATAGTATAACAAGATCAAATTCATGTGGATTATGCTATTAATAACCTTACACAGATATCTCGTGTGTGTTTTAAAAGATAACCCACATCTCATAGTTGCAACCTCACGATTTCACACATGTCAGTGAATCCTTCAAGAGTGAGAGTAAAGAATCACCTTACCACTTGGGTCTTGAATTCAATAAGAGTTTAAAACTTATCCCACCAATTGCTTCTACATAAGCATTAGCACCATAAGGATGAAAGTATAATATATTAGTGCCTCACACTTAGTTACTCATCAGCTTGTTTCTACCCATTGAATCTCTATGAAGTTGGGTTGCCATTGTGGTAACTTTTCATTTATGGGTTCAATCTCTTCTCCCTCGATGCATCTTAAACTATTGTTCTAGACAAACCCTTTGTGAATATATCTACAAGATTTCTTTTTGATTTCACAAAGTTTAAGGCTATCAACTATTGTTTCATGTTCTCTCTTATGGACGTGTACCTCACTTTCGCTTGCCTATTCATTTTGACATCAACATTGGATGCATACATTTATCAATTGCTGACCTGCAATCACACAAAATAGATATAGGAGGCAAAGGATTTGTAAACAATAGAATATGAATAAAGAAATCTCTTAGTCATTTGGCTTCAATGCATATGGTGTCAAGTGTAATCATTTTAGATTCCATTGTACTTATAGATAACATAGTATGTTTAGTAGATTTCCATGATATAGCACCTCCTCCTAAAAGGAAAACAAAATCAGATGTTGATTTTATATCTATTGAATCATTAATCCAATTAGTATCACTATAACCTTTCAATACAGAATGATAGACAGAATAATACAAAGCATATGATATAGTACCTTTTAAATATCTAAGTACTCTTTCTAATACTTTTCAAGGACTTTCATGTAGATTTATAGTATATCTACTAAGTCTATTTATGGCATATGCTATATCTAGTTATGTGTAATTTGTAAGAAAACTAAGTGAGCCTATGATTTGAGCATATTCAGATTGCAATGTAGAGTTAACTAAATTTTTCTATAAATGAACACTTGCATCATAAGGAGTTGATAAAGGCTCACAATCTAAATAATATAATTTTATAAGAAATTTTCTATGTAGTGAGATTGTGACAAGGCTATTCCATTTGATTTTTTTTATAATTTTTGCATTCAAAATCAAACTAGCTTTACCAAAATCTTTCATGCCAAAATTTTCAGATAAGAAATCTTTGACTTTATCCATAATAAGCATGGATCCCAAGATCAAAATATCATCAACATATAGACATAAGATAACAAGATGTTCACCAAATATTTTGTAATAATCACATGTATCAATTTGATTGATTATAAAATCATAAGAAAAAATGATCTCATCAAATTTTTTATGACATTGCTTAAGTGCTTGCTTTAATCCATACAATGATCTGATCAATTTACACCATTTATTTTCTTGACTTGAAATAATAAAACCCTCAAGTTGATCCATATAATTTTTTAAATTTAATTCATCATTTAAAATTGCAGTTTTTATATCCCTTTGGTGCATAATCAATTTATGTATGGATGCTAATGCAATTAAGGATCTAATGGCGGTAATGCTAGTCACGGGAGAATACACATCAAAATAGTCTATATCAACTGCTTATGTAAACCCCTTAGTTACAAGTCTAGCCTTATATTTATCTACAAATTCATCAAGTTTTAATTTCTTCTTAGAAACTCATTTACATCCAATTGTCTTACAACCAGGCGGTAGATCACTAAGCACTCATGTTCCATTTTAAATTATAAAATTCATTTCATTTTCTATAGCTTTCTTCCAAAATGGTGAATCTATTAAATTATTTGTGTTGTTATTATCAACAACACACATGAACATATATATGAATGACTATGTTTTTTTTCACATATACGAATGCTTCTAACACAAATAATATACTAATAAACTAGAATTTTTAGATTGTTAGGTCGTCATCTTAAAAAATCGACAAAAAACTCAACGATACGAACGGATTAAAATCAAGTAAATAGAGTTAGAAGCATAGTATGTCAGGTCGAAGCCTCTAGTTGTTAGAATTAAGAGTTTTATTGTCAACCAACGTACGGTTCTCGCAGCACATCCTCCTAGAGATACGACAATCCCGGAGTCGTTACTTCTCTTCTCTCCCGTCAGTACATCTTTCAGAAGAGTTCTGTGAATTAGACTTTGCGTCGAATGCTCAACAGCAAAAGAAGAAATAATATAGTGTAGTGTGTTGGAGAGCTATAGAGACTTTCGAAGCGTTTGTACGAACGTAACCAATGTAGAAGATCTCTCGGGGGATATTTTAGAAGAAGAATGGAGAAGAAAATGATCGTGCTTAGCCTAATGACCCTAATGTTTTCTGTTTTTAGGTACTCCCAACCCAATATGATGGGCGCAACTCTCATCGTTTATCAGGTCAGGAAGCAACCCTACACAACAACTAATCAGTGTCAATCCCTCGATACAGTGGACCCAAAGGCCCAAAAGACACTGACATGCTTAGCCGGTTGCTGTTACCTTAAGCAGAAGGCCATTATATAAAGATGACTGTTGGTTAATAAGTGGCAACATACCATAGCTGTCGACTCTCAGGCACACTTCAAGTTTGATTGCATAGCGGATAGCATGTGATTAGTCATTTTGATCGTTAAACGGCATGCTTCCTTGATTCCTCAGGCCAAAATAGTTAAAAGTTTGCCATTTCTAAATTTACTTATAGAATGGCTATCGACTCAATTTATCCACACGAATGGATAGGGCAATCAGAAGAATCACAGGAAGACGGGAAGGATTAGCCAAAAAAAGAACAAAGTTTCAACTATTTGAAACCACGAAGCAATCTAATACATATTTCCTTCGGTAATTTGGTGATCTTTCATCAACGATTGGGAAAAATGAATGGCTTAATCACACACGAACACGATAAGGATATCAGAGATAAGAGCGAAAGAGCAGTAATTCAAAAACAGAGCGAGCTACAATACGAAAAAAAAGGGAAAAGCAACTCAAATGAACAATTCCTCTAAACCGCACTACACCATGCACAATCAAGACTAATCCGAATCCTAGCGTAAGAAAGAAAATTCACATTAGCCGCAGTAGATAATCAAATTAACCGGAGCTCGCGCGGAAACACAAAGGCCTAGCACAGACACGAACCTTCAACCTTACCCCTTCCGCTAGACGCCACCATCGAGCAGGGGAAAAAAACCAGCGACGAGAAAGGCGTCAAAAAGACGGGATCAGAAAAAGAGGGCATACGTGCACAGAACACAGGGAGGCTGCAGCAGGGCGGCACTGGGAGAGGACCGTTCTGCACTTCTACGGTAACGCCTGGACATTGAGGTGGAAAATGTGGGGGATTTTGGTTTTCTTCTTCGTACGTGACGTGCGAGATGACGACCGAGGGAGGATGCGAACCGGTGACCGCGTGAATTATCATAATCAGATCCACCGTCGGACCGCCGTCCTTCTTTCTCATGGGTTGACCATACCCATTTAAAGTTGAGATTGGTTCTAGCAGGAGTGCGGATCACCTCAGCTCCGAGTGAAAGGAACACTCTCTGTCTCCAATAAAAATTGATCACGACCACAAGTTATTTAAGTGGTGAATCGTTACCAGAAAAGGTTGAACTACTTCCGATGCCTTACTAACTCACTACTCATCGATAACGAGTTGTATTAGTTCGGTAACAAGTTTGTAAGACGTCGATAGTGATTCAGTAATAATTCATTGACTTATTAACTCGCTACCAATGGAGGTTGAATCATTACCGACGCTTTACAACTTACTACTCACCATTTAAGTGGTTGGTATCGTGGTTTTTTTTATTGTGAACTGAAAATACTCCTTCAATCCGAGAATTGAGGTGATCCGCATTCACTCATTTCAGTAGGTACGAAACTTCTTTACCGTGTACACAAAAGATTCTCTTAGAGTTTATGATTTGTCATAATTTGACCTTACAAGACTCACGTAACAAGATGAACTCTATTAATTTTTTGTGTTCATCGTGAACAAATTTCTCTCAAACATCCGCACGAGAGAATCTGTTCTCCTTAAAGTTTAGCCGATGACAAAAACATATTTTTTGAATGTAGCGGGAATGGTCTCAGTCGCCCGCTCATGGACGCCCAATAGGAGTTCGAGGTTGGGAATTGGGATCAACCCCCGGTGAAATCCCTATGGTTTGCGACCTATTTATATTTCAAAACTGTATTTAAGGTATTTGACCCATGTAAAAGAAGAATGCCCTCATTTTAACTATTCTTCACCACAACAATATTTAGCCATAATGATATTTACTTAGCCAAATGTGATATACTGCTATGTCGGGTTAGAGTGATAAAAATGACGCGACATTAATTTTTATAATAATATTTATAAAGGATTAGATTATTCGTACCAAAATTAATATAAGTAGGCACATATATTACTAGGAGTGCAAAGAAGCCAATACATTCTCACGTGTCTAAACTTGTCTCAATAAAAATTTGACTTGATCCGCCTGTTGCTGTGAACATACAAACTTGAACAACACAAAAACAAAAATTGAATCATTATGGGGTGTTTGGTTGTATGATAATGAAGGTTTTTGTTTTAATTTTTAAAAATTGTAAAAAAACTTGTTAAAAGAGGTGTTTGGTAGCCATGACAATTTTATGTTTTAAAAGTGATTTTCTTCTTAAACAAGAAAGAGGGTCTCACCTCTTTCTTTTTTATTCTGGTCCCTCACTTTGTTTGGTCTTGTGTGGTAGTTACTCTTTTTTGTAATCACATCCCTCCAAACATGATAATTTTATGTCATGAGTTGGTTCACTTTTTATTTTAATACAATTTTTTATCATGAAAGTGTACAAAAAATTATCATGCAACCAAACACCCCATAAGAACTATATTTGTATTCTCCTAAATATATGGTGTGCCAAGGGTGGGGATTTTGGAACGGGCAGGATCCACCCCTTTTTGAAGGATACTGTAAACTCCACACCCAATTAATTGTGTCTAAGGGGCATCACTTGTAACATCTCACTTTGTGTGAATATATATATATATATATATATATATATATATGTTAATGGGGTGTTTGGTTGCATGATGATAATGGAAGTTTTTTTAAAAATTTTTAAAAATTGTAAGAAAACTTGTTAAAAGAGGTGTTTGACAACCTTGACAATTTTATGTTTTGAAAGTGATTTTCTTCTTAAACAAAAAAGAGGGTCTCACCACTTTCTTTTTTCTTATGGGGTGTTTTTGGTTGCATGATAATTTTTTGTACACTTTCATGATAAACCGGTGTTGTTGGTAATCCACTGATTTAATCTCTTATGGGGTGTTTGGTTGCATGATAATTTTTTGTACACTTTCATGATAAAAAATTGTATTAAAATAAAAAGTGAACCAACTCATGACATAAAATTATCATGTTTGGAGGGATGTGATTACAAAAAAGAGTAACTACCACACATGACCAAACAAAGTGGGGGACCACAAGAAAAAAGAAAGAGGTGAGACCCTCTTTTTTTGTTTGAGAAGAAAATCACTTTTAAAACATAAAATTGTCATGGTTACCAAACACCTCTTTTAACAAGTTTTCTTACAATTTTTAAAAATTAAAACAAAAATCTTCATTATCATGCAACCAAACACCCCATTAGAGCTCGGAAAAATCTGATAATGTATTTTAAAAGTGTTTGGCATGTGTTACAATTTTATCGTGAAAATTTGTTCACCCTCTTCCACGTGATAGAGAAAAAAAAAAGGTATTGAGCATTTTTTTTTTCAAAAACGCACAAACACAACACATGGTCCACAAACCTAACTCATGTGCTACATAAGTGACTTTTCATTTATGCACCAAATACCTTACCATCATTTCTAAAAATGATAATATTTTTGCCAAACATTATATTTTTATGGTTTTTAATTTTAAAATTTGTCAAGTTTCAATGTGTGATATCATTTTTTATCATGAAACCATATAAAAAAATAAAATGCAACCAAACACTCCATAACGTTCGGAAACTACTTCTCCTTCTTCGGGTAGCGAAAATCGATAAATGGAACTCTAACTTAATTTTGATTTCGGAAGTGTGGGTGTTCAGCTTTTTAAACCAGATCGAATTGTCATTTTTCTCAAATTTAATTCAATCTGGCAACTCTCTAAACGGAAACATAACAAATAAGTCAGTCGACATATTCTTAATTTTTATAATATACTAATTTTAAATATATATTACTATAATTTTATGTCAAAATAATAATTTTCTCCCACAGATAAAATACCGAGTTTAATACTTACCTTGGTCTGATATTTTAGTCCAACTTTTTATTAAAAAATATTAATATATATTAAATTGATGGATTTAGAGCAACGTACACCACCCAGCCAAAGTTTGCATTCTCCGTCGGATTAAAATAAAAAATAAAAAAACGAGAAGAAAATTAAAAGGCGAATTTAACTGGAGACCCAGTTTACAAATATCAGTTTAGTGATAAGTCCAGAGCATGAAATGTTCTAATAAAAAACCCAATGTATGAAATTTTTATAACTTCCGCCCCAACTTGGATGACAAGTGTTAGATAGAGGATAAAAAAGTCGCTTATACCCTTGGAAGGGGACTCCGGCTCTGGGAGGGGGGTCTCTCCGCAGCGGGGGGGGGGGGGGGCGACGGGGCTCTCCGCAGCGGGGGGCGACGGGGTCTCCGGCGGGGGGGGGGGGGGGGGGGCGGTCCTCTCCGCAGCGGGAGGGGGGGGCGACGGGGTCTCCGGCGGGGGGGGGGGGGTCTCTCCGCAGCGGGGGGGGCGACGGGGTCTCCGGCGGGGGTTCTCTCCGCAGCGGGGGCGACGGGGTCTCCGGCGAGGGGGGGGCGGTCCTCTCCGCAGCGGGAGGGGGGTTGACGGGGTCTCCGGCGGGGGGTCTCTCCGCAGCGGGGGGCGACGGGGCTCTCCGCAGCGGGGGTTCTCTCCGCAGCGGGGGGGCGACGGGGTATCCGGCGAGGGGGGGCGGTCCTCTCCGCAGCGGGAGGGGGGGGGCGACGGGGTCTCCGGCGGGGGGGGGGGACCGCGAGGAAGCCGCCGCGAGAAGGCTCCGTCGGGTGAGGGGTAGAAGAGGAAAAAAATGGAGAAGACGGTCACTTAACGGCGGACTCGACGGACAGGATTTTACATTATAAATTTTTTGTTGACTGGGTTTATCACAAAGGATATTGGGTCAATGGGTTTTTGATTAAACTCATATTTATAATTGGGTCTGTAATTAATTTTCCCAAATTAAAACGATGTCCGTCAGGTCCGCCCAGCCGCGACACGTTTCCCGCTCTGCCCATCCGGGACTCCGCGCAGCAGCACACCGCCCCCCGTGACCGACCGTCCGTCCGTCCGTCCGTACGATCCGATCGCTGCGCTCCTCCCGCGGACGGCCACCGTTTGCCGCCACGCGTCAAAGATCCGTGACCCCCGAAACGCCGGGCGGGACCCATCCACCCACGGCGGCCTTCCGACCGATCGCCGCTCCAGCTGTGGCCCTCACACGAATGGACGGCCGGATCCCGCTCTCATCCGTGAGAGGGCCACCGCTTCGACGGTCCGGATGACATGATCTCCTGTGCCCCACCCCGATCCCGGCCCTCGGGTCCACGGTCAGCGCGCAAAGCCGGGGTCGCGCGGGAGGGGAGGATTCCCGGGCAGGATGCACCTGCGGACCACGATAGCGCGGTCCTCGCCGTCGCCCGGCTCCGCTTTAAATCCTCCCCCGATCTCCTGCGCTTCTCCTCCGCCGCTCGGGCAGCAGCAGGGAGATGCAGAGCGAGAGAGAGAGAGAGAGAGGCGAGAGGGGCGAGAGCCGATCAACGGAGGACCGTTTCCCTTCACCCGTGCTGCTTCATGCTCTCCTGATCTTCCCGGCGTAGTTCGTCGGAATTTGTTCTCGGACGTTCGCCGCTGCAGACGATTTCGGTGCAGCGATCTGCTCTCGGCTACGCGAACCATGTCGGCGACTGGGTTCAGCGCAGCGGCGGGTGATCTCAATATATATAGAGAGAGAGAGAGGCGAAGGCGGCGATGGCTCTGCCTGGCTCCCTGAATGCCATCTGAGAAGGTTCACCAAGTTTGCTTGATGGAACTTCGTGGTTGGCGTTGAGGGAGCCATGCAGACACTTGTATATATAATTAACGTGTGCACGCAGCATGCGGCAGGTAAAGCTCGATCCCCCCCTCTTTTCATCTTGCGGCAATGTCACGACGTCGTAAGCGTAACGCTCGCATCTGATATTCTTGATCATGTCCACACGCCCATCATCATATCATCATACAAGCAGCAGCAGCAACAGGAACATCTTTTCATGTTCTGAGCATGCTGAGACCGAGATCGCTCGATCGGAAAGCTCAGATATAAAAACTAGTACATTGTTTGATATTTTCCCTTCCCTCTGTCATGGGTCCCGATCAATTGCTCCCTATACAAAGTAAAACGGAGTTTGTGCCACATATATCTACACATATAATATATAGATCAGAGAGAGATAGAGATACTATTAAATATGTAGCACGCACACACATATATAAATATTATGGGGAGATGTAGTGCAGTATCCTGCGGAACACTTTGAATCAGCTCAGGGATTAGGTAGACAAATTTATGTAGGCGAATTCGGGAAGAGTTCGGAAGTAAGAACGGAGAGGGCTGTAACTTTATGAATATTTTTAATATTAAATAAGATTTATTTTAATTAGTTACGAGATTAATAACATATTTACCCTCTCTTTCCGTTACATCTCCTTCTATTTTTCTCAGTTCCCGATTGTCCTAGCGGAACCGCCCCGGGCTTCTTATCTCCCTCGCGTCCGCCATTTTACCTCATCCGCACCAATTTTTTTTCTCTTCTTCCTCTGTCGCTCCCTCTGTCCGTCGCCTTATCGCCGTCCGGCCTGCACGCCCCCCTTGCCGACGTCAGCCACGGCGCCCCGCCGTTTCACCCCGCGCGCACGCTTCGCCGCCCTGCGCAGCCGCCCGGGCGACGTCTCTGCCCCATGGCAGCCGCAGCCGCGGCCGTCCGCCGCCTCAGCACTGGTTGACCGCCTCGCGCCCGGCTGCCGGTCTCCCTCCGCGCGATCGCGCGCAGCCGCAGCCGCGACCGCTGACCCGCCCTCCCTTTCCACAGTAGTCTCTCTCTCTCCTCTATCCTTTTCTCTCTCATATTGCTCTCTATTTTTCCTTATTTATTTTATTTTCTTCTAGTTTCACCAGCTTGTTAATAGATCTTTCAGTTTGATTTTTCATCACCGTCGTGACCGCGGCAGTATATTCGTCACCCAGATTTATCCTTTTGAAATTTCGTACGCCGTTCGTCGTCGCCGTTAAGGTAGACGTCTCGACTATTCTTAGCATTCCGATATGATTAATTTAAACCGTTAAAACATATTAGTTAACTCTGGTTAGAAGAATAAAAATATTGGTGGGTTATTTGACTTATTAGCTTACTTAGACGTAGTTAAACTTGATTTGTCATATATGCCTATTTGGTTTGAATGATCATGTATTTTCACCATGTTAGACATTAGATTAGAATACATGTTAGCATGTTAAATATCATATTTTGTGTTAGAATATGGTTAGTACAGCATGGTTAACATTTCGATGACCTTAAACGATAACTCGATTTAATAAATAGCCGGAGTAGAAGTTATGGCATTGATGTATTTAAATTTCAGCTTTATTATTTCATGTGGTAGATAGATAGTTATTGTTATTGTATGTATACATCATGATAGTTTATTAGAATTGCATGATTCCAAGTTTAGGGTATTATGTTGTTAGTCAGTTGGTATAATTTGAGTTTAATTTTGGTATGGTATGCATATGTGAGGTATAAAGTTATGGTTGTTCAACTATGTAAACCTTGTTTAGATTATCGTGCACATGTCCATAGTTACCTTGATTGAGTGTTGTCTTAGTTATGTATGTGCTTTCATCTTGAGAGATGTAGTATGCAGTGGGTTGCATTGTAATGAAATTCTACTTCATCAGACTATAGTTTGTGACATGTGGGCAACAGATGAATTAGAACAATCCGGAGCATCCGTTAATCTCGGATACCACGGTTTATCCTAATTACTCCATGCCTAGGGGTACTATGGGATTTAGCTTACTATATGTTACTTTTATATATGGTAGATCTGGTGTTAGTTTTGTGACATTTGCTACAATCTCCAAATTGAGCATATAACTTACTCAGACAAATAGTTTATTACGCATTTTGGCATGTATGATAGTGATTTAGATGGGTCATTTTGTTATGATAAGTTTATGTGATGCATGCATACCTAATTTTCTTAAAGGTCAGGTTATGTCAAGTTAAAAGTTTATTGAATCATGTTAACTCATAGGGTAGTGGGAAGGCACTTTAATCAGTCTATTGAAGATATAGAATTAGTATAAACCCGATATATTATATTCTGAATTTTTAGGTTTATTACTATTAAAATCAGTAGATAATAATTAGTATAGTAGGGTAGTCCGGGTGTAAGACCTACTGAGTCTGTGCTGACTCACCCCTTTTCCGTTGCTAATATTTTCAGGATTGCAGGTTTAGCGGAGCAGAAGCATAGTGGTATTTTGGAATTCGAGAAGTTAGTGGATTACTCATTCAATGTTGGTATTTAATTTGTTTAGATAGGTGTTTGTTTATGGTGTTAATAAGTTGTAAAATTTGGAATTGTGATTTTGAATTGAGAGTTTGGTCTTATTTGGTTCCAAACCGATATTCTTTCTCGTTACGTCGCCGAATTATATTTTGTTGTGCATGTTAAAAATCCAGGTCATGACAGAGCACAACATTGTGTACCATATATATTTTTTAATTCTGTCAACATTTTAACATGCATGTGTATGTTATGTTGAACCAAAAACAACTGAACAGTAAAACTTAATACAAATAAAGCAATGGCGAGATTAGAATTAAAATTTTAAATGAACGGAACAAAACTAGCTTGTTTTATACGAGTTGTATTCATTTATTTTTCGGTAAAAAATAATGAGTATCCCTTATTTTATAATTTATTAAATTTTGTGTTAGTTTCAGTAGTGAAATTAAATTATAAAGGAATCTAGACTAGAATGATTCGGAATACATCAAAATCGAAATCAACATACCGTACTCTTTGTCAATGGTTGGTTGACGCTTTTGGCTGCGATTGCATTGGCCATGGATAAGGGTGGGCAGTTCAAATCGAGAAATTAAACTGAACCAGCCCATTCGGTTCAATTTAGTTCACTTTAGATCTCTTTCGATTTGATTTAAATTGAAATTTCTTCGAACCGATTTAAACTAAATCAAATTGTTTAAACCGATTTAATCAAAAAATTATAAAAAATTTATTATAGTATTAATAAAAATACTATTTTTATAAAGTTTATAATAAAAATATTTAATTTGATTATTTTTAACTTAACAATTATTATATATGTAAAAAATAACTAATTTAAATATTTTTATATATTTTCATTTTAAACCTAATCAAATCGAATTGAAATCGGTCAGATCTTAATTTTATGCCTAATTTTTTTTGAAGATACAAAAAAATTAATTTAATTAAGACGTTTACAAATCGACAAATACAGTATACACTTAAATTTATATTATATGTTTGCTCCTATTCCTTGTAGAAAAATTATGTTAAAATTAAAGAATTAAAATAAACGATTTAATCTTAAGGGCTTTATCGAGAGATAAAATATATATTTATAAGTTAATTAATATGCAATCAAATAGTTCGAGATGATGTTTCTTTCGGCTAAATCAGTTAATTTGAACTCTGGATTTAATTTCTAATTTGTGAGACCATAAATATTAATCCGATTAAGACATACAAATTTCAGTTGTTACTTAGATAGTATTATATTCAACACTTTTAATTACGTCTTAAAAATAACAGGTTAGACCGTACATCTCATTTTTTAAGAGACTTATGAAGATATATAGAAGAAACATATGTTTTAATTTTAATTGAGAAATAAAATCTGAAATTAATCTAAATCCACTTTGCGTGAGCCGCGACTACGGGTGAGCATTAAATGGTTCAAACCGAAAAATCAAACCGAACCAGCCTATTTGGTTCGTTTCGGTTCGGTTTGAACCATGTTCGTTTTGGTTTGGTTCGGAAGTCCTCCAAACCGGTTTAAACCAAATCAAACCGTTTAAACCGATTTAAATAAAATTTTATATAAAAATTATTATAATATTATTAAAATGAGATTTTTGTAATTTTATAATAAAATAATATTTATTTTGCTTATTTTTAACTATAAATTATTATATATATATAAATAATTAAATAAAATATTTTTATATATTTCCAATTTAAACCGAATCAAATCAAATTGAAATCGGTTTGGTTCGGTTTGGAAAAAAATAGTTCAAACCGGACCCAACCGAACCGTGCTCACCCCTAGCCGCGACCAACCTTAACTAAAATATTTCACTCATTTTTTAGACGTTTTTGCATTTAGGCCCTCAAAATCAACCATTGATTATTGACAATAAATTTTAAACTATCAAAATTTTACTTTGTTTTGGTTACGATATCTTCTTTAAGTTTTAAGAAAAAAAATATTTTATCCAACTAACTTAACTTATTTTTAAAACAATTTTATCAATTTAACATTGAACTCTTCGCTTTAATTTTAATTGAATTAACTAAATTTTAAATAATTATATTAATTTACTTTTTCTCCTGTTCCCTCTCTCTGTCTCTATCTCTATCTGTTTGGGCGACGGTTGATCGAGCTCCATTGACTTCAAAAATATTTTGTCTAAGATCAAACATTGATAAAATATTTAAATTAACTGATTGTATGTAAATGTTGACTTTAAAATTTTAAGTTGTTAAATTAAACATCATTTTTATCATAAAAATTATATAAATATAAATTATATAATAATATTATTTTATTTAAATTCAGTTTAAATGGCTTGATCCGATTTGATTCGATTTTTAAGCCTTACATGGGGGTTTAATCAATTAACAATTTTACTTGTGAATGTTGAAAAAATTAAATCGCTTGGATCTAATTAAAACAGAGTAATTTTTATGACTTCAAAAAAGAAAAAAATATTTAAAAACATATTTTAAAGTATGATTGATTTCAGATGTTTAAATATAAAATATAATTTTTAACAAAAGATCTAATTATTTAATATATATTTTTGCGCCAGTTTTCAACAAAGACTTGAAGGGACAAGGCAAAATATTATGTCTACCCTAATTTTGTTTCTAATGATATGACCATAGGTTGAATCTTTTATTTAGAACTTGGCACTGTTAATTAAATAACATATAAATTAATTTATTTGAAACCCTCAGATTAAAAATAAATGCGGAAAAGGTGAAAACCCACATATATATATGCACACACCTATAAAACAACGTAAAAAATAACATTTTTATTACATTTTCTCGATGTCTGACTTTTAACCTCTTTTAGGTTGTCTTTGCCTCTCCACCAGTCAAGTCAAATAACGAAGGATGAAAATAGAATATATCAACCAAAAAAAAAAATTGACCAAGCAGAAGACGTCGGTGCAATACTGCAAATATCCGCTTCTAACAATTTTAAAAGATAAATATCAAATTTAGTGGAATGTCATTTTTAAATATATACTCGAACCAAATGGGGTTTACCTAGTAGAATGATCTGTGTTTTTTTTACTCCGATTCTCGTAAGGGTGAAGTGTTTGGATTCTGATTCGGATAATTTCAAAATTATTATGTTTCGATCCCCAGAATTCGATAATTCCCGGAACAGTACATTAATTTTTATTTTAAAACAAGTTAATAATAATTCATACGTAATTACCACTTTAATTACCAGCGGTCGTCCTCCTTCCGCGGCGGGGCCGCAGCACGCCGCCGGCAACGGCGACCTTCTCGAGCAGACGACTTTCCCCATTCGCCGCACCATGATAGACAGCTTGGGTATTGCCTCTCGCGGCTGCTCGCCGGCGGAGGGCGGCGGCCGGCGACCGCCGAGGACGAAAGCGGAGTGTTCTTGGCCGTGGCCGAGAGCCCGAGCTCCGCCGGGAAGATGATTAGTTGCCCGACGGCCGGTGTTCCGGCGCTGACAAAATGCCCAGTTTTCTGGGCGTGGAAGGGAATCAAACGATATGGTTCATTCTAACCACTGATTTGACCCTCTTGTCTTTCCGGTCAATACCGACGAGGGGGGGACTGAGTCGACCACTTGAGTCCGGCCTACCGAGTGCCGGACCGAGTCGGACGTGTGCCAACTCACCGACGGGATGCTTCCGCTGCCCGAACAGCGCCATGCAATGTAATTTAAAGGTCAAAGTTGATCTTGCTGTTGTCACGATGCCGTCATCTCTGTCGGTCAACATAGCTACACTGGCGATGCACAAGAAAAGTCATAAAAATAAGAAAGAAATCGAGTCACGTTCTTATAAAATCATTACGAAGTTAACTTTTGGAAAAATTGATCTGCAATCCGTTTAAGAAAATGAGTTTTATCTCTAGTCCGGTGACAGCTTTTTCTTCACCTGCAGTCCGCCTGTCTAAATTTTCTTCGCACGTAGTCCCCTGTGTTGTACGTTCACAGGTATGTTAAAATGTCAAAATTACCCTTATATCAATTAAATAATACGATAGAGTTCTTCATTTCGGATGTGATATTAAATATTATTGTATCTCATTTATAAGTTTACATACTATAATATTTAGACATACCACAAAATATTAACATATTTAGAATATAAATTACAATATTTTATTTATAAAAACTCTATGTTATTACGCCCTACTGATTATTTTTAATTTATAATTATAAAATTTTAATATCCTTCAAAAAAAAATTACTACATTTGATTTTTACGAATATTTAATTTAAATATAAATTATTCATATATTTATCTATTTATTATATTATGTTAATCACGTATGATTTATAACTACAACATATTACTAATCTATCTAAAAAATATTTTATTATGTATGATGATTATATTAAATAAAATATAAAATATTAATATATTCATTATGTCTCAAAAATGTTATTAGATTTGTAACAAAATTTATTATATATAATTTCACATTTATTACTATCAATAAAACATTAATATATTTGACTTATATCAATATCTAAATATAACGATAAATTTACATATGTTCTTGCGTATGTCTCCATTGGTGAAATATTATTATTTTTAAAATATTTGTATGTTGAAATTAAAAAGAGATTAAACAATGTTAACTTCGTAATAGAAAAAGGGTAAAAATGTCTCTTTCTAATAGAAAGTAACCTCTTTAGCTTAAGATCACCTTCAAAAATGGAGTGCAGATGATAAAGTTTTAAAGAAACGAACTTAGTGTTAAATTGATTTTGAAAATGGACATACCGTGAAAGCAATTGTGTTGCAACGGACCTAGTATGCATTTCCTCTTAACTTTTTATACATGACTTCTCTCATCAGACAATAAACAAGTTGAGATCTTTTTTTCTTTTCTTTTTCTCGATCGTGGTCCCCATATTTTGTAATTATACATTGTCTCCAATATTCTTGATAATCTTATGTCGAATTTGGTCAACCTACGTCTTGTTCTATAATACACAATGTATTAGTTATCATGCAACCGAACAGCACCCATGCATGGTTCGGCGACAATGACATTTCGGTAAAAGGTTAATATTAAATTGTGTATACTAATATAAATTCGGGCGGTGAGATCATCCTATACGTTATACGTCAGTATCGGAATTGGACGACGTAATGATATCAAGATCACGCATACGCTAAGAGAAGTGCATTGATTACTGGCACACAAGGACGTAATCATGCATGCTGATGGACGAGTTGGTCATGGCCCTGCTGATAGCGGGAAGACCGCATCAACCCGACGGCTCCAGCCGGGACCGGATCATCTGTGCACCTCGATGCACACCACTTATTAAATTTATCTAATTATGTGATCAAATTAATTATTTTAATCGTTTTTAAGACCGTGAATATACATATATAATATGTGATGTTATATTTTATGAAAATCAACATTAAATATATTTTATATATATTTATTTAATATAAAAATATAATTAATTTACAAAATAGTATAAATTCAAAAAATATTAATATTACATCTTTTTTATCAATACATAATATATATGTATATTCACGGTCATAAAAACGATTAAAATAACTAATTTGATCACATAACTAGATGAATTTAAGAAGTGGTGTGCATTGAGGTGCACACCGAGGTGCACAGAGGATCCGGTCCCGCTCCGGCCGAGTCACCGACGCCCAATCATCCGGGTCGGGTGGCGAGTCCATTCACTGCACGGCTGGGACTCGGCGAGGGCGACGAGTCGTGTCTCTCGAGGATGGAATCAAAGGATTTGGAGGGTATTCTTTTCTTTAAATAACCTAATTTTTTATTAAAATTATAAAAAGGCACGGTGCAAAAAAACACGGTCAAATAATACATGAAGACCTATTTCAATAAAAAATAATTATCGTCTAATATTTTAATGGGAGACTAGTTTCGGACGTTGATTCCAAGTAAAGTTAATGTAACGGATGCCGATTTTTAAAGTCGGTGGAGAACAGTCCAACTCTTCGGACAGAGAATAATGTTAAAAATATAGCATAATGAGCTGAATTAAACAGCTCTGATCTTAAGTCCAAGCATGCATCGACACACAAGTCGCATATTAGTAGTCTAACTTTTAATATCACATTATCGAACTCCCACTTAAAAATTAATCATCCTAATGTTAAGGTCGGACTCATACACAGGTAGCCAGTAATGTTATTAAAGAAAACTGTGTTATATATTTCAAAAAAAAAAGATCCCAGGTTATCCACAGCAGCAGGAAAATTCTCATCTTTCATTTAAATTTTCAAGAAGTGCATGTATGTATCGACCGATTTGCCGGACAACTGATCAAGATAATCTAGGACGGCGACTAATTAATTAACCAGACGGAGGAGCAAGCTAATCAGTACGTAGACCGGAGTCTTGACTGACCATACCCGAGCTCATCTCCCTGCAGTTTGCTCGGCGGCGGCGGCGCGGTGCACCCAATCTACAGGATGCGGCAGGGATCCCGGCAGGGATCCCGCACCTCCTCCCAGTAGTAGAGCGGCGGCGGGGGGTAGGGCGGCCACACCGGCCCCGGCACCGGCGTGCTTTTCTCCGGTTTCTTCACCTCCTCCTTGGCTTCTTTCTTCTCCTCCACGGCGGCGACGCTGACGAGGTGGGCAGTGCAAAAGCGCTTTCGCAGCAGCCTAGTCAGCGTGACGGAGTCCACGCCGTCGCCGACGACGACGATCTCGTTCTTCTCGGCGCCTTCTATCGACGCCGATGTCACCCCTGTTTCCCATACGAATGCACGCAAGGTGTGATCAGCTGTAGCTGCTGCTCCACAAGTTTCAGAGAGAGAGAGAGAGAGAGATCTGGATATTTGTTGTTTACCGCAAAACCCAGCAGCGATCTTCAAAGCCTTGGATCGACTCTTGCCGTCCTCCATGTGGACTCTGACCACCATCTTTTGCTGCAGAGGAGGGGAGAAACCATGCACGTCCATGAACTTTCTGCTTCGCAGGCAAGAACCTGAGAGACTAAAACCTTAACTACAAGAACAGACAGATGGCATACCTTCATCTTGCCCGTGGAGAAGAGACTGACTTCGGAGGGGCTCTCGAAGGGGTTGTTGATGCAGAGAAGAGGGGGGAGCGGTTCCGGTATTTATGGGCGTGTGTGAGGCGGAAGGGGAGGGGAGGAGGGTCCCAGCAGAACCCTAATAATCGACTGGTATGATGATCGGTAAAGAGGAGAAAAATATTAGGTATATGACCTGGCAAATAAATGTAACGAAAGAATTGCCCCGATCTGGAAGCAGAGACGAGGATGCCGAAGACTTTGGAAGGGGCCATGGCTGAAGCTTCGTCTGTTTTTCTCCTCCTCCCCCGACCTCCGTCTTTCTCATCGTTTTCGTTGGTTGGGAGTTGGGACTCGTTTTGGTCGTTGGATTGGCGTTGAAGTGACTGATACTTCGCATGGTTTCGGGAAGTCAATGTTTTTGATTAGCTGGAAAATTAGGTATTTTATCATATCAAATTTAGAACTCAAGTTGGCCGTGCCAAGATCATTATTTTCGGTCAAACATTCTCCTCCCCCCATCCACGTATCAAGTTGCATTTTTGTGCAAGTTTTACGGTATATATCTTTAAGCACAAGAAGGGCCACTGCCCATATCCGAATAGACTCTTCTAAATCTAGAGAGAATGTGCGCAAGGTATTTGGCTGCGTGATAAATTTCTGTACATTTTTATGATAAAACATTTTATTAAAATAATGTGTAAAGTTTAGTCGATCGATGATACAAATTGTCATGTTTGTGCGGATGTGATAACACAAAAAAAAGTGTGATGCAGACTAAAAGAGGCGTGGTGGGGGTATGGCAAAAAAAAAGGAGGATCTCGTTTTCTTATTCAAAAAAAATCTTTTTAAAAATAAAAATTATGTAATGATTGTCAAAATTTTCTTATATCCGGTTATGCCAGAAAAAAAATCATGACAGAAACCTCATTTATGATGAAGTCATAGTCAATAAGTCAACCCCCCCCCCCATAATTACATGGCGCATTCTGGAGTGATGGAGGGAGTCGCATGCGTACGGCACCGATAAGTAAGCAGAGTACCCTCAAGAGTCAAGGCCCCCCGGCGTTCTTCACAACCAAAACAACCCGTCTTGCTCTCGAGCTTGACTTTTCTTCTCCGTCTCCGGCGTCGCCCTTTGGAAGGTCGTCGTCGCCGGCTGCCGAAAAACCGCTGCCCCTGAAAGGATGGCAGGAGGATGACGAGCGGATGCTCTGCCGCAGGTTCCAGTGGGCAGTATCGTCTTCGTCGGCATGGTGAGGAATCCATGAACTCAGTCGTAGGTCGTCTCAGGAGGAGGTCGGCAGAGAAACTGTTTTTAGTCAAAGACAAAAAAAATAAAGTCCACTATTATTTAAACGTTGATTTAACTCATCCACGTGGATCCTACAAATATCAACCAAGCTCATCTAATCTAACTTAATATAAGAAGTGCGAGTGTCAATTTTTCGTCCTCTCATTTTCGATCGTCCGATCATCCTCCTCCTCTTATTTTCGATCGTTGGATGTAAGTTAGGCTTCCACTGTTTCTCTCGTGACGGTAATACGGCTTTGCTTCGCGATTCTTCATCCCCTCCGCATCGTCCGCCGCCGCCAGCTATCTCGCCCCCTCACCCGACGCCCTCTCCTCTCCCGCCTCCTGTTCTTTCGCAATCCCGGCCGTCCCTACGGTTACGAAGCGCACCCTCCGGTGCCTCCGTGCCCCCAACGTTTCCTTGTCCACCAAACCCTATCGTTCCTCTGCAAGTCCTCGTGTCCCTACAGCTACGCAACATCCCAATGGCATTCACTGCATTCTCATTATTTTTTCTTGATTTCAATGCCCTCGACTTTCATCCGGACGTTACGATGTCCCTCCGCCGGCCTTCTCTTGCACCCGCCTTGATTACCCTGGGTCTGAAGACCTTTGCTTCCTCGGTGCTAAGCAAGTTCGTGCTCCGCAGAATCATCCTCGTCACATATCTTGCCTCTCCTACATCTCTCTCTCCTTGCTCTGTCGCACAGTAATCCCTCTCTTCATCTTCTCGCTTCCCACCGCAATCACCCACGCATATATATGCAGGCATGACTCTACTGTCCCTGACCGCCGCCAACTCCTGATCCTCGTTTTCAGACCAGCAATATCGAGAAGCTCCGACGACGCCAACCGAGGGATTTTTTTACATATAACACAGTTTTAATATATATTTAAGAAAATAGCATCTTTTGATGCAAATTTAACAAACTAGCCCACTTTCTTTTGACGAACGTACGGATGAACAGTGTATAGATGGGACACACTTTAAAACAAAGTGTGTTAGTTTGTTAAAATTATATGAAAAGATGCTATTTTCTTAAATATATATTAAAACTGTGTTATATGTAAAAAAACCCCCGCCAACCGACTGGCCTACAGAGAGATCTGGCCGAGCATGATCTCCAGAAGTTTGTAGCCGGCGAGACATATATACATTGGGGGCAGGCCTTGAAGAAGCTCGCCCAAAGTACGTATGTATGTACGTGTATATATATTAACAACATCTAGAATTTCTATTTACGGCCTAAAAACCATCTTTTCCGAAGATTTCCTAGATTTCACTGGCTCAGACTTGATTCGACAGCATGTAATTTGCTTACAGATGACTGGATATCAACAATGTGTTCAGGGAGACTTGATTGTTTAGTTGATTCAGCAAATAACTCTCTTTCTCCCGTCAATGGGGCAGACACATGAAGTTGCTTCTTCTGCCTCGTGAAAAAATGAATTACGTAGTTCAAATATGATTGACAGAAAAACCAATAAAGAATCTCATAAAGCAGTAAGACCTCTTTGTTAAAGATGATATGACAACCAATATTACATAAAAGGCTGATAGATTCATTTCTATCAGCGGCCTCTCCTCCATGGGCAGCGGGTGTTCGATGGATTCCACGACCCATGTATATTCTTATGGAATGCAGCCATTAGGCTGCACGCTGCCCGTGGAGAGTTTTGCCATGTAGTTGGGCTGTACACCCCGATGCTCCTCGCTAGTGTCCGTCCTGATGGCTTCACCTTCCCTTCCATGCTTCTTGCTTGCAGCGGTGCTCTCTCCATGGACATGAGCCATGCGGTTCACTCCCTGGTGCTCCAGTTGGAATTTGGCCCCGACGTGTTCATCCAAAATGGGGTAGTAGCCGTTTATGCGAAACGTGGGAAGATGGACAGTGCTCGTCTTGTGTTCGACATAGTGCCCAACAGAGACAGGAATATTGTCTCGTGGACTTCTGTTATCGTATTACAATTGTCTTACCTTATTTTATTTCATTACCGTGTGTTTCATCTTGTACCCAGGTATGGAAAACAAAAAAGAGAAGTCTTTAGGCCTTCTCACGCAGAATTTTGTCAAGCTTTTCCTCACATATAATGTAAGTCTGTTACGTTCGCCTACTTGGATTCTTTAGTACCTGTTATGAATTTTGTCAAGATGGGACGATTTCGCTGGACGAAGCTACAAGATTGCTGCTTGGAGACGCTGATTCATCTTAAATGAGAAGTCAATACATTTGACGCACCCTTCAAAGATATTTTGCTTCTATAGTTGGGAATAACTGATAGGCTCCCTTGCTCCGCTAAAAGATAATGTAGCAAAAGTATGCCGACTCTACGACATCGCGAATGTCCTATCATCTATGAATTTGATCGCGAAGGTATGTTTCCATTTCGCTTCTGATGATGCACAAAATGATATACCTTATTCATGTAGTCATTTGTGATGGCCGCAGACTCAACACGCTGAAAGTGGAAAACCAGCATTAATGTGGATAGAAGTGAACGGAGAGCCAAACAATGGTGTTACCATTGCGGTGGCCCCATTGCCCAAAATTTGTTGATGTCTTTTAAATTTTAAGTTTGGTTGATTGTGTATTTGTTGTTTCTTCTTGTTTTATTTAGGTTTTCTGGATTACTTTTATATGAGTTTTTTTTTAATTTGAACCCTCTTCTCATTTTTTTGTCAATGCATATAATAGGTAAAACAAGCCTAAGATTTATCTAAGGATAATGTGGATTTTTGATCTTACCCATCCCTGTCAAAATGGAAATGAAAAAGAAAGGTGAAAATAGTTTATTAACACCAAGAAATGGCATTCAGATTTAACTATTTTTAAATTTTGTTTTAACATTGGACACTTCTGCAGAAGAGAATGGCTAGGTTCATTTCTTAGACAGTTAGCAACTTTTATTTTTCATATTACACCTGCTATGGTTAAGCTTGCGGAAATAATTTTAATTTTTTAACATTCAGATTTAACTATTTTTAAATGTTTTTAACATGCTGAAATTTTATTGGTTGTACAATCAATGCACAATACACTGATATCATAAACATCTGAGTTGCACATTTAAATATTCAATTTTCGCTATTGCTTAAAACATATGTAATTATCCATATTTCTCAACCCATCTTTTACACAATCACTTATTTTATATATTTCAATCTTCCTGCAAACTATAATAGTAATTTTGTTCTGTTTATTTGACAATCAGCGTCTTGAGAGCTTACACTAAATACCATCCCACCAAATACACTCAAAACATTAAACAAGGCCTTATCAAACTTTGATTTGATAAACATGGCCCTGTTGGTCTTGGAGAGCTTAGTCCAATGATATATCTGATTATTTAGTTACATAATATGTGGCTTTCCTTTTATCTATATTCTACTCCATTTAGTTATTCTCACTTGCTGATACTATCATTTCCATCTTGTATGCATTTTTATTATTTTTCCATCCTAATTTTTTATAAAGTTTTATATTTTTATTTTCCCATTTTTATGAACTACTCAAGGTTACTTAACAAATGCACCAATTTGAATTTTATGCTTGTATATTGGTCATTGTAATTGACTGAATTGATGGCATAACAATTACATTTCTCGGTCTCAAATAATTAAAATTTATGGCTGATTATTTTTGAATTTTTTATATTATATATACATTAGATTTTTAGAATTCTTCCATTCCTTACAAATTCTTGATTTACTGAGTTTTGTTTTGAAAAATTCTTGGATTTTATGATTTAAAAAATCTCTAGGCCTCTGAATTTTTGGACTCCCATATTTTTGGACCATTAGAAAATTTCAGATTTCTGGGTTTTAGATTTTTTCAGATATGAGATTTCTGATTTATTTATACTTTCAGATTCATCAAGTTTCTAATTCGTCAACTTTCTCGTCTTTTTCAAATTTCATGATTCTTTTTTTTATCACCGACTTTCACATTTCTCTTTTCTTGTGCTACATATCTTCGAGTTTGTGCGGCTTCTTGGATGCTCCCTCTCAAGATAGAAGTGTTCAAGTATGGAGTATCCTTCATAGAGAACTTTTACAACATATATGAAAAAACAATCACTTGGAGTGTCCACGGGCCATGAGAACTCACCCACATGATTGAATACAACCCCTAACAGTTCACGTTATGAAAAATCATCTTAAAACTCCATATTCTTGCAGGCCATTTAATTATTATCCTATATATCAGTCAATATATTCTACAATCAATGTGGCTTTTTGTTCAGGAACAACAGGTTGACTTGAACTCTGACTCTTTGTAGTTTTTTTCTTCTTTGTCACATATATTTTCTATGTTTATTACTGTTGTAGATGATCTCAAAATACTTGTGTAAAATATAAAAGGTAAAATAAGTAATATAGTTTTCTTGTGTTGCCCATAAATGCTTGTTTAAATTTTTTGCTTTTAAATTATTATGCCAAATCTGATGGTTTAAAATTTCTTAACAAAGCTTTCCTGTTATCTGGTAACAGGATGATATTTCTTTTATATGGTGAAACACAAGTCTGCATGCTTGAACATTCTATTTATATGCATTTTTAATGAGTTCTTGGAATGGAACTAATTGTTGATGACTCAAATCTTATATAACTTATGTTTATATTGATGCTTGATATTGTTAAATGAAGGAAGATGATCATGATATGGATGTCAATACTACAACCTCAGCATCTCAAGGTTTTAGCAAACATGGTTCGCTTGAGTTGGAGATATACTGTTATTTGCTTGTGATTAATTTTCTAATAGATGAAAAGAGATGTGATGAGGTAAAATTAGCTTCTTATGTTTGATATGTGATGCTTTGCAACACCACTACCACTTTAGTAACATTCTCTCATTTGTTATCTTTTTTTGTTGCTGCTAGGTCAAAGCATGTTATTCAGCAAGTATTGCTAGGTTCAAAAACTTGAACAGGAGAACAATGGATGTTTTAGCATCTAGGCTCTACTTTTGTTACTTGTACAGCCACTAGCTTACAAACAGTCTTGCTGAAATTCGAGGGTGAGTTGTCCTATGTATTCCTAAAAGGTTTGTGTTACATATTATTGTTTTAAATTTTTGGTATGTCGTGATTGGGGTTTCAATGTATTTAATTTTAGTTTTAGAGCTCACCAAATTGGATTTGTGTTTCATATTTTGTTTCAATTTTATTTAATTTTAGTTTTTGACATGCTTAGGTTATTTTTTTAGTTTGTTGATTTCAAATCCCATTTCAAATTTGCTACCCTTGATTTCAGCTTTAGATTGAAGTTTCTGTTGATTTTAGGTTTCTGATCCCATATCTAAACACTTGATTTGACTAAAGATTTTTCAATTCTAGAATCCCTTGTGATTTGAATTTTGATTTACCAATTTCTCAACAAGTTTCAGATAGTGCAACGAGTGACAAAATTAGTGAATAATGGACATAACTTGCTGAAGGCCATAGGTCCAATCCCTTAAAACTAGAAAATTGTGTCAATCTTCAATATCTGAATTGGTTAGCCAGAAATCAATCTATGAGCCAATAACCTGGTCTTAAATCTGTTTACCATGTAAACAAGACCAACTAAGTGCTATGAACCAGCATGTGCATGATCAGACAGATTGATCCAAGGCACTGATTCCAATGTTGCTGAGTTTTGGAATCTTCATAGGCTGAAATAGGAACCCTCAAGCATGAACATACACCATGGTAAATCTTAACCCACAAGTTTCAGATTTGTTCTTCAGACTTGAAAATTTTCAATATTTAGATTTTGTATTTAGATTTTCAATTCTAAATATTTTGAATTTGTTTTTTGATTTTTGGTTTTGGAAGGCTTGCATATTATAAAGTTTTCGGATAATTGGCAAATTGTTGAAGTTTTAGAATTTGAAGTTCTATGGGATTTACAATTTCTGAGAATTTGAACCTTTCTGAAATTTTGACAATTCTCATGTACTCCAATATTCTGGCAAATCTTAAAGTACAATAATGTAAGACTCAAATTCAAGGTCCTAACCAAAACTCAATCCAAGGTGAATTAAAGACACAGTGTTATTATTGCAAACCAAAAATTATGACCAACAAAAATCAAATGAAAATTCTAGGTGTACATGTCATTTGAATAGAAAATAAATTATTCGTCTATCACTCAATTCTCCTATTGTTTATGAATGACTTTGAATGTGCTCTCATATGATCTTTAGCATCTTTAACATTTGAAATTTAAAGCTTAGTGTCTTAGGTTCCCAGTTATGCAAGTTCTCTTCTCCTTTTTCTTTTTGAAGGTCATTTGATTTTAAACTTGAGTCTGATGTTCAATCATTTTGGAATTCTCATGAATACAAAATTTTGATCTGGGCAATTTCTGGTTGGGTTCAACTAATCCCTGCCTATCTAAGACCAGCATAATTTTTGGTTCCCAGTTTTGTTATCGTAAGTATCATGTAAGAGTTACATTTTTGTTTGTTGTTTGGTGAAAATAATTGTTAGCTTGGTTAGACCATGTTGCGTTACTATATTAGATCATTGTATTGATGTTAATTTTGAAATAAAGAGCAAAAAGGATTATTATCATTACAAGTAATATTATTTATTATTTTGTAGGATGTGTTCACGTATATGAATATGATGGAGAATCTGCTAAACAAGTAGATGTATATGTTGATAGTTAAGTCCATAAAAAGAGGAGGGCGAGAAAATATTATTTTCATTTACATAGAAGTTAATCACATTTTTAAAAAGAGAAAACCTGATTCGACGTCACATCAAAATGATGAAATCATTTAACATATATAAAAAAATCTCGAAAAAATCAAGAGTTCATTAATTCTTCGTGATTTTTTTAGATCATTTCCACTATCTCCCGTACACGTGTGAAGCATGTACTTTGACTAGCATTGTCCAAGCACTTTGACCTCCAGCATGCGCCGTTCTTTGCACCATTGTCCAAGCACAAACGTCCTGCCATTACTCCTTGTTAGCATCCTTCCTCATTCTGAATGCTCTTTCTCAGGACGTTACCATCGTCGTAGGGTCGAAGAGACTTCATTGTCTTCCTTTTCATTTTTGTTTTATTTGTATTATTATTCCTAATATGTTCTTGTTCCTGAACCTTCGCACAGTACACGAAGATGGCGTCTCATCATAGCTTTTTGGAGACTCAGTATAAAGGGATTTACTCTCAGTATTTTTGACAAACAGAACTCTTTCTAGATTTTTGCCTCCCAGCTCCTTAGAGACAGGAAATATGTTATATTTTCCAGGTCATGTAAGTATTTTTTTCTTAAGTCATTGAGAAAATATGTTATATTTCAAGTTATTTTCCCCATAATTTATGTTTTGTTCCTTATGAATAGTTCTCATCATTTATTTGTTTATTCTTGAGGTTGACAAAATTTATATTTACATAAATGAAGATATCACTTGTGTTTTTGTTTTCCTCCCGGATATGGATATTGGAGCCCTTATGTCTTGCTTTTCTGATTTCAGGGCATTTGATTTTTTTTATAAAAAATTAAGGGGTTTCAGAGGCTTTATTTGATGGCAGCAAACTAGAAATAAGACACTATATCTCATTTAGACTTAGCTAACAAAATAATAGTGCCCACAAATCTCTGACACATCTCTCCCCACCTTCATAAAACAAAATTGATGGGAAGGAGAAAGAAACTAATGGGAAAACAATTTTACTTTTGTGCTTTTATCTTAGCAATTGAATTGGATCCAAATTGGGCAATTAGGATTGATTAGTGCCTGGCCAGCCAATTTAGCTTGATCTGGTCTGTGTGATTTGTGAATCCTTGTTTCTGTGGAAGGCTTCTAAGCTCTGTGCATGTGAGCTCTATGGAAAGTGTTTGCCATGCTAATTTTTTGTCTCTCTACCTCTTCACCTTCTTATCTACACGCATGTGCCTCTTCATCCCAGCAGCCTGCCCATGGCACAACTCTACTTCGAAGATGCTGCTGTCGACATAGCCCACTACCTTTTAAGTCTTCCACTCCCATATGAGCTGGCCCAAGACTTCATCGATTGGGAGGTTTTTGAATGCGTCGCCCGTTAATTACATGATGTAGCACACGTTTGGCCAATGCACTGCCTTGATGATAGGAAAGATCCTTCTATCAATGGTAAATCTTCTGATTGGATTCTATGAGTTCCCTAGGGGAAAACAAAATTATTAAAAATGAACAGTAACTTGAGACTTTGCTATCTGAGGCAGTGTGCACACGGTTAAAAGAGTCTGAAACAGGACTCTATCAACATTATAAGGATTGCATATGTGGTTGGTGTTGGAACGTTTTTGATATTTTCTTTCATGTCAAACAAGTAATTATGCCTTCTTGGAAGCGTACTTTGATGACTTTCCTCTTGTTCTTTCTCATTTATATTTTGGCATAGTAGATGCTACTGTTAACTTGATATGGGTGCATTTAGACAACCAGAATTCCATGGCTATGGCATTTGAGTTAGCTTCATTATATATTTCACTGTGAATTAATTTGCATGGAATTAACCAATCACCTATTATGACTCCAATGATCTGGTAGTTTAACTTGTATACAAATTACAGAACATGATTAAGAAACGATGTTGATATGACTTTTCTGGCACTGATCTGGCATCTTGATGTGATATACTTTAAGAGATTGTTGGACTTTCTTTCAATATTATGATTCTTGTTTATCTTATATTCTCACGGAAGTCCATTTAATTACAGTTGTCCAATTAGTGTATGGTTGTTGATTTTACCATGATCTTTTGTAACCGGGTGAAAATATGCCTTTAGAAGCTTCTAATAATTTTGCTCTTCATTGACCGTCTTTGCAGGAACTTACTGACATGGCAATAAAATACTAAGATGAAATTGCTCTTCCAAAGTTGGTAACATTTAAAATTCAAGTTGTCTTTTGCTAACCTGTTGGTAGAAAATTTTCTAATTTGTGTTCTTTCAATCAGGTTGCTGATTTTGGTTCATTGGAGCTCTCCCCAGTTGATGGCAAAACTCTTACTGACTTCATGCACTCCATAGGCCTGCAAATGCGTTCTTTGGGATGTGTTGTGAATGTTTCTGCCTTAAAATTTTTCCAGTGCATGCATGTATGTGCAGAAGAACAAGTTGTACGTTTGTATATGTTATAAACTAACCCATGCATTCACAATATTCTTAACTAGGTTAAACTTTCTGAGAAGTTTTCACATGTGCAGTCACTTTGCATTCATGAGATGATAACGAGAGCATTCAATCATGTTGTCGGCTCCATAATTGCAGTTGTTTCAAATACAGAAGATTTGGCTATATTAATAGCTGCATCATTAAGTATGATGCTTGGTGTTCCTGAATTTGGGGAATCTAATTGCAGCAGAGTGCAGAATCTTATTTGGCGATGGCCTGTGGCTTTTTGAAACAAAGATACGAATGGTAACCTGGGAAGTTGGGTCAGAATCTTTTTTCTTAACACTAAAAAAGGGGAAGCTGGGAAGCTGAAACACACTTAAGTGTCATTAGTTGCACAAATATGGTATTAGCATAGACACCAATTTGAAATCTGGTATTTTACAATCTTCATGCAGCTTATCTGGTGTAGATTTTTTTTGCATTTCCTGTGCGCCCGTGACCTATGATAGTATTGGTTTTTGATGTTGCTCGTGGACCTTGCAATTATTAAAAGTCTTAGTTTTATAGTTTGCAAAATGTTCTTCAGGAACTGCCTGCTTCCTTTCTGCTTGGCTTGTAGGTCCTTTATGTGGACTTTTACCTGAGCTGATTTAGGACCTATGATACCCTCCTATTCCCAAGGCTCCTGCTTGTTGATTTTTAAATCATGTATATAAGTTATCATTTTTAGAAGAAAAATGAAGCCCATAATTTGGTTTACGGAAGAAGCAAATCACAGTACTTACGTAATGACAATGTTTGATTTCTGATGAGACTGGCAATTAAGGAGCTAGAATCCCTATTAAAGAGTTCAATTTTTAAAACTGCATATTGCTATAGTTTGAGTCTTAATTGTTGCACTCCTTTCTCATTTCATTCCTTACTGCTCAACTAATTTTTTAGCGAACATATTAGTTGATTATATTTAGGGTGCTTACTTGATGTTTTTATATGGAAGGAATATTAAAATATGAAAGTAATTATTGGGATTCCTGTTTCCAGGGATGGGAGAAGTTAGAGATTTATTTTATATTTGTTTTATGATCCCTGCTAGATAACGAACAAACTGGAACCAGAGTCATAGACAACACAATGAGAGGAGGGATGCACATAGTTTTTCTATATGCACCAATAGTGTATATGCTTCTTCATAATTAAGTTGCTCGAGGGATATTTTTAAATATGATAGTTCACCAAAAAACAAAAAGATGCTCAAAGTTGAGAAATTGATTGTGAAACTATGTACCATAGGTAACTAACTGCTTGCTTAGAGCATGTGTCGATGATTGTCACGATTATTTTGGAAATTTTGTTTTAGTTATTTTAATATGTTATTTTTCAATGTTTTATTATTTGATTTATGTTTAATTTTTCTTAACATATTGGCACACGTGCGAAGCACGTTCTATGACTAGTATATATATATATACTAGTCATAGAACGTGCTTCGCACGTGTACGAATATTTTCAAAAAATAAAATTAATTTTTAAATAATTAAATTTATATAATATTTAGTAAAATATTGATATATAAAATAAGAAATTAATGATGTGACATTTTAAAATTAAAATTAAAATTTCATAAAAATATAATACTAATTTATTAATAATTAAAAAATATTAATCTAAACATATGCATTGAGCAAAAAAATATGGTACTGTATTTGACAACACTAAACCAACTTATTTTGTCTTAATCAAATTTCAGGCAAGATTATTTGATAAAGTATTAATGATCATCAAGGTGTAAGAAAAGTTACGAGTGATTGAATCATCATTGTTAACTTTTTTTTTAATTCACAAACATATTGTACAATACCCCATCCACATTCCACGAAGATTTCATTACTTACCCTACGTGGGATCCAAAATTTTGCATAACTTTTTTTTTCTGAAGAAACGTGGAAATAATCCTCTTCGGCCTCCATGGCATGACTCACTGTCTTGTAATAGCTGCAATCTCATCCTCAGATTTTGGCAGCTGAAGCTATTAAGCAAAATTTCATATAACTCACATGTAGTATAATTCATGTACACAATTAAAAGAAGATAGTCTATAGCTAATTTATCCTACGCAAAAGATATATTTTCCATCTCTCAATTGGCGAGATGACCCTCGTTTTGCGGACAAGAGAATAGGCAACTTAAGAACAGGCGACCAAGTCTCAGTGCAGGTAGTGCTGATATGTTTGCGAAGGCCAATAGGTTTTATGGCTGACCCCACATCCATTGCCAAACCAAGAATGAGGAGAAGCTGGTGGTGAAACCCCTTTATGATAGGAAACTCCTGCAAGAAGATCAAAGAGGATTAGAGAAATTTCAGATTTTAAGAAGTTTCTAAAAATATGCCTCTACAACATTCTGAAAGTGTTTGTAATTTTGAAAGGAAGACATTTTCTTACAAGACGGACTCCCTGTGAAAAGCATCAAAATTTAGACATATATTTGGCTGAGTGATACAATTTCTAAACAATTAACCTGAAATTCAATGCAAAGTAGTACGTAGCATGTTAGGATATGAAATATCCCCCGATATCCCCTTCACTCCTACTTCGGCCAAGAGAGCCATTCATCAGTCTTCACCCTTGCGGCCACAAGGGCCTTCTCCACCCTTTTCACCCCTTCGCCGAGCCTTAGTCCACCTTGCCCTTCATGGTTACACAGGTTCCTAGTTGCTTACAAAGTAAGGATCTTGAAAATTCTGATAAGTCCATTATATAACCACAAAGTCATAGGTCAAGAAACATAAAAAAACTAAGACCCAAATCTAGAATCTGGAAATTCAGCAAAAAAATTCCAAGTAAGAGATCCCGAAGTCTGAAACTTTGAAGCTCAAATAAAAAAATATTGGAAAATATTGGAGATTCCAAGTAATTGTGTATGGGACCTGTGAACCTGTATGCATCATCTTCTCAGGAAGGTACCGCATTCTAGTGGAACATCTAGATGGAAGCTAAAAGCATGGAGACAAGGCTGCTCAAGTTGATTAACATCATCAGATGACTGCTCGAGTAGGGTCTCAGAAGTATACCGTTGCCTACAACAAGATACGTGGCACAATTGTCAGTTGGATTTAGGATGAGAATGGTGAACCCTAGAAACTTAATCCAACTGATCGTTAGATATGGGGTGTAAAAAAAAGTCAATTGACCAATTTGTATCCAAATTGGTTCAATCAAGATTATTGGGGGTTTTAAGCTATAGAAGATATCATTTGTAAGAAACACCTTGGCTCACTTCACTTCCTATTAAGCGAGGTCTTCAGGTGTTTAATGATCTCTTGAGAAATTGACTTTGATTTGTTCATTCACTACCTCTAAAGCTTTCTCTCCTTGTGTTTCCGGCTAAAGGAGAGAGCTGAGTTCATACACTCACTTAAAAGCATGAAGAGATCGTTCATGAGCCACGTTCATCTCGCACTTCACTTGCTTAACAGTTGAGTCACACAGCATATTTGGAAGCCAAAATTTTTGGAAGGCATTTGGAGCTCCAATAAAAAAAACACCAGAGAAATCTAAGAATCTTAAACAGCAAAGATCCATAATTTTGAAGAAATTACTCCAAAGGCATTGGAGATTTGTAGGACATAAATGAATTCTCCACACCAAAATAAGTTCAGAACGAAAGACACAGACTCTTGACTCCAACATTTTTTGCATCCTCAACATTCTAGCCAGCTTCAAAATGATCCAATTTCAACAGAGATCTACCTCATATAAAACAAGTTTTGTGTACTTAATCCTTTGCCCTGACATGCAGTATAGAGTTCATATGTAACTAAAAAGCATCGTGCTTTATATGTACATGCAGTACATCTGGATACTACAATAGGGCTAAAAGATAATTCATAGAATTAATCGTGCTTTCTCAGAATCTCAGATTATGCTAAATGATTGGGAGTGATTTTCCATTACTTATCTTGAACTTCGACTGACCCATAGGGTTCTCTTCACGTGCAAAGTGAAACTATCCAATTGACAAGATTGAAGAAAAAAATTGCTAGGATGGAAAAAAATGCCATGACAGATGGTGATGAATGGATTTTTTATGGCACATGTTGATGAGCAAGACCTCCAAAGGACCAAGACCATGCATAGTGCATCCAAAAACATTACAGGAAATCTACGTTTCGCTACATTGTGATAGGTAGATGATAAGGCTACCAAACATGAGTAGCATGAACAATTGAGACATAGTGATATTAAAAAAAAAGATAATGCCACAGATAGGAGGCATTTTCGATCAACAGCAGAAATTATTCAAGTTCATCAACTTATGAAGTGCACCAAAATATTTCACAAACCAATAAATGCAGAAAAATAGTGTATACAGAAACTATGACCTCAATAATAAGGACTTTTGGATCTATTTCACGTGCCCTTAATGCTTGATTTCTTCCAATAGTGAGTTTCCCAAGCTAGCTGCCAAGGTTTTTAAGCAAAGAGCTTTCCTCTGAACTTGATTTTATTAGATCAGATAGCAAAAGAACCTAAAAACAAAAAAGATAGCACATAATCGGAAGTTAAAATTTCAATATGCATACTGACTCAGGCATTTGAGGCTAGACATAAATATTTAATATATATATATCCATACAAACGTTTTAAAATGTATCATGAAACTTAAGATGATTACAAAATTTTTTAGAGCAATAGCAATAAAACGAACTGAAATAAATGCTACAAGTTAGTAGCCTTCTCTACTAAAAATTAAAATGCAACAATAACCACAAAGAAAAAAAATACAAAATGTTAAAATGTTATAGAAATAACATTAAAAAAACCTGTAGAAAGTTAAAAATCTGTTGAGACTGGGTTGTTTGGGTCCAAACTGACCCGGGTCGGCCGGGGTCGCAATAAAAAATAATAAAATAATAATTTTAAAACAACCACGGGGTTAGGGTCGCGGGGTCGGGACCGCATCGGTCGGCCCAAAAATCGACCGGGTCAATCATGCCCAGAGGAATCCCTAGAATAAACAAGTCACGGCTAGATAAATGAACGAGGCAATAAACAAACAAAAGATTGATAATTGATAATATGAAATAAAGTAAAACATAAATGATACAACATAAAAATACATGCTCACGATATACCATGATCCAAGAAAAAAATTTAATTAAAAGTATAGCAAAAAATTTCACCAATAACTCAACAAGCCAAATTAAGCCAGTGCTCTCTATAGACCAAAAAATCTGACTCAAAACAGATCCTAGAAATTCCCAAAGCTTACTCTCAAAAAGCCAATTTAAAGTTCACTATATGCTTTCACTCTAGAGTCTAGTCCCCACAAAGAGGATAATCCAATGTGCAAAGGGGTGCAGTAAGCAAAGGGCCATCCAGCCCAAATGAAGGCTCCATCATGCCCAAAAAAGGATTGGGACAGCAAGGCAAATGTGACCAAAAATTGAAAAATCTAGACTAAAAAACACAAACCTGAGGATGCAATCTAGACGCCAAATTCAGAACATAAAAGTTCACGTTTGATGATAACAGGATCATTAAAAAATTTAGAAAGTCATAGTAAATTAAACTTACCCCAGAGCAAAGTCAAAATTGAATCTGAAATCTGAAACCTCAAGCTCAAAAGCCTAAATCTAGAACTTGAAATTCAATAAATCAAAATACCAAGTATGGAATCCTCAATGTTGTAACTGTGAAGTTCAAGGAAAAAAAAATTAATCCACCAACTCTGGAAAAGGAAAAAAATAAAAAAAATATAGCACGTCAAGAAATATGGAGTAAGACAAGAAATAAAAAATAAAAAACAAAACCTCATCCTAGCACTGATGTTGAAGATTCTGTGGCCTCACTCTTCACCCCGTTCTCCATTTCGATTTGCACCTACTACGCCCTCGGCACCCAGCAATCACCTGGGAAAGTGAACGGCGGCCACGGAGTCAGTCAACGCCGGAGGTGGCGACGCGCGGGCGACGTGCTCGCGCACGGAACGAGGCGGCACGGTGGAGGGCACGCGGCGGCAAGGCGGCCGAGGGTGGCTGGCGGGGCGGCTGACGGCGGCAAGGCGGGTGGGACGAGGGCGCAGGCGGCGGCGGGCGGTTGCGCGGAGGCTCGGCGACAACGCGGAAGAGGGACGACGACTGGCCACGCGGCAGGCGGCTGCGCGCTGCGAGCGTGGCCGAAGGGGAGGCGGGGCGACGGTCAACGCCGCTGGCGTTCGCGCAGGCGAGACGCCGGGGCGAGGAAGGAGGGGATGACGGGGGCCGGGTCAACGGGGTGGTGGCGGCCGGGGGAGGTGTCGATGGGGAGGTGTCAGAATACATTTAAATAGACCACCCCAGAAGATTCTGTTGCCAACAAACGAAGTATATATGCAAGTTGAATCAGATTCAGTACCAATAAAGCCTTCAGAATAGCAGACTGTGGATATTTAAATGCAGAGAAGTCCCACATGAGAGAAAAATATAAACTTCTGTCTACACCAAAAGGTGTTCTCCACCAAGATTCCAGATAATGTAGTTCTGATTGTCAAATCATGGAAAGAACTTATTCTCGAAGGAAAACACAGCTTTTATTGAAACCACGTACGGCTGAATACTCTTGACACTTTTGGAGGAACAACATGCATACAAGAGGCTGGAGAGTGGAGTGGCTTTCCATCCGCATGACATCGGCCGATGTTGATTCTTCTGGCTCAGCATATATATATTCAAATAGACCATTGGATATTCTGTTCTCCTCCGCAAAAGAAGTCTGAAAGATCAATCACATTTCAGTAGCGTTAAAGCCCCAAGTTCAATATAGCAGGTTATCAAGATTGGCAAGGTTAAATGCAGAGGGCCAAAAAGAAGCTCCATATGGGAGGGAAATATAAAGTTACGCCAGCCTATCCGTTCATCAAGATTGAAAATTCACATTGTTGTTTTTGTAAAATTATAGAAATAAAAGAACTAACTCCATGCTTTATGGTTCTTCTTTTTCATTCCTTTTCTTTTTTTTCTACAGTGTTTCTGAATGCAGAAAAGATTCCCAAAGCAAAAAAAGATTCGTTCCCATTTCTCTATATCTATGTGACTTTTCGTGCACACATGCCTGTGGAGGAATAAGATGGTTTCAAAACATCAGAAGATTTGAAGATTCAGGACTCCAAAACATCTTTCATTCAAACATTTGATCAAACATGAGAAGTAAATCCAAGTGGTATATCCCGAAACAACAACCAACGCGGGCAACCAATCTAGGAAACATGCAAGAATGTTTTTGACGTCGATGGTGAAGTCACCTGTGTAAATAGTTCTGATGAAAGGTCATGGTGAAGGTGGAACTCAGCCATTTCAAATTCCCCACTACTGTCACTATCATTTTCTGCTCTTTTATGGCTTCCTCCACCTTGACTAACATAGTGATTGTTTCTCTCAATCTCTTAAGCTATGGTACGAATGATCACCCGTCAACTCAATCTTCTACATTAAAAAAAAAACATAGCATTCTCATCTGCAAGGTAGTAGATTGCAAACGAAGTGACTACTGAGCTACAGATTTATGCTCCAGTAAGGAGGGGGAAGGAAAAGAACCAGCTTTCTTGTTCGCTGTAATGGACAGTTATAACAGAGACAACTGTATCAAACACAAATTTTGCTGAATTTTCCGAACAGAAGCATTATTTTAGTCAAATCCAACATGCGGAGTAACCTCAACAAACTCACCCGTCGATGCGGCCGTGGAAGGGCGCGGGGCACGGCGGGCGCCGCGGCGGGTGGCATGCGCGGCCGAATGGACGGCGTGGAGGCGGCGAGGCGTGCCGTCGCGCGGCGGGTGCTGGCGGCCAGGCGGAGGGTGACCGAGGCGGCACGGTGGCAGCCGCGTGGTACGCGCGAGCGGGAGACGTGAACAGGCGATGCCAAGGAGAAATCGGCGCGCCTGAGGAAGCACAAGAGAGCGAAGGAGACGGGGCGTAACGCGGACGGTGGAGGCATTCGCGGGGCACCGAGAGAGAGGAGACGTATAGGAGAGCAGGACCGATGGTGGAGGGTGAAACAGTCGGCGGAGGGGCGGAGTTTCATCACGCGAAGGTGATCGGTTGAGGGAAATAAATCCGACGGTGAAGATCAGGACCGAACAAATCTAAAATTGATTGAACGGTTGACAAGAGGAGGACGAAAATTTGACACTCGCGCTTCTTATATTAAGTTAGATATGATGCATTTTCTTCTACTGATAAACTTTCTTACCGATTTCTGCAATTTAGTGTTGTGGCAAGGATGGATATCAGGATATGCATGGTATACGCATGATTAATCCATCGTGGAGATAGGGGGAAAAAATCACTACCGGTATTTTTTTTATTCTAGTGTTAAATTAAATAAACTATGCTATGCACCTATCCTCGTTTTCAGGAGGCAGTGCTCTTGTTAGGGCTGTCCGGAAACGCCGGATAGAATTTAGATCCGCCCCTGAATATTCGTGTTATTTGCACAACAACATGAATTCACGCACTAATCATTTTATTTGCATAATAACATAAAATAAAGTTTTCCACTCTATCGCTTATTTCTGCGTGTCATAATATCATCAAGCGTACAAATTAATAAAAATTAATTAATATCTTGTATCAGTTAATGTGAATTTATGCTCCGAATTCGAAATTATTTACGTTATTTTATTCGATGCATTCCCGTGTCCGTCGTACATTAGATTAGATCTGGATTACGGGTATTAAGTAACCAAATAGAGCATCTGCGTGAAATATATACATGTATAAATATAATTTAAGGCCCGACCCGATCATTTTATATCCCGTTGCCCAGTTGTCAGAATACTGCAGCGATCTCTTGTATGATCATTAATATTTAATTCCTGTCTGTGCATGCATCATCAAGGTAATTCTTTATCAGAAAATACGTGAGAGAGATGTATTATTATGCCATTATGATGTCATAATTCTGACGTGTTTCCTGATGATTCGAGCAGCGTGCGTCAGCGGGCGGACGCGTGGGTGCATCCGGCGCCACGCTTATTTATCATCTTAAATGAATAAGTTTAAATAAAAATATAAAACTCTACTCGTTAGATGAGTTGAATTCGAATAGATTATTATTAGACTCGATAAATTCACAGATAACCTAATTAAATATTTTTTAAAAAAAAACTTAAATTACCAGCACTTATAATTTATCTATTGTCATTTAAATAAATTAAATAATTTTAATTTTAAATTTAATATTAAATTAAATCTCATAAATGAACTAAATCTTAATTTCGATCGACAATTCTTTATTTGATTTTGAATGTTGTAAAGGAATTTGTAAATAGTTTAAATTTGAATGCGGATAGAAATTTAGTTCGACTATTATTCGAGTTCGAGTTGGACTCAGTTTGTTTGATAAACAAATTAAATTTGAACTAAGATTTAGCATACACACCCCTCAAAACATGAAATCAAATTAGAACTTATTTAAAATAAGTGAGGTGAATTTGAATATCGGGCTGTTTGACTAGTTTGCACCTCAAGCTCTAAAGGGTCGAGGGTTCGGTTTTTTCTAGTTCTTTAATGATTTAAATATTTTTATTTATTAAATTTTTTTCTACGTGTATAATTAATTTAATTTGAAGTCATCTCGATATGATCGTGTTAAGATTCCTGATTTTATTAAAATGACGGCAATTTCCTAGTCATAAAAAATTTTATACGCATCGGGACGGGTCTGGGTCATCGGGCGCTTGGTAAGAATGAGAATTCTGCAAACCTTTCTATTCTGTATAGATATATATATATATATATCTCTCTCTCTCTCTCTTCCGAACCGGGTAATAATTAAGTCTGCTCACGACCTCGTCGTCGTCGTCGCCGGAGAAGATGATCGTCGGAGATCCTCCGGAATTTCAACTCTCCGCGACGGCCCCACTGGAAAAATCTCGCGCCGTGGCGCGGGGAAATGCCGTCGGCGCCGGTGGGTGACGATCTTCTCAAAGGCCGACGTCGCAGTCGCTGGAAGACCAGGCCGTGAAAGCAACCGCCGGCTGGCCGGCCGGCCGGCAGACCTCTCCGCCGGCTGCTTCCGGCGGCGGGGCCGACGGCAGTTTATAAGAAGCTGCCAGCGGTCCCATCTCCAAGGGCGGCGGCGGCGGCGGCGGCTAAAATATAAGAAACGGCACTTCTTGGCGGGCCCGCTGGTTCGAGCTAACTTCACGGCGTCGGACGGTCGGAGGTTAGATAATTTTTATTTTATTTGAAATTAAAATCGCATAATAAACATCTGAAAGTTAAGTGATAAATTCTAATTTTTGTATTTTTAGACCTATTTTTTATTTTGGAATAACGCAAACTAAGATTTATATACGTATGTGTGTATAATAATTTTAAAGAATTGATTAACTTACATCGTGATAAATTTATATTTCTAATTCTAAGAAGTTGCACACCAAAATGTCCTCGGTTCTCTTTAGTGTTATTTTTGGGGGTCTTTCTAGTCAGAAGCATCGTGGGAGAACATAATTTTGACTCGAGTAGCAAACGGTTCGGTTCACCGACTCGGCTTATATAAATAAAATAATATAAAAATATAGTACAAGATTAAATGAAAATAATATAATAAAAGTAAAACCAACTATAAGTATAATTTTATGAGAAAATATATATTCAATTAATACTATTATATATATGAATCAAGATCTCCCCTAGATAGCACGTTCCTTGTACAGTTATGGATTTGCATGATGAAACGTCTCTTAGTTTGGAAAATGTAATTTTAAATCAGAATTTATCAAAACGATAGAATATTCGACACTGACGATGAAAATATAGTTTTCCAGAGAATTTGTTCCTGAATAAAAAGTGGGAGCTATTTTTTTTGGGCTGTGCAGGGTCCCTTTTTTTTCTTCTTATCCTGCCTCACCAAACATTATGGTTAAGTTTATATTTTTAGTCATCTTACATCTCATCTATGCGATATTTCACCGTAGATACAAAACATTTTTGTGGAGCCCATGATTTATCATAATTTAACTTTTCGAGACTCACACGACAGGATGTACTTGTACTTTACGGACTTTTGTATTTACGATGAAGAAACTTTTCTCGGAGAACCTGATCTCTTTAAAATTTAGCGGAAGACAAAAATGTTTTTTTTTGAAGGTAGCACAATGGTCTCAGCCACCCGTTCATAGATGCCCAACAAAGTTCGACCAACCTTAACTAAAGATCTTTCACTCATTAATAAAATATTTTTATATTATTTACTTAAATTCGGTTTAAATGGTTTGATCTGATTCGGTTCAATTTCGAAGCCTTCCATGTTGGTTGAATCAGTTGACAATCTTACTCGTGAACGTTGATCAAATAAAATCTCATCGATCCAATGAAACTAAAATAACCATTGTAAAAAATAGGTGAAGACTTCATGGATTTTATATAATTAAATATAAAAGTTATTTTTTAGCAAAAAATGTGATCATTTGAAAGAGGAAAAAATAATTTTCGATCTATTTTAGAAGATGAGTTTAATCAACCATCCGACAATAATGAAAAAAAAAAACTATCCCTACGGCACTTGCGAAGGGTGCTTGTGGCATTTTTTTAGTGCTTTGACCTTTATTTACATTGACAGATGTGCGGTGGCTATGTGATGATGTGATTATATCGAATTTATAATTACAAAATATTATTACGTTAGGAGAAAAAGAATGACTACAAACCCTATTCATTACGTATGTTTGGAGTGTTTTATGAACACAAAATATTAATACTTTTGAAGACAGGTTGTTATATCTGATTTACATCAATGTTTAAATATAATAAAAAATATCAAATATCAATCTACTTGTCATGTCATGTTGATTATAACTACTTCATAAAAACTATTAGATCTAAGTTATCTCCCGATTTACATCTAAAACAAACGATTAAATGTTAATCTATTTGTTATATTATATTTAATTTGTAACTACAAAGTATTACTTTCTTCAGAGTAAAAAAAATTTATTACATCTAATTTATATCGAAATTTAAAGTTTAAAATTTTTATTAAATTTTAATTTATTTACCGTGCCACGTTAGTTATATCTTATTTACAGCTACGATGCATTATCATGATTGGAGCAATCATTATATTATATTTAATTTTTCACTACAAAGTCTTATTATGTTTAGAGTAAAGAACTATTACATCTAATTTATATCAAGATTTAAGGTTAACATAAATTATTTAATATTAATCTATGTACTATGCCACGTTAGTTAGATATTAATCACAACTATATATACTGTATTATCATGATCGGAACAAAAAAATATCGGAGATATATATCTGTTCATTATATCATATTTATTATATATTATTCATCACTACAATTAACTCAAATTATTAAATACAAAATATTAAGTTTTAAATTTCATGTAATACACGGCAAATGACCAAGGGTATATTGGTCATGTTCTTTTTTAATATCCAAAGGTCTCTCAACGGCACCAAGGGAAAGTGGAGCGGAAACTTTAGGGCATGTTTGGTACCATAAAATTTTGGGGATAAACTTGGGTTATCCCCAAAATTTAGGGAATAACCTAGGTTTATCCCCAAGTTATCCTCGTACCAAACAAGGCCTAAAGAATTAATCCTACGGCTGAGGAACTGGATGTTAAGGACACATTCGGTAACAAAGTACTTTGAGCATAAACTAGATTTATTCTTAAGTTATCCCAATACTAAACAGTCTAAGAATCTGTTTGGTATCATAAAATTTTAGTGATAAACTTGATTTATTCCTTAAATTTTGGGAATAACTCAAATTTATCCCCAAGTTATTTCACTACCAAATAGCACCTGAAAGTATTGGATGAACGGACTTTCTGCTAAACCCACCCGGTGTTTTTAAAATGGAAAAGGTGAAATCCCATGCATATATATATATATACATACGTATATAAACTATCGAGCAATATAACATTTTTATTTTCTTTTCTCCGTGTCGGACTTGTTTTACCTCTTCTAATTTCAACGTGGATCGCACGACCGAGAGGCTTTGCCTCTCTATCAGTACTTAATGCCATGTCTGGTAACACAGTTAGGTACCTCTGTTACTGTCAATTTTAAAATTGATATCGATAGGAACTATTAAGAGGTGTTTGGTTAGTCGTATCAACTTTAAAATTTACAATGCAAACAAAACATATTATGTAGTACAAGTGACAATTAGTATTAATTTTGATATTGATACTCTAACGTTTAAAAATATTAATATCAATATTGATATGGTACCAAAAATGAAACTCTAACGGCATAAGACACTACAAGAAATAGAGTTATTAGGGACGGTTTAATGGCGACGGCTTTATTAAGCCGTCTCTATAAGACTTAATTGCGACGGCTAAAGCCGTCCCTATTAAAGTCGTCGACAAATACAAAGATATAAGCGACGGCTCTATGAGACCGTCGCAATATCGCTTATTAGAGACGGCCTAAGCCGTCGCTAAACCAGAAAATGCACCCGGAACACCCATCGGTCCGGGTTAATGGCGACGGCTACCGATAGCCGTCGCCAACTTAGTTATTAGCGACGGCTCGGAGCCGTCGCAATAAAATTTTTCGCCCGTTCAACGGTCGACTAATTTTTGCGTCGGCCTGATCCGTCTCCGTTGTTCTTAAACGTACCAAATGCGACGGCTCCCGCCTTCGCCAATACATTAAGGGTTTACAAACCCCCGTCGGCCCCTTCCCTCTTCCCCCCCCCCGCTTGCTCTCGACGCGCTGCCGCCGCCGCCGCTGCGCCGCCGCTGCCGCCGCCGCTGCGCCGCCGCCGCCGCCGCCCTATTCATCCTCGGAGCCCACCACGCAAACAGGTGAGCAGCTTCATTCGCGCACCTAGGGCTGAATGAATACAAGGGAGGGAGGTGAAGAGGTCATTCGTCTTCGGCAACGGATGATCGATGAACACATGTGCTTTTCAGATATCTAGTTCTTCATTCCTGATGGCATTATTCACCATTGGTAAAGCATCGTTCTCTACCAGAGATGGCCAAAGGTCGAAGAACTCTTGGGAACAAAATTCAAAAATTGTTTCTGCCTCCAAAATTTGAGGATAAATAGAACTCGATATGTATGTTCCCAAGAGATGTTATATTATTGCCTGGTATCAACATAGTCATGACAGCACAGATTTAGTGATTAAAGTTGCGTGCCCCCCAACCCATCATTTTGTCCACCAAACATAGAACATTAAGTGAACTATCTTACAAAAAATATTACAAGAGGAAATTGACTCCCGATCTAGTTCAAAGGAACGTCTCTCTAGTGTCTAAAGCAATAGGTCCGGTCAGCTGATCACTAATAATTTAGTTGTTTTTCTTAAATAGACCATAAATTATTTTCCCCATTTTACAATCACAGACTATATAATATGAGAGATCAGCAAACCCTTAATCGTCGTCTTCGGTGATTAATCCTAGTTTGGTCTCACCATATCTACTTGGTCTCACCATATCTAGAATTTGGACTAGCGAAGGGATAATCCTAGTTTATCTCTCTCAATGAGACTGATTACTAATCATTTGATGGGTGTGGGCTTGGATCGGGCAAACCGGCCGGTTAGCTTGGAAAAATGCATAACACACCACACCGAGGCCGGTTTGCCCGATCGAAGCCGGATTCCGGCTTGGATCGGGCAAACCGGCCGGTTAGCTTGGAAAAATGCATAACACCCCACCCCGAGGCCGGTTTGCCCGATCGAAGCCGGATTCCGGCTTGGATCGGGCAAACCGGCCGGTTAGCTTGGAAAAATAGCATAACACCCCACCCCGAGGCCGGTTTGCCCGATCGAAGCCGGATTCCGGCTTGGATCGGGCAAACCCGCCGATTAGCTTGGAAAAATGCATAACACCCCACCCCGAGGCCGGTTTGCCCGATCGAAGCCGGATTCCAGCTTGGATCGGGCAAACCGGCCGGTTAGCTTGGAAAAATGCATAACACCCCACCCCCCGGCCGGGTTGCCCGATCGAAGCCCGGTTCCGCCTTAGATCGGGCGAACCGGCCGGATAGCTTGGAAAAATGCATAACACCCCACCCCGAGGCCGGTTTGCCCGATCGAAGCCGGATTCCGGCTTGGATCGGGCAAACCGGCCGATTAGCTTGGAAAAATGCATAACACCCCACCCCGAGGCCGGTTTGCCCGATCGAAGCCGGATTCCGGCTTAGATCGGGCAAACCGGCCGGTTAGCTTGGAAAAATGCATAACACACCACACCGAGGCCGGTTAGCTTGGAAAAATAGCATAACACCCCACCCCGAGGCCGGTTTGCCCGATCGAAGCCGGATTCCGGCTTGGATCGGGCAAACCGGCCGGTTAGCTTGGAAAAATGCATAACACCCCACCCCCCGGCCGGTTTGCCCGATCGAAGCCGGATTCCGGCTTGGATCGGGCAAACCGGCCGTATAGCTTGGAAAATGCATAACCCCCCACCCCGAGGCCGGTTTGCCCGATCGAAGCCGGATTCCGGCTTGGATCGGGCAAACCGGCCGTTAGCTTGGAAAAATGCATAACACCCCACCCGGACGCCGGTTTCCCCGATCGAAGCCGGATTCCGGCTTGGACCGGGCAAACCGGCCGGTTAGCTTGGAAAAATGCATAACACCCCACCCCGAGGCCGGTTTGCCCGATCGAAGCCGGATTCCGGCTTGGATCGGGCAAACCGGCCGGTTAGCTTGGAAAAATGCATAACACCCCACCCCGAGTCCGGTTTGCCCGATCGAAGCCGGATTCCGGCTTGGATCAGGCAAACCGGCCGGTTAGCTTGGAAAAATGCATAACACACCACACCGAGGCCGGTTTGCCCGATCGAAGCCGGATTCCGGCTTGGATCGGGCAAACCGGCCGTTAGCTGGAAAAATAGCATAACACCCCACCCCGTGGCCGGTTTGCCCGATCGAAGCCGGATTCCGGCTTGGATCGGGCAAACCGGTCGGTTAGCTTGGAAAAATGCATAACACCCCACCCCCTGGCCGGTTTGCCCGATCGAAGCCGGATTCCGGCTTGGATCGGGCAAACCGGCCGGTTAGCTTGGAAAAATGCATAACACCCCACCCCGAGGCCGGATTGACCGATCGAAGCAGGATTCGGCTTGGATCGGGCAAACCGGCCGGTTAGCTTGGAAAAATGCATAACACCCCACCCCGAGGCCGGTTTGCCCGATCGAAGCCGGATTCCGGCTTGGATCGGGCAAACCGGCCGGTTAGCTTGGAAAAATGCATAACACCCCACCCCGAGGCCGGTTTGCCCGATCGAAGCCGGATTCCGGCTTGGATCGGGCAAACCGGCCGGTTAGCTTGGAAAAAAGCATAACACCCCACCCCGAGGCCGGTTTGCCCGATCCAAGCCGGATTCCGGCTTGGATCGGGCAAACCGGCCGGTTAGCTTGGAAAAATGCATAACACACCACACCGAGGCCGGATTGCAATTTTAAAGATTATATTGCAGATGAAGAAATTTAGCAAGAGTCGACGTACATCGAGGAGTGGGACAGCCGGTGGATCCACCGATCAGGCCGGTGGTTCTCAGGGCCCATCTCAACCTACCCAGGATGCGATGCCATCAGGTGGACCATCCCGGGCGGTTGACACTGGCCGTACTACGGCGACGCCCCCTACTGCATCGTCCATCTTCTTCCGCCTCCGGTAAATATCAATTTTTTATATTTTGTAGATTTATAAATATCAATTTTTAAATGTGTTAAAATTTTTGGCATGCGGCTACGGTTGCTAGACGTGGGAGAGGTCCCGCAAAGGCGTATAATGTGCGGACATTAGCGCTCGGGGAGACATTGAACGTCCGGGTCATTGGAGGATCGGGTGTAGGCCCGAATGGCCGGAGTTCACCTCATATCTTGGAGTTTGCAACAGGGTACATTGCAACTTATGGCAACAGGATTACATGACCCTTCCAGATGACAAGAAGGAGGCGATATTTAGAGACCTCGAGGTAAATAAAAGTACTTGAGCTTATTTGTTTTTTTCACTTTAAAATTACTAATCTATGTATTTTTCCTGTAGCAACATTTTACATTTGAGCGGTCACCATCCATAGATGCGGAAATTTTAAGGCATATGGGAGAGATGCAAAGAAAACAAAGGGGTCATCTTAAGAAGAAGGTAAAAATTTCATATTTATTTTTTTAGTAAACGATTATGTACTGTAACTAATAAAATTTTGGCGTACAGTATTTTACAGGACGCTCACTGGAGGAGGCACTTGTCGTTGTGCCTCCACAATGCGATCCGGACCAGTGGCGTCATATGTGTGAGATATGGCAGAGGGACGACAATAAGGTAAATAATTTATTTAATTTAAAAGTAATCCACATTTGATAACTCATTTTATTAGCTTGTCTTAACAAAATTAATGTGTTATGAACTTGTTTGTAGGCACTTAGCCAAAGGAATAAAACAAACATGGCTAATTTGAGCATGCCTTATAGGCGAGGTAGAACCAACATTCATCAGCTGCAGATTGATTTTGTAAGTTTATAATTTTTTTTATTATTCACTATTGTATATCTCGATAATAGTACTAATGTGTTCATAATGTTTTCTCTTAACAGACAAACAAAGAAGGGCGTCGTCCTACCCGTCCAGAGGTCTTCGAGATGACCCAAACGAAAGAGCGAGAGGATGGATCCCTCGTATGGTGCAACGAGGAAAGTCATCAAGTTATGGTACGCAATATGTTTGTTTGTATCAACATTAGACAATTTTTATTTCATATAACAACTGACTTTATATTTACATTATATAGGATGAGATACGTCAGTTGATGAATGCCCCCGCCGAGGAATCAGATGCTCGGAATTCCGAGCAGCCATTCTCTGCTGAGGATGCATTTATCACCGTGTTCAGCAGAGATAGGCCGGGACGGATCCGATGTGGGGGGAGAGGACAGACCCGCAACACCTGGTATGGTGTATGCAGTGGAGGTGCGAGTACCTCTGCGGGTCCGGGCTACCAGCAGTTGGTGGACAAAGTCGATGCTCAAGCTACACAAATCGAGAAACAAAACTCGATGATCGACTCGCTCCAACAACAACTGGACGCCCAACGTCAACAGTTTCAAGAGTCGATGACACGGCTAACACAAGAAATGTTAGCCCAATTAAACGATGAGGCTCCCACTGCGCATCCGTCTAGTTCGAGGCCAACCCAAGGCTCTAGAGGCGCACGGGGGGACGAGGAGGAGGAGGACGATGACGAGGACGCAGAAGACGATGAGCGTTCTTTTGGGGAGGATGAGTGAGAGAGTTTACTCTCTATTTTATTATTTCTTTGTATTTGAGATAGTTGTTGTGTAATGATACGTTTTATAAATATGAATTTTTCTTATTAAAGAATGTCAGTGTTTATTATGTATGAATGAATGTTAATGGCTTTGATCGGGCAAACCGACAAATTATTTGTGTATATAGGTCTTGCTACGAGAATACAATTGATCGTAGGGAAATTTTTTTTTAAAAAACTGTAAGTTATTTGCGACGGCTCAACAGCCGTCCCTAAATTTCTTTTAAGCGATGGCTATTAATGTAATAGGGACGGCTCTTAGCCGTCGCAAAACCAGAAAATGCACCCCGTGGGTGTCGCCGGGGCTGTAAATTGGGTATTAGCGACGGCTCTCAGCCGTCGCAAAACCAGAAAATGCACCCCGCGGGGGTATTCGCGACGGCCCTAAGCCGTCGCAAGACCGAAAATGCACCCCCGCGGGTGTCGCCGGGCCGTAAATTGGGTATTAGCGATGGCTCTAAGCCGTCGCAAAACCGTAAAATCACCCCCGCGGGGTATTCGCGACGGCCCTAAGCCGTCGCAAAACCAGAAAATGCACCCCGCGGGGGTATTCGCGACGGCCCTAAGCCGTCGCTAATGTCTATTACGGGTTTAAATTTATTTGCGACGGCTTAGTGCCGTCGCGAAAAACTTTATGAGGGACGGTTTCAGCCGTCGCTAATAACTTAATTGCGACGGCTTTGGTGGTCGCAAATAATACTAAAAGCGACGGCTTATCATGAGCCGTCGCCATTAAAATTGACGACGGGCTTATTTGCGACAGTATTGCGACGGCGGAAGAGCCGTCGCTATTGCCTTATGGCGACGGCTTTTGTATTTTTAGCGACGGCGATCAGCCGTCGCTAATGACCTTATTTCGTGTAGTGAGATAAGTTGATAACTCACGTGTAACTTACCAACGTCAACTGAAACTGACTGATTCGCCGTGCATGCCCCTTCTACACAAACGGTGCTAACGTAAAACGATGCTTTAAAAGGCAAGGTCGGCCAGCAGTGTCACGTGGTCTCTGTCGGACAACCGCGAGCGATGGCGGAAGAAAAGTCATAAAAACAAATTAAGATGTTCTCGTATAAAATCATCACGCAGTTAAATTTCTATAAATGATTTCTCGTCGGACAATAACAATGTTGAGATTTTTTTCCTTTTTCTCGTGGTCCCCATCGTTTACAATTATACACGGTCTCCGGTAGTACTCTTGGTGTCATTTTTTTGTCTACTTCGGTCATCTTACGAATTATATATTCCAATATAAAGTGTATTAGTTATACCATTAAACAGGTTCGGCGACAACGACCGACGTTTGCTTTTCGGCGCTTGCAGCGATATTAAATTTGTAGATAATATAAATTTGGGCGGTGAGATCGTCATATATGTCAATATTGGAATTCGACGACGTCATCTTGTGTGTTCTGATACCATGCATGGACACGCATGCCCTACATTGATTACTAGTACACGGGGATGTAATCATACTCGTGGACGAGTTAATCATGGCACTGCTGAGCGGGGGGGGTATTTCAGTACTATTTCTTTCTTTAAATAACACATTTTTAATTAAAATTATAAAAAGGCACCGTGTAAAAAACAACAACCAAATAGCACCGGGTAACGAATCATCCAGCCAAGAAGTGGACTACTCCGACTTAAAGACTTATTTCATAAAAAATTAATAATTATCATTCCTAATGTTTTAATCAGATACTAGTCTACGTTGATTTCAAACAAAGTTAATGTAATAATGGATGCCGATTTTTTAAGTCGGCTGAGAACACTCCAACTCTTCGTACAGACAATAATGTTGTTGAATTAAACAACTCTGATCTCAAGTTCCAACCTGCATCGACACACAAGTTGAATATTAGTAGTTTATGGCCTGTTTGGTTAGAGTATCAAAAATGATACTATATTAGTATTGATATTGATATTTCTAGATGATGGAGTATCAATATCAAAATTGATACAACTTAACATTTATATTACATAACATGTGTTGTTTGCACTATAAATTTCAAAATTGATACTATTAGTCAAACACCTCAAGGTGATTACAATCAATATCAATTTTAAAAATAAAAGTGATAGAGGTGTCTAATAGTGTTACCAAACAGGGCATTAACTTTTAATATCTCAGTATCGCGAACTCCCAACATGAATGACGAAAAAAAAACAAAATAAGTCGGAGCTACTCCAACTTAAAAATTAATCATCTTAATGTTAAAATCGGACTCATACACACGTAGCCAATACTGTTATTACAAAAAACTGTGTTATATATTTCAAAAAAAAAAAAGATCCCAGGTTATCCACAGCAGCAGGAAAATTCTCATCTTTCATTTAAATTTTCAAGAAGTGCACGTATGTATCGACCGATTTGCCGGACAACTGATCGAGAAGTAATCTAGGACGGCGACTAATTAATTAACCAGACGGGGGAGCAAGCTAATCAGTACGTAGACCGGACACAGTTGTTCTCCCCGGGAAAGTCTTGACTGACCATACCCGAGCTCATCTCCCTGCAGTTTGCTCGGCGGCGGCGGCGGCGCGGTGCACCCAATCTACAGGATGCGGCAGGTGTCCCGCACCTCCTCCCGGTAGTAGAGCGGCGGCGGGGGGTATACGGGTGTGCAGCAGGGCGGCCACACCGGCCCCGGCACCGGCGTGCTTTCCTCCGGTTTCTTCACCTCCTCCTTGACTTCCTCCTTCTCTTCTTTCTTCTCCTCCACGGCGGCGACGCTGACGAGGTGGGCAGTGCAAAAGCGCTTCCGCAGCAGCCTAGTCAGCGTGACGGAGTCCACGCCGTCGCCGACGACGACGATCTCGTTCTGGTCGGCGCCTTCTATCGACGCCGATGTCACCCCTGTTTCCCATACGAATGCACGCAAGGTGTGATCAGCTGTAGCTGCTTCTCCACAAGCTTCACAGTGAGAGAGAGAGAGAGATCGGGATATGTGTTGTTTACCGCAAAACCCAGCAGCGATCTTCAAAGCCTTGGATCGACTCTTGCAGTCCTCCATGTGGACTCTGACCACCATCTTTTGCTGCAGAGGAGGGGGAGAAAGCATGCACGTCCATGAACGTTCTTCTTCGCAGGCAAGAACCTGAGAGACTAAAACCGTAACTACAAGACCAAACAGATGGCATACCTTCATCTTGCCCCTGGAGAAGAGATTGGCTTCGGAGGGGCTCTCGAAGGGGTTGTTGATGCAGAGAAGAGGGGGGAGCGGTTCCGGTATTTATGGTCGATCGTGTGTGAGGCGGAAGGGGAGGGGAGGAGGGTCCCAGCAGAACCCTAATAATCGACTGGTATGATGATCGGTAAAGAGAAGAAAATTATTATGTATGACCCGGCAAATAAATGATAACGAAAGGCTTGCCCCGATCTGGGAGCAGAGACGAGGATGCCGAAGACTTTCGAAGGGGCCATGGCTGAAGCTTCCTCTGTTTTTTCCCTCCTCCTCCTACCTCAGTCTTTCTCTCGTTGTCAGTTGCTGGGACTCGTTTTGGTCGTTGGATTGGCGTTGAAGTGACTGATAATACTTCGCATGGTTTCGGGAAGTCAATGTTTTTGATTAGCTGGAAAATTAGGTATTTTATCATATCAAAATTAGAACTCAATTTGGCCGTGCCAAGATCATTATTTTCGGTCAAACATGCCCCCCCCCCATCAACGTATCAAGTTGCATTTTTGTACAAGTTTTACGGTATCTTCAAGCACAAGAAGGGCCACTACCAATATCCGAATAGACTCTTCTAAATCTAGAGAGAATGTGCGCAAGGTATTTGGCTGCGTGATAAATTTCTGTAGATTTTTATGATAAAACATTTTATTAAAATAATGTGTAAAGTTTAGTCGATCGATGATACAAATTGTCATGTTTGTGCGGATGTGATAACACAAAAAAAAGTGTGATGCAGACTAAAAGAGGCGTGGTGGGGGTATGGCAAAAAAAAAGGAGGATCTCGTTTTCTTATTCAAAAAAAAATCTTTTTAAAAATAAAAATTTTGTAATGATTGTCAAAATTTTCTTATATCCGGTTATGCCAGAAAAAAATCATGACAGAAACCTCATTTATGATGAAGTCATATATAGTCCACCACGCCCCCCATAATTACATGGTGCATTCTGGAGTGATGGAGGGAGTCGCATACGTACAGCACCGATAAGTAAGCAGAGTACCCTCAAGAGTCAAGCCCCCGGCGTTCATCACCACCAAAACAACCCCCACGTCTTGCTCTCGGGCTTGACTTTTCTTCTCCGTCTCCGGCGCCCTTTGGAAGGTTGCCGTCGTCGGCTGCCGAAAAATCGTTGCCCCTGAAAGGATGGCAGGAGGATGACGAGCAGATGCTCTGCCGCAGGTTCCAGTGGGCATCGTAAGAGTATCGTCTTTGTGGGCATGGTGAAGAATCCATGAACTTAGTTGTAGGTCGGCCGAGAAACTGTTTTTAGTCAAAGACAAAAAAATAAAGCCCACTATTATTTAAACGTTGATTTAACTCATCCACGTGGATCCTACAAATATCAACCAAGCTCATATATATATATATATGATGCATTTTCTTCTACTGATCAACATTTTTACCGATTTCTGCAATTTAGTGTTGTGGCAAGGATGGATATCAGGATATGCATGGTATATGCATGATTAATCCATCGTAGAGATAGGGAAAAAAATCACTAGCTAGCGGTATTTTTTAGTCCAGTGTTAAATTAAATAAACTATGCTATGCACATATCCTCGTTTACAGAAGGCAGTGCTCTTGTTAGGGCTGTCCGGAAACGCCGGATAGAATTATAAATTTAATATTAAATTAAATCTCATAAATGAGTTAAATCTAAACTTCCGCTGATAATTCTTTATTTGATTTTGAATGTTGTAAAGAAATTTTTAAATAGTTTAAATTTGAATGCGGAAGGAAATTTAGTACGATTACTATTCGAGCTTGAGTTCGACTTAGTTTGTTTGATAAACAAACTAAATTTAAACTAATGGGGTGTTTGGTTGCATGATAATTTTTTGTACACTTTCATGATAAAAAATTATATTAAAATAAAAAGTGAACCAACTCACGACATAAAATTATCATGTTTGGAGGGATGTGATTACAAAAAAGAGTAACCACCACACGTGACCAAATAAAGTGGGGGACCACAAGAAAAAAGAAAGAGGTGAGACCCACTTTTTTTGTTTAAGAAGAAAATCACTTTTAAAACATAAAATTGTCATGGTTACCAAACACCTCTTTTAACCAGTTTTCTTATAATTTTTAAAAATTAAAACAAAAACTCTTGCAACCAAACACCCCATAAGATTCAACATGCACACCCGTCAAAACTTGAAATCGAATTAGAACTTATTTAAAATAAGTGAGGTGAATTTGAATATCGGACTGTTTGACCAGTTTGCACCTCTAACTCTAAAGGGTCGAGGGTTCGGTTTTTTCTAGTTCTTTAATGATTTAAATATTTTTATTTATTAAATTTTTTCTACGTGTATAATTAATTTAATTCAAAGTCATCTCGATATGATCGTGTTAACTTTCACGATTTTATCAAAATGATAGGAACTTCCGAGTCATAAACAATTTTATACGCATCGAGACATATAGGTCTCTGGGTCATCGGGCGGCTGGTAAGAAGAGAATTCTGCAACCTTTCTATTGTGTGTGTGTATAGATATATATATATATATCTTCCGAACCGGGTAATAATTAAGTCTGCTCACGACCTCGTCGTCGTCGTCGCCGGAGAAGAGATGATCGTCGGAGATCCTCCGGAATATTGCGGTTTCCATCCTCGAATTTCAACTCTCCGCGACGGCACCACAGGGGACGAAATGCCGTCGGCGCCGGTGAATGACGATCATCTCGTCGGCCGGCGTCGCTGGAAGACCAGGCCGTGACCTCTCCGCCGGCTGCTTCCGGCGGCGGGGCCGACGGCAGCTTATAAGAAGCTGCTAGCTAGCGGTCTCATCTTCTCCAAGGGCGGTGGCTAAAATATAAGAAACGGCACTTCTCGGCGGCCCCGCTGGTTCGAGCTAACGTCACGGCGTCGGAGGTTATACATAACTTGTTTTATTTGATATTAAAATCTCATGATAAACATCTAAAAGTTAATTAATCTCATGATTAACTTATACGTTAGTGTGCATTTTGCCTTTATTTTATTTGCCAGCGGTCCCATCTCCAAGGGCGGCGATTGCTGGGGAAGACTTTTAGTAGAGAAGATCTCATTAATTTTTGTTCACGGGAGATGTAACGAATTAGACCAGGCTTATTATACGTTCGATTCGATTTAATAAAATGTGTGCCAAGTTCTCATTTGATCCCCGATTAATTTTAGTTGTTCACCTCCGAAAATAGAAAAAGAATATGCACAGCTACTACTTAAAATTAAATAATTTATCAAAAAAGTATCATCGCATTTAAATATGTTACTAAAAGATCTCATTAATGTCGAACAACTTGGTAGTCAGGAAATTATGTGTAACCTCGTTGGTTCGGTCCCAGATTTGATATTGAAGTCATCTGGTGATACGCGCGCGTCTCGATACAAAATAGCTAGGTAATCTCTCAGATAAGTCAATTAATTTTAAATGGATCATTTTTTGTTTTCTTTAAGAGATATGGATGACTAATGGGATGTTGGTGATATGATAATGGGGGTTTTATTTTAATTTTTAAAAATTGTAAGAAAATTTGTTAAGAGAGGTATTTGACAACCATGATAAGTTTATATTTTGAAAGTAATTTTCTTCTTACAAATACCTCTCTTACAGATACCATGATAAGAGAGGTATTTGTAACTATCATACATGATAGTTACTCTCTTTTTATTTTTGTATGATAGTTACTCTTTGTTGTTATCACATCCTTCCAAACATGATAATTTTATGTGATTCACTTTTTATTGTAATACAATTTTTTTATCATGAAGATGTACAAAAAATTATCATACAACCTAACACCCCCATATATAGGACATTGTTTTCAACGGTAAGGATTAGAAATGACATTAAAACTTTATATACATTTTAAATTAGTCAAATCAATGGTTGTTCAAAGTCAAGATTGCGGAAGATGTCCGTCGTTGGTTCATGGCGTAGTAGAGCGAGCGGCACCCCGGCCGGAACCTCACAAGCCTGAATGATTTTCGTCCCCAACACACAGAAATAAATATTCAAGGTCATCGGTTGGCGACAGAAACCAAACCTTTGAATATTCTTCGTCCGGAGTAATTAAAGATATATATATTTTATATAAAACAAGGAGGAATTAATAGTGTTCAGGTTGGTCATATATCTTTCTTTCTTTCTTTTTGAACTGGAAAAAAAAATCATTTCTACTCTCCAGCATAACAGCATGCATCATCGATAAAATAATGCATACCCGAGGAGAGTTTGGTCCTAGCTACGATCATCTTGTGATTCCCCTCCGTCTTACTATTATTTGTGTGGGTGCTTGTTTTGATACTTATATTTAAGGGTGTATTAGAGCTTAGAGGGTCAGTTAAGTCAAGACAAATTAACATGATTTTACTCATTAATTATGAAGTTACGGAGGGAGAGAATAAATGGAGTTATGTGCTTCCTTACCTTCACTAACGAAGAAGCTCTCAGATTCATTTTCTCTCTTGAAAAATATAGACTAGCTAACAAATGAAGATGTAAAAAAAGAAGAAGTTATTTTTACTCAATACCACTGCCTCGGCCGAGCTAGTTCGACGTTGACCTAGTCAACTCTAGTGTGTGTTGGATACGTGATTGACCGGTCAACACGGCTTCTCGGTCAACATGTACAATGTTTTTTTTTTTTTGGTTTACCTGGTACACTATGTATGTCAAATGACACTAATACACAGAAATTGTTTGATAACACACTTCGACAAAATTAACCTCAAGATTCGAGTTTCGGACAAAAATGTTAACTTCACAGTCCAAGATACCGACTCTCTTTTTTTTTTAAAGTGGTAGATGCCAACAAGCCGCTGTTTTTGAGGTTAAAGTTGAACGGTTTGAGTCCCATGTAAGCACTTCTTCTTGAAGTTATGCTTTTTTTTTTAATCCGACGACTTCCACCAAAAAAGATGTGATATATTAATTCTGGTTGTTTGCCTGTGTGTTAGTTGAGTGATTTACAAATTATATTAGTGAAAATAAACCCAGAGTGGGTGGGGATAGGAGCCCCATTCGCGAGACAAAAGTTGGTTTTATATTTTTTTTTACTTTCATGTATAAGATTAAAGATCATCATCATCATCATCATCATCATCATCATCATCATCATCATCATCATCATCATCATCATCATCATCATCATCATCATCATCATCATCATCATCATCATCATCATCATCATCATCATCATCATCATCATCATCATCATCATCATCTCGTAATCGTATCTCCCTCCAAACATTATAATTATGTATCTTTAGTCATCTTAAATCTTGTTTCGATATACAATTCTAGCACTAAAGGGTATAAAAAGTTTATTGTTGAGCGAACTACCCCATTATACATCGTCTGGTCCCATGATAATTAAATTGGGTTTGTGCTGCGTATGTTGTGTCAAGAAACAGCACTTCTCGGCGGCCCCGCTCGTTCGACCCAACTTCACGGCGTCGGACTAGGGCGGTCGGAGGGTAGATAATTTACTTTATTTGATATTAAAAATATGATGTTTCGATAAACATCTTAAATTAAGTGATAAATTTTTTTTTGAATTTTTAGACCTATTTCTTTATTTTGGAATAACGCAAAAACTAAGATATCATAATTTTAACGAATTGATTAACTTACTGTATATAATAAGATGTCGTTCAATACATAATTTATCATAATGCTATATATGTCGTATAAATTATTGTGCAGCCAAACACATTATTTATTACTTGATCACATAATTCATTAAGTCAAATAACCTTTCCCAAACGTGTGGTTGCTTCTACGTCAACTACCCTTCGTACCATCTTATTATACAAGCGATTTTTCTTCGATATCCCTTGTAATATCGTCTAAGTTTTGGCTTGGGAGGTCCACACACTTTTAAGAATACAAGAGTGCAAACCACCTTAAAAGGGTGTCTGAGACTGTAACTTCAGGCCCGTCACATAAATGACATCATTTAATATCTCATTTAATGACTTTTCAACTCTTGAGATATTAAATGATATCATTTGTGTGAGGGGCCCGAGATTACAGTCTCAGGTACCGTCCCGAGATGATCTGCACTCAAAATACAACGGCACTGCCACTCGAAGACACCATACATGCACACAGCACAAGATCGGGTACCATTTATGAGTTAGAACATTTTGGATTTAGTTTCGTTTAATTAGCTTCTAATTAGGATTTATTCTTTCAAACCAAGCATACCTCTGGAGCCAAATCAAACTAATCGGTCTTTGTTTTGGTCGTTTTGGTTCAAACTATATTTTACTAATGAGTATGTTCTATCGATAAGATAAGTATATAAAATAAAAATGATACATAAATAAGATAAACATTGCTGCTTGCTATGACCATGACCCATTGCATGCGTCATGGCTATTTGGAAAATAATATCAACTAATAAATAACTAATTTTGCTGTTTATAAGCATTTGAGGCTGAGAGAGGGAGCTTGCATGTCTCACCCTGTCAAATATTTTCTACCTGTGTTACGTCATTTCTTCACAACAAAAATGCAATATGTTGTCAGGGTCAGTAGAGAACAAGTTTTTTTTTTTAGAAATATTATTGATCTGAACATAGTTTTATTTCTCATTTAGTAAGATTTGCTGTCTATAACATATCCTCTACTATTAACTTTCTCTTTCTTTCACAAGGCACATTTAATGTTTTGCTTATACATTACCAAGCAAGATAAAATAGAGAAGTAACTTAATTATTTCTGAGGCACATATTCTATTCTCTCTCTCTCTCTCTACATTTAAGATATTGGAATAATCAACTAAGTTTATCCCCAAATCAAAGTTGAGCGAAATATATCCGAAAATTTGTTGGTGTTGAGGACCCATTTTTCTTTGATTCAATTGTCCTCTTGTCAAGTGTCCGGTTCCCTAGACAGCACCCACCTGGTCACCTCTCTTATAAAAACTTTATTAGTTTATTTGCAACCAAACACTCTTCTTAAAAATAGAAAATTATCCCATTTTTTGAGATACGATAACAAGACCATATATAACTATAAAAGGTGGAAATCACATTGAAGAAAAAAGATATCATATCTGTTTATCCAAAAATTTTACCTATAAATTTTTTTTTTTTTGAAATGACCGTCAAATATTTCGTCGGAAAGGGGGGGGGTTGGCTTCGGCTACCAAATCCGAACACTCTCGTCTTTAAAACAGCGCAATTTAAGAGAAGATGAACCCATAATAATAATAATAATAATAATAATAATAATACTGATCAAACGCTGAATTTTTAGATATAATCAAATATCTTCGCCTCGGCGGTCAGATCAGACGAATGGGAAGAGAGCAGAGACGACAGAGGCTTCGTGATTTCCGCTTTCGGATCACAACACAGCTCGGTTTCTGCGGATGATCGGCTGGAACAGAAGAACGGCCCGAGAGATCGGGTCGGTGATCGGAGAAATTAACCCGCACGCAGCAGGTTCTTCTCATCCTCTCTTCATCATGATCGAACATGGATATGCGCACCGCCTGCACTTTGCCCGCCGCCGTCGGTGCTCCGGCTCGCGCGCGGTCGCCGGCGACGTTCTCCGAGGACTCCGCCCGCCGCCGCCACTCCTGCTGCAAGGGAAGAAGAACAAGAACAAAAGGAAGAGGACAAATCAACGAGCTGTCGGCCGACACATCTAATAAGGAGATGATTTTCGCCTCTCGAGAAGGAGCGGATCTCTTGCTCTGAGATCGACGCAAGAGGAGGCGGCGCGCACGACCCGATCCCGCACGACGCGGCCGCCGCCCCGGAAGGCGTTTCGGAGAAAGATCGTCAGAAGCTGCAGCTTACCGGGCGGTCTGCGGCGGCCGTCGGAGCGGACGACCGCCGCCGCCTCCTCCTGCGTTCCCCGCGGCCGGGGCAGGAAGGAGGGGGAGGACAGCCACCGCGGGGAGGGTATCTCCTCCAGCTCCGACTGCGGGTGGCGGTACCCGTACAGGCGGCAGTCTAGCTCCATGTCGAAGTCGACCTCGGAGCAGAAGGAGGAGGAGTCCGGCGACGAGGAGCACGAGGAGGAGCCCCGGCGGTCGAAGGCGGGCGACCCCCACGGATTTGCGCCGTCGTCCATCGTCGGCGCCGGAAGAGATCAGTACTGCCGGGAGAAAAAGACGGAGGTCAGGCGATCCGACGGCAGCACCCCCCCCCCCCCTCTCAGGAGCTCTGTCCTTCGATCGCCGCACTCCGATCGGCTCATATAAGGGCGGCGGCGAGCGAGCGAGCGAGCAAGAGAGAGAGAGAGAGCGAGCTCCTTCCGGGAAGACGCTCCTACGCCGCGAATCTTGGGGAAGATTTTTGAAGATCTCATTTTTGTTCACGGAGAAATAACGAAGACCAGACTTTCACGTTCGATTCGATTTAATAAAATGTGTGCCAAGTTCTAATTTCATCCCTAATTAATTTTAGTTGTTCACCTCCGAAAATAGAAGAACATGCAGAACTACTACTTAAAATTAAATAATTTGTCACAAAAGCACCATCATATTTTAATATTTCACTAAAAATTTTAATGTCCGCCAACTTAGAAGTCAGAAATTTATGTGTAACCTCTCTGGTTCGGTCCCAGATTAGATATTGAAGTCATTTGGTGTGGTAAGTCTCGAATACAAAGCAGTAATCTCTCGGATAAATCAATTAATTTTAAATGGTTCATTTCATTTTATTTTTTTTAAGAAATGAATAACTAGGATATTGTTTTCAACATTAAGGATTAGAGATGAAATCAAAATTTTATACACTTTTTTAATCAGTCAATTAAATCAACGGGTGTTCAGAGTCAAGATTGCGGAGGATCTCCGTCGTTGGTTCATGGCGTGGAACAAGCGGCACCCCGGAACCTCACCAGACTGAATGATTTCCGTCCCCAACAAAGAAATATTCAAGGTGAGATGGTGGCAGAAACCGAACCTTCGAATATTCTTCGTTCGGCCGACCACGCGTAGCACTTTTGGCGTCGTCCCTCCGCCCGGGGGTGGAGGGCGTGGTACGCTTCTCGGCGGCGACAAGCCGAGCACCCCCTGGGGGGTGAGTAGTGAGGTTCGAGCAGGGGGCTCGAACTCCCGTTGCCCGTTATGCTGCAGGTGTGGTGGGCCACTGGGCCACGTGACCAAAAAAAAATTTTTCTTCGTAGTTAAAGATATATATATATATATAAAACAAGGAGGAACAGCGTTCATGTCGATCATTTTTTTTTTGAACTGGAAAAGAAATCATCGATAAAATAGTGCAAACCCGAGGAGAGTTTGGTGCTAGCAACGATCATCTTGTGATTCCCCTCCATCTTACTATTATTTGTGTGGGTGTTTGTTTTGATACTTATATTTAAGGGTATATTATACATGTTACTCCTGTGCTCTGTGTGTACGTGTGAATGACTACATCCGAAAAACAAAATCTTAAAAAAGATCATTAATATATATATATGTTTAAAGATTAATCAAGAGATAAAAACAATCGATCTAACCCCACAGGCCTCTCCATGAATTAGAGGTAATAGGTCAGTTAGGTCAAGACAAATTAACATGATTTTACTCATTGATTATGAAGTTACGGAGGGAGAGAATAAATGGAGTAATGTGTGCTTCCTTACCTTCACCAGCGAAGAAGATCTCAAATTCGATTTTCTCTCTTGAAAAATAGAGACACTAGATAACAAATGAAGATGTAAAAAAAGAAGAAGTCATTTTTACTCAATACCACTGCCACGGCCGAGCTAGTTCGGCGTTGACCTAGTCAACTCTAGTGTGTGTTGGATACGTGATTGACCGGTCAACACGGCTTCTCGGTCAACAAGTAACTACGATGTTTTTTTTTTTTTTTTTTTGGGTTTACCGGGCACACCTTGTATGTCACATTATACTAATACACAGAAATTGTTTCAAGTAGAATAACACATTTCGATAAAATTAAACTCAAGATTCGAGTTTCGGGCAAAAATGTTAACTTCACAGTCCAAGATACCTACTCCTCTTCTTCTTATTATTAGTATTTAAGTGGTAGATGCCAACAAGCCGCTGTTTTTGAGGTTAAAGTTGAACGGTTTGAGTCCTATTTAAGCACTTCTTAAATGGGTGGTTCGACGACGCCGGGTGGACGTTGCCCACTCGTCCGAGATAGTTTGACGTTGACCTAGTCAACTCTAGTGTGTGTTGTATACTTGATTGACCGGTCAACACGGCTTCTCGGTCAACATGTACAATGTTTTTCTTTCTTTCTTTTTTTTTTTTTGGGTTACCTGGTACACTATGTATGTCAAATGACACTAATACACGGAAATTGTTTAATAACGCTACACTTCGACAAAATTAAACTCAAGATTTGAGTTTCGGACAAAAATGTTACCTTCAAATTCCAAGATGCCTACTCTTATTATTATTATTATTATTATTATTATTATTATTATTATTATTTAAGTGGTAGATGCCAACAAGCCGCTGTTTTTGAGGTTAAAGTTGAACGGTTTGAGTCCCAATATTTAAGCACTTCTTCTCGAAGTTATGCTCTTTTTTTAAAAAAATCCGACGACTTCCACCAAAAAAGATGTGATATATTAATTCTGGTTGTTAATTTGCCTGTGTGTTAGTTGAGTGATTTACAAATTATATTAGTGAAAATAAACCCAGAGTGGGTGGGGATCGGAGACGCATTCGCGAGACAAAAGTTGGTTTTATATATTTTTTTACTTTCATGTATAAGATTAAAGATTATGGTGGTGGTGTTTATGGTGCAGGTTATTCAGAGTTATATATGATTATTTAACGATACAATGCCACAACGTTGACCCACCGTGTGTGTGTGTATGTATATATTCTCATGTAATATATTGATGCCGGTCGAATTCATCTTGTATATGTTCTTTACCGGTAGATTGTCCTCCTCCTCATCGTCATCATCGATTCATCGTCATCATTCATGGTACACATATCCACTCTTCTCGTTATCGTATCTCCCTCCAAACACGATAAATCGGTATCTTTAGTCATCTTAAATCTTGTTCCGATATACAATCCTAGCACTAAAGGGTATAAAAAGTTTAGTGTAGAGCGAACTGCCCCATTATACATCGTCTGGTCCCATGATAATTAAATTGGGTCTGTGCTGCGTATGTTGTGTCAAAACATCTTTAAAGTATGTTTGTCACAAAATAACTTTGAAGTATGACACCGCTGCGGTATGGTTCTTCTCTTAAAAGGGCGAAGCCCCCACTCGCCGACGACCACAAAAAGGCCTCGGGGCTGTTCCGGGTTTCCGTCGGTTCTTAAGTCTTACCCTTACCAGAAGCCGGATGCCCATTTTAAATCATTTTTCACGAACTCTGCATGATAGATTACTTTTTTAGTAAAAATAAAACCTTGTTAAAAGAGGTGTCTAACAACCATTACAATTTTATGTCATAGACTAGCTCATAGTTTTAATATAATTTTTTATCGTGAAAAGATATAAAATTTAAATGTAGAACCAAACAACCCCCCCAAACTTTCGTCGGAATTGGGAAAACAATCGGCTACCAAATCGGATCACTCAATATCTTTTGAAAGAGCGCATTTTAACGACCGCTTTAAGAGAAGATGAACCCATAATAATACGAATCAAACACTGAATTTGTGTATATATCTTCACCTCTGCGTTCAGATAAATTGGAAGAGAGCAGAGACGACAGATGTTCCATGATTTCCACTTTCAGCGAATTCAGGTGGCAACAATTGGAGATCACCATTGAATAATGCGTACAAATTTTACATATCAGTTATCTGTACTGGGGGGGGGGGCATCTCAACATCTCATTATTTGTACAGAGGAGGATTTTAATCTCTCCTGATTCTACAATCATACACTATCGCCACCATCCATCACTTGTTGGAAGAAACATAATCTTTAGTTCACAGACCAGGTGCATTTGGTCATCAGATGCACCGATCTCTGTACAACAATATCAATTTCTTCCGCCAGATGGAGAGGTTCTTAGATCATGACCTAATTCAAGCGTGAACCAATAACGTATGTTAGCATGAAGAGGAACTCGAAGTAACAGTAGCAGTTCCATCCCTCAATTGCTGCAAGGACAATTGCAACGATTTCTGCAGTGTCTCAGCAACAGACTTGAGCCTTCCTTGACTCGTATCGCCCAAAGAATTCCCATTTGCAAAGTCCACTGCTCTAACAACCCTTTGTTTACATCTTTCCCAATCTTCCAACCGCAACCAACAAGCACTTCCACCGTGACTTCCCTCCATACCAATGACAGAAATATGTGTATTCTCACCGAATAAGTACTTTAACCTAACTGATACACAATACGGAAGCCAAGCAGCTCCACCAGCTGCATTTATGTGAGGTATAAGAGCCGGATCTAGTACAAACGTGAGGGCAAAATCAACTGAATTATGTGTTCTGTCATGATGGATATCACTTTTCGATGCAGAAGACTCGTTGTTGTCCTCTGCTCCAATTCCAGAATGATTCTCTAAGCATAGCTCTACACGTGCCCTTTGTGCTGGTGCTATTTCCCCACATTGAGATAAACCTTTTTCCCAAGCAATAAGCTTCAGAAATTCTCGTAGAACTGAGATAGGCAGAGTGAGAAGAGTAATGAAAGATGCAACTCTTGAGGCATCATAGGGTTCAGAAGCAACACGCCGACTAAAGTAGTCACATATCTCAATTGTTTCGGATGAGGCTAATTCCTCGTGAGTAGAGGTCTGGTTCTGCTGTTGCTGCTGTTGTTGATGGTGGAAACGCTTCACACTCAAGACTTGAAGCAGTAGTTGAACTCTATGAACACTTACGGCGAAAACATAGCCACTACAATAAAGAGCAAACTATAAGCAAATTGAATATGCAAAACTTAAAAGAAAATGAAATACAAATCAAATAAATATGAGACACATAACAAAAGCTGCAAGGCTCCATAAAAAGAATAATCTATTAAAACCATAAACAATGACAGGCAAAAGGAGAAAGATGCAACAAGAACATCTAAAAGAATTTAACATTCAGAGAGTTAGAAGCTAAATAACTAAAAGTAAACTGAAACACAGGTCTAAAAAAGAAACAAAAGACACGTAATTGCACTTATACAAATCATACAACAATGCCTCTGTACAAGTAGCTATTTTACCTGATAGCACTCATTTCCCTCAAAGCAGACAAAAAGAACGACCAAAACCATGGTTCGTCGACCCGGCCGCGACCCGGTCGGATTTGGGCCCGACTGGCTCGGTCGCGACCCGGCAGGGTCGACTCACCTGGCCGGGTCGCGGGGGTCGCGCGACCCGGCCCATATGGCCGTTGGCAAGGGTCATATGACCGTTGCCAACGGCTTGGGGGGGCTCCCCCCCCCCAATCAGCCCCTTGGGGGCTATTTAAAGCCCTCAAGGGCTCCCCTTACCCCCACCTCTCATTCTCACTCTCAAGCTCCCATTGCTCTCAAATTTTGCTCTCATTTGATTTTTCATTTACTTAATTATTTCATTAAGTACTTCATTAGTTCATTTAGTATATTTATTTAATACTTATTTCATTGATTAATTAGTTAAGTAATTTCTTCTTTTTAATACTTACTTACTTACTTAGATAGTTAGTTAGCTAGAAGATTAGTTAGATATTTAATTTAGTAGTTACTTGAGTACATAATTAGTTAGAAGGTATAGTTAATTACTTAGTTAGTTACATAATTAGTTAGCCATTTTTTACATAATTAAAAGTTTACTTAGATTAGTAGTCACTTATTAATGTCATTAACTTTTTTTAGATAGTTAATTACTTACTTAAGTAATTATTTAGTAAAAAAATATCTTCTCCAAGCCAAACAACCCAAACTTCCGATGTGACCCAGAGTGATCCGACTTGGTTACATTGCAACTTGATCTCCATGGCGGAGAGAAAAGTGCAATATAAATATTGCGAGAAAGTAATATTCGGTGGTATTTATTTTTTAAAATTTCATCTTACAGACATGAAGGGAAATGTTATTCCTTGCACATGGACTCCGCCGGAGATCAGAGCTCAATTTCGTAGGTACCTACAAGCGATGGAGCAAACGTAGGGAACTAGCAAACGTCATAAGGAGACCGTCCGAGAAGAACTACTACAACCGGGGGAGACGTTCCGTACACATTTACGGGATCGGACAAGAGATGCCAGATATTTTTTAAGACGAAGAGTACGAGGGTATGTTTCTTTTACTCATAAACGTAGTTCATTTTTTTATTTTAAAAGATAATTAAGTAGTTGAATATTTCTTAAATAGATGACCTCTTACGGGGAATGGAAGTAAGTCGAAGATCATTCGCCGACGAAGAGTTACATAGACGCACCGGCCGAACGATGGGTCAAAGGCCTGGAAGTGGGAGTGGTTGAGAAAGTGGAAGAGGATCCAACAACCAACCGCAAGATGAGGATTATGATCTCACCCAAGACGACGACCCGTCAGTAGGTCCCATGGATCCCGTAATCACCAGACCACGACAACGTCAAACGACAATCACGACGGCGATGAAGAACCTAAAATTAAGTAAGGAGAAGATTTGTCAAACAACGTCAAGGTGGTTCTTTCATCACAACATTCCGACAAATGTCGCGAGGGGACCATATTACGAGAACATGATCGACACGATCGCAGACGTCGAGAGGGGAGTGCCTGGTCCAAACCCAAAAAAGATATACAATGTATATCTTTCTATGGAGGTGCAAGAAACAAAGAAATACGTGACATCATTTGAACGAATATGGGAGGAACGAGGTTGCACATTAATGACTGACGGATGGACCGATAAGTAAATTTTCTTATACTCATTTATATTAAATGTATAAACATTCTTTTTAGTATAACTTAGTTAATATCTTATACTTAACAGGTATAACTAGAAAGACAATGATCAATTTCTTAGTGTATAGTCAAGCCGGCACGGTCTTTTGGAAGTCGATCGACGCATCGGGACAGGTAAAGAATGCGGAGTATCTTTACCAATTGATAGATGGAATGATAGAAGAAATATGAGAGAACCAGATAATTCAAGTAGTCACAGACAATGCGGCCGCATACAAAGCGGTCGGACAGATACTTATGGTCAAAAGACCAAAGTTGTATTGGACACCTTGTTTCACCCACTCCCATAGTTGTCAAGGCGACAAGGCGCCTAAGGCGCTCGACGACCCTTTTGCAGCTTAGGCGACAAGGCGCCCGCCTAGGCGTTGCCTAGGTGATAAGGCGGAGTATGAAGAGGGATAAAAAATGTAAGTCTCACATGTCATAAACATTATATAACAGTTCAAAAAAATGTTAAAAATGTAATAAAATTGACATATATTAAGACTTTAAAAGTAAAATTTATATGAAGAACTGCAACAACATAACATGTATAAAAAGTAAATATAAGTTTAAAAGAACAAGTCAACAACATAAAGGAAATTGACTTACCGAATGGAATGAGTTACGAGACATACTTTTTGAATCATGTTGCCTTCATTCATTCTCTAAAAATCTGCATACCACTTTTCATAACACATGCAAAATACACATGCAAAATACAAATACTAAATAGGCAACTACCAAATTATATTGTCACAACCTATCCTCAATTACCATCAAGTAAAATTAAAATCACAATAATTTAAGCCACAACAAAGAAAACATGTAAACAAAATACATAAAAGTCCTAAATGTCTCAACATGTCAAACATTTAAATTACACAACCAAAGTCTTAAATTTTAAATCCAAACATGGATTTCTCAAGACTGGTGTCTATTCCAATGTTCTCCTCGTTGTTGCCATCACCATCATCATTTCCTTCATCTGCTACCCACGTTGCTGTTAGGACTGTAAATGGGTTCAACTATCCTGATAGCCCGGCCTGCATCCGAATAACATATCAGGTTTGGAGGACCTAACAGAGAACCGGAAAATATAATTTTCGGGTTCGACAATGACCTGTAACCCGAAATAGAATTTTCAGGATTCAAAAACTGATTTCGGGTTACCCGAAATAAGCTTTGAAGACTGTTGCAGGCAGAAGCGGACCGAGTTGGCGGCAAGCCTTCAATCGCCAAGAAATAGGCCAGGAGGGGGATCGAAGGGGGCTGAGCATCAGAGGCGGCGGAGGCAGTCGGATCAGTTCTGGTGGCACTCGGTTTCTTCGTCTACACGGAGGATCGAAGGGGGCTGAGCATCATAGGCGCAGTGCACGTTGGCCTGCTGCCGGAAGCTGCGGGGGTCGTCGGCAGGAAGCTCCTTCATCAGCGCCATCGCCTCCTCGTACTTGACAATGTACTCCTCAACAACCAGATGCGCCACCTGCCTCACCCGGAGCTGTCCTAATGGCTGGAACTTGTAGTTCGCGATCTCGGCGGCGCTGTACGACAGGCAGCAGTTGGTGTGGACGGCACCGGCCAAGGGGATCTCCGCCAGCCCGCACTTGGATAGGTCGGGGGCCTGGATGGGCCTGGCGAGGGAGTCCCCGAAGCCAGCACTGGCGGCAAAGAGGCCCCCCAGGCCGACGAGCACGTCTCGCTGGTCGAGCCGCCGCTGTCGTTCCGACGCTGAAATGGGGCCAAAATGATTCCAGCGTGGTCATTTTGGCCCCATTTCGGTGCCAATTCCGATCCCAAAAGAGCTGGATCAGACCAGAACCATATTCAGGTGACAAGTTTTTCAAATTTTATGATATCTCGAAGAACCAATCAGGACCGACTATGGATCAGTTTTTCTCCTATAGAATTAGCTGATTCAGCCAATCCGATTCAGATCAAAATTGGCTCTAGCCAGTCCAGAGGTCGATTCTGATCTCGCGATCCTTGCCCTAGATCGACCCTTGTACCAGGCTGGAGGATTGGTAACATAGTACCACTATTGGATCATCCAGGAAAAAATCCAATAGGATCAGCCGATACCAGCTGATCCAATGCAACAAGGCAATCCTTGGATGTCACCGAGGTGGAGAGCGCAAAGCATGGAGAAACAAGGACACAGACTGCAGAACCAGCTTCAGTGCCCACACCCACACCTTCATCCTGGAAGTAATCAACCATTTACAGTATTTCCTCACCTGTCCTGCCAATTAGCACACCGTGAACTAGCAAGAAAAATAAAAATAGGAGTTCCAATAACTAAATTCTCGTAATCTCAGCTCTTCCCCAGGACCCCAATCTCTTGCACTCTCTCCGTGATCTCTCCACTTTCTTCTCTCACTGTCTCACCATGCCGAATTAATTGATCCCAAAGATTAGTATTGGCACTTTAGACACTAAATGCACAGCTGTTTAGTTAAAATTTCTAGATATCAACTATCCTCTACAAATTAATCTCGTTGGCTGTCAGAAAAATAAAAATCACTAGGAAAATCAGAAGCAACATCCAATCCAGAGAACTGCATGAAATTCATACTCCCTTAAATCAAAGGAGAAAAACAACTCAGATTGATAGATAAACCCACTAAACTTTAAAAAATAAAAAAATATACCGACAGTATGTGTTGTCAAAAGCAGTTGAGGCGAATTCAAATGCCACTAAGCAAGGCAAAACAGCACTTCAAAGGTGCATAGGAATGCCCTGTTAGTCCAAAATGCATTGGCATTTGCTAAATTGCTACCCGCTACCAATGCTTAGGCAGGGGCCACCAGCATTTCAAAGGTGTCTTTGTCAGAAAAGATACTACCTATGGATATTAGGTTTCCAGATCTGCTGAACCAAAGTTCCCGATCTGGACTTAAATGTTGATCGGTGATGCAGACCCTTGAATCTGCCCATCTGGACCACTGAATCAACCATCTATTCTAATGCCTAAATATAGAACAACTGATGGTAGGTTCGTAACCTACGAGACACGCGGTTGTCTCCCCTGCCAGATGGATCCCTCTGCCCCCTTCCCCAGAACACCTATCATCCTGCCTAACCTCTCCACTCTAGCTTCCCCTCTTCCCTTTTCCAAGAATTCATGGATAGGGAAAACCACAAGATATCAGATCTACTCTAGAGAGCACAGCAGGGAAATCAATACAGGAGGCATATAAAAAAACAAAACAAAAAAAAACATAAACAGGAACATCTTTTATGAACTGTGATAGTATTTAAGACATTAAAAGGTGAAGAAGAAGAATGTGTAGAAACTATTGGAAAAAATCATAAAACTAGGCATGCATCATTGCATTGAATGTCATGGCACAGAGGAAAATATAGATGCACATAAGTGAAATTTTGATGATAACCAAGGTGATGGAAAATAAAATAACAAGGACAATAAGTGTATTCTCTGAATTTGGCAACATAATTTAGCCCAGATAATTCTGTGAACAGAGGAAAACAATGTATACATTAAGATTTTGCTCTTACCCTACAAAGAAGCGTAGAGCAGGTTGTTCTTGATCCAAGTTAAGAAGTGCCCCTTCATTCTCCTTTAAAATTGAGCCAAGTATTTCCTTCAAAAGATCAGGCAACTGAGCAAACAACCATAACACTCCAAGGTACTTCAAAATGCCTCTCAGCACCTTCTTCAGTGCAGCAAGTGGAACCCAACCACCACCATAACCTCCATCATCTCCAAGTCCAATGAAAGCTGTATTCAGTTCACCTCTCACATGCACAGGTACACTTGCACCAGGAGATATTCGCAATGGTAATCCAGGCCCAACTGCAGTCAAACCTGAAGAAGCCAATATGGTATTTCCTACTCGGTTCAAATTACTTGTACCCTGAGCCCCAGGAATTGAGTTGGGTCTTGGCATTGCACCAGAAGGTGGGATACTAACACGATTACTAGCAGAAACCAATGGCTGAGAAGCTGCACCCTGATTGGCACTATTTGAACTTATAAGACCACCTCCATGTGCCCCACCAGTGAAACTGGGTTCCAGAGAATTCAGGGCCTGGGCAACATGTTCCATAATAAAAGGACGAAACTGTGGACATGGCAGTGATCCACCAGTGCTAGGTCCACCCTTGGGTGGTGTAGCAGGCTGTAACCAAACCTGATCCCCAGCAAAACAGCGCATGTCAATGGCAAACTTTTTGCGATATATGATACGTACCCAATACGGACCTCGGAGCACAACAGAGACATCAAAAGGTAACAATGAGCTAGGAACTATTCCAGGACCAGCTCTTCCAGAAGCTGCAGATAACATGGCAGTATTATGGAAGGCATGATTGACAAGTGAAGCAACAGAAGCATTTGCCACTGGACCAGATGATGCAGGTTGGTTAGGGTTTGATGTTAAAACATTTGGCAATAATCCCTGGGAGTGCAAGAAACCATTTGGTTTCAGGATAGGAGAAGGACCAGGTGTCATGGGACCAGGCATTCTTGCAGGACGAATTGCAGCACTAAGAGCAAGCAGAGGTCCAGCTGTAAGGCGAATGCAGTCCAGAAAAGATGCAACTTCACCACCATTTACAAAGTCCTCCAAAAACTGCATGAGAAAGATACTAATCAGAAATAAGCATGATAGCCATTGGAAAATAGAAACTCTTGAACATAGAGAAAATCACAAGGATTTAACTTTTACTGGTTACGCATCTATGGTGACACAGAAGAGACTTGATATGGTTTAGATAACCATAGAATGGCGAGGGAAACAGCATTCCATCATTTGTCAATTGTTGAGGTAATAATGTAAGCAAAGATTCAGTATTCTAACATAACCAGATAATTAATACTGTAAAGACAATGAAGAATGGAAAAACATCAAGCATCAGATAAGAACAGACCTTTGTATGAGGCCAAAGCTGGTCAGGAGAAACATGCATTGTACAACCCTCCTTACCTGCTTCCCAGTCAATAATGAAATGTGCCATCACTGGCATTGTGCCATAACAAAACCATAAACTCATCAGGCCAACAGCTTCTATCTTGAAGGTCCTTTTAATTTGTTCCGATAACTTCTCTCCATAATCTGCACTACCTTTCCCAGAGGAATGTATCTTATTCTCCACATTGTCTTCTAACTTATCATCAGCTCTTACACCAAGCAATTTTCTCATTCCACGAGCAAATAAGCGTGCATTTGATAACCTTTTCAAGTCTGAAATAAGCTTTTCTATGCTGTCAACTTCAACAGTTTCATAACTAAGTACAACACCTTCTGAATCAAAGTGTATATGTGAGTCTGTGTCAGATGCATTGGCAATCCTAACACCACAGCCCCAGCCAGAATTGGTGCTTCCTTTCTGCAGTTCCCATAACTCCTTAAAATATGGATCATTAACCTTGACATCCCAGGACATGCTTCCAGGCTTACCCAGACTCAAGCGTATGTGCTGCCATAAATCATCTCCAGCAGATGACAAACGAAACCACAAACTTGAAGATGGAGTTCTCAAACCTACCTCTTCCACATATGGGATCTCAAGAGCATCCATCTGACTTGTTAATTGAGCATGCTTGATACAGAGAGAACAATGCCTGACCACATGGAGGAGGGCCGACACATAAACACTGGGTGGAGCATGCCCATGATTTGCTTCAGAAAGCATAGTTCCATATGTAAGTTGATTAGCTTTTGACGTCATCACGGAAAGTGCTTGCGGAGCAGACGAAGAAAGGACAGTTGAGTCTGTAATTTTCCTTCTCTTTTGCCACTTAAATGATGTGCCACATTCTTGAAGTGATGGGATCAGTAAAACTATATCGGAAAGAGAGCGTTTTCCAATTTTCTTGTCATGCCTAGGAACAACATCATCTCCTGAAGGTTGAGAAACTCCAGATAATGATGTTTGGCCTAAGTAAAAGCATTAATCTCGTAAGTTCAAAATATCACTATGACTTTGAAAACATAGAGAAAAATGTACACAAGAAAAACCAAGCAAGCATTTGAAGGTTTTTAACTTACATACTGAGACCCCCTTGCTCAATGAAGACCCTTCCACTCTGAAAGACACACTAGCATGGTCATTAGATGAGTTCTCAAAACTATTCAGCTTAACGTTACCCATGGTTAGCCGAGAACCTGGATTCCTGATTGGAGATAGCAGACAACTTGGACGTCCCTTGACCAATCCTATGCATCCTTCTTTTGGTGATCCATTTTGCAGTCTGTCTTGATCATCATCCAGACACCGGCCATTAGCGCCGGTATGTAATGGAGATTTTGCAGAACCCAAACCCTGTTCAGATTGTGATGATTGTAGTCTATGCACTGATGAGGTCCTTAGTGGGCTAGATGAGGAAAGAGAACTGATAGGAGCATTATGAAGTAAGCCCTTCAAATTGTTTAATGAATAAGAAGACCTGTTAATGGCAGAACCACTGGGAGAAACTTTTGCTATATTGCTACTCTGGAAATGTTGTAAACCATTCTCCCACTTAGGGGATCCTATTCCTGATTTTATGCCTTGAAAAGTGCCCAACTGAGAAATAGATGTGGTCGTAAATGATGATTGGAGATGATTCTGAACAGGGTGAAGTTGTTCAGATAAATCTTTCTCTGACTCAAAGACTTCATCAACCACCAATGAAAAACTTGAATGTAGGCCCCCAGTAAATTGCAAAGAATGTTCAAGCTCAAAATCAGAAAGAAGGCCATGCTCCAAAGTCTTGATAGGACCTTCACCAATTGGAACAGAAGACTCTACTTTTTCCCAATTGAGAAGACTCAAGTTCAACTCATCTTCAACTAATCTCATCTGTCCAATATTGATCTTATTACAGCGTACAACATGCTTATATTCAACAGAATGGGAACCCCCTTCAGAAGCAGCTTGTGTTTCAAGTAACTTGAAAAGAGGCCGTAGATCTTTATCTAGTTGCATAAACAAATAATAGGCGCTTCCACATTGTGCAAATCCCATCAAAAGATAATCTGGTCCATTTAATATTGAATCTGGTATTTTGAGTGTAGACAATTCTCTTTCACAAACCTGCAAAATGCATATTTTATGAGTACAGTTAACCATGTAAATAAGAGAAAAGGGTAGCGTGGATTTATAATTGTTTCATATAAATCTTGAATAACATCATACCCTTTAAGCACATTATTAATCATCTTCATATCTATATGTACGACCACAAAATCAATAAGTGAAAGCCAAATAGCCAATAGATGATTGGTATTAAGCAACATATGCCAAAAAAAATTTTAGGCAAAAAGAATAGCATGAAGAATGTGATCTTCAATAGAATATAAAAAATTTGATCCTTATATAACCCTTATTAACTTAAAGGCTGGAAGTTTCTTCAGGAAGTAACACTAGGTCTAGGCCTGAAAGGTTTCCTGAGATTGTAACCAATTTAGCCATTGATCAACAATCTCATCATAAGGCAGGCAAACATAGACAATGGCATGGCGCTGACAGTTCCTTTTTCTGGTAAGGATTCTCAATGATGATATACAGCTCAACTTGTCAGTCAAAAAGGAAATAAAGCCTTTAATGAATGCAATTATCTATGTGACATTGGAGTTGTCAAGGCGAGCACTTAAGTGCTGAGGTGTCTAATGAAGCCCAAGGTGCTGGGCCGCATGTTGGTCCACAATAGTGTCCAAAATATCTGTTTAAGCACTAAAGCGCCCCTAAGCAGACCACTTTGGCACTTTAAGTGCAGAACTGATAACAAAGTGCTACTGGTGTTTGGGCCATTGCTAGTCCCAACTAGTCATTCCACTCTCTAATCGGTCAAATGAATATAGACTATCCCTCACTTCTGAACCAATGTCTTCACTGCCATTTGCTACTGCCTTTGATCACCATTGCTGCAAACGCCTTTGTTCATCGTGACTACCCATTGCCGTTGCTGTCACTTTTGTCATACTAGTGTTATTGACTGGTTTTGCTCTAGTCCTTGTGATGCAGGATGGAGTGATGCAGTGCACCGGTGCTAAAATATTGCAAAAAAGTTAGAAAATGCTCGAAATGAACTAAAAAACTAAAATGAAAGTGAACCAGGCTCAAACTAGTCAAAATGGGCCCAAACCGGCCAAAACCACATCGAACCGGCTGTATATCAGCTTGGAATGCCCTGAACCAGGCATAGACCGGCTGGCTGAACCGGTGAAGACACAAGCCTGTATCAACCGGCTCCATTTGACCGGCAGAGGGTCTTAGTGCTTGCAAAGGATCTTGAGCGAGGAGTCGGGGCTTTGCAACGGTGCGACAGTGAGCATGTGACGGAGAGGGCATGGCGGGGTGTGGCAGCACTGTGTGAAGCAGGTGAATAGAGAGGGATCGTGGCTGCGTGGTGGGCACCCAACTGAGTGAGACAGCGCAGTAGACCCGACAAAAGCCCCAAGCAAGGGTTATTGGGTCCTTCCTCGTATCTCTTCTTCGTTTATCCGTACAATTGAGGCAAAGCAGAGGCAATGGGTGGAGGCAAGTAGGCAGGCAGGTGTAGGCGTCGGTAGAGCGCCCACATGCCAAGAAGGGGGAGCCAGCTGGGTCGAGGGAAGGGTGGTGTCTTCCCTGCGATGGCTCTGACGTCATCTGTGGGGGAGCTTGGACAGAAAAGGGGGTGCTTGGATGGTAGCAGTGACAATGTCTCGATGGCACCGGGCCGTTGTTCTTCTCCGCCAAATCTCTTCTCCATCTTCACGCTCCTCCTTCGGTAGGGGCTGCCAAAAGTCGGTTGGGAGATGTGCGAGGAAGGTAGACCGGGGAAGGGGGGAGGAGGTGATGATGGAGACAATGGCAGAAGGTGGTGCATACATCGTAGAAGGAGAGGGTGCCGGATGGATTCTGGTGCTATCATTGGAGGGGTCTGGGGATCGTCAGACAAAAGTCGTAACCGGGAACGGGAAAGGGAATGACGCAGAGGCTGCTAAGGATGAGAGGGGAGGAGAAGGTATCTTGCCGGGGGGTTGAGAACGAATCAGACATTACCGGAGGTGGAATTGGAGAACATCCACTTGGAGGGGATGAATATCCTGCTAGGGCCGAGCCCCTCTACATGAGACACCAAACCATACCAAAAAAATCTTCACTTCTATATTCTCATTTCAACATAAGGCCTCCTTATAAAGAAGAGCCATTTTTACAAAAAGACATCAAAAAGAAATATTTACAACTATCCTTCTATGGACAGGAATGCAAAGAAATGACTAAAAGAAACTTCCAAATATTTACAAGCAAGTCCTAAAAGGACGGAAATGTAAAATCAACCCAAAACCAACTAAACCGGATCCCTATCACCTTGCTAGCAAATTAGTAAATTTCTTTCCGTTACTCTTGATCTCGACACTTTGTTCAGATTCCACTATTCTCCTTGCTCTTATTGTTTCTCTCTCTTTTTGAGCTATCTCTCTTTCCCTATCATTCTCATTGTCACTTGAAGTTCACTTCTTACATTATTTTGAGCCCACATTAAAATCTCTCTCTCTCTCTCTCTTAATCTTTGTTTACTTTAGTTAATCTTAAGTTTACTTGTTACAGAGAGAACTTTTACTCATCATCATCCAACATGATAAGCAATTTATAGGTTCAGTACAAAAAAATATTTTATCTTCTTTGTATGTATGCAAAAATCCAATTTAATAGTTTTTATACTATGTTGAGTGTTAATGTTTGTATCAATAATTAATATCTATTTTTGACCATATGATCGTACCGCTTAAGCAGGAACAAGGTCAACTTATTGCCCTCTCTCCCTCCTCCCCTCGCCTCTATCTCATTTTCCTATAAAGAAGCACGTTGACCACCTGTAAAGAAGTAATAAGATGTCATCACCATGAAAGAAGCCCATGTCTCCAAGCAACCTAACCTGACAGCACAAGTCATGTCGCTACTCTCTCAACAGATGGTATGGCGATGGAGATGACCTCTAGAATGGCGCCAATAGCAGCATCGCCCAGACTGAAAGTCCAAGTGGATCCATCTCAGTTCCAAAATCCAGAAAAAAATAGCCCCAGCATGTTTCATTCTGATGATGACAAGGACCAAGGTGTGGGAACTGGCAGCCCATCAACCATTACGGATGCGGCCAAGGTGAACTTTCCAACATAGGATGAGACTGTGGACGCCAAGAAACTGGACTCAGATCGATCACATCACATAGAGGCCTACTTTTCTCTATCAGTATAGTAACAAGGACAATGCCTATTTTGCTTGGTTAAGCTCACCTATCATGGCTTAGTCTGGTGGAATGCACACCTTCCTAGTTGTGAAAGCAAAGACATTACATAGGAATTTAAATGCCTCCTGCAACAGAATTTGTGCTTCTCCCAACTAACGAAGAGATCTGGTGACAGGACTGGGGGTACACAAGCAAAGGGGGCGGGGGGCCACTTCTTGGCTGCTTTCAAGCTCCTTCGGACACCTGCAACAGGACTTTTTCTAGCCCAATGGCTACAATTAGGGGGGATGGTAACACTACAAAAGACTTTGCCAACATCGAAATCAGACTATCAGAGAGTGCACGACTACGCTGCCACTGAACAAAGCGTTGGCTAGGCTGGATAGAAATGTAAAATCAACCACCGAACAAAGTGTTAGCAAGTCCTAAAAAGACGGAAATGTAAAATCAACCCAAACCCCACTAAACCATATCCCTATCACCTTGCTAGCAAATTAGTAAATTTCTTTCCGTTACTCTTGGTCTCAACACTTCGTTCAGATTCCACTAACAAAGTGTTAGCCCCCCGGAGGGGAGGTTTAATTCACCCCCTTCGGGGGTGACTGTTTGTCACCCCCGAAGGGGTGGGTGTGATCATTGATGAACCACCTCTTCGGGGGTGATTTTCTAATTTTCCAATTCCCTTTAAGGGTTTGAGCAGGTAGTTATCTTCTTTGATTTTGTGTACCTGTTTATGTAAATGTAGATAACATGTTGGATGAGGAGCAAGATGTCGTGGAATATCGCGACATTGGATGACAACAAGGGTATCTATTTGATGCAAAGAAGAAGAGGGTTAGATGCAAATGGTGTCACAAGACATGAATAGAGGTGTATATCAGCTAAAACAACATATAACCGGTATGGGTGGTAATGTCAAGAATTGCGATAAGGTACCGACTGAGCTTAGGGAAGAGATGATAGTTTATTTAACAGGAAGAGCTTCGATAAGGGAGGTGAGAATTGGACACAAACAAGAGCTACATGATGAGTTGCTTCGGAGAGACACCGATCTATTGTCAGGAAAGAGTAAAAAAGGAAAAGGACAAGCACATGTCCAAGTTGATTCATCTTCTTCAGAAGATGAAGAGGAGACTCAGATGAAGAGAGCCATGGATGCCAGTAGAGCTCAAGCCCGTGAAGATGAAGAAAAAAGATGAGGAGCAGGAGGTTTGGGCTGTTTGGCTATTTATGCCAGACGTTCTGATGTGGGGAAGGGCACACATCCTGTTCGAGAACTTGAATTCTGTCGGACATGTTCAGTTCGGCCAACAACAAACACTGTCATGTATAGAGAGAGTGGCTGATGCGGAACTAAGAAGGACCTAGAGTGTAGGACCTTAAAGAAAACACTCTTTAAGAATTTATCAAGTCAATATTCACTTAAAACAGTTCGTTATTTCAAGACTAGCTTTCTTCTGTTAGCACTAGAAATTGGACCAGCGAACTTTTATCCATTTTAGAAAATACTCAGGATTTTAAACAACGTAAATTCTTCAAAATCAACCAATAGATCCAAATTCGTCAACTAATTAACGAAAACGATTTTGATAGTTTTCATTGGATTTGAAATTAAACTCTCTCTCTCTACGCCAACTACTTGTTTACGCACGAGCTAGATCCCTAACCGCACATTTGAGCATGGCATTTCGAGACGTATAATGGAAAAGCAAGTAAACATACAAGGATTTATGAAAGAGATTACCTCCACACCGGAGTGTGGGTGTCAGCTCGGCTGGTTTCAGTCACGATTCCTTATACATCCAGATTCACTCAAGCTTTACACATTCAAATAAGACCCACACCTCGCAGGGTGGTAACAGATCAAACAAAACAAATAGTTGGAATCATGACTTCAACCAAAGTTGACGAGCATACGAGAATTTCCAGATCGTGGCCGCTCCCTTTAATCGATTCAAAGCCTCAACTCTCAATCGGAAATCTGAACCAGCTTAGTCGTTGGAACGCATCATTGTTTTCGTACAATATCGCATCTCCGTGAATCGACTTCGTCCGGGCATCTCCGGGGAGTCACCAATACACCAACAAACGGTCTGATTAACCTTTCAACGGATTGTTGTAAACAGAGTTATTGCAACCAAACAGAGACTCTGGGAATAACTCCCTACTGGACCAGATCAGTGTAGTCTTCTGTTCAAGTTGTTAGTTCATAACGTATGTAAGGAAAACGCTATTCACCGGACTAGGACCGGTAGCGAGCTGTTCCAACCGAGTAGATGCTCAACGAAGATAAAGAAATAAACTCGGAAGGGACCAAGCATGTAGAACCGTTCGATCGATAGACCACAATGCCGGTTAAGGAGAACCGCGCACCTGGACAAGGACCCGGTAGACTTCGTTCAAACTTTCGACCGAAATAGACCGGGAGTTATTCACCGGAGTGATCCGGTTTGCGCCGACTCAAACATAGTGATCCGAAGTATCATGTCTAGATCTTCTCGCCTGACGTTCATCATTTTCGACTACGTTCCAACATTCACGGATCACGAGATCTCGCATCTCAACTAGAATGACATCATTCGGTCCGAACTAGTCATTATTTCTTCAATCTCCGATAACGAATCTCATACGCGCGGAAATCCTCGCAAATCGAACGCAACAAACCGAATGTATGGACTAGTTCCGTATACATCTCCCTCTTGGGGCTACGCCGCCAAGTGGATGTTCTCGGATCTGTTAAGGTATAAAGAAGGACAAGAAACCGCAGCCGTGACCGCTGTGTGCGGGACATCACCAACATTCAACGTCGAGATGGGAGGTGCAGACCGGGAAAATATTGATACTACGAACCGTCGGGAATTTGAACCGAAAACCACTCGAAACCGCACACAAATACTTAGCCGACCGTCGAACACCGAGAGATCCGCGGGAGACCAACTTGTTGTTGGCACGCAAAGTGAAAAAGAGTTCCGCATTACCGAATAGCCGCCGCCATGGATTCCAAAGGGAGAGGAATCGGAATATCCGACCGTTGAGGACCTCCTTCAAAAGCCGGCAGAACTCCGAAGAAAAGCCACCAAGACTGCAGAGAAAGCCTTTGAATACGTGCTAAACCAGGGACCACCGTGGTTATCGATGCCAGCAGCCGTCCAGAAGAAGACCTCTGAGGGGGTAGTACCAGTGCAATATACGTAGGAAATAGAGATGATCTACCGCCGAAAACTAGGTAACGGGAGAAATAAAAGGCATTCGCTAGAACTAAGCTCCGAAGGAAGAACGCCGGAAGAAATGTACGCCTACGAACCGGAAGACTTGCGCGACGGGAAGAAGAGAACGCTACGGAAGAAGACGCTACAGAACGGGAGAGGGCATCAAGGGAAAAAACATATTCTCTTTCTTCATTGCGTCGAATGTCTCCCTGCGGTCCCTTTTACATGAGCCGTACAAGAAAATAAAAAAAATCAAAGAAAGGGACGAGCGTAATGGGTCCGCGGCTTCAATGTCAACAAAGGCGGCCCACCATCCGACTTGTCCAACAGAAATCGACCAAAAAGAAAAACCTCATGTAATGGGCCAATAAGAAGTCATTCCCTAGGCCCCAAAAAGCTACTATACGTATACGCAAAGTGTAAAAAAACAAAAACAAACGGGCCGAGGTTAAGAAACAATGGCGGCCCAAAAAAAAAGGATGAAAAAATTAAAAGACTGTTTTAAATCCCTCCTTGTCGATATCTCTGTCGTTGGTAAAATTTCCCAAATCGATTTGGCTCAATGTCCCCATCAATTCCTCCGAACATAGAGGATTCGACTCCGTCGAATCAAATCTTTCCAATAAATCCCGGATCAAGATGTTGTAAATCGTTTCCATACCCAAGAATCTTCGGTTGCGGGTCTACCCTTCCGCCGTACAAGATACCTTCGAATCGGTCCATCCGAGGATGTAATTACTGCCGTCCATTATACGCTCTACTTCATTACGCTCGAAATTTTGGGTCGTTCAAGTGGACTCTCGAAGTATCTCTCGGATTGATAGAATTAGCCGAACAAACTCACCGGGGTAAAGTAGTTGGCGGTTGAAAAGCTATCAAATCCGAAACGTTAAAACTTCAACTGAATCCATAATCTAATGGAAGATCGAACGTAAGCATTGTTACCAACCCTTTTTATGATCTTAAATGGTCCGGCTCCCGTTATGCAATTTCTTAACAAATCCCGAAGAAACCGTTCAGACGAATCCCGATGATAACGAATCGCCAACTTGAAATTCTTTTTGTCTTTTGCGAAGATCAAGAAGATTCTTATAGAGTGTATTCGTGTTTTTATACGTTGTCTAATCCCGTACGGACTACGTATGTGTTCTCATTAACGATTCACTCGATGCATAATTTATGCATTTAGAGAGGAGTGTTTACAAGGTCAACGGAGTCTTAGGCCTATATCCCGAAACAATTTCAAAGGATAACCCAAAGGGTTCCGTGACGTAATCGTTATATGCAAATTCCCACGATGGAAGGATACAACTTCCAACTCCTAACACGCTTTTTTAACTAGACACCTCAACAAGTCACCTAGACTTCGTTCACTACTGCTTCGCCCATCAGCTCGAGGATGATGTGCACTTGAAAATTTCAATTTTGTACCCAATAAATGCCACAAGAAAGTTTTCCAAAAATAATCGACAAATTGACATCTCCCGTCACCACAATAGTCTTAGGCAAACCACGAAGTCTAACCACTTCCTTTAAAAACAATCTAGCAATGATTGATGCATCGAAGTCTTGCGTACGGGATAAAATGTGCCATCTTAGAAAATCTGTCTACAACAACCAATAGTAATCATACCTCCTAACAATGATTTGGAAGACCTAAGACAAAGTCCATGCTAAGGTCTTGCCGGGCGATCTGAACAGGAAGGGGAGTGTATAATCCAAGATTCGTTTCCCCGAATTTCCGAGGTAAGATGTGACATCGTGAGACAACCTCGGCCACATCCCTTTCGACACTCGACGATAAAATACGTGCTCAAACTAATTCTATGGTCTTATTGCGGCCAAAAATGACCACCAAGACCCCCACAATGAAGTTCCCACACTAAGAAATCTCTTAGTGAGGTACGAGGTATACAAAGTCGATTACCTAAGAAGAGGTAACCATCACGTAACGAGAAAGCCTGGAAAATCTCGAGACGGTCCATTAGTCAACCGAATAGATGTCAAAGAAATCCGGACAATCGAGATATTCTTCCAAAAACTGGGGATAATCCAACTACGGCACTAAATGAATTTAAGCAATGACTCTTCCGCTAAGGCATCGCAACTCGATTTTCCGTTTCCAAAGGTTTATGCTTCAGGACAAAAGTGAAAGCTGATGTACTCAACCCAACGACCGTGCTTCAAGGTTAAGTTTCTTTGGGCCCGAAGATACCTCAAGGCTTCGGTCGAAAAATAAGACAAACTCCTTAGACAAGAGATAATGCCGCCAATATTTTAAACTCGAATGATGGCATAAAACTCTTTATCATAAGTAGAATATCTTAATCGGCATCGATAACTTTCACCGAAGAAAGCAATAGGATGACCCTCTTGTGACAGTAACTCCTCCCATGCCAATTCCTGCAGGCATCACAGGCAACCTCAAAAACTAAGGAGAAACTGGAAGTTTAAGAACAGAGACCGGGTCAGCGAGTTGCTTTAAGGAAGCAAAGGCGTAATCTGGCCGCCAGACCACCGAAAGTTGCCTTTCTTAAGGGCTGCCTCGTGATAGGCGCCAATGTCTGAATCCCCTAACGAAACGTCCGTAAAGTGGCCAGTCCATGAAAACTCCTAACATCATGGATGTTTTTAGGAGAGGGCCAATCCAGAATGGCTTTGACCTTCTCTGGGTCTGTAGAAACGCCATCCTTAGAGTCTAAGAAACCAAGGAAAGTAAGAGTGGGAGAGAGAAAAGAACACTTTGTAAAATTCCCAAACAATTTTTCTTTCCTCGGGCTCGACAGACTGCTCTAAGATGTCCCTAAATGTTCGCTCGTGTTAGGCTATATATCAAAATATCATCAAAGTAAACTACCACAACCGACCAATAAAAGGCTTAAGGACCAGGTTCATCAACCTCATAAAGGTGCTTCGGGGCGTTTGAAAGCCCAAATGGCATTACGAGCCACTCAAAGAGACCATCGTCTTCAAGGTCGTCTTCCACTCATCACCAGGCCTAAGCCTCACTCGTGATATCCGCTCTTCAAGTCAATTTTAAAAGATTACCGACCCGGCAATGTCGAACATGTCGTCCAAACGAGGTATGGGAAAACGGTACTTGACAGCTTATCCTATTTATCGCCCCGCTATCAACGCACATACGCCATGTTCCATCTTTCGAGCGAGCAATGCGCCGGAACAAAGACATGGACTCACGCTTCTCCCTAATGTAACCCTTCTCAAGAACTCTCTACTTGCCTCTTAAGTTCCTCACGCGGGACTTTGGATCCATCCTATAACGTGGCAATTTGCAAGGTGGATCACGGAACCGGATCTATAGCATGCCGAACTTCTCTGTGGGAGGCACCGCAGGGAAGTTCATCAGAAAAACATCGAAGAAATTCGGTTAGAAGTTCTTGAACTTCTGGTTCAACCTCAGCTTTGGGGTGGGTGTTTTCGACCTCTTTGGCTATCACAGCAAATACCGGCCCATTTCTACTCTCATTTCGAATTCATGTTCTCCCAAGATGTGTAGAAGTCCGGGTGTTCCAATGGTGGTTAAAGAGACCTCTTTGCCTTTCGATTTTAGGTAGCTTTGACCGATTTAGGCTCGTTAAGCTCTCAATTTCCAGTGTCGGTTTTCTACGGGATGGAAGTTTTCCTTCGTCTTCTTAGAAGTGTCATTTGGATTAACGAAGGTGTTCTTTGTGAAGCCGAGTTAAGAGTCATTCTGAACTCGGGGCAAAGAAGGTGGAGTAGGAGAGAGAATAATCGTTGTCTCCCATCGAAGTGAATTCAGATATTTCGATCTACCACGTAAGGTAGCATCAACGTCAACAGCTACGGGCGCCCAATATAATACTTCCCACTTCCACGGGAAGCACATCACACCAAATGCTAAGAGGTGGGGAAGTTGTACAGAACCGAGCATCTACTTTGTACGGCCAGAATGGATGTGGAATCAACCCAAGAGACTCTATAAGGGTTAGGATGGTCGAAGGAATAAGCCCAAGTTTCAAAACGGTATTAGCGGATATTGCATCGATACAACTTCCACTATCTATGACGAGCTTAGACCTTCCCTTTGGCCCTAAAAAAAGTATGGAAGATAGAGGTTCTCCTCCAATCATCATTAAGGGCAGTTGGGTGAAAGCACATCTCACCACCCCTAACTGGTTTCATCATCTAAGGTGCCGCTTGACTTGGGTCAATCTCATCTTCCTCAAATTCTTTTAGCAATTCCCGATCAGCCTCATACACTACAAAGGTTGTAGTCAGGATCCCGGTTCTCATCCGTAAAACCCTCAATGCATAAGGAACGACTTTGTGGGCATTGAGACTTGTAATGTCCCATTTTGCCACAACCAAAACACCGAATCTTGCTATTACTACCCTCAAAGAACAACAGTTGTTTTCCCCTATCTTCTCTCGTAAGTGGAATTCGAGGAGTCCGAGAGAAGGGATAGGTACTAAGGCATCTCGAGGAACATTCTGTTGGTTTCCTCTGTTTTGTGGAAATGAAGGTCTAGTGATTAGGGAATTCGGGATTCTGGTGGAGACGGTTGTGGGAATCTTTGACCACGAGAATCATGATTAGGAGCTCGAAGATACTTATGCCTAGGAGGTTCATGACGTGGCCTCAAACCTGCTCAAATTGTGTAACAACCTCATAAGCATGATCAAGGGTTGAAACAGATCGCCTAAACAACTCTCTCCTAAGCTACGGCCTAAGTCCCTTCCCGAGATCTAGACGGTTGTCATCATTTCATCTTCCCTGGATACCACACCTAAGGAGATAGTCATCAAATTCTGCAATGTAGGTAGACATGCACTACGGTTTCTCGCGAGACCCCGCCATTTATCAACCAACATTTCGTCCGTATGAGGATGGTCGATACTTTTCTCTCAACTTAGCTTTCATCTCTTCCCAATTACGGATGGGTTCCCGATGTCTCTCGTCTAAGCAAAGATTCTATGTTGTTCCAATGGACTTTGCTTTGTCCAGGAGTTTCATTTTCGCAAACCTCACTTTTCTACCTTCATGCATCATACCCAAAGTAATGGTCCATTCCCGCCTCCCGAGTCCATATAGACCTTAGGATCTAACGAACCCTCAAAGTTTGTGCATCCACCTTAATGTTTCTAAGGCATCTCTTCACTCTTCCCCGCTCTCTCCTTGTCTAGCACCTATTCCCCGAACTCCGAAATTCGGTGGTTGAAATTGTGGTTGAAAAGGAAATGGTGGTCGCGGGAAAACCCGGAGGCCGAGGAATAAAAGGAGGAGGTGGAATAAAGGAGGTTGTTGTGGAGGAGGTTCACGAAATTGGGATTCCTCCGGGAAATTCAAATTCCTAGGATCCCGAGGAAATCGAGGTGGTTCTGTGCCCAATCGGAAAATTCGAGATTTCTAGGTCCTACAACCTCACTCAAACCAGGCTCGTTCTTCTAACCCGGTGACTCTTTCATTAAGTTCACAAGAAGAGTCCGGTCAAAATGGTCAAATCTGTCACTATGCCCCTCATTAAGCCCTCTAAATGTTCAAAACGGTCAATCGATGAGCCGTATGGGTTTCTACAGAATTCGTTCGACCACCGACATGTTGACTCGGTAAGATGTCCCTCTCCTAGGTCATGCAATCTATATGTATGCAAATGAAAACAAAGTAAACAATGCAGTGAATGTAATGTCCTAGACTCTGGCTGGGCTCTGATACCAAGTTGATGCGGAACTAAGAAGGACCTAGAGTGTAGGACCTTAAAGAAAACACTCTTTAAGAATTTATCAAGTCAATATTCACTTAAAACAGTTCGTTATTTCAAGACTAGCTTTCTCCGTTAAGACTAGAAATCGGGACCGCCGAACTTTTATCCATTTTAGAAAATACTCGTGATTTTAAACAACGTAAATTCTTCAAAATCAACCAATAGATCCAAATTCGTCCAACTAATTAACGAAAACGATTTCGATAGTTTTCATTGGATTTGAAATTAAACTCTCTCTCTACGCCAACTACTTGTTTACGCACGAGCTAGATCCCTAACCGCACATTCGAGCGCTGGCATTTCGAAACGTATAATAGAAAAGCAAGTAAACATACAAGGATTTACGATAGAGATTACCTCCACACCGGAGTGTGGTGTCGGCTCGGCTAGTTTCCATGATTCCTTATACATCCAGATTCACTTAAGCTTTACACATTCAAATACGATCCACACCTCGGCAGGTGGTAACGGATCAAACAAAACAAATACGAATCACCAACCAAAGGAGTTGACGAGCATACGAATTTCTGCATCGGTGGCCGCTCCCTTTAATCGATTCAAAACCTCGACTCTCAATCGGAAATCAACCAAATTAGTCGCGAACGCATCATTGTTTTCGCATACCACCGGCATCTCCGTGAATCCGACTTCGATGCAGGCAGGCATCTCCGGGAGTCACCAATACACCAACAAACGGTACGATTAACCTTTCAACGGATTGTTGTAAATGTAGTTATTGCAACCAAACAGAGACTCGGGAATAACTCCCACGGACCAGGATCGCTGTAGTCTTCTGTTCAAGTTGTTAGTTCATAACGTATGTAAGGGAAAACGCTATTCACCGGACTAGGACCAGCAGTAGTGAGTTCCAACCGAGTAGATGCTCAACGAAGATAAAGAAATAAACTAAAGGGACCGGTAGAACTCTGTTCGATCGATAGACCACGGTTAAGTGAGAACCGCGCACCGCGGACAAGGACCGGTGTAGACTTCTGTTCAAACTTTCGTACCGAAATGAATGGGAGTTATTCACCGGAGTGATCCGGCTTTGGCGGCGACTCAAACATAGCGATCCGAGTAGATCGTATCCAGATCTTCTCGACGTTCATCATTTTCTTCGACTACGTTCCAACATTCACGCATGAGATCTCGATCTCAACTAGAATGACATCATTGTTCGATCGAACTAGTCATTATTTCTTCAATCTCCGATAACGAATCTCATACGTGCGGAAATCGCAAAACAACGCAACAAACCGAATGCGGACTAGTTCCGTATACATCTCCCTCGGGGCTACGCCGCCAAGTGGATGTTCTCGGATTCAAGGTATAAAGAAGGACAAGAAACCGCAGCCAGGACCAGTTCGCTGTGCGGAGACATCACCGACATTCAACGTCGAGATGGGAGGTGCCAGTATCCGGGAAAATATTGATACTACGAACTTGCTGGACTGAACCGAAAACCACTGAAACCGCACACAAATACTTAGCTGACTGTCGAACAGTGAGAGATCTGCGGGAGACCAACTTGTTGTTGGCACGCAGCAGAAAAGAGTTCCGCATTACTGAATAGCCGCCGCCATGGATTCCAAAGGAGGAACTGGAATATCCGACCGGTTGAGGACCTCCTTCAAAAGCCGCAGAACTGGCCGAAGAAAAGCCACCAAGACCGGCAGAGAAAGCCTTCGAATACGTGCTGCAACAGGGGACCACCGTGGTTATTGACAGCAGCAGCCGTCCAGGAAGAACACCTCTCGGAGGGGGGGTAGTACCAGGCAATATACGTAGGAAATAGAGAGAGGATCTACCGCTGAAAACTAGGTAACGGGAGAAATAAAAGGCATTCGCTGAACTAAGCTCCGTAAGGAAGAACGGCCCGGAAGAATGCCCGCCTACGAACCGGAAGACTTGCGCTACGGGAAGAAGAGAACGCTACAGAAGAAGACGCCACAGAACGGGAGAGGCATCGGGGAAAAAAAAACATATTCTCTTTCTTCATTGCGTCGAATGTCTCCTCGTGGTCCCCTAGGAGTCAACATAAGAAAATAAAAAATCAAAGAAAGGGACAAGAGCGTAATGGGTCCGCGGCTTCAATGTCAACAGCGGCCCACTACCGACTTGTCCAACAGAAATCGACCAAAAGAAAAACCCCATGTAACGGGCCAATAAGAAGTCATTCCCTAAAGGGCCCAAAAGCTACTATACGTATATGCAAAGTGTAAAAAAAAAACAAAAAAAACAAATGGGCCAGGTTAAGAAACAATGGCGGCCCAAAAAAAAGGATGAAAAAATTAAAAGACTGTTTTAAATCCCTCCTTGTCGATATCTCTGTCGTTGGTAAAATTTCCCAAATCGATTTGGATCAATGTCCCCATCAGTGGCAAAGGCCAAAGGGGTATAAAATAAGCATTTAAAAGAGTGCAAATCACGATTGGGACTGCGAAGAAAGTTCTTAAGCATATGGTGAAATTCTTTCTACACGCAGACATATGTTTGATTCACATGTTGACAACATCTTATTACTAATATGTCTTGTATGTTTCTGAGATTTGTGTTAACAAGGATGTTTTCTTTTGTGTTTTGGTTAATGTTGTTGTCCTGGCACATACTGTCACAAGTCCTTATTTCTAGACAATGGTAGATGTCGTTGGTTAGATTGCGCTGAGGTTGAAAGCTCTCACGTCGAATTATATTTACGAGACAGGCTTGGATGAGGAGGTCGATGAGTTGACATCATGGATAAATGAATTTAAATCCATCTGGAAGGAGGGGTGCACTATAATGTGCGTTGGGTGGATTATAATCACAATGAGGTCACTTATAAACTTTTTTGTGTATTGTTCTGAAGGTACCGTATTTCTAAAGTCTGACGACGCATCAGGTCAGGTTAAGAATGTGGATTACCTATTTAGTTTGATGAACAATGTAATGGACGAGATAAGGGAAGAGAACATTGAGCAGTTCATGACTGACAATGAGACATCATATAAGGCTGCAGGGAAGAAACTCATGGAGGCTAGATCACACTTGTTTTGGGTGTCCTATGCGGTACATTCTATTGATTTGATGTTGAAGGATATTAGTAAAAATCCTACTGTCAAGTCTTTGGTCAGCCAAAGACAACTGATCACATCATTCATATATGGGCATCCAAGACTATTGCATATCATAAGACAACACACTGATGGTCATGATCTAATCAGACCAGATCCCACCAGATTCACCACCCATTTCATTGCATTGGAGTTCCTTTATAAGTATAAGGTTGATCTGAAGAGGTTCATACTTTCCATTACATATCAGGAGTACATGGATACCAACAGCCTCTATGGATCAGTATGATGTATTGTTGAAGATGGAGCAACTGATAGAGAACAACAGATGGTGGAAAAAGATGCAATACTACCTATCTGTCATATAACCCTTAGTACAAGTGCTTAAGTTGGTGGATTCAAACAATAAAAATCAAAAGGGATACATGTACAATGCTATGGGCAAAGCAAAATTGAAGATAAAGAAAAGTATCCTAAGGGTTAAAGAAAGTGGTGGAAAATGATAGACACTGGGACAAGACACTTCACCACAATATTCATGCTGCAAGTATACTTTAATTTGTTGTATTAAGTTCTACTATATTATTTAATATGTTACTGCCTTAAACATTGGTTTGTGTTACGCCCTTACAGGGTATTTCTTGAACCCAAGGATATAATATGGTGGGCAAGTGTGCAACAATGGTGAGCTACTATCATCAAGCATGCTATCAGTCATCAAACAACTTTGTAGGACTCCAAAAGACAGAACATCAATCTTAGTAAGCTTTGAACTTGAATGTAAGCAATAGACTTAATAGTTTTTGTTCTACTCTTTCAGATGACTTTATGCAGGCATAAGATTGGAGTCTATGGAGATCTTGATTTGCATTACTCACATGGCAAAGTATCTCCTATTAATCTACCTTAACCAATTAAATTTAACACATATCAAAGATTCTTGTAAGAATATCACACAGTTAGTAATGCCTACATTACTTATTTTCTTTACAGCTGAGTGGAGGATTCAAATGACAAACATGACTGGTTGGAATCCGTTAGCATCCGTTGCAATTCGAGTGCTAAGTCAAAGCACTTCATCATCCCCATGTGAGAAAATTTGGAGCACCTTCAACCTTATTCACACGAAGAGAAGAAATAGGCTAAAGAGTGCAAGATTGAATAAGCTAATCTACTGTCATTATAATATGAGGCTGAGAATCAAGAATATTAAGATAGACAGAAGACATCTCAACAAAGATTTGCACAATTTGCAGGTGGATTATATCAAGAAAGAGCCCAAGCTCAAGTCACTCAGGATTTGTCACAAAGGGATGCGGACTTAGAGTACCTCTTCCAAGAAGAACATCCACTTGTAGCATAAGTGGAAGACAATGATGCTGAGGGAGAGCCAAAGTTCGACTCGAATAACAAATCATGGGCTAAAAGTGAGCTTGACAACGTTCTTGGTGAGGATGAACAAATGTCCAATATTGTGTATGCTATAATTTGTATCCACTTGTGTTCATGTGTGCCATAAACTCAACGTTAAAGTTGCGTGCAAATGTCCAATATTGGACAAGTTTCTTGTGTTGTTCTTTTTAACATTTTTTCTCAAATTTTCTAAATTTTCTAAAATTATTCAAAATGTTTTCTAATTTTTCCTTATTTTTTTGGAGAAATAAAAAATTGGTCAATCCAGACCGATTCTGGATTGGTCTGGCTTCCGGTGGATCAGTCGAGATTAGACTGATCCGATCCTGATTCGATCGGTCCCCAGTCCCCACCAATCCCGATCCTGTGATCCTTGAAGAGAATCCAAATGACCGACCTCATATAATTTGGGACTAAGGCTCAAGTCGAGTCGAGTTGAGTTGAGTTGTGGCTAGGAACAGAGGTTTAGTAAAATATAAATAAAAGGTACAAGATAGCCATTCAGCACTAGCGGATGAAGAAGAAAAGGATACACAAGAAACATGTACACCAAGGTAATGTAAAGCTAAGGCTCCAAAAAATATAAAAGGTTCAGGACGTACAAAGGTAAGGGGCCTTAATAACATGCCATTCACTTTATCGTACACTGTGGATATCACGGATAAAGAGACAGAAGATAAGCAATATTGCATATCTTTGAAGCTCATTAATACTAAGGATATCCATGATATCCACTAGAAAAGACAGTCACATTCTACAAATATATGTTTATCTAAAAAAAGGTTTATTGTTCTGTCCAAAAAACAAAGAAATTTGATGTGTATGAAGACTTGATCAAATCTGTTGGCCAGGTGAACAGAAGTATCAGCTGTAGTCTTGAAAGCGATGGTTGCATTTTGTCCATAGCTAGCTGATCATGACAAGATGGTTCCATCAAGAATTCAATCACATAGAAGTTTTGTTCCTGCTTGTATTACTAGGTGATTCAACATAACGAGATATCCAGCAGACTAGCAGAGAGATCCAACCTAAGTATTCTTGGTGAGCGACTCAGCATCAGACCCTGGATCAGTTAGGGGATCCCAATCCAGATCAGGATCAGATTGGCAGATCAGTAAAATCCACTGGAAGCCCAGGATAGGCCACGTCGGACTGTTCAAAAGAATAAAATCAGGGAACCAGTAAACCGAACAGAAATGACCAGTTCAGTTCAGTTTGGTGATTTGGACATTTGTTTTTTTGAACCGAACCAAGCTGGTAAAAGTTTATTAGTTTGATTCAGTTTGGCTTCTCTCCAAACCAATAATCTAGTTGACCTAATCTATTTATATTATATTAATTTAATGTAAAAAATTTATGCCCACCATTTGGATTGGCATTACAAATTCACTGCCCCAAAACTGTTGACATGAACCGATTAGTTAATTTCTTTTGAATTAGCATAGTCTTATACATTTCTTCACTGGCAGGCTTACAAACATTAGGTGATGTGGGACTAATTTTTCCCTTGGGAATGGACGCTGGAGCTGCCAGCTGGAGCTGTCTGCCTGTTTCTTTGCCTTGGTCCACATGACCTGCACATGAGAAGCTTTGCCAATGTTTGGCTACACGAAACATGCCAACTACCAGCCCTGTTTAAACATCAAAGGCTATTTAAACACTTGGGCAATCAGGTTAATGGTCGTAGTTTATTTCTGAATGAGTATGCTGTTATTTAAAATTTTATTATTATTAGAAATTTAAATATTATAACATATGTTCAACCGATGGCTTGAACCAAACTGAACTGAACCATTCGGTTTATTGTCGGTTTGTACTTTAATTGAGTCGGTTCGGTTTAGTTCAGCTCATTTTTCGATTTGGTTTTGCTTTTGAAAAAATCGACCTGAAACCAACCGGAACCAAACGGTGCACACCACTAGCCCTACTCACCCAAGCTTAGTGCAAGTTGGCCCAAGTTAAGCTGTTCCAAGCTAGGACCAACCACAGCTTCTCATCTTGGCCAAGCTGGTTCAACTGGATTGGCTTAGATTCAAGGTTAGCCTAATTGTCCGATCTAGATTAGAATAGGCTGATTCCCAATCATGATCAACATATGCCAACCAGAACTATGGGTGTCCAATTAAAGATCAGACTTCCCCTTGAATCAGTTGGAATTGATCTAGATCGGCATTGGATTGCCCTGAACAGCCAATCCGGTGCCGATCCCATCAAAATCAGCCACAGTGTGCTGATGCCAACCAACCCTTATCAGGGTTGGATCAGACCAGAAATGAATGATCTTTCATCGTCCACAAAAAAAATGTATTTTTTCCATTTTTTTAAGAGCTGATCCAGACAAATCCCGGATTGGATTTTCTTCCTTTGGATTGGTCAATTTGGATGTGATCCTGATCATGTGGCATGCCTTCCTTACCTGAATTCAACCCAAATTGGCCGAGCTGATCCCAATCAGGAATTGGCCGATACATATCGACCTTGTCAAATCTAGACCAATCCCAGATGAAGATTAAGCGGGAAAATCGTGGATGGGATCAGCAGGACTCGATCGTGCAAGCTATGGATCTAACAAGTGCAATTGGACCAAGGAAATGTCTCACCTTAACCCTTGGTCAATATGACAGGTTACTAAAAGTAGAGAAAAATGCCAATACCAAGCCAACACTAAAAGTAGCTGATGTCAACGCATCATCTATCCCTTAGATTTCAGGATGCTAAATGATGTTGTCAACTATACGCACTCATACAAAGGTTAGCCGAAACAGCCGATTCCAAATTGGATCAGTATATGATGACCCAATCTATGGAAGAGTACAACTTGAATCAGTCAGAATCAACCCAGATTGGGCCAGTCCAGTGCCAATTCCACAGGGCAGCAGCTGCACAAGCCCTGCCGCCAATTTCCGGTGCCGACCGATGCCTATCAGGCTCAGATCAGACAGGAATCAGTTGATCTTTCGTCCTCTGCAAAATGTATTTTTTTCATTTTTTCTGCTTTTAGAGGAGCCATTCCCGGATCAGATTTTCTTTCCACAGATCGGCCAATCATGATCGGGATCAACCCTGGCCGATCCAAATGCCAATCTAGATCTTGCCTTCCTTGCCTCATACACATGCTCATACATTCTTCATTAACCATTTACTTAACATTCACCACAATTATTTTTGCAAACAAATGGTTACAGTGTGCATAACCATTCCCTCCTCTCTTGCACCATACAGGAATCCAGAACTTCATCCACTTAAATAGTTGTCAAAATTAGGTACCTACAACTAAGATCTATGAACTAACATAACTAGAAGAAATGTACAGAACCGAATGGTTGAAAACACAACAGCATTTAATTGTGACTGAAGTTAAACTGCTGCCCCTAAAAAATTTAGCTACATGAAGACAAGCATGGTGTTATTACCTTAAGTCCCAGGAACCTGCCGACTGAAGCAAACAAGTGTAAAATACTTTTACTTCTCAAGTTTACAAACACTTCTCCAGCAGTTATAGTCCCTTGGTTCAGTGCTTCTTCACAATCAGAGAGTGCAGATGGTACAAGAATATTTTTAGACGACTGAAGAAGAAAACGCCCATTCCTTTCTCATGAAAATTTGTAAATGCGTGAGGAAAAAAGAATAAATTAAATAGCTTAAAGCGGCAAATCAAAAAGTTTGTGCAAACTCCATGCTGATTGAAGATATGTGGTCACAGATAATACGTCCACAAATGATTTCTCAAAATACATGACTTTTATGCAACTGGAACAAACCATTAAGCAAATAGAGCCATGAAGCTCTGAAATCAAAGCATAACCTGCACAAGATAATGCTCGGAACATATATCAACATGAAAAGATTCTGTTTTGCCAATGGATGCAGCACATTTCGTATAGGAGAATAGGGAGTGCATAAAGGTAAACAGCACTGAAGCACAAAACTCAAATGAGTTTTCGCATGTACTTTACCCACTCTCAGGTACTCAAACTATCTTTCATATAAAAGAAATTGCAGCAAAAATAGCTTAAATTAGTGGTTAGTACCACACTTTCTTTATATTGAAGAAACATGTGTATAAAGCATAAAATAAATAAAGAAATGCACGAGCACCAAGATAGCACGATAGTAGATGGCCTTCATAGAAATAAAAAGAAAGAAACCATACTCATATGAGAAGCCCTAGCAAGATATTGCTCCCTAACTGTGAGACAAATGAAAGAGAGAAAGAAGGAAGACAAAACCACACCTCATCAAAGGATAATACAAAAGACCTGTGAAGGAGCCCTCTCGTTGCGCAGACGAATGGAATGGTGAATCGTTGATATCGTCGAAGAGAAACATGTGAAAGGGGAAATTTGGATGAACAGCACAGAGGCCAGAGGGTGAGGAGAAGGAAGGGGAAGGCCGCAGCCAGAAGGTGGAAGGGGGAAGGCCTCAGCCGATTGGGAAAGATGAAGGAATAAGATAGGTCGTGGCCCTACGCGCATAGAAGAACACCCGAAAAGCTCCAAAATATATCACTCAATGACTACTCATCCTCTTATATAGAGCATAGATTACGGAATCGGTGGAATCGGACCGATTCCGACCGATTCCGGAATCGGATCGGTGGATTCCTGGCGGAAGGACCGATTCCGGGAATAATTCCGCGGAATCGGTATGAATCGACTCGAATCGGTCGGAATCGATCCGATTCCGACCGATTCGTTGTGGAATCGGTCGATCCGACCGATTCCGATGGAAGACCGGTTGAACCGGCCCCGGTTCGATTCCCGGTTCGATTCTGGACCGGGAATCGAACCGATTCCGGCCCTAAAAGGGCCGGAATCGACCGCCACGGTCGATTCCTTCGATCCCGCGGCGGTAGGGCTCGTTTCCGGCGATTCCTCAGCGATTCCGGCATCGATCCGGCGATCCAGGCGTCAATCCGAGCGATCCAGGCAGCGATCCGTCGATCCGGGAGCGATTCAGCACCGATTCCGGCGATTTCAGCGATTCCCTGGGCGATTCCAGCGATTCCAAGCGATTCCTTCAGCCGATTCCGCCGATCCAAGCTCCGATCCGCCTTGAATCAACGTCTTCTTCGATCTTTGACCAGTTTTTGGTAAGATTTCTTCGCCGAAAACTTCGTACGTCCATTCTTACGCGTTTCCGACGAGTCCGAGCGTCGTTAAACGTTGTGATTTCCGACCGAATAAGTCCGTCCAAGTTTTAAACTATCCGTTTAAGTTCATTTTGCACGGGAAAAATTCCGGATATCCCGTACGTTAATTTGCGACGATTTCCGCAACTACGTAACCCTTTAAACATACCGAATGGTGTGTTACTTGGGTTGTCCGCTTCCCGAACAGCGTCTAAATCATTTTTTATGTTATCTAATCATTTTTAGTGCATTGTTTACAATTTTTGCAGATACAAGCAATGGCCGATCAAGGTGGCGCAAAGACCAAAGACGTGCTTCCGACGTGGGTTGGGAACACGGGCATATGGTAGACCTAGTCAGGAAGAGGGTGCAGTGCAAGTGGTGTGGGAAGGAGATGAACGGGGGGGTGTTCCGCCGAAACAACATATTGCCGAACAGTGGGAATGTAAAAAAATGTGACAAGGTGCCCGGGGAGAAGAGTGAGGAGATGAGAGGATACACGACAGTGCGAGCCTCTCAACGGGTGATTAGGATCGAGCAGAGGGAGGAGTTGCACGACGAGCTACTCTAGAGGAGGAGGGACCGCGATTTGCCTACCTCGAAAGGGAAAGGCAAGGGGAAGGCAACAGCTGAGCCGGAGCCAGAGAGCGAGGACGAGTCCACGGACTCCGAGCTTGGACGTCCTAGGCACGCTAGCAAGCGTGCATTGGCTAAGGAGGAGGACAGGAGGAAAGGAGCATGAGGGTCTGGGTCCAGAGTTGACCCGCCTTTGGGCCGATCAGCATCGGCTCGCCCTACTCGGGACCGAGAGCCTGACCTCAGGAGACAGGAGCCATACCGCCGTTCCACTTCTACCAGCACTCGATTTACACCGAGTGACGAGTATTTATTTAGGAAACGAGTCTTTGGGCGGATGGGGATAAAGCGAGCAATGAAAGGGGTGAAGGCTACGAGGAACGGCTGCGAAGAGAGCCGTTCGCCACATTGTCAAATGGTTTTTACATGCAGGTATCACTTTTTAAATTAAATTTGACATTATGCCTGTTTTTTTTACTAAAACTTAATTTTACCCTGATCCAATTTTTTTTTACTTGATGTAGGCATCCCGACACGTACCACCAGGCCCCTACTTCCGGACGATGGTGGATGCCGTGGGTGAGGGCCGGACCGGGTTTGCAAGCCCCGGCGACAGACACATATACGGCGCCGGCACGGATGAGGAGGTCCGGGAGTTGAGGGAGTGGATGGACGGGTTCAAGTTGGTGTGGAAGGAGAGGGGTTGCACAATCATGTGCGATGGGTGGACAGGTATCACCAAGAGGAGTATGATAAACTTCTTGGTGTACTGTTCTGAGGGGACTACATTCTTGAAGTCGGTAGATGCTTCTGGGAAGATTAAAAATGCCGACTTCATTTTTTCTCTGATGGATGGAGTGGTGGAGGAGATGGGGGAGGAGAATGTGGTTCAGGTTGTCACTGACAACGAACCATCATATAAGGCGGCTGGGAGGAAGTTGATGGAGAAGAGGAAGCACATCTTCTGGGTGCCCTGTGCAGCACATTCCATAGATCTCATTTTAGAGGATATAGGCAAGGAGGAGGGTGTATCTACACTTGTCAGGCAGGCGCAGACGATCACATCTTTTATTTATTCGCATCCCCGCCTCCTACATATCATGAGATCTCACACAGGAGGGCACGATCTTGTCAGGCCCGGTCCGACACGATTTGCCACGAACTTCATCATACGGAGAGTTTACACCGGCACGTACATGCATTGGTTAGGTTCACACGATCCGAGGAGTATTACAACTATATGGTGGACAACACGTACGACAAAAAAGAGCGATTGGAGATTCTTGTCGAGTCCGAGAAGCGGATCACCGACAAGAGGTTTTGGGAGAGGATTGCCTACTATTTGGCAATCATCGAGCCACCGGTAGTTGTCTCGAGGTTGGTAGACTCGGATGACGGGGACCGGATGGGCACACCGTATGATGCTTATGGACCGGGCAAAGCCGAAAATTAAAGACAAAAATCCCAGAGGTTACAAAAAGTGGTGGAAAATCATTGATGACCGATGGGACAAGACCTTGCACCACGATGTCCACGCCGCAGTAACTTGGTTCTAAAATTATTTTTAATGTATAATTATCTTATACGCACGGTGTTAACTAATAAAATCTTGCGGGATACTTTTTGAACCCCCGCATCCAATATGGAGGACAGTGATGAACGACAACGAGGTGATGCGGGGTACATCATAGTTATCCGGCGGCTATGCCGATCTCAAGACAGATGTAGGCCGAGATAGAAGTAAGTTAGAGTTCATTAAATACCTTGGACTAGCATTACCAGGCAACTAATTTTTTTTTAAATTTTTCAGATGCAGAAGTACAGGATGAGGGTCGGCGTATACTCAGATGCTGACCTGAAATATTCAGTTGACAAAGTGTCACCTGGTATAGTAATAGTTTGATGAGGAATTTCTTTTCTTTTCATATAAGTTATGGTGATGATGGGCTAATTGTTTTCCTTTTCTCGTCTTGTGTTTTTCTTGTACCGAGTGGTGGGGTCGGTGAACACCGTGAGTGGATGGAATCCACTTGCGGCTATTGGTATCGGGATTCTCGAGCCGAGCACCAGGTTCCTCCCACCGCGAGAGGAACTGAGTACATTCAACCCGATACATACCAAAAGGAGGAACGAAGGTTGACCTCGGACCGGCCGGGAGAAGCCGGTCTTCTCGTCATTATAACGAGGGCCGCGCATAAAGAACATCAAGGATCGGCAGAAGATCAGCGAGGAGCGATTTGCACGGTTCGCAGGTGGCCCGTACGAGCAGAGGCATTCCTCCGCCACACCACCACCCGAGGAGGTGGACACGGACCAGATTTTCCAGGAGGAGCATGCACTTGCCTCCGGATAGAGGAGAGGGAAGCCGGGGATCACGCACCGAGTTTGATCCCGATGACCGCGTACGGGCGAAGGAGAGTTGGATGGTGTTGAAGCCGAGGAGGATGCTCCGGCTCCACCTCCATCTACTTCTCGAGGCTCGGGCGGGGGCCTTCTTACGCCACGGCTATGGAGCAGCCACCTGCAGCTTTAGCCTCCAGCTCCAGTCCCAGCAGCCGCTACCCAGCCCATTCGCAGTCCGGGGAGAACGAAAACAAAGGTGATTGCACGGAAAATGGGAGGATTTGCAAAGTTGAAAAAAACTTTGGGTTCCGGACTTTCTGGTAGTTCAGAGATGGTCGAAGAGGTAAAGAGAAGGAAGTTAGAGGTCGGGCGTCTGTCGGCCCGGATGACAAAGACGCAGGCTCCTTCTCACTCCTCAGGTGATGAAGACGAGGAGTGTATACCAGCGACGCAGCCATCAGCAGCAGCTGAGTCACCTGATTCACGGTTTCCAAAGCCGTATTACACGCTGGATGAGCAGACACCGCATTCTTATATTATGGAGCCACAGTATCCAACATTTGGCCAGGTTGACCAGCAGTGGATTACACCACCAGCTCCACCATCCTCTGCTTACGTCCCGGTCGTCCCGCAGTCCGATCCATACGACCTTGATGGCATGGCATCGGCATTATTTTCATATGGATATGGTCCCGGACAGTATTCAAGACTGAGCACGAGGGAGGAGCGTCACGAGCAGCAGGGAGAGGAGGACGACCCACATCTTTATCCTAGATATTGGTAGTAGATTGATATGATGTAATTTTTTTTGATGATGTATCAACTCTTTGATATTTGAATAAATGGAATTGGAATATGTACTTAACTTTCAAGTCTTCAAGTCTTCAATTGGTGTTCATTAGTATTTGTATGATGTGGTTTTGTGGATATCATGCATTGGTGATTTTTTAAAATTTTTCTAACTCATTTCCTATTTTTTTAGAATTTTTTCTGAATATTTTGACTTTTTTTGACGAAAAAAAAATACAAAAAAAAAACCGATTCCGGAATCGATTCCCTTCCCAGGAATCGGCCGATTCCGGCCGATTCTGGGAATCGGAATCGGAATCGGTCCCAACCGATTCCGATTCCGATTCCGATTCCGGAATCCTTGATATAGAGGGATTGCCAACTTACAGGGAAAGACAACTAAAAAGAATATTTATAGACTTGTCCTTTTGAACATGAAAGTAAAGACGTAAATTCTCTTAAAATTCAAAAAGACTTCTTAAAAACTTTTAAAAATCATCCCCATCATTAATGTTCCGTTGTAAATTATCTTTTCCAAAAAAATCCAAACATAGTCACATATCGACCAGCACACATAAGTGCAGATAAAGTCGAACAACAGATATAGGGACTCTATCAAAAGATTTTGATAACTGTCACGAGACCGAATGATCACACCAAAAGAATATGGATATCGCCCAGACTATCGGTCTCGGAATCAGATGAGTGCCTATGAAGATAACTAGGAAAGACAACATGAAGGAACCTGACCACAAGACAACAAACCAAGGATAAAACTAAAAAGAACCAACATAGATAAGTTGGACTCCACAACTCCAGCACGACAAAAAGAGACAAAATACTTAAACTCATGTTTAGCCAGAATGTTGGAATGGGAGTGTGGCGCGCAAGTCGAGGGCACACGCCAACGAAGACATGACAACCGGAGGCACGAGGGCAGGAAATTTTCATTATTCCACACTATAAGCAAACCCCCACTACTTCAGTCAGCCCGATAGAAATAAAAGTAATTGACATTGTTTAACAAAAGGTTGGCTGTTGTTCTCTGATCAAAATCTTCTGCCTTTGTCTCTTGAAATGCCATAATATCAAGGAAGGCATGATCAGAATCAAGAACAAGATTAGAAAGTGCTGATTCCGATCGAGATCTGACTGGCCGATGAACCTGATCTGGAGTTGGCATAGATGAGTTCTTCAAAATACAGAAAAATAAAAAAGGTTAAAAATAAGACAGATGCATTCCTTAAAGGATTGTGTTCCAAGGTGGCAGTGACCATCCTATTGTATTGGGTCCCCTACAACCAAGTGATTGGATCCAAGGACTGATCCAATATCCCTGTATCCAATGACCTTGAGTCAACGGATATAGAATCTAGTCTGATGGACCAGATAGGAGCCTCTGACTCAAGCAGCACCATGTGATGGGTGAATTGGCCCCGAATCAGTCCCGATCCAACCTATTCAGACAGACTACAATGGATATTTTGGGTCAGATCAGATACCCCTCTAAATCAGAATGCCAACCCTAATCCAGATTGGTCTGATTCACATAACCATGTAAGATATCAAAGGCTTTGCCCATAAACTTCTGATTTCCTTGATTTTATTTTCCCAGTTAATTCCCCTTGTGTTCCATGATAACAACATCATCATGTAAAAATGGTTATCTTCCTTCCTGCTTTTGAGCTTATCTTACTTGCTTCAACATGACTACGAGAAGTGCCCTTATGTAAGGGGTAAATTAGCAGATTCCCTCTTTCCAGTTTGATTACTGGATTCTTCATCTTGACAATTTTGAGAATTTGAGAGAGATCGACTTTTTTATCATCTGTCATCTCTACTAACCGTATTATTTGCTGCCTTTAATGAATTGTGATGCTTTTAGATGTAGCCTTCCAAGGAAAACTGCGGAGCTCATTCTAAAACATATCAAACTGCAATATCCTCATTTCTCCCTTTAAGGAAGTGTGATTAGATAAAATGTTTGTATCAAAAAGTTGAAATAAAAATCAATAATAATTAGATAAAATTTAGCTTGTGAAAGAGAAAGGACAAATATGATAGAACAAATACAAAGACGGACGAGTCACAGAAAGCAACAAAGATAAAAGATCTAAATAAAAGATAAAAACCTTATGTTTATTCCCAGGGTCAAGTATAATGATCCGTATGCACGTACACACAGTACTTCATCACCCAAGTACTCCTGCAAGACCCCACAAAACATATTCAACCATAAATGATAAAAAGCATAATAAAAAAGCAGTAATATTCATAATATAAGATCTTGGTTTCAGGATGTCAAAATTATATTCAACAAATACAGAAAGGATAATACAATCATATACAAGAGAAAACAGATCCAGTTTCAAATTTTTGGCTTATGTATTCACTATTCAGGTTCACTTTTGCAGCAATACCCCTAAATAGGTATTTTAGCACCTAGACTCCCAAATTAAAGATATTTCCGTGTATATAACTTTCAAATTCAAACACTTTGTGGTTATATCCAAGTTAAAGTTAAAGTTAAGGACTAACCGCATAAAAGTATTAACGCAATATATTTACGGCTCAGTGAGTGAGAGAGATGTAGAAAAAAATGGTAATTCTCCGATGCATATAAACAACAGTCACAATATACAGCTACTAGAAAACCTGTTGAAACATCCTACAAATATATGAACCTGTTGAAACCTCATTTATCAAACAAAACATGTTTACTTTCTTATTTTATGGCCAACTCATCATCATTTTAAAAAACATAGATAATATATCGTAAGGGAATAAATAATTTGGTATGGTATTTACACATATGAACTCACAACTTATGTTCCAAAATCTTCCAAGTATTGGCATAAGAAAGACACCCGCAACTATAGATCGCGGAATCGGCCGATTCCTGGATCGGATTGACAATGGCCGATCCGATTCTAGGCCGAAGGACCGATCCGGAAAAAAGGTATGGCATAATCGATCGGGATCGGCCGGATCGGTCGGAATCGGATCGAAATCGAAATCGGATCGGCTGAATCGATCGGGATCGGAATCAAAATCGGATCGTTTTTTTTCTTTTTTTGCTATTCTAATCGGATCGACCAAGATCGGCCAGAATCAGTCCGGAATCAGATCGGAATTAGAATCAGATCGGTTTTTCTTTTGTTTTTTTTCTTACCGATTCTGTATCGATTTTCTTCCATTGGATCGGTCAGAATCGGTCCGATCCGATCTTATCCGGATCGGATCAGTACCCACCGATCCTGATCCCGATTCCAATCCCGCGATCTTTGCCCGCAACTTAGGAGATTCAAACTATAATTATGTTTGAGGTTAATTAATTGGTTCTTTGAAATATCTTTTGATCTCTACCTACCCAACATGCGATATTTTGATGTTACTTCCATTGAGCAACTACTTAAATATCCTTAATTAACCATCATACAAAGTCGTTATTTGAATCCATTCTTCCACACAAAATATAGAGAAACTAAGAGATACCCCCACCGCGTTATGACATTTGATTATGGTTTCATTTGTTTAAGGTTTGGAGATCATCTTCTTATTAGATTTTTTCTGTGGGATTATTGGAATGTAAATTTTTGCTTTGATTTGACTTTTGCTTGTTTTCAGTTTTTTTGTTAAACCTGATTTATCTAATTATGAGCATAATTTTGTTTACAGTTTTCAGACTATTGGTTTAATTTATCATAACATCCTGGGAGTTGATTTGTATTTTTAGAATTTTATTTGACTTATCAAAATTTTCTAAGCAATTTTTTACTTTGTCAGGTGTTTCTGAACATTATTTTTCTTAATGCTGGGTTGATTTAGCAAAATTTCTAAATGCTATATGAATGTTTTGAATGTTTATTTGATTTATCATTATTTTATACTCATTTACTTAAATTTTATGAATACAAATTTGATTTAACAATTTTTTCATTTTTTTAAGTATTTAAAATTTTTTTAATTTATTATAGATTTGATGTTTGAACACTGATTTGCATATTTTAGATGTTTATTTAATTTATTAAATTTTTCATCATTTATTTGATTTACCAAGATTTCATTTTTTTCAAACAGTGATTTAAGTTTCCTGAATTCTTTTAGTGTTTATTTGATTTATTATCATTTTATGATTTCTTTGAATTTTTATTTGTTTAGTTATAATTTTTTTTTTGTTTTGTTTCGTTTATTTTTTTGTTGAGTATTTTATTATTATTTTTGGTGTTGTGTTATGTGTCTTGTTAGTTGTTATGATTTAAAGTTTTTTATTATCATTACATTATCATCATTCACTCGATTTCATGGTTAAATTGGATTCAAATTTATTAGTTTTTGTTATCTTTTGTAGTCACATTTATGTATTATTTTATTAAATTATGTTTATATTATTATTTTCAGATTTTATTAATATTTAAGTTTTTATTTAGTTTGGATTTTGTTTTATTTACTTGTTTACTTCAAGTAAATATAGTTTTCTCTTTATTTAAGCAATTTAAGTGATTTACATAATTTTATTTATTTTATTGAATGAGCCATGGGTACTGATGTCACCACATAATATAACACGATAAAAATATTTGAGAGAAATTGTTCACTCCATTTCAATTTAAATATGAAGTACATACAACAACATTCGAAATGAGATGGCAGAAAAGAAGCATTGCCCGCATTGGTCGGATATTGATTCTCAATAATGTTCATGACATATAATACCAAAAAATGAGAGACATAAATTAGCCATGATCACCTTGAAATAAATTAAAGCCGAAATATAAAGTCATGCCCATTAATATATAAATCTCAGTATAATTAATATGATGTGAGCTTATTAACATATTAAAAATGCATAGGTCAAATTCATGTCATATAAATAGCATCCTCGCATATTTTGAATATGCATGGTTATTTATTTTCTGAAATTTGAATATCAACTCCACATATATAAATATGCAAAGATATTCACATACGTTTCAAATAGCATCCTTGCATATTTAAATATGCATAGCTATTTTAATTGCCACTATTCTGGGAAGCACTTTTTTTTTGAAAGGTCAGATGACAAAATTTCTATTAAATACTATGAAGGAATACAGCTGAAGGTAGAAAAAGTGGGGTGAAGGATTATAGAGATCTACTAAGGTGGTAGAGAAGAGAAGATTACAAGAAGAAAAAAATCAAAACAATAAAACAGTACTTTGAAGGCCTCCATAGCTGCCACATCCCTGACTCCTCGGAGGTGTGCTACAGCCCAATCCAAAACCAGTTTCAGAACAAAGTCAAGGATTTCTTTTGGTTTCTCATACCAGTCTTCAAAGACTCGTGTTCCTCGCACCCCACATGGACCAAAGCATAGCTAGAAGTACTAACTGCCATAGAGTGGCGTAGCCATGCCAAGGATTGAGGTGCATCCAGCCCTATGCATTGTGCTCGGATGGCCCCTTCATTCCATGTTCCAGCTGTTAAACAAGGCTTGCCACAGGTAATTGTTATACCACATTTGAAAAAGATGTGAACAATATCGTCCACCTGGATCCCACAAAAAACACGTGGTAGATAAAGAAGATAAAACACTATGCAGATGACTCTTCGTGGGAAGTCTACCTTTCCCTATCTTCCATGTGAATAGCTTAATTTTAATAGAAACTGGTTGGCCCCAAACAGAGTGGTGCCAAGGAATCTCTACACCACCACACATTAGTTTTTTCGTACCATTCCTCACCAAGAAGCCATGTCTGCTGTCCAGAGACCACAATAACCTGTCCTCTCCATTCCCAAGGCACATCTGCCCCTCAAGAAGTGTAAGCAGATCCACCAAATGACCAATTACTTCATCCTTAAGGTTTCTTCCAAAAGAAAATTCCACTGATGATTGGGATCCCAGTAATTAGTAATTTTGGCCCGAGGAGAAAGACAAATGTCATACAGAGTTGGCAACTGAAGAGCCTGGGGAGCATGACCAACCCATCATCCTTAAGGTTTCTTCCAAAAGAAAATTCCACTGATGATTGGGATCCCAGTAATTAGTAATTTTGGCCCGAGGAGAAAGACAAATGTCATACAGAGTTGGCAACTGAAGAGCCTGGGGAGCATGACCAACCCATCGATCTTTCCAAAAGGAGGTTCTCACCTCATCCCCCACCTCAATGTAAGAGAATGAGTAGAAAAAATCCCAGGTATGTAGAATACCCTTCCAAATAGATGATAATCTGGCACAGTCCCTAAAATCATTAATCCAGACTCATTTATCCTAATGTTGTAAACCAAATAGACAATTTAGCTCAAAGTGTATCTCTATTCTGGTTAAGTTTCCAAAGCCATTTAGAAAACAAAGTTATATTCATGTCCTCTATAGCAGACTGGTGGACAGGTGAATTACAAGAGCGGATGGAATCCACTTGTTGGTGTTACAGTCAGGGTGCTGAGTCAAAGCACCAACTCTAGCCAATGTGAGAAGAACTGGAGCACCTTCAACCTCATACACAAAGAAAATGAACAGAGTAAGGAGTGAGAGATTACAAAAGTTAATTTTTTACCACTATAATATAAGATTGAGAATAAAAAATATCAAAGAGAGACAGAACATATCAGAGGACAAGTTTGCAAGATTTGCAGGTGGACTATATCAAGAGAGATATCAAGGCCAATCCACTTGCAACTTAGATGGAGGAGGACGTTGAGGAGAGCCAGAGTTCGATCCCAATGACAGATCATGGGTCGAAGACGAGCTTGACAACATTGTGGGTGATAAGGACATACAAGATGCAAACACCTAGGTGCCATGCACAGCTCCAGTTTCTGATCCACCATAGACCACATCTGACCCTAAGTCCCATATTACTCCAACCAGACTTGTAGGGCCTTCTACCACCAAGAAGACTCTTATTTCATTATTCAAGGTATTAAAGAAAGCGATGAACCCAGAGGCAGTAGCCAGTAGGGCACCAAAGCACACAAGAAGGTGGCAAGAAAAGAAAGGTTTTAAGTACAAAATGCCAACATATTATTGATACAGAGACTACTCAATCACCTTCATCATCTGAGGAGAATGAAGAGTTTATTTCACCTACACAACCACAAGAGGGGTGGTTCAAGTGGAGGTAGAGGAAGAAGTGAATCCATCAGTAGTGCACACATGAGTTGAGCTGACCCTAATGTATTTGATGACTTGACTTGTAGGAGACATTCGACGAGTGGACGGAGCAATGACGGTTGGAGTCAGACAAATGTCTTCGAGATGCATACAACATCTGAACCGGACCCCACTTCAGATTACAAGCCTTATTATCCACCCTCTCCTCCATCTCCAGCCGATGGTAGAGTTTATGACTTCAGTGCAATGGCAGGGTCATTGTTTACATATGGTTATGGAGGTATTATGAGTAGCCAAGGTCAGTGGACGATTCAAGAGACTGAGGATGACAACAAAAAACATGACTTGAAGGCCAATTCCGAGGTTGGTGGTGATCATGACAATAAGGTGTAATTCGTACTATGCTATGTCACATATGTTGTAATCATTTAATTTCATACAACAAATTCATGTAATTAACTAATGTGTTTTTTTAGATGTTTGTGATGATAGTTTATAATTATATGACAATTTCTTGAAATGAACTTACTTTGTATAACATTGTTTGCTAGAACATCATCCACATTTTTTCATTTTTTAAAATTTTTTACTCATTTCTATAATTTTTCTGATTTTTTGCAAATTTTTTTAGATTTAAAAAAAATTGGGCCGATCCAGACCGATTCAATCCAATCCGGATCAGATTCGTACTCATCAATTCTGATTCCGATTTTGATCCTGCGATCTTTGAGGTGGACCCCATGAGCTCTTCTTCTTTGTTTTTTTTTATTTGTTTTGAGTGCAAAAAATGTTGCCCACAGGATATTTCCCAAAGATGCAGGTGACGGGGGAATGGCATGTGTAATGTTGTGACTTGAGAGACGTGTATCCAAGTTCTTTACTCAAGAGGTTTTGCTTAGCTGCTTCATAAAATCTATTCATACATTATAATATGTGACCTTATAAAGCCATATGAAAAATCACCATGGAGTCACATGATAGAGACATGCAAAGTCATGTTTGGTAACTCTTGTAATTTTGATAAAATAAAGATACTATAAAAGCTTTTGTCCTTATATTATCATAGGCATTTGCCTCAATCACTTAAGCAATAAGATGAGGCAAAATCGCCTCACCACGCCGGCCTCACCCAGACCGGTACCTGGTAAAAGCCAAATTCAATAACTTAAAATCCTCTCCCACCTTCCCCGTCCCAAAACCCTCAATGCACAATCTTCCAACCTGAGACCATGACATCCTAATGCCCTACAGGCCTTAGAAGTGAGTGTTTTTGTTTTTTTTATGTTCTTCAAAGTTTTAAGGTTACATATAATTATATATTATTACTATCTTTAAAAATATATCTCACCTCAAGTGCACGAGACAAGATGACTCTCCTCTCGCCTCGGACACCTCATGTCTCGGATAACATATCTTTGTCCTCGATTCATTATAGTTATTGGATGTTTGTAGACATGAAAAAACCATCAAATAACTTTACATGACTTTTTTTTCTTTTTTAATTAACTTTTTTTCTTGCTTGTTTGACCCAATCAAGTGAGGGCGATAAGCCCATTGCGGTCACCAAATCCATGCTTCGACTGGGTCATCCTTCGGTTTTGCCCCGATGTGGTGAGTCTTCAACTAGGTCCTTCAACCTTCCCAACCGCATCGTGCACGATGAGGGGAAGACAGTTAGGGTTTCACATGACTATCTTCCTTCCCACCAGCTACTCTGGTGACAACAGGGGCCTTAAGACGATGTGATTATGAAGCCAACAACAATGGCAATGGTAACAATAGATGGCCCACCTCCTCTTTTCTAATTTGGTGCAATGAGGATGGCGACCTTGAGCGGCAGCAATGGTGCCACGCATGGCACCCAATGGCAATGGCAGCAGCGCTCGATGATGAAGATGGCAATGGCAACAACAGCCTTTGACAGTGGTGATGACAGAGTCTTCTCCCTCTTCGTCCTTCTGGTCGGCCTCCTCTCCTTTCCTTCCTTTGATTCTTCTTCTTTTTCTTCTTCTTTTTCTTCTTCTTCTTCTCCTCTTCTGGTTGGACGTGCAAGGGTGTCATTCCTCTTCTCCTCCTCTGGTTGGGTGTGGGTCTACCTTCAACCAGATGGCAACGATAATGGCCACTGTTTGCTGACAGTGATGGCAATGGTAGGGTCATCTAACGACTGACAATGGCGTTGGCAATGGTAGCCATCCCCAACTGTCTTCCCTACCTTCTTCTCCTCCTCTGATTGAGTGTGGCTCCTACGATACGAAGGCGAGGAGATAAGCTTTGAATGGTGGCCATGGCCACAACAACATCACCCAATGGTAAAGACCACAGCGGTGGTGGGCTTCTTTCTTCCTCTGGTCTTCTCCTTCTCCTCTCTAGGGTCAACCCCTCCTTTCTTACTCTCCAGTTGCATCAAGAGGCTCGCAGCCTCCTTTCCTTCCTCTCCTCTTCAGTACTAACAGGAACAACCCCCTAGGTCAGCAGCAAGGTCTAGGTCTGACTCATCCCCTTCCGGACTCTCCGTTGGCAAAAAAATATACATGGAGCCCTTTTTTTCTCCCTCTTCTCTTTGGCATCGGTAGGACCCTAGAAAGCTCTCCATCTTTTTTTTATTTGTTTCAGGTGCAAGTGCAACAGAACCAAAATGTATTGATACCTGTCATGCAAATATAATGCATTAGCCTTAGAAAAACTCAACTCAATGTAGCCTTAATCCCCAGTCATGCTGACCAAAAATAATTTGACGTGATTAAGGCTGTTCTTGAATTGGTTTTCATCAGATCAGTGCTTTATGGATAATATAAAGATCACAAATTTATCAACGTATCATAACATATGGAGTACATGGTAAACAAGTGAAAGCACTTTGACCAACCTTGTTCTGTTCCTGAACAATTCCATCTCCTGCACGCTTAAGACCTACATCGCCTATCTGAAAGTTTTTGCTAATCTCTCTCTGCATTTCAAGTAAACGAGTATGTCTGTTGCAGGCAATAGCCCTTAGCAGCAGTTCCTCAACGTCAATACAACTTTGATCAAGAAAAAATTCTGCTTCCTTGTCAGTAAGTGGATCTAAGACAAAGCTACTATGGAGACACCTAACCTGCATATCTGACCCAGGCTCAATTTTGATAAATGGTGATGGCGTGCTATCAGTCCCAGAAGCAGCTTTCTCAAAATCTAACCAGTAAACAATCTTCAAACCCGGAGTTTTCTGACCAGCAGAATCAGCCTCCCCATCCTGAGCTGTCAAAGAAGGAATAATGCTGCTGCTTGCTCCAGAACTACCATCAGAAATAAGTTCAAACCGTATTGCATCTTTCCACCAGCCTTGGCGCAGTAACTGAACCTGCCTAATAACAGTGTCCATAACAAGAGAAATGCACAACTCATGGAGAATTGAGTATAGAATATACAAAGGCTTTTCTGCAGTTGCCATTCTACGTTCTAAATCATCCCCCAAAGCATATCTACGTGATTCTTCTAGTTTTACTGGGCCTTTCCTTTCACCAACAAGCAACTCTACATGCAATATCCTCCACATCGATAGATGACCTCGGTAACCTAAAGTAAGAAGAACCTTGAACTCTCCAGTTACACAAAGGAGAACAGTACCATCACACACTTTAATTCCAGATATTTCTTGAGGGACTTGGACTTCAAGAAGTTTAGACCTGAGGAGTGTGTCCAAGTTCCTCAGGACTGGCATTTGTCGATCATCTGCAAGAGTTGCCTGAATACCCAAATCCTCTATGCACTTTGGTAATCTCTTATAACTTCCTGTAAGAAGTACTTCAAGAGCAGATGGGACATCATAAATAGGAGCACGAGCATGCTGCAGGCCCTCATGTGTAAAGAACAGTGAATCAGCAGCTTGTGTAAAACATGTGTCATGACTAGAGAGAGTTGCTGCAAGCTGTTGACAATACTGCACCAAAGGAACCTGCAGATTTAAAGAATCATAAGCCTATAGGATAAAAAGTGACGCCTCATGGATGCAATATAATAGCCTGTATACAAAATAAACAAATTAAATACATGAAACTTCTTTCCCTGCTCTTAAAAGTGATGCTAGAATGGTTTTCAAATTTATCATCCTTCAGATGTCATGTTAAATGTACACACCATGTGTCGCCCTTGCCAAAGAAAGTAAGCAATAGATGTTTCTTAACGCTCGTACTCAACCAAAGCATAATCCTAAATTATTTGTGTTAATTACATGAATCATTTTTCAACCCTGAACAATTTTAAGTTAGCTTTCAAGAAAGATTTCAACCATGTAAATCATATCGTATTACCCTTCTCAAATTAAACTAGGCCTACCCCATTCCCTCCTCTCTCCCACCATCATGTTATTCTCAGCACCATAGTTGTCAAGAGGTGCCGCCTCAGCACCATAGTTGTCAAGAGGTGCCGCTTAGGCGGCAAGGCACTTTTCCAACAGCGCCTTGCCAGGGCGCCTTGTCTGGGGCCAAAAAGACGCCCAAGGTGCCCGCCTAGGTGCCTAAGACATCCAGGGCGCCCGCCTAGGCGCCCAAGGTGTCCAGACAAGGCGCCCTGAGTATTTTTACATAATTAAAAAAATAATTTTGAGGGGTTTTGCCCCCTTGATATCCCTCGCAAGGGACACTTATTTAATGATAGTTTGAACATATTAATATATTTCACTATCACTTATACTATCATACATATTTAAGAGTTATGATTATAAACATATATTATATACTTATAACTCTTTATCCACAATTGAATATATAATTAAGTTCTTTTTCAGCTCTTTATTCTCTCTCTGTCTCGCTTAATTTATCAAGATTAACTCTTTATTCAAAAATAAATACCCACACTTTCATAATTACATATATAAGATCACTTATACTATCGCACATACTCTGCGCTCTCCCCGTTTAATAATATTATAATAATATTTCACCATCACTTATACTATCGTACGTATATAAATTTTATAATCATAAATGTGTTGTATACTTAAATTTTATAAAAATCTATTTAACTCTCTTCTCTTTCACACACATCATCATATTTACTTATATACATAGATAAAACACTCATATTCAATTATAACATAAAAAAATTTATATTTATGCTTATTTTTATGTATAACGACCTCCCCAACCCAGCCTTCCTTGAATACCGCCTTGACCACCTAGGCGACGCTTAAGCGGCCGCCTTGTCGCCTAAACGAAATCGGTACCCTTCAACACATTGGGCACCTTGTCACCTTGACAACTATGTTCAGCACTCAAAAAGCCCATTTAGTTATACCCACCATTAAGGTGATTTAAATTATGGGATCCTCATCGTTAAAAACTCAATCTGAGTACAAGTTTACTTGTACTTGCTGGTTTCAAGTCTAGCTGGTAAGTGACAGCCAACGTAAAAATATTATCATATCTCATGATAAAAATCCAATGACATAAATGTTGGCATCATAGTTGTCAAGCACGTGCCAAGACACTTTTCAAATGGCACTTTGAGGCACCTTTGAGGAGCCCATTTAATAATAGTGTAAATATATTAACATATTTACCTTCGTTTATATTATTACATATATTTAAATTTTGTTATTAGAAATATATAAAATATACTTAAAAATTATAAAGTGTTCGCTTAACCCACTTTTTTTTTCCTTCTTGCTTAGTTTATCTAGATTAGCTCTTTCTCAAAAAATTATATACTAACATATACATAATTAAATAAAAATTCACATTTACATATATACATATATGACTACAATTCAATTATTACATTCAAATATAATTGTATTCGAGTATATATAAATATATATAGTATTAACATCTACTTATATATATTTGTAGATATACGACTATATACACATACACATACATATAGTATTCGCATCTAATTTTATTGATTACGTAAAATAACATGCATACACAAATATATAATAATTGTGCATATATGTATAAATGTAAATATATGCATGTCGCGGGACAGTATGATGCATGTCGCATGGCAACATGATCGAGATTCTCATGAGACTCCTGTAAAATCTCGCGAGATTGCATTTCATGATCTGTATATGTAGATAATATATATTATTAACATCTATTTTACCGCCAAGGTATCTACCTTGTCACTTGAGTAAAAGTGGCACCCTTGAACATCTTGAGTGCCTTGTTGCGACAATTAGCTGAGCCTTGTCTAGAAGGAGCAAAGGGTTTGGCAAGGCCTATCATTCATTGGGGATTACCACGGGAATTGTGGCTTTCAAATCATCCATTTGCTTTACCCACGGGGTACTAGTAGAATAAGGCGAGTCTAGTCGTGATTGTCGGACCATGGATTACAGAATTGGCCAATCCTGATCGGGATTGACTGATTCTTAGATCAAATCGGTCATAGTCGATCCGACTCTTTCCCGAACAACCAATTCAAAATGTAGATACATGTTACATGTTCAAATTTGTATATCTCAAATTGCTGATTATCAGTTTCATGTAAGAAGATTTACATTTTTTTAGAAGATGAGTTTTATTTGGTAGGCTTCAGCCATGGAATGTGATCTCCTGAAAATCTCTCAAGATCTCCCAAGATTCTCTATCTCACCACACCTCCAAGAAACAAGATAACCGAAATGACAATATCTGTATAAATATCTGTGTTCCTTAATTTTTCAACAATTATCGTGCTTCTACATCCCATATTAATGCGAATAGTCTCCATTGTTCTCACCCCCTCCAATTCTATTTTAAATTGTTAGCTTGTTAGATAACCCTATTAAGTTTGCTCTATGTACTAATAACTCTATTATTGCATCCATCCAAAAAGTTTATCTAGGTATTGTTCTGTCATTTTCCATTAAATGGCTCGATATGGTCCAAGATATCACATCAATCTCTCAAGATTTCAAAACAATCTCTCTATCATATCTTTTTATATAATTGGTTAAATTGAAGCTTAGATCCAACTTATGATCTCAAATTCCTTGATATGTCCCTTGTGGACAATACTCACCCTCCCTGCATTTCAATCATAGTTTCCTTTGTTAGTCTTTCTTAGTCTTAGTTTACAATGATAGCCTCTTAAAAAAAAGATTACCATCCCATTTTACACTCAGGCATGCACTTAAAAATACATTTCCGAAGTCTGGTCTCTCCATCCTCGGGCATGCAAGATCTCTTCTCTCCATCCTTCCTGAAACAAAGGCGAAATGCAAGATGACAATCCTTGGATTCAACCTTGTGAGGCTCTTGCATAATGCTTCAACCTTTACAAACATTGATCATATTGGAGGATTATGCAATTGGGATGAACAATTTTAACAACAAACTTAAAAGTTGAAAAGAAAATAAAAAAAAGTCAAGCTGATAGAAACTTCTTACATTATAAATAAAATTCCCTTTTACAAAATTAATCGCAGTGGCCTTAACTGATCTTCAATTCTATAGCTTTCTTCTTTGCAATGGTTCAAAAATAGAACCGAGTTGATCCAAAATCTAAAGTACAGAAGCTCCGTGGACAAAGTGCAGATGCTATGGATGGTTGCTTTAGGATTAATGTGCATCCCTATGATGTTATACAATGATGAGTGACGAAGAACTGTGATTTTTTTTCCATTAGATGGCAGTTTTTAAGGTCTGCTTGTCATCTCTCCAGGACAAGAAATTAAAGAAGGCTATTTGTTTAGCACCCAATATATAGAAATCTCCACACTCATACTAACCCTCATCGCAAACCAAGTAATCTGAGAGAGTGGATCAACTATCAGAAAAGATGGGTAATAACATTTCTTTCAATTAGCTCCACCACCTTTCGGAAGGATCATTTTCGTTACAGGCTGCCGCCATCCAAATTAGCATTCCTTCTCTACACAACAGAAGTTTCCCCGCGCCATCTTATCGATGAACATCAAACAGAACCTGCCCCCAAGTCAACCGAAGAACTAAAGCAAAGCAAATTCCCAAGGTCCTGTGGAACTCCCCAAAGCCTACGACCAGCGGCATCGCCGGAGAAAACAAACAACCTAATCCGAAATAGGGCATTGTACCCGAATAGGTTGGGAAAGGAAGCGAACGGCTCTGACCTGCTGACACCACTTGGCAAGGACGTGCAGCCGCAGCATACGCTGCCGCGTCTTGAAAATATACTTCAGCAGCTCGATCTTCTTCTGCGCATCTGACTGCTCCTCGGCGACCTTGGCCCGCTCCACCAGCTCCCTCAACGCCACGTACGAGTCTTCCGCCGCCCTTCGCACCAGTGATGAGAGCTCCACCGTCTGCTGACCCAATTCCGCCGCCATCCCGCCCCCCACCCTGCCGCCAAGCTAGGGGAGGGGGGCCCAAGTCACTGCCTGCGGCCTGGGAGGGGGGCTGACGCCGGTCTCCCCGCCCCCCGCAGAGGTCTCCACGGGGATGGTTTCCCGTCCGAGATTTCGTCCAGGGTTTGCGCGCTCGCCCTCCGCCGGTCCGCCCCCTCGCTTTCTTGTAGCGAAAGGGGCCCCTTTGACACCCCCGGAGTAAAGACTCCTCGTTTATTATGATTGTCTGGGCGTTGGGTTCCTAAGAAGGAAGACAATTTTTATTCTATTTTTATTTGCATCTATAGTTTTTATGTTTTTATGATTGATTTCTACGTATGACTAATTTACTGAGATTTTCTGTCTTGGATATGACGAAATGAAATGCATATCATGTTATTTTTCTATTAGGCTGTGCACGCATATTAGATAGTGCCTTTTTTGTTTAAATCTCTTATTTTCAAAATTTTGTGTATATATATATATATCTTTCAATAAAGTTCCAACTCAAGGTCATTGCATAGTTCTAAACACATTTAGGTAAATTAAGCTTACGGCCGATTATTTAGTTTTAAAGATTTTGCACGGTAACAACATATTTCATTTTAATTTTTAAAAATCGTAATGAAAGCGGTCTTTAAACATAGCTGATTAATATTAATATCGATATGATATTAGGTGTTTTGATAATACAATATCAGCATCAAAATCGTTATTATTCACAACTCTCAAAGATAATCCTAATATATCACAGTTTCCGCGAGTCGGAAGTCGACCTTTTAGGAGCTATTTGGTATTGGAATAACTCGGGAATAAACTTGATTTATCTCCTAAATTTCGATACAGTTAGGTCCGACTGCTGGGCTAAATTCTTTAAGATTATGTTTGGTAACAATATTAAGTGTTGTTGGCTGAGCGTAGCTCGGTTTGCAACCCTTCTGCCGGATTTGCGGGAGGGCAGGGGTTCCTCCCCCGGGGACGGCGGGCTTCTGGCCAACGCGATCATGACCACAAAAACAAACAAAATTAAGTGTTTTTACCTTCACTATTAATAATAATCATTTAAAAATATTCAGTTAATAATATCACCCACGGGAGCTTCATTAAGAGGCGCGACTGGGGATGCATTCACGTATCGATTTTAATACAGGTGTGCACCTGTATTAGTTTTGGTACGTCTTTCTATTTTTAATTTTAAAAATAATATTATCACTCAATCGTCGATTAATGGCATGTATAATATCAAACTTTAAATTAATAATGATATAATTAATTAATATTGTTACCAAACACGCCGTAAATTATGGCCCATACACGGTAAATTATGGCCCAATATGGTCTTGTAAATGTATTACTCCACCTAGATGGTGTATATATAAATATACAGATAAAAAGAATGCGGTAATATTGATTTTAGGAACTGCGGTAATATTGATTTTTTTTTGCTGTTTCTGATGTAATAATTTTTTGGACTTTGTCGTCTTTATTTGTGTCCCCAAAAAAAAGAGACCTCGTCATCTCCGAGGGTGCTTTGTTTTGTCCCGCGACAAATTCAGTTTTCGCCGTGAAATATATCTTTTATATCAAATTTATTAAAAACAAATTTGTTTATTATTACAAAAATGTATATTTACAGTCATGAATCTTTCTTAAAAAAAAAGAGACAAGTTAGCAAATCTCATATCGAGTGTGAGGAGAGGCGCTCCGAACTTTAAAATCCGAGCCTCTCTAACCTAATATCATGATTTTGGATCGATTAACATCGTATTAGAGCGGTCAACCGTCACTCCTTAACATGGACACGTGTCAAATTCCGAAGAACTTGCACGTGCGAGGACAAACACAGATAATCTCGGGTGCGAGGGGAGGCAACTTGAACTTAAAAGTCCAAGTCTCTTTAACCTGACGTCGCGATTTTGAATCTCCCACCCTTTATAGTTGACAGTATTCACTCTTTTTGTCATTGTATCCCTCACCAAACATGATAATTGTATTTGTTTAGTTATCTTAAATCTTATTTTAATATACGATTATACAACCAAAGGGTATAAAAATTATTGTTTAACCAAGTACCCAATTATCTACATCGTTTGCTCCCATGAGAAATTGAGTTTGTGCCCATATGTTGTGTCAACACTTTTTAAAAGTATGTTTAGCTATCGCCGCAACATTATAGTTTGATATAGAATTCATTATTGGGCAAAACAGGCATAAGACCTTTATTTTTTGTGGACCACCAATATTTTTAGTTATAATTGGTATCTACCCTTTTTGTTATCATATCTCACCAAACATGGTAATTTTATGTCTTTATAGGGTGTCTGGTCGAACAATATTCTTTTCACACACTCTTGTGAGAGAAAATGATATTAAAATAAACTTTAAGATAGTTAAAGACAAAATTGTCATGCTGGTGAGATACGATAACAAAGAAAGAGTGTTGGACCATGAATAACTAAGGGTTAACGCAGAATTCTCTATAAAAATATGTTTATTATGGTGATCGGCAGACCTCCATTCTAACAAATTTTGTAACAATTCACATACTTTTATAACAAAAAGTTAACTTAATTTATCATAATGTATAATTTAATCACAGAGAGTATAGAAAAAATTATGTTCTTCAAGGAAGGGCAGTTAATTAATATCAAAAGACAGTAGTACATAATCCTTTTGGTGGTACTATTGTATCATATTATTATCTTCCTTTTCCTGCTTCTGTATGTTTCTTTTTTGAACACTGATAGCCCAGCGGCCAGGGACCCGCCGCGTGCGAGGGTGGTGGGGGATCGAGACCTCTCGATCCTCACAAGTCGCCCCCCCCCCCCATGGGGCGCCCGGCTTGCTGCCGCCGGGAAGCGATCCCTGGGGGCGCAGGGTGTTGCCAACCGAGCGAAGCTCGCCAGCTGCTTCTGTATGGTTGCTGCTTCTGTTTTATGAGGCACCCACAAGAGGAGTGTTCGCAATTTGTTTCCATGTTGGCTTTAACGGGCCTGCTGGGCTTATTGAAGTCTGGCCCAGACTACGTCCACTCGGCCAATCCAACCTAGAAAAAAAACAGAAAAAAATCATTTTATTCCATCTTTTACGAGTTTTTTTGGAATTTTTTTTTGAAATAACAGGGTTTTAAATTTTATTTCATACTAAAATTTTTATTTCTAAAAATAGTACGGTTTGACCGAAGTGGCTATGCTCCCTCGCGATTTTCTTTTTTATTTTTACATTAAAATGTCCAGCAACTTCACTATGATATTATATATTAAAATAAATAATATATATATAATTATATATAAATCAATTAAATAACATATTTTATAAATATTATTAAAAATATAATAAACATTTTTGTATATAAACATATTAAAATAGTTTATTTAAATTTTTTTTTAAATTTAAATTTTTATATACTTAGTTAAATTTATAAATTTAATATGTATTACATATAATACCATAAAATATCATATTTATTTAACTAAAATATAATACTATTTGTAAAATTTATTTTATTTTATTTTTAACATTTTAAATTTATTTTTAAATGTTAACGTATTGTTCTAATGATTAAAACTAATATTTATAACATATAATATCATAAAATATATATCATTTATAAAAATTTAAATATTACGATCAATATAATATTACTATATTACAGTAAAATATTAAACATAATTAAATAATATATTAGAATAATTAATTATTTAATAAAATGGAAATAGTCAATCTCGTATTATAATATACAAATAATATGTTATATTATATAATAAATAATATGTAATGACAAAAAAGCATGGATACCGCATATGACCGAACAAGGTGTGAGAGATCCAAAGATAAAAAGAGGTGTGACCTTACTTTTTTTTATATTTTAAGAAAGAAATTTATGTAAAACATAAAATTGTAATAGTCCCCAGACGTATCCTTTAACAAAACGTAAAACGGTAATAAAAAATTCAATTTATTATTGTTATCACGAAACCAAAGAACCCATGAGGTTTGGGATCTGGATTATAATAGTCTTTGTTCTTATCTTGCCACCGGGTGCGCAGAGCGGCGCACACCGGGCCATTGCGCCATGTTGTCCAAAAAAAAAAAAAAGTCTTCTTCGTGTGTTATGAGGTCAAGGGGTTCCGTTGGTTATCTTGATCCGCTTGCGCGACTGCGCCACGTCGGATGCGGCGGTTCCGCAAGTCAACGCCGACGCGGAAGCTGACGTAATCACGTACGAACGATCGGATGATGCATAAAAGGTCGAAGTCAGCCAGGAGGCACCAGACGTCCGGCATCCTTCGTCTGCTGGTAAATGACGTCATCGTGTTGGTTCCCACTTGCTTAGAAAAGATCAGTATATATAGGCACAAGTTTGATTTAAATATAAAATTAACCCCAAATTTTAAAAATAAATCAAAGTTATCTACTAAATACTCTTTTAACAAACTGAATAACTTGCATGATTACGGGATTGAGTGCACTAGGGGTGCAAACGAGCCGAGCCGAGCCGAGTAGTATGGTGTTCAAGCTCAGCTCGTTTATTTTACACGAGCTCGAGCTCGAGCTCGAGTTTTAGCGAGTATGTGGAACCCCTGTTCAAGTTTGGTTCGTTTATTAATCGAGCCATGTCGAGTTTGAACTCGAGTAGTAGTTAGACTAAAATTCAATTCATATTCAAACTTAAGCTATATACAAACTCCTTTATAAACCCAAAATCAATGAAAAGTCATTTGTGAAATTTTAGATTTAACTCATTTATGAAACTCAATCTAAGTTTAAACTCAATTTTTGATTTATTTAATATATTTAAGTGACAATATATAAATATTAATACTTAAAATTTAATTTTTAAAAATAAAATATATAATATAATATTTAATCGAGCTGTTCGCGAGCTTATCGAGCCGAGCAGGAGTCTGTTCAAGCTTGGCTTGTTTAATGAGTCGAACTTTATTTTTTGTTAAAGCTCATTCATTTAACATAATAAACGAGCCGAGTCGAGTTTTTATCCAGCCGAGCTTCGAGCTACTTGTCGAGTGTATTGGTTCGTTTGCACCCCTAAGTGCACCGAAATAAAGATCGCCCTTGTCCCTAATCCCATGTGATAAGAATAGTGCTTGCATGGTTTGATTAAGGTACTTGAATATTAATTAATTTAATTATATATAAAATACATAAATTAATTTAATTTTCACTCAAAGATATATTATGTATGCTATGTCTCTGTCAATATACCTGAAAAATATAATGAGGTGTTTGGTTACATGATAATTTTTTGTCCATTTTCATGAAAAAATTTATATTAAAATAAAAAATGAACAAACTCATGACCTAAAATTATCATGTTTGGAGGAATGTGATTACAAAAAAGAGTAACTACTATACATGATCAAATAAAGTGGGGGACCACAAGAAAAAAAGAAAGTTGTGAGATTCTCTTTTTTTGTATAAGAAAAATCACCTTTAAAACATAAAATTGACATGGTTATCAAACACCTACTTTAACAAATTTTCTTACAATTTTTAAAAATTAGAATAAAAATCTTCATTATCATTCAACCAAACACCCCCATAAAGAAAGTCGAAACAAAATTTATTTTTAGGAGGTGTTGGAAGATATAAGATCAAGCCATGTGTTTAAAAAGGTGATAAGGATAAATATAAAATTCGCTATCGCCAGATCAGAGGTGTACGTTACGATGCATGTTGAGACCGACCCAGGGTCTATTTGGTTTCACGTAAAACCAAAACAAAAGGAAATATCTTCCGCGTAATACTATTTCCAAGGAAACCAAAAACATGGTAGGTACTTTTCTAAAAAATTATAACAAACTCTTCGAAAGTGAGCATAACGGCCATATAAAAATTTATCGATATTTATATAATTAACACATTTATTTATAACAAAATAAATAAATTGACCGGGCGGTGCAATGCTCGGGCTCAACTTGGTTTTCTCTCCCCCTCTCGCTCGAGCTCCAAATAGTAATCTCAAACTTAGAGTGTGGATGGCTCGGCCGGAAGTTGTCGGACCGTTTACGGTCCAGCACAGAATATGTTGGCCCGGTTCGACCCCTCGAAAATATTAACTTGGCTTGACCCAACTCGGCCCGATTCGGTCGAATGTTTTATTTTACAAATATATAATCATCGAATATGATAAATTTAATTATTTAAAATAACAATATAGCATCGATAATAATTTAGTTAAAATATATTTTTAATAAGTAAATGTGACCTTTTAATGAAGTTATGGGATAAAATTAAGTTGAAGTCTATCCGGCCCGCTTCGGCCTATTTCGGCCCGCTCTGACCGCCCATGGTTGACCCGACCCACAGACCAACTCAGTCCATCGGTCACCCCTACCCAAACTCATACCAGAACTTGACACCCGACTTCATCAGTCAGGCAGAAGCTAAAACAATTGCTCGACTCCTCTCGAATTCCGCTCGATATGAATTTGTCCAACAAACGAGAACAACTTGATCTAAATTTATTTGTAAAACTCAAATTTTAACTTGTTTAGAAATGTTGATCTGTGTTTAAATTCGAATTAATATTTATGTTAGTTTATTTAATATATCAAAAAGAATTAAATACCTATGAACATTTATAAATTAATTTTTTGAATAAATATTTGATGGGGTAATCGATCAAATTGCTCCCAAATCTTATAGAGTTGGCAGATCATATGGTCAAACTATATTTGCTGATAAATCAAGTTAATTCCTTCTTTTCTTTTCTGTTTTGTTTAAACTAATTTACTGTTTAACGTAATAAACAACTCCCTGTTTTGAATGCAGTTAGGAATGTCGGAATCATACAATTAAGGGTCACAGACTCACAGTCGCAGGAAAGTTTTTTATTTGATCTAAAACACTTAATTTGATATATTACATGTCTAACGAACACAACAAAAAAAGAAAGAAGAAGAAGCAAGAATGGCACGCTTTTTGACTTCCATCTAATGGGGTGTTTGGTTTCACGATAATGAAGGTTTTTGTTTTAATTTTTAAAAATGGTAAAAAAACTTGTTAAAGAGGTGTTTGGTAACCATGATAATTTTATGTTTTAAAAGTGATTTTCTTCTTAAACAAAAAAGAGGGTCTCACCTCTTTCTTTTTTCTTGTGGTCCCCCACTTTGTTTGATCGTGTGTGGTAGTTACTCTTTTTTGTAATCACATCCCTCCAAACATGATAATTTTATGTCATGAGTTGGTTCACCTTTTATTTTAATACAATTTTTTATCATGTACAAAAAATTATCAAGCAACCAAACACCCCATAAATGTTAAACTCAAGTATACATGTCAGACCTTAACATTAAGGTCCGTGAGAACACGTACCCATACCAACTTGTGAAAAGAATGGTGTAATCTCCATCCTAATGTCACCAAGTCGGTTTAACAAACACCATCATTTTAAAGTTGTGTTAACCCGGCCAGTTCTCTTGTCGTTATAAAAAATGATGTAAGCTGTATTGGATAACTGTGATTTCATGTAAGGATGTAAGTCGGACAAGTGTACTAAGATTTTAAAGCAGAAGTATTGAACACTCACTTATTAATAATTGTATTTTAAGCATAGTCGGAATTGACAGTTTTGACTTTGACATTTCGTGAGTCTCACCAGGTAAAAAAAAAAATAGTGTGTTAGATTAAAAATAAACTCAAAGTGTTATGGTTGTAATTTTTGTGTGTTAGTTACATAAAATATAAAAAGAACTTAAAATTTAGAGTTAGAGATCTCTTCTTTTGGAGTTTGTATTTTTTCAGGTGTCCAAGGAGACTCCTTCCGTCTCACATCTAGTGGGATGGGTCCCATACACTTGGTAGAGTAGATCTCACATTGACATGATGTGATGCATACGTGACTCATCTCATTTGGTCCTCTCAAATGTCTGCCTAATGGGATTCGGGCTATTTTTTTATGAATTCGGGTTATCTCAAGGCAAGTATATAAGAGAATTCTCTCCATCATGGACATGACAAATCTCTGAGACTCACTTTTTTATATGTCTCACGGTTAATTAATCATGATAAATTATGATGATAGGATCCATGCATGCTACTTGGGGGGGGGGGGGGTAGAAAAAAGTATTTATAAATAGTAATTTCCACCATATTGCTCTGGGGCTGCCGTGCGGTACCGGCATCTTTATCTCTGTATTTATGCATAAATAATAATTTCCACCATATCTGTATCATATAGTTTTCTTTAACTGAGCAGATATCAATTCCTAATTTATATATATACACACACATCTCACAGTCGCTGTGTGCTCAAAATTCTTCATTTATTCAGGTTGGGGGAGCCCGTACGTTTATTCATCTACATGATGCCACAGCTTACATCGTCCCGGTGACGCCGCCCAGCTGCGTCGTCTACGTAGTAATGGTAGTGCGGCGCCGGCGAGTAGTACGGCCGGCCGTATGGCCCCAGCTTCCCGTGCTCTTCTTCGTCTTCCTCATCCTTCATGGCGGTGACGCTGACGAGCTCGGTGAACCCTAATTTCTTCCTGAGCTTCTTCGTCAGCTCCACGGCGTCCACCCCGTCCCCGGTCACCATGATCCTGTCCTGGTCGGCTCCGGCTATGGCCGCCGACGACACACCTGCGCGCACTTACGGTATCAATATTTATTTATTTATACAAGCGAATGATAAATACTCGGAACATATATGCATATACGTATGCGATATAATTCTATCTACGTACTCCTTTGAGAGATTTTCAAAGAATTAGGGATGGGGGAGATATAAAATCCACACACAGAAATTAAAAACTTGTTTCCGCGTGCGCAGGCTCGATATTCTTCGATCGCTTGTGTGATAATTCTTCTATATATGTGTGTGTGTGTGTGTAAGAATAGCTACCTGGAAATCCAACAACCAGCTTCAAGGCTTCAGAGCGCCTCTTGGCGTCCTCCATTTGGAGCCTGATCACCACCTTTTGCTGCATATATAATTCCAGGTAAGAACAAAAGCAACAGAGATCAGCACACATATATATATGTATGTGTGTAATCTTTATCACATGCGCCCCTTTGACAACTTCAACCAGCTAGAGCAAAAAAAAATCAAGGCGCGACACCCAAATTAAGCAAGCAGTGGTGCGCAGAGTGTATATCCAACTATCTATCTATCTATCTATCTATCTATCTATCTATCTATCTATCTATCTATATTACCTTCATTATTCTCTGTTTAAAAAGATGGGCCGGGATGATGATCAGCTTCGGAGAGGACGAAGAGGTATCACGACCGATTAAGCAGCTGCTTCCGCTGGCAAGCGGTGTGTGACGACGACGCCGGAGCTGCCTGCAGTCTCCGCTCTATTTATGGGCGAAAGCCCTTCTCCCCTTCTTCTATCGCGTGCTGCGCCGTTGGATCTTTGGGGCTCTCTCGGACGACGATGACGTCGACGCAGAGCAGTTTCCCGGAAAAGTACGTACTGAGAAGATCGATAGATACGTACGACCGAGTAACACCGAGGAGCTGTGATTAAACTATTAACGACGTGTACATTATTTGATTGATTATCCTCTCACATTAATTAATTAATTAACAACCATGGCGCGCCGTTCGGAAGGGTGTGTGTGGTTTTGCATGCAGTCGGTGAAGAAAAAATTTAACATAATTTAAGTATGCATAAATATGTTTAACATAATTTAATTTTTACTTATAGATATATGATATGCGTTATCTCTTTCGATAAATCTAAAAAATGAAACGTCGGAACATATTTTAATTTAAGGTGGTCAATAATGAAGATAGGATTAAGATAAAAATATAACAATTCAAATTCACAAATCTCTTTCCAAATCAGCAGTTAGGTACGTGTGTTAAGACCGATCAAGCCTAGCCTAATGGGGTGTTTGGTTGCTACACTTTCATGGTAAAAAGTTGTTTCAAAAAAAAAATGTGAATTAACTAATGACATAACATTGTCATGCTTGAAGGGATGTGATAACCAAAATTAAAAAAAGTAGATACCATATATGACCAAATAAAGTGGGAGACCACGAGATAAATAAAGAAAAGAGGTGAGACCATCTTTTTTATCTAAGAATAAAACCACTTTAAAAATATAAACTCGTAATGGTTTTCACAAACACCTCTTTTAACAAGTTTTATTGCAAAAACAAAACTCAATTTATCCTACAATCAAAAAAGTGTCATTTATTTTGGCTCAATCTAGAAATATGAGCGCTTAATTTTATGTCTTACTAGCCAACTTTAGTTTATGGTGAAATTAAGTACTTAATTAAGTTGATTAAGATGTTTATATACAACATATATGTTACGTCTAAACTTCTATCGTGTATATTACACAAAATATTATATCTGAAAATTTTTAAAAGTTATAGGATATTTATTAATATAGAGAAGATATGTTTAAAAGATAACAAAAAGATAAAAATCAAATAGTCTAAATGTACAAATCTCTGCCCTGCAGATATATAGATGTTATGAATGAAATGTTTATCTTTTGTACTTCTCTATGTTATGAGTGAAATGATTATTTTTTATTTAAAAAAGAAGATAGATGCGGTGTTAATTTAAGACCCATCAAGCTAGCCCACCCTGGGCCCGTTTGATTACGTTAAACAAAACTCTAATGCCTGATTTGGTCCGACATTAGGCTGTTTAATCAGATCGTTTGGCAACTAATCCTCTGTAATGTTCATGTCTATAAATTAACACCTCTAATGTGTGTCTTAGATCACCTCTTAAAAAGTGTGGATAGAATTGAAAACCAACCCTTTTTTTCATTTTTGAAGACAACTAAAACATAATGGGGTGTTTGGTGGCATGATAATTTTTTGTACACTTTCATGATAAAAAATTGTATTAAAATAAAAAGTGAACCAACTCATGACATAAAATTATCATGTTTGGAGGGATGTGATTACAAAAAAGAGTAACCACCGCACATGACCAAATAAAGTGGGGGATCACAAGAAAAAAGAAAGAGGTGAGACCCTCTTTTTTTGTTTAAAAAGAAAATCACTTTCAAAACATAAAATTGTCATGGTTGTCAAACACCTCTTTTAACAAGTTTTCTTACAATTTTTAAAAATTAAAATAAAAATCTCAATTATCATGCAACCAAACACCCCATAAGCAACAAAATTTTGTTCTTTTAGATAACTAATATGTTTGATTCAGACGAATCGGTCATGCGCATTCACGTATAATAAAACTACGCCCTTTTTTACCGTAATTTAAAAGGTAAGACATAAAAATCAATGCCCCCGTAACAGTGTAATATATATATATATATATGTATGGACGTGTGTACGTATGACATATAAAACGAACACTTATTAGCTAAGGTTTGTCGACGCTATTTATAGACGCTGACGAACTCAATGATATCGGCGACGCCACCTACGTACGTATTATATATAAGCGAGAATAATTAAACAAACAGCCGGCATGTGCTAATTATAGTTAATTTCTTTGTGATCTTCTTCGACCCTGCTGCGTACTCCGTTTGCCGAGAGATTTCGAAAGAGCGGATAACACCGGTTTGCTGCCGGGAAGAGAAGCGGCGGAAGTTATTAGTCAAATTAGACTAGTTTTATAGTTAAACTAGAAAAAATATTTTCAAAAATTTAAATGTATATATATATGTTTCTGAAATATGATTATCTTAAAGCTTAACTTAAAGAGCATCATTCATCCAGACATGTATTTCAGACACTTTCGTAAACGGTCTGAATGACCCAGCGTACAATATATATATAGTAGCGGGTCATGGTCTGATTATTCTTAAGTTACCACCTCGGAAACTTGGAGCTCAAGTGATCTTATTTAAGTGCAATACATTAGCAAACAACTGCTCGACATCAAGGCATTATTATTATTTCAATAGTCATTCAATACTTCCGTTTCACGATGTAGGTAGAGTAGTGATCTCCTCCTTAGTCGTGGGCAACGCCGCGACGCAGTGGCTGCATCACCCCCCAGGAGAGGGGACGTTTTGTGGGCTGGAGCCCCTATGTAACAATCAATAAAGAGATCACCCATCTTCTAGACATAACACATTTAGCTTGAAGTTTTTTTCTTTGACTCAACATGATTAACTAGTATTATTGGTAGTTCACTAATCTAATCTCTTAACGTATTCACAAATCGAGGTATCACACTCTCCACCTTGCACAATCGATGGTAAAATAAGAAGTTCTCTCATCTTAGAGAGAGATCTCACGTTTCAAACCCATACATTTCAACGGCCTCTGGCCACAATCCACAATTGACCAAGTAAAGATCCCCTCAGTTCAATCGACTGAAACCATAGTTTTGGCCCACTGATCACATCAGCAAGTCGGAACTCACTTGTATAGCAAGCTGTTTTTGCTTCTAAGATTTTTCAAACAAGATCGAACTGATAAATTCAATAACTCAAATCAGATAAAATAGTTGTATTGAACTAGGTTTAGTAATAGTATAAGCAAATCCTTTTTCATATAAAAACAAATAATTTATTAGTTTAAGATAACTTTAACTTTATGCGAAAATATATATAATATATGCTATATTCTGATCATCATTAGTTTGGTCTGGAAAAAAAAACAAGTTCAGAAACCAAATCATTCCAAACCATTAACATTCTTATTGAATTATAATTAAGGGCACGCAGGTATCAGTATATATATATACTTGTTAATCCTCGTGATTCAAAACCATGGTGTTGAGGTAGAAGGGCCCAGGATATATAAGCACTATATCAAGTCTGAAATAGTCAATATGGGACTATCCCCAAAATTCTAACACTCCCCCTCACTGCCAAAGTGGGCAGTGAAAATAAGAGGCAAGATAATCAAGTATTAAAGATTGATAAGTGCCCTGCTCTGATACCATCTTACAAACCCCAAAACCATGGTGTTGAGGTAGAAGGGCCCAGGATATATAAGCACTATATCAAGTCTGAAATAGTCAATATGGGACTATCCCCAAAATTCTAACATATGTTTATCCATTTAAAATTTAAAGTAGTAAACGACTCGAGTCTAGATCTTTATTTTTTTTAGCGGAGTTCTCTGTTACTTGCATAGTGCACTGGTTCATTTGCACGCTCGGGTCATCCTCAGATTTTTGGAGTAAATCATATTTATCTTCTAACTAAGAGGACCGACGATTGAAGAAGATTTATACCGGTGTTGGCAATATAACACACATATATATTTATGTACATGGCATGCGTGTAGAGTTCAATAATATTATTATTTTATCTCTTCTTTGGTTATAATATTATTGTTTGCGTTGTGAAGATGTTAAACTCCGTCAACGCAGAGATCAGAAGCTGACCTCATTCTCACCGTAAGCAAAGCATATATATATTTTTATTTATATATGTATATATATCTTTGACAATCTATGAATACGAGATGATCAACTTGTCTGATCGACCTACGTTTAAATCTATTGGTGTGGCGTAGACTTCAGGTCAACGCTGATGGGAAGTGAACCCATCGATTGACAGATGATATTATTCATTTTTTAATAAGATATATAGTTCAACTATCGGTGACCACTCCTTCACATTAAGATAGCGGTGCACAGTTAAGGATAAAAACTCACACAATCCTGAAAGTGAGAAACCGGCCCAATGGATATTTTCTCACCATCCTTCCGAGGCATATACCCCAAATGTAGTTCTGGAAAATTTCAATAAGAATGTTGTCTCAACTCTTTGGTTCGAAAATGCCCACACTCTTGGCAGGATCACCGATTCTCCAGCACAAATCAAGATTCCTTCCAACTTGGCAGTCAAAAGGCCGAATTCATTGGGGAAACCGAAGAGAGGTACAAAGAGGAAATTGAAATTACAAGAGAGAGTGAAAGATATTAGTTTAGAACCTCCATCTTCTACTCTTGAAAGCTCTAGTCATGACAATTCTCAGAGGGCTTTGGCAGCTGGGCCTTACCAGCTGCGGGGTACATAATGAAGCTTATAGCATGGAACTGTCGGGGAGGGAATGGGTCCCCGACAGTCCAATACATTGGGAATTTCACCCATTCAGTAAAGCCGGATATCATCTTTATTTCTGAAACCAAATGCAACAGCAGCTTATCGGAACGCTTCTTTAAAAATAGAGGAATTACCAGCTATGTTTTCTCCCTTTCTATTGGAAGGGCCGGTGGCATGTGGCTGTGGTGGACTGACAGAGTCAAATTGAAAGTCTTATATGTATGTGACTCATGGATTTCTAGCTCTGTTGAGGACTTGGAAGGTGGGCAAAAATTTCTTCTAATTACTACTTATGCCTCTACGAGTTACAAAGATAGACAGGCTATGTGGGAGAACATGTCTTCCTTCATGAACCAATTCAGTCTTCCTAAATGCTTAATTGGGGATTGGAATACCATCAGATATTCACATGACAAGTGGGGAGGTGCTATTCCTATTGGTTCTCATATGGCTCAATTTGAAAATTTTATCCAAGTTAATGGCCTTGTGGATGTAAAAATGGAAGGCCCAGCATTTACCTGGTCTAACAGAAGGAGGTTCTCTTCAAATATCCGCGAAGAACTTGACCGGTGTTTGGCGTCCATGAGCTGGTTACATGAGTTTCAAAATGCTAAGGTCAGTATTTTACCCGCTTACCACAGCGACCATGCCCCTTTGCTCCTTAATACTTCTCCTGCTGTTAGGACTAAGAGAGGTTGGTTTAAAATGGAACCCGCCTGGTTTGAGCACTGGGCTTTTAAGGGTTTTGCAAAAAATAGTTGGCTCAGTGGTCCTACTCTTACTGAAAATTATTCTCATAAAATGGCTCATCACCGGAAAAACATTCTGAAGTGGAAAAAGAATATTTTCAGTAATATGCATAATCAATTGGAAGATATCAAAAGGAAGCTATCAAATCTTCAAAATATTCCCTTGGACCAGCAGCACATTGATCTTGAAGGTGAGCTCAGATCTCAAATTATAAGGCTGGAAAGTATGGAAAACCTTTATTGGAAGCATAGGGCTAAGTCCTATTGGCTAAATTTAGATGATAGATGCACTTCATATTTCCATATGAAAGTTATTAATAGAAGAAGATGGAACAAAATCCCGAGTATCTACAATGAGCATGGTATCTGGTCTTGTGCTTGGGAAGATATTCATAGAATGTTCATTGGTTATTTCTCAAATATATTTGATAGCGAAAATTTCACCTTACCACATCTGAGTACTCCTCTCCCTCTCAAGAGAATTTCTGACTCTCATAGAATTGGTTTGCTTTCTCCCCCGTCTCCTGTTGAAATTAAAGATGCACTTTTTTCAATGAAGCCTGATAAATCTCCTGGTCCGGATGGATTAAATCCGGGTTTCCTTCAGGTTATGTGGAATGTCTGTGAGAAAGACATAAATGATTTGATAATTCAGATGTTCATCACCCACAACATCCCCCTGGGTCTTAATGATACTATTATCTCCCTCATCCCTAAAAGAGAAAATCCTACTGCCCCTGAGCATTATAGGCCAATCAGTCTCTGTAATGTTACCCTCAAAATTTTCACTAAGCTGTTGGCGGGCAGGATCAAAAATTTGCTTCTGGATCTTATCTCTAGAAATCAAGTGGCTTTTATTAAAGGAAGGATGGGTCTTGACAACATCATTGTGGTTCAAGAAATCATTCACTCTTTCAAATCTAAGAGGGGTAAGATTGGGCAATTTATGTTCAAGCTGGACATTAGTAAAGCTTTTGATAGAATTCATTGGGACTTCATTGATTTTATGTTAAACAGCTTTGGTTTTCCAGCTAACTTTATTAATATCATCATGGCCTGTATCAATTCAGCTGCCTACTACATAAATCTCAATGGTCAGAAATCTAGCTGTATTAAGCCATCGAGAGGCCTTAGGCAAGGTTGCCCCCTTTCCCCTTATATTTACATTCTCTGTGCTGAAGCCCTCTCTGCTCTCATTCAAGTTGTTGTTGATAAAGGGGATTTCAATGGGATCCGATTGAGTAAGGATGGGCCTACTATCGCTCATTTAATGTTTGCTGATATATAGTCCTTTGTGGAAATGCTACTGTCAAGGATGTCTCTTCGATGTTATCCATTCTTAACAGATATCAATTTTTATCAAGTCAGTCCATCAATATGGCCAAATCTAGCATCACCTTCAGCAAAAATGTTTCTCTGGACATTCAAGCTCAAATCTGCAGATTAATGGGTTTTCATAAGGCAAATCCTTTGGAGAAATATCTTGGTATTCCCTTAGGCATCTCAGATAACAGAATCAACCATTATACTTGGTTAAAGGAAAGATTTCATCAAAGACTTGCTGGCTGGAAAACAAATTACCTATCTACTGCTGGACGGACTACCCTCATTAAGTCTACTATCAGCCATTTTCCCACCCATATTATGTCTATTAAAAAGATTCCTAAAGGTATCATCAATAAGTTGGACAACTATCAGAATTCTTTCTGGTGGGCACACAAAGAGAACGGCAAAAGGAAAATTCATTTTCAGAGTTGGAAGGCTATCAAAGCTCCAAACCTGATGGGGGGTCTTGGTGTTAGAGACTTAGCTTCGGTCAACAATGCTCTGCTTCTCAAACTTGCTTGGACTTTTCTGAATGATAAACATAAGACTTGGGTCAATTTTTTTGAAGCTAAATATGTGAAAGTCAGGAATTTCTGGGACATCAAAGCAAATTCTCGCAGTTCAGACGTCTGGAGAAATATCCTTAAAGCCAGATCCAGCCTGGCTAGAGGCTGTATATGAAAAATTAAAAACGGTTGCTCAGTTAACATCTGGAATCATCATTGGATCCTGGATAGGATGGGTCCCCCTACTCTCAAGACTGGTGTTAATAATCATCCTTCTTATGTAAATGAGCTCATTCTCAATGGTCAGTGGAATTTGACTGTTTTACATACTTTTTTCGATGATTATTCTATAAACAGAATTCATAGAACCCCTATTTTCCATGATGAAGATCAAGACAAGCTCATTTGGAACTATACTCAAACTGGTCTCTTCAATATCAAATCTGCTTACAGGGTTTTTAATGACAGAAATTTACCGCCTGGAACTTCTAGCAACATCACTTGGAAAAGACTTTGGCATCCTAAAATAAAAAAGCTTCTTCCTCCTAAGATCCAATTCTTCATTTGGAAATGTTTCAGAGATGGTCTTCCCACAAATGCCGCTATTGCTAAGAGATGCCCAAAATTTGATTCCACTTGCCATGTCTGTTGTGCCCAACCGGAAGACACTGATCATATCTTTATTGATTGCCCAAGGTCTAGGGCAGTATGGTTTGGTTCTCAATTGGGCTTCGATCCCAACTGGTCTATCCTAGGTCTCAACCATATCATTTCTATGTTTATTGATTGGCTTCATCTTAAAGAGCATTCTCTGATCTCCCTTGGTATTCTCAGTATTTTGCTGCTTTGGCACATCTGGAAAGGCAGATGCACATCAACAATTGAGGGTTCTCTAAATCATCCTAGTCGGATTATCTCTATGGCCTCAAGGGACGCTGAGTTCATCCTGTCTCAGATGCCTTTACAAAGTACTCTGAGAGTCTTAAAATGGATCCCACCACCTACTTCTTTTGTTAAGATTAATGTTGATGCTGCCACGAATTTTAACTACGGTGCTATTGCTGTTTTAGTAAGGGATTATCAAGGAAAATTACTTGCTTGGATGGCTAGGATATCTACCTTCACGGAAGCTCAGATCTTGGAAGCCGAAGCAATAGATGCCGCCAGATCCTGGGAGCACTTCGGTCTTAGTTCGTCCATCATTGAAAGCGATGCTCAACTGGTCGTGAACGCCATCAACGAGGTCGGACCTATGCTCTGGAAAGCTAGCTCTTTCATCCTCAGCGCTCGCCAGCATCTTCGCTCCGCGGAGGCTTCGCTCGTTTTTTGCCCTAGGTCCGCCAACGAAGCTGCCCACCGTCTCGCGGGCTGGGCCCTTCGGGATAAGATTTGTACGTCTTGGTCGTCCCCCCTTATCTTGCCTCATGGGGATCCGACGGACCAGATTCTTTTGGATGCGCCAAGTGTTCACGCTGTTTCTTCCGGTTCTATTTAATATATCTGCTTTCTCCGTGACCGAAAAAAAGAAGATAGCGGTGCACAACATAAACTAATATTCTTGGACGGCATTATGAATAGAATATCTTCCCTAGTCCTTTTCCAAAATTAGGAAACATCTAGCCTATGCCAAGGTAGATCCGGTCCGGAGTTGGGGCTGGGTGGGTTGGCCGGCCCAGGATGTGAATTGGGTCCAACCAGAACAGTTTAAATTCAAGCTTTGAATAAATTAAAAATATGAAAAATAAAAAGTTACGAACAAAATTATGTATTTCCATCCAAATCGTATACTCACCTCTATGCATACATTTATGATCTACTCACCTCTATGCATACATTTATACACATCATTTCAGTATACGGGCTTACCATGTGATGCAGTATGCTATCATAAATAAATTTTAGATTGTTAACGTAACACTTGTTTAAAAATATCGTGCAACATTATATTTATCTAAATTACTATTAAATGTGTCTAACTTATTATATTTAAATCCAAAATAAGATTAATTTATATTAAGGTGTGAATTAAAATTAAGCATTGACATTACTTTATTCTATCAATAAAGTAATATTCAAGTGAGGTATAAGAAATGTGTGTATGGAGCTGAGCAGAGGATCCGAAGTCCCCCACCGATGGAGCGTGAGCGACACATTGACGGGCCACATGAACAGGCCCAAAATAAGCAGGCCATAAAAGGCGTTGGGCTCATTTCTCCGGAACTAGTTTAGACCTTAGGGTTAGGGGTGGGCATGGTTCGGTTTGGTCCGGTTTGGACCATTTTTTTCCAAATCGAACCAAACCGAATCACCCTCTCAAACCGAACCAAACCAAACCAAATCAATTCGGTTTGGTTCGGTTTGGTTCTGTTTAAATAAAATTTTTTTACATATAAAAATATTTAAATTAATTATTTTTTACATATATATACTAATTTTTAAGTTAAAAATAATAAAAATAAATAGTATTTTATTACAAATTTATAAAAAATAATTTTTATTGATACTATAATAATTTTTTATATTTTTTAATTAAGTCGGTTTAAACGGTTTGGTTTGGTTTAAATCAATTTTGAGGTTTTCCAAATCGAACCAAACCGAAAGGGGCTTCAAACCAAACCAAACTGAACCGAATGGGCTGGTTCGGTTTGGTTTCTCAGTTTGAACCGTTTTGTGCCCACCCCTACTTAGGGTTGAGCTAGAAATATGTCTGTCGGCCGGCTGTCGTCCGGTTGGCATATCCCATGTCCCGTGGGCAGGGTTCGAGAGTTGGAGGAGTCAGACTTCCTCTGCGGGGGAAGGTACTAGTGGGGATCGATCCCCTGTCGCGTGCAACGCGGCACACAAAGTTTGCCGTTCGGCCAGGGTAGATCAAAAATAAAATAAAAAAAATTGGGTGCGTAGCAGAGTGGGAATCAATACATTTCTCCGAACCTAACTAGATAAAAATTCAAATTAACTAGTCTGTTACGTTAAATGAATAAGTTTTAACAACAATCGTACTCCAGTTAAGAAGTTCTTGAGTAACTCGATTAGATACTCAATATAATATTTATTTAAAATTAAATCTTAATTATTAATAATTGTTCATTTTCACTTAAATAAATAAAGTAATCAGAAATAAAATTGGGAAAATTGATTGAAGGTCCGATTAAAAAAGTCAACTTAATAGTTAGTCCGTATTTAAAATTAAATCTTAATTATTAATAATTGTTCATTTTCACTTAAATAAATAAAGTAATCAGAAATAAAATTGGGAAAATTGATTGAAGGTCCGATTAAAAAAGTCAACTTAATAGTTAGTCCGTTGACCGAATATGTATAATCTTAGATCCGTTTTTCGCGATTCATATGACAATAGGTCCAGTGAAACGTTTTTCGTCCATCGGCTCCTGTCAGTTCCGAAAATATCCTCATTTGAAAGAGGGGTAGACGGCTTGAGACAGACCCCGAGACGAACAACGACGACGGCGATGCCTTCCTCCTCCGACACTCTAACGGCCCTCGATCCTTCGTCTTCTTCCCATCAACACCCTCTGTCCTTCATCTTCTTCCCCATCCGCACTGTGGCGACAGATCTAGGGCACCACTTGGCGGCCAACCGGAGATTGATTGAGCAGCGATGGCGGTGGCGTCGTCGTCTTCTTGGCGGGTTGATTTTGTTCGCTCCTTCACCTGCCCGTTCTCTGGAGTAGCGGCTAAAATGAGGGGGTTTGCCCCTGTTTTTGATTCCTCCGGCGATGTCCCGCTCATCCGCAGGTTGGGCGGTGGGAGCAGGGGGTATTGGGAGTTCTGTTGGCAACTGGCGGCTGTCCGCGGGGCGAGGGGCGAGAGGTGAGAGGTGAGAGGAGATGGGAGGAAGAAGAAGCTGCTGCGTCTGCTGCCGTCTCCCCCAACGCTCCCCTACGTCGGCAACCTCCACCAGCACCGCTCCTGTACGCCCTCTCTAGGAAGCACGGTCCCATCATGCTCCTGCGAATGGGTAAAGAGGTCTTTTTACATTTCCTTTAACCCCACCGTTGTGGAATATGTACGAAATGGAGTTTAAGATAGTTCAAATATGTGAAAACGGACCCGACGTTAAAGTGATATCTTGACTGGAGTAACTATTAAACAGCGTAGGTTGAAACGGACTTGTTATTCATTTCTCCAATGAAATTTGATCCGAGCCTAAACTTTAGAACAAGTTTCATAAATGAGATAAAGTTAGAAAATAATAAATAATTTATGATTAATTTTGAATTTTATAAATGAGTTCTTCTATCAAATTTGAACATGAATATGGAATGAACTCGAGTCAAGTTCGACTCATCAAATAACGAACCTACTTTGAAATCAAACCCGTGTAAAATCAATAACTCTAGCTTGACAATATGCTACTTAACTGCAAGGTTGCAACGTCCCAATGATGCAGTTTGAAATAAAATTCTTTTAGATTTTAAAATAAGAGTTTTTATTTGGTGAACTCTGTTAAAGACTTGAAAAATAATGCAGATAATTTCACGTCCATGACACGTTCTCGTTTTGCTTTCCACCTTCCCTGCCATTGGAATTTAAAGTAAGAGTTACTGATTCAAAATATAATTGAAAATGCTGCAAAACAGAAGAAGCGCACCCTTTTGCAAAATCTTCCACGGTCAAACAGACCAGGCCCCCGGACGATCCAAAACAGGCCAGGCCAGATTTCTTCAAACACGCTAATACAGGATCATCCTGTCAAGATGTGTGTAGTAGAAACAGGTTTTGCAGGAGTCTGAGAAGTTTGTGAAATCCATCATCTTCGGACAATTAAAGCTTCGTTCGTGGCGATATAATCTACAAATTCTGTAACCAGATACATGAACTTGCTGCTCTTACTGTTTCTGATTCGATCGCGGGATCAGATCAAGATCAGGCATGATGATTTTGAGAGGAAATTCGGTACGCACGACTTCGCCCATACGTGATTAGGGTAGAACCGTTGCGGATCGGACTTCGCCCCTGTCGATCTCGCCTACCGGCAGCATCTGTCGCCGCAGCACATCTGACCACACCGGACCTCCGGTTTCCAAACGAACCAGCAGCAGCGGCAACCTTTGTGTGATTATTTGCAGATCGGAGACAAGAGAAACGATTATGATCAGCACACTATCGTGAGGATCCCCGTGGAGATCCAGGACTGGAGAAGATCGACGAAGGATGAAGGAGATAGCTTACGTCTCGGAGGAACAGAGCGCTCCTTGTCCACATACGGAGCCGCGGCGCTCGTCGCCAGCAAGAACGCTGCGAGGATGACGATCTGGGCGACAACAGCCAGCAGAAGGCTCCTCCTCATCTCTACTCTCTCTTTGTGTGCTCGATCGGATTTGGGGGGAGTTTCTCAGGAAACCCTATTCTATCTATGGATTATCCTATGTCCCTCTCTCACTCTCTCAAACCCAGCATCTTCTCCGGCGGCCGGCGGCCTCGGCTGGGACCGCCCAGAAATGTTGACCTTTCCGCGCTCCCGCCTTCCTTGACCGACGTCCCACACACAAGTGGAGCAGATTGGTGGTGGTGGTGGAGGCGGCGGCACCGCCGGCCGTCGTCATCCCAGACCAGAAGAGCACCGAGCACGGCAAGAAGGTGGAGGAAGGCGGCGCCTTGTCAAACCAAATCAAAGTATGGTATTCACGTTAACGAATAACTACTTTTGATTTGTTTTAAATTATATTCTATTAAAATTTAATGTATATATTTATGTTTTTATTAGTTTATTTTAAAGTTTTTAGACACAAATTTATTTTTTATGAAAAGATACAAAAATATCGTCGATATATGTAAATTAAAAATATATATTTAATTTGATTCGGATTATTATTCTTACAGGTCACACTGGTTCTTTTTACCGGTCAAGATGCAGATTGCTTTCAGTAGAAGCAGGAATGCTGGTATTTAATAATAATCCATTTTAATCTCGGCGATATTTGCCATCCATAAATATTAAAAATTTTAAAATAGGTGTGTGGTTATAAGATAAACTAGATTTTCTCAAGAAATTATAATTTTATCCCAAAATTATAAAAAAGAAGTTGGTCAATTACGATAAAGGTGTGATTTTATAGAGCCTCTTTTTGACAGAGAAAAGAGGTCAGATCCTCCACTTTTTTTTCCTTCTATACAGACCGCATCTCATTCCCTATGACCAAGCATGATAATTTTGTACTTTTAGCTTATCAATTTTCTTTAATATATTATTTTATCATAAAAATATACGCAAAGTAATATCATACGCATTCACTTTTACACTTATTCGACGAAGGCCCGGATATATATTAGAATCTGAAAAATACATCAGTTAGAGACAGGCCCAATAGCCCATTGTGGCAATAGCGATAAACAAAGTGTGAACCACAAAACACAGTTATAAGAAAATATCACCTACTCTTATTAAAAAAACTGTATAAAATAATGTGTTTACCGCCAAAACTCTTTTTAACAAGTTTTATCACAAACATAAGTTCTTGTGTAGAGAAAACCTATTTTACCATGCAACCAAACACCCCCATTAACCTACCCCCATGCAAAAAGAAAACATGTGTTGATCCCTAAACTAATTTAATTTGATGAAAATCCAAATCTAATATATATATATATATCAATAGCCCAGTTACATTAATAACCTACTCTGTTGGTAACAACATTAAATACCCATATCACTATTAATTATGAAATTGATATTAATATATTGCATGTTTGATTAGAGTATCAAAATTAATATCATATCAATCTCAAAATTGATAATAGAGTAACCGTGGGAGTATTAATGTCAACTTTGATACAGCTAGACATTTGTTATGTTTGGTCAGTATTAAATGTTTCAATATTGACAATGATAGCTAAGGTCCTGTTTGGTAACATTATTAGACATTTTTATCGTTATCAATTTTAAAATTGACATTGATAACAATCAATAAGAGATATTTGATTATTGGTACTAATTTTAAAATTGGAAATACAAACAAAAGATATCATGTGATACGAGTGTCAACTTGTATCAATTTTGATATTGATAATCTAATTTTGATATTGAGGTCTAGTTCAAATTTTCTCCGTCACTCAATTTAGTTGAGTTCCAGCTTCAGTTTGAACACTCAAGTTCGATTTGGATGTAGAATTCTTTACATGAAAATCGGTTTAAATTTATTTGTGAAATTCTAATTGTTTACTCGTTTATGAAATTTAATTTTATTATTCAAAACTCAAATCAAATGTTATTTTGATTTATTTTGTATATTTAAATGACAATATATAGCCATTAATATTTGATATATTAAATTGAGTTATTTTTAAATTTATCCAAGTTAAGTAGAAGTCTATTCAAACTCAACTCATTTTAGGTATAGAGCTTTATATATGGTGTTCAAGTTTGCTAGCTTATCCGATAGCTAAATCAGATTTGACCTTAAATTAGTCTTATAAGAAGCCGTTTGGTACCAGATTGTTGAGAAGATAAATTCGATTGATTTTCTAAATTAAATTATATTTATCACCTAAATAATCTGATACCAAACTGATTACCACGTTAAAATCTGCTTATTCTCATGTCAGCAATCCCTGAATTCGATAAACGCTGCAAAAATGTTTGTTTTACGTACGCCGTCAATATATTTTGTTTGAATAACCGTGAAACATCACGTTTTAGAAAAAAATCAAAGATTCTTGCCTCATATTACTTAATTAATTGGGAAGGGATTGGAAACCAAACAAGTACCGAGATATGGTAATTCAAATTTCTGATTAGAATTTAATTCCATCTTTATTTAGTGAAAAAAATGCCCTTATCAATCGAGGAGACAGATGGATTATTCTCATTACAGCTGTGTTATTTACCAAAAAAGAAAGAAGAGAAGAAGAAGAAGAAGAATGTGATCCTCTCTATGCAGCCCTGTGTTTATAAGGAAATATCATTATCCTAGACACAAACGTACAAGCAACTGATAATTCTTATACTTTTTGTTGTATACATATACCCTCAATCTTTTTATGGTGTCTTTGATTGCAATCGCATGCATGATAACCACACAAATTTATTTGCATAAAATCACTCTTTTAACAAAAAATATAGATGTTCGGCATGCATGATAAAATTATATTTACACGTACGCAGTGTTATTTTCATAGATGAAAAAAAAAGGTGAGATCTCTTTTCTTCCTTTCTGTGTCTCATACGTGCCCACATTGTTAATTTATCATGTCATATCACCAAACAAGCATGGTAAATATTGCGCGTGTCTAGCTATCCGTTATATACATATATATAATTTTAACATAAAGTTACACAAGAAAAAAAAATTAGGGAAAATTGATTTCCGGTCTATTTTGAAAAGTCAATATAATTATTAGTCCGTTGACCCAATATGTATTACGATTAGTCCGGTCCGTTTCAATTTTTAAAACTTCCCATCCATTTTCGTCACACGCCGTAACTTGCCGTTCGCTTTTTTTTTTGGTTCCCATTATGCCCTCAACTTACCCTAACGCGATTGATACATCCTCTGGTGCCGCCGGCGGACTTGGGGGCTTACCCTAGCGCCATTGCGAAATCGGGTCCGCTTCTGCTGCCGTCGGAGGACTTTCGGAAGGGAGCGCTTCCACAGGGGCTGTCGCGGTTGAGCATTTGCAGCTGCGGAGGAGCTACCGTCGCGGAGGACACCGCAAGGAGGAGCAGTCGGCCGGAGGAGCTTCAGCATCTGCTGCCGTAGAGGAGGTGCGAAGGAGGCCGCGCTCAAGCCCTAAGCCTAAAATCGCCATCGTCCGGTAACATTCTCCATATTCTTCGGTCATTTTCATCAGTTTCACGCACATAGTCCTCCGACGCCCTGTCATCTATGTTTCGGTCAGGTTGCGGTCACCAGGAGTGGGCAGGGGCCTGCGTAGGTGCGGGCGAGTGGGGGTGCGGACTGTGGCGTTCGCCTATGGGTGGGGGGGGGTGCAGAGGTGCCAGCAGTGGGCGGGGGAATTGCGGAGGTGTCGGCGGGCGGGGATGCGGATGGCGGCGTTCGCCTATGGGTGGGGGTGCGGAGGTGCCGGCGGCTGGGGGTGCGGACGGCGGTGTTCAACAACTGGCTGGGGGTGCGGAGCAGCGACGGGCGGGGGGTGCAGATGGCGATGTTCGCTGGCATGGTGTGGGGGGTGCAGATGAGGCGGGGGGTGCAGATGGCGACGTTCGCTTTCAGTGAGGGAAGTTACAAGTCTTTCGAACATGTTCCCAAACAGACCCAAAGAGTCGATATAGCTTCTTTGGCCGAGCTGGGTAGTTAGAATTCTTGCCAATCGGACAAAATTTTTCAAGTAACCTACTTGTTGATTTTTTTTAACCATAGCAGGTTATGGATTGTTTGTCTATTGTGTTTAATTACACTGGAGAGGGGCATCTTGTTGAATTTAGACATGATATGGCTATGGAAGAAATATTACATATAATCTCGGAAAGATGGAATCTAAATATTGGAGATGTCCACTTAAAGTATGTTCTTCCCGAACAGAATCGGTGTCAATTCGTATTACGAATGATGAGGACCTAAAGAATGCAATTCGAACATATGTATCTCTTGGCAAGAGAATCTTGAATATAGATGTTTCACTCCACCTCCGCGGGGAACGGTTTGTCAAAGGTAATTGTTGATTGTAGATGTAATTCATATATACAATACTTATCGACATCATTTCATATATTAACATAATGCTTCTCATTACACGGATATCCAAGTGAATCAAGTGTTGAACGGTCTAACATTATCTCTGGAAGGAAAAGTGACCTTTGGAATGATGTAATTCATTAAAGGTCAAATCTTTTCAAATGTTGAGCATTTAAGACAAGAATTGGTGAAATATGCCATTGCAAGGGGATTTGACTACAATTATTTGAGAAATGAACTCACCCGACTTCTTTGTAAGATGTAGGATTAGTCAATGCCCTTGGTATTTACATGCTCTTAGGGTTGGTGGAGGTCCATCATTTGTAATCAAAGATTTACATAATGATCATACGTGTGGAGGAGGACTTAGTACACAAAGCACCCTAGAGCATCAAAGAAATTTGTTAGCTCTCTAATTATGGATAAGGTTGTGGATACTCCATTATATCGTCCAGTGGATATCAAGAGAGACATTTTTAGAGACTACGGACTTGACTTACCTTACCATCAAGCATGGCTAGGTAAGGAAGTTGCTAGTAGACATGTCTTGGGCGATGAACGTTGCTCTTTTGACTCCTTACGTTGGTATCATGATGCAATTCTTGAATCTAACCTGGGGAGTGTTGTAGATCTACAAGTGACCGATGAAGGCCGTTTTAAGCGATTCTTTGTATGTTTTCATGCATGTCAAGTGGGTTTTGGTACAGGTTGTAGACCCATCTTGTTCCTTGATGGTACTTTCTTGAAAGACAAATACAAGGGCATTCTTCTAGGTGCAACCGCTTTGAATGGAGAAAATGAGCTTTTCCCATAGCATACGCAGCATGTGATATTGAAAATGAAGATAACTGGCAGTGGTTTCTAACTTGTTTGAGAAAGGCTATACCGCCTACTCGCAGAATTACATTCATATCGGATAGATGTAAAGGATTAATTGAGGCTATACCAAATATTTTTCCAGAGAGTTATAATGCTTATTGTTTACGCCACTTGAAAGCAAATTTCGCAAAGTATCTTGTGGGAAAATTCAAAGGTTCTGCAAAAACTCAGTTGCTATCTTTATTTGATAAAGCTGCATATGCTTATACTATGGAAACTCATGAAGAAAGCATGCAGGCAATAGCTGATATCTCACAAGAAGCAGTTGCATGGGCAAGAGATAGTAATCCCAACTTTTGGGCTAATGCATATTTTGCAGGTGACAGATTTGGAGAAATGTATTCTAATCTGTTGAATCATTCAATGCTTGGGTTCTGGAAGAACGTCATCTTCCAATCTTTCATATGATAGATCGTATACGAATCAAGATGATGAACATGAGTTCTAAAAGGAGAGAAGAGAGCACATTGTGGCAAACATTTCTTTGTCCATCTATTGACATAAAGATGAAAAAGTTGATGGATAAATCTCGAGGTTATACAGTAAATGTTTCTAATGGTGTCATCTTCGAGGTCATGTCAAGACCATCACATGTTGTTAATTTTCAGGACAAAACATGTACATGTAGAGAATGGCAAATTTTACAGTTACCATGTAAACATGTTGCTGCAGTAATTCACAAAATAGGTGGAAATATAGAACATTATTGTTCTTTTTACTATACAACACATGTATACAGAAAATGTTATGATGTGTCAATTGCACCAATATCTAATTTGAATAAACCTGCTACTGATTATGAGAACATTGAAGTCAGACCTCCAGTAACTAAAAAAAGGTCTGGAAGAAGTAAGAAGAAAAGAATTCCTTCACAGAGAGAGTTAGAAATAGACCGAGTTGTTTACTCATGTTCTAGGTGCAAGCAACCTGGGCATAATCGCAAGTCTTGTAGGAATCCTATATCAGAATAGGTATGCATTTTCTCATTTCTTCTTGATACATACAATTATAGACTTACTAGTAGTTTCTAATGGAGTTCTATGTCACTTGAACTGTTCATTATAGATATGGCAGGTGGATCTCCCATTCCGAAGCTGAGGTGTATTTTTGGACATGGCTTCTGTGCAACAAGAGTTAGTCAAACTGAGAGGAATCCAGGAAGGATGTTTTACACGTGTAAGGTAACATTTGTATATTTCCATTTTCTAATGCAATACCTATCATAATGTTGTTTATCTGTATGATAAGGTCACTAGGCACATCAGACACAAAAACACCTTATGCAGACTAAATGGCCAGCTTGACATAAACACCTTATGCAGACTAAATTTATCTGATTATGTTCATGATTAAAAGATTAAACATAACATTTGTATGTTCATGATTAAAAGATAAAACATGATCTCTTAAACATTGTATGTTCATGATATACATTATTGTTCACAACATGATCTCAGTGAACCGAGTAACCTACTGGCAGGTTAGTGTATCTCTCAAGCATCCACACATGTTTCTGCCCATTTTTTTATTCAGCAAGTATATTTTACGTTGGCCATGTATATTTAAGTTGGCCATGTATATTTTACGGATCCCATTCTTTTATTGGATCTTTAAGTTGGCCATGTATATTTTACGTTGTCCAAGGTACTCTCACATGTAGATGACACAATGTACTGAATTATACATTTCCATTTTCAAATTGATTTCTTTCTAACCATGTATTGTTTCTAATTAAACATGTTTATTAAACAGGTTGATGGATGTAACTTTTTTATGTGGTGTGATCATCTCGCTAATTTTGTGGAATCTTCTTCATCAACTTGCTGTTATGACAAATTAGAGCGCATCCGTCAACTTGAAAGGCGTGTAGAAGAACTGGAGAAGCGAGAGAAGGGGTTGAGATATAAACTGAAAGTCATTGGTAAAAAATTATTGAAATTATCGGATGAAGACGATGAAGAAGTTAATAGTTGTTCTGAAGATGTTTTGAGTGTGTCTTTAGGATGATGATTTAACTGTTTAACGGTTGGAAGTGTACTAATTCGACTTATGAACCACTTTTATTTCGGTGTTGCTAGTTGTTTCTAATTAGCTACTGTATTCAGGAACATACTATTTTTAGTTATTTTCTTTTAGCTACTGTTTTGGGATTTTGTTTAACGGTTGAATGTGAACCACTGTTTATGTCTCTTGGCCTACTGTGTTTGGGATCTTCTTTTAGATGTTTGCTTTATTTCTCTAATGTGGGCTTATTTATGCTGTTAGCGTTGTCATCTTCTTTGGTCACTGTACATTCAGCAATCACCGTACAGCCTTCAATATTTTCTGATGCATTGGGCAGTATTTTATCAACTTTGTTGTCAGTTTTATCATTATTTTCAGGAACCAACAGCTCTATGTGTTGTGGATCAGTATCACCGAGACCTTTCTCCTCAATTTGCAATCCAGCAGTCCTTTCAAAAACATGTCTAATAACATTCTTGCAATGTGTTCGGTAAATAATATTGTAAATTTTAGAGAACGTTTCCAAATTAGGTGTCCATTATTTTCAATCTCGTGGTGCACATCGCATCGGCGACTCTACGTTTGGAACAATGCAGGTGACATTGATCCACGTAGGTGACATGCAGGCTCATTTGGAAGAAACGTCTTCTGGAAGGGCCCGTAGAGTTTCACCTGATAAATTAAACATATATATAAATATACAGGAAGTAGAGTGTTCACGCATAAGAATGCTACGGGGGCAAGGAAGTCTTTTTATTACAAAGATAACTCTCCTCTAACGGTTTGTGTTCAAATTGGAGCGGATGTTTTACAATTTTTAAAAATTGGATTGGACATTAAACAGCTTCAACAATCGGACTAGGTGTTAAAGTGCAATGTCTCTAACGGACCGGAAGTGAATTTCCTCAAAAAATTATCTTACAACCAAACACGATACCGGTAGTAATCCGCCTTCAGGAAGTTCAAAATACGGAAACTTCTGATCTGCACGGTCACCCTGAATCATGGAAAGAATATTTTTCTTCCCATTATCCATTCTATGGCGGTGAATAATTAACCAGCACCCCCAATCTCTCGCCGTAATCCGGCCGGGGATCTTGCCGCGTTCGGACTTCCTGCCGACCTATGATAATGTTCCCTGCTCCCTGTTTAGTCGCCCGTATAAATAGAGCAGTGCCGGCTGCCGAGACTGTTTTAACGAGCCCCGCGAGAATCGCCACGAAATCTGCAGTTATCTTCCCCCGATCCGACTCTTAACTGCGCGCCGCCGCCGCCGCCGCCGCCGCTCATCATCTTCTTCTTCGTCTTCTTTCATGTTCGCCGGTGATCCGTTACAGGCCTTCTGAATTCCAGCGGAATATCGTCGGCTCGGCGGGTACTTCTGTTTCCTCTTCCCGGCCGGGATTCCGGGCTTCTTTGTAGTTACTCTGTTTTCTTTTTCTTTTCTTTTTTATTCTGTCAGGTTCTGAATTCTGATCTTGCCCTCCTCGAAGGTGCCAATTGAAGCAAAGCCGGAAGGGGGCAGCAAAGCCGGCAGCGACGATGGGTTCTTCTTCGCAAAGGGTCTCCACGGGCCTGCTGCCGCTCGTACTCGTCCTCTGCTTGTGGCCGGCGCCCGCGTCCGCTGCTAAGAAGGCGAGCATTCTTCTTCGTCTTCTTCTCCTTCTTCTTCTTCTTCGCATGATCTCCGTTACGTTTGCAGTCCTATGTTGTGTACATGGGGAGCCATGAGCACGGCCACAGCCAATACACGGAGGAGACCTCTTTCATGCAGACGCAGAGGGTGGCCGATGCGCACTACGAGTTCTTGGGGTCGTTCCTGGGCAGGTAATCGGAATATTGCATTAATCACGCGGCCACGCCGTCGTGATTTCTCCTTATGTTTTTCTGTCTAAGGGGGTCTTAGTATCGTCTCTGACGTTCGTATTGCAGCAAGGAGAAGGCCCAAGAAGCGATCTTTTACTCTTACACCAAGTACATCAATGGTTTCGCCGCCAACCTCGACGAGGAGGACGCCGCCGCCGTCTCGAGTCGGTGAAACTGAGACAGGCACCGCTTCTTTTCTAGTCCTGCGCCGTTCTCAACAACCGCGTCTTCTTTCTCGGTGCCGCTCTTTGATCAGGGTCGCCGGAAGTCATGGCGGTGTTTCCGAACGAGGGGCGGAAGCTGCACACGACGCACTCCTGGGAGTTCCTCCGGCTGGAGAGGGACGGCAGGGTTACGAGGGACTCCCCGTGGGCCAAGGCCAGGTTCGGCGAGGACACCATCATCGGCAACCTCGACACCGGTATAACGTCTCTCCATGCCCATATCCCTGTTTTTTTTTCTGGAATTTTCAGACAAGAGGACCCTGCAACTCCGCCATGCATGCACCACCAATCTTCGCTTCGTGCACAAAGTTTCTGTTCGATCTTCTTTCTTTACCTTCCAAGTCTCTGCTGTTCTTGCTCACCGATCTCCGCCGTTGCTTTCCCCTTGTCACCGGCGACCGGCGGGAAGGCGTCTGGCCGGAGCACGAGAGCTTCAACGACGAGGGCATGGGCCCCGTCCCGTCGAGGTGGAAGGGAACATGCGAGAGGGGCTCCGAGGCTGCCGTCCGTTGCAACAGGTCTCTGTTATTTTATGTCAATGATAAAATTAGTGCAGGTAGAGATTTCTATAACAGTTCATATTTTTGTATTATAATTTTTAAAAAGGATATTAATAATGAAACACGCCGTGTGAAAGATTGATAATGATAAAGATATTTAATACTACCACTATTACCAAATGAGTGCGGGGGCCTCGAGTGATAACCCGAGATTGCTCCCTCGAGCCATTTATAATCAACCCTCATTTGATATCTTAAAATAAAAAAAATCGTCAAATCAATCATCACATCACGTATTAAACGAGAATTTATTGTGAGTGATATCAGAATGCAGCACAGGTGGTCACGCCCCGTGCTTTTATCAAATATGTTACCAGACAAACTTTCTTGATTTTGACGTGTGTATATATGTACAGTTAGACACAGACACGTGTGTTAACGGATAAAGTACTAATAATTATAAATATCAAAATTTTTTTATAGAAGACAAGGTAAAATTTAATGATGACATATGAAGAGAAACATCAAACTTTTACTATATTATTTTTAAGCTTTGACAATTCATTCTATGTCACCGCGAGCAGACCAGAGACATCTGCAATTCAGTGCTATTATATACATACGTATTCTTTGACCAGGAAGCTCATCGGAGCAAGGAGCTTCAGCAAGGGCTACGCAGCCTATATCGGGAGGAGCGACGCCACGTTCTCCAGCGCCCGCGACGACGACGGCCACGGCTCCCACACGCTCTCCACCGCCGCCGGCCGGTTCGTCCCGCGAGCCGGCTTGTTCGGCTACGGCAACGGCACCGCCAAGGGCGGGTCGCCCAACGCCCGGGTGGCCGCTTACAAGGTCTGCTGGCCCCCGGTGAACGGCAGCGAGTGCTTCGACGCCGACATCATGGCGGCCTTCGACGCCGCCGTCCACGACGGCGTCGACGTGCTCTCGGTGTCGCTCGGCGGGGACCCGACGGACTACTTCAACGACGGGGTGGCCATCGGCGCGTTCCACGCCGTGAAGAACGGGATCACGGTGGTGTGCTCGGCGGGCAACTCGGGCCCCGCGGCGGGGACGGTGTCGAACGGGGCGCCCTGGATCTTCACCGTCGGCGCCAGCTCCACGGACCGGGAGTTTCCCTCCTACGCCGTCCTCGGCGGCGCGAGGCGTCTCAAGGTCGGTCGGTCGTCTACTCCTCTGCATTCTCCGCCGAACAAAATTTCCTCCTTCGTCGTAAAATTTGAAAAAAAAACTCGATTTTTTTTCGCATTTCAGGGTCAAAGCTTCTCTGCATCAAGGTTGCCGGTCGGCAAGTCGTACCCATTGATCAGCTCAGCCGCCGCTCCGGCCGCGAACTCGACGGTCAGCGAGGCGTAAGGACGACATTGACTCCGAGTACTAGTCAGACGGAGGAGGAGATGGGTTTGACCGGACGTTGACTCGGTTCTCTCCACTTTTGCTTAACAGGCAGCTGTGTGTGGTCGGCTCGCTGGACCCGAAGAAGGTGAAGGGGAGGATCGTCGCCTGCCTCCGGGGGACGAACGCCAGAGTGGAGAAGGGCCTGGCCGTGCTCCAGGCCGGAGGCGCCGGGATGATCCTCGCCAACGACGTCACCACCCAGAACGAGGTCCTCGCCGACGCCCACGTCCTCCCGGCGACCCACCTCTCTTATGGAGACGGCCTCAAGGTCTTCGCTTACATCAACTCCACCAGGTAAGGGCTAAATTTATATCATCAACATCAACGCCAGAGATGTTTGAAGAGTTTTTGGCCGTGGTAGCAGGTCTCCGGTAGCTCGGATCACGGCACCCGCAACAGCCACGGATTTGAAGCCGGCGCCTCTGATGACGTCGTTCTCGTCCCGGGGCCCCAATACGATCACCCCCGAGATTCTCAAGGTTTTTTTCCCTTCCACCCAGCACTATAATCATAAATGTCGCATTATTTAACGACGGTGTTCGAAGGCAAATACGATCGCCCAATAATTTATCTTTTTTTGATTTTGATTCTTATAGTTTATAAGGTATAAAGCGTATTTCGAACCTGTTGAATATCATTAGAATCCGACAGAAATATTAGATTTACGATGATCTTCGTCTTGAGCCGTGCAGCCGGACATCACCGCACCAGGGGCGAGCATCCTGGCCGCCTTCACCGACGCCACGGGGCCGACGGGGCTGCCCTTCGACAAGCGCCGAGTCCCGTTCAACTCCATGTCTGGCACCTCCATGTCCTGCCCGCACGTCGCCGGCGTCGCCGGCCTCCTCAACACTCTGCATCCCGACTGGAGCCCCGCCGCCGTCAAGTCTGCCATCATGACCTCCGGTGGGTACTCCTTCCCCTAATTAACAAGCTCCGATGATGAGCTCTGCTTCCCTTTAAGACCCTGGATCCCCTGGGTGCAGCGAGGACGCGCGACAACACGGGCAAGGCCATGGACGATTCCAGCTTCGTCAGAGCGACGCCTTTCAGCTACGGCTCCGGCCACATCCGACCCAGCCGCGCCATGGACCCGGGTCTGGTCTATGATATCGCTCCTGCTGACTACCTCGACTTCCTGTGCTCCCTGGGTTACAACTCCACCCAGGTTGCCACCTTCTCCGAGGCGCCGTACCGCTGCCCGTCGAACCCTCCCGGCGTTCTCGACCTGAACTACCCGTCCATCGCCGTGCCATCCCTCTCCGGCCGGAAGACGGCGGTGACGCGGCGGTTGAAGAACGTCGGCGCGCCGGGCACCTACCGAGCGCGCGTGCTGCCGCCTCCCGGCGTGTCGGTGAGAGTGCATCCCGGGAAGCTTCACTTCACCAAGGTGGGCGAGGAGAGGAAGTTTCGGGTCATCCTGAAGAAGGACGCCGCGGCGGCGGTGGCGGCGGCGGCCGGGCGCTACGTTTACGGGGACCTCGTCTGGTCGGACGGCGTTCACTACGTCAGGAGCCCGATCGTGGTCAAGGCCCTCTGAAAGGATTGGGTTGGGAGAGAATGCAAGACCTTCTCCAGCGGCTGGAAGTAGAAGACATATGGCAAATATTATTTTTTATAATAACATGTATTTGTTGTTGTTAAAAATAGATTGTGAGACAACTTTTTAAAAGTAAATGTTAATATTTCTAGTTGTATTCGAAAATAAAAAATTATAGCGAATTGTTTTAAATTGACTTGGTTAAGAAGAAATTTCTTATGTATATTTTGTTGTCTTATCAAAATTTACAAGGTTTATAATCTTTGAACATTTCAGGAGATAAACATAAAGTATAGATCAGAACAAAGTTTAATCTTGATGTACATGCCAGAATAGGGAAGCTGAACCCCCCACATATCTTATCTTTTAATAAAGCAAGGTAAGCTAGGAATGTTGACCACTCTTTCGAACTTGAGCAATCGACCCAATTTGATTTGCTTTAAACTGCAGCTGATTGGCTGAATTTAGCTTTAAATCAAATGAAATATGTGAATCAAATAACATGTATTAAATTAAATATTTATGTTAGGATATATGTCACTAATATCTATACATCTTTCATATTAAAAATGTTTGTAAGACAACAGTGATAAAATATATAAAATATACACTAATGGGGTGTTTGGTTGCATAATAATTTGTTGTACATTTTCATGATTAAAAATTATATTAAAATAAAAAGTGAACCAACTCATGACATAAAATTATCATGTTTGGAAAAATGTGATAACAAAAAAGAGTAACTACCATTCATGATCAAACAAAGTGGGGGACCACAAGAAAAAAAGAAAGAGGTGATACCTTCTTTTTTGTTTAAGAAGAAAATCACTTTCAAAACATAAAATTGTCAAGGTTGTCAAACACCTTTTTTAACAAGTTTTCTTACAATTTTTATGATGTGTTTGGTTGCATGATAATTTTTTGTACACTTCTAGGATAGAAAATTGTATTAAAATAAAAAGTGAACCAACTCATGGCATAAAATTATCAAGTTTGGAGGGATGTGATAACAAAAAAGAGTAGCTACCATACATGACCAAACAAAGTGAGGGACCACGAGAGAAAAAAAAGTGAGCCCCTTTTTTTGTTATAGTTACCAAACGCCTCTATTAACAAGTTTTCTTACAATTTTAAAAATTAAAATAAAAATTTCCATTATCATGCAACCAAACACCCCATTAGAAATTAAAATAAAAATCTCCATTATCATGCAACCAAACACCCCATAAATTATAATAGAATATGATTTTAACAAGCCAAATGAAATTATACATTCAGGTATATACATTCACGTATACGTTATAACATCTGATTTACACCGGACAAATCAAATCAGTAGCTTGGTTTGAGAAAATATTCTAAAAAATAGAGCAAAATCCACGCAGTTGTATGGGCTTACCATACAATCAAACATGTTATTATAAATATTTTCTAGGTTGTATGCGTAAATATTATTTAAAAAATACGCAATTAAAATTAAATGTGTCTAATTTCTTATATTCATGTTAAAAATAATTAATTTATATTAATGTGCGAATCAAAACTAAGCATTAATATATTTGTATATATATATTTATTACAAATAATTAATTTATATTATTTTATTCTAAATAACGGCCATGTTCACAATTTAAACAGTATTTTTAATAATATATTTGGATATCGCAGCTGAGCAAAAGATCCGAACTCTCCCTGTTAGAAGGACCACACATCGACAGGACCAAAATAAGGTCACAAATGCAAAACTTAAATTAATTCAATTATCACTATAAATGAATAAGTTTTAACAAAAAAATAAAACTTAATTTATCAGATGAATCCGACTCTAGTTAATAAGTTGTCAGCTAGTTCGATTAAATATTCCATTGAATATTTACTTAAAAAATAAAATTGTATATATCAATGGATTTTATTGCCATTTTAATATGTGAAGTAAGTCAAAATAAGATTTAATTTGAGTTGAAATAAACTGAATTTAGTAAATAAGCTAAAGTTAGAAATAACAGGTTCTAAAACCCCTGCAAGTCAAAAAGGCAACCTTGGGGGAGGCAACTGTTTCCACTGCGCCATCAACACTAGGACTCCCAGAAGTTGGGATGTAAAAAAGTTCAACGGGACGTAAAAAAAAGCTCAACGGACAACGGGGGGACCAGATCTCAGTCAAATAGTGAGAGAAAAAAAAAGTGGTGAGCCACAAAAAAACAGTAAGAAGAAAATATCTCCTATTCTTATCCAAAGAAAAAACTCTATGAAATAAAGTGTTTACCGCAAATACTCTTTGATACAAGTTTGATCACAAAAATAAATTGTTTTGCAGAGATAACCGATGTTAACATTACGATGTTCATGTTTAACTCATTTATTTCACATGAGTTATAGTTCGAGTTTGAATTCAAATTTTATAAAGTATGTTGAATCTTTGTTTAATCTTCATTTGTCGAGTTCATTGAGCCGCATAAGAGTATGCTCATGCTCAGTAGGAGTGCAAACTAACCAATACACTCGACAAGTAGCTCGAACCTCGGCTCGATAAAAACTCGACTCGGCTCGTTCATTAGGTTAAATGAACAAACTTGAACACAAAATAAAGCTCGACTCATTAAACGAGCCGAGCTTGAACAGACTCCTGCTCGGCTCGATAAGCTCGCGAGTAGCTCGATTAAATATTATATTATATATTTATTTTTAAAAATTAAATTATGAGTATTAATAATTATATACTATCACTTAAATATATTAAATAATTTAAAATTTAAGTTTAAACTTAGATTGAGTTTCATAAATGAGCTAAATATAGAGTTTCATAGATAATTTTCCATTGATTTTGAGTTTTATAAATGAGTTTCTATATAGTTTAAGTTTAAATGTGAATTGAATTTTAGTCTAACTACTACTCGAGTTCGAGCTCGACTCGGCTCGATTAATAAACGAACCAAGCTTGAACAAGGATTCCACATACTCGCTAAAACTCGAGCTCGAGCTCGAACTCGTGTAAAATAAACGAGCCGAGCTTGAACACCATACTACTCGGCTCGGCTCGGCTCGTTTGCACCCCTAATGCTCAGCTCATTTAGTGAGTCGAACTTTATCTTTTGTTCAAGTTTATTCATTTAACATAGCAAACGAGTTGAGCGAAATTTTTATCAATTCGAGTTTTGAACTATTTGCGAAGTGTATTAGCTTATTAGTATCCCTACATGTGTTGAACCTTAAACTAATTTAATTTTATGAAAACAATCTAATATATATAACTATATAACAATAGCCAAATCACGTTGATAATCTAATCCGTCTGGTAACAACATTAAATACTCATATCACTATTAATCTTGATATCAATATTAATATATTAAATATTTCATTAAACTGTCAAAATTGATACTATATGACTATATCAATTAATATCAAAATGGATGCAGTTAGACGCTTGTATTTCGTATTATGTTTTGTTTGCATTAAAAGTTTCAATATTGGTAATGATAGTTAAACACCTATTTATGCTATTTGTGATGATTAATTTCAAATTTTCTTGTACAGACGAAATTGATTGTGTAGAAACTTTTGATATCAATATGTTAAGTCTTGTTTGGTAACACATCTTTATCACTATCAATTTAAAAATTGATATTGATGTTTATCACCTAGAGAATTTTGCCTAATAATATTAATTTTAAAATTTATAATAAAATTATTGTAATATAATACGAGTGTCAACTTGTATCAACGTCGACACCGATTATTCAACTTCTAAAAAAATAAATATCAATATTAATATAGTATCATTTTTAATACTCTAATTAGACATGCTATTAACCTCTAGAAATATTACTATCGAAACAGATATAATACCGTTCTTGATGCTGTAACCAAACAAAGAAGGGTATTAGAGCATTTTATATCCTCTCCGGTCCCGAAAAGGCAAACACAGCATTGAAGACACTGATTCGTCGTTAGAGTAATTAGTTGTCACCGTGGGAAACCTACATCATTATCCTCTTTCTCTCCTGCTTTTGGGTGGTCACAGAGATGAGCTGGTCGTCCATTTTCGGGCGGAAGAGCTGACAGCTAACCTTGCCTTTGGAAGTCATTGCACAAGTATGGAAACATACGTACACAGCGTAAATACACAGCTCTTGGATGGTTAGCTATTCGAGGCCCTGCTTGATATATAACATTATTACGATAAGTTGTGTGTGTCTGTCATTTTTTGAAGTTGATATTCATTACCGCACTAAAATATGTTTCTTCTCATGTCAACATCCCTGAACTTGATAAACGACAAGGTTGCAAAAGCTTTGAATTATTCCGTTAGAATAACCCTGAAATATTACATTTTAGAAATAAACATCGCCTTGCCACATATCACTTAATTAACTGGGAAGGGACTGGGAACCGAACAAGATGTATCAAAATGATAATCCGAATCTCTGATTAGAATTTAATTACGTGTCTTTATTTAGTGAAAAAAATGCCCTTACCAACCGAGGAGTCGGATGAGTCATTCTCATTGTTATTCAACAAAGTTTTACAGGTAATTAACCGTAAAAAAATAAAAAACAAGAATGTGAACCTCTCTGGCGTGAGTTTTTTAAGGAAATATCGTTGTCCTTGGCACAAGCACACAGGTAACTTACATACATCACACCAATATTCATCGCACACCGATTATTCTTATGGCCCGTTTGGTTAGAGTTTCAAATTTGATACTATATCAAAATTGATATTGTTAATTTTAGAGGTCAGAGTATCAATATTAAAATTGATACAAGTTAACACTTGTATTACATAATGTACTTTGTTTTCACTACCAATTTCAAAATTGATACTATTAATCAAACACTTCTTAATGATTATTAGGAATATCAATTTTAAAATTGATAGTGATAGAAGTGTTCAATAGTGTTACCAAACAGTGCCTTATAGTCTTGGAAAATCCTCTAACAACCGATTATATTGCAGAGCCCGGCTGTTCTTAAGATAATCCTCCCTGCTCCCTGTTTTAATCGCCCATATAAGCAGTGCAGTGCCGATCGCCGAGACTGTTTTAGCCTGCATCCCCGATAGAATCGCCACGAACTCTGCAGCTGTCCTCGCCCGATCCCATTCTTCTTCTTCTTCTTCTTCTTCTTCTTCTTCTTCTTCTTCTTCTTCTTCTTCTTCTTCTTCTTAGCTGTGATCCGCTACACGCCTTCTAATTAAATTCCAGCGGAATATCATCGGCTCGGTGGGCATTTCTGTTTCCTCTTCCGGGACGGATTCCGGGGCATGCTTGTAGTTACTCTGTTTATTTTTCTGTGTGGTCCTTAATTCTGATGTTGCCCTCCTCGACGGTTCCCGTTGAAGCAGATAGGTGGCCACCGGAAGGGGGCAGCAAAGTAGGCAAAGACGATGGCTTCTTCTTCGCGCAGGGTCTCCCCGTGCCTGCTGCCGCTCGTACTCCTCCTCTGCTTCTGGCCGGCGCCCGCGTCCGCTGCTAAGAAGGCGAGCATTCTTCTTTTTCTTCACCTTTCTCTTTCTTTTTCTTCTTCTTCGCATGATCTCTGTTTCGTTTGCAGTCCTATGTTGTGTACATGGGAAGCCATGAGCACGGTCACAGCCAATACACGGAGGAGACCTCTCTCATGCAGACGCAGATGGTGGCCGATGCGCACTACGAGTTCTTGGGGTCGTTCCTGGGCAGGTGATCGGAATATTGCACTAATCACACGGCCCCGCCGTCATGATTTCTCACTATGTCTTTTTATCTCCGGGGGGGGGGGGGTCTCAGTACGGCCTCTGACGTTCGTATTGCAGCAAGGAGAAGGCCCAAGAAGCGATCTTTTACTCTTACACCACGTCCATCAATGGTTTCGCCGCCAACCTCGACGAGGAGGACGCCGCCGCCGTCTCGAGTCGGTGAAACTGAGACCGGCTCCGATTCTTTTACTTATTATAGTCCTGCACGGTTCCCAACAATTAACCGCGTCTTCTTGATCAGGGTCGCCGGAAGTCATGGCGGTGTTTCCGAACCAGGGGAGGAAGCTGCACACGACGCGCTCCTGGGAGTTCCTCCGGCTGGAGAGAGACGGCAGTAGGGCTGTAAACGGAGCGGATACAGAGCGGATATGGCAATTCCGAATCCGCTCCGCTAGACAATTCGGATATCGGATATTCGCTCCGATTAGAATTCGAATACGGAGCGGATCTTCAAAATCGGATACCTCTCGGATACGGAGCGGATACGGATAATATCCGCTTCGGACAGGACCTCCTGCATATGCTAAAAAAATCCGAAAAAATATCAAAAAAATCAGTAAATTCACAACAAAATATGATCAACCTTTTACACACAAGTACGCAATACCAATTTATCTTAACCCACAATCTATTACATCTCGAGATCTTAAAACTAATGCAAAAACTAATCCAAAATTGTTTCAACTATCAATCCACATGCAATCAACCTCAAAGAAGAAAACAATATTCAACCACAGAATTCAACCACAAATTTAAACTATAAAATCTGTCCACAACATACAATATTCAACCATAAAGTTGTAAGTGCAATCAACCACGAAGAAATATTTGAATTCAAATAAGTTTACACCGATTACAAATATTTGAGTAAAACCAAATGTGACATGCAATCTATACATCATAGTTATAAATTATATAACATGGATTAAAAAAAATCTGATTATGAACAAACTATTGAAACATTATCAAAAATCTGATTATCAAAAATCTGATTACATTAAAAGAAATCTGATTACGAACAAACTATTTAAACAAAATCAAACACAAATATATATTTTACAGTTTTTTTTCCAATTCATTTATAACAAACCGTCTAAAAAATGCTGCTTACAGACTCCAGAATCCGTCGGCCAGCAAAGAGCTGGGTTGCTGGAGAATTTTCACGTGAACAGCAGCCTTTGGAGCTAGGAGGGTTCCGAGATGCAGATTGCAGAGTTCTTGCGGTCCTGTGAGACTGCGAATATTGATATGCAGAGTTAGCTTCTTCACCAAGCCAACTTGGCTGCGAATATGAGCAGAAGTAGAACACCTCTGCGGGAGACGAGGAAGAGACGTCGCGGAGTGCCGGCCTGAATCTGTGATCGCCCCCCCTAGAATCTGTGATCGCCGGGCTGCGGGAGACGAGGCAGAGACATCGCGGAGTCCAGGCTGCGGGCTGCGGGCTCGCCGGGCTGAGTGCGGCGGGTTGCAGGCTGCAGGCTGCGGGCTCCGGATTGCTGAGTGCGGAGTGCTGGCCTGCGGAGTGCGGAGCCTAGGAGCCTGCGCGCGGAGTGCGGGCCTGCGGTGCGGACTCGCCGGACTGTGGAGTGTGGAGTTGTTGAGTGCGGACTGCGGAGTGTGGGTTGTGGGTTGCTGGTGCGGAGTGCAGGCCTGCGGGCTGAGGAGTGCAGGCTGCGGGAGTGCGGGTTGCTGAGTGCGGAGTTGCAGGCCGCTGCGAAGGTGCCGCACTGCTGTGAAGGTGCGGGCCTGGATGGAGGGAGGGCTTGCGAGTGCGAAGGCCGTTGCGAAGGTGCTGGCCGCTGGCGTGCTGCGAAGGTGCTGTGAGGGAGGGAACAGAAAAGTTTGGGATGCTGGATGGGGAATAGGTGCGACGCCGCGACGTCCTGGCGAGTGGCGGCCAGCGATTAGGGATTTGAACAAGGGTTGGGGGTGAGCCGATGAGGCTGCCGGCGACCAGGTTTAAAACTCACCGTTGGATCTTATATCCAACGGTTCATGTCGAAGCGGATTTTATTCGGAGCGGATCCTGTGATTCCGAATCCGCTCCGTTTAAAATTCGGATAATATCCGAATCCGATTTTAATATCCGACGGAGCGCTGTAATCGGATAATATTCGACCATTCGAATTCGGATTCGAACCGAATCCGGATAATATCCGAATTCGTTTACAGCCCTAGACGGCAGGGTTCCGAGGGACTCCCCGTGGGCCAAGGCCAGGTTCGGCGAGGACACCATCATCGCCAACCTCGACACCGGTATGTATAACGTCCCTCCATGCCCATATCCCTATTTTTTTCTGGAATTTTCAGACAAGAGGACCCTGCAACTCCGCCATGCATGCGCCACCGATCTTCGTTTCGAGCACAAAATCTCTTCGATCTTCTTTCTTTACTTTCTAGTCTCTGCTGTTGCTGCTCACCGATCTCAGCCGTTGCTTTCCCCTTGTCACCGGCGACCGGCGGGAAGGCGTCTGGCCGGAGCACGAGAGCTTCAACGACGAGGGCATGGGCCCCGTCCCGTCGAGGTGGAAGGGAACATGCGAGAAGGGCACCGAGGCCGCCGTCAGCTGCAACAGGTCTGTTATTTTATATCAACGATAAAATTAACGGGGTGTTTGATTGCAAGATATTTTTTTTGTATATTTTCATGATAAAAAATTATATTAAAATAAAAAATGAATCAACTCATGACATAAAATTATCATGTTTGGAGGGATGTGATAACAAAAAAGTGTTATTCATGATCAAACAAAGTGGGGAATCACAAAAAAAAGAAAGAGGTGAGACCCTTTTTTTGTTTAAGAAGAAAATCACTTTCAAAACATAAAATTGTCAAAGTTGCCAAACACCTCTTTAACCAGTTTTCTTATAATTTTTAAAAATTAAAATAAAAACTTTTATTATCATGCAACCAAATACCTCATAAGAGTTCGGATCACCTCAAACTCTCGCGAAGAGTGTTTTCAGTTTCCAATGAAAAAAATATCATGAACTCAACCACTTAAGTGATGTGTAATAAATTAGTTGGGGTCGGTAACAGTTCGACTCCGTCGATAACGAGTTAACAAGTTAGTAAACTATTATTGAATCGTTATTGACGCATTACAAACTCATTATTAAATTGTTTACAACTTGTTATTGATGTGTAGTTAGTTAATAAGGTGTCGGTAACGATTCATCAAACTTGTTATTTGAACTGTCACTTAAGAGACTTGACGTCGTAACTAATTTTGAATGGAGATTGAGGGTACTCACTCCATCTGGGGATCAAGGTGATCTGAACCCTAAAATTAAGAGAGCGGATCTACTCGGAAGGTCTTCTGAGAAAATATTCTCAATTTTGTTACAAAAATGAAAAGGTAAATATGATTTAATGTTCTATTATAATTAAATTTAATGATTATTTAACATTCTTTTCCTTATATTTATACGAGAGAATTGAAAGTATTTTTTCAGAAGATCTCTTTACGTTACGAGATCCACTCTCTAAAATTAATAGAGCTTACTGGTCATATTTTTGTATTAATATTTTTAAAAATCATATTATTAATGACACATTATGACAGTTTACAAAGTATTAATTTTAAAATCGATAATGATCTACTATTACCAAATATGTCACCGGACAAACTTTCTTGCCAGTGACGCGTGTGTGTGTCGCGTGTGTATATACACACACGCGTGTTAAAAGGGTGAAGTACTATTAAGTATATCATATTGTTTTTTATTGTAGATAATATAAAATTTAATGATGACGTACAAAGAGAAATATCGACTCGCCGGAACCCTCGGCGTGCTCGCCGAAACCCTCGCCATTCACCGTGGTCTCTCGACGTTCTGGCCAACTCCCTAGCCTATCTTGGCGGTCTCTCCCACTTCCGTCTCCCACCTTTCTCGAAGATCTCCCATACTCGCCCCTCCGGCTCCCCCCTTCCCCCTTCTGGCTGTCTGCCCTCCAGCACCCCCCTTCCCTTTCTGACTCGCCTCCGTCTGGCTCCCCCTCCCCTTCCATCTAGCCCTCTCCCCCTTCTTGCTACCCTCCCCCCACCCCTTACCTTTCCGGCTAGCCTAGCCTCCCCTGTCCAGCCCCTCACCTTCCATCTAGCCAAACCCCTTCCAAGTAGCACCCCCGGCTTCCCCTTGCCCTTCCGGCTAATCCAACCCTCTCCGATTTCCCTCCCCCCGGCCAGCCCCTCCGGTTCCCTCTTCCTCTTTGACTAACTTAATCTCCCTTTTGGATAGTCCACCCCCTCATGCTTCCTTTTCCTGGCCAGCACCATCCAGCTCTCCCTCACCTTCTAACTCACCCCCCTTTCGGCTAGCCCAACCCCTCCTCGTCCAGCCCAGCCTCCCTTCGGTTAGCCCTTCCCCTATCTGGCTCCTCCATCCGTCCCTGCTAACCCCCCCACCTCCCTTTCCGGTCTTTTTACCCCAACCCTCTTACATAATCCTGCTACTAGTAACTTTCGTCTCTGTAACTTCTCTTCGGTGGTGCCTTTGTGTGTGGAATGGTAATTTTACCTTCCTATTTCGGGCACTATGTTCTTGTCGTTGATCATCGTCGCTTGAAAAATCGTCATCGGGGGAGATCATTTCTGCTATTTTGAGGTAGATTTTAGTTGGGGAGGGAGGAATGTTTTCCTTTCTCCCACGCCCTATTTCCAGCCTTCTACCTAAATGTGATTTTAGGTTTTTTGTCTCTTTTTGTCATGCGGGAACTGTGGAGCCCGATCTGTCTAAGTTGGGTCTTTTAATCTTTTTCCTTAATATTATCTTTTGTCGTAGAGTTTAAGTTCTGTCATGTCCTTCCATGTTATATACATAATCATCAATGTTATTCCGAGATCGTTAGTTTGAAAAACATCCACACCTTTCTGGTGTGATCATCCTGTCTCATGACAATGTTTAAACTGCATCGATGGAGTTCCAAATCATGTTACTCAATCGTGTGAGCACTCTTGTGCGTTGGGAAATCTATAGTTATGATTGTGTCTCTTAAAAAGTTAATTTCTATCGAAACTTTACTTCTCTTAATTGTGTCATGTTTTCGCTCGGTTGGCAACACCCTATACGCGGGGGGTGCAGGCCTGGGTTCGCCTCGGGGCAGTAGCAAGTCGGGCCCCCATGGGGGAGATATTTGTGGGGATAGAGAGGTCTCGATCCCTTGCCACTCATGTACGCGGCGGGTCTTTGACCGCTGGGCCATCAATGTTCAAAAAAATATATCGATAATCTTTGATATTACGGATGAATACCTTATTTCTTGTGACAAAAAAACGTATAAAGAGAAATATAAAAATCATTAATATATTATTTTCAAACTTTGACAATTCGTTTTATATTACTGCGAGCATACCAGAGACAACTGCCATTCAGGGCTATTATATTTTTTTTTCTTTGACCAGGAAGCTCATCGGAGCAAGGAGCTTCAGCAAGGGCTACGCAGCCTATATCGGGAGGAGCGACGCCTTGTTCTCCAGCGCCCGCGACGACGACGGCCACGGCTCCCACACGCTCTCCACCGCCGCCGGCCGGTTCGTCCCGCGAGCCGGCTTGTTCGGCTGCGGCAATGGCACCGCCAAGGGCGGGTCGCCCAACGCCCGGGTGGCCGCGTACAAGGTCTGCTGGCCCCCGGTGAACGGCAGCGAGTGCTTCGACGCCGACATCATGGCGGCCTTCGACGCCGCCGTCCACGACGGCGTCGACGTGCTCTCGGTGTCGCTGGGCGGGGACCCGACGGACTACTTCAACGACGGGGTGGCCATCGGCGCGTTCCACGCCGTGAAGAACGGGATCACGGTGGTGTGCTCTGCGGGCAACTCGGGCCCCGCGGCGGGGACGGTGTCGAACGGCGCGCCCTGGATCTTCACCGTCGGCGCCAGCTCCATGGACCGGGAGTTTCCCTCCTACGCCGTCCTCGGCGGCGCGAGGCGTCTCAAGGTCGGTCGGTCGTCTACTCCTCTGCATTCTCCGCCGAACAAAATTTCCTGCTTCGTCGTAAAATTTGAAAAAAAAACTCGATTTTTTTGAGCCTTTCAGGGTCAAAGCTTCTCTGCATCAAGGTTGCCGGTCGGCAAGTCGTACCCATTGATCAGCTCCGCCGCCGCTCCCGCCGCTAACTCGACGGTCAGCGAGGCGTAAGGACGACGTTGACTCGGAGTACTAGTCAGACGGAGGAGGAGATGGGTTTGACCGGACGTTGACTCGGTTCTCTTCACATTTGCTTAACAGGCAGCTGTGTGTGGTCGGCTCTCTGGACCCGAAGAAGGTGAAGGGGAGGATCGTCGCCTGCCTCCGGGGGACGAACGCCAGAGTGGAGAAGGGCCTGGCCGTGCTCCAGGCCGGAGGCGCCGGGATGATCCTCGCCAACGACGTCACCACCCAGAACGAGGTCCTCGCCGACGCCCACGTCCTCCCGGCGACCCACCTCTCTTACGGAGACGGCCTCAAGGTCTTCGCTTACATCAACTCCACCAGGTAAGGGCTAGCTGCAGATCATGCGCTCTGGGGAAGATGAAATATATCATCATCATCCGGCGCACCGGCGGAGATGTTTGAAGAGTTCTTGGCCGTGGTAGCAGGTCTCCGGTAGCTCGGATCACGGCACCCGCGACAGCCACGGATTTGAAGCCGGCGCCTCTGATGACGTCGTTCTCGTCCCGGGGCCCCAATACGATCACCCCCCAGATTCTCAAGGTTTTTTTACTTCCACCCAGCACTACAATCATAAAAGTCGCATTATTTAACGACGGTGTACGAAAAGAAATACGATCGCCCAACGCTTTTTATCTATTTTTGATATTGATACTAATAGTTTATAGGGTATAAAGCATATTTCGAACCTGTTGAATATCATTAGAATCGGACGGAAATGTTAGATTTACGATGATCTTCCTCTTGAGCCGTGCAGCCGGACATCACCGCACCAGGGGCGAGCATCCTGGCCGCCTTCACCGACGCCACGGGGCCGACGGGGCTGCCCTTCGACAAGCGCCGAGTCCCGTTCAACTCCATGTCTGGCACCTCCATGTCCTGCCCGCACGTCGCCGGCGTCGCCGGCCTCCTCAACACTCTGCATCCCGACTGGAGCCCCGCCGCCGTCAAGTCTGCCATCATGACCTCCGGTGGGTACTCCTTCCCCTAATTAACAAGCTCCGATGATGAGCTCTGCTTCCCTTTAAGACCCTGGATCCCCTGGGTGCAGCGAGGACGCGCGACAACACGGGCAAGGCCATGGACGATTCCAGCTTCGTCAGAGCGACGCCTTTCAGCTACGGCTCCGGCCACATCCGACCCAGCCGCGCCATGGATCCCGGCCTGGTCTATGATATCGCTCCTGCTGACTACCTCGACTTCCTGTGCTCCCTGGGTTACAACTCCACCAAGGTTGCCACCTTCTCCGTGGCGCCGTACCGCTGCCCGTCGAACCCTCCCGGCGTTCTCGACCTGAACTACCCGTCCATCGCCGTCCCATCCCTCTCCGGCCGGAAGACGGCGGTGACGCGGCGGTTGAAGAACGTCGGCGCGCCGGGCACCTACCGAGCGCGCGTGCTGCCGCCTCCCGGCGTGTCGGTGAGGGTGCATCCCGGGAAGCTTCACTTCACCCAGGTGGGCGAGGAGAAGAAGTTTCGGGTCATCCTGAAGAAGAAGGACGCCGCGGCGGAGGCGAAGGCGGCGGCCGGGAGATACGTTTACGGGGGCCTCGTCTGGTCGGACGGCGTTCACTACGTCAGGAGCCCGATCGTGGTCAAGGACTTCTGAAAGGATGGGGTTGGGAGAGGATGCAAGACCTTCTCCAGCGGCTGGAAGTAGAAGGCATATGGCAAATATTATTTTTTATAAAAAATATTTTTGTTGTTGTTAAATATAGATTGTGAGACAACTTTATAAAAGTAGATGTCAATATTTCTAGTTGTATTCGAAAATAAAAATTATAGTGAATTGTTTAAAATTGACTTGGCTAAGAAGAATTTTCTTTTGTATATTTTGTTGTCTTATCAAAATTTACATGATTTAATCTTGGAACAATAATAGAAATTTCTTCATATTAAAAATGTTTTGAAGACAATAGTGATGAAATATATAAAATATGCACTAAATTATAATAGAATATGATTTTAACAAGCCAAATGAAATCAGTAGTTTGGTTTGGAAAAATGCGATTTCCAAACCAGACAAATCAAATCAAATCAGTAGTTTGGTTTGGAAAAATATTCCAAAAAATAAAGCGAAATTCACAGGCTTACCATATAATCAAACATGTTCTGATTTGATGCAAAAAAACACATGTTATGATAAATATTTTTTAGGTTGTAAACGTAAATATTATCTAAAAAATACGTAACATTATATTTATCTAAATTAATATTAAATGTGTCCAATTTCTTGTATCCATATTAAAAGTAATTAAATTTTTATTAAGGTGTGAATCAAAATTAAGCATTAATATTACTTTATTCTATCGACGTCTAAATAACAGCTCTGTTCACAATTTAAACAGTATTTTTAATAATATATTTGGATATGCTGTAAGGCCCTGTACTCAGGTGAGGTACCAAAAAAATGTGTGAATGGAGCTGAGCAGAAGATCCGAAGTCTCCCCTTCCTGATATGCAGAAGACCATAAAATTAAGATAATTTCACATATAAAACATCTTCTTGTTTTGGTTTTCCCCGTCCTTACCCTTCCTTTGGAGTTTAATGCCCTGTTTGGTAACACTATTAGACACCTTTATCACTACTATTTTTAAAATTGATATTGTTAGTAATCACCTTGAGGTGTTTGACTAATAATATCAATTTTGAAATTTGTAGTGCAAACAACACATGTTAAGTAATACAAGTGTCAACTTGTATCAATTTTGATATTGATATTCCATCTTCTAGAAATATCAATATCAATACTAATATAGTATCATTTTTGATACTCTAACCAAACAGGCCATAAAATAATTATTATCATTTCAAAATATAACATTTGATAGCAAGCCCAATTATGGAATTAATGTGAGGTCGAGATCAGGTCTCGACCCAAACTTGATCGTATATGTCAAGTTGAACCCTAAACTAATTTAATTTGATGAAAATCCAAATCTAATATATATATATATAACAATATATCAATAGCCTAGTTGCATTGATAATCTAATCTGTTTGGTAACAAACATTAAATACATATCTCACTTTTAATTTTGAAATCGGTATTAATATATTACGTATTTTATGAAAGTATCAAAATTAATACTATATCAATTAAAATCAAAATTGTTACACTTAGACAGTTGTGTTTCTTATCGTGTTTTGTTTATATTAAAAGTTTTAATATTAGAAATGATAGTTAATGCCCTGTTTGGTTAGAGTTTCATTTTTGGTACTATAACAATATTGATATTAATATTTTCAAATGTTGGAGTATCAATATCAAAAGTAATACAAGTTGACATTTGTATTACATAATATGTTTTATTTGCACTGCTAATTTTAAAACTGATACAATTAACCAAACACCTCTTAATGGTTTCTATCAATATTAATTTTAAAATTGATAGTGATAAAAGTTCCTAATAGTGTTACCAAACAGGGCGTAAACACCTATTCATGTAATTTGTGATGATAAATTTCGAAATTGACAATAATAGAGGTGTTCAATCACGTTATCAAATATGACAATAAGTCTTCCAGAGGCATTTGGCTATCAATATCAATTTCAAAATTTGTTGTACAGACGAAACCAGTTGTGTACGAAGCTTTTGATATCGATATGTTACACCCTGTTTGGAAATATTACCAAACACCTCTATCATTATTAATTTTAAAATTGATATTGATAGTAATCACTTAGAGGTGTTTGGTTAATAGTATCAATTTTTAAATTTATAATACAAACAAAGTATATAATATAATACAAGTGTCAAGTTGTATCAATTTTGATGTCGATACACTAACTTCTAAAAATATTAAGATCAATATTATTTTAGTATCATTTTGATACTGTAACCAATCATGCTATTAGACTTTGTTTGGTAACGTTATCAAGCACTTTTATCACTATTAATTTTAAAATTAATATTACTTGATATTACAACTACTTAAAATATAAATTTTAATACTAATATATTATCAATTTTGATATTTTAACCAAACAAACTATTAACCTCTGGAATTATTACTATCAAAACTGATATAATATCATTTTTGATGCTCTAACCACAATCAAAGACAGGCATTAGAGCATTTCATATCTTTTCCAGTCCCGAAAAGGCCAACACAGCACTGAGACACAGATATGTCGTTAGAGTAATTAGTTGTTACCATGGGAAACCTACATCATTATCCTCTTTCTCTCTTGCTTTTGGGTGGTTACAGAGCTGAGCTAGTCGTTCATTTTCCGGCGGAAGAGCTGGCAGCAGCTAGCCATGCCTTTGGAAGTCATTGCAGAAGTATGGAAATATATGTTCACAGCGTAAATACACAGCTCTTGGATGGTTAGCTATTTAAGGCCCTGCTTGATATATAACATTATTATGATACAGTTGTGTGTGTCTGTCAATTCTGAAGTTGATATTAATTACCGCACTAAAATTTGTTTATTCTCGTGTCAGCGTCCCTGAGCTCTTGATAAACGACATTGTTGCAAAATGTAATACTTCGACTTATGAATATGTTAAAAGATTAAATCAGTGGATTACCAATAATACTGGTTAACTATTTTTCAGAGGTTGAGTTGAAAGAACTTCGAAATTAAACGTGCTCTGTTGGGAGTAGGCCGTGGATGAGTAACTTCTTGGGAAGGCAACTAATTAACACGGTTGTTATCTTGTTGAGTCAGTCAGCTGATTTATTCGTTGTTACATATGGTATCAAAGAATAACCCAGTCGGAAGGTCCGGTGTGACTCATCTGGATATGTGATATGTGATTTGTGTGGTCTTGACGAATTTGTCAAGTCTTTAAAGAGACTAAATTGTAATTGCTCGATTTGTGATTATGTTAAGAGATTAAATCAGTGGACTACCAACAAAATCGATTAACTATTTTTTTGAGAATGAGTAAAAAAACTCTAAAGTTAAATGTGTTTTATTGAGAGTTGGCCGAGGATTGGTGACCTCTTGGGAAAATTACTAATTAACACAGTTGTTGAGTTACTAAGCTGATTTAGTCGACCCTTACACAAAAACTTTGAATTATTCGGTTAGAATAACCCTGAAATATTACATTTTAGAAATAAACATCCTTGCAACATATCACTTAATTAATTGGGAAGGGATTGGGAACCACACAAGATGTATCAAAATGATAATTCCAAATCTCTGATTAGAATTTAATTACGTGTCTTTATTTAGTGAAAAATGCCCTGATCAACCGAGGAATCGGATGAGTCATTCTCATTAGAACGGTACTGTTATTCACCAAAGTTTTACCGGTAACTTACATACATACATCGACCAGACACCATATTCACGGCATACTGATTATTCTTATAATCTTGGAAAATCCTCAACTCCCGATTACATTGCATTGCCCGGCGGTTCTTACGATAATCCTCCCGGTTTAGCCTGCAGCCCCGCTTGAATCGCCACTAATTCTGCAGCTGTCCTCGCCCGATCCTAGTCTTAACTGCTCTTCTTCTTCTTCTTAGCTGTGATCCGCTGCACGCCTTCTAATTATATTCCAGAGGAATATCATCGGCTCGGCGGGCATTTCTGTTTCCTCTTCAGGGACGGGATTCCGGGGGCATGCTTGTAGTTACTCTGTTTCTTTTTCTGTTTGGTTCTGAATTCTGATAATAACCTCCCCGAAGGTGCCCGTTGAAGCAGATCGGCGGCCGCCGGGAGGGAGCAGCGAAGCCGGCAGCGACGATGGGTGCTTCTTCGCGCAGGGTCTGCCCGTGCCTGCTGCCGCTCGTACTCTTCCTCAGCTTGTGGCCGGCGCCCGCGTCCGCTGCTAAGAAGGCGAGCATTCTTCTTCTTCTCCTTCTTCTCCTCCTTCTTCTTCTTTGCATGATCTCTGTTTGCTTTGCAGTCCTATGTTGTGTACATGGGGAGTCATGAGCACGGTCACAGCCAATACCAGGAGGAGACCTCTCTCATGCAGACGCGGAGGGTGGCCGATGCGCACCACGAGTTCTTGGGGTCGTTTCTGGGCAGGTGATCGGAACATCACATTAGATAACGCGGCTCCGCCATCGCGAGAGTTTTTTTTTTTTTTTTGAAATAGCATAGATAATATTTTTCGACTAAATAGCACAGTAAAATTTAAAATTAACAAAGTGGCACGGTTGGAGTGAACTCGGGCGCACCGACTCTGACTCGGATTACTCGAGCACGAGTTCCTAGTGAAACGGTGAATACTCCTAATTGATTAGTTCAAATGATTCGAACAAATTTTATGTGAATGGTCCTATTTTTTCTAAGTGGAAGACAAATTTTTGCCAAGCGTTTAGTGCTCAGCCAGGTGGGAGATAAGTGAAAATTTGAAGTGCGACGCAAAATTTTAATTTTCCCCAGTTATATATGTTCGGTAATAATAAGAGTGAGACTATTTTTTCACTGTTAAGCAACAAAACTTATCCGCCACTTGAAAAAAAATCATATGCAAGGTTTAAAATTTATTCCATCTACTCAAGTCAATGAATTTGGAACATTCAAAATTACAAAATTAAATTGTTAAAATTCTTAAAAGAGTAAATTTTGGTTGTGATTTCTGCTTATGTTTCTACGGGGAGCCTAGTCTTAGTACAGCCTCTGACGTTCGTATTGCAGCAAGGAGAAGGCCCAAGAAGCGATCTTTTACTCTTACACCACGTCCATCAATGGTTTCGCCGCCAACCTCGACGAGGAGGACGCCGCCGCCGTCTCGAGTCGGTGAAACTGAGACCGGCTCCGCTTCTTTTACTTATTATAGTCCTGCACCGTTCTCAACAACCGCGTCTTCTTGATCAGGGTCGCCGGAAGTCATGGCGGTGTTTCCGAACCAGGGGAGGAAGCTGCACACGACGCGCTCCTGGGAGTTCCTCCGGCTGGAGAGAGACGGCAGGGTTCCGAGGGACTCCCCGTGGGCCAAGGCCAGGTTCGGCGAGGACACCATCATCGCCAACCTCGACACCGGTATGTATAACGTCCCTCCACGCCCATATCCCTCCCCGTCTCTTCTTCCTTCCGTTCATGTTCATGAAAAGTTGAAAACCCGGTGCTGTTGCTCACCGATCTCCGCCGCGCTGCTTTGCCCCCATGTCACCGGCGACCGGCGGGAAGGCGTCTGGCCGGAGCACGCGAGCTTCAAGGACGAGGGCATGGGCCCCGTGCCGTCGAGGTGGAAGGGAATATGCGAGAGGGGCTCCGGGCTTGCCGTCCGCTGCAACAGGTCTGTTATTCTACATCCATATTAATAAAATTAATGTTGGTAGAGATCTCCATAACGGTTCATATATATTTTTTTGGTATCACAATCCTTAAAAATTATATTAATAATGAAACACGTAGCAGTGACAGTTTATATTGCATTAATTTTACATTGGATGACGAAGAAGATGCTGAATATACTACTATATATACTCTTACCAAATATATACGTTACAAGACTAACTTTCTTGATATTGTCGGGTGTGTGTGTGTGAAAGTTTACCACGTATTTCATGAAGTATTAAAGAAAAATTAATTACAGACCCAATTATAAATATGAGTTTAATCAAAAACCCATTGACCCAATATCCTTTGCGATAAACCCAGTCAACAAAAAATTTATAATGTAAAGCCCTGTCCGTTGAGTCCGCCGTTAAGTGACCGTCTTCTCCATTTTTTTTTCCCCTTCTACCCCTCACCCGACGGAGGATCCGCCAGAGCCTTCTCGCGGCGGCTTCCTCGCGGTCCCCCCCCCCGCCGGAGACCCCGTCGCCCCCCCCCTCCCGCTGCGGAGAGGACCGCCCCCCCCCCCCGCCGGAGACCCCGTCGCCCCCGAGAACCCCCCCCCCCCGCTGCGGAGAGCCCCGTCGCCCCCCGCTGCGGAGAGACCCCCCCCGCCGGAGACCCCGTCGCCCCCCTCCCGCTGCGGAGAGGACCGCCCCCCCCTCCCCGCCGGAGACCCCGTCGCCCCCCTCCCGCTGCGGAGAGGACCGCCCCCCTCCCCGCCGGAGACCCCGTCGCCCCCGAGAACCCCCCCCGCTGCGGAGAGCCCCGTCGCCCCCCCCCGCTGCGGAGAGACCCCCCCCCCCCGCCGGAGACCCCATCGCCCCCCCCTCCCGCTGCGGAGAGGACCGCCCCCCCTCCCCGCCGGAGACCCCGTCGCCCCCCTCCCGCTGCGGAGAGGACCGCCCCCCTCCCCGCCGGAGACCCCGTCGCCCCCGAGAACCCCCCGCTGCGGAGAGCCCCGTCGCTGCGGAGAGACCCCCCCCCCCCCGCCGGAGACCCCGTCGCCCCCGAGAACCCCCCCGCCGGAGACCGCGTCGCCCCCCGCTGCGGAGAGCCCCGTCGCCCCCCCGCTGCGGAGAGACCCCCCCCCCCTCCCGCTGCGGAGAGGACCGCCCCGCCGCCCCGTCGCCCCCCGCTGCGGAGAGCCCCCCCGCAGAGCCGGAGTCCCCTTCCAAGGGTATAAGCGACTTTTTCATCCTCTATCTAACACTTGTCATCCAAGTTGGGGCGGAAGTTATAAAAATTTCATACATTGGGTTTTTTATTAGAACATTTCAGTCTCTGGACTTATCACTAAACTGATATTTGTAAACTGGGTCTCCAGTTAAATTCGCCAAGTATTAATCATAAATATCACATTATTAATTTTTTATGTTAGATAAGATAATAAAATTTAATGCTGCTGTAGGAAGAGAGAAATATCGAAGCTTTACCGCGTTACATTCAAGCTCTGAGAATCCATTCTTCATCATCGCCAGCAGAGAGAGACATCTGGATTTCAGGGCTTCTTTTTTTTCTCTCTCTATTGATATCTCTGACCAGGAAGCTCATCGGAGCGAGGAGCTTCAGCAAGGGCTACGCCGCATTTCACGGGGGCACCCGCGGCATCGTCTCCAGCGCCCGCGACGACGAGGGCCACGGCTCCCACACGCTCTCCACCGCCGCCGGCCGGTCCGTCCCGCGAGCCAGCTTGTTCGGCTACGGCAACGGCACCGCCAGGGGCGGGTCGCCCAACGCCCGGGTGGCCGCGTACAAGGTCTGCTGGACCCCGGCGAACGGCACCGAGTGCTACGACGCCGACATCCTGGCGGCCGTCGACGCCGCCATCCACGACGGCGTCGACGTGCTCTCGGTGTCGCTCGGCGGGTTCCCGGCGGAATACAGGTTCGACGGGGTGGCCATCGCCGCGTTCCACGCCGTAAAGAACGGGATCACGGTGGTGTGCTCGGCGGGCAACGACGGCCCCACGTTGGAGACGGTGACGAACGGGGCGCCCTGGATCTTCACCGTCGGCGCCAGCTCCTTGGACCGTGAGTTTCCCTCCTACGCCGTCCTCGGCGACGGGAAGCGTCTCAAGGTCCGTCGGTCGTCTACTTCCTCTGCATTCTCCGCCGTACCAGATTATGTTCTTCGTCGTAAAAAAAAAACTCGATTTTTTTGGGCTTCTCAGGGTCAAAGCCTCTCTGCATCGAAGCTACCGGTCGGGAAGTCGTACCCATTGATCAGCTCCACCGCCGCTCCCGCCGCGAACTCGACGGCCGCCGACGCGTAAGGACGACGTTGACTCCGCATTCTAGTCGGACGGAGGATATGATGGTTTGACACGACGTTGACTCCGTTCTCTTCACTTTTGCTTAACAGGCAGCTGTGTCTGGTCGGCTCGCTGGACCCGAAGAAGGTGAAGGGTAGAATCGTCACCTGCCTCCGGGGAGAGACCGACAGAACGGAGAAGGGCCTGGCCGTGCTCCTGGCCGGAGGCGCCGGGATGATCCTCGCCAACGACGTCACCACCCAGAACGAGGTCCTCGCCGACGCCCACGTCCTCCCGGCGACCCACCTCTCTTACGGAGACGGCCTCAAGGTCTTCGCTTACATCAACTCCGCCAGGTAAGGGCTTGCTGCAGATCATGCGCTCTGGAGAAGATGAAATATATCATAATCCGGCGCACCGGCGAAGATGTTTGAAGAGTTTTTGGCCGTGGTTGCAGGTCTCCTGTCGCCCGGATCACGGCACCCGAAACAGCAACGGATTTGAAGCCGGCGCCTGTGATGACGGCGTTCTCGTCACGGGGCCCCAACTCGGTCACCAGGGAGATTCTCAAGGTGCAACCAGTTCTCGCTTCCACTTAGTAGTCATAAATGTCGCATCATTTTTTCTTTGTATTACACAAGATAAGATTTGATGACGATGTACGATGAGGAATACGATCACCCAACACTTGATTTTGATTCTAATATATTTTATAATGTTTAAAACATATTTTCATGAGAACCAACCGTACGTGCGTAAATATCAGATGACGCTGATCTTCATCTCTTGAGCTGCAGCCGGACGTCACCGCACCAGGGGCGAGCATCCTGGCTGCCTTCGCCAACGCCTCCTCACCGTCGGAGCTGCCCTTCGACAAGCGCCGAGTCCCGTTCAACTTCATGTCAGGTACTTCCATGTCCTGCCCGCACGTCGCCGGCGTCGCCGGCCTCCTCAAGACTCTGCATCCCGACTGGAGCCCGGCCGCCATCAAGTCTGCCATCATGACCACCGGTGGGTACTCCTTCCCCGCGTTAACAAACTCCGATCAGCTCTGTTTCCCTTTGAAACCCCGGATCCCCTGGGTGCAGCGAGGACGCGCGACAACACGGGCAAGGCCATGGACGATTCGAGCTTCGTCAGAGCGACGCCTTTCAGCTACGGCTCCGGCCACATCCGACCCAACCGCGCCATGGATCCCGGCCTGGTCTATGATGTCGCTCCTACTGACTACCTCGACTTCCTGTGCTCCCTGGGTTACAACTCCACCCAGATTGCCTCCTTCTCCGTGGCGCCGTACCGCTGCCCGTCGAACCCTCCCGGCGCTCTGGGCCTGAACTACCCGTCCATCTCCCTCCCATCCCTCTACGGCGGGCAGAGGAGGGCGGTGAGGCGGCGGTTGAAGAACGTCGGCGCGCCGGGCACCTACCGAGCGCGCGTGCTGCCGCCTCCCGGCGTGTCGGTGACAGTGCGTCCCGGGAAGCTTCAATTCACCGAGGTGGGCGAGGAGAAGAAGTTTCGGGTCATCCTGAAGAAGAAGGACGCCGCGGCGGCGGCGAAGGCGGCGGCCGGGAGATACGTTTACGGGGGCCTCGTCTGGTCGGACGGCGTTCACAAAGTCAGGAGCCCGATCGTGGTGAAGGTCCACTGAAAGGATGGGGTTGGGGGGTGGACGCAGCAAGACCAATTTGCTCTTGTTTAATCCACTGTTGGTTGGTTTAATTTAGGTTTAGATGAAATGAAATCCGTGAATCAAATAACATGTGTTAAATTTAAATTTTTATGTTAGGTTATGTATCAACAATGCTTACACGACCTCCATATTAAAAATGTTTTCAAGACAATAGTGATGAAAGATATAAAATATACACTAAATTATAATATAATATGACTTTAACAAGCCAAATGAAATTACGCATTCACGTATACATTAGAAAATGTGATTTACACCAGACAAATCAAATCAAATCAGTAGCTTGGTTTGAGAAAATATTCCCAAAATTAGAGCGAAATCCACGGGCTTGCCATATAATCAAACATGTTATGATAAATATTTTTTAGGTTGCAAACGTAAATATTGTCTAAAAAATATGTAACATTATATTTATCTAAATCAATATTAAATGTGTCCAATTTCTTTAATTCATATTAAAAATAATTAATTAATATTAAAGTGTGATTCAAAATTAAGCATTGATATTACTTTATTCTATCGACGTCTAAATAACAGCTATGTTCACAATTTAAACAGTATTTTTAATAATATATTTGGATATGCTGAGCAGAAGATCCGAATTAAGTCTCCCCTTCCTGATATGCAGGAGACCATAAAATTAAGATAATTTGACATCCAAAACATCTTCTTGTTTTGGTTTTCCGCGTCCTTGCCATTTCCCTTGGAGTTTAAAATTATTATTATTATTTCAAAATATAACATTTGATTGCAAGCCAAATTATGGAATTAATGTGAGGTCGAGATCGGGTCTCGACCCAAACTTGATCGTATATATCAAGTTGAACCCTAAACTAATTTAATTCGATGAAAATCCAAATCTAATATATATATATATAACAATATATCAATAGCCTAGTTGCATTGATAATCTAATCTGCTTGGTAACAACATTAAATACACATCTCACTATTAAATTTTAAATCCGTATTAATATATTAGTATCAAAATTAATACTATATCAATTAAAATCAAAATTGTTACACTTAGACACTTGTGTTTCGTATTGTGTTTTGTTTATAATAAAAGTTTTAATATTGGTAATGATAGTTAAACACCTATTCATGTTATTTGTGATGATTAATTTCAAAATTGACAACAATAAAGGTGTTCAATCAGGTTACTAATTATGACCATAAGTCTTCGAGAGGCATTTGGCTATCAATATCAATTTCAAAATTTGTTGTACAAAGGAAACCAGTTGTGTACGAAGGTTTTGATATCGATATGTTAGACTTTGTTTGGTAACATTATCAAACATCTTTATCACTATTAATTTCAAAATTGATATTGATTGTTCTTATAGATGTTTGGCTAATATTATTAATTTTAATATTTACAATACAAAATATTGTAATGTAATATAAGTGTCAACTTATATCAATTTTGATATTGATATTTCAACTTCTAACAATATAAATATCAATATTAATGGGGTGTTTGGTTGCATGATCATGGAGTTTTTTATTTTAATTTTTAAAAATTATAAGGAAACTTGTTAAAAGAGGTGTTTGGCAACCTTGACAAATTTATGTTTTGGAAGTGATTTTCTTCTTAAACAAAAAAGAGGGTCTCACCTCTTTCTTTCTTCTTGTGGTCTCTTACTTTGTTTGGTCATGAATGATAGTAACTCTTTTTTGTTATCACATCCTTCCAAACATGATAATTTTATGTCATGAGTTGGTTCACTTTTTATTTTAATATTTTTTTTCATGAAAGTGTACAAAAAATTATCATGCAACAAAACGTCCATAATATTAGGGGTGTTCATGGTCTGATTTGATTTAGTTACTATGTATTTTTTCTCAAACTAAACCAAACCAAACTATCTTTCAAAACCAAACCAAATCGAACCAAATTAATTCGGTTTGATTTGGTTTGGTCCGGTTCAAACTTTATTATATTAAGGTGGAGCAAATATGTCAATATATAATTTCATTTTATTTGTTTTTAATCACATTCTATTAAAATTTAATGTATTTGTTTATATATTTTTTTAATTTATTTTAAAACTCTTAAAACAAATTTATTTTTATAAGAAAAGACACATAAATATTTAATATATATAACTTAAAAAAATATTTAATCTAATTTGTGTTATTCGGTTTAGTGGTTAGGTTTGATTTGAAGAGTTCTAGAAATCAAATCAAATCGATCGATTGTTCAACTTGAAGCAAACTCCTGATTTGGTTTGATTTTTCGGGTTGAACAAGGTAGTGAAAGACCTACATATTATAGTATCAATTTTGATGCTTTAAACAAACAGACTATTAACCTCCGGAAATATTACTATCAAAACCGATATAATATCGTTTTTAATGCTCTAACCAAAGAAAGACGGGCAACAGAGCATTTCATATCCTTTCCAGTCCCGAAAAGGCAAACACAACACTGAAGACATAGATTTGTCGTTAGAGTAATTAGTTGTTACGGTGGGAAACCTACATCATTATCCTCTTTCTCTCTTGCTTTTGGGTGGTTACAGAGCTGAGCTGGTCGTTCATTTTCCGGCGGAAAGAGCTGGCAACGGCTAGCCATGCCTTTGGAAGTCATTGCAGAAGAGTATGGAAATATATGTACACAGCGTGAATACACAACTCTTGGATGGTTAGATATTTAAGGCCCTGCTTGATGTATAACATTATTATGATACAGTTGTGTGTGTCTTTCAATTTTGAAGTTGATTTTAATTACCGCACTCAAATCTGTTTATTCTCGTGTCAACGTCCCTGACCTTGATAAACGACATCGTTGCAAAATGTAATATCCCGATTTGTGAATATGTTAAAAGATTAAATTAATGGACTACAAATAAGCCTCGTTTATTATTTTTCGGATGTTGAATTGAAAGAACTCCGAAGTTAAGCGTACTCTATTGGAAGTAGGCCGATGGGTGACTTTCTGGGAAGGTAACTAGTTAACACGGTTGTTGGGTCAGTTAGCTGATATAGTCGGTTGTTACATATAGTATAAGAGCATGTATAAGAGCATGATCCAGTTGTAAGGTCCGGTGTGACTCGCCTGAATATGTGATATACGATGTGTGTGGTCTTGACGAGGTTGTCAAATCTTTAAGGAGGCTAGATTGTAATACATTGATTTGTGAATACGTTAAGATACTAAATCAGTGGACTATCAACAACATCGATTAACTATCTTTAGGAGGTTAAGTTAAAAGAGCTGTAAAGTTAAATGTGTTTTTTTGAGGGTTGGCCGAGGATGGGTGACCTCCTAAGAAGATTACTAATTAACACGGTTGTTGAGTTAGTCAACTGATTTAGTCGGCCTTACACAAAAACTTTGAATTATTCTGTTAGAATAACCCTGAAATATTACATTTTAGAAATAAACATCCTTGCCGCATATCACTTAATTAATTGGGAAGGGATTGGGAACCATACCAGATGTATCAAAATGATAATTCCAATCTCTGATTAGAATCTAATTATGTGTCTTTATTTAGTGAAAAATGCCCTTATCAACCGAGGAGTCGGAAGAGTCATTCTCATTAGAATTGTACTATTATTCACCAAAGTTTTACCGGTAACTAACCGTAAAAGAATTTAAACATAGGCACAAGTTTTTGAGGAAATACCATTGTCCTAGGCGTAAACACAGGTAACTTACATACATCGATCAGACACCATATTCATCGCATACTGATTATTCTTATAATCTTGGAAAATCTTCAACTCCCGATTACATTGTATTGCCCGGCGATGTTGATGGGTATTATCTCATATTGGCCATCGGAAGATAGTTCAATGCCTTTATCATAGCCTGGACACGAGTCTCTTTAGTGCACGTGCGTTTTTGAAATTTCGCATGGTATCGGAAGCTAGTCAGGTTGTAGGCTCTGTACTCCGGTGGATTTGCTCCTATTTTCGCTCGGCCTTGCCCCGTGTATTCCTATTGTGGCTCTAATACCATGTGAAATTCTAAAAACGCACGTGCGCTGAGGAGACCTAGGTCCAGGATATGATAAAGGCATGGAATACTCTTCCGGAGGCCAATATGAGATTATACATTTTAACACTCCCTCTCTCGGCCAACCACCACTGTAAGTGACGATAAGAATACACGGGGCAAGACCGAGCGAAAACGGGAATAAATCCACCGGAGGACAGAGCCCTGACCAGCTCTCATATCATGTAAAATTTCAAAAATGCACGTGCACTAAGCAGACTCAGGTCCAGACTATGATAAAGACATGAAGTACTCCTTCGGTGGCCAATATGAGATAAAATCCTTCGACTGGCGGTTCTTACGATAATCCTCCCTACTTAGCCTGCAGCCCCGCGTGAATCGCCGCTAATTCTGCAGCTGTCCTCGCCCGATCCTAGTCTTAACTGCTCTTCTTCTTCTTCTTCTTCCATCTTAGCTGTGTCCGCTGCACGCCTTCTAATTAAATTCCAGCGGACTATCATCGGCTCGGTGGGAATTTCTGTTTCCTCTTCAGGGACGGGATTCCGGGGCATGCTTGTAGTTACTCTGTTTCTTTTTCTGTTTGGTTCTGAATTCTGATAATAACCTCCCCGAAGGTGCCCGTTGAAGCAGATCGGCGGCCGCCGGGAGGGAGCAGCGAAGCCGGCAGCGACGATGGGTGCTTCTTCGCGCAGGGTCTCTCCGTGCCTGCTGCCGCTCGTACTCTTCCTCAGCTTGTGGCCGGCGCCCGCGTCCGCTGCTAAGAAGGCGAGCATTCTTCTTCTTCTCCTTCTTCTCCTCCTTCTTCTTCTTTGCATGATCTCTGTTTGCTTTGCAGTCCTATGTTGTGTACATGGGGAGTCATGAGCACGGTCACAGCCAATACCCGGAGGAGACCTCTCTCATGCAGACGCAGAGGGTGGCCGATGCGCACCACGAGTTCTTGGGGTCGTTTCTGGGCAGGTGATCGGAACATCACATTAGATAACGCGGCTCAGCCATCGCGAGTTTTTTTTTTTTTTGAAATAGCATAGTTAATATTTTTCGACTGAATAGCACAGTAAAATTTAAAATTAACAAAGTGGCACGGTTGGAGTGAACTCGGGCGCACCGACTCTAACTCGGATTACTCGAGCACGAGTTCCAAGTGAAACGGTGAATACTCCTAATTGATTAGTTCAAATGATTCGAACAAATTTTATGTGAATGGTCCTATTTTTTCTAAGTGGAAGACAAATTTTTGCCAAGCGTTTAGTGCTCAGCCAGGTGGGAGATAAGTGAAAATTTGAAGTGCGACGCAAAATTTTAATTTTCCCCAGGTATATATGTTCGGTAATAATAAGAGTGAGACTATTTTTTCACTGTTAAGCAACAAAACTTATCCGCCACTTGAAAAAAATCATATGCAAGGTTTAAAATTTATTCCATCTACTCAAGTCAATGAATTTGGAACATTCAAAATTACAAAATTGAATTTTTAAGATTCTTAAAAGAGTAAATTTTGTTGTGATTTCTGCTTATGTTTCTACGGGGAGCCTAGTCTTAGTACAGCCTCTGACGTTCGTATTGCAGCAAGGAGAAGGCCCAAGAAGCGATCTTTTACTCTTACACCACGTCCATCAATGGTTTCGCCGCCAACCTCGACGAGGAGGACGCCGCCGCCGTCTCGAGTCGGTGAAACTGAGACCGGCTCCGCTTCTTTTACTTATTATAGTCCTGCACCGTTCTCAACAACCGCGTCTTCTTTCTCGGTGCCGCTCTCTGATCAGGGTCGCCGGAAGTCATGTCGGTGTTTCCGAACCAGGGGAGGAAGCTGCACACGACGCACTCCTGGGAGTTCCTCCGGCTGGAGAGGGACGGCAGGGTTCCGAGGGACTCCCCGTGGGCCAAGGCCAGGTTCGGCGAGGACACCATCATCGCCAACCTCGACACCGGTATGTATAACGTCCCTCCACGCCCATATCCCTCCCCGTCTCTTCTTCCTTCCGTTCATGTTCATGAAAAGTTGAAAACCCGGTGCTGTTGCTCACCGATCTCCGCCGCGCTGCTTTGCCCCCATGTCACCGGCGACCGGCGGGAAGGCGTCTGGCCGGAGCACGCGAGCTTCAAGGACGAGGGCATGGGCCCCGTGCCGTCGAGGTGGAAGGGAATATGCGAGAGGGGCTCCGGGCTTGCCGTCCGCTGCAACAGGTCTGTTATTCTACATCCATATTAATAAAATTAAAGTTGTTAGAGATCTCCATAACGGTTCATATATATTTTTTTGGTATCACAATCCTTAAAAATTATATTAATAATGAAACACGTAGCAGTGACAGTTTATATAGCATTAATTTTACATTGGATGCCGAAGAAGATGCTGAATACTACTATATATACTCTTACCAAATATATACGTTACAAGACTAACTTTCTTGATATTGTCGGGTGTGTGTGTGTGAAAGTTTACCACGTATTTCATGAAGTATTAATCATAAATATCACATTATTAATTTTTTATGTTAGATAAGATAATAAAATTTAATGCTGCTGTAGGAAGAGAGAAATATCGAAGCTTTACCGCGTTACATTCAAGCTCTGAGAATCCATTCTTCATCATCGCCAGCAGAGAGAGACATCTGGATTTCAGGGCTTCTTTTTTTTCTCTCTCTATTGATATCTCTGACCAGGAAGCTCATCGGAGCGAGGAGCTTCAGCAAGGGCTACGCCGCATTTCACGGGGGCACCCGCGGCATCGTCTCCAGCGCCCGCGACGACGAGGGCCACGGCTCCCACACGCTCTCCACCGCCGCCGGCCGGTCCGTCCCGCGAGCCAGCTTGTTCGGCTACGGCAACGGCACCGCCAGGGGCGGGTCGCCCAACGCCCGGGTGGCCGCGTACAAGGTCTGCTGGACCCCGGCGAACGGCACCGAGTGCTACGACGCCGACATCCTGGCGGCCGTCGACGCCGCCATCCACGACGGCGTCGACGTGCTCTCGGTGTCGCTCGGCGGGTTCCCGGCGGAATACAGGTTCGACGGGGTGGCCATCGCCGCGTTCCACGCCGTAAAGAACGGGATCACGGTGGTGTGCTCGGCGGGCAACGACGGCCCCACGTTGGAGACGGTGACGAACGGGGCGCCCTGGATCTTCACCGTCGGCGCCAGCTCCTTGGACCGTGAGTTTCCCTCCTACGCCGTCCTCGGCGACGGGAAGCGTCTCAAGGTCCGTCGGTCGTCTACTTCCTCTGCATTCTCCGCCGTACCAGATTATGTTCTTCGTCGTAAAAAAAAAACTCGATTTTTTTGGGCTTCTCAGGGTCAAAGCCTCTCTGCATCGAAGCTACCGGTCGGGAAGTCGTACCCATTGATCAGCTCCACCGCCGCTCCCGCCGCGAACTCGACGGCCGCCGACGCGTAAGGACGACGTTGATTCCGCATTCTAGTCGGACGGAGGATATGATGGTTTGACACGACGTTGACTCCGTTCTCTTCACTTTTGCTTAACAGGCAGCTGTGTCTGGTCGGCTCGCTGGACCCGAAGAAGGTGAAGGGTAGAATCGTCACCTGCCTCCGGGGAGAGACCGACAGAACGGAGAAGGGCCTGGCCGTGCTCCTGGCCGGAGGCGCCGGGATGATCCTCGCCAACGACGTCACCACCCAGAACGAGGTCCTCGCCGACGCCCACGTCCTCCCGGCGACCCACCTCTCTTACGGAGACGGCCTCAAGGTCTTCGCTTACATCAACTCCGCCAGGTAAGGGCTTGCTGCAGATCATGCGCTCTGGAGAAGATGAAATATATCATAATCCGGCGCACCGGCGAAGATGTTTGAAGAGTTTTTGGCCGTGGTTGCAGGTCTCCTGTCGCCCGGATCACGGCACCCGAAACAGCAACGGATTTGAAGCCGGCGCCTGTGATGACGGCGTTCTCGTCACGGGGCCCCAACTCGGTCACCAGGGAGATTCTCAAGGTGCAACCAGTTCTCGCTTCCACTTAGTAGTCATAAATGTCGCATCATTTTTTCTTTGTATTACACAAGATAAGATTTGATGACGATGTACGATGAGGAATACGATCACCCAACACTTGATTTTGATTCTAATATATTTTATAATGTTTAAAACATATTTTCATGAGAACCAACCGTACGTGCGTAAATATCAGATGACGCTGATCTTCATCTCTTGAGCTGCAGCCGGACGTCACCGCACCAGGGGCGAGCATCCTGGCTGCCTTCGCCAACGCCTCCTCACCGTCGGAGCTGCCCTTCGACAAGCGCCGAGTCCCGTTCAACTTCATGTCAGGTACTTCCATGTCCTGCCCGCACGTCGCCGGCGTCGCCGGCCTCCTCAAGACTCTGCATCCCGACTGGAGCCCGGCCGCCATCAAGTCTGCCATCATGACCACCGGTGGGTACTCCTTCCCCGCGTTAACAAACTCCGATCAGCTCTGCTTCCCTTTGAAACCCCGGATCCCCTGGGTGCAGCGAGGACGCGCGACAACACGGGCAAGGCCATGGACGATTCGAGCTTCGTCAGAGCGACGCCTTTCAGCTACGGCTCCGGCCACATCCGACCCAACCGCGCCATGGATCCCGGCCTGGTCTATGATGTCGCTCCTACTGACTACCTCGACTTCCTGTGCTCCCTGGGTTACAACTCCACCCAGATTGCCTCCTTCTCCGTGGCGCCGTACCGCTGCCCGTCGAACCCTTCCGGCGCTCTGGGCCTGAACTACCCGTCCATCTCCCTCCCATCCCTCTACGGCGGGCAGAGGAGGGCGGTGAGGCGGCGGTTGAAGAACGTCGGCGCGCCGGGCACCTACCGAGCGCGCGTGCTGCCGCCTCCCGGCGTGTCGGTGACAGTGCGTCCCGGGAAGCTTCAATTCACCGAGGTGGGCGAGGAGAAGAAGTTTCGGGTCATCCTGAAGAAGAAGGACGCCGCGGCGGCGGCGAAGGCGGCGGCCGGGAGATACGTTTACGGGGGCCTCGTCTGGTCGGACGGCGTTCACAAAGTCAGGAGCCCGATCGTGGTGAAGGTCCACTGAAAGGATGGGGTTGGGGGGTGGACGCAGCAAGACCAATTTGCTCTTGTTTAATCCACTGTTGGTTGGTTTAATTTAGGTTTAGATGAAATGAAATCCGTGAATCAAATAACATGTGTTAAATTTAAATTTTTATGTTAGGTTATGTATCAACAATGCTTACACGACCTCCATATTAAAAATGTTTTCAAGACAATAGTGATGAAAGATATAAAATATACACTAAATTATAATATAATATGACTTTAACAAGCCAAATGAAATTACGCATTCACGTATACATTAGAAAATGTGATTTACACCAGACAAATCAAATCAAATCAGTAGCTTGGTTTGAGAAAATATTCCCAAAATTAGAGCGAAATCCACGGGCTTGCCATATAATCAAACATGTTATGATAAATATTTTTTAGGTTGCAAACGTAAATATTGTCTAAAAAATATGTAACATTATATTTATCTAAATCAATATTAAATGTGTCCAATTTCTTTAATTCATATTAAAAATAATTAATTAATATTAAAGTGTGATTCAAAATTAAGCATTGATATTACTTTATTCTATCGACGTCTAAATAACAGCTATGTTCACAATTTAAACAGTATTTTTAATAATATATTTGGATATGCTGAGCAGAAGATCCGAATTAAGTCTCCCCTTCCTGATATGCAGGAGACCATAAAATTAAGATAATTTGACATCCAAAACTTCTTCTTGTTTTGGTTTTCCGCGTCCTTGCCATTTCCCTTGGAGTTTAAAATTATTATTATTATTTCAAAATATAACATTTGATTGCAAGCCAAATTATGGAATTAATGTGAGGTCGAGATCGGGTCTCGACCCAAACTTGATCGTATATATCAAGTTGAACCCTAAACTAATTTAATTCGATGAAAATCCAAATCTAATATATATATATATATATAACAATATATCAATAGCCTAGTTGCATTGATAATCTAATCTGCTTGGTAACAACATTAAATACACATCTCACTATTAAATTTTAAATCGGTATTAATATATTAGTATCAAAATTAATACTATATCAATTAAAATCAAAATTGTTACACTTAGACACTTGTGTTTCGTATTGTGTTTTGTTTATAATAAAAGTTTTAATATTGGTAATGATAGTTAAACACCTATTCATGTTATTTGTGATGATTAATTTCAAAATTGACAACAATAAAGGTGTTCAATCAGGTTACTAATTATGACCATAAGTCTTCGAGAGGCATTTGGCTATCAATATCAATTTCAAAATTTGTTGTACAAAGGAAACCAGTTGTGTACGAAGGTTTTGATATCGATATGTTAGACTTTGTTTGGTAACATTATCAAACATCTTTATCACTATTAATTTCAAAATTGATATTGATTGTTCTTATAGATGTTTGGCTAATATTATTAATTTTAATATTTACAATACAAAATATTGTAATGTAATATAAGTGTCAACTTATATCAATTTTGATATTGATATTTCAACTTCTAACAATATAAATATCAATATTAATGGGGTGTTTGGTTGCATGATCATGGAGTTTTTTATTTTAATTTTTAAAAATTATAAGGAAACTTGTTAAAAGAGGTGTTTGGCAACCTTGACAAATTTATGTTTTGGAAGTGATTTTCTTCTTAAACAAAAAAGAGGGTCTCACCTCTTTCTTTCTTCTTGTAGTCTCTTACTTTGTTTGGTCATGAATGATAGTAACTCTTTTTTGTTATCACATCCTTCTAAACATGATAATTTTATGTCATGAGTTGGTTCACTTTTTATTTTAATATTTTTTTCATGAAAGTGTACAAAAAATTATCATGCAACAAAACATCCATAATATTAGGGGTGTTCATGGTCTGATTTGATTTAGTTTCTAAGTATTTTTTCTCAAACTAAACCAAACCAAACTATCTTTCAAACCAAACCAAACCGAACCAAATTAATTCGGTTTGATTTGGTTTGGTCTAGTTCAAACCATATTATATTAAAGTAGAGTAAATATGTCAATATATAATTTCATTTTATTTGTTTTTAATCACATTCTATTAAAATTTAATGTATTTGTTTATATATTTTATTAATTTATTTTAAAAATTCTTAAAACAAATTTATTTTTATAAGAAAAGACACATAAATATTTAATATATATAACTTAAAAATATATTTAATCTAATTTGAGTTATTTGGTTTAGTGGTTAGGTTTGATTTTAAGAGTTCTAGAAATCAAATCAAATCGATCGATTGTTCAACTTGAAGCTAACTCCTGATTTGGTTTGATTTTTCGGGTTGAACAAGGTAGTGAAAGACCTACATATTATAGTATCAATTTTGATGTTTTAAACAAACAGACTATTAACCTCCGGAAATATTACTATCAAAACCGATATAATATCGTTTTTAATGCTCTAACCAAAGAAAGACGGGCAACAGAGTATTTCATATCCTTTCCAAATTCCGAAAAGGCAAACACAACACTGAAGACATAGATTTGTCGTTAGAGTAATTAGTTGTTACGGTGGGAAACCTACATCATTATCCTCTTTCTCTCTTGCTTTTGGGTGGTTACAGAGCTGAGCTGGTCGTTCATTTTCCGGCGAAAAGAGCTGGCAACGACTAGCCATGCCTTTGGAAGTCATTGCAGAAGAGTATGGAAATATATGTACACAGCGTGAATACACAGCTCTTGGATGGTTTGATATTTAAGGCCCTGCTTGATATATAACATTATTATGATACAGTTGTGTGTCTGTCAATTTTGAAGTTGATATTAATTACCGCACTCAAATCTGTTTATTCTCGTGTCAACATCCCTGACCTTGATAAACGACATCGTTGCAAGATGTAATATCCCGATTTGTGAATATGTTAAAAGATTAAATTAATGGACTACCAATAATACTGGTTTATTATTTTTCGGATGTTGAATTGAAAGAACTCCGAAGTTAAGCGTACTCTATTGGAAGTAGGCCGATGGGTGACTTTCTGGGAAGGTAACTAGTTAACACGGTTGTTGGGTCAGTTAGCTGATATAGTTGGTTGTTACATATAGTATAAGAGCATGTATAAGAGCATGATCCAGTTGTAAGGTCCGGCGTGACTCGCCTGAATATGTGATATATGATGTGTGTGGTCTTGACGAGGTTGTCAAATCTTTAAGGAGGTTAGATTGTAATACATCGATTTGTGAATATGTTAAGATACTAAATCAGTGGACTATCAACAACATCGATTAACTATCTTTAGGAGGTTAAGTTAAAAGCGCTGTAAAGTTAAATGTGTTTTTTTGAGGGTTGGCCGAGAATGGGTGATCTCCTAAGAAGATTACTAATTAACATGGTTGTTGAGTTAGTCAACTGATTTAGTCGGCCTTACAAAAAAATTTTGAATTATTCTGTTAGAATAACCCTGAAATATTACATTTTAGAAATAAACATCCTTGCCGCATATCACTTAATTAATTGGGAAGGGATTGGGAACCATACCAAATGTATCAAAATGATAATTCCAATCTCTGATTAGAATTTAATTACGTGTCTTTATTTAGTGAAAAATGCCCTTATCAACCGAGGAGTCGAAAGAGTCATTCTCATTAGAACTATACTGTTATTCACCAAAGTTTTACCGGTAACTAACCGTAAAAGAATTTAAACACAGGCGCGAGTTTTTGAGGAAATACCATTGTCCTAGGCGTAAACACATGTAACTTACATACATCGATCAGACACCATATTCATCGCATACTGATTATTCTTATAATCTTGGAAAATCTTCAACTCCCGATTACATTGTATTGCCCGGCGATGTTGATGGGTATTATCTCATATTGGCCATCGGAAGATAGTTCAATGCCTTTATCATAGCCTGGACCTGAGTCTCTTTAGTGCACGTGCGTTTTTGAAATTTCGCATGGTATCAGAGCTAGTCAGGTTGTAGGCTCTGTACTCCGGTGGATTTGCTCCTATTTTCGCTCGGCCTTGCCCCGTGTATTCCTATTGTGGCTCTAATACCATGTGAAATTCTAAAAACGCACATGCGCTGAGGAGACCCAAGTCCAGGCTATGACAAAGGCATGGAATACTCTTCCGGTGGCCAATATGAGATTATACCTTTCAACCCTTCCTCTCTCGGCCAACTACCACTGTCAGAGTGACGATAAGAATACATGGGGCAATACCGAGCGAAAACGGGAATAAATCCACCGGAGGACAGAGCCCTGACCAGCTCTCATATCATGTGAAATTTCAAAAATGCACGTGCACTAAGCAGACTCAGGTCCAGACTATGATAAAGACATGAAATACTCCTTCGGTGGTCAATATGAGATAAAATCCTTTGACTGGTGGTTCTTACGATAATCCTCCCTGCTTAGCCTGCAGCCCCGCGTGAATCGCCGCTAATTCTGCAGCTGTCCTCGCTCGATCCTAGTCTTAACTGCTCTTGCTCTTCTTCTTCTTCTTCTTCTTCTTCTTCTTCCATCTTAGCTGTGTCCGCTGCACGCCTTCTAATTAAATTCCAGCGGACTATCATCGGCTCGGTGGGAATTTCTGTTTCCTCTTCAGGGCCGGGATTCCGGGGCATGCTTGTGGTTACTCTGTTTCTTTTTCTGTTTGGTTCTGAATTCTGATAATAACCTCCTCGAAGGTGCCCGTTGAAGCAGATCGGCGGCCGCCGGGAGGGAGCAGCGAAGCCGGCAGCGACGATGGGTGCTTCTTCGCGCAGGGTCTCTCCGTGCCTGCTGCCGCTCGTACTCTTCCTAAGCTTGTGGCCGGCGCCCGCGTCCGCTGCTAAGAAGGCGAGCATTCTTCTTCTTCTCCTTCTTCCTTCTTCTTCTTCTCCTTCTCCTTCTTCTTCTTCTTTGCATGATCTCTGTTTGCTTTGCAGTCCTATGTTGTGTACATGGGGAGTCATGAGCACGGTCACAGCCAATACCCGGAGGAGACCTCTCTCATGCAGACGCAGAGGGTGGCCGATGCGCACCACGAGTTCTTGGGGTCGTTTCTGGGCAGGTGATCGGAACATCACATTAGATAACGCGGCTCCGCCATCGCGAGAGTTTTTTTTTTTTTTTTGAAATAGCATAGTTAATATTTTTCGACTAATTAAATAGCACAGTAAAATTTAAAATTAACAAAGTGGCACGGTTGGAGTGAACTCGGGCGCACCGACTCTAACTCGGATTACTCGAGCACGAGTTCCAAGTGAAACGGTGAAGGCGACTTCTTGGAATCCTACTTTTAACGGTTTTGTTTGCCCCGGTGCTTTTGAACGTTTTACATTAGTTTTTGAATTATGATTTATCGAGTTGAACTTTGAGTATTGAAAATTATAAAATTGAATTTTTAAGATTCTTAAAAGAGTAAATTTTGTTGTGATTTCTGCTTATGTTTCTACGGGGGGCCTAGTCTTAGTACAGCCTCTGACGTTCGTATTGCAGCAAGGAGAAGGCCCAAGAAGCGATCTTTTACTCTTACACCACGTCCATCAATGGTTTCGCCGCCAACCTCGACGAGGAGGACGCCGCCGCCGTCTCGAGTCGGTGAAACTGAGACCGGCTCCGCTTCTTTTACTTATTATAGTCCTGCACCGTTCTCAACAACCGCGTCTTCTTTCTCGGTGCCGCTCTCTGATCAGGGTCGCCGGAAGTCATGTCGGTGTTTCCGAACCAGGGGAGGAAGCTGCACACGACGCACTCCTGGGAGTTCCTCCGGCTGGAGAGGGACGGCAGGGTTCCGAGGGACTCCCCGTGGGCCAAGGCCAGGTTCGGCGAGGACACCATCATCGCCAACCTCGACACCGGTATGTATAACGTCCCTCCACGCCCATATCCCTCCCCGTCTCTTCTTCCTTCCGTTCATGTTCATGAAAAGTTGAAAACCCGGTGCTGTTGCTCACCGATCTCCGCCGCGCTGCTTTGCCCCCATGTCACCGGCGACCGGCGGGAAGGCGTCTGGCCGGAGCACGCGAGCTTCAAGGACGAGGGCATGGGCCCCGTGCCGTCGAGGTGGAAGGGAATATGCGAGAGGGGCTCCGGGCTTGCCGTCCGCTGCAACAGGTCTGTTATTCTACATCCATATTAATAAAATTAAAGTTGTTAGAGATCTCCATAACGGTTCATATATATTTTTTTGGTATCACAATCCTTAAAAATTATATTAATAATGAAACACGTAGCAGTGACAGTTTATATAGCATTAATTTTACATTGGATGCCGAAGAAGATGCTGAATACTACTATATATACTCTTACCAAATATATACGTTACAAGACTAACTTTCTTGATATTGTCGGGTGTGTGTGTGTGAAAGTTTACCACGTATTTCATGAAGTATTAATCATAAATATCACATTATTAATTTTTTATGTTAGATAAGATAATAAAATTTAATGCTGCTGTAGGAAGAGAGAAATATCGAAGCTTTACCGCGTTACATTCAAGCTCTGAGAATCCATTCTTCATCATCGCCAGCAGAGAGAGACATCTGGATTTCAGGGCTTCTTTTTTTTCTCTCTCTATTGATATCTCTGAGTCTCTGACCAGGAAGCTCATCGGAGCGAGGAGCTTCAGCAAGGGCTACGCCGCATTTCACGGGGGCACCAGCGGCATCGTCTCCAGCGCCCGCGACGACGACGGCCACGGCTCCCACACGCTCTCCACCGCCGCCGGCCGGTCCGTCCCGCGAGCCAGCTTTTTCGGCTGCGGCAACGGCACCGCCAGGGGCGGGTCGCCCAACGCCCGGGTGGCCGCGTACAAGGTCTGCTGGGCCACGGCGACCGGCAGCGAGTGCTACGACGCCGACATCCTGGCGGCCGTCGACGCCGCCATCCACGACGGCGTCGACGTGCTCTCGGTGTCGCTCGGCGGGTTCCCGGCGGCATACTGGTTCGACGCGGTGGCCATCGCCGCGTTCCACGCCGTAAAGAACGGGATCACGGTGGTCTGCTCGGCGGGCAACGACGGCCCCGCGTTGGAGACGGTGACGAACGGGGCGCCCTGGATCTTCACCGTCGGCGCCAGCTCCTTGGACCGTGAGTTTCCCTCCTACGCCGTCCTCGGCGACGGGAAGCGTCTCAAGGTCGGTCGGTCGTCTACTTCCTCTGCATTCTCCGCCGTACCAGATTATGTTCTTCGTCGTAAAAAAAAACACGATTTTTTTGGGCTTCTCAGGGTCAAAGCCTCTCTTCATCGAAGCTACCGGTCGGGAAGTCGTATCCATTGATCAGCGCCGCCGCCGCTCCCGCCGCGAACATAACGGGCTTCAGCGCGTAAGGACGACGTTGACTCCGCATTCTAGTCGGACGGAGAATATGATGTTTGACCGGACGTTGACTCTGTTCTCTTCACCTTTGCTTAACAGTCAGCAGTGTTTGGTCGGCTCGCTGGACCCGAAGAAGGTGAAGGGTAGGATCGTCACCTGCCTCTTGGGAGTGAACGACAGAACGGAGAAGGGCCAGGCCGTGCTCCTGGCCGGAGGCGCCGGGATGATCCTCGCCAACGACGTCACCGCCCAGAACGAGGTCCTCGCCGACGCCCACGTCCTCCCGGCGACCCACCTCTCTTACGGAGACGGCCTCAAGGTCTTCGCTTACATCAACTCCGCCAGGTAAGGGCTTGCTGCAGATCATGCGCTCTGGAGAAGATGAAATATATCATCACCCGGCGCACCGGCGGAGATGTTGGAAGAGTTTTTGGCCGTGGTTGCAGGTCTCCTGTCGCCCGGATCACGGCACCCGAAACAGCCACGGATTTGAAGCCGGCGCCTGTGATGGCGGTGTTCTCGTCACGGGGCCCCAACTGGGTCACCGAGGAGATTCTCAAGGTACAACCTGCTCTCCCTTCCACCCTGCAGTACATTCATAAATGTCGCATCACTTTTTTTTTGACAAGATAATGGGGTGTTTGGTTGCATGATAATTGAGGTTTTTATTTTAATTTTTAAAAATTGTAAGAAAATTTGTTAAAAGAGGTGTTTGACAACCACGACAATTTTATGTTTTGAAAGTGATTTTCTTCTTAAACAAAAAAAGAGGATCTCACCTCTTTCTTTTTTCTAGTGGTCCCCCACTTTATTTGGTCATGTGCGGTGGTTACTCTTTTTTGTAATCACATCCCTCCAAACATGATAATTTTATGTCATGAGTTGGTTTACTTTTTATTTTAATACAATTTTTTATCATGAAAGTGTACAAAAAATTATCATGCAACCAAACACCCCATAAGGATTTGATGACGATGTACGACGAGGAAATTTTTTTTTTGGGACAGAAAACATATTCATTCATTCGTGCCAGAAAAATACATACAAAACATACAACCAGAGAAATACAAACACGACGGATAACACACCTAAAAAAAGAAAAGACACACGGTCTAGTCAAGTTAGTGATAAAAAGATTTAGTTTTAAAAATAACATTTTCAAAAACCAAATATCAAACCATAAAACGATGGTACGATGTATGAAGGGTCAAATAACAGAATTAAAAACTCTGTTAGAGAAGTTTAATAAATACCTCGAGACGGGATGATCACTACTAAAGGAAGTGGATTTTGTCCGGACTAACATTCTCGAAATAGAGTTAGCGAATAAGAAGCTAACAAAGAGGGACCGCATGACATAACTCGGCCAAACGACTACAGACAACAACAAAACAGAAAATACATAAAACAGACATAAATAAACTGAACTTCACGAATCCAACGTGACAAAAGAAAACAAAATACCTAAAATTACACTTAAACAGAACGTTGGAAAGGAAGTTTGAGAGGAAGGAATCCCTCCCTCTCAACCCGAAAACAACCTCAAAACAGCAATGACAAATACCCACCACAAAAAAACTAGGCAAAAACCGAATGAAATAGCAAGGAGGTAGAAGGTTACCAAGAGCGAGATTAAGGGGAGGGGTACCTGGGCGGAGGAGAGAGACCTCAATGGATAGTCAAGGAAGATGTAGGAGAAAGGGGAGTCTACCAGAGGAAGCCCTTCGGAAAAATTGGAAAAGAAACGATAATGGTTTAGAATAATAAAGATGTGAAGGTCCAACAAAAGGGTGACATTAATAAATAAAAATATAGATTGAGATTGAAAATTGATGGTGTGTCACGCAAGAAAGGGCGAGGTGAAAAAAACTCTTAAGTTGGGAGGCTTAATCGAAAGAGATGATCAACTGGAGGTGTCGGAAGACGGCGGTGAGGACAAGGAGGAAAGGGGGCGAGGAAGTGGGGGTGGTACTCAAGAGGTGGGGGCGAGGGGGAAAATCTCACGGGAGGAGGAGGAAACACTTAGAAGGGGGGGGATGGCTGGATGCCGAACGGAGTAAATGATGGAGGCACGACGGGTTGATAAGGGGGTCACCGAGAAAAACGAGCGGGGGAGAGAGTCGGAAGGGTTTCCACCAGGCGAGTGCTACCGTAAGGTGAGAGTGCCGCGGGGACGCAGCCACCGCGAGGGTTTCCGCCGGGCCGCTGCTTGCCGCCGAGCGATGGCGCCGCGAGACCGCTGCCGTCGCGAGGGTTTCCGCCGGGCCGCTGCTTGCCGCCGAGCGATGGCGCCGCGAGACCGCTGCCGTCGCGAGGGTTTCCGCCGGGCCGCTCACTGGGACCTCTCTCTCTCACTCACACTCACACACGGCTTGGCGGTGCGGCCAACACTTGATTTTGATTCTAATAGTTTATAAGGTTTAAAACATATTTCGAACCTGTTTGGTATCATGAGAACCGAACGTACGTACGTAAATATCAGATGACGCTGATCTTCATCTCTTGAGCTGCAGCCGGACGTCACCGCACCAGGGGCGATCATCCTGGCTGCCGTCGCCAACGCCTCCTCACCGTCGGAGCTGCCCTTCGACAAGCGCCGAGTCCCGTTCAACTTCATGTCTGGTACCTCCATGTCCTGCCCGCACGTCGCCGGCGTCGCCGGCCTCCTCAAGACTCTGCATCCCGACTGGAGCCCGGCCGCCATCAAGTCTGCCATCATGACCACCGGTGGGTACTCCTTCCCCGCGTTAACAAGCTCCGATCAGCTCTGCTTCCCTTTGAAACCCCGGATCCCCTGGGTGCAGCGAGGACGCGCGACAACACGGGCAAGGCCATGGACGATTCGAGCTTCGTCAGAGCGACGCCTTTCAGCTACGGCTCCGGCCACATCCGACCCAACCGCGCCATGGATCCCGGCCTGGTCTATGATGTCGCTCCTACTGACTACCTCGACTTCCTGTGCTCCCTGGGTTACAACTCCACCCAGATTGCCTCCTTCTCCGTGGCGCCGTACCGCTGCCCGTCGAACCCTCCCGGCGCTCTGGGCCTGAACTACCCGTCCATCTCCCTCCCATCCCTCTACGGCGGGCAGAGGAGGGCGGTGAGGCGGCGGTTGAAGAACGTCGGCGCGCCGGGCACCTACCGAGCGCGCGTGCTGCCGCCTCCCGGCGTGTCGGTGACAGTGCGTCCCGGGAAGCTTCAATTCACCGAGGTGGGCGAGGAGAAGAAGTTTCGGGTCATCCTGAAGAAGAAGGACGCCGCGGCGGCGGCGAAGGCGGCGGCCGGGAGATACGTTTACGGGGGCCTCGTCTGGTCGGACGGCGTTCACAAAGTCAGGAGCCCGATCGTGGTGAAGGTCCACTGAAAGGATGGGGTTGGGGGGTGGACGCAGCAAGATCTTCTGCAGCTGCTGGAAATTAGTAGAAGACAATAATATACACATTTCATTATTTATTCATATTCTTCTCTTGTTATTTTCTCATATGGACTTCATTCATTCATGAACGAGGTGTACTTTGGAGATGGGCGATTATCAGATACAAGGATCGTGCAGCATATATAGCTGCTGTAAAAAACCAAAAAAGATGATTTGATTGCTAAATATGAGAGATAGTTATACAGATTAATGTTCTATGATGGGGTGCATGCGTATATATTAACTTAGTTTAAACCCTATGGGAAATTTTGTGAGATAATCTGCTTCCCTCTTCGTTCCTCAGCAAAGAGATATTACATCTTTTATCATTGATGTATACTCTCCTTAATCTCTGTCTATATATATATATTGACATAGCTATTGGTAGTGACGACAGGGCGACAGAGATGAATCTTTCTCTTGAGAGAGAGAGAGAGAGAGTGCGAATTCTCTCACATACAAGATTAGTCTTATATAATTTTTTGGATCATATCAGATTAAATTATTATTATTTATATCTGGGACTCACTTTGTTTACGAGGAGGTGGAGAGTCTTGTTAACCAACCCAAAACCGCGGTACTGAGTTAGAGAGGCCCAGGCTTATAAGCATAGGTACTTTCCCTACCTAGCCAATATGGCACTATTCTAACTCGCCCCCTCACGTGCAAGCTCTTCTGGCTTTGACACGTGTACACTGTTTACGGGTGACGGTTGACGGAGGGGGGTCCACAGCCCTTGGCTCTGATACCATGTTAACCAACCCAAAACCGCAGTACTGAGTTAGAGAGGTCCAGGCTTATAAGCATAAGTACCTCCCCTACCTAGCCAATATGGCACTATTCTAACTAGCCTAGACGAATAAACTAGCTAGAGTAATCTCGTGATCTTATCATCGTCGGCTCATTTGGTCTTACTCTGATTAAGAACTTCAACCGTTGGATCCGAGGTTAAACACTGCTATGATATATAATTTTCAAGTACAACTCCAGATTATATTTTATTGGCTTAAACGTCTAATTCCAAAACAACGAAGCTATGAAAGTAATCTGACACTCGTTTCTCAACAATGCTACGATGGATTTTGGGATAACCTTGACTCAAGGAAAAAAAGTTCACCGTGTCAATTTTCAACATTGATATATATTGGTATTAACTATTAAAATATTTGGCCGATAATATCAATTTTAAAATTTACAATACAAATTAACTAAACACGTTTCGTCACACAATTGCCGAACTTGTATCAAATTTGATATTAATATTATATCACGTAGATATATCAATATCAAAATTAGTATCATATAAATTTTAATACTGTAAGCGACACATGACATGAACCATTGCATACATTTCTCTGGCCGACCTTCTAAAGCACTTATAAATATAAATTTATGATAAAATTTATGAAAGCTATAGAAACATAATGAGACAGGTAATAAAACGAAGAAATTCATATATATAAGTAACAAAAAATGCTGAAGATCACAATAGTAAATAAAAGTTCACCTCTTATTGTAAAATAAACTATTTTTAAAAATATAAATTTGTCATCACTGCCCATTTTTATTATAAACATATTTTTCTTGAGAAGGTAAAAACTCTGATATAGTGCCAAGCTGACATCTAATTACTTGCCCGGTAACAATGATGAACTGTCAAAATTGATATTGACGCATAAACCATCACGAAACAATATTAGTTTTGAAAAATTAACTCAATTAAAAATCAAGTTATGTATGAACGGGCTGATCTAAACTCGTTTATGTAGCTCAAAAGTCAGTTCGCTTAAGAAGTTGAACCTAACTTGAAAATAAAATGGAATTTTATGTAATTGATGCTATATAATTCTGCTTATTTGCAATTCAATTCTCAAACAAACGTTTAACTAAGTGGTTAATTGAATATTTAGTCTAGTTGATGGTACGCCTCATCAAATCGATCAAAGACGATGTGTTCTATACCTTCTCTGTTGGATAACGAATCAAGTTTTTTTATCAATAGATTTATACTTACACACAATTTATTTAATTTATTCTCTAAGATCATACTTGGTACGGGAATAATTTGAGGATAAATCAAGTTTTTTTCAAAATTTAGAGAATAAACTTAATTTATACTCAAAAACTGTTGGTGCGCCATAAAATGTTTGAAATATTTGTTGTTTGCATAAAAACTGCAAGATCGAATTGTCAACGAGTTTAACTTAAGGTATATTCTCAAATATAATGATATCTTTCTCTCGTGTTCCTTACAAAATTTCTATATTTTTTTTCTCTCTCAAATAGAACATTTATCTGTTGTCCTATTTATAATTTTATGTATCTTCTAATCATCTTCAACTGCTCGTAAATTATTTTTAACGGATATTTGAATGTAATTTATGAAGACATTAATTCTCGATAGTTGATGAATAATTCATCAATCCACATTTTATTTAAATGTCATGGGTACGGATCCGTCGCCGAAGTTTAATGGAGTGTTTGGTTGCATGATAATTTTTTATACACTTTCATGATAAAAAATTATATTAAAATAAAAATGAACCAACTCGTGATATAAAATTATCTTGTTTGGAGGGATATGATTACAAAAAAGAGTAACTACCATACATGATCAAATAAAGTAGGAGACCACAAGAAAAAAGAAATATGTGAGATATTTTTTTTTATTTAAGAAGAAAATCACTTTTAAAACATAAAATTGTCGTAGTTACCAAATATTTTTTTAAAAAAATTTTCTTATATTTTTTAAAAATTAAAATAAAAATGTTAGTTATCGTGCAACCAAACCCCGTAAGGGGCAAGAACGCAAAAAGAAAACTCGGTTCCGAATACAATAGTTAAAGGGTTTTAAATACATATTTTAGTTATACGTGTATTACTCTGTAAAATGTTGTTTCCTGTCTTCCCCGATTCCTCTTCTACGATTACTCCCCCCCCACTCTCCACCTCCTTGCCTGCCCGACAGATCCACCTTCCGCCATAGCTTGCTCGCCGCGCTTCTGAACCCGTATCCACTCCGCCCACTCCTTCCCCTCCGACTAAGGCCCGACCTTCTTCTGTCATGGCTTCAGCGGGAAACCCTAACCAGCCCTTCGATGTGCATAAGCTTTTCAAGCCCCCGCCTGTCTCCAATCAGGCTCCTCCTTCCTCAAGCAATCCCCCCGTTCCCTCCCCTCTCCCCCTCCCTCGTATCCCTCCCCTCCTCCCGGCCCTTTCTCCTACCCTCCTCAGACTGCCCCTTTCCATCACCCCCACCACCCGCACCACCCCTTTCTCCATTATCCCCAGGAGCCCATCCCCGGGGCCTACCAGCACCCCCTTCGTCCCACTCTACCTTTTCCTCACCAGACTCCCACTCCCAATTCCGGCGCTCGCCTCATGGCCTTACTTGGCAACGCGTCTCCTCCCGGCACTCTGGAGACCGCCGTCTCCATGCCGCCTTCGTCCTCCTTGCCGTCGGCGTCATCGGGTGAGTTCTCCATGCCGCCAGGAAATGCACCGGCACTGTCGACGGTCCCCTCGGCGCCACCCGCTGTCATGATACCGCATTCCGCGCCGGCGAGGATGTCGAGTGGCAAGCAGCCACATGGGCGGCACCTTTCTGGGAGAGACCGGTCTGTGTACGACGTGGATGTCAGGGAATCTCCGCCGCCACAGCTTGAGGTCACGCCGATCACCAAGTATTCGTCGGATCCGGGCCTTGTCTTGGGCCGGCAGATCGCCGTTAACAGGTCATACATATGCTACGGGCTCAGGCAGGGGAACATCCGGGTGCTTAACATTAACACAGCGTTGAGGTCGTTGCTCCGAGGGCATACCCAGGCGAGATGTTTCGAAAATTCGTCCTGTCCACGTGATCATACTTCTCCATTTTTTTTTCTGTCTGCTTTATGAATCGAAGTGCTCTTTAGTGCTCGATTTATGGTGATGGTTTAATTAAGCCTTGAGGAAAAAGAATACTTTCGGGAATTTTGTTAATGTTGTTAGTGATGGGAACGAGGAAGATACAGTAGAGCTCGATCACTCAGCCGCCAGCTTGGACTCCTAAACAAGGAGTCCATGAACTATTATATTGAAGCATCTTTGTATCTTTATAGGCAGTATAATCAAACCACTTTTAGGCATTATGCAAGATGGAAAAAAAACTTAATCGGACAAAAGGATCGATACTGGAGCAATTTATAATGGACGGCACAAAAATCATTGGAACTGTATGTATGGAGGGAAAGAGAGATAGAGAACAGCCACCGCCGAGACCGATGATGGAGGCAGGGCAATACCTTGCATCTTAGATCCTTTTGTTCATCAGGTTGGTATTTTGGATGATCAGCTGTTTGTCGCCTATCAGTCTATCTGGTATAGTCAAGTCAAGAGAGTCAAGATGAGAATGGGGCAGAGGGTGCTAAGGTCTACATCTTTTGCTTGTTACCAATTAAGTAGGTGTCTTGAGCATCTCTTGAGTAAACAGTAAAGCAGATCCTCAAGGCAAATGCTGAGAACTGCCTTTGCACATAGGCTGTCTCATTGGCCACTGTGAGGTTGGAGTTGGAATGTGGAAGATTGAAAATCTGCACTGTGGCCAAACCAAACCGGGCAGAGGTTTTGGTGTCCAGCATCACAATTCTATTTCTGTCTAAATTGCAGGGCAAATGAGTCTCTAAACGTCAATAGGCCATATAAGTGATCTATTTGGAGTTGACATGTTAGTCATTCTCATTTAAGTTTGTGTAAATGCTAATTTACGATTGACAAATTTGTCATTTTCTTTGTAATGGTGACCTATTTGCAACAAACCTATATAACAACACACCATCTTCTTTGAGCATCATTGTGGTTATCCATGTAGATTGAGGGAAGCTTCATAGGTCTCCTATATGTTTGCCATCTGGGTTATACCAACATTCAGTTTGCCTACTCCTGTCAGTGGTTTAATTTGTTCCCTGTCATCGTTTTATTCCTGATTGCTTCTTCTGGCGAAGAACATTTTATAAGGTGCATCTCAGAAAACTTTGATTAACCATCAAGTCTTATTTTTGTAGACCTGCTTGGTTTGTTAACAGCCGGTAATCCAATTGCTATATTGTTCAATTATGACTTAGAGGATTGACTAATCCGGATGGGGGTTGACAGGTGCTGACCCAATTCTGTGGTTGATTTCTGCCGTGATTGGGCTAGCTGGAATTGGATAAGCCCAGATTGGCCAATTCTGGGCTGATCTCCTGTGATGGAGACTGGAGAGTGGCAGCATGATCACCCCTGCCACCTGCAAGGCTGCAACTTCAAGCTATGGATTTGATATACGCAGGATCCATCAAGTTGATGTGCCTGGCATACGGGGTCTTGGAACTGCAATGAGCGGATTTGCCAATCTGATCTGGCTCATATTGGGTCCAGGAGTATCTTACTTGTATCGGATCTACCGTCTACCCAATACGGGCCACCTTCCCCGCTCAATTAGTGCAGGGAAACCACTGAGAGGCAGCAACCCTGCTCAATCCAGGCTGCCAATCCACTGGTGATTGAGCAGGACTTTTTTATTCAAAAATTTGAAGGACCTATCCAGGCTAGTTTCGAATAGTTTTTCTTTTACCAGATTAGCCAAGCTGGCCGATGCAATCCTGATCCCGATCTGGAATATCTTGTGTCCAATGACAAAGTAAGATTGGACATATACCAAATAATTGGTTGTGGATCATCTTAATGCTTTTAAACTGCTAGTTATGTTAGTTTCGAATGTTAATATTTTACCACTGTGTTTTATTCATTAACTGCATGCAACTTTCCTTGTATAATCTGACTTTGTTGAATAGTGTTCTTTTATATTTTTCGGGGAATTGACGTTATCTTTGTTTATGCAGAGGGTTACAGATATGTCTTTCTTTGCTGAAGATGTCCACTTACTGGCTAGGTATTTATCTTTTTTATTTTTTTTTGGTTTTTTTCACTTTATGCCTGATAATTAGTTTTCTCTTCCTTTTTGCTACACAGTGCAAGTGTTGATGGTAGAATCTTTGTTTGGAAGATCAATGAGGGTCCTGATAAAGAGGACAAGCCACAGATAACAGGAAATGTCATTGTTGCCATACAAATAGTCTCAGATGGAGAAGTATTCCATCCACAAATCTGTTGGCACTGTCACAAGCAGGTAATGTGGCCACTTTACTCACACCAGGGAAGTGCTTAATGTTGACATCCTCTTTTTTGTTCTTCTTCTTCAACCAGTTCATACATGCATAGGTTGTCTACATATCCGGAAGTTATCAGGGGTCCACTGTCTGTTTCAACCTGAAAACTAAATGATACTTAGTTTGGTTGGACCAACCGTTGATTTGGTTTGGTTCAGAAGAATCAGGACCCTTGCGGCCAAACCAAACTGATAAATCAAATTAACTAAATCAGTATATATTTTAATATTATATTCAATAATATCATTTATATTTTTATAATATATGGTTTTAATATCTAATAATTAGTAACACAAAATTAATCATACATTTAAATATATGTATTATATTTAATATAAATTGTATGAATTGAAGCAAACCATATTTATTTGGTCTAGTTGGTTTGGAGAATAACTTCTTTAAAGTTCAAACCAAATCAAACCAAACATGAACTCCCTATATGCCACTAGACTAAAGCTGCCATCTTGGTCTGTAACTCGAAAGGGCTTGTAGGAACCACACAATTGTAAAGGGAGAACAATCATCAAATCAGGCTGCCGAAGGGAGTTTAGCTAATTAGTGTGCAAACAACAGAAATCATCTACCTGATTTCTCAGTCTCTTGCTTGTCATCTTTCATCAGTTTTCACTAGAATATTAGAGCATGTCTCAATGGTGTTGACTGGCTTCACTCATAAGCCTAATGGTCCTTGAATTGTTAGAAATGATTGGAAATTGCGGCCATAGAGTGTATGATCGGGTGACCTAGACTGGAATCAGATGGATCAAGCTGAGTCAGGTTGGTTTTAAACCAAATCTGGCCAATTCTCAGCTTGCCCTGTATTGGCCCATCAAGCGAATCTGATCCTGATGATTAGCCTGGCTTATCTAAGGTTTCAATACTATTTTGCCTATTCTTGAATGCTTGCCCTCCCCTGATTCACCACCGTGGAGAGCTGATCCATGCTGATCTCCCACTGAAATTGACTAAAATTGGTTGAATCGGCCTGGAACAGGACCGGAATCGACCAAATGGCAGGAATCACCAAAAAGGGGGGGGCATGGGGCTCTCTTCCCCCTCCATCGGACCCGATAAGACCAAGTTCCGGTGGGTTAAGTCACTGGATTTGTTATATTGGGTATGCAGTGTAACGTTGCAGCGGTGGCAACACAACCCTAGGGCTGGATTCCGGTGCCAATTCAATCCCAAAAGGGTCGGAATTGGACCAGAATTGCACTATGAGTCTATATGGAGTGTTTTTTTTATTTTTTATTTATTTGTTTTTTGAAGAATCTATCCCGGTTTCCAAGTTCCAACCCTATCCAGATTGGAACCGGGATCCACTGATCTGGGTCCCGGTTTTGATTCTGCGATCCTTGCCACCAAGTTTGTTTGATCAATATCTCTCCTCCGCACTCCTCTATCTTTTGACCGCACATTGTTGTAGCTGAGGTGGAGCTCACATTAGCTTTGTCCCAGTTGATGAAACAAGTGTGAATATCTATTCTTTTTTACATCTTTGTTATAATCTAGTTGTTATTCTCTTTTATTATTTCTTGTCTCATGGCTGTATGCCCTGGGTGCCAAAGTTTCATAGCACTTATCAACATAATCAACTGGGATAATGCTGGAAGAACTGCTTCCGGTAAGATTGTTGGTGGGATAACGTTCTGTTGAGGGTTGTTCTTTCTTGACTCTATATTCTCTCAGGTGACAAAAAAAAAGATAAATGAGGTGATGCAATGGAGCTTGCAATTTAGAAGGAGTGCGAAGGATGATGAAATGGAAGATTTTATGGAACTCACCAGCATTCTCAACCAAGGTCCACTGTTATCAGCAAGAAAGTGACATGCTGCTGGAGATGGGAGAATAAATGTCAATTAGCAATTTGGCAAGCGGGGGAAATGTTTATATTTAGAGGAATGAACTTTCAACTGGACTGACATTGTTTAGAGCAAGAATCCGCCTCTTAAGATTATAAATTTTTTGTGGGAAATTGTGTGGGGAAGTCCAGATGCTAGAAACTGGTTGCTGGATGACTAAAATAGAGAACAAGTGGTACATCACCAGGAAAATATTGATCACCTCTTTGTGCACTATGGAGTTAGCAGAATGCTTCGAGAAATTCTTTCTCTGGGGAATACATGTGCTGGATGATGACCAAGAGTGAAGAGTCCACCTTGCAGATGTTACTTGAATAGGAGAGGTTTTAATCATGGGAAAATGATGAGCAGCAAGGAATGATTTCGTAGCTTGCTCGGTCAGCAATGTTGTGGCCCCTCTGGAGAGAGATGTGGGCAGTGCCTTCAATGAACTGTTCAGCGGCCAGAAGGATATCCTCTTCAAAGCATTTTTGATCAACTAGTAGTTTTTTGCCATATTTAGGGTTTACATGCGTGATGTTACTGCCCTCTCTAGACTGTATAACTGAAAGAGGTTTCTTAATCGGGGATAGTGCTTTTAACAGCTTTGCTGTCTGGTTTGTGATGTTTTTGGTGGGCACCAGCTTGGTACACTCCTCTTTCTAACCTTGTATTTTGCTTATTGTGATGCGGGACAAAGTGGATGACGTTATTTATTCATGCAACTATATCAAAATTAACCCACTGGAGGGACCCAATTGTGCTGTCTTAGTCTTCTAGGCCGATTGGACCTGCTAAATTATCCAGATCAACTGGATCTGCTTGAACTGGAATAGTAACCACTGATTGTACCTGAATCTTGGTGACATGGTCTGAACTGGTCAAATGAACCTGGAACCTGGATGGCCCAGGTCCGAACCAAACTCACGGATTGATTATCTAGTGGCTAATTGTTTGGTCCTTTGAGCCCTTGGGACAGGCACACGAGGATGACCTATTTGACTGATTGATTGGGAGAGGCGATGCGAGCACACGATAGGAGCAGGCTTCTCCGGCGTGTGAAAGAGGAAAACAACAAACATGCACAGAAGAAGTTGATGTTACTGTAGCTTGTCAGATGGGCACTGTAGCTTTGTCTATAGGGGATTATCGAAGGCGTGAAGGCACTTGGAATCTTGGATGATGTTGCACATGACATCTGAAAGCTAGGCAGAAGCTCCCTGAGGGAAAAGAAAAGAAGATGTCGGGTGTGGAAGCAGGCGGAGACAGGGAAGATGAGAGGACGGGGTGGGAAGAAGGATATCTGATGGCTGACGTTGGGTCAGTGCTGAAGGAGATCTGTGAAAGGTGTACAGAGGCAAACAATGCTGTCTGGAACTGGGGAAATGCTGTTAAAGTTGGAGTTCCGACAGATGGAAGGATAGCAATGTTTGACTAGAGAGTTTCGGAAGATGGAAGTGATTCTCTAGAGGTGTGCATTCAATGGTTCAACCCACCAAACCAAACCAAACCTTGATCTCCCCAGTTTGGAACTCTTTCAAACCAAACCATACTATTTAACCCAATTTAGTTAAAATATTACGAAAATATTATTATATTATTAATAAAATTCTATATATATATTTTTATGATTAAATAATATTTATTTTAATTATTTATAATGTAAAATTTAGTATATATAAAAATAATAATTATTAATTTTCTATTCATTTTCGGTTTCAAACCAAACCAAATTGAATAGAACCGGTTTGGTTTGGTTCAGTTTGGCTTGAGCACTTTGTTCGGTTTGAATAAAATGGACCCAAACTAGACCAAACCGAACCGTGCACTTCCCTATGGATCTCTATGATGGCATTCAATTGTCCAAATAACAAATACACCAAGTGCTCAAGATTACTGGTGAAGGGAGCGGTGTTCAATATGCTTGCGAGGGTTCAGCAATGTCAAGGGCATTGGTTGGCGTTGATTGGGAGCTCCAAGAGTTCAGAGGTTGCTGTTGGATGGATGGAGAAGAAAAACAGAGTAGTGAGGAGGAATGTTCAGAACTGAGAAGTTGGAGGAAGAAGACAATTGGGGGATATGACTCCAGTTCATGCCCCAATGAAGATTGAGAAGAACTGAGAATGAGAAGAATGTCCGAGAGAGTGGGAAGGGAAACCAGAAGGTGATGAAGAAGAAATAGGAACCATAGAAATGTCTAGAGGTGAGGAAGAATAGCCGAAACTGGAGAGATCTTGGGAGATGACGAGGAAGAACCGGGAAGAAGAAACCTATGGTGAGAAGGGGATGATAATTACCTAGAGAAGGGAGACTGGAGAGGAAGAAGATGATCTGCTGCAACTCTTGCACGTCGGGAAGTCATCTTCACTTGCCCGTCTCACATATTTCTGGGAGGAAGTGGGAAATCAAATTTTAATTTCATTCTACCATACTACAATTAGGCTACAGTATTGGGCTTTTTTAGGAGCCATAAAATTTACATTTTAACCTTTTCGAAATATCTTATTACATATTGACTCTAATGTATTAAAATATTACCAAAATTACAGAAAATTTCTAAATTTTTATAAATGATTAAAATGCGAATATGCCATCTTCTCCAAATTCGAATGACAACATCTCACCTGTTCACGTCATGGCACTACTAATGATTCAAGCCCAGTTACTAAGTTGGTAAACGAAAGCAAAAAATGAAGCAAGAGAGGAATGTGAAAACTGCTCGTACAGAAAATAAGGATAGACTATGTGTTTGTGTAGACAAACACATGTAAAAATATTCTTGTAACATATGTCTCCATGTTTGAAAATTTGCCAGTTAAATGTTTCTGCTTGTTTCAGTTAAGGATTGTCAAATTCAGAAATATTTTACCATGTAATGCATTGTTAAGTAAGATAAAGATGGCCATATTTTGGTTCATTAAGAAAATATAGGTACCAGATACAAGTTTCCAAGTTGGGGAATGTTTGTTTGCGACTGCGGGTTTTGTGTTATTCATTTTTCAATAGAAACTGCAAGTGCCTAAATGGAGAAATTGTGTCCTATTGCTTTCAAATGGGTATTGTTTGTGACTTTCATCTCTTCTCTATTTTTGCACAGGAAATTCTAGTTGTTGGAATAGGAAATTGTTTGTTGAAAATTGATATGAATAAAGTAGGAAAAGGAGAAGTTTTTTCTGAAGAGGGGAATCCTCTCAAATGTTCTGTTGATAAACTGATTGACGGGATTCAGCTGATTGGCAAGCATGACGGAGAAGTGACAGATTTGTCAATGTCTCAGTGGATGATGACTCGTTTGGCATCAGCATCAAAAGATGGCACGGTTTGTACCTGTCACTGCATTTGATCATGCCTTGTTTTGATGTGCTTAAGTCAATTTTTAACTTTTATGAAGGGCAACTAGATTCTGCTGTAGAGATGAGAAAGGACGTTTTGCTCTATTTGTCTTACATTACAAGAGTGTTTTATGAAACTTTTTTGGGTTCTTATGGTGCAAATATTCTTGCACAGTTTGTTATTTGTGTAGCTCATGTTTGACAAAGCAATGAGCTACAATTTCATTCTGTTTCTATTGTCTTAAACTTGATGCTTAAATTTTCTGTTTTTTTTTTGCATTGTGGTGGTATTGATTTTATGTCTTTTAGTGGTACTGGTTCTGTTGAGCATTGTGATGGTGCTTCCATTATGTGGTCTTCATGCTACCAAAAATCTTGGTTCTCATGAGTTAGCATGCCTAATGCATATATTGGAAACTAGTAAAAATAATGATTTATTTAACTGCATTTTTCTAGGGATTTGATATAATGATATCAACTTGAGTAGAATGCCTTCTTGATGTGGCATATGTGTGTATGACCTTTAGACTTATGAGTCTTCATTAATTCATGCAACTATTACTTCATTCGATGTTAGTTGTTTCATAGATCCATAGATATGTTGAGATGAGCTTTAATCTAAATATTAAATCAGCTTTTCTCTTTAGTGGTTTTGATGCTGAAATATGCTTTCTCCTCATTAAAACTTGGTTGTCTTTGTCATGACTAGGGTATGTGTCAGTGAAAGTAACAAGTGAACTTTCGTCCTTTCTCTGTAATAATGCTTTGTTAACTTTCTTTTTCTGTGTTGTATATTAAAATCATAGTGGAAATTCTCATTCATGTTCCAGGTGAAAATATGGGATGAGCGTAAGGCAGCTCCACTTGCAACATTACGGCCACATGGCAGTTACCCTGTCAACTCAGTATCATTTTTGACAGCCCCACATCGCCCTGAGCACATTGTGCTTGTTACAGCAGTATGAAATCTTAGCATATGCTATAAGGATGTCTTGCATATTTTTAGCAACTTTTTTTGATTTTGACCAACATACTTTGCTCACACCATAGGATTTCCAGTACTGTCTCTAGTAGTTTTGGCTGTTTTATCTGGAAATAAAAGTTCTTTTTTCCATTCTTTATTCTGTTATGTCATTCATTCTTGTCCTCTTTGTTTAGGGTCCACTCAATCGCGAAATGAAGATTTGGGCATCCACAAGTCAAGAAGGCTGGTTGTTATCCAATGACTCAGAATTGTGGCAATGTACTCAGACCTTAGAATTTTGGAGCTCTGCTGCATCTCATGTGGAGGATGCATTTTTCAATCAAGTTGTTGTCTTACCACAAATGAGTCTGGTATTGCTAGCGAATGCAAAGAAAAATGCTATATATGCCATCCATATAGATTATGGTCCTTATCCTGCTTCAACACGGATGGATTATATAGCAGAGTTTAGTGTAACCATGCCCATACTTAGTATCACGGCAACAAGTGATTGTTATGCTGATGGCGACCAAGTGGTCCAAGTGTACTGTGTCCAGACACAGGCTATTCAGCAATATGCTTTGGATTTATCTCTGTGTTTTCCACCGTCTCTTGAGAATGTGGGCCCAGAAAAAGAAATTGATATTCCTCATGTTTCTAGCACACCTAGCTCAGACGGTTTTCCCCTCCCAACTTTGTCTTCTGGGATTCCTATAAGTGAGGTGCTTTCAGCAACCGTGACCTCTGGCAGTTCAGCTGCTTTAAGGTCTCCTTTAATTACCATTCCTACAGATGGCACCAATATACATAAATTTGATATATTGGAGATGGAAAACAGAACCAGTGCTCCATCAGTTTCAAGTATTGATGCTGATACAACTTCTTTCCCAATTTCTCTAGGGTTAACAAGTTCTAGCACAGATTTGTCTGAACGAGATTGTGGACTTAAAAGTCCAAGAGGATCTGAACATGGGTTTTCAGTTGATCATGCTGTTGACATGTCATTTGTTGACAGTTCAGTTGACCGGAGTCTAGGAACTATACCAACAACTTTACCCGATCCTTATTTGGATGAGAATTCTACAAAGGGGGAGGATAAGACTGGGCCAAGTGATATTAATATTGTGCCTAGTCCTCTGGCATTTGTCATGGGTATGAAGGCAACCCACTTGGTTACTCCTTCAGAAATATTGTCTAGATCTGCTTCATCTACTGAGTGTTCTAATGTTATTACTGAGTTGACAGGAATGGAGGCAAGAGCTTCGGAAATGAGTTATAAACATTGTACAGAAAATTTTGAAGTGGAAGTTAATGTTGTGGGGGAGTGTGGATCAACTGTGTCTAGAGAAATTGATTCTCAGATAGAGCCACAAATTCACATTATGGAAGACAAAGTAAAGTGTATGAGCTCTCAACCAATGGCTTCCGGTGTTGCAGGTGAAAAGGACAGTGAATTGGGGATGGAGGTTTTCAGTGTTGAAGAAGTTTGCTCGGCTGATGGTGTTGCTATTTCTTCAGCTTTGGAACATTCCTGCTCTGGTGATGAGGAAATTAAAGGGACAACAAAGGATGATTTTGAAAGGATTACCGAGCCTTGTATAGTTACTACAACTACGGAAGTTGCAACAATCCCAATGGTTTTACAATCTCCTTTTGCTGCTAAGGGGAAAAAACAGAGAACAAAACAATCTCAAGCATCTGGTCCATCATCTCCATCACTTAGCCCTTTTAACTCCACAGATTCTTGGATTGGCCCTGGAAATGATTTTACTGCTGAGGCTGGGCTTTCTCAGGCATTGTCTAGCATCCAAGCATCTTTGAATCAGGTGATCCACCGCTGAGATATTGTAACTTTGTTCACTTATGCCAAATGGTTGAAATTGCTGCCAATAAACTTTGATTCTACATCAAGAAACTTCGTATTGTTTAATTAAAGGTTGGATTTAATTTGGTTATAATCTTCCGGAAATACCATCTTGTTAGCAGAAATAATGAACCATCTGCAACCATCTATTTTTTTGCACAAAAAGTTAAAACAAAGAAAATGCTATTCCCTTTATTGGTTTACCTCCCTTCGTGTTTTCATGGTTACATATCATGGTTGATTAAATGTTATCGATTTTTTGTTAACAATTGCTCAATTTCTCTTCCATAATCAACCAATTTGGAAATCATCTTTACTATTTTGGCAAAAGGCGAGACTGGGCCAAAGGTGCTGCCATCTAGATGCACAAGCGGGCCCAAGTAAATCAACCAGTGCTGCCATAACTCAGATCAGACCCAAAATGGTCAACCGAACTTGAACCGAGCTGAAACCGTTGAACTGGGCTGGAAGGTGCTGAACCTACCCATAAATGCACTGAATGGGCTGAACCAGTTGAACCAAGCTAAACCGGCCCTGAACCAAGCTGAACCGGGTGCAGGAGCCTTGAACTGGGCCCTAGAGCGTTGAACCGGGATGAATTGCTCCCAAACTGGTGTGAATTGGCTAGATTGGCTGAGAGCTGGTTGGACCAGCATTTGGCCCAGCCTGGGTTCGTTCTGAACCTCCTCGCCTGGGGGTCGTGGTGGCCTCCTAGAGGTGCTGAGCCTTGGGGGGGGTCATGGCCAATCATTGTCAGTGCTGAGTTGAAGGGGTTTGTGGTGAGCATGGGGCATGCTCGACAGTGCATGATGACGACCTGGGTGGGGTGTGTGACTGTTTGAGTGTGTGAGAAGGGTGCCAGTGCACAACCGGCTGGCTTGTCTAGCTAGTGCAATAGACGTGGGGTTTGTGGCATCTTCTGGTGGCAGTTGGATCGAACCAGGGGGGGAGACTGCGAGCAGCACAGAGGGGCACTCAAGGTTTTCAAGGTGACCAAGGCGACATAGTACTGCCTTGGTGCCTAAGCGATAAGGCAACGCATTAGGTGACACCTTCTTTATATAGTAAAATTGATAAAATAACAAATATATGTGTGACAAATAATACAAAATAGCTATGGCAATTTGTAAATCAATTAATAATGTGCAAGGGCATAGTTTCATAGATTAAATAACTTAAATATAAGTTAATTTTAGCTCTTAATTTGTATTTACCGTTAGTAAACATTTATAAAATTATTTAATATTAGTTATTATTTTATCAAAATGTTTATTTAATTAATTAACTAACCGACCGACCGAGTGTTCAAGGAGAAGAGACCAACCGAGTGTTCAAGGATCGCCAAACTTGACTTTATGGAGCCATTGATTTAGAATCGAGAGGTGAAGGGGATGTCAACCTTGCCGGGGTGATTTTAAGGTGAACGACACAGAGGCCAACAAGGGAGAGGAAGGAGATGATGGGAGCCAGCTTGTGCCAAAGGTGGAGGAATCAAGCTTTCCCAGGGGTAGATACCTACAAGGTCAAGCCCCAATGCGAGAACTTCCCAAAAATTCCAAGTTCATTGATTGTTTATTGCATCATATGGCCTTCTTTATAAGGGAAGCCTAATTATAAAAAGGGACAAGTAAAAGGCTTATTTGCAAGCAAGTCCTTAAGGGCTAAAATGTAAAGAAGGGACTAAAAATAAACTCTAAATATTTAAAAATATGTCCCTTCGGGTGAAAATGCAAAAAAAAACCCCTAACAGTTCTCCAGTGGATCCCCATCGTAAAGCCAGCTAGCTTATGGAGAAGAATAATGTTTTATTCTCCACGGGTTACATAATGTCACGAATGCAATTGTCATATACTTGAATTAGCTTAAATCCTTTGAATATCATCTTCTGTTTCTTCATCTGTCTCTCCGTGTAGCCTTCCCTATGCTTATCCACCTTGGCAAACTCTACCTCAGCTCTTAACTAATTGTTTTATTTACCAGATACTTTCTTGACGATGATGTGATTGTTGGCAATGTGAGTTACTTTCAACCAGTGCTGACTGCTGACCTGATCGAGGTTATGGGGTTGTAACCTTGAGTCCTTGATAGACTACATATTTTCTGCTTAGTAGTAGTTCTTACTTCATAGAATACATTGAATTCTTGCTTCTGTCCTGAAGGTTGTGGTATTAGATTATGGGAGCTTAGAGTGAACCACTTCCTCTGAGTTCTGGCCAATGCTCATGCAAGTAACAGACGAGATCCTCCACCATATTTTCTCTTTAATTTTCTTCATTCCCTAGGGAGTTCAAGGGGCATCTCATGCTTTGGCAGAAGGCAGGAGAAACAACAAATGAACAGGTAACTTCAAAACTGGTTTTAACATCACTGGCAAAAAAAGTGCGAGTTAAACAGAAAGGACATGTTGCCATATAAACAGGGTTAGATTGCAAGAGCTTTCCTAGTAAGTTCAATCCTCTGTTGGAATATATTTTGTCACTCCCGAGGATTGTAAATTAGAGATAATTTGATGGAGTCCAAGAGCATGCCAAAGAGCTCTTTGATCATGTCAGGTCTTCTTTTATTTATTTTTACCTGTTTGGAGAGACTAACAATATCCACTATTTTAAGTTTTCCATTCTGATCCATATAAGATTTGCATCTTAGCTAGTATCTTGTCTTTCTTTGGTTCATTTTTTGGTTCTTTCATTTCTATGACCATATATTCGTCCATAGCAGGGAGGAAGTTTTTTTTATTCTCTCTCTTTTTCTTTCGGCCATGTGTCGGCCTATGATACATTTTGACTTGTAAGCTTAAGTCAATTTCTACAAATTTCTTCAAAGCAAAGCAATCTAGAATGTACTTCTATTCAAACGGGAGAGTTGAAGTAAAGGATTGGAAAGACCCATCCACATTAGTTCCTAGCCCTGTCATTTCAATCAAATGTCAATTACTAGCTCTGCCATTTCGACCACATGATTAATTTTTCCTTAACTTTTCCTGCCAGGTCCCTTGCCTCTCTTTTTACGTTCCATCACATTTATTGCTCACATGGAGTACATGTTGGAAACTTGGTGTGTGGTTACCTAGTAGGTATATTTCTGGGAGCATGACTACTTTGTTTGTCTTCAGCTTAGATGGTAATTGTTTTGATTGTGACAGGTTATCTTCTTTTATAGACATGCCTGCATGACATACGTGGGAGAAAAAATGTTGAGGTCGGTGGGAGAGACCAATGTGACTTGTTTAGCGGCCTTATGTTTTTTTACTTTTATTAGATTTGTTGATGCTTATGAGACTGGTAAATAGTGTAGTGGCCTGATATATATTGCAGTATCCGTGTAAAAGATGATTGATACTTTGTACGGCAATGTCAGTGCATGAATGTTGTTTTATGAGATAGCCTTCTAGTGGGTTAGGCTTTTTTTGTAAGCCCTTAGGATTCTCATTCTGACTTCTTGTTTGTGTTACTGTGTAAAAAAGGCACCTTTTGGTGCCTCTCTTTTCCATGAAGTTTTTTAATACTCCACTTATCCTCCATGCACACGTTTTTACATAAAATGATGTATGTAGTTGCCTTATGGGAAATTAATGTAAACACCTTATTGAATGTAATATTTTGGGGTTGTTTTGGCCTGAATAGTCTCTTTTTGTTATGAAGGGTTTATTTATAAATAGCTTTGGTTAAAGGGGTAATGTCATGTTGGCTCTGTTTAAGAGTGCCCATCTTGTAACCAAGGAGGAGGTGAAAAATGAATTGATGTTTAATTTTTGGAGCCCTTTGGGGTGTCCAATCCTTTCCCTCCCTCTCGCCCTTTGTGGTCCGTGCCTTCATCCCTCCTCTTCTTTTTATCTTTCTTCTTCTTCTCACTGGGCGGTCTGCGTCCTTTACTTCCTCCGTCCCGTCTCCAGGTCCGGCAATCTCCGGCATTTCATATATGACCATCTTCGTGGTGCATCTCCACTGCATTGGGAGTTGACCACCAGCAAAATGCTATCTGTGTTAAAGCCACAGCTCCTGCACTGGCAATAGCAGCCTCTTACAGAGCCCTTCACGATTCCCAGAAAGGCTCCCCATTTGTCTTCTTTCTCTCTGGCTCCTCCCATTGAATGCTGCACCCACTCTGTTGTCCTTCGCAGGCGCTGGCTGCCCAGCCTTATCAGGCACAGGATTGTCCAGGGACCTTTCAGTACCGTATGAGCATGTCTCCAGCCACCCGGATCAGCCCCGTTCCAGCCTGTTCCACTGGTTTAAAACTGATTTTGGCTGGTTCATACCTGGTCTTGTTCGTTCAAGCAGGCTTGGACCTGGTTTAGCTGGTTTGCAGTTTATACCTGGTTTGACTGGTTTTAGCTGGTTCAAGCCCAGTTCACTCAGGTTTAAGCTGCTTCAGTTCAGACTTTGGACCCAGTCTGGCCCCGTTCAGGCCTGGATTGTCTTGTTTCACCTGAGTTTGGTTCTGTTTAGTTTGTTTTCAGCTTGTTTTGAACTTTTTTCTCATTTTGTCATGCATCAGTTACTTTCTAGAGAACATGTAAGCCTTCATGTATGAAAAAATTATTAGTCTTCTTTAGCAGTTTTTATCATATCTGTGTTACATTTTTTCTCCTGAAGATTGCACCATGGTGGTTGCGGTGTTCAATTCTATTTAATTTCTGTTGCAGGTTATGACAATACAAAAGGATATGCAAAGCAAGATGGGTGTGGCTATGGCTATTCCTGTCACCAAAGAAGGTAAAAGAGTTGAGGTGGCATTAGGCCGGTGCATTGAAAAAGTTATTAAGGTCAATAGTGATATTTTGTGGGCACGTTTTCAAGAAGAAATGGCCAAACGTGAAAAGTTGGAGAGGGACAAGATACAACAGATAACTAGTCTGATTTCAAACAGTTTAAGCAAGGATTTACCCGCCATTATTGAGAAGGTATTCAGGAAGGAAAATTCTTCACTGGGGCCTGCTCTGACTCGTTCAATTACCCCAGCAGTGGAGAAGGCTATTTTTTCTGCAATAGCTGATTCATTTCAGGTGAGTTAGCATCATTTCTGGGAGAAGCTTGATGCTTGTCTAACTCAGCTCTAGATGTATTAAATCATTTGATATGCAGAAGAGCGTTGGAGACAAGGCAGTTAATCAACTGGAAAAAGCTGTTAATTCAAAACTGGAGGCTACTGTTTCTAGACAAGTGCAAACACAATTTCAAACAGTTGGCAAGCAAGCTCTTCAGGTAAATATGCATAATAGTATACAACTATACATCTTCAGATTACATGTACTGATGTACCGAACTCAGATCAAATTTTTATTTGCGTTTATATCATTCTATGTTACGTAACCGGATAGAAATTCGCACATTTTTTTCTGTTTTCTATTAGAGTGAGTTTGCTACAATACCTATAATTTTCTAATACTTGATTCAACACCTGTGCAGGATGGTTTAAGATCCACCTTGGAGACTACAGTAGTTCCTTCTTTTGAGTTAGCATGCAAAGCAATGTTTGAACAAATAGATTCTGGATTTTACAAGGGATTTGTTGAACATACTACTGCTGTTCAGCAGCAACTGGAATCTGCACATACTCCATTGGCCCTTTCATTACGGGTGAGTGCATTTTTTTTGGTTGGTTCCAATTGAATATGTTATGAAAAGGGTTATAAATGATAAATCAATGTATATAAAGACATGCTGATAACCAAAGTCTATCAAATAATTTCTCGGTAACATCAGAAGAGGGTTATGATCATGTTAGAGACATGGCTCCTTGCAATTCTATGAACTTAAATATTGTTGGAAATGAAACAAGCACAACTTGGTTTTTTTTGCTTAAGCACCCATCCACCATTCCTAATTGTACATGGCAGTTAAGAATTCTCATAGAACTACTTCCTTATAAATCATTTTCTGTTTTAAAAAAACACTGTCATTCTAGATCTCTTGTTGAAGCTTCTCTTCTTTGATTGTCTCCTTGGATGGGAATCCTCTTTTATTTGACTATGCCATCTAATATCCTTTCCATCTTTGTCTGTTCTGTCAGACTCTATTCTTTGCATGATTTGCGAGATCAAGTATCGACTGATCTGTGTCAAGTTCATCACCCCACAATCTGATTAGAGGGAAAAGGTGAATCCTGTCCGACCTTCCACTGGGATTGGCTTGGATCCAGCTGAATCAGTAGGTTTGCACTGACATTGTCAGATCGGTCAATCCCATTGATCCCAGATTCCCCATGGGAGCTGAGGAGGAGAGGGCTGGCTAGCTAGCTCACTTCGGTCCAATCTTCCTGGATCTGCCACCCTGCAACTTGGACTGGGGAAGACGTAGCATGCCCTATTTGTGACTAAAGTTGTGGAACCATAACTTAAAATCTCTGTTGGGTCTGCGGATCCAACAGGTGAAGCCACAGGCACCCGCCTTCCCCACCCAAAACAGGGAAGGGAAGTTGCACAGTGGCGGATTGCAGAATCCTGCCTCCAAGGATTTCTGCTGGAAACTTGCCCACCGTGGACCATCCTTATCACCACCTCGATCACCCAATCCTACGCTTCTGGTGGATTGGCCGATCTATGTCAGTATTGATCCCTGGTTCCTTGGCTCTTTGTTGACCTATGTTTGGTTGTTCCTGCTGTTTTTTTTCTCTTTTTTCTCTTTGATAGACTTGTTACCTTATACTTATCCTTTTTTGTGATGAATTACGACCCTTGGTGGTCTTCTAAAAAAATTCTTTCTTCTAATCAAAACATATTAGCTTAAATAAACAAATGATTTTTTATTTTTGTTAAAACTTGCAAAAGAAAAAGTGGATAATATATTTCACATTATATAGTGCTCCCTCCTAAGTCACGGTTAAGGTGTGTTTGACTATGAGCTCCCTTGGTACTTCACTAACTTAGAGTTCATGTGGTGGATTTGTCTCTGATACTCGTATATATAAATATATATAACGTTGTAGATCTAAACAAGGAATGTGGTCTTGCTTCTCGACCTTGCCTTGGAGAGGTTGAAGAGATGTGATCTTGTGAGATCATACATGTGCTGGAGGGATGGAGGGAGGCAGCCGGAAGGGAAGGCACAGAGCTACACCTCTGTGATACCTTTCCTGCCCAGGCAGGGAAGGTGGACTGTGCTGGTCCGGATTCTCGGAACTGCATGGCCTGTTAAGTGGTCTCTGCAACTGTTAATTGGATCTGCAACATCCCATCTAAATGGGCCACACAAGTCCGGAATCTGGACCTTTTTTTTTGCATGGTTTCTTTCTGACTGATTAGGGCAGGGAAAGCGTGGGGAGGCAGCTGCCACCTTTTCACAGCTGAGAGGTGGGGATTTCACCAGATTCTGGCCACCCCTTCACGAGGGACCCCCAGTTTTTCCTGTTTTCTCGTTTTGTTTTGGAGGAACCAATGTGGACCGATCTCGAATCAATTTTTCTTCTCTAGGTTCTACCGATCCCAGCCCTGATCCTGACTCGGAATTCCTTGGATTTAATTGGCATGATTTTCTAAATTCTAATGGATTGGCAGATTCTTGGCTGGATTGGCCATTTCCAGAAAGGGTTCAACTAATGCCTGCCTATCTAGGACTAGCCAGATTGGCGGGGATTGGTTGATCTTGGCCTGGAATTAACTGTGTCCCAGTGAATTCTGGCCCAATTAATGGCTGTTTATGTTCATTGGATCTGCTTGTTATCTGTCTACCTGTTTTCTATAATCTGAACAGTTTTGTCTTTTTTTATCAAAGATGTGGGGATTGGTTGATCTTGGCCTGAAATTAACCGAGTCCCAGTGAATTCTGGCCTGATTCATGGCTGTTTCTGTTCATTGGATATGCTTATTATCTGTCTACTTGTTTTATATAATCTGAAGATTCTGAACAGTTTTGTCTTTTTTTTTATCAAAGATGTGTTGCATTCGGACACAAATGTTCCTTACACTGGTTTTAATATAATATATCTCAAGCAACTTTTCTTTCATTTTGCAGGACCTAGTCAATTCTGCATCAGCAATTACACAAACTCTGAGTAATGAACTGGCCGATGGCCAACGTAAGTTATTATGTCTTGCTGCAGCAGGAAACTCAAAATCGTTAGATCCAGGAACTGCACAACAAAGTAACGGTGCTGTGGGTAGTCTCCATGATATGGTAATTTTAACTTTTTTATTTTGTTGATCAGATTCTTGGTAATGAATAAAGATTCTTGACTACCTGTGTTAGCAGTGATTTTCATTTTTGATTTTTTATACCCAACAGGTCGAGGCATCTTTTGATCCAACAAAAGAGTTGACAAGATTGATATCGGAATGCAAGTATGATGAAGCGTTCATCATAGCTCTGCAGAGAAGCAATGTCTCCATTGTTTCATGGCTTTGTTCCCAGGTTTGCCACTGAAATATGTTGGAAGAGTTACATGTCTCTTTGTTCCTTGGCAAAATAATCGACCGCTTGTTGAGACCTTGTTTGGTTACTGTATTAGAGCATTGTATTAATATTAATTTTGAAATTTGGTAATGTCATTTCTAGTGCTGATGTGCCTACCGTTAATATCAAAATTGGTATTATATTAATTTTAGTACAATAGCCAAACAAGGGGTTAACTACGCCTTTGCCTCCTCTTTTCCATCAGGTTGATCTGCAGGGGATATGCTCAATGAACCGAGTCCCGCTCAGCCAAGGTGTTCTGCTCTCTCTTCTTCAGCAACTTTCTTGTGATTTGGGCAAGGATACTTCAGAGAAAATAGCATGGATGACTCATGTTGCAGTTGCAATTAATCCGGCAGATCCAATGATCGCCCTGCATGTTAGACCGATTTTCAACCAGGTGTATCAGATTTTGGCTCACCATAGATCATTGCCCACGACAAGTGCTGCTGAATCAAACAGCATGCGCCTGGTGATGCATGTTATTAATTCGGTGTTGACTGGCTTTAAATGATTGTTCTCTCCTTTTCTACAGATTTGTGCAGCCATGTATGGTAGATTCTTGTAAAGAGAACGATAAGATGAACCATCTTAGAAATTTTGACCGTGTGGATTTTAACGCTGTAAATCGAATTTAAAGTCTGTCTGAAGAAAAAGGCTGAAAGAGACCTGCCTCTCTTTAGCTGCGTTGTGCTAGTATTCTGGGTAATAATATTTTACATTCTACCTTCTCCAAACTTGGTAGAAGAGTTTTGCTCCTAGTGATTCTGCATTCGGATTATTTCTGTAATTGTTGAAGGCCTAGAATATTCTTAATGTAATTCCGTTGTTATTTGGTGTCTGTTGAACGTTCTAATCGAACGAGAGGTGGCAGATCGATAGATCGTTTTTAACACTACATCTGGTCGAATGTTTACTCACTTTTAACACTGGGTCCGTTCTCCAAATATATTTTCATTGCCGTTCCATTTCTGACAGCAGTTGAAGAAAAAGAGAAATGACCACTTTGCCCTCCCAGTTCTAAGCCGTTCCCCGTCAACATTCGTACTGAAATTTCAGAGTCGATGGTAGTTGAAATCCTCCGTCAGGCGGTCGGTTAAACCGAACAATCAAACTTCACATCAACTGAGTGATGAGCGGAAAAGAATTATTGTTCTCGTACGAACAAATATGAAACACAATTTAAGATCATTCTACAAGAGTTACCATGTGTAATTTATGGTTGTAGCATCCAAGATGCCCTAAAATTTCAGATGATATTTTTTTATTTCATTATCCAAAATGTTTTAAGATTGTAGATAGTATCACCCAAAAAAGGTATCGAACTATCAGCTCTATTAATTAACTTGCAATTATCAAAGATGGCTTGATGCATTGCCGTCCATCGTCGAAGTATTAGAGTTTAACGATCGTCCAACTCAACATCCCAAAGGAAGTGAGTGAATGGTGTGTCTCTTTAATTAGAGTCGGTAACATGAACACGAGGGTAAGATATGCGCCTACCATGCCCAAATATTGAACCTTGGACGAGTGAAGAAACTTAATGCGTCTGTTTCCTTTCCCAACAAACGTAGACTTTAGTAAAAAACCTCAAAGACACAAATATCGTAGAAAAATTTAACACTAGGTAGTCTCGTTCACCGGAAGGATGCAAAAGCTCTCTGTTCGCTCCTGTTTTTAGATCTTTCCCTTACAGAGGTGTGCGAGGGAGCTCGTGAAGATTTACGCACATTTACTTGGCGCAGCCCAATGGCTGGGGAGCTTGAGGCGGCCCGATTTCCATCACTCTACTAAAACTTCCTTCTCCCAGCCACAGCAACTTAAGACGCCTGACCTCCAGAAGATGTTCGCCCCCCGTGACAGAACCTTCTTGTTCGCCCCCCGTGACAGAAGATGTTTGATCCCCATCGATCAAAGGAGCGAAGATGCTTGATCTCTGAAAGTCTGATTAGCCAAAATAGTTGTAGCATCATACAAGCCTTACTCCACAACTTTCTTCACAATTTCATATTATAGCTTATGAGTTTAATCTCTATATAAATTGAAAATAATGTATATTTACTTCTTTTTTTCAAAAATAGGTATAAGGATGTTCTTTCTTTATTCATCCAACATTTCTTAGAGCTAAAGATTTTAGTTACAAGTAAGCTTAATTAACTATTTTGCTCTGCATCTTTTAGACATCTACATATACTTCCATAGAAATTCTACAGGAGATCACCTCGTATGTTTGGAAGATGAATGAAGATACTCACCGGCCGGCAGCTGCTCTCTCCAAACTCCGAATTGTCCCCCGGCGCACCTGTGAGCCCAGATCCTCCCAAGTGTCTCCGCAGAAGTACGATCCGAGTAATTAAGAACAAGCTGACTTCAGATCCTAGCTAGAAATTCAGGGGAACAATCAGAGTTTCTGCAGCTCCGATGTAAACCTGCTGTTGTTTCGTACTTCTCGAAAGCTGGTGCTGTACTGCCGCGGAATGAAACGAGAAACATAGCAATCTAGCTAGAGACTCGACGGCCGACCTGTTTTGGCAGTTGATCAGATCAGAGTGCAGCAAGAGCATGGAAACCAAGATCAGAGAACATCTTCCCAGAAGAAACCACAACACATGAGACCGCGCGCGGCTGAATTCTCTCTTGTTTACCTCCTCGTTCAAGCCTCGATGGATCGTAATTGTAGCCGTGCGATGCACCAGACGGGAGACGGGAGATTTCTTCCGATTTCTTCCGTCTGAGGCTCCGAGATTCGAATTTTTCTAGGGCATGGAAGGAGGAGATCGCGAGCACTTCACTCGCCAAAGCTCACCGAGAAATTCTCTCTTTTAGTAGCCCCGGTGCGGCCACAATTTAATATTGCCACAAAATAATTAATAATGTTAACTTTTTATCCATCAGACAGAAATACAAATTACTCTTCTCGGAATCTCGGGTGAAGTTGGGTCCGGATCCCATCTCCGTTGGATCGGAGAATCCAAAAGACCGGCGCACCGCTAACAAGATCCGAAGACGACGGCGGCTCGCCGTCCCGGCCGACGCCCCCGGTCGGGTCGAGACTCCCGGCGACCGGGGAGGCCAGATGATGTCCAACCGGATCCGGAGCGGCCGGGCATGGTATCCCGAAGGGGCGGCCCCACCTTCACACGTGGTTCTCCACGTCATCAAGCGTGGACCCACCCGGTTCCGTCGTTTCTCCCCTGCTCCTCCAACGCATTATTAAAACGCGGCGACGCCCGTAAAAAGCAGAGCCTCCCCTTCTTCACAGTAGGGAGAGAGAGAGAGAGAACGGTGGCCGACGGAAGAGAGAGGGGGGGGGGGAGAGAGAGTGAGGGGAGAAAAGTCGTAAGTGCCGTTGTCGATGTATCCTATAGATTTCCAGGCGGGGAAGAGAGAGAGAGAAGGGGAGGACAGGAGCGGCTGTGCTGTTGCCACAAAGCACGTTTCAGATCCCTGAGAAGGCCCCTCTTTCTGGGCAGCCTGCGACGGAGGTGGTTTTCCCCGGAGGGCGGAGGGTGAGGGAGGAGGACTGGGGGAGGCGGAAGGGGCAAGTCCTTCGCTTCTGTTCTGTCTCCGGCTGGCTTTCTGTCTTTATCTCTTTCTTCTTGTGGCGGCAAGGATGGGTTGTTCCTGGTAGATAGCGCCGGGGAGGCGGCGGAAGCGGAGAGGAGGGGCGGCGTTTTGGTTCTCGTAACTACAGAAGATGGCGAGGAGGAAGCCGGTGTTGGCGCTGCTGGCGCTCACGGTGCTTGCCCCCATCGTTTTGTACACGGATAGGCTTGCCAGCTTCACCAACTCCTCATGTAAGGCCCTCTACCGGAAAGGTTCAGAAGAATGAACACCAAAAGCGGCCATCTTTTTTTACCTCTTTGCCTTTCTGAATCTTTTACTTAATAATCTCTTTTCTTCATCTATTGCAGCGGACGGAGAGTTCGTCGACGAGGTTTCAACCCTGGTAAGTGCCCGATCGGTGAGATCTGAGTTACTTCTGCCAGTTTTAGCCGTCTCTTGTCCGCTCTTTCTAATAAATCCCTCATTCTGCCTATTTTAGAATCTTGGCGGCGAGGCTGGAAAACTAAGTGCTCTCTCTTTGGTAATCTCCTTCCCAGGCTCTCCCGAACTTCAGATTTTTTTTAACTATGTATATCGTCTTGAGTCACCTCTTTTTCCTTGCTTACGCTGGATCTGGTAATGATGAAACCACAGGAATCTTCTGATGCCGTTAAAAAGCCGATAGGTGTTGTCTATTTGGATAATTCTGTTGATCCCGACGATAATTCCGAACAGCTAGAAGAAATATTAGTGACGGATCCAGTGGAACAAACCCCGCCCTTGGAAGGCAGAGGTACGTCTTTGACAATCTCTTACATGGATAGATATGAACATGCGCATAAATTTCTGATGCATTAGGCCTCTTTCAATTTGATAATTTCCGTGGACATTGAACGGAGTTCCGTTTTGGAAGATCTGCAGAGTACAAGAGCAGAGTCCTGTCTGCAGCAGAAGAAGCAACCCAGTCGGAATCACAGAAGGAGAGTGTGATTCAGCAAGTGACTGACGTAGAGGGTGCATTTGCCAACGGAAATGAGGTCCAAAAGTCTGATTTCATGAGAGAAGCAGATTCTCAGCATATATCGGATGAGGTAGTCTCCAAAAAACATGTCGGTTCATACTTGTTCAATTTCCTTCTATTATATGGATGGTTGGCAGGGTTGTCTTTTCTATGGTTTGCGACATCAATGCTGCTATAAGGGGATCCACCCAGGGTCGAACCTGGGCCTCCCCACCGGGAGACATGTCCACCCAAACGCCAGATGTTCACCACTGTGCTTTCGCGCTGGGAACAGTTGTTGTCGTCACAACTTCTTATGGTGTAGTATATATTTTTGCATATTGCACGTGTATATGGGTTTTGGGTGATTTATTCTTATGTAGGTTGGTACTTCAACGCTCTTGTCAGTGGGAAAAGAGATTTTTGTGTTTCATTTAACTAGAACATGTATTGAGCTTCAACTCTTGGTACTGTAAATGAGGGAGGCAATTGGAGCTTGGCCAAGTGCATAAATAATGAATTCTTTGCTTTTTGAATTGCCAAATAAAACCTCCTAATGATGGCTGCCATCTATGTCATTTTTTAGTTGCAAGGAGCAACCTCTTGTTTTAGTTTTTGTCAGTTTGATATTTCATGTTGTGTATGATTCAGTGAACACCTTATGATTATCAGGTAGATGGCACTTCAAAAAATGTATTGGTTTCTTCATTCATAGACTAAAATTTTACCAGATTCATTCCCCCCAAGAGAGGAGATTTATGTTATGGAAGAAGTCTGGATTTTACCTAGTGACCTGGATAAGGTTTCCTTTTATGCCTAGCCTAAATCAAGCTTTTCCGGTTTCTGAAGTTGTATTAGATTTATTTTGTGCTCGCTTGTAAACATACTTTAGGTTTTTGTCTTTTACAACTATTTTTCTGTTTTCTTTTTTGCTTTTAGGAAATCAAAACACAACCAGTACCAAAACGGTCTTCACTTAGGGTTAATGCACAAGATTCTAGTCAAAGCAGCACTGATAGACTCAACGCTAACATAGCTTTGCCAGATGCCAAGGTTCGCCAACTCAGAGATCAGTTGATAAGAGCAAAAGTTTACCTTGGCCTTGGAGCCACTCGCAGCAATCCTCATTTTGTCAGGGAGCTCAGAGTGCGAATAAGAGACGTCCAGCGTGCCCTTGGTGAAGCAACAAAAGACTCTGAGCTACCCAAAAAGTATGTTACTTTTTGAAGTCCGCATCAGTTGTTTCCCAGTGTGCAGGGTTCCGTCTTTATCTATATGTTTTAACCTTTTGTGCTTTTTAATTTCCAATTTAGTGTCTATGAAAAGCTGAGGGCGATGGAGCAAATTCTTTCAAAAGGCAAGCAGATTCAAGATGATTGCTCTGCTGTTATAAGGAAACTCCGTGCTATCCTCCACTCAACAGAAGAGCAGCTACGTGTGCATAAGAAGCAAACACTATTCTTGACACAACTTGCAGCTAAAACACTTCCAAAAGGCCTGCATTGTCTTCCCTTGCGGCTTTCTACTGAATACTATTTACTGGAGCCAAGTCAACGGCAGTTCCCCAACCAAGACAAACTTGAAGATCCCAGGCTCTACCATTATGCACTTTTTTCGGACAATATACTGGCAGCATCAGTTGTTGTGAACTCCACTGTTTTAAACGCTAAGGTTGGCTTGCCTGCCTGCCTGACCCCTTACTAATTTATGTCTCTTGAGCACACCCAAAATAATGTTTCTGAGTTTGTCTTGCAGGATCCGGCAAAACATGTCTTCCACATTGTGACAGACAAGCTCAATTATGCGGCCATGAGAATGTGGTTTCTTGCTAATTTTCTTGGCAAAGCTACTATCCAAGTTCAGAACGTTGAGGATTTCACATGGCTAAATTCAAGTTATAGTCCAGTCTTGAAGCAGCTTGCGTCACAATCTATGATCGATTATTACTTCAGAACTCATCGTGCCAACTCTGATGCAAACTTAAAGTACCGGAATCCAAAGTATCTATCTATTCTAAATCATCTACGCTTCTACTTGCCGGAGATTTTTCCGAGACTTGATAAGGTGGTCTTCCTGGACGACGACATAGTAGTGCAGAAAGATCTCGCTGGGCTTTGGAAGATTAATATGAAAGGAAAGGTCAATGGTGCAGTTGAAACTTGTGGAGAAAGCTTCCATCGGTTTGACCGATACCTCAACTTCTCGAATCCCTTGATTGCCAAGAATTTCGATCCACGCGCTTGTGGGTGGGCATATGGCATGAATGTGTTTGATTTGGTGGAATGGAGAAAGCAAAAGATAACGGAGATCTACCACTCTTGGCAGAAACTGGTAAGCAATCTACTTGGTTTAATGCTTTAAGTAGAACGATATCCCTCGTGAATGTTGCCATCGAAAGTAACCGTCATACCTGCTTAACCGAGCATGATTTCTATTGGTCAATGCAACCTGAATGTTAGAGGAATAACATACTAATTTGGAGCTTCGTGTTCCTTTTTCTATCAGCAGGCTGGCAAATCCCGTATTTGAGCTTCATCTGCTTTTTTACCAAGAAACATTTGTTATTTACTCCGAAATTGCCTCGATTCTGCCACCCTTTTCTATCATTGGCTTATTTTATCGACAACTTAGCACTAGAATCCTTCCTTCGTTTAAGATTTGCCACCCGAGTATGTTATGCTTTCCATGCTTTTTCACCCTCCGTTTGCCTCCTCATCTTGGCGATTGATCTCTGTCTCTTGATGCAGAACCATGACAGGCTGCTGTGGAAGCTTGGGACGCTGCCACCTGGTTTGATCACATTCTGGAACCGCACATCCCCCCTCGACCGATCATGGCATGTGCTCGGCCTGGGTTACAATCCAAACGTGGGTCAGAAGGAGATTGACAGGGCTGCCGTCATACACTACAACGGCAACATGAAGCCCTGGCTAGAGATCGGCATGCCCAAGTACCGCGGCTACTGGTCGAAGTTCGTCGACTACAACCAGGCTTACCTCCGCGACTGCAACATCAACCCGTAGAAGAGAACGAGAGCAGGTTGAGTGCTGCCCCCTGCCCCATTTGCCGTTGCCATGGCTCTCCAGGTCTCAAGCTTTCTGCCTTTCCTTGATTTTATTTTTCTCTTGACGGGTCGTGGTCGATGATATATATCTTCCATTCTTTTGTTCTTCATCGTCATCTGTGATGGTTGGTGGTAGCCACCCATTCCCAGTGCCCTTGCTGCTCTCTGGTAGGCCTCTCCTTTTCTTTTTCTTTTTTTTTTGTTTCCACGTCGATGCACCAAGTGCAGAGATATGCATCATCTGTACATGATATTTTAAAAGCACTTAGATATGAGGATGTGAGCCACCTGACGCCTGCCTGTGGGCGGTGGCGGTGCCTTCTGACTTCTTCTAAGGAGAGAGCTTCTTCCGGGCATCCCCGTTCGGGGGTGTCAAATAATTATCGGGTGCAGCAGCATGTGCACTTCAACATCATAATTATTCTCCTCCGTGGAAAATATTTCGATCAAATTAAATATTCATCTTACCATAGATCGAGAGATTAGGCCTGAAATTAAGAACTCAAAATCTCTTCAGTGTTGTGCTGTGTCGACGCCGGCGTCCTCTTCCGGGTTCCGGCATGGAGTAGGATTCCGACCAGCCGCTCGGCCGGGGGGACCGCCAGCCGTGGGCCCGGGCACACCGGGCCCGCATCGATGGCCGTCGCCTTGGTCGTGAGCTGGAAATGGGCCCAAGGGCCCTTTTGTCCTAGGCTCTAGTGGGCCCGGCGTCCGTCGCCTCACGCCGGTTATGGCGGTTCACTTGTGGGCCTTCCCCGGGTCCCGTTAATGACCGTCGGCAGGCCGGCGGAGCATGTGGGCCTGCCCTGTGGGTACCTTCCGTTCCGTCGTCGTCGGCTGGGGAAAGGACAGTTCTCTTCTTATACGTATTTATTAGGCATCGGCATCTTCTTATAAATATAAAAAATATATATATATGAGAATTTGCCGGAGTCCTGTATATGCATGCGGCTCTGTCTGAAGGATGGTTGTTCGTACATAAATGAATAATAGAGGAGGAGTTTTGGAGTTAGGGAGGAGGGTGGGGGTAAGGGGACACCGACCGGGGGGGCGTGTACTGAAGCAGAAAGAAGGATCGCAACAAGGAGGACGAGCTTTGATCGGATTGAAGCCACAGGGGATTGATTTATTATTATTTTTTTCGAGTTTGGTCATGAAAGATATTTGATTCCAAGCCCATGTGGTGAGCTTTTGAAGGTGTCTGCTGGAGAACTTGGCTTGTCATTTAATCTGTTGACTGGACCGTTCCGTATTTTCTTTGGGGAAGCCAAGTCTCCTTCGGATAATATTTATTTATGTGGATAGGCCTGAGATGCGTCATTGAAAGAAACCACTCACGTAGACATCGTAAGGCAGACTACTACTCGTACATGTTTTTTTGTTCTTCTTCTCATTCGGTCGTGTTGCGTGTATTAAAGGTGTTTTGGTAAGACGTCTCAATACAACAATAACCTTTGAAAGCCACGTCGTTCTAGCGCATTCAATGTGAACTCTTTATCTTTAGAGGAGGATGACTAGAGTTAATTAGTTTTGCGTTCCGGGAGAGAGATCAGAGAAGAAATTAAAAATCTACACGTTTTATTAAGTCAAATAAAAAAACTACCCATATCTCAACGATGATTCAGAACCTGTTTGTTTGATCGCACGGTGATTCTCAACTGTGCATTTGTTCAATTTTGGAGTGTTCTCGATGGTTTGTGTGGTTGGTACTACAAGGTATTGTATTTTAAAAACAACAATTCTTATTCTAGCATACACGAGGAGAGCTGTCGAAACCAAAATAAAATTATATTAGAGTTGCAAAATCAGGTTAATCATGCGTTTCACCACTCTGTTTATCGTGTCCTCTACAAATATAATCGAACAAATCTCCTATTTCAAAATCTAAAAAGAAACTGATTTTTAAGTAAGTGATTTTTAGCCGAGCCAAGTAACTTATTGCTCGAATTCGATTCATTAATTTCACACGAGTTCGAGTTTGAACATGAATTTTAACAAGTATATTGAACCTTTGTTCAAGATCGACTCGTGATTAACAGAGTCGAGCTTGAGTAGCAACTCGACTCAAGTTCAATTTACATTCACACTTGAACTCGATACAAACTCATCTATATAATTCAAAATCAATCCAAAGTTATTCATCTTCATTGGAGACAAATAACATTGATCGTTTTCATTGGAGACAAATCAAATCTATATGAAAAGGATTATCCTAAGAAACACAAAAGTCGATCATTTTCATTGGAGACAAAGTCAAGCTACTTAAATCCATAGTAGAATTTCTTTGATTATTTAGAAGATGTATATTGATCTAGTAATTTGAGTAACATTAAGATGGTTTAAGATTGAACTACTCTATTTGTATGAGACAAACTCGAGTTAAATTTAGATAAGAGTTAAATTAGATAAGTCAAGTTTGAATAACACTTGGATTTGAGGGCAAGTCAAATTAGGATTGATCTTTATAATCTTAGCTTGCATTAGGTTGTCTAATGTGGCAGTTGATTTGTTCATAATCAAATGTGTAAAGTCTTGATTTCATTTTTAATTTCTTGTGAAACATAAAATTTTAATTATCCACCTCTCAAAATTATCGTGAATGACTAATTAGGTGAATGACTTAAAATTAAGTAGTCTTCAAGAAGTTATTATAATATTCAGATGTTTTACCAAACCGTTAGGAATGTCCAACTTCTGATTGAGGTTACCCATCAATTAGGCCAAAACAATGTTTATAAATAAGAAGTAATCTATTCTGGTGGATGGTCAGCAATGTTTTTGTTCTATGTTTCTGGTTCTGGTGGATTGTCAAAATCTTTTCTTTTTTCTCTTTGATAGATGTGAAACCTTCCTTTTATCATGTTCCCTTCATTATCTTGACTACTTTTCGTTGACTATATAAAAATCTATTCATGTGATCTCGTGAGTTCTTGTCCTACGTATTAATACGAGACTACGTATTAATACGAGATATTGCGGAGCCGACTTATCTTTACAAGTATAGATTCTCAAAATTTGATAATGACTTCAATAAAATTTTACTTTAAATGTCCAACTCAATAGCAAAGAAATAGATTAATATGAAAAGTCAATTAGATCCCCATGTATATTAATTATGAGCTATGATTGGCTTACTATATATATATATATCAAGAGATTATATCTATATATTATGTGGCTGTTGGCCGGTGGATGATATTATTCTTGTTTACAAAAATGCAACTTAAAATTGTTATGTTGTAAGATTTGTTTTTAAGTCAAATGAGATCAATATCGTTGTGGAAAATTAATTGAGATAGGCAAGATGCTGTCGACACAGATAAAGCTGAAAGTCAATTCTTTACTCATGAAATGCTGGGTGGAGTTGGGCTGACCAGCCAACTTGCCTGACTTGGTTAGTCTTGGGCCTAATCAAGGCCTAAATCGGTCGATCCGGCCGGGGTGAAACGGGCCTACGACTTGGGTCAGCCAAGATCAGATAGGATCAGATGAGTCGGTCTCAACTCGCCTCGTCTCTGCTAACTTGTTCCGATATGGATCGACCAGGGTCGTCAACCCGGCACAGGTGACCCGGGTCGGTTGAGGCCCAACCTACTCGTTATGGACTTAGATTTGCCTTTACTAATAACGAGTCGTCTCACCTGCTAACGAAATAATTGAAGTAAATAAGCAATGAAATTTTATTCCAGGTTCATGGGATCATGGCATGTTCACTGATTTTGGCTAGAGTTTAATTTCTGAGTTGATATTTGAGAACCAACTTATGTGTTGATTTCAATAGAATTAATCACATGTGGGCCAACCAACCTCCATATTTCCAGGATGTAGAGAAGTATCTTGCGAGACTCATGGGTCTTACTAATTGTTGTTATTATTATTTTAATTATTATTTTTTTTTGCAAATTGGGGGAAATTAGTGATGTAAAGACAAGACAAAATCCTACACAACATATTGGAGTCCCCTACATCCACGGTTGAAAACATTTACTCTTTTACTTCTTAGACAGGTATTCTGCATCGAGTTTAGTAATGCGGGTCACATTAAGAATTAATTTAGGATTAAGGTATATATAACTACAAGTCCTATTTGATTATGATCGATTATGTTGCAAGTGGGGGTTGAATCCGAGAGGTTGATCAGGTGAGCAAAGCTTGAGTTGAATGAGTCTAAGTCAAATTAAAGATTGATTTTCTTATAACTCTAGTTGGAATATACCTTAGGCTGCCTGCATGCCTTGTGTATAAATAAATTACAATTTTTATATAAAAAAATTTGGCCACTTGATCCGACGTGACCGGAAAAACAAAAACTCTATTGTGATAGAAAGAGACAAAATATCTAAATTCAAATGTTTTTCCGGTGCGACGACTGATATGTGACGTCCGGATGTGCGAGGGCAAAGAGATCAACCAGACAGAGGCAGGGCAGAGATGATGCGGGAGGTGGGGGTGGTGGAAGGGGTTTGGAGGGCGGGACTGAAGGGGTTGCTGCAGGTGGGCAGAGGGGGCGCCGAGAAGGGTGTTATCACCAAAAAAATGAAGTGAAAAAAAAGGGGGAGAGGAAGAAGACCGCGCGGCCGCGCGGTAGTGGGCCGCGGTGATGGCCGGCCCAAACAAGGGACCGAACCCTCTGTGCGGAGGAACCGTGCCCGAACAGAGCCAAAAAAAAGGGTTAAAACAAACAGTCAAATAAAATTAAATAAAAATCTACCTCTTTAATCAACAAATCGAGACTAGTTGGGGGGTCGACTAACCATCCGCCCCTACGTCTCAATTTAACCTAAAAGAAAATCAAAATTCGGACTAGTTGGGGGGGTCGACTAACCATCCGCCCCTACGTCCTTAAGGTAGACATACAAAGGTCATAAAAAGACCCCAATGTCTTACCATCTAGCTATATATGAGGCCGTGCATGATCAACATGCTGTTAAGCCGATTACATGCTAAAAAAGAAGAAGAAGAGGGAAATGGAGGAAATACCCATAAGTCTATCTAAGGACCGGGTATATTCCCTCATAAATTGACAAGTTCATCGTATCCAATGAGGATTGAGTGAAGATGGTCTCAAAACAATCAAGTTGCAATGACATAGGACCAAGCAATGAGATGGCATGTTCGGTTTACAAATGATCTTGAACGGAGGATCAATAACCCCATGAAATTGAGAGGATTGTAAAAAAAATGATGAAATAAAACAAAATAAAGCAACCTGAACATAAATAAAAGAAAAATCTCTTGGGCCATTCCGGGTCTGAAAATACAGAGAGTTGGAGAGCTGAATTTAATAAAAAAGTGGGGGTAAGTAAAATTTCCTAAGGTTAAAATAAAAATCTGAAATTCATAAAAATCTGAAACACATAAAATCTGGAATATACAAAATTCTGAAAACCTGAAAATATTAGAAACAAATTAAAATCCGACCCAATTCAATAACACACAACCTTTAATAATTAAACAATTCTAAAGTCCACGTCCCAACCAGAATCTGGAAGGCACATGGGCAATTTATGGGGTTTATAGAAATCTGGGAATTTAAGACTTGAAGCTTAATCTAAAGAATCCGAAACATGTAAGGTCTGCAAAATTAAAAATTTGAAAGTTTAAAATTTTAAAAAAACTGAAATCTAAAACATATTCTGAAGTTGAAACATGCAGAATCTGGAAAATCTGAACTCTAGATTCCTGAAGTCTGAAGGTTTAAAATCTGAACTCAAAAAAAATTGAAATCTGAACTTCATATCCGAAGATAAAAATATGAAATCCAAGCAAATCTGTAATCTGGAAACTGTAAGATTCGAAATGATCAAAATAACATCATAATAAACCTGTAAACAGAAATCAAATCAAATTAAACCAACAAGCAAATTAAACTAAAATTAATTCAAATCATAAGAATAGTCAAATCTGAAATTTGAACAAATCAGAAGTTAATGAATAAAACTTTAACCAACTCAAGCACCAGTTTATCAAAACTAAAATCATTAATTCTTAATCAAACAGAATCCATTCAAACAAAAAGTGTATTAAAATCCATAAGCAAAATTCAATTTCTGAATTAAGTCATATCAATGGGAAACTTGTAAAGCACATTTGAATCAAATAAACTTAAATCAATCCAGCCAAATTTAGATAAATAAATCTAATTAAACTGAATCTCATCTAACAATGTACTTGAGATCAAATCACAGTAAATCATCAAGATGCTAATAAAGCCCACAATCCATATAATTTCCAACCTAAGTAACAAGTTCCAATCAACCATAGCTTAAACAATCCAATCTCGTGAATCAAATCCAAGATTAACTCTAACTAAATAATTCCAGTGCAAGATAAACTTAAACTAATAACCTCATAATTCAGATAATCTGGAAGTCTTTTTCCAAACAAACCAGATTCTGTAAGCTAAGCCCAAATCCCATTCAAAATCCAACAATAAACAAGTTGCCAAAATTCAATTAAACAAACTCAAACTCAAACAGAATATAAATCAACAAATAACTCAAATCAATCAAATTCAACTTAAATCAAATCAAATTCAAACCAAATCAAACAAAATTCAAATCAACTTAAACAAAAAAAATAAACATTAATGGGGTGTTTGGTTGCATGATAATACAGATTTTTGTTTTAATTTTTAAAAATTGTAAGAAAACTCGTTAAACAAGGTGTTTGGTAACCACGACAATTTTATGTTTTAAAAGTGATTCTCTTCTTAAACAAAAAAGAGGATCTCACCTCTTTCTTTTTTCTTGTGGTCCCCAACTTTGTTTGGTCATGTGTGGTAGTTACTCTTTTTTGTAATCACATCCCTCCAGACATGATAATTTTATGTCATGAGTTGGTTCACTTTTTATTTTAATACAATTTTTTATCATGAAAGTGTACAAAAAATTATCATGCAACCAAACACCCCATAAGTGCTTGCATTCCATCAAGTTCATGGGGCTGTCTTCTCCTGTGTATGTGAATGTTTATTTTTGTGGATGCATGTCTTCTACTTCAATGGATTGCTATGACGGATAATCAAGGGTATTCGAGTATTCTCGATGTAATTAACGTCGGATCTTCGCACCATCCGACGGGGAGAGGTCAAAATAAATTTCAAAGAACCTAACAACCTCAATTTATAATTTATACATACCATTGACCCTAGCTAGTACTTCTATGGTATACCACCTATTTTCCTAAGAAGTCAACGCCAAGGTCTAATTCAAATTCAAATGGAAAATGAATTTCCAAAATCCAAAATCTTAAAAAATGTTTCGAATTTTGAGGTCACATCAACATCACATTTTATACTAAGGGTCGGACGAAGGACGGCGCCCGGTTTGCAAAGACGGCCAACTTGGAAGAATAATAGAGGTTCGGGCATCCGCCACGAGAGTAAGAATAGGGGTTTGGGCATCCACCGCGAAAGGAGAGAGGGAGGATCGATCTCCGCCGGAAGAGGTAAAAACACGTCACAGCGCAAGAATCAAGATTTTTTTTTTTCAAATCATCGACTTCAATCTCTTTGGTAGGGATGCAAACGAACCAATGCACCAACTCAAGTTCGGTTCGATAAAAATTCGGCTCGTCTCATTTATTATGTTAAATGAACAGATCTAAACAAAAAATAAAATTTGACTCATTAAATGAGTTGAATCTGAACAGACTCTTGCTCAACTCGATAAGATCGCGAGTGGCTCGATTAAACATTATATTGTACATTTATTTTTTAAAATTATACTGTGAGTATTAATAGTTATATATTGTCACTTAAATATATTAAATGATTTAAAAATTGAATCGAAACTTAGATTGAGTTTCGTAAATAAGTTAAAATATGGAGTTTCACGGATGATTTTTTATTAATTTCGAGTCTTATAAACGAATTTGTATATAGTTTAAACTTGAATGTGAATTAAATTCTAGTTTAACCACTACTCTCGAGCTCAACTCGACTCGATTAATAAACGAACCAAACTTGAACAAAGGTTCAACATACTAGTTAAAACTCGAGTTTGAACTCGAACTCGTGTAAAATAAATGACTCGAGTTTGAACATCGTACTACTCTACTCGACTCGTTTGCATCCCAACTCTTTGGTAAGAGGATTAATGTCCTATTCGACTAGGACTCAACACATTACTAAAATTAAAGATCGGATCCGACTCATACTAGAAGATCTAATAAAGGAAACTTGAGAACTAGAAACTGTGATCGGACTCAAGCTAGAACACATAATTAGAAACTCTAGAGTTTGACTCGAACTAGGACACCGAATTAAAAAAAGAAAGAAAAAGGAAATCCAAATCAAACTCAAATCCAAAAATCTCTTATTAACCGACCTGGTTCCTCGTCGGGGCTTTTTTATTTGATTGATTGTAAATATTTGAAAACACTGCACTTGTTCTATTTCAAGGTATTTTTCGGTTGCTTGGTAAACGTAAAGTATTGTATTCTGGAAAAAATGGTTATTATTCCAAATTACACAGAGGGAGTGAAAATCAACACGTAGTCCCTACTTTGCCTTTCATTCCTTTTACAGTTTTACGGGGTGTTTGGTTACATATTTATATTTTTAGAAATTGTATTATTTTTTTTAAAAGAGATATTTGACAAGTTTGACAATTTTATATTTTAACAATGATTTTCTTCTTAGATAACAAAAAAAAATCTCACCTTCTTCTTTTTTCCTCGTGGACTCTCACTTTTTACACTTTTTTATTATCACTTCTCTCTATGACAATTTTATGTCACGATTCATATTTTTTTAATATCATTTCTAATCATAAAAATTACCAAAAAATTTATTGTATAATCAAATATTTCATTAACTTTTGTTTAAAAAAATATTATTTTAAATATTTTTAAATAACCTTTTTCAGAGAATACCCCGGAATTTGTCCGCGGCGAACTCTGGAAGAAACGGGGAATCCGTCCGTCGACGCCGACCCGTCGGCCTACCTCCATACGCCTTAGCGAAGAGGGAGAGGAAGAAGGCAGCTTGGCATCCATGGAGGCGGCGGCGGGGGCGAGAAGGGGGAAGGGCCCGTTTGAAGGGCTCTACAGGTTCGTGATGCGCCGCAACTCCGTCTATGTCACTTTCGTTATTGCAGGCGCCTTCCTTGGCGAGCGGGTAGGTTTTTCTTCTCTTCCCTAATGGTATTTGTTCTTCAAATGTCTACGATCTAGGCCTCTTGTCCTCTGGATCTCCATGGAACCGAAAGAGCGTTGCTCATCTGTTCCCCGTTGTCATCTTGGTTGTCTGCGAGAAAAAGTTTTGGTGGATATTATTAGCTAAAAAAACGTATATTAAGCACCAGAATTTGCTGAACGTCATCCGTGTCTCCGCCTATTATTCTTCTGGCTACTACTGTTTTTTCATTCTTGCGAAGTGTAATGGAACTATGGAAGACACAATCTTGCTCACATGTATGCACACAGTGCACTGTTGCGGCTTGTATACCATTCCTATATTTTTCTTTCCTGCCCGATGCATAAAATACCCCTTCATTGTTCTACTGCTACTGGTCATGCATTTTCATTTGCTCTGATAGGGAGTTCATCGGTTACCACTCAGGAAGAGGCGCACATATACACGCCTGAAAACCACTTTGCTTACCTGGGAAAACGAAACATGTGAGCCGAAGAAGAAGTATAAAGAGATAACACATATTTAGACATTTCTATCAGATAGTGCAATATCACAGCAACTATGCCGCCTCCTCTGCCTATGATTTGGAGGTTTCTGAAAATTTGTGATTGGAATCCAAACGTGAGAAAAACAAAAGGATATGCTGTTTTATGAAAATAAGAAGTATAAAGATCATTTCTCTATTGAATTGAGTTTGCCCCAAATTAACCTTTTGATCAATTTCAGTTAAGCCACACTCATATGACTGAAGGATGGTAATAGATAAACTTCAAAACATAGCATGAGCTAATTGGCATATATGCCCATACACTTCATGATTCATATGCACTCCATGTCGATAGTTGTCTAGTTGTCATATCAAGATGGACAAGTTCTGCAAATGGCTTAGGGACAAAGGAAATTCGGGAGATAATGCATTATACTTAAGTGCTTAAAGGAAATTTCAGGAGAAAGAAAACTTAAGATTTGTATTCCTCCTACTGGTTCGATACCTGGTGAGGGAAATGGATCTCAGGACTCAGGAGTCAGGATTTGTGATGAGTCTTTCTCCTCTAACCAGTGAGGTCTGCGATGAGGGAGCAGCCACCAGCGGCTCCAGAATGGTACTTTAGGACCTCATTTGAAGCATTTAAGGTGTCAAAAGTGTCTTCCTTGGTAGCATTGATGGTGGAAGTGATCACATAGACATTGTAGGCCAAGTCAAGAGTCAAGACAGAGAGTGGCCGCCTCTCCTCACCTTGTGACCGGTCTATTAAGGGTTTTGTCTTTGACATCACACTTGCACTTGTACATACTTTAATTTTCTTCTATATAATATGTTGACACTTCCTGAAAGGTATATTCTCATTGTGGTTTGAGAGTTTTTTGTTTTGGAATTAAAGTTGCTTGGTTTGAATTAATAGTTCAGTTTGAATTAAATGTGAATATTGTTTTAATCCGAACACTTAATGGCCACAGCAGTATGACTCCTAGATACATCCATGTGAGAATAAGAGCTCTGCTTGTATAAAGTAGAATGCAGTTTTCATGTGATTAAGAACACTAGTACGGTCTGACCATTCTCAGATACGAAACATCAATCTAACCCAACAGAATAAGCCTTCTTCATGAAAATGAATATCATATGAGCGGTATGTTAATACCAAGTCCTTGCTCCTCATATCAGCGTTACTTAATTGCACTTGTACTTTCTCATGTTATACTTTATGTTCATACAAATTCTCATGGCTGATAGTTGTTATCAAATTCCACTTTGTTACATTAGCATTAAAACTTTATGGTGTAGGCGTTCAATTCAGTTTAAGGTGTTACATCATAGAACTTGGTGCTGATATGGGAAAATGCATCATTTATCCCATTATTATCTCTGTGCCATGCAAGTATGCCCTGGTAGCAGCAGGAAGGTTTGAAAAAGAAGTCTCTGGCTTGAAGATATTGAGCTTTAAGCTTGATTTGTCTGAAGATGGGGAAATGAGAGCTGAGTGGAGGGGTATGAAGACCTGGTTTCTTTGAGAGTTTTCAGTTCAGTTCTTGGTCCGCAGAGGTGGATGGGTTTTGTGTGAAGCCTTCGTGTAGATGGACGGCCCTGTTGAGGTTACCATCTTTCACCTGGTGGTTGAGGTTATTGAAGCGATTATCAGACCTTTCAGGTCCTTTGCCGTGAAGGACGACCAATTCCTGTTATGGTCAGAGGGGGGGCTCAATAGGCATCTGGATGGACTGCTATGTTCTGACAGAGAAGGAATGCTTTGTGGTGGTTGCTTTGGAACGGGCAAATTACAGCGTACTTTTGTGGTTCGAATATGCACAGAGAGTGGAGAATAGTTCTGGCTTACTGGTGTCAGAGGTGTGGGATGGGATGACCAGGGTTCATCTTTTCGGTGAAACTGGTGGCGTCCTCAGGAAGAGCCGGCGTTTTGGGGGTGCTTCTCTTGGACACTAGGCACGGGAAGGCTTGAGATTCAAATCCGGTGGTGTGTTCGGGTGGGGGAAATGTACAGTCTCCGGACTGCGACCCACTTCGTGGAGGATCCAAACTACTTAAGTTGTGGACTGGGCGGTTTGCCTTTGTTGGCTCAGTCTCCGTGCGTTGGCTGTGAACTGGTGGACACTGAGTGTCTCGATGGGCCTGAACCAGGCCGGGGCAGGGCGATTGATCCATTTTCGCAAACCAGCTGGGCTGCTTTTAGCGGACTGGCCGAACCATCTTCTTGTCCACCTCAATGCATGGCAACATGTGACCTGGCTCGGGGGGCAACAGATTTCCAATTTGGTCGGTCACTTGTGGGACATTCCTGTGGGTATGTGGCAGGTGTAGGGGTGAGGGCATAGTTGTCAAGGCGACAAGGCACCCAAGACGTTGAAAGGTATCAATTCCGCTTGGGTGACAAGGCGGCCTCTTAGGCGTCACCTAGGTGGTATTCAAGGAAGGCTGGATCGGGGGGTCGGTATATATAAAAATATGCATAAATATAATTATATTTTTATGTTATAATTGAATATGAGTGTTTTATCTATGTATATAAGTAAATATGATGTGTGTGAAAGAGAGTTAAAATATATTTTTATAAAATTTAAGTATATAACATATTTATGATTATAAAATTTTTATACGTGCGATAGTATAAGTGATAGTAAAATATTGCTATAATATTATTAAGTGGGAGGGGGGCGCAGAGTAGTCGCGGATTGACTTATGTAGTCAGGTCGCGGGGGGTTGTCAGGGGGGCAAAGTCCCTCCGAAAGAAAAAAAGTACTTAATAGTATAAGTGATCTTACATATGTAATTATGAAAGTGTGGGTATTTATTTTTAGATAAGGAGTTAATCTTGATAAATTAAATGTGAGAGAGAGGGAGAGAAGAGAGAGCTAAAAGAGAACTATATAAATTTTAAATATATAAATTGTGTTTATAATCATAAATTTTAAATATATATGATAGCATAAGTGATAGTGAAATGTATTAATATGTTCAAACTATCATTAAATAGGTGTCCCTTGTGGGGGTATCAAGGGGAAAAGCCCCCAAAATTGTTTTTTTTAATCATGCAAAAATACCTAGGGCGTCTTGCCTGGGCGCTTAGGCAGGCACCTTAGATGCTTTGGGCGCTGTTGGCACCTAAAATTTTCATATGGAATCTGACAAGAAAAAAAAGGGGGAGTTTTATAACTCGAAGTGATATGCTTGCTTGACATACAAAAGTCGTTCAACATAAATATGAATCAAAGTCCCTTTTTAAATCTACAAGGATTGAGATTGATGTTATTTAAGTGAGATAAGGGCATGGTGGTCAGCGGCTAGATTAGGCATTGGCTCATTTTTTTTATTCACTTTAAGTCCAATCTCAAGCCCAGTTGTGGCTCATATGTGTTGCAAAAAAAAGGGGGCGGGGGGCCAAGTATGCATCATCATGGGAAGCCCATTAAGAGGTCCAATTGGTGTTGACAAGCCCTCATTATGCACGTGCCCAAAGCCAAGCCGATTGGAGTATATTTTGAAGATCCTTCGTACGTCTGTAAGATGGGCAAGGTCTCAAAAGAGGGTGAGAATCCCTATCGGAACCAATCCAGTCCGTTGAAAAGAGTTAAGGAGACCCACGACACTGCCCCCGACTTGCCATATCTAGCTGCTGGAGAAGGGAAGGAGGCCAGCGGTGCCATAACAGGCAACCGAGAATTGCGCAATGGAGTCGTAACGCGTCTTCTGTGATTGAAATCCCTCCGAGCTGGTCTCGGAGTAGGATTTCTTCTTTCGGAAGGACTCCCGACGTCACAAGGGAAGTCGGGAGCCTATATAGGGGTGGCCCGAGCCATCGGCACGGAGAGAGGAGAAAAGGCCGAGAGAAAGAGGGGGAGAGCGGACCTTCTCCTGAAGACCGGGAGGCCACACGGAAGCCACCTCTGCCGGAATCCCCTCCGGAGCAACTCGACGTCGCAGGAAGCCCTTGCGGAAACCGCCGGAAGTCCCTCCGGAAGCCACTTCAGTCGGAACCTCCCCCGGAGCTTGGCGTCGTCGCCGGAACCTTCCCTTGCAGCAGTAGTCGTCGCCGGAGAAGCCTTCTTCCCCCTCCCTTAGGGCCGACGGCCCCTCCTTCTTCCTCTGCCGGTGCTGTCGCCATCGAACGAGGCCGGAAGCCGCTGGAAATGGCGTCGTGCTGCCGCCGGGTGCCGGAAACCGTCGGGGGTGCACTGTAGCCGCAGGGAAATATGTTCCCAAACTTTGGTCCAGCGTGGAAATCCCGTGGGGCCCACCAGGAGAAGAAAACGCAAAAAAAAAGAAGGGCGCGACCGGGCGAAGCCGGCCGCCCCTGCGGAGGTGGACCGCCGGTCCAGAACAGCATCCGGCCGGTCCAAACAGTGCAGGGCCCTTAAAAAAATAAAAAAAATAAAAAAATTCATAAATTAAAGGACCTTCACCCTTGGACCGTGGGATGGCCATGCGCTAAACCATAGGTCAATGAGGTGACATCCTTGGGAGGTTCTCCATTTTTTTAGTCTCTTAACGCCTATAAAAAGGCCATATGAGATTTAATTTTCTTTGTGGGGTCGATTTTCGATACCCAAAATTCATTTGAGATAAATTTCTTGATGCTTATGAAGAGCTATGAGAAATTTAATCTTAAAAAAAAGAAAAAAAGAAAAAGAAGAGAGTTGTTATGCAAGTCAATTTTATTTTTTATGCCCATGCAGGGCCATGAAAAAATTAGCTCGGAGTTAAGTTTTCGTGGAACATCTCCGTACAGGTTGAATATTCATACGCCCTGTTAATAAAATTTTCTTTTGGCGCCACAAAGAAGTGTCGTTGATCTTTTTCTTTTACATCCCATGAATTCAATCCGATCTGTCAAACAATGCAGAAAGAGAGAGAATAAAAAAATAAACAAATTTAAATCAAACTTCTTAAATTAAAATTCAAACACCAATCAAATTCAATTCAAACCCAATTCTTAAATTAAACTCAAACAAAATTAAACCAAACAAACTCCATTTCAAGCCAAATCTGACTTGAACAAATTTAAATCAATCCAAATCTTTTTTTTTAAATCAAACCTTTAAACAAGTTAACTTTAACCAAACAAGTTTAAAACAAACTGAAATTAAATCCATCCATAAACAACTTTTAACTCAAATCAATTCTAACCAAATAAACCCAAATTCAAAACCTGCAACCAAAATCTGAAATAAAAAATATACAGCAATTTGTAATTCTGAACTTGTAAGATCCGAAAACTGTAAAAATTCTGTAAGGGGCCCAAATCTGTAAAGAAAGAAAATCCAAACTTAAAGAAATCAAATGAACCACCAATCTGAAATGTAACTTTGGAATTGAAACCTGGAGGTTTGAAATCTGAACCCCGAGATCAAAATCCGGAAATAAAGGCCTGAAAATTCACTGAACCCTCAAGCCAAATTTAAAACAGAACTCAAATCAAATAATTGAATAAGTCAAATCCCAAATCCACACAACCCAAACAGGTCCGAAATCTGTATGCTTCAAGAAATCTGAACGTACTAACTCAGATTAAATCAAAATCAGTTTTGGCCAAACTCAACTCCAACTAAATTAAAAATGCAAATTAATAAGTAAAATCCATTGCAAACTAAATCCTAGTCAAAACCAACCTTGTCAGATCCATTCTTAAAACAAAGCAAGCCAAATGAACCCAAATCAACAAAACAAGTCATCAAACAGGTTCTATTAAATTTAAAACAAATCAGATTCTGAGCAAATTCATCAAACTCAAATTCAAATCATTGTTAACTTAAACAAATTCGAGACAGTTAAAAATCATTTCACATGAACCATCAACTAATCAAAATCTCAATCGGAACTTCAATCCAAATCCCAACAGAACCTTAAAATAAAATAATCAGAATTATAAGCCAAATCAAATTCAAATTCAATTTCATACTAGACCAGAATTAATTCCAATCAAGTTTAATAACAAATCAAATTTTCCTTAAATCCCTCAAACACCAAAATCAGAGCCTGTACAAATGTAAATTGAAGGTTGTGGGATTAAGAATTTTTGTCAAACAAATTCAAATCAAACCCAAATTTCTCAAGTTAAATCCATTCCAGTAAACAAATTTAATTTAAGACAAACCATATTCCATAAGTTAAGCCCAAATCCCACTCAAATCAATAAGTCAAACAAACTGTCTTAAAATTAAACCAAGTTTTAAAAAAAATCAACAAATAAATTCAAATTGAATCTGATAAGCAAATCATGAACCAATCCATTCAACAGGAACCAAACCTCCCGGTTACAACTCAAATGAAATCAAATTCGAATCAGATTAAAACTCACACTGAATCCAAATTTCAACCAATTAAAATAAACTCAAATTCAAACTAAATCAAATCAACTCAAATACAAATCAAACTTTCCAAATTAAATCTAAGTCAAGCTCAATGAAGCAAATCCAAATTAATCAAACAAGGCAAAATTCAAATTCAACTCCAATCAAACTAAGTTTAAATAATTCGATCCCAACAAAATTCATTTAAATCAGCTTTAACAAATCAAAATTAAATTCAATTTAATCAAACCAATTCAATTCAAATCAATTTTAACCAATTCAATTCAAATCAAATCCAAACTAAACTCAAATTAAATTCAAAGGGAATTAATTGTTTGCATTCCGTCGATTTCATGGGATTGTTTTCTCCTATGTGTGAATGCTTATTTTTGTGGATGTATGTTTTTTCAAGGGTTTTCGAGTAATCTCGATGTAATTAACGTCGGATCTTCGCACCATCCGACGGGGAGAGGTCAAAATTAATTTCAAAGAACCTAACAACCTCGACGTATAATTTTATACATATCGCTGACCCTAGTTAGTACTTTTATGAAATATCATCTATTTTCTTACAAAGTCAGTACTAAGGTCAAATCAAATCTAATTTAATCTAATCCAAATTTAAAAAAAAGAAAATGAATTTCCAAAACAAAGAAACCTTTAGGTTTTTGAGGTTACATCAGGCGCCTAGGCAGGCACCTTGGGCGTCTTTTTGGGCTCCCCAAAAGGTGCCCTGGCAAGGCGTCCAAGCAAAGGCGCCATGGCACTTAGGCGCCAGCGGTGCCTAGGTGTCCACCTTGACAACTATGAGTCAGGGGTACATTTCTGAAGATAAACGATCAAGTGGATGTAGTAAGATTCAGTGCTTAGGGGGCTCTCAAATGTTCTGGCATGCTGTGTAAGGGGACATACTCCATTCTGTCTTTGGTGATGGTGGTACTGTGACAGGAATCCAATTGTGTTAGGTTGGATGAAGTAGTGGCTGTGTTGCAGTCTGATGCTAGTGCGGGCCATTCCAACAGTATCCCTGTGTTGTCTTGACCTAAGGAGTTCAGTGGGGAGCCACCCTCTTCTGTGGGCCTGCAGGTGGGGGTGCCAGTTTGACTGATTTTGATTTGGGCCATTTGGCTTCTTTTGCTAGGCCTTTGTGACATTATCAGTATGGGTGAAGCAGGATTTTGGTTTTTTTTCGGTCAAGAAGAAAAAGGTGAGGGTGTTCTTATTGAGTCTGCAAGAACTAGTAGCAACGATCGATGTGAAGACTAGGGCTCCTAGGCAAGCCTAGTCTAGAGTCGGCACTAGGGAACTCAAATTCTTGCTTAATAACAACTGTCTTTCATATGTAAGGAGAAAGAGGTCTGGTAAGGATATCATCATGGTGGCATGACGAAGATCTCTAGTTGGAACATTAGGGGCATCCATGGGAAAGAGAAGATAAAGCAGCTTAGGAATTTGGTGTCTTCTCTGAAGCTAGATATTGTTTCTTTGTAGGAGACCAAATGTGATTTTGCAATTGAAAAAGACAAAGGTTTTTTTTAGTATTGACTGCTTGAGAGGGTTTTCCTTTTCTCCCTTACTTGGGAGGTGCAGTGGGATTACTATTCTATGGAATGATGCAATGTTGGAGGTAGTAGTCCTGAGTACCATGTTCATTCTCGCTGTAAAATTTTGTTGCAAAGCCACTAATACGTAGTTTTGTTTAGCCAGTGTGTATGATCCTTTGTGTGCTGATGAGAAGACTGTTCTATTGTGATCTAAAAGAGCTGATAGGGGCCAATATGGAGTATGCTTGGTGATTGTGGTGATTTCATTGTAGTCAGAAAGCCAGGGATAGATACAATCATCACAGATGGTCGGAGGAGATGGCATTGTTTAATATTTGCATGAATGAGTTCTCTATTGGAGATACATAATAAGCTTCTTCAGTTTACTTGGTCCAATTTTTTGGCTAACTTCAAATTGGATAGAATTTTTATCTCTTCTTGTTGGGTGGATCATAAGGGAGTTCTAGATTCTTTCCATCCACCGAGAACGGTGTCTGACCACTTTTTTATTGGCATCTGACATGATCAGTTTGCTCCTAGTGGCGGGAGGAAGTTTCACTTTGAGTTGGCCTGGTGTAGATATCCGACATTTTTGAGTCGGATTCAGGAGTGGTGGAATGAAATACCTTCTAGTTTGTCCTTTTATGCTACAACTGTGTTTGTCTCAAAATTGAAGTATGTCAGAAATATGTTACAAGTTTGGGCTGACTCTATGTACAAACAATCTACTTGTAGGGGAAAGGTCCTACTGGGCTGGTTGGAGGAATTTAAGCAACTTCATGACAAGGGGATGCTCTCTGAAGAGTTAGAGTGCTTGGTGAGATGCAAAAGTAGAGTACAACAAGCAGAGTGTATTGATGGTGACGAAAGGATAGGGTTTGAGTGGGTTTTCCCACATTCAGGTCTCTGAAGAAAAGAAGGAATACCTTTTCTGATCTGCGGGTTGATGGTGACCCAAAGATAGGGTCTGAAGAGAAGAGATTGGACTAGTTACTGTTAGGTTCTACAAGAAACTCTTCAAGGAGGATGTGAGCTGGAGAACTTTGCCGAATGTGCCTTTGCAAAATAAGTTGGCTGAAGCTCATACAGACATGGTTATTGATTCTATCTTAGAGGAAGAAGTGCTTGAGGCTATCAAGGCTATGGATCCTTATAAGCCCCCCTACCCCCTTCCCGCGGGGTAGATGGGTTTTCAGTAGTTTTTTACCAGAAATGTTGGTAGATTGTGAGAGCTGATTTTATGGCTATGGTTACAGAATTTGAAGGCCGTCCTAGTTGCATCAATTTGCTGAATTCTTGCTTCCTAGTTCTTCTCAAGAAGGAAAATGTTCTTGATATCAAAGACCGACCCATCAGTCTACTTAATTATAGTTGCAAGATTATTTCTAAATTATGGCTGCAAAGTTAAGCAGACACATTGAAAAGTTGATCAGGCTGGCCCAATATGCTTTCATCCCACTAGAATGATTCAGAGCTAGGTTTTTCTGGCAAGAGAAGGGAGAGGTCTTCACCTAGTTGCGTAGAATCATGTTTACAGGAGTAGAGAGGGAGGAGGAGCTGACCTTCTCCCCGTTGAGAGTGTTAATAGGGCCCTCCTTGCCAAGTGGTTGTGGAAGCTCAACCATGGGGCGACTCTGTGGTGTTTGGATTGCAAGATCTAAGTATGGGATGTTGGTTAATGATGGTTGGGTTCATGACTTCAGATCTAGCAGCAGATCGTGTAGCATTTGGAAAGTTATTTTGCAAAATAGGGATCTATTCTATGCTTTCCCCTATATTGTTGTGGGTAATGGCAGGAAAACATGTTTTTGGATTGACAGATGGGGAGGAAATTTGAAGCTTGAGGATTGTTTCCCATTAATATTCAACCTTTCAACAGATAGAGATGTTAGGTGTCCTCTGTGTGGGATGATGAGGCTGTGGGTGACAAATGGTCCTTGCCCTTCAGAAGAAATCTTAAGAAAGAGGAGCTGGAATTTGCAGCAATGGTAGACTTTCTAAGTGCCTTTTCTTGTGTCCCAACCCAGGAGGATAGGCTTCTGTGGACCCCCAAGGGAGGAATCTCATCCATCCTCAATAAAATTTACTAGCATGAGGCTAGCTTGGGGAGATATAGAAGTGCCGTGGTGGAATGTTGCTTGGTCGGCAATGTTTCCTTTCAAGCTCAGTTTGTTTGTGGAAACTTTGCAGAGGGAGGCTTCCCACCAAAGTTTACCTTCATAATATTTTCAAGAGGGGGTTGGTGCAGTGTATTTTCCATGGTTATCATCAGGAAGATATTGACCACCTCTTTGTGCATTGTGGGGTTATCAGCTGTCTGAAATATTTGTTTGAGGAGCTGGAATTTGCAATGGTCGGACCCTGACTCAAACCATTAGTCTCATTCAATAGTGGAATAGCATGTGTCCGGGGAGCAACAATACTTCTTTTTGGAGTCTTTCTCTATCGGCAGTGCTTTGGTCCATCTGGAGGATGCGGAATTGGAGAATTTTTTATGACCTCGCTTCCATTCTGTTGCTAGCTGTTGTCTTTGTCAAGGATTGATTTTTTGCACATTTGGGATCCATGCCAAATTCTCAGGTTTTTGGTGCCCAGACGATGGCATGGAAGGGTGTTGTTAGGTAGTTTGTAGTTTTTTAGGTCGCCTCCTATGGTTCCTACCTTGGTAGAGTTTGGAGATGTTAAACTTTGCTGTGGTGTATTTTTTTCTTCCTTATTGACTCTGTACTCCTTTTACTCTAGTTTTAATGTATTGTGACTGGTCACCCTCAAAAAATTGTTGTCTTAGGCTGTTGTGCAACTGATTTTCAACTATTCAGTTCTTAATTAAATATCTCTCAACTCTTGATGTTGCTGCATTCCATGGTAATGTATTTATCTGCTTCCCCTATCTATTGGGAATTAATTTGCTGAATCCTCTGCATGTTCTCCAATCTTTTTCAACAGGTAGTTGACTATGGAGTTCACAAATTGTGGGAACACAATAATGTTGGGGTAAGGCCTTCTGTACTTCCGTACTTTTGGTGCTTTTATTTTAATTTTATATCATTCCTGCTGGAGATACTCACCCTGATTTTGCACACCGTTTGGCATCCTTTGCAAGTCATTCCTCTTGGATGCAATTTCTCTATGGTTGATTTGGATATTGTGCTTGGGTGTGTTTCTTGGAACTGTTGCTTGAAGTTTATGGTTCACCAAGTCTCCAGATTGCTCCGTTGCAAGGAGGGAGGGGTCGCGGGACCCCCAGGCCGACCCGGTCGCGACCCGGGTCGCGTCCCCTTTTTTAATTTTTTTTTTGAAAAATCCAAAAAAATAAGAAAAATACAAAAAAAATATGAAAAAATACAGAAAAAATGGATAAATTAAATGACATGATTTAAATAAATAATGCATCAATTTTATTCCAACGTGATGTGTTCTACACTTTGTAGGTAGTTGATGTACTCTCCCCATGTCATTTGGGTTGAGTACAAAGCTTGATACATGTACACATGACGATCATATTCGTCAGTCCCTCGGGAAACTATCCTAAGACTTGATCCAAACGAGTCACCATAACTATAGGTCGATTGAAACAAAAGTTAAATAAATGAACTAAATGAACTAATGAAATGCTTAATGAAATAATTAAGTAAATGAGGAACAAAATGAGAGCAATGAGAGCAAAAATTAGAGATTTAGAGTGAGAGTGGGGGGGTGGGAGTAAGGGGAGCCCCTTGGGGGCTTTAAATAGCCCCCAAGGGGCTGAATGGGGGGGCGCAGCCCCCCCATGACCGTTGCCAGCCGGGTCGCGCGACCCGGTCGGCTGGGTCGCGCGACTCGCGCGACCCGGCCGCGACCCCGCGACCCGGCCGGGGGAGTCGGCCCGACCGGGTCGCGACCGGGCCGGTCGGGGCTAAACCCGACCCGGTCGGGGACGGGTCGCGACCCGGGTCGCGACCTGGCATACCATGCTCCGTTGCTCTTATTTTAACAGCAGTTATGGTACTCTAATGATCTTCAGAATGAGCACCTCTAATAAACCTCTCAATATCTCAAGCTCTTTCAACAAAGAACTTTGAGTTTCTGAACTTATAAATCTTGAATAACCAGAAAGTTGCTATTGCATGTTGTCTTCTGAGTGGCCTGAATAAGTAGATAGTTGTGAAATTTCTGTCCGAAGTAGGGAGAAGAGTGAAAGTATTTCTTGATATTATCTCACCAGGCGGCGAATGTGGATCTCTGACTAACTTGTCCGCGCTTCCGTTTGGCATTTTATTTTCCAGTTCCTTACTATGAGAACTTAGCAGTTTAGCTTTTGTTTTTCAACACCTGCCCATATCATCTCAGATCTGTCCTTTCCACGGTAAAAGTTAAATCTGCATCAAATGAACAGCTTGCATAATTTGCAGGATAAAGATGTAAGATAGTTCTTACCGGTCCGTAGTTTCATGATGCTATTTACAAAGCAACATCTGGCCGATTTACAGCAATTTCTGAACGTAATGGGTGTTGCCAAACCTCTACAATGGACATGTCAAATAATGGGTTCTACATGTCAGAAAAACAGATCCTTAATTCTCCATTGGGGTATAATCAGCTCGATCAAGAAAATACCCAGAGGAACAGATGGGCTCTGTGGTGTCTCCTTATGATCACTTATTGTATGGTTTTGAAGGTTGTGAAGTCTCATTTTTCACATTCTATAGACCTGCATTTATCTAACAGCGAAGCTTACAAGTTTATGCACCTGATGATACAGAAAAGGTACGAAGATATTCCAGTTTTGGGACAAAGGCAATCCGAGGAATGATCATCTGCTCCTAGTCCTCGCCAAGTTCCGGAGTGTTTTCCATCTATTTCACGTACTTGTGAGCTGTTCTTGCATTTCCAAACTTTTATTTCGGTGTAATAAATCTTACTACCATTACTATTGTAAGAATTTCATGTAAAAAAAAATCAGATCGTTCTCTTTTGCCTGTCCATTGCGCTTTTCCCTGTTTTTTTTATCAACAAGAATCTGCTAATTATCTAGTTGAGTTGTCGATTTTTTTTATCCCCGCGCGCCTCTTAAATTTACTTCGTTTAACATCACTGTGCTTTAAAATATTACTTTTGTGAGTGTATATTACATTTTGTGGGGATTAGAAAAGCAGATGCAGAGCTGACTAGTTCTGGTTCTTATTCATATGATATAAGTTATCGGAATGTCGAGTATGGTATCTCCCCCTTCCACTATAATTATTAATTTCGGAATTATTAGTTTCTTTTTTTTAACAGATGGAATTGTTAATTTCGCAATGAATGATTTTTGATATCCAATTTTTGAAGGGGCGTACTAAAATCCATGTAAAATAAGTTGCCATGATGCATTATCTGATTTTAAAATGTTTTTACTCGTGGTATCTGAGGGGAAAAAACCCAACAAAGTATAGTTTTTTTAAGGTGTTCTAGAATATATACAAAATACTTTTGCAATATTATCAAAAAGGGTGCGACAATCTACCAAAATGCTTGATATGATATCTCGACATAATTTTAGATTGAGCATTATATCCTAAGAGAGATTGTAATTTAAATTTGTTTTACATGCAAATCAGCATAATGCTCGAAAAAGAATCCACTTTAGCAATGAAGGCTAATGGCGCAATCTAATACAATATTGCGTTGTGTATGTATTATGTTTCCTTGTAGAACATTGTTCTGTGTATGTTTTACTGGTATATGTGTTATAATATTTATTTATGATAACTAAGCTTTGCCAAATCTAAGTAAAAACATAACTATGATTTTTAATTAATTTATTTTTTCTCCCTCTCTCTGTAAGATACATAAAGGGTAGGTGTGATTATTTTCTAGGTGAGTATAAATACATAAAATTAAAACATATCGCATGTAAAAAGAAAAGAGCTCCAAATATTGGGCCATCTGTAACTATCAAGCATGCAACCATTTTTGAAGATCCAGGGAGCATAAAATAAATCTTGTAAATACGTGCAGTATTAATTAATTACAAAGGTATATACGCAATTTTCTTTTGTTTTGAGTCCTATTTGGCCCCAACATTTTTATTGGGCCATGAAATTACGCCATCGATCTACAGTTCGGCCCACTACAAAATCCAAGGCGCACTGCATCTTCATATCGTCGGACCGCCGGATGCGGGACCGGATCCTCTGTGCACCTCGGTGTGCACCTCAATGCACACCACTTCTTAAATTCATCTAATTATGTGATCAAATTAGTTATTTTAATCATTTTTAAGACCGTGAATATACATATATAATATGTGATGATATATTTTATGAAAATCAACATTAAATATTTTTATATGTATTTATTTAAATTAAAAATATAATTAATTCACAAAAATAATATAAATTAAAAAATATTAATATTACTTCTTTTTTATCAATATATAATATATTTATATTTATAATTTTAAAAATAATTAAAATAATTAATTTGATCAGATGAATTTAAGAAGTGGTGTGCATTGAGGTGCACACCGAGGTGCACAGAGGATCCGGTCCCGGCCGCTCCACCAGTGCCCACCGATGGAGCCCGCGGAACCTCCGCCGGCGACCACCGCTCCTCCCCCGGCGACGTTGGCAGATTCTTCTCCATCTCCGGCGCCTGCGTCAGAGGTGGCGGCGGTCCCAGCCCCACCGCCATCGGCACCTGCTCCGCCGCAGCAACGACAGCCATCCGCAACCACTTCCCCGGCACCTTCTCAACCCTCCTCGTCTCATTTTCCATCACTGCAACACCCCGTAAGCACGACTTCCCAGCACCCTCCGCAGTCCCAGACCGCAGTATCCCCGGTTGGGCCGACGCTGCAGGCTCAGCAGTCCCAGCAGAGGCCGCCACAGCAGGCTAGGGCTCTGCGTCCTGCCCAGGGCTCCTTCTCTTCACACTTCCCACCGCACTTGCCTTCTCCGACTGCCAGCGTCGCCGGACCTTCTTCTTCCCTGCCGTCACCGGCGTCATCTCTTCCCTCGGCCTCTGCCCCCTTCAGAGAGGTGGTATGGCAATAGGCGTGCCGGCCACTCTCCACCACCAGAGGGCCCAGCAGCAGCCGTACCCATCTTTCGGGCCGTCTCCCGCATTCAACCAGACGTTCAACGGATTGCCTCGGGGTCCTGTGAGTATGGCCAACCAGGCCGGCGCCGGTGTGCCTGTGAGGATTCAACCTTCTTTTCTCCATTTTTTGTTTGCGATTTTTTTTGTTTTGTTCTACGTTTCCAAGAAGCTTCCACTACCGATTTGATTTCTTTTGCAACTTTTAGCTTGTTGGTATACATTATCTATCAACTTATCAGCATTATTTTGGATATTTGTATCATCGATTTCGGTGATGATGTATCTAATAACAATATCAAAATTGATAATTGCATTAGTTTTAATACTTTTGACAAAACATGCACAAATTTAGTACTAAGCACCTGTGTCTCTCCTGCGTTCAGTTTCTCTTATCCGCATGTATGTCCCTTGAAAATAGAGAAGCGGCTGCTGAACACCTGTAGATTGGTTCATTCTCTTTAAGGAGCATCTTGCAGGCTATTCTATGATAATTCTTTTTACATTGTACCATGGTGCTTGGGGTGTTCTGAGCTTGGTTGCTTATTTCACCTGGTCCATGAAGATATACTATGATCTTAATTAGATTAATCTCCCAAGAGATGATGTTATCTAACTCTTGCTTTGACAGAAATTCAGGACTTGTGGATGATGAAATTCTGCATCATTAGAGTGCAAATTGGGTTTTTCATGTGTTCCATTAATGGATATCATTGTTCTGTTTGGTAACAAGCTGAACAAACATTTTGAAGCTCCATGTGGGGTAATCTTGTAAATATTATTCTCACTGGTGAGCTGTGGCTGCAAAGGATGTGGACAAATGAAGTAAGTTAAGCTAGACGAGAATGGTGTTAGCACCGTTTTCTATTTACTTTCTTATGAAGTAGAGAATATAAAATCTTGACTGTGTGGCACAGCTTTGTTTGGATGCCTATAATTCCTATTGACATTAGGTTGTTTATGTGGAAAATTGACAGACATAGATTACCTAGTACAGGGCAGTTGAAGATCTTACCAGTCAACTCTTTGTCTTGTGTTTTCTGTGGAATTACGAAGGAAGATAGTGACCATCTGTTCATGCACTGCAGAATTATTTATTCTTTATGGAAAACACTATTTAAGAGCTGTAATCTTAACGGGTCAAAACCTAATGACACTACAAAACTACTAATGGAGTGGTCAGACATGAATCCTTGGCCAGCGGATCTGAGACTATGGAAAATTGTCCTACCTGCAATGTTATGGTCGATCTGGAGTTTTAGGAATAAAAGGATTTTTTTCTGCCACTTTGAGAAGCCTGTGTCTATTCTCCAGCGAATTTAGAGATAGATTCTCACCTTTCAGATTGTTCTTTCTATACCATTTTCTTTATTTTCTACTTCTACTCTCGTGGTATAAGTTTTGTAATTATTCTTAGTTCTCAATAGAATTTTGACCTCCTCTGTCATAGTTATGTTCAAAAATAAATAAATAAAATCAAGACTGTGCGTTGATCAAATGTCATGCAGCACATTGTAGAATGAGCAGCCTTGGGAGCAAAGGATTCCCTATTGTGCCTGTCAAAATTTTGTCATGAAGTTTTAGAAGTTTTTTCTTAAAACTTGTCTCTTTTACCATCTTGGTAGAAGAGCTCCACCCTCTTGATTTGTCTTTCCTTTTATCCGTTGTACTCTTTATTTCGGTTTGATTCAATAAAATTGGTCTTATGACCTTTCAAAAAAAAATTGTAATGAAGTAGCTTGAGGGCAAGAATGACACTATTTGAGTTTACGTCATAAAAAGGGTTCAGTTCATCTCTTTTTATTATTATTTTTTTGAAGTGGCAATACCACAATTCAAGTAATTATTAAGGAGCAAAGTATGTACAGGGATGAAGATAAAATAAAAATAGAAGAGAAGAAGCTACCCTACCACTACCAACCACTAAGTACCAACTACCAAGACAGTAGAGGATCGGGTATAGTTACAAGATGAACTTTTTCCAAGTCAATAGCTTTTTCCCAACCATTAACCCATCGAGCTTAGAACCAGAACGTGCAAACTCCCAATGTTTTACCAAAACGAACAACAAGCTGGAAGATTGCTGCAGAATTCTCAATATGATCATCTAAAGTTCTTTTGCTATTTTCCCTTTATATAGACTAAAGCAATGTTGGTAGACATTGATGTAACCTCAAAATTTTGAAAAATCTTCTTTTTTATGGGAAAAGAATTTTTGCTTTTGATTTAGCTTGAGAACTAGGAAAATATGTGATATTCTTTAGGACTATGAATAATTCATGGTATGTATAAAAATATATATTGAAGCTGTTGGGTTCTTTGAAATTTTTTTTTTGACATCTCCCAATCGTATTTGCGAAGTTTTGATGATTATTACATCGAGCAAAGACTCGAACACCCTTGATTAACTTTCATAACAATTCATGAATAGAAGACACATCCACAACATAAATATTCGGGAGCAACGGTCCTATGAATTTAATGGAATGCAAACAAATGATGTTTTGAGTTTAGTTCAATTTGATTTGAGTTTAATTGGGAATTATTATCATTATTTTTTGGTAGAGCTAGTGTATTTTGTCTTTGAGGTTATCTTTCAAATTTGATATGAGTTAATTAAGTTCATTGGTTGTTCATTTTTATTGAAACTTAATGTCTTTCAAGTTTAAATTCTTTAGGTTTTGCCTTTTGAGTTCTAAGTCTAACCTTCAAGTTTGGTTGTCGGATCTGATTTTTTGGTTTTTTGGGTTTAGTACTTTGTGGTTTGCGTTTTAGGATTTAGGGATTCTTTGGATTTCTGATTAGATGGTCTTTGGATTTGAAAATTCAGTACTTTTTTTCTTAGATGTTTTTTTGGACTTTCTGTTTTAAATTTCAGAATCCTGTAGACTTCTGATTTTTTTGGATTTTTTCTTTTTTCTGAATTTTTGAAATTTCCTAACTTTGTGATTTCATTTTTTTAGCTGTTGCAGATCTTTTTTTTACTTATGTTTTTTTTGCTGTTTTTTTGTTTAATCTTGTTTCATGTTGTAAAGAAAAGTGGATTTATTTTGGTTTTGTTCTTTTGGTTGATTTTTGAGACGTATATTGGATTTCAGCTTTATTGTTTTTTTAGTTTATTAGACTTATTTAATTTATTGGTTCATAAATTTGTTCTTTGCTTGAAAATTCATGTTTGGTGTTTGTTAATTGTTTGAAAATTATATTTTTAACTTGAAGATTTTCTGATTGACTAGGTTGACCAGAATTATGATATTTTTGGAATTAGTATTCTCTCTCTCTCTCTCTCAGAGTCTTGCTTGTATCCATTTAAGCCTACGGGGCTATTTATGTTTCTCACAATATCAAATGTGCACCGAACTTGAAATTTCCATTGATTGGAGAGTCTAAGTACAAAGCGCATATGTGGGAGGTATGAAAAATCATCATCTTGACGGATAGATGATTTAGGATTAATTTTTATTTGTGGAGGGAGATGATGACAGCTTCAGCTGTATCTTCCCTTCCCTCTCTCAGGGATTCCTACCATTCTCTCCCAAGGATTCCTACTAGTCCACCCATAAATCAAATATATAGCATTGTTCGGTTCTTCCCACGGAATATTCCCAACTTCTAAAAAGTGTGCACCAGAGACAGCTTCGATAATGCCGCAACAAAGGATCAAATGATCAATATCTTCAAACCTAGAACTACTGGAAACATGGCATGGACTTTATGGGAAACAACTTATGCAAATATGATCAGGTTGGAAGCGTCCCTCTGCAATTTTTTTTACATAAACAATGTAATTTTAACTGGGCACAAAGAATTTCCACACAGCTATACCCTCTCCCCTGGGACCTTTGTTCCTCCGAAGCTCAACTTTGACTGACTTCATTGAGAAAATTGAAAATGTTTTCTGTGGCACCGTGGCAACAAATATAGTCGAAGCTTGATGCATCTTTGTTTGTTTTTAATTATGTCCATCGATCTTGTGAGCACATAAACTTCCTCATACTTCAAGTTCCATCCGAAAGTAAAGGACCAATTCATTTGAATATCCCAATGGGAATTGTCTGTAGCATCCTGGTCAGTAGCAATTCTAAATACAGAACATAACAAATTTGCCGATGGCTCATGCCCTATTCAGTGATCCTTTCAGATCCTGGCCCTTCTGCCATGGCCTAGATCAACAAATGTAGATGAGTAGAATATTTTCCAGTTCCTAAGAATGCCCTTCCAGATCCCTGAGAGCCTGGCACAGTCCCTGAAGAAGTTGATCCAAACTTCATTACTTCTTAAATCATCTTCTATAATAATATTATCACTACTAACATTATTTGCTGCTAAGGAAGATGCATTACATATATTCTATCACTATGGATGACAATATTTTATCTTAACGGGTAATTAATTTCTTTTGGTGGATATACCTTTTATTTATTGCTTTTTGACAACTATGTATTCTTTCAGATCATCATTTCCAGGTGCAGTGCTATTTCAATTTTTTTTGGATCTTTGAATGAGCTTTACTCAAAATCAACGTGAGTCAAGAAAGAAAAACCATATGGCCAACCCCGTATGATTTGAGGTTAAGATTAGAGTTGAGTTGAATTATGTGTGAGCTTCATTCTCCTTTCTCCTTCTCCCTTCCCTCCTCCTCCTTTTCTCTGTTGCTATATATATATATGTATTTATATTGAGAGAGAGTCCAATAAGATGCAATCAATCCTCATAGTCACTTTATGATTTTGGGCATCATGCAAGCCAACGGAGATGTGGATATGCTGTGCTCATTTGCAAGCAGGTTATTGTGTGTGTATACACCCATGCATCCCTGTGGTTTTCTGTGTGTGTGTGAGAGAGAGAGGGGGGATGCTAACTCATGCTTGAAAATGTATGCACAGACATGCACATCCACCCTCCATCATTGTCATGCAACTAGCATGTTCTTCAAAATCATGATGACACAAGTGACTATGAAGATCACCTCTTGTTGGACTTTCTTATCTGGATTGTAGTATGTATTTTGTATTTGTTAATCATTATACTATATTTTAATGTCCAGTTTTCTTCTGATATTGTTAAGTGTTATATTTACTAATCTTTTTTGTCAAGCATTTCATTTGCCAATTTGCTTATTTTGCATATGATTCAAGATATGTCTCATGTTGTTGCAACTAATGAGTCAATTTAGAATTGATTACATGGTTCGTCCCTTTTAACAAGTAATTTATTCTTATTAAAGGTGAGACAACAAGTTCAGACAATTCAAAATGTTGGCGTTGCACATACAACTGCTTCAATGCGACCTGGTGTTCCTGGGAATAATCAACAAAGGCCTGGCCAACCAAATCTTAGATCAGTATCCCCATCTTCCTCACTGCAAGTATGTATATATATGTATATGCATCTTCTTCAGCGTATGACATTCTTCATCAAGGATTGGCCTTTTGCACACTATGGGTTATATTCAATTTGGGCTTCTTTTGGTGTCATGCTTAACCATTGGAAACTTTTTTTACTTTAGATTACTGGACTGCTACCATATTTATAGTAGTCAATATGTTATTTTAATTTTAATTTTTATTTTGAACTTGTATTCCTCTTTATATGCAATAGTACTGAATTGTGTCTTTGTCCACCTTCAAAAAAGAAAAAAAATTTGTTCATTTTAAAGAGATAAAAATATTCATCTTCTTCCTTCCCATTAATATGTTACCTATGTTCTTATCAACAACGTCACTTTTTTTCCCTGTAGTATGCTGGCTTTAAAGTTGATTTTAGCATGCCTAGTAATGGATCATTTTCTCATTCTAAGGATCCACATGAAATCTGACTTTTTCTTTATAGCTCGTGCAGCTTGCTTTTTTAGGGATAAGAGGAGACTAGATTGGTGTAACCGGCTGTTGGTACCTTAAATATTCATAGAGGTTGGGCAAACAGGATAAAGCTGGCTGCGGATGGGTGATTGATTAAAGAGAGCAAAGTCGCATTTGGCTGAATTATTAATTGCATATTTGTTCATACAATCCGGCAGGCAATTGGGATAAATAAAACATTTCTTATCATGGTGGTCATTGACCCAAGGGCAGTGCGGCTGGCTATGCTTATGGTCACCAACTAAATAGAGACCGGCTGTGCAAGAACTAAGCGCAGAAGGAGTATTCGGAGGAGGTGGAGCTATGCCAGTAAAAAAGAGGTTGGGTAGTCACGGCCAATAGTTGATCCGGCAGAGATAGCCCAATGGAGCTAGCAATCTACGGATCCAACCAAATGCTGGCCCATCTATGCCTTACGACAGGCCTATTCTAGAGGAGTCCATGCCACAAGGGAAAAAATAAATAAATAGAAATTGTCGGGAAAGATAGAAGAGTTTCCGTCAAGGAGGGAAGAGATTGTCGGATTCTACTCTGAAGCCAACTCTTCCGAGAGTAAGAGATCCCGTAAGGAAGGGAAAATCTCTTTAAAGAAGCTGGTAAGAGCCGTGGAGGGAAGGAGAATCAATCTCGTGTGCGTTAAATCCCTCCGAGTCCGTCTCAAAGCCGGATCCTTTTTTACAGAGCATTTCCGATGCTAGAAGGGGAAGCCTATTCCAAGTGAATTGGGGTCTGTGTGAATCTCTTTTTTTATGCGTCTGTTCTTTTAGAAAGAAAGACATCTCCGGACTTTTCTAGGAAAATAGGTGATATCCTAAAAATATTAGGTAGTCCGGTGATAGTTTTAAAATATTAGAACCGAGGTTCGGGTTCTTTAAAAATTTTGATTTTTTGACCCTTCTCCGCCGGATGGTGCGAGTATCTGACGTTAGCTTACATCGAGCAACGGCTCGAACGCCTTTGATTAACCGTCGCGGCAACCTGTTTTTGGAGACATGCACATCCACAAAAAAGTAAAGAACTCAAAAAGGGCAGCGGCCTTTTGGGTCCGATGAGATGCAAACCGATTTGTTCGGGTTGATTTCATTTGTTTGTTGGTTGACTTTTAGATCGACTTGAAAGTCGGTTTTGAGTTTTGGAGTTTGAATCAATTTGTTTGATTGATTTGTTGTTTGGATTTTTGGTTTCGGTTTGACCAGTTTGGATTGCTTTGAACCTGTTTTGATTTTGATTTTTGATGTGCTTAAAGTGTTTTAAACAATTTTGGTATTTATTGTTTGATTGGTTTGTTGAATTTTCAGATTCTGGATTTTTTCAGATTTCTGGATTTTTCGGTTTTGAGTTGGTTTTTGATCCATTTTTGGGTGTTTGGAATGTTGTTTATTTGATTTCTTTTGGGAAGAAGTTTAGTGGGTTTCAAGTGAATTATCAGATTGCTAAAAATCTGATTTTTGGAATCGGTTAGAATCTGTTTTAGTAGATTGTTTAAATCTGAATTTTGTTTTGGCAGATTTTATTGAAATCTGATTTTTTTGTAGTTGACAGATTTTTATTGAAACCTGATTTTCTGTTTTGGCGGATTTTTGTTTGAAATCTGATTTCGGTTTGATTTGTTTCAAAACCAGTTCAATCTTGTTGAAGATCGGTTGTTTGTTGAACCGGAATAAGTTAAATTTCAGATTTTGTTTAGTTCTGATTTTCTTTGACTTTCAGATTTGATTTTATGTTTTTTTGGTTTTCTGTTTGAATTTTCATATTGACTTTGAAATGGTTTTATTTTGTTTGGCGGTTTGCATCGCCTCCGACCCATCGGGTCACTTTGAATGCCCGGTTTCATGCATCAATATGAACATCAAAGTTTCATTTCATTGAAAGATGGGGTGAAGTACATTGGTGTACAATGTGATTGATCCTTCCCCCAACATAGGTTTCTTTTCACTACTTTGGAAAAATTTTGGCATTACGACGGCATGCCGGCTATTTTTCCAACTTAGTGAAAATTTACCCATCCAAAATAGCCAGCCTTAGCTTAGCCATATTGGGGGAAGGATCGCCGGCTACGGGATTCATGCCCGCGCCTCCGTTCGGGTCGTCGGCTACGGGATGCATGCCCGCGCCTCCGCCCAAGGTGGAGTTCCCCGCTAGGGGTGAATCTCCTTAATTTAATGTTGCTTTCGCATTTCTGATTTTTTATTTGTTAATTTTATGAAGGCCAGTTCGGGCCGGTCCATTCCATCGGCGTTCAAAGACGGGCTTCAATTTTTTGCTTGAGTTTGGGAGGACAGCTTCTAGGAGGGAAAGCCGGACCCGTGAAAGGGCCATTGAGGCTCTCTCCTCCTTTGATGTGTTGAGGGGAGAACCGGACCCGTGAAAGGGCCGTTGAGGTTCATCCCTCACTTGATGTGTTGAGGGGAGAACCGGACCCGTGAAAGGGGCCGTTGAGGTTCATCCCTCACTTTGCTGGTACAAGCCACAAGGGGGCTGCTGCGACCTCTTCTTTTGTTTTCTGCTGCAAGGGAGCTGCTGTTGGGCTTCTTGGGAAGCGGATTGGACCCGTGAAAGGGCCACTAGGTTGAGCTGCAAAGGGGGCTGGCGCCTGGCTGCATGGGAACCGAGATTGAACCTGTTTTCTAGCTGCAAAGGAGCCGAAATTGAACCTGTTTTGGGCCTGAATTGGGTGCCGAACATGGGCTGGAAATGGACCGGTTTGGGGTCTGTTTACTGTGCCTCTGGATGGGCTGAACAGATCCTGAGTTGGGCTGGGCAAGGGCCAGATCTTGGGCCTGACATGTGGGCTGATTTGAGCCTGCACAAAGGGCTGGACAGGGTCTGATATGGGACCTGATTGGGTTCTGTTTTGGGTGTCTTTAGGTGGGCCGACAGGTGGCCAAGATGGGCTGAACAAGGACCAGCATATGGGTCTGCAGGTGGACTGATTTAAGCCTGCACAAAGGGCTGGACAGGGTCTGATATGGGACCTGATTGGGATCAGTTTAGTAAACAGCTATAGGGACCCGATGGGAACCTGATCAGGAAACCAGAATGGGACCTATCGGGTGCCTAAATTGGGGATCGGAATGGGCTGAAAATACCTCTCCCACAGGGCCTATTCGGATAGGATGAAGATGGGCCAAATCAGTGAGGCTTTCATCCTGCTAAAAAGCGGGGCGCAAGGGGCCAGGAACAGATTTACGTGGGTAGACTTCAATTGAACTGAATGGGACTTTGAGTGGAGGAGGAGGAAAAGGAGGAGAGGGGGGCGCCCTTAGAGGGCTACATATTTATGTAAAACTTCACCCACCTGTTCTTCTTCTACTTCTCTTCTTTTCCTTCCTTTCTCCTGGCCGCAGGTAGCTTCCTGCAGTAGGTGTGCAAAGAGGGCAGCAGAGGGGCAGCAGAAGGCAGCAGTAAAACTGGCAGCCTGTCAGCCTCGATCCTCTCCTCCTCCTCTTCTTCTTCTTCTCCTTGGTCGCATGCAGCAGGTGGCAGCAAGGGCAGCAGGATGAGGGCTTGAACCAGCAGCCTGGCGGCGTCTCCAACAGCCCCCCTCTTCCCTTGGGCGCCCTCCTCTTTTTATAGGAGATGAGGGGGAGATGGAGGGACTGGTCATTCACTTAAGGTGGCCATTGGCTTTTCCAAGACTGCTTTAATTGGCCTTGACCAAACCTTTGAGTTCTCCCATAGAAGACTTAATGACCATGCATTAATCCTTGAGTTCTCCCATGTTGACCTGCCTGTTGGGTTTCCCCATGTCATTTATTGATCAAAGATGAGGTGGATGTTGATGTGGACAGGGCGGTGGGACCTGCTGAGGTGGCGGCTGAGCTGGACAGGTCAGCTGGGCCTGTTGACTGGGCCAATTGGCCTTGACCACAGCCCACTTCTCTCTTCCCATGGGCTGTACGTAGGTGGATTTCAAGGAGGGCCAGAAAATAATTATTTAAATGAAAACAAAGGTTGGTCAGCTAGAATTTGGGCCGATGGGCCCATGGAGAGCCTGATTTGCCCAATTGAGGGCTGAACCAGCCCATTTTTCTTTGCTGATTTTCTTTTGAGAAAAATTGACGCCAACAGAGTCCTATTCCAAGTCCCTCTTGGAGCTGAGTTCCCTCATTGGGTTAGTCTCCCGATGATAGAAGGAGAGACTGAGGCCTATATAAATAGTACCGCGGCCGACGTCGCGGCAGAAGGGAGGAGTCGATCAAGCAAAGAGAGACCCGGAGTGCCCGCAAGAGAGGATCAAGAGGCTGAAGAGAAAGAAAAAGAGAGGAAATTGGAGAGAAAGAGGAGAACGAGCGGAGGTTTTATCTGTTGCTTCTCTCGTCCACCGGAGGGCTGCCGGCTAGCGTCGACAAGCTTCCTGGCTTCCTTCCCCCTTCCGTTTCTACTTACTACCAACTTGAAAGGGCTTGGAAGATGCTTGAGAAGCCATTGTTGAGGTCGTCGGGGGGTTCTCTTCACGTCTTTGAAGCCGGGGCCCTCGGTCGTTCAGTCCGCTGGAGCCTGCAATCTCCAAGTTCACCGAAGCCGTGGTCGAGGGAGCAAGCACCGCCGGTGAGGATCAACACCACCGGGACCTTGTCCTTCTTCTGCCGTCATCGAAAGAGGTGGGAGCAGCACGCCGATCACCCAACGGAGGCTGCATGCCGAGCTCGCCGTGCCGTCAGCTGATTGGGAGAGGAAGAAGAACGGGGCGGCCTGTTTATTTTTCACCCGACTTTATGTCCACGTGGACATGAAGAGTGGGCCGGGCTTTCACCTTTCGCTCGGTCTAGCCCTCGTGAGCGGGATAAGTAGGCCAGCCTCTTCTCTTCAGTCGGTTTAAACCAGTTGGTGGGGCCCATTGCTGGAGGTGTTTAAAAAAAAGTGAAGAAGGACCCGCCGGGGGAGGCTCGATAGGTGTAGCGGATGTGGGCCGCGTGAGGCCCATTGGCCCTATGTGAACCGTGCTCAAAGAGGGACAATTCAATTCAAAAACAAATTTAAAATACACAATCAATAGAAAACCTAAATTAAAATTTACTAAGCAAATTTCACAAACCGAGGCAAGCATCTGGCCTGCTAAAAATTTGTCACATGTTCTCGGCATAACCTAAAAGAATCAAAATAAATGGGAAAGTAATAGGCCGACTTTAAGCACGCCTCTTGACCCATAACTAAAAATAAATAAATAAAATAAACAATAAACAAAACCTAAATAAAAATTCACTAAATTAATTTCACAAACCGAGACGAGCATCTAGCCGGCTAAAAACCCGCCACATGATCTTGGCTAAACTTAAAAGAATTTCAAATTGAAGGAAATCGATGGGTCGGTTATAAACTTGCCTCTTGATTCTTTTAAGGTAGACATACAAAGGTCATTAAATGACCCCAATGCCATACTGTATTCATTAAGTTATATGAGGCCGTACATGACCAAAATGCCAATAAGCCGATTCCAACATGCCAATAAGCCGATTATATACTAACGAAGTTCAAAAAAAATGAAGGGAAATACCCATAAGTCTGCGTAAGACCGGGTGTATTCCATTCAAAGATTGACAGGCACTGTATCCATCAAGGATTGAGTGAGGGTGTTCTCAAAACGAGTCAAAGTTGTAATAATATATTTTCTGGACCATGAACTTCAAAGAGAGACAATCGGGAAACTTTATTTTTGATTTGCACTGACGAGGGAGTCAATAGTCTTATTGATTCGATGGAATGCAAATGCCCAGAAGAAGAAACTATAAGTCTGGACGTAGGAGCCTGGATTAAAAACTTCCAAGTCTGAGTGCCTAAGAGAGGGCAGAGTGAAGATCGATTAAGCCCTGCGTGTATCCCAGCATACCAGATTCCCCAGAACGTGCTTAAAGTCAAGGATTCTCAATCAATGTATAGTTCGAACACATCAGAAGCTGAAAAAAAAATCTGAAAGTTATAATAAAGCTTAAGTCACATCTTTCCATCGAAAAAGAGTCAATAAATTCCAAGCCATGCATCAAAACCTCAGAGTGTGAAAACCTGAATCTTCATACAATCCGGTTCTTAAAACAAGCTCAAGATGAATTTCAAAGAGAAATGCAACACAAATCTTTGCAAAATTCTTTTAGACAATCAAGAATGGACAGAGCATAGGAACCTGAAATCTCGAACTTCCAAGTTCAAGTTAATTCCTCAAATCTTCTGGTATTAAAAATCTGGGCGGCAAATTCACCAAAATAAAAAGAGTCCTGAGCAAACCACTAAATTAAGAGATGGTGATGTGGGACAGACAACGGACCGAGAGAAAAGGACTTGCGGTTACTAACAGCTCACTAAAATTTACCAATAGATCAGATTAATTGTCAATTTTAGAGTTCAAAATCAGTTTTAAAATGTTATCATTAGAAATTGGACCAGTAGCTATTCCAAAAAGATTAACCAAAGAAATCTTAAACAAATTTTATTCTCTGCCAATGTGGTTATCAAATCCTCAATTTATCGAAACTGATTTAAGTAGTTTCAAAATTAGGTCAACTCAAATTTGATCTCACAATACGCCGACTACTTGAAATGTGCGAGCTAGGTTCTTACGCACAACTGAGCATGGCGTTCGACGCATAAAAGAGAACAAAGTAAACATCCAAGGTTGAGGTCAGAGATGTACCTCCACGTTGAAACGTGGGTGTCGGCTCGGCTGGCTATGAACACCCGACCTTATACACAATTGGGAAATTAGGGAATTTACAAATTCTCAAATAAAACCAAGATCCACGTCTCGCAGGACGGTATAAGATCAACAAATCAACTATGGTGGGTGCTCACAACTAGGTTGACGAGCTGCCATCGAGAAAATCCAGTCCATGTTATCCAACAGCAAGAGAGGTTCCCTTTATGCTCGAAATAACCAGCAAATTGATAAAAACGGATGGGATCAGACCCTGTCACTTCAGGGTGGTGCTGAACTCGCCGATAACTAGCAGCTCCAAGGAGTCACTCAGTAAGATCGACAAGGAAATAAACCAATATGACAGAAATCGCTACCAGCAATCAGGGGACTAAGTCCACGCTGAAGGGCAACCACTGGAGTAGGACCAGTGTAGTGAAAACACTAGAGATCTGTTAACAGAAACCGCTACCAGCATTCAGGGGACTAAGCCCTCTCTGAGGGGCAACCATTGGAGATGGACCAGTGTAGTAAAAGTACTAGAAATCTGTCCTCAAAGATATATCCGAACCAGAATCATATAAGATTCAAAAGGACAGCACCATTCATCATTTCCCGGAGGGAGGGACTCAAAAACATAACCGAGGGAAGGGACTTCCAAATCACCAATCACTGGATCTCATTTTAGCATTGATGTCATAGCTCGACGAGCTCATCAAGTACGATGCAGCTTAAACACACGAGATCGAACACCAAGAACGACTGTATATGAACTGCAGGACTAGTTCGGGATTTGTCTCCTGCCCATTGTCAAGGCGGACATTCTGCTGAACTAGAGTAGCCACAAGAACTCACGGATCCAACTGAAAACAGGACCAGTTCTGAATAGCCATGACCGACAGAGCTTACGCCAAGGTCGGACTACTATAGATCTGGAGGAACTTGCAAACAGAACTGGAACCAGAAGCAATCGAACTACCACAGAATTCCAGGAAGAGTCGTTGACTTATCTGAGCGATGACCAGTAGGGATCGTAAAGAAGTCGGATCCAAGAAGGAACTTCTGGAGCTAAGGATGCAGAACAGCAACCGCGGTATGAATGAACCGGTTCAGCTCCGTGGAATGAGCTTTTGCAGTAATACGCCTCAGTTGGAACAGGAGGGAACCGTGGATCATAGCAGACGGTGAAGCCGTCTTCAGGAACTCATAGCGGAAGTCGAGCTTGTGGACATCACCAGCTCCATCAACGAAATGTTGAAGACGTGAACAAGAAAGAGGAAGAGAAGCTACGCCATAGAGGAGGAACTACTAGGGCTATGCTACTGTGAAGGAAACTGGAGAGCTGCCATCGCCAAGGTAGAAACTAGGGTTCGCTCGTGAGATGGACGAACAGACAAAGCCGAATGAAGAGAGAGAACCACAGTCGCGACTATAAGACTACAGAGCTAAGGGCAAAACAGGAAGACAATTCAACGGGAGAAAATAATATTCCCATCTCTTTCATCATTTTCCGTTATCGTATGTACACAGACCCTATATAGGGAAAACGGAGGGGAGAAAGGGACAAAGGACACAGCGTATTGGGCCCCGGATTTTTTTGTTAGCCCAATACGTCCGCAGGCCGCAGGTCTCATTGACCCATAGCGTAAATGCTAGACAAAATGACGCTGGTAGGCCCATTTGCCCACAGCGTACATCACCTCCCAAAAATATTTACAAAGCAAATTTTTAAAAGGTAAATCCAATGTCTCCTAGCCATAGGTTGTCGTCCTTCCACCGTCGACTATAAACCTTTCCATACCGATTTAAAAATCGGGTGTCCCCACCAGATGGATTAATCTTAACCCATTCAAACATGGCCATGAACCTGTAAACCGAATTCAAGTTAAGTCTAAGGAAGTAAAACACAATCTTAAAAGAGATTCCCAACAAACGCCAACCAGCATTAAATTCAAAAATTTTCTTGAACAAGATCACAAAGGAAGTTTTACTCAACTCAAATCAATCTCAAAGAATCCCAAGGTAAAAGTCACCCCTCATAAACAAATTCAATCTAAATCAAGCTTCTTTCAAAACTCAAATAAAAAATTCAAACAATTCTTGAATCTGTAAGTTTTTTCAAAGAATTCTGAACATCCTAAACCAGGATTAAAACAGATCAGAAGATAAAAGATTTTAATGAATAAACCAATAAACTTTGGTCAACTCACTTAAACTCAAAGGCAATCTCCAATCTGCCGAACATCAAAAATGAGTTAAACTCCCAAACCAGATTCATTAATTCAAGTCAAAACCAATTCAAATTTAAAATTAAATTCTACGCATCATAATAAGAATTTCAAACCTAAAAATTTAAACTAAGAAAATCATCAATATATCAAATCCGAAAGGTAGCGGGTCTAACAAATCAAAGAGCAAGTTAAATTTCAATCAGAAATTCAATTCGAGCCAAATTGAGCTAATCTAAAACCTGTAGGCATTTTAATTCTAACAAACTTAAATCAATTCAAGCTCAACCCAAATCAAACTAAATTAAATCAATAAGTCATTTATAAATCAAATCCAAGCCAATCTCCTAAATCAGATCTTAACGCAAATTAACTTTAACTAAACAAATTCAATTTAAAGCAAATTGAACTTAAATTAATAAACAATCTGTAAACAACTTTAATTCAAATCAACCTAACTCCAACCAGTTCAACCTAAATCAAACTAAACTTAATCCAAACCATACATTTGAAATCAAATTACAGTCAGAACTTAAGGTAATTCATTAAGATGTTAAGTCTTAAACAAAAGCCACAATTCATGCAAATTCCAACCTGTTAAGCTCAAACAACCTGTCCGAATGTCAAATCTGAGTCAACTATAATTAAACAACTCAAATTTAACTGAATTAAACAAACTAAATTCAACCCAAAATAATTCAAATAAAAAACAAACAAAAAATCCAATTCAAACTCAATTCAAACCAACTTAAAACACATTAAGTGTTTGCATTCCATCAAGTTCATGGGGTCATTGGTCCTATGTATGTGTATGTTTATTTTTGTGGATGCATTCAATTGATTGCTATGACGGATAATCAAGAGTATTCGAGCATTCTTGATGTAATTAACGTCGGATTTTCGCACAATCCGACAGGGAGAGGTTAAAATAAATTTTCAAAGAACCTAACAATCTCAACTTATATTTTTATACATATCATGGCCCCTAGCTAATACTTTTATAGGATATCACCTATTTTCCTAAGAAGTCAATGTTGTGGTCAAATCAAATCAAAATCAAATCCAAACAGGAAGATGAATTTCCTAAGTTAAAAAAAAATCAAAACGAAAAGAGATTTTTGAGCTTACATCACGAGCCAGGTCAGATTAGATCAGCCCTGGCTGATCCCAGTTCCTCTTATAAGGACCAATCCTTGGATGATTCCTGCCAGGATTGGCAGGGATCGGCGTTGATCAGCAGGAAGATATAGAACCCAGTGATCCAGATCCAGACATACCAGCTGGCTGGACAGAGATTGGCACCTGGCAGGGGTCTATTGATCCTTAGTCCAAACTGGCTGCTCCCACCATGGAATTGGCCGACCCTGACCCTGCCCAAGCCAGAGCTAGTTACAGCCTAGTCATGCAGATTCTGGTGGATTCTGGGCGTTGCTAAGTTGGCCGATCTGACCAATCCAATCTGAATTGGGGACTATCCTGATTCCTTCTTTGGCTAGTAGGGCCATTAGTAGTTTTAGTAAAATCAGGATCAGACTTAGATTCTTTTCCGGCTAGTCGGATATTGTAGGATCATACAGTATTGACAAATCAAAAGTTGGGCACAGATATGATCCAGAGATGTATCTCTACTTTGTTAGGTGCTGAGATATAGAGACAAGACCACCTCCCTAACTCCGGCCCTTGCACATACGAACTGACTTAGTGAGAGAGACTGCAGCTTCCATTCTCATTCTCAGACCTTAACCAGTTCCTTCTCTTTGACATGACATCTGATGGCTTTCCTTTGCAGTTCTGCTTGTTTGACCACTCGATTGCTGTTATCTGGCTGCTTCAGAAATCAAGCATTGTCCAACTCCAGCTCCACCCCCGAGTCTTAACCATACAACTCTGCCCTCTGCCTCCATCAATATTATTCATCCTTGTCCAACTCTTCCCTTGCATCTCTGGCCTCTACTTTCATCTTCTCCTCCCAGCCATCAGTCCATCTCCGCACTCTCTTCTATGTTATCAAAGGTGGTTGAGGCAACCACCTAGGCAATGATGTGGCCCATTCTCCACCTTGATTTGGCCCTCGTTGCCTAGGCGATCCCCCCTCCCTTCGTGCTAACATTTCCAGAGAACTCCTGCAGTGCTGCAGGAGCTTTCTTCACCTGAAATCTGGTGGAGATGATGGGTCAAGCAGATCTGAAGGGTTGGATCCATAAACGTTTTAAAAAGAAACCCAAAGCGCTGGAATCTCCTAGTCAGATCGGGCAGTTCAGCACTTCAGGTGGTCACTTCCTGTTTACTTTACGTTACGGATTCAATCTCGACCAGGTCTGCGAGACCTGGTAGATGTTTCTTTTCTGCCCAACTTCTTTTCCTGCAGGACCGCCCGCACTAACGGGCGTCCGGCAGGGGGAACCTTTCTCAACCTTCAGTTTGCCTCTACTGTCCATGGCGAACCCTTTCTCGCCCGAAGTGCCTCGCCCCTATGATAACATAGACTCTCTTCCTACTAGTGATCCTAATTTGTAGGCCACATATGCCCCTCTCCTGTCCTGAGTTTCACCTTCATTCTATTTCCCTTTCTAGAGTTGTGCTATGAAAAGTTCGAGGCCACTACCTTGGTGACATGGCAAGGCAAGGTGGCCCCTCTCTTCCTCAATTCAGTCAAGGTTTCTCAGGCAGTCCTCCTCATTGTTGCCGGGAAGCTTTCTCCACTCAATTTTAGGTGAAGAAGATGAATCTTGCAGCCCCGAGAAAGGGGAGGTCCGAAAACTTAAAATGGGCCCCCTTTTATTATTACAGTGGGACCCAATTGGACTCTGCATGATTGTGGCGAGAGCAGACCATTGGAGTGGTTTCCACTTCTTGCAGCTCTCGTTTTCACCTGTTTGCCTCCGGTGACCCTCTTGAGCCTTTTTAGGAGACATGTTACTCCCTGTAAATCCTTCTCCCCCTCCATTCAACTCTACCACCCAGGGCAATCAGCTAAGGCACTTGAGGCAAGGTGAACCCTTCGTTGTCTCAGGGATTACGCCTTTGGCGGCATCATTCTAAAGTCTCCTTTCTACTGCATCTTTATTTAGTGACCAGTAAAGGTCACATACCTATGAACTCCAACTATAAGGCAGTCGTCCCTCCTTCAATGCCTTCATCAGTCGATGGACAGGTTAGAAGATGATGGAAGAAGATGGCAGAGCTTGCAGAGCCTTCGGCCGACAGGGCCAAAGTACTAAATGAAGTAGAGAAGGAGCAGAGGAACAGTCCTGAAGGCAGCAGAGAAGAAGCAGCAACCGCAGAGTCCAAGTTTTCGCACAGGCCAGGTCTCCTTATGAGAAAGGAGAGAGACTGCCAGCTCAACAGCCGGAAGGATTTAAAATAAATGCACATGACTAATAAGGTCTCTAGCAGCATCAAATTTAGCAGATTGGATCATAGCAGAACCGGTGAGGGGCTCAGATGTTGAGATCACCAATTGGAAGGCAAGGATTACCCATGAATTAAGTCAATCATATTTGGTCCTATTGGATCTTTAATAACATTAATATCCAATTAAAAAGACCTATTGGATCTTTAATGGGATTAATATCTAATAAGATGATTGAACGGCTAAGATTAGATGGAACATCAATTCAATGCGTGAGATATATGTATATACTTTGGTCACTCCATTAAATAACCAAAGTTGTATCGATATAAGATAGAGCTATGGCCAGATAAGCTCAAAAGGACAAAATTCACATAATGAATTGGTCAATGAAAGCTTGTGCGCGCACCTTCTCTCAGGGCTGACTTGGTCAAGCCAGCCAATGTCCCACATTTGAAAGAACATGCCCCACTTCCGGTCATAGGTAGTTTTGCACGTACAGACTCCCCAGGCAAGCGGCCCGCCATCTGGTAGCTTATATAAAGAAGCCTTTCTCATGAGCCAAAGAGGAGGGTGAGAGGGAGGATAGACTGGCCAAGAAGGGGAGATTCTGTCAAGAAGAGGTCACGGCAAGGATCAAAGCCAAGGGAAAGTTGAGCAAGTGAAGGCAAGGAAATGGTAAGCTCTATAAAATATGGTTCATCCTTCTTTTTCTTATAAAATTCCCACATTCTTACTCTCATATTTCTCCAATCACTTCCTCATCGATATGTACCTTAGCAGCTTATATAACCCACCTGTAGGATAGCCTACATGAGGGTAGATTTCAATCATATGTCCTATAATCTGTGGGTCATCATGTAGCCCCGTCTGGTACTCATACAGCCCATAATGCATTTATTCTAAAAAGTCCTCGCACAGGTCAGCAAGCAGCTTTCTATCAACCCATACGCATTGTCAAAAGGATACCCCTTCATTTGCAATTGTTCGACCTTTATACAAGTCACCTTGATGACCCCTCTTTATTACTTCTGTATAGATCATCTATTGGCCCATTTTCGACCTGTACACAGGACATCTTTTCAACTATGCATCTTGACTCCATAGCCAGCTATGCGATCAACTCATTCTGATTCATAATAGATCAAATCCTCAGCCCATATGATATTCTATACAAATCATCTGTTTAGCCTTCCTTCGTACTATTCCCAAGCCACCAAACAACCCTTCAGATGCCATTGTTCATCCCTTATGCAGATCACCTAAATGACTTCACTAATTCCCCTTATATCAATCACCTATTGGTCTCATCCTGACCTATATACAAAGCATCTTTCCCAACTATACATCTCAGTTCCATAACAGATCATATGTTTAGCCTATATTGACCCATATCAGGTCAAACTTCCTGCTCTTATGAGACCCCGTGCAATCACCTGTTTAGCCTCAGTTCGACCCATTCATAGGTCATTTAGGAGCTATTTGTATTAGACCCGTAATTCCATTTTCAATGCCCAAGGTTCAAAACTAACATAAAGTAGCATCGGAAGCACAAGGGCGATAAAGTTATATCCGGTCCTCTTAGAATCCACATGATGGGCTAAGAGTATGCCCCGGATAGCCTTAATGAAGCAAAGAAAAAGATGTGAAGCTTATGAAGACATGGCCATCCGGGCTTTGAAGTTTTTGATGAATTGATCATATCAACCAAGATGAAGCTGTGATGAGATGTTAGAGGCAATATATGGCCTGACTGATTTGAAGATGATGAAGTCCGGACGTTCAAGAAAATCTACATGAAGACATACGCCTATACTTAGGCATATAAATGACATTTTGACAGGTGGTGTTGGGTATGTCCCAATATGCCTGGTTTGGACAAGGATACCGGGCATGTACCCAGTTTGCTTGATCCATCCCACTTTGGGAGAGTTCGTAAACTCAACTCACTAGGGGAAATTGCCATCTCATATAGATTGAGGTCAATAATAGACTGATATTCTATGGTTTAAAATGGAAATTACCTTAGAAGAAATTCATACCTACATAAGGTATTGGACCTCCTCAAATAGGATGGATGTATATGATATGATATTACCTTGGACATGACGTAATTTCGGTTATTTGAATGGTGTGTAAATCAAATGCCTCCATCATAATGTTCCGAGGAAGCTTTATGTGACCCCTCTGGTTGGTGAGGAATGCGAACACAACATCTATTTGTATACATAACAAAAATTATCTGAAGTCAACATAAGATATCACTGCCAAATCCAATACAAATAGAATCAGAACTAAAAATGGGAAAAACAAAGAGAACCTAGAACATGATAAGACCTCAAACAATATAGGAATATTTCAGAAATGTCTAAACGATTGGATTCTGGATGCTATCTTGAGCTAATCCATGATGTCAGAGAAAGGTTTCAAACTTGAGCTTTAAAAGCTGGGCATCTAAGTTTTACTTCATGCATAACCAAAAAGGAGAGCTGAGATGTTGAGAGGTCACTCTCAAAGGACAAATTTCAGATTTGATGAGGATTGAAATCCAAATATGCCGGATTCAAGTTCTGATGAATGAGGACCTCAGATGATCAAGAAAAAAAAATCCGTCAGATGCCTGATAGGGTATGAAGAAACCAAAATTCTAGATGGTCAAGGAAAAAAAACTGCAAGCCATCATGGGCCTTCTCGGCTTCTCCCTGCCTCCTCTCTGCCGCGTGAGATCACCCTTGTCTTTAATGGATGGCAGGGGCGGAGAAGGCAACACCCTTCTTTTTGTTGGGACCTGCAGTCTTGCCACCTCACGCTCCCACAGGTGCCCGATCTGTGCCACAACCCCACCCCCCTGCCCAAAGCTGCGGGAAGCCTCCACATACCCCGGGGGATTAAGTCAACTTGGTTCAGCCGACCCACCCATGACCCAACCGGTCTCAATTCAGTTCAGATGTGGTTTGGCCCGATTCAGGCTGGTTTAAGCTGGTTTGGGCCCATTTAGATCGATCGGTTTAAACCCAGTTTTCTCTATTTCATTTTGTTTGGTTTATTTTGAGCGTTTTTAATTTCATTTTTGCAGCTTTTAGCCCAATTCCACTGCCCCGCCCCACTTTAGTATGCCCAGTGTGTGAAGTGGATTGAATTTGCATCTGCTTCCTGTCCGGCTATTATTCAGGAAGCATTATCTCTGCCTCCAGCTTAATCTATTGTGGATATGGATTATCTGGATTGCCAATACATTTACAGCCTCACCCACTCACCAGCTAGGCATACCAGTCTTAGGGTATAGAGCAATACATGACTGCACATTTTGGATTTTTATGTCCAGTTAGAAGGCAGTTCATTGCTTGTTCCATGGGAGTTAAACACAGTTTTGCGTGTTCTAGGACCGAGGTATATTCAACAATGGGATATACCATGACACCATCTCATCTCCGATTTGTACCATTTGTTTCAGAATTATTTAGCAATTCTATTACTTTATTTTATGATGTATGAGTCTAATGTTTCCTCTATCTACTACTTCCAACTTCCAATAGATAGTGATATGATCTGGTTTGACCCATGTCATTATTCTGTGTCAACTTGTTTCAATTTCCAGTGTATCCTTTTCTTTCATTTGGATCTTATATGGTACTGAATTTAAATTTGTTATAGTATTAGAAAGAGGTGCTGATATAGTTATTCTTTGCCCTTGTTTTTCAGAAATTTCCAAGCCATGGTTTAGTTAGGGGGCCATCTATGTCTTCTGGTTCTCAGTTGCCTACTCCATCCCAGAATTCTCAACCAGTTCAGCAACCATGGATGTCTACACCGGGTAGACCAATAAATCCTACCACTATGCCTACATCTTCATATAGGCCACCAAATAGGCCACAAGGTTTACAACAAAGACCACACCAGTTGCAACAGCAGCAACAGTCCATAACTACATCTTTGCACCAGCAGCAAATGTCAACATCTCAACAGCAGCAAAAGCTACTGCAGCCATCACAGCAGCACCAGAAACAACAACAGCAGCAACACTCATTGCAAACACAACAGCAGCAGCAAGTCTCACTGCCAACACAAGCACTAGGGAAAGCCCAACAGTCAGTGCAACAACCACAACAGTTGCCTCGACCTACAAGCCAAAAGGCACTTGTTTCAGCAACATTGCAACAAGGAGCTGCTCAGCCGTGCTCAACTTCTCCAATTGATGGAACAGATGCTGGAGACACTGGTAATCGGATCCTCGGTAAAAGAAGCATACATGAGTTAGTTATGCAGGTGAACTACATATCAGCTGCTTTGCACCTTCTGATGTTTTTAGTGTTTATGCAGAAATCAGATAATATTGGATTTACATTTAATGCAATGGAAACCGTTGCATTTTGGGTGAACGAGAAGTCCTTATTACTATACCGACAGATTTTCATTAACACAGTTTCTTTTTTTGGTGTTATCCATAAATCACTACTAGTAAACGGAATCCGAAACTCTGATTTGATTCCTGATAAAAGATAACGGATTTGGAACTTGTTATTGTAACCTATAAGCTAACGGAATCAGATTTTCCTATAGCTTATCAGAATTGAAATCGGTTGATTATGTTTCTATTTATCTGACTTCGTTAAAAAATAAGTATATAACTAAAAATAATCTAAATAAAGTTAAATAAATTATAAAATATGGTATATCAAGTGATAAAAATGAAAAAAATAACATTTTAAAGAGGTTATATCAAATTTTAGTAATTATTTGTGAATTATTAACTCATTTTAAATAAAAACTAATATATAGTATGTATTTTGGAAATTATCGATTTCGGCTCCGATTCTGAATTTCTGATAACGAAATCAAAATTGGAATATAGGGATTCTGAAATTTTAAGAATTGGAATCGGAATTGGAACCTTAACCTTTATTGGAATTGGATACAGGTGATTCCACTACCGAATCTGACCTGTTTGCCGTCCTAGAATGAAGCGGGCCATCACATGGAGGTAATCCGCCCATCTAGAGGCTTCCATAATTAATTAACCAAAGGGAACCCCACAGCCAATATGGAGAGCCTTGTAAGCTGATTTCACCAATAACAGTCGGCCTCCAAAATTGTTCTGTGTTAAGTATTTTTTGATGGAAGTGGAAAAATGCTTCTGCTGTCTTCTAGATGCTATTGGAGCCTGGATATCCGATGATGATTGTTCTGATGGACAGTTTTTTTCCCTCAGATTGATCCCTCTGAAAAACTAGACCCTGAAGTTGAAGATATACTTATTGACATTGCTGAAGATTTTGTTGAGTCTGTAAGTTCTACTTACTTTTGGATGATTTGACGTTGCCTTTTCTTTTCTTGTCATCTTACTTAATAGTTAGAAATACTTTTCAATTTAGCCAGCCTGTGTTTATATAAATTAGGGTTGTGTGTTGTGTGGAGTGTTTGTGTTCATTTTAGTTTTTCATATTAGATATCTGGAAAGTTTTACAAGGTTTGGAGGATGTTGGAGGTATAGAATTTAGTAGGTGTTTTTTTGTTTATGTAAAGATGAGTACTTTCAAGGATATATATATGTATCTACTTATGAGGACTATTAGATATTTAGATGTTATATTTTCTTTCTAACCATTCACCTGATGATCGCCCGATGCAGTGATGTTTCTTTCTGGTTAAATTGCATCTAACTAGGAAAGCATTTTTGCATTGTTACTTTGATAATGAAGCATGTCGAGTATCAACCATGTGATATATTCACCCTGTTCCTAAAGCTGTCTGTCATCCAGAGAATTGTACTAACTTTTTCCCCCAAGAGAATGATAAGGACGGAATCTATTTGGGGATTATTTCATTTCTAACTTGTTATTGCCTCTACATTATCTGTGGCCACTGGCCACCCATTATACAACAGTAGGAGCTGCTTCACCGGGTTATCATGTCATTCATTCATTAGCTTCGAGTTCTTAACATGCCTTCTGCATGAATCTAAATACGCATTCACTCACTTCACATTACTTCACTACAACTTTACTTTGCCTGCAGCATTGTGGTTACTAAGAGCTCTCGCACGTGCATTGTGGATTCACATTGTGGATGTGGATCTTCTGCAGTCCTGCGATCCTGATCCCTTTGCTGTTCCGGTCATGTGATCTAATGACTTTGTTGCCCTCGTGCCTTCCATACTCTACCCATGTTGATCTGTGGGTTCTGGTCTTCGCGCACAGCCTCCCTCAGCCCAGTCAACCCTCCTGTGTGCCCCCATTTTCATGTACTAAAACTGCCCCCATGTGACACCACACTTTTCACACTGTATGGAATGTGTCACTACCACCGCTATGCAGCCTCCTGCTCACCCACTTGTGTGCTTGACCACCCTGTCTTCCCCGTATCCACAGTGGATAAGCGGCATGCGTCGCAAATGTGTCCCTTGTGGATGCCATCTTGTGACCCATGGGTACTCCAACCCCACATATCTCTTGTTCGTCCCTGCAACATGAAGCACACTTCAACCATTCACAGCTTCTACATGGCATATGGGTGGGCCCACCCGTGGGTGACTGGGTGCAAACCATTCTTGCCACCCTAGTCCTCGTGCAGATCCAGAATCCACTGTGCATACCGGCACCAGAACGTACATACACACATGATCCTCTTGCCCCAACCCATCGTGAACCACAGCTCAAATCAGAATAGCCATGCCCTAGTCAGTCATGCAAGTTGCTTGTACTGCTTTGTGTAACGCTCAAATCGGCACAGGGAGAACTGGACTGAGAGATATTTTGAAGTTAAAAAAGAAGGGATCAAGGAAAAATAAACTAATTAGGTGGCTTGCTCGGCTTCACCCTACATCTTGTTCGGCTTCACCCTACATCAATATGGTGTCGAAGTGATTCATTCGAGTCAAGTCCTCACCTGCCATCGACACCTGAGCAGCATACACTTGTCATGACCAAGCTGCTGCCTCATATTTCTATGCGGCAGATCCCAAATTCAAGGACAAGTCTTGTCATGTGGAGGGCTTGATGTGATCAGAACTTTGTGTGTACAAGTAAAAGAAAATGAAGATTGCGGTCCTTATAAGTTATAACAACATCCAAACAACATTAAATTCCATTGGGTGTTTTTTTATCTATATTGATGTCTTTTAGTTAAAACACGTGTATACACTATAGAAGGGTATCCCCAGAGCCGCCACAACTTGCTGCTTTTCCTGGCTGGCAGTCTTCTCCCTCTGCTCAGTCAACCCTGAATGCTCTTCTTTCTGGTAAAAAAATATATTTTAAGGAAGTTATTAGTTTGATTGAAATTTCAATGAAAGAAGTTCTGATTATTGCTAAGGTTTACCACAAGTTTTAGAGAACCTTTCGAAAAGAATCGTGCACAACTTGGCTTTTGACTTATCACCCTCACCCTGAAAAGGTGGCCACTCAGATAGGGCGTTTTAGAGATAGGAAGATTTGCATTGTATTGAGTGGCAAGAGTAGGACGAATATTTAGCACTCATAAATGTGTGTTCAATATCTAGTGTCATGTCAATTCAAGTATGATGCCATTTGAAACACTTCGGGATGATTTAATTGAGTGCCTTTGAACTGGGATGAGATTGGAGAAATAGTTGTGAGACCAGAAGAGTTGCAAGACTTTGTAGATAAAAAAAAAAGTATACATATGTGCAACCTTATATTTCAAAGAAGGATCTTGATATTTTTTTCCCTTTTCTAAAGATCACACCTACGGGGGTGCAATGAGACTTGGAAATGAAGGGAAACTAAGTCGAAGATACATCAACCTTCTTATTTAGTGCTGATATTTGAAACTTAATCCAATAAAATATCTTGGTTGAATTAACTATGTTATTTTTATTCTACTTCTCTTGTAATCACCAGATAACAACTTTTGGTTGTTCTTTGGCGAAGCATCGGAAATCTACTACATTAGAAGCTAAGGACATACTTCTTCATTTAGGTACTTATGGCGTTAAATTTTGTAACTTCTTTTTTTTTGGACTTGGGTTTTGAGTCATTTGACAGGATCTATGTTTTCTTTTCTCGTATGGCAGAGAGAAACTGGAATTTGACGATACCTGGCTTTAGCGGAGATGAGATCAAGTGCTACAAAAAGCCAGTAAGACTACTTAATCAATTTCGATACAAGTCAACTGCACAGCTTAATGCAGATATCTTAGTTTCTTGCTCGTGTTTGACCTGCAGTTTACAAATGACATCCACAAGGAGAGGCTTTCATTGGTACTTTTCAACCCGTCTATTACCTGACCATTTTTGGTCTATTTGTACCATGTTATCTCATTTTGATAGCAGCATTTCGCAACTGCATCTACTCAGCTCAACTCGACAAAACCTTGAATCCCAAATTATTTGGAGATTTCATTTCTGCATGTAACATTCGTAACTTCTTATGGAAAATGTCTGTTTAAAGTGAATGGGTGTTTTTGTAAACCTTATGGAACGATATATGAGGGCTTAGTAGCTTCATACATAATAGTGTAAAAATTTTAGCGACATATCAGTCTTAGGCTTCTTTTCCTTAATCTTTTGTGAAAATTTATTTTTACAGCGTTAATTTGGATTTGGAAATTCTGATGATTAGCATCATTTGGCATGTTAGGTTCTTCTAAGGCAACCTTTCTTTCTGGGCTTTTATGCCCTGATAATGAGAAAAGGGATTACCAGCAGACAGGAAAGAGTTATGATCCCACCCATTCCGTATGGTCTCAATTGTCCAGGACCACAATGCTTCTGTAAGGTGGGAGCAAGATCATCAAATATTTTTCAACTTTACCTTTTTAATTTTAATTATTTCAATTAATATGTGTAAAAGGGTTAGTGGGGAATTATTAACCACAATCCTTATTGCCCATTCTCGTGTTTCAGAAAAAAAAAAGGTGTGATGATGTATTATGAAAAATGGCTGGTGAGATACATAAAATCCCTCTTTTTTGTAAACTCCTTTTTACACTTCCAGTTCCATTGATCAATCAACATTATTTAGTCGTTGGTTATCAATACCTCATCGAGTTTAGTTCTGGATGCTGTGGGGAAGAGTCAAAGATATAATGAAGTGAGCTACAGGTCTCCGGAAGTGGGTAGGTGGTTTAACGGCCTCCAAATACCTGATCACCATTTCCAGTCATTTTGCCTGTGGTTATTTTATTGAAGGATGGCAACTGCGCTCTGAATAGTGCGTTACACCAAACTTCGAACTAAATGGAAAAAGGACAGTTGTTGCTATTGGTTGTTGAATTCTTCCAAGCTTCTAGCTGCTTCTGTTAGTTTCAAATTTTCAACTGATAATTTAAATATCTTTTATGATGTATTACTGACGATGTTATGGGCTAATTGGCAAACGACAATTAGACAGATCCTTGAATAGTACTTTGAGTACCTGAAGGTGGTCCTTTATCTGATGTCAGCCCTTGTTAAAGACTGGATTTTCACTCACACCAGCATAAGCATTGATCTGTCCACTTTTCGGGATCTTTTTCTTTTTTTAATATCTGATTTTTAGTAGTGTTTGTTGCTCAATAGTTATGAGCCTCCTGCTTGTATCCTCTCTTCTTTTTTCTTTTGTACCATAGTTCACAGAATCGACCGATTTGGATCACGATCGGCTGATTCTTAGATAGGATTGGCCCCTGCCAATCTGATTTCAGCATAGAGGACCGATCTGGAGCCAACTCCCAGAGGAAGCAGCCCCTGATAGGCTGATCCGGCAAGATTGGACCGGGAATTGACCGATCCTGCCAACTTCCCTGGACTTCAGTAACAACAGAATGAGGCCCAATTTTGGGCCTGACTTCGGTGGAATTGGGGCCAGAATCGACCCAATTGGTTGATTTTAGAATGATTCCCATGAGATTGCTGGGATCGGCCCAAAATGCCGCTGCATTAGCACTGAGCCCCCCTGAAGACGGCCTTATCGGTAAGGCCAGGATTTTTTGAAGGACTGATCCAGTTCAATTCCGAATCTGTTTTTCTCCCGAAGGATTGGCCTATCCAATTTGATCCAATCTGTATTGGAATCCTTGTTTTGTGCTTCTTCTGTTCTTGTTATTTCTATCTTTTTCCTGCATCAATAGAAATTGAGGTCTCGGTCTTTCTTCAAATTTATATATATTTTATGATAAAAGCAAATAAAAGCCTAGATTACAGAATTTGAGTCCTAAAGAAATATAGGTACATTTGGCCACCCTCAATTCTAGTAAGCTTATATATGGAGGGACGGATTGAGTTTAGAACAAGATGGCATAGACTATTGTAGGTGTCAGAGCTAATAGAGGGGTGGGGGATGGAGAATCTTTTGTTCAACATGACCAAATTTCTTGAGTTCCTGACATGTGCAGTGGAGGTGCCTTCATTGTTTAATGTCTTGATTTGTTCATTCTTCAACGTATTCTCTTGCGTTCACAACGTGCATTGTACCAGATAAAGAAATCAATGGCCAGTACCGATGCGCATGCAAAAAACTCCGCAACCGGACAAGCCACGGCAAGTTCAAAAAGTCATGCAGTAAAGGCTCCCTTGATAGGCTCTCCAAAGTTGACTTGAAGCTTCCTACATATCCATATGCTGTTCTGAGGATTGTTCGTGCTTTCTGGTGCATCAGGTTGGCCTCCTCTCGGTAGCCTCCTATTCCATTATGAGTAGCATGTATTGAACCGTGGATGGTACTTTTTTTTTTTCATTTTCTCAAATGCTTTCCTTATCCATTTTTTGGATCCTGTATCTCATCAAACTATGTTTTATCTACACCTCTAGCCTCAAAATTCATGACCCTTCATGATACCTATTTTTATTTTTCCAGATGCTTTCTTTTATATAATGTAATCCATCTTTTGATTCCTAGATCAAACTACGTCATCTACCCAGCTTATGAATGGCGAAGGGGACTACTTGGACTTATGAGTAGCTATGACTTGGCGCGTGAAGTTCCATTTCTGATATTCATGCTGTAATTTGATCTTTTTGTGCACGTGTAAGTCCTTCATTTTTGCACCAAAATTGATGATGCCATGCCACCATTATCAGTATACCGACGAGCTGCCTGTTTGCTCCAAGTTACCCATGTTTGAAACAAATTTTAGTAGTAAAAGAGATGCTAAAAGCAGTGCTAGTTGCAGACCGGAAAGTTACCTACTCCAGACATGGGCTTTTAGATGATGGAACATAGTGGCCGGAAAACTGATACTCGAAATATTTGAAGTATCAGTGTTAGGAATATTTTGAAAGATATGGATGCATAACCCAAATATTTCTTTTCGTTACAGAGGGTCGGAAAACTTCCTGAAGTAGAATATGATCTTTTATGAGGTGTTTGGTTGTCCAATAATTTGTATATATTTTTGTGATAAAAATGTTGTTGTGATATGGTAACAAAAAATAGTGGCGATCATGTGTAACTACAACGGGCAGAGAGATCACAAGAAAAAAAAAACAAAGTGCTCATTTTGTGTGACATCAACATTAGAATTCAAAGTAAGCTTATTTTATAAAATGTAATGTTTTTATCTAAATCAAAGTGAGATATCCAAGGTGCTCATTTTTAAATAAAATGATTTTACAATATTTTGTTCTCTATAATATTTTTATTAAATTTATAGAACAAAAGTTTTGGCTAACCGATGAGAAATACTTTATGGTATAACACACTTTTAATAAACAAAATTGTTAAAATCAACTTTGGTTAATTAGGCACACATAGTCTGTTCGCATGTTAGAATAATATTGTGCTTATTGCACTCTTGGGTTGACTCAATTAAAATAAAATACCAGCTAATTAAGAGAAATTTTTTTTTAAATTATTATTTAAAACATGAAGTAAAATACCCTAGGGGCGGCTTGAGGATGCTGAAGGAGGTTGTCGGAGGCAGCACCCTCGCTCGGTGGAAATCTTCGCGGCGGCAGCGTCCTCGCAGCACTCTCGCTTGGCGGCAAGTTTTGCCCGACTGAAACCTTCACTGCGGCTGCATTCTCGCGCCATCCTAACCCAACGGCAGCACTCGTTTAGCAGAAACCCCTCTGACGGCCCCTCCCCTGCTCGCTATTCTCGACAACCCCCTTGTTCGGCACTTAGCCATCCGCTATTCTCGGTAACCCTCTCCCTCTTTGCTCCTTCACCTAGTTGTTACTTAGTATTTTCGTGGAAGGAGATTGTCGTTGCTATTGTTTTCAGCCTGGAAGGGACTCCCGCCCTCCCCCAGCTCTATTTCCAACATTTTGTTTAAGTGTAATCTTAGTGATTTTGTCTTTTTTTGTCACGTTGGAATCATAGATTTTAGTTTATTTATATCATGTATTTTCTTTTTTATTGTTTTATGTAGTTAGTTGGCTGAGTTATGTCTTGTGGTCCCTTTTTGTTATTTGACAACTTTTGGTTCGGTTTATTTAGTTTGGACGAAATTCATTCTCTTTTGGAATGATCATCCAGTTTCGAGACAGTTGTCAAATTTCTTTGATGAAGTTTTAATTCTGCTATTCGACTTTTATGCACCTTTGTGTGCTGGTCGTTATGTGATTTAGTGTTTAGTTTTTGGAAATATTAATTTTCAAACTGAATTTTTTCGTCGTTAACTCGACCAAATGTCTTCTCTTTTTAAAACTTTGTCAGTCGTCCATCTGTGTATTTCTTATGAATGAATGAATATGTTCCCTGCCCAAAAAAAGAGTTTGTTTTATGAAGTAACACGGTTTAAAAAAAGATTTCATCAAATGACATTGTCCAAAATTTAATTCGCATAATAGCTCAGTGTCACTGTGCTAAACGTCAAATCGTTGAAAATGTAGAGACGAATTTCAATTTTATTATTATTATATTTCATTTAAATATTTAAAAATAATATATATATTTATATTATTAAAAATAAATAAAATAACAATGTCAAATTTTATAAACTTATATTATATTGATTGTTTTTACTTTACGAAATATATAAAATAATTTCTATTTTTATATTATTTAAAATACTAAAATAAAAATGTCAAATAACAATTTAGTCAAATTATTTTCTTAAATCATATTATCATAAGAACATTGATTATTTTTACTTTATAAAATATATAAAATAAAACTATAATAATAAAACTAACAAATTATAAATTAAAATATGGTATATTATTTTATTAAATATTAATCTGAATATACATATAAAACATATTTCAGTTAAAATAAGTTATATTTTAAATTTTTATTCTATTTAAATATTTTATAAGGTGAACAATAGGTTCGTATATTTGAAATTATTAAAATAATATATTAAAAATAAATTTATTTAAATTATATTATGCACTTATTTTTAAAAAATAATAAAATATACTTTCATCATCAAATACATAAAATAAAATTATAATACTAAATTAATAAAATACATCAAATTATTCTATATTTTTTATTAAAGTTAATTTTAAATTTAATTTATTATCTTTATTCTATAAATTACCAAATAAGATATCTTTGTATTTATATAAATATATTATTTTATTAACTTTAAAATAAGTGTATAAGATAATTTAAACCAACTTATTTTTATATTATTTTAATAATTTTAAGTATATGAATTTATTTTTAATTATTAAATATTTAAATAAAATAAAAAGTTAAAAATATAATTTATTTTTACTGAAACATGTCCTATATGAATATTCAAAATAATATTTAATAAAATAATATATAATATTTTAATATATAATTGTTAGTTTTATTATTATAGTTTATTTTATATATTTTAGAATTTAAAAAATCAATATTTTTATAACAAATTAAATTTATAAAATAATTTAATCAAATTGATATTTGATATTTATATTTATATTTTAAATTAAAAAAACGTTTGGCACAGTGAAAAGGTGTTAATGTGCGAATTAAGTTTTGGACGGTGTTATTTAATGAAATTTTTTTTGTAAATCGTGTTATTTAAAAAAAAACCCCAAAGAAAGGTCGTCGGAGCGTCGGCTCTCTCTAGGGCGAGCGGGAGAGGGAGGAGGACGAAGCCGGGAGAAGGCGGCGAGGCATGCCGGGCATGACGACGACCAAGGGAGATGAGGGACCGACTGTTGTGGTAGAGGAGCTGCCCAGGACAATCGTCCGGCGAATCGTGAAGGAAAAGCTCTCCAGATTGTCCTCCTCCTCCTCCGGTTCTTCAGTTCGCGGCAAAACGAAGGGGATGAGTGCCGGGGGAGGAGAGGAGGAAGGGGAGACGGAAGGAGAAGGGATGAACGTGCACAAGGATGCTCTTCTCGCCTTCACCGAGAGCGCCCGCATCTTCATCCATTATTTATCCGCCACGTACTGTGCCCTGCCTCTCAGTGCTCTTCGAGTGTTCTTTTCATTCTAGTACAGATTTGAAGTGAAGGTGATCCCTTTTATATGTTGAAATGTATTACTTGCTGGACGTCGGAAGTAAAATGAAATTATCGTGCCTTGCGTGCGGTAGTTTTTTGAATGTCCGGACGCAAATGACAACTTTCTAGATGTTTCAATCCGGAGAAGGGGGTTAGTTATTTATTCAAACACTTTGGGGAACCGCATCGTTATTCTTCTCTTGCAGTACCAGATGCTTTTGTTGAATCACTTGTAATTTAGTATTAAGTTCTGGAATCATTTGAACTTATCTTCTTAGAATTTCTGGATATGTTTTCGTTCACCTTGCTGCAAATAATCTTACAGTTAGAAAACCCTGGTGGCTTCTTGGAGTTTATTAATTCCTGTAAGGATAAGTGTCGTGATGCTTCATGGACGTATTACCTTGAGCTTGTGCACTTTTTTACTGTCGTATTTTTGCCAAGGAGTGGAGTGTGCAGTGAGTAAAAGGCTTTCACAGAGTTACTGGAATTTCTTGTACTTCAGTGAGATTCAAAGTACATATAATTGAAATGATAACTCCCCCTTTAGTTTGGCCATCCTTTTAAGTCTTATCTGATCTATATCATCTTTCTTTTTTTTCAGGGCAAATGACATATGCAAGGAATCAAAAAGACAAATAATTAATGCAGAAGATGTGTTTAGAGCACTAGAAGAAATTGAATTCCCAGAATTCATTGACCCACTCAAAGTTTCACTAGACGGTATCTTGTCTTTATTTTTTTTCTTGTAAGCAGTAGTTTCTTAAATATTTATATTGTTCCTCTGCTCGGCTTGCTCTGACCCTGCTTCCTATGACCTTTATATGGTGCTTCCTGGAAAGAAATAGTTGCCTTCCATACATATACTGACATAACTGGTCTTGTCAGGTGTTGCATTTTTGTTGATGGTATCATCCTTAATTTTGTTAATGATTCTTCTAAATTCCTTTATACTAGATTCGTGCATCAGCAGACAATACATTATGTCTGCCTTGTGGTCTTGTATAGCTGGATGAGTTCAACGTGTGTATAGACAATTTAGACCAGGCCTAAAATGGACGACCAGGATCCAGGCCTAAAATGGACCCCTAGCTCGATAAATCCTTAGTTTCATCAGCCTTTAAATGTTTTGGTAACTTTGTGTTACCAAGAAATCTTCTTATTTTGTTCTCTAGTTAATGGCCTGTTTGGTTAGAGTATCAGAAATGATATTATATTAGTATTGATATTGATATTTTTAGAAGATGGAGTATCAATATCAAAATTGATACAAGTTGACACTTGTATTACATAACTTGTGTTGTTTGCACTACAAATTTCAAAATTGATACTATTAGCCAAACACCTCAAAGTGATTACCAACAATATCAATTTTAAAATTAATAGTGATAGAGATGTCTAATGGTGTTACCAAACAGGGCGTAAAGTAAGGTTCTTTATCAGCATGTGTTGGAAAGCTACCATAGATGTCAGACTATGTTTCAACTCGAGGGTGCAAATTGTGTAGACTCAATTTAGAATAGAACTAAGTGCTAACAGAGATAGACCATGAAATAAGTCGTTCCTGCTTGAGTCTGGACTGATATGTTTATGACTTTACCCAGCATAGGAAGCCATTTATGTGAATACTGTATTAGTAGAAGGAAAGCTTCTCCATTTTCTTTGCCGTGCAAAGGGATCCTTTTAGGATCTATGTTCTACAGCCATAAAGGATGGCAACAGATAAACGTTTAGATTCACACATTTGAGAATTGTTTGAAGTTTTCTCATCAGGCTATCATTTTCATTTTAAGTACAACGAATTACGTGCATCAGGATCTGGAATGTCTGGGCTGATCTTTGGGCCTATAGCCAATTTGTGCATTATAGAATACAATGCCGACACAGTGCATTCAACTTGTGAATTTACTTGGTCGTGATAGGGTGCTTAATGTCTCCCATGCCCAAGGGTTCATGGGACACCAGTACTGATTAGTCTAGATTCATGTAAGAAAAAGAATTGGGCCTTCTAATTTTGTAGTGCTTACGCATCTTTTCATTTATTTCATATTTCCGTAGTGATTTCTGTCACACACCTCCATCCACCATTTTTTTTTTGAACTGCTCTTGCAGATTTCAAACGTCGAAATGCTGCGAAAAGGTCAGAATCAAAATCTAAGGATAGAAAGCGTAAGATTACGGAGGGGTCTGCACAGGCCAGGAGTGCTGCTGGCGGGGAAGAAGCAGATCAGGTAGAAGATGATGGAGACGAACGAGATGATGGTCATAGCAGCGAGTAGCATGTTCACTCTTGTTTTCTTCTGTTAACTTCACCTTCTGGCGGCTCGGCTGTTCTTCTCCTAGGAACTGACCTGCTCTTGTGCTTTTTCCCTACATATAGACACTCTTCGTCGTCAAATCTCTGTATTTTGGCTGTGCTTCTTTATAGGGTGTTTGGTAGCGCTTTTAATTTTAAGACAACCTCATTTTTGAAAACAAGATTACTTGACTGATCAGTTTTGTTTTTAAAATCAAAACAGTCCAATTATTTTGTGTTTGGCAAAACTGTCTCAATTTTTAAAAGTTAGACAGTAGTGTTTGGTTATGATTTTAAAATCAAAAGAACTTCTACGACATACAGTACATGTCAATACAATATAATATCTTACAACCTCCATATTGTATACAATGTCAAGTAACATGTATAAAAAATAAATCATATACATCAATTTCGTCTATTAACATAATCTTTCCACATTTTCAATGCTATTTTATTACGTAACTCTTTGCCAAGTCTGCGTTGTTCTGATGATTTTCCAATATGATTTGCCTCGCGTCGAACTCTATCTCTTCTTCTATGATCCACCTCTCCATCTATTGTTCTGTCGCAGTTCCTTTCAATTTCAACACATGTCTCATCTTTACCACATTGAACATTTCGAATAAAATTATGAAGCGCATATGTTGCTATAATAATCTTGTTTTGAACCTCAATGGGATACTCTAGTGGCCTTAAAAATATTCGAAAACGTTCTTTAAGAACGCCGAACATTCGCTCTATCACATTTCTGAGAGAAGCATGCCACAAATTATAAAGTTCTTTGTAATCCCTTTGACTCAGAGACTGGCATCAACTGGAGCAGGATTTTTTCAGCATGGAAAAAAATGCAGGCTTACAGATGAGATGCCCACAGGGCAACGGTGGCCGGAGGAAGTGATTCTGGACATGGAGAGACTGCAAGCATTTGGCCATGCTAGAGATGGCCTCGACGATGAGGACAATAGCTTGAGGCCCATCCTGTGCGAGGACATGGCGCAGCGGTCAGAGGAGTGGAACAAGTATGGCAATGAGGCTACTGCTGGGCTGGTTCTAGACATAGAACGCTGCATATTTAGGGATCTGGTCACCGAGGTGGTGAATGGTGAGGCTGCTGTCTTTGTGCTGGCTCCTAATACAAGTAGGCACCGCAGGCAGTAGTTCAGTAGTAGCTGTCCTCTCTTCCTGCTCTTCTGCTTGGTACGTAGCCAGCTACAGTCGCTGGGGGGAGGGGCTTCGCGGGCGGGGGAGCGCCGGGGGGGGGGGGGGCTTCCTGGCAGCCCGGACTGGATGTGCGGATAGTCAGTCGTGCGGGTCTCGTGTTGTTCAGGGGGCGGCGACGGGGCTCTGTCCGCAGCCGCGGGGGGCGGCGACGGGGGACTCGGGGGGGGTTCACGGGCGGGGGGAGCGCCGGGGGAGGGGGGGCATGCTTCGCTTGCGGGGACGGTGAGCGGGGAGGAGGGGAGGCCAGCCGCGGGGGGGGGGGGGGGGGTGCGCAGGAGGAGGGGAGGCTGCGGGGCGGCGACGGGGCTCGTCCGCAGCCGCGGGGGCGGCGACGGGGGACTCGGGGGGGGGGGTTCGCGGGCGGGGGGAGCGCCGGGGGAGGGGGCTTGCTTCGCTTGCGGGGACGGTGAGCAGGAGGAGGGGAGGCCGGCCGGGGGGGTGCGCAGGAGGAGGGGAGGCCGCGGGGGGGGGGGGGGGCGACGAGAGACTACGGCGGGTCTCTGTCCGCAGCCGCGGGGACGGTGCGCAGGAGGAGGGGACGGAGCGCCGGGGGGAGGGCCTGCGCCGCGGGGGAGGGGGCACTGCGCAGGAGAAAGGGAGGCCCGACTTACCTAGTTTGCGGCTGCTTCGCCGGCTGTGTGAGATGTGATGATCGTTGTCGGGACGCTGAGACGGCGAGCAGGGGCGTCGAGACGGCTGCAGGTCTTCGAATGGTTCCCGGTGCGAGGGCGAGACGGAGACGGGGTGTCGAGAGGAAGGCGTGCGGGCGTCGAACGTCGGACGCGCTTCTCTCTCGGAAAAAAAACAACTCTTCCCCTGTTTTGTTTCCGAGAGAGACAGTTAGAGGAAACAACTTCGTTTCTAAAAATCGGGAGGACTCTAAAAATCATAACTAAACAGGTCTGTTACTCCATTTTTAAATTTTAGATAAAAGAAAGGGAAAAAAACGTATCCAAACACCCTATTAGATTGAAGTGCACAAGTCTCTCTCTCTCTCTCTCTCTCTCTCTCTCTCTCTCTCTTTACATATGTATATCGTATTTGATAAAGATTTTGAAATTTGGATTTGATTTGGATGATTTGGAATCTAGTAATACATCCTTTAAGTCATTGGCTGATTTTGAAATTAGGTATGTTTTTTCTTTTAAAATTTTGGGTAAAATAAGTAACTGTCATATAAGGTGAAAAGAAGGATGAAAATAGAATGTAAAGTGGTTGGATCAAATTTTAGTAATTATGTCTAATCTGTTATCTTATTTTTAAACAAGGTTTAGTATATGATGTATTTTTAGAAATATTAAATTTAATATTAATTTTGAAAGAATAAAATCAGAATACAGTGATTCCAAATCAATGTGAAGCCAAATTTAAATGTTTTAATATTTATCAAAAGAAAAATAAAAATGGACAATTTTCATACCAAGTGCGTCCCGGCAGGCAGGGAACCGTTAAAGCTTAGTGCAATAATTATTTGTGAGCGGTAGAGCAATCAGAAAAATAAAAACAGATAATTCTGTTTTTTACTAATTAAAACGATCAAATTAAAAGAATAAAAAAAGAGAAGAGATCGACTCGTATTTTCCCTTTTTTATGTCTTAATTTTTAGAAGTTATTGCGATGTGTCATAGATATTATCACTTGTTCTGTGATTTATGTTTTTTAAGTGGAGAGAGATAAAATTTATTTTATATTTTACTTCCTGTGTAATTTTAACTGAATTGCTTTATTTCTACGTAAATGTATTTTTATGGTAAAACTTAATAAAAAGTATTTTTGCGTATGATGGTTCACATTTTATAAGATACATTTTATATAATTTTATCATTTATAATTATATTATATTCATTTATCATGCAAGTATATAGAAAATAGTGAGAAGATAATATTAGGGGTGCAAACGAACCAATACACTCGTCAAGTAACTCGATACTCGACTCGGTAAAAACTCGACTAGACTCATTTATTAAGTTAAATAAACGAGTATGAACAAAAAAAAAGCTTGTTCCACAAACGAGCCGAGTTTAAACATACTCCTACTCGGCTCGATTAACTCGCGAACAACTTGATTAACTACTAGTTTAAATATTCGATTAACTACTCGATTAAATATTTATTTAGTTACTCGATTAAATATTTGTCTATTCATTCAAATAATTAAATTATAAATAAATGTTATTTATAATATATATTTAACACAGAATATATTGTTATATGTTTACGTAATTAATTTAAAATTAAAATAATATTACATGATTTCAACCGTGTCTATCGTTATATGTTTATATAAATAATTTAAAATATAAATAATACCAGCTGATTATCAACCGCCCATCCAACGTTGATGAAATCTTATTCGTTTGTTCAATATGAAACCTAACCCTACTATACCCGTCGATCCCGCTTCTCTCTTTCCCACATCACCCACCACGCACAGAGGCCACAGCCGTAGGAGACCGCCAGGCGCCAACCCGCCCGTAGCTCCCCGCCGTCTCCACGACGACAGCCGCCTCCGGCCTCTCCGCAACTCCACTGGCAACTGGCGAGGTTGGTCTCCCTCTTCTCTATCTCTCGTTCTCTGCTCATAGACTCGGGTACGCGCTGCAGCCGCCTCCGCCTGCTCCCGGATCTGGACCCGCAACTGCCATTTGTGTTCCTCGTTGCCTTCCATCGTGTCCTCCGAGAAGCGGGCAACCCTCAGCCCTAATTTGTAACTTGTAAGTAGTCCCTGAGTCACTGAAATCTCCTCCCCGATGCACAAATCAGACCTATCTCTCAATGCTGCATTGATTTTGCTGTCTTTTGCCGCCATCGTCCCGGGGGATCTCGAGCTCGGAACCTCCCACTTCGAAGTGCAGCTCTACGCTTCTAGATTGGGGTTAAGCTCGTTTACGTAAACGAGCGGCTCCACGAGTCGAGATCGAACTCGTCGAGCTTAAATCGAGCCGAGTTCGAACAACACATTTGGAAGCTTGTCGAGTATCGAGCCGAGTTCGAACAGCGGAATAAACGATGCCGAACTCGAACAGAGCCCTGCTCGGCTCGATTGCACCCCAGATAATATTAAGGGAATCATATTTAATAAATTTAGACGTCTGAAATTTCGACGTAATAAAAATGTTAGAGGGTGGTATTTGTAAAAAGACCGCGGCTCTCTCGCTCCCCAGGTTGCTGCCGCCGCACGCCGTTATACCGCCACGGAGCCTCTCTCGGGCGCTCAGGCCTCTCCTTCCTTGTAAGACAGCGGAACTAGGCCAGCCTGAGAACAATACCGCAGCTCCGGCCAGGCACTGCGGCGCGACGAACCTTCGTCTTCTCCGGCGGGCAATTGGGGCGGCTGACCTTGGCGAGATCCGTGCGCGGGTAGGTCCCCTTCTCCGGCCGCGGCGCGGTCTCTCATATTCGGTGGCTTTCTTCTCTCACAGCGAAGTGGAACGCCTACAGCTGGGGCGGAGAGGAGGATCCCCGGCGGAGGCTGAAGCCGATAGACGGAGAACAGGAATCGCCGAAGAGGAAGGAGGCGAGGATGCAGATCTTCGTGAAGACACTGACGGGGAAGACCATCACGCTAGAGGTGGAGAGCAGCGACACCATCGACAACGTCAAGGCGAAGATCCAGGACAAAGAAGGTCGTTACTTCGCCGAGAAATCTATCTCTATATACTCTTCTCTTCTCTTGGCCCGAGGCGGTCCGGTCCCAGAAGTATGGCTACCTCCATTATCTTTGAGTTTTCCCTTGTTCTGATGGCGTTGTTTTCGGGGGCCCGTTTCTGCCAGGTATTCCGCCGGATCAGCAGCGCCTGATCTTCGCCGGCAAGCAGCTCGAGGACGGCCGCACCCTCGCAGACTACAACATCCAGAAAGGTCACACATTGCCCCCACCCTTTCTCTCATATGTATATTATATGTGCCGCCTTCGGTCTTCTGAGTGCCGGGGGTGCTTTTACGCTGGTGGTTGCAGAGTCCACGCTCCATCTAGTTTTGAGACTGAGGGGAGGTATGCTCTGCCGCAGGTGAGTGCTACTGCTATCTGTGAGAGGACTTTCTTTTCCCAGATTTTTGTATACGTTTTTGTGTTTTCATCCTATTGCTTGCGGATTTGACTCTCAATAATTATAGTTATCACGATTTACTGACTCCACGTCTCCGCATTTGTTCAAGTTTATCATGTAAACAGTCTTTTTCTTGCGTTACGGTTTCCTTCCCCGGATTAGACGAAGGAGGGTTTCCAGTTGATGAGGACTTTGGCTCAATCCTGAGTCGTTGATAGAGGAGAGGCTTCAAGTGGGTTACTGGGTTCTCATGCCACTTTCTAGTTTTTGGTTGGTATTGTGAGAATCCACCCTGGCTTCTTCTTACCCTGTTTCTTCTATACTTTTGGTAGAAGATTCCTTCTTGGGGGTGTGATGCTGTGATGTGGATCCTTCCCTTTTCCGGCATTCTCGTCTTCCCTACTTTTTGCTTTATCTAGTTCACTCTTCTGTACTTTTTCAGCTCTGTTTTGGTTAACAAGATTCACCACTTTGGTTGTTCTCAGAAAAAAAAACACTTTTTGTTAAATAAGTCCATCTGATCAAACCGGGCACTTAGGCTGAGCAATGTTTTGGTTACTTCAACAACTACCTTCCACACTCACTATGTATGATGGTTTGCTTGATTGGTTGTTACAGGATCAGGATTGGCACCAGCCGATCCAATCCCAAGGGTTGATGCCAATCCCAATCTGAGTTTCATCAGGAACCAGTCTGGATTGGCCATTTCAGGACTGGGTTGGCTGACCCGGGTTGGCTCCAGATTCCAGGATGATCTGGTTGAACTGGCCCAGCCAGGCTGAGATTGGCCCGCATCAAATAATCCTGTGCCAGTTTCAGCCCATCCTAATTTGGAATCAGTTGGATCGGCTTATTTCAGCCTGGCTTGAGCCAACTCGGTCTGTCTTGGCTGAGTCAGGCCGAGTCACGACTGAGTTGGACTGTGTTGGGCCAGGGTCAGCAATTTATGCCGCTACTGGGTTTATGGTGGATTGGCCAATCTGATCACGATCTAGATCGGATCAGCCATGGCTAATACAGGGGCTGATCTTGATTTTGAAATCCTTGCCAAGTAGGCATCTCCTTGCATTGCCATTATGTATAATTTAAGCAACTTTAATAACATGGAAAAAGGGGAACCTGTGGTTAGGCTTTTTTTCTGTTTGCTTCACTTGCTTTTAATTGATAGCAAGTAAATAAGTACCCTTAATCATTTTGAAGAATTTATACTACTTTTATTTATGTGAAATATGTGCTTTGTTTTATATCTGGATTTTATAAACCACAAGGACGAGCATCTAGGTTCTCTTCAAATCCATGTGTTGCCAATGACTCGTTCTGTCAAAGTAAAATTATTTTATATAGGTTGCTAACAAATGTTCTCATTTGCCATCTTTTAGATGCTTCACCTGTTATCGTGGATGTGTGGTTATCTCACTTGTTGTACTATTTTACCCTAGGTTTTGTGCTCAACTCAAGAATTCTAGTCAAAGCGATCGGTACTTCTTCTCTTTCGATGTTTTTGCCATATAGAGTAGGATGGTCCCAACTATGTGTCTTCTTGGGGCCCAGATAACTTTTTTTTAAACATGTGCTTTTGGAAAGTGGGCAGTATCAAGGATTGCATGATTGGAATCGGAGTTGGGATCTGTGGGTACCAATCCGATCCGAATCAGATCGGCCTGATTCCGACCAATCCACTGGAACAAAATCGATCCATAATCAGTGTAAAAAAACATCGATCATGATTTTGAATTTGATCCGATCCAGACCGATCCGGGTCAATCCCGGGCGAAAGAGCAAAAGAAAAAAAACCCGATCCGATTCTGATTCCGATCCGATACCAACCAATCTTGGCCGATTTCGCTGAAACTTTTTTTCAGATCGGTCCTTCGGCTGAGAATCAAATCAGCAATGGCCGATCCAATATAGGAATCAGCCAATTTTGATCCGAATCAGCCAATTCCGCAATCTATGGGTAGTATTTCAATTTTTTTATGGAAAAAGATGTTACATTGTTGTGTTAACATCAATCATCTATTTCAATTTGAACCTTAAAATGTATCCATTAACAAATATTTTGTGGTGAGTCTGGGTTGCCCAAGTTTCTGTGGGTACCAGCCAGAGTCTTCGAAGCATCCATTCCTCCTACAAAATATTACGAGGTAGCAAATTTGGGGCAATGAAGGGGTAACATGATTCTACAATTGAAAATATCAAGGTAGATATAAAGACACATTTATATTGTAAGGTGTTTGGTTGCACATTAATTTTTTATTCACTTTTGTGATACAATTATATATTAATCTCATAGTTGTCAAGGCGGCAAAGTGTCCTACATGTACAAGGGTGTCAGTTTAGCTTAAGTGATATGGCGTTGGATATTAATTTATGTAGTGTAATTGGATGTTAATATAGGTAGGTAGGTAAGCGATTATGTGATAATACAATGAAATTTAGTTTTCTTAGTAGGAACTTGATGTTGAAATAATGAGATACGAAGAAAGATTTATATACAATGTTTATTAACTTGGAAAATGCTTATGATGTTTGCATACGATATTGTATTGATAGATGAGACACTAAGAGTTAATAGGAAGCTAGAATGTGGGAGAAACACTTAGAAGTCTAAAAGTTTCAAGATAAGTAGAACTAACATAGAATATGGATTGAAAATTTAATGAAAACTAGATAAAAGAAGATGGGAGAGTTAATGTGCATGGAGTAATATTATCTTAAAGTACTTAGTTTGAATATCTTGATTTAATTATTCAAAAAGATGGATAATGTGATGAGAATGTTAATCACATGATTAAAGCAAGATGGATAAAGTGGAAATTGACCAAGGAATTCTATGTGATCGTAAGATTCTACTAAAATTGAAAGAAAATTTTTATCATACAACTATAAAACTTACAATGTTATATAATATAGAATGTTACATAATAAATAAAAAATATGTTTAAAATAAATATTGTTGAAATGAGAATGTCAAGATAGATATGTAGTCATACTAGATTAGATAAAATAATGAACATATTAGAGAAAATGTGAGAGTAGAGACAATTATAGACAAATTAAAAGAAGAAAGATTGAGATAGTTTGAACATATTAATCGTATACCTAAGGAAGTTAAAGTTGGAAAAATATCAACACAATAGAAGAAAAAAAAAGAATGTGTTAGACCTAAGTTAACCCGAAGGAGGGTAATTCAACATGAGCAAATGGAGAATCCATTTGGCCGACCCCAAATAATTTGTTATTTAGGCTTGAGTTGAGTAGACTATAGAGTAATCATGTGCAGGGGATTAGGCTGCTTGGGCAGGCACCTTACCTTGATCGCCTTAGGCACCTAAGTAAGGGCTTTGAGTGCCTATTGAGTGTTCACCAAAGGCATGCTTGTGTTGGCCTGGAGAAGGGATCTTGGCACCTAGGCGGCTCCTAGGTGGGCATCTTGACAACTATGATTAAATAAATTGTTAGATAGCTAAAGAATAAAACTGTCATGTTTGGTGAATTATAGTAAAAAGAGTATGGAGAGTGGGGACCATGTAAATATCAGAAAGGTGGGGGAGCACAAGAAAAGAAAGAAGTTTCACTTTTTTGGTCCAAGAAAAAAATCTCTATAAAAATTACATTTACATGGTCTTATTCGCAATTTTCTATTTCTTTGGGGTTGTCTGAGGCTACGTGTCTAGGTATGTGCTGTATAGGCTTTTTTTATGCTGCCATTGACTTTATAAAAAGCATACTGAATATATTCATTTTATTTTGCAATTTTTTATTTTTTTATTTTTAGAATCTAGTGTGCGTGAGCTTTAGTTTTTTTTTCCCTGGAGGAATCTACCCCCCTTTCTTGTCTCTACTAAACACATCACTATCCACCTTGATTAGACATTCAAGACTTTAATTATTATCCTCGTCAATGATTCTTACTTCTTAATCTGTTCCCACCCTTTGTTATTATTTTTGTCAGTTATATGCGAGTCAAGTACTGCTGCAACGCGATCATGCCTTATCAGCTCGCTCATATGCAAAAGTGGCTGCTTCTTCCAGCCTGCCTCCATTAAAAGGAGATGGTGAGTTGTTGTTCTATGGTAATATGCATGCTTATTTATTCCCTGCTTCCTTTTTCTGTATGTATTTGCAAAATATTGCCCTGTCGTAATTTTATTATATGTCCACATGATTGTTGTGATATCTGCTTCCACCAGTGTGATTGCCCTGCAAAGTGTTGCATTCTAGTATGCAACAGAACATCTAATCTATTACAAATCAATCAATTAACAAGTACTGGGATAATGTTGGCTGAACATATGGTAATATTTAAAAATCATTGGTGTAGTTGGACACATTTAAGTTGACTACATGGTAAATTATCTTCTTATTGCTTTTATGTGTGTGTATGTGGAGTTCTGGTAAGTGCTTCCGTGTTAGGCAATTTTTCTGGAACTTCCAATGATGTTAGATGGAAAAGAAACCACTATTTGTATGTGTAAAATAAGCCGAATTCACCAACTGAAACAGACTTAATGAACTGTGTTGAACCCAACTAATCCAAATTGGGCCAGATCTGTTTGCTGAACAGGCCCGGTTGGTGCATAATCTTCTGGTGTAGTTGAATGGATCCGATGGGTCCTGTTGGGCCGGATGGGCCCAGCGGAGTTGATGGGTCTTAGCAGATCAACATGGCTGGGGAGCGGTCTCTGGATCCTTTGGTACAGGTCTGACTGATGACCTAGGTCCGATTCTCATCTCACGTGAGATGGTGAGAGAATATGACAGATGGAGGGGTGCATGGCCGAACACATGGGAGATGAAGACGACATTCTTCCTTCATCGTGGAATTCATGGGGCATCTTCGTTGGACACAGAGGTGACGGGGGAGAGTGAATGGAAGATGATGCAGCCCTCATCCTTAAAGATGCGGCTTCTGACGGTGTGGCCTGCAAAGTTGCATGGAAGTTCAGGAGCGTCACACGCAAGGGTCTCATTTCTTTAGGAACTCCCGATAGACTTGCATAGGCAATCTTGGGGTCGTCGACCATGCGCAGATCACAGATGTCGGTCGGTGTTTGTTCTCCAAAACTGAAGAGCCCAAGTAGGATCAATCCTTGTTCACACTGATCTATGGAAACTTCAATTTGTGCTGAATCCGTAGATAGGTTTTTTGTTTCTCTCTCTAGGTGAATATTTTTGGATCCAAAAGCTTTCTATCTCCTGTGAATGATATCAAATCATTTTTCTATTGGCATTTGGCATGGCTACATGGCTACTTCGAGAAGATGGAAATTCTGCTTTGCATTGGCATGGTGTAGGGATCCTAGCTTCTTGGGTCATATTCAGGATTGGTGCAATGAGGTGTCTTCGCTTTTGTTTACATCTGCCATTGTAGCATTTGTCTCCAAACTGAAGCATGTCAAAGTCAAAAAGATGTTGCAAGTTTGGACTGAATCTACCTTCTATCAATCTGCTGTTAGGAGGAATGCCTTATTGGCTAGATTGGAGAAGTTTGAGCAACATATGGGCAAAAGGATGATATCTGAAAACCAGAAGGGTGAGTGGTTGGCTGCTAAGATGGATTATAATGAGTGGAGTCTTAGAGAAGAAATAAAGTTGAAACAAAGGTCAAAAGAGTTGTAGTTAAAGGAGGGTGACAAAAATTTCACGTTTGAGAGTAGAAATATGTTAGAAGGAAGGTACGGAACAGATTGGTCAGGCGGCGACCATGTTTTGTAAGAACTTGTTCTGGAATGATGCTACATGGAGACCTCTCCTGAACGTACCCCTGTAGAACAAGTTGTCCGAAGAAATTGCAGCTCTACTTATTGATGAATTCTTAGAAGAGGTGTTCGAGTCTATTCAGTCTATGGACCCATTTAAGGCTCCTGGGCCAGACGGGTTTTCTTCAGGTTATTATTAAAAGTGTTGGTAGATCTTTAAATTTGACATTATGGCTATGGTCAAGGAGTTTGAGGGCTCTACAGATTTCATTAATTATTGAACTCTTGTTCCCTGGTTTTGCTCCCTAAGAAAGAATGTGTTAACAGCACCAGAAATCTTAGACCCATCAGTTTGTTTAATTGCAGTTACAAAATTATTTTTAAAATTTTGGATAATAGGCTGAACAAACAGGTTGAGAAGTTGATATTTGATAAGTCCAATGTTGACACCCATATTTGCCAAAGAACAAAGAGTCATCTCCTTATAAAATAGAATTGAAGGTCTAGGAAGGTTCGGAAAAATGCAGCTGGTTCATTTGACTGGTGCAAGGGAACCAATCCTTTGAACATCTGAATTAAAGCCAATAACGCTGTCAAAACAGCCAAGGTGGCAAACAAGACACCCATTTCATATCTATATGCAGTTCTACGTCAAGGAACAAGCACAACACTAAATGTAAAGTTTATCACTGGAGCTATGTGTGCTGGTTGAGTACCTCTGCCAAAAACAAAAGAAGTAATAAGGAGTCTGCAGATGTATCAAGTGGTACGATGGAGTGGCCTGCTTGATGCAATGACAGCAGCAGCAGTCCACAACATCTGTAAATAGCGGAAAGGTCTGTCAGACAGGGCGAAAGGGGGGTTGAATCATCGATTCCTCATAGATGTGAAAATATAGCAGGTGAAGGCCATATCAAGCAACAAAAAAATGGGAAAGACAAGCAAAGGCCTCGGCGGCCAATTTAGTTTCCGATCGTTTCCCACATTAAGCTGGACTCATCCGAGGGTAAGAAGTCCTATAAGCATGGAAAGACTTTCGGAATAAGGCTATCGAAGTCCTGAAAGGATTGGAGTCGATCCAGTGTACAGCAGATCCCTCCGAATTCGTCTCAAAGTCGGAGGCCCCTATTTGGCAGGTTTTCCAACGGAAGAAGGAAGAACCGAGGAGGGAATGGAAGTTGATCCCACAAATATCGGACCCGTCCGAGTTCGTCTCGGAGTGGAACCCTTCCCGACGCCGTAAGAGAGGGTGGGAGCCTATAAACATGGCTAATCCATCGAGCAGAGGGGATCGAAAGAGAGAGGTCGGGAGGAGGAAGAGTACCTTGCACGACCCTTGTCACCATCACAGAGCTCTACTATTCTTCTTCCTCCATCGTCATCCTTAGCTAACGCCCAAGGAGCCATCGTCGAGGGCTCTGCTGGTTTCAGCTTCTTCCACCATCGAAGACTTCTGCCAGCTTCGTCTTCTGCCATGAAGCCCAGTTGTTGCTTCAGCAGTTGTCGACGACGCCATGGAGGTCGTTGTAATAGTCAAGGATCATCGTTGCGAGCCCTTCACTTGTCGCAGACGGTAAGGGTCGCGGGGTTGGTTGTTCCCGTCGAAACCGCCGGGCTCCCTCTCCTGCATCATCGATGGGAGGCCAAGTACCGCGGTACTGCGGTTTTGCCCTTCGGAAGCCCCGGAGGTCCCATGCTGTTGGGTTCAGGTGAGCGAGCCGCAGCCCTCGACCACGTTCAACGTCGCAAAGGGGGTGTTACCTCATTTAGTCATTCAACTTTCGACTCTTCAACCAAATGCATCTCAACCTCAGCCGGTTGTACAATCCATTATTTTTCAACAACCTTCACAATCGGTTAAGCATAATCAAGTCGCTAGGAAGTGTTGACCCGTGGGTCAAACCAGTGGGGGGCCCACATGGAAAAGATGTGAAAAAAAAGGAGGCCGCTTCCCGTCAGGACGAGGCCCAGTGGGGACGTAGCGGCAATGGGATGCGGAGGCCCAATGAACTTGCCGAATAAACACTTAAACAGTATTCTAGGGAATTTTAGTTAATCTTTTCAAGAACAAATAATCAACTTAAAATAAATAAAAGGCTATTAATTAATTAAAACAAACCGAGGTGAAATAGCCCACTTTATGGTCTCGGCATAACCTAAAAGAATTCAAAATAAATGGGTAATCAAGAGGCTGGCTAAAAATCCACCTCTTGACACATAATTCAAAAATAAATAATAATAATAAAACAAAAAACAAAAATAAAAATAAATAAAAATTTATTAATTAATTAAACCAACCATGGCAAACATAAGGCCGGCAAGAACAGCCCTCCTCATGGTTTCGGCATAACCTAAAAGAATTCAAAATAAGGGAGTACTCAAGAGGCCGGCTAAAAACCCACCTTTTGAACCTCTTCTTAAGGTAGACATCAAAAGGTCATTAAGAGACCCAAACATCTTACCATTCCGTAGCAATGGGCGATTCAATCACCAAGTGATGAAGATGTGGATGATCAACATCCAACATGAGCTATTTCCACATGCCTACCAAAGTCTGAGCTATGCTCGATAATTTCAAATTGATGAGATGGATGTCACAGTGACAGTGCTTATCAAAGGCCATAAAAAATATTTGAGATGTTGGATAGCGGCTGTTAGGCCCTTTGGCTTGCTTATTTGTAATCTGATCCCAAGCAATACGATGTCATGTTCTATGCAGTAGATGGTGATATCAGGAACACAAACGGTCACACGAACCTGGAGGGATGCAAGTGCTTACGTAAACAAAAAAAAACAACAAAACAATGAAAAAGATGCATCACAGTTGATCTAATGTCTGATCCAATCAGAGGGTTAATGAAGCACTTTGGAGAACTGAGATCCGGAGGGCAGGTAGAACCAACGAGCCAGGGGACTTGGTGCCCGGAATCCATCATGCAGTCAATCAAGTAATAAAGGAAGCAAAGAGTTTAGTGAACTAGGAAGGAGTTTTGAATTTAGACCTTGCAATTCCAAATCATCAAAATGAATAGAGGCTCTTCAACTTAAAATTCTGAGGCCTGATGTTCATACGCGTGAAGCACAAAGTTTAATCTTCAAATTTCTGGACCATCAGAGCTGAAAATGCACTCATCGGCCTACAATTGAGAATCAAATCTTGAATTCCCAGATCAGGTCCTGACTGAAATGCAATCACTAATCTGACGTGATAATCTGTAATCAGATTCAGGCAAATGCATGAAAATTTTTCCAAACTAAGAAAAGAGTAGAAGGTTATTTAGTAATCCTATCAACCAGCCGATCAGAGAACCTCATCAATTTGTATCAACTCAAACAAGGCTGAAATCCAACAATTGCACAGGTGTGAAATGCGTCATAGATCAGATTAAAATTCAACTGGCAAAGATTAATACTCAATGAGCCACATCTGAAACAGGACTTCAGTCAGAATTTAAAATTCAAACAAATCTGTAATTCAATTTTTCAAACAGATGGAATCAAAAAATCCAAACTGTAGTATTCAAACCCAGCTCCCCCTGGATTAATTAAGTCCAAATCAAAACCTAAACATCATCTGCAAATCTGAAAATTGTAAGATTCCAATATTGAAGCTCTCTCCAATAAATTCCAAATTTAATCAAGTCAAGCAAACATAGTCTTAATTTCAAAAAAGGTTACCAAGTCTTGGTGGCAACCAACGTAGTCAAATCCACTAACAGTATGCAAATCAAGTCTCTCCCTAAATCAGTCAAAACCCAAATTAAAATTCAAACAAATCTTGAACCAGTAAATTAAAAAATTCTGAACATTCCAAACTCAAATCAACATAAACCAGAAGATAACAAATTCTAATCAGTTTCACTAAATCCCAAAGATGATCTCAAATCTGTTAAACGTCAAGGTAAACTAAACTTCTAAACTAGACTTATTAATTTCAATTAAGCAAATTCCTTTCAGTTCAAACCCAATTCCAAAATCAATTTCACGTTTAAAGCCCCATAACGAGAATTTCAAACCTGGAACTTCAAGCAAAAAAAAATCATCATCAATACATTGAAATATAATAAGTCTGACAGTTTGAAAAGCCAAAATCCATGTCAAGATCTGATAAGTCCAATTTCAAACAGAAATTTAACTCTCGAGTAAAATTTAAACAAATCAAATGAATCAAGTAAATCCAACTCAAATTAAACATGAACCAACGAAAAAACCCATTGTAACTCAAGCCAAATTCAACTCAAAATCAATTCTAACCAAACAAGTTTAACTCAAATTAAAGTGAACCCAAACAGATAAGAGAATTCAAATTTAAATCCAACCCAAATCTAAGGAACAATCTATTTCAAATAATTCAACTTAAATCAATTTTAATCAAATCAAATTCAACTTAAATCAAACCAAATTCAAAAACACATTAAGTATTTGCATTCCATCAAGTTCATGGTGCTGTTTCTTCTATGTGTTGTTTGTTTTTGTGGATGTATGTTTTCTATTTCCATAGATTGTTATGACAAATAATCAAGGGTATTCGAGCATTCTTGATGTAGTTAACATCGGATCTTCGCACTATCCAATGGGGAGAAGTCAAAAATAAATTTTCAAAGAAGCTAACAATCTCAACCTATATTTTTATACATATCATGGACCTAGCTAATACTTTTATGGAATATCTCCTATTTTCTTAAGGAGTCAACACTAAGGTCTAAGTCAAATAAAAAATCAAAGTGGAAAATGAATTTCTAAATTTTCAAAATTGAGGTTACATCATCCAATCAATCAACTTTCATTCCTGGGCGATATAATATTCTATGTAACTGTATGATTGCTTATGAATGTTTGCATGATCAGAAATCCAGAGAGAGTGAGTGCTTGTTGTGTAAACTAGATTTTGAGAAGAGATATGATAGAGTGAACTGGAACTATCTCTCGAGTAATGCAACTATTGGGTTTCAAACATAGATGGATTGATTGGGTTAAATGTTAATATGGCAAAGTTCTTTGTGGATATTAATGGCAATCTTTTTAGTTTATTTGGGATCTCTAGAGGGCTCAAGCAGGAGGATCCATAGTTGTTAAGGCGGCCAAGGCGATCAAGGCGACATAGTACCGCCTTGGCGTCTTGGCGATAAGGCGAGGCGTTAGGCGACGCCTTGTTTTATATAGTAAAATAAATAAAATAATAAAGATATATGTAAAAAATGATGCAAAATAACTTTGACACCATGCAAATCAATCAATAATGTGGGAAGCGCTAGTTACATAGACTAAATAACTTGACAAATTAGTTAATTTTACTATTTAAATTATATCATCTATTAGTAAACACTTAAGAAATCATTTAACCCTAGCTATTATTTCATCAAAATGTTAATTTATAGTCAAATTAACTATTAAAACTAGTTGTTTTTACTCTAAAACAACTTAATTATATGATATTGACACTTAATTAGCATTATTTATTATTAAAATAAATAAAATAGTTATTTAAGGCAATGGGCGCCTAGGCGCCCTTCGCCTTGCCCCCTCTGGGGGCGCCTTGTCGCCTAGGCGACGCCTTGAAAACAGTGGGAGGGTCCATTATCTCCTCTCTTCTTTGTCCTTGTGGGGCAAGTCTTGAGCTTTTTGTGAGACAAGGCTGAGCAGGATGGCGTCATTGAGGGGATTGAGGTGGGTAGTAACAGCGAGCATATTTCACACCTTTAGTTTGCAGGTTACACTTTGATTTTCTCTTTTGTGGATCTGAAAAAATGCTTAAATATGAGAATATTGCTTACTTTATGGAGGCTGTAACACGTTTAAAGATTAACAAGGAAAATTGTGAATTGATTGGTATCATAGTTGTCAAGGCGGACGCCTAAGCGGTGCCTAGGCGCCAAGATGCCTTTGCTCGGGCGCCTTGCCAGGGCACCTTTTGGGGAGCCCAAAAGGGCGCCCAAGACGCCCTTGGTATTTTAACATGATTAAAAAAATAATTTTGAGGGTTTTTTCCTTTGATACCTCCCACAAGGGACATCTATTTAATGATAGTTTGAACATATTAATATATTTCACTATCACTTATGCTATCATATATATTTAAAATTTATGATTATAAACATATATTATATATTTAAACTTTATAAAGTTTTCTTTTAGCTCTTTCTTCTCCCCCTCTCTCTCACACACTTAATTTATCAAGATTAACTCATTATCTAAAAATAAATATTCACACTTTCATAATTACATATATAAGATCACTTTTAACAATATTATAACAATATTATAGCACTATTGTTATAACAATATTTTACTGTCACTTATACTATTGCACACATATAAATTTTATAATCATAAATGTGTTATATACTTAAATTTTATAAAAATCTATTTTATCTTTCTCTTTCACACACACATCATGTTTACTTATATACATAGATAAAACACTCATATTCAATTATAACATAAAAATATAATTATATTTATGCATATTTTTACATATACCGACCCTTGACTTAGCCTTCCTTGAATACCGCCTAGGCGACACTTAAGTTGTCGCCTAAGCGGAATTGATACCCTTCAACACCTTGTGCGCCATGTCGTTTTGACAACTATAATTGGGATTAGTGTCAATATTTATCAAGGGGATTGTTTCTACTAGATCTTTGAAATGCCATGGAGCTCAATGCCTATTAAGTATTTAGGACTGCCTTTGTCTGATAAGGTTTTTAAATCTAATGATTGGCAACTTCTAATTGATAAGGTGTAAAGGAGATTGCAAGGTTGGAAATGCAATTTGCTCTCTGTTGGCAGCAGTTCAATCTTGTCTAAGTGTGTGCTTGAAAGTTACCTTTATACTAGTAATCCATTCTCAGGATTCTCAAGGGTGTGTAAACAAATTCGAAAGCATATGACCCGTTTGGTTAGAGTATCAAAAATGATACTATATTAGTATTGATATTGATATGTTTAGAAGTTAGAGTATCAATATCAAAATTGATACAAGTTGGCACTTATATTACATAACATGTTTTGTTTGCAGTTGCACTTCAAATTTCAAAATTGATACCATTAGTCAAACACTTCTAAGTGATTACTATCAATATCAATTTTATAATTGATAGTGATAGAGATATTTAATAATGTTACCAAACACGGCCTTAAGTGCTAAGTTCTTCTGACAGGAAAAAGGTGGTAAAGGTATGCATCCTGTTAAGAACATTCTCAACAAGGTCTGTCATTACGAAGCTTAAAAAGCTTAGTCAAGGTGGGGCTGAGGGGTGTGTGAGAATCGCATGGATTCAGGATAATCTGAGCAGAATTGGCAAACGGAACCGGGGTGGGGGTGGAAGATCTTGGATCAAAAAGCAGATTCTAATGTTCAGATGGAAAACAGCTGTTTGAATCACATGGATTCAGTATAATCTGAGCAGAATTTGAAAATGGCGCACATTCTACAAAAAGGATAAGAACTATCTACTTCTAAGGGTCTATCTGGTTGTATGTAAAAGCAAAACAAAAGAAATTGTTTTATAGGGAATGCATTTTTAAGGAAACTGAAAACCTGAATTTTTATTTGATTCTGTAAATCTCTTTCCCCCAAATTATTTACAATTTTACTGTTTTCTATATTTTATTTCCCAAAACAGCATGAAAGACTTTATCTTCATACAATATTTGACATTCAAAAAACTTATGGAAAACTTCTATATACAAGAAATTTGACAAGCTATATATTTTTTTACTGTTCCCGGACTCCTTTTCTTTTAAAATGGTTTTTACATAAATACAAAATCCCAGAATTTGATGATGATAAAAAAATTATCTTCAATTGATTGGCTTTTTTATTGGCAACCAAGTAACATGATTCTTGCAATTTTTTAGGAAAATTAGATACAGGTATGTATTATTTAGGTGAACTAACATGTCCTAAATTGTGGTGTTATTCATTTCATTCAGGGTATCTACTCACAGATAAATGGCATTCCTCTTTAGGGAGAAGCATGATGTACAGAGCCTTTTGCTACACTGGAATTACAAGCAGCCGTGTTATCTGAAAAGTCTCATTTGGGTGGCTATTCCTTGGACCATTAGGAAGAAATGTGACAACAGGACCTTACAAGAGTCCTTCAGACTGCTTAGTGCCATTTTTATCTGTCCTTGCCTTTTCATCAAAGACAGGCCAGTAGCTGGCATGCTGGCACCTGGAGTGGACAGGATGTACAGTCTGCTGGTGTATTTAAAGAATTGCTCTACTTTTTAAGTGTCCTTTCATTTGGGAGGCTATTCTGTCTGCTATTCTGTGGGCCATTTGGAAGGAATGCAACAAAATGATTTCCCGGGAGTCCTTCAGACTGATTAGCTCCATTTTCATTCATTCTTGTCTTCTCTTCAAAACCTGATCTTTAAGCATATATCTGGCTGGCAGCAGCTGGAGTGGACATGTTGTACAATCTGTACTGGTGTATCTAAAGAATTGTTCTGCCTTTCTGCTTTAAAGGGTGTGGGTATCTTAGGTTTGGTGCTTTTGGTTTGTCTCTTGATTTCAGGGCTTGTTTAGGTGTGTTTAGGTTTCTCTTTCATTGATAGAAACTGACTTCCTCCCTCTGTTTTTTTTCTTTTTTTCTGTTTCTGACTGATGTAATCCTTTTTTGTGTTTCATTTATGGGGCATTTGATTGCACTTAATGGAGTCTGAACTCTGAATCGGTCAGATGTTCTTGGTTCAGATTATTTGATTCAGATCTTAATTTCAGTTGTGACAGTTAACATCTAATTGGTTAAGAGAGGATTCCTTCACCTAAGATTGAACTGGTAGCTCCATTGTTTTTTATGCTCCTTTTATGGCTGGCGTATCCCATTGTCACAGAGCTTCATCTTGGGGATGGCCACGTATCTTTTGTTTTTAAATATAATTCTAATTTTTAAAAAAATTGTTGTAGGCTGTGTAATTCATAGATAACTTGTGAACATTTTATCTTTGTTGTGTGTTTTGTTTTCTTCTAAAAATTGTAATGATAAAAGTATCACAAATTTTCACTTAGGTGCTAATATGATTTTAATTTTATTAATTATGTTGACTTTAATATTTATTTTTACATTTAGGTATTGTTTTGTGATTACTAAATAGTCTTCAGTATTTAGTTTTAAAATTTTAGATGTTAATATGTGGTTATCAAATAATTTTAATATATTCAGTTTTCAGATTCAGACATTAATTATTAATTTATCAAACAATCTTAAGCATTGAGCTTTTAGATATCTAATATATTCCGTTGTGAGTCTCAGATTTTAGAGTTCAGATTTCAGCATTATCAAATGCTATTTTAATCTATTTACGTTTCAATTTCCCACAAGTTGCTATCATGAGAAGATTCACCTTATTGCTTTTAAAAGAATCTAACTACATTCTTTCATCTGTAGTGCTATTTTTAGCTCATATGTAAAAAGATTCATAGTTTTGTCATTATAGTGCTTGCTATGAGAGTTATTGAAGATGCTAATTCATCAATTATCAAGATTAAGTGGAGCTTGCTTATGTTGAAGTAGCCTATTATGTGAATGATGCACAAATGATCAAGTGATGTGCAAAAAATGTCGTTCTTTCTAAAAGATGCTTTTCAATATTTCTGAATGCTGTTTTTTCTAAAGCTGCTCTTCCACTTTTCTAAAATATGCTTTTCAAACAGTCCAATTAATCAAGGTGGTGTGGTGAGTGCTATAGTTGGTTGCCTTGGTCATGGTCCCAGGTCAAGCTGAACTTTGAGTACTGCTTTGCCACCTGGGTTTTGTCATAAAAACAATTAAACTGAGTTTTAAAAACTAAGACAATTGAGGTTATCATAAGTAAAGAGGTCATGGATGTAGAACTGGATTTATCCTAGGCTGCACCTTTGGATTCTTTGAGAGCCTTTTCAGCATGTTAAGTAGCAGTTTTTCATATCATATGACCAGCAGGTTCAGAATCAAGCACCAGAGGCTTTGATCAATTCTGTTTACATCTCATGGAAATCAACAAAATTTGAAGCCATTTGACTTTTCAATAGATTCTTATGTCCCTAATTATGAATAGCACCTCTTTTTTTATGATGGCAAAAGCCATAATTCATTAACTGCAAAGGAGGGATTAGAAATACATAAAGACTGACTACCAAGATGGTAGAAGTAAACAAGCTTACTACAAACAGAGACCTTTCCTAGTGAAAAGTATTTTTTTGAGTAAGTTCCACTCCAGATAGGACTAGGAGCCTTTTGGGCTCCCAGAAGGTGCCCTGGTCAGGCGCCTATGTAAAGACACCTAGGTGGTGCCTAAGCGTGCACCTTGACAACTATGTTACGAACGAAGAGGGGACTAAATTTCATCAAGGTAAGAGCTGCCCACCGTCCTGTTGAGAACAGCTTTATCTTGGGATCTTAGCTAATTGCTGTCACTTTCATATATTATCATGTTTATACCAAGTATCGTATCTTTGTGTTTCTTGTTGAGTAGGGTTTTGTGCAGGTTTTGGCCTTTGGCTGTGACTTCTGTTTTTTGTGCAGGCCTTCTGTTTGCTTGTTTGTCTTTTCATTTTGCTGCCCCACATTCGTCTAGCATCTTTTTTTGCTAACATGTTTCAGCATTTTCCACTTTACAAAAGGGAAGAAAACTTCACATTTTAATGACTTTAATGTTTCCTTTATTTTTGGTTTATCTAAAATCGTTCTTTAAAAAATTTGATGACCGACTAGTAGGCATCTGATTTGGATTGAATCTTACGTGTTCACTTTTCTTAGAAAGGCATATGAAGATATCCTTTGAACGAGTAAAGGGATATGCTACTGTAACATTGAATGCTGCTAACGTTAAACTTCAAACATTCATGTAACTGAATGTATACAAATTTCTATGTAAAATTATAACGTTTTCATTTTCATTTTTTTGAATATTGTTATTCTTAACAACTGATGTATGTCACTGACACGTTTCTTTAAAAACATCTGCAAGAGATGCTGAAGAACATCTTTTTGGATGTCAAAAAGAAATTTGAGATGGCACTTGGCATACTCCTCAAGGAAAAAATTACTATCGATCCAGATGATCCTGTTGCAGTCAGTCAGTATGCGAAGGTTATGAAGACTGTACGAGAAAAGTATGGTTTCTATTTGCATGCATTTTGCATCTAATTGTATTTGATTGTCACTGCTTATCTTTGAACGAGCCTTTACAAGTCTATAAACATCCACAGAAAAAAGGGTAGTTGAAGTTGCGATGATATCTACAACTATATTATATATTTTGAAGTGCTGGAAATATATGCTAGTATAGTAGGACTTTTGTTATTTTATTGGCTAGCCTAATTCTCTCACTAATCTGTTGTAGTTTTTGCCTACTTGATCTTTTTTCTTCTCTCTGATGACAGAAAGGATCTTCTTTGAGCTTGCTAATAGGCTACGTCAATTATAGAATGAAAAGATAATATGTAGCTTTATATCCTCTTATATATGTCTACTCTCTAGTCATCATTTCTTGTTCTGTTTTGTTGAATACCAGGTAAAAAAGAAAATTTGAAAACAAGTTTGTACACGTTAGTTAGGGACTCGCTAGTAAACTTACTAACATATTACACGTACTTTCTGTCACACCAAATGATGATATGCTATGTTGAGAGACTGCCTATATGGGCTTCTACAGAATTCTGGTTGACAATAGTTTCTACTTTTGCCATGACTTTTTGTTCCTGTTTGTCCAAGGAAAATTAAAAATGGAGGCTTTACGGTAATTATGCTTCTATAATCTAGGGAGAGCCAGAGAGGTGTGATATTAATTTAATGAATGTTGCCTACCATGAGTTCAACAGAAAGATACTAGTTGCTTTTTTTTTGCTCATTTTGCTTTGTAAGCAATCATGCATCCTGGTTCTCAATTCGTAGTGTTTTGATATGCTAAACAAGTTTTCATCTTTGATTTTTTTTAAATAAACAGTACTTTCATGCTCTTTTTTGGCTGTATTACTTTTTAATTAATTAATCTGGTGGTACAACTACCCACTGTTTGCAGAAAACTGTTGCCACTAACAAATTTCATCAAGCATTGCCATCTCCTAGTTCCATTTGACCAAGACTACCCCCGGGAATACCTTCTTTTGAATCTCTTATAGAGCTCGTATCAGTGCCTAGAAGGGGATCATTGTTATTTTTGTTCTTTCCTTTCCAGGAGAAATGCCTCCTAGTACTTTACAGCTTGTGTTAACAGAATTTTTTTTCTTTCTCATCCTCTGTTCCTTTTCCTACATTTCCTTTTTATGTGAGAAGGGTTTGTCTGATCGGCACTAGTGGAACATCTATTTGATTAATGCTTTACACCAATGCAATGACTTCATCACTGTTTCTCACATGAATTTTGTCCTGCAGAGCAGGTTTGTTCTCGGAATCAGAGAGAATTAAGTACACAATTGAAGAACGGACACAAGGAATTCCTGACGCCCGCACCTACTTGCTAACTTTGAAAGAGATCAGAATCAGGTAAAGCAATTTCTGTTGTATATTACTATATTTCTTTAATCTTTAGGCTTTTATGGGATACCAGATGATGATAAAAAAGGATCATCGTTATGCAAAAATATTATGATAGGACTTTTGAATATTTAAGTGCAAGATTTCAAACTAAACTTTAGTACCATGCTGACAAAACTTTCAGTAGTTCACACCAGCAGCAACAGTAAGCATGCCATTGATTACAAATGATTTTGAAGATGTTAGTAGGTGTTAAAACGATACCTAAAAGACATGGGAGGAATGTTTTGCTATGGAGATAATATAAATTGTTCGAGAATCGAAAAGGGTTCCTCTAGCTTACTTTGAACATTGGTAATTAGCAAAGATCGGTTTGAAAGTATCACCGTGAATACTTTTTATGGTCTTTTGATATGCTTTTGACATAACTCTTATTTCATTCTGTCTTTTGCTCTTGTGTGGATAATTTCCTTGGATGATTTGTTAACACCCCATCAAGTTATTTATTTCTTAGCATTGGGGGCTGATGCATGGTATATTACGTTAGGAGGGGACTCAATGATGATCTTGGTGCTGAGGCCATGATGATGGATGCGTTAGAGAAAGTGGAAAAGGAAATAAAAAAGTCACTTTTGCGGTCTGACAAGAAGGGAATGGCACTTCTCATGTCTGAATTTGACAAAATCAACCAAAAGTAAGCAATAAGAACTCTTCCATGTCAGACCATCTTGTTCTGCTGCAGAACTTTTCTGTTGAGACCATGTAATGATAATCCCCATTTGTCAATGGGGCATGGCAGATCATCTTATGTCTACTGCAGTTTTAGCATTTTATGTTTATCATAAATGCCATAATTTTTAGTAACATGCGTATGATTATTTTGTTAGATGATGCTTCTATTGAGTTTGGAACAACTGGCATGTTCTTTTGTTTCAGCATTTTTTTTGTATTCACATGGCTTTTGTTATGTTGTGTACGAATCATTAAAATCAGGCTTGGGATACGTAAGGAGAACTTGCCTAAGTATGAGGAAGAACTGGAGCTTAAAATTGCAAAAGAGCAGTTGCAGGAGCTAAAGAAAGATGCTACTGAAGCAATGGAAACCCAGCTGAAAAGGTTTAATTCACATTAATTCTTAGTATCTGGAGGACATGATTGTTTCCACTTCACACTTTATGGTTCACTGTACAATTTATTGATTATAATCATCTCTTTTTCCTGCACATAGTTAAATCATATTCATATTCATCTATGTTTAGTTGTTTACGGCACTTTCTTTTTTCAAAGCCTTGATCAAAACGGCCGTAACTATTGGTCTGATTACCTAGACAGGGGGAAACAAGTTACTTTCTGCATTCAATTAGTTCTTTGTCTCGACTCTGGATTCATCTTGGCATCTAACGAACTCTTGTTTCTTACTTTAGGGAGGAGTTCAAGGACGAGCAGATGGTGGATGCCAAATCACTGGACATACGGAATTTCATTTGATTGTTTGCTCAAACTCTTTGCTTTTCAATATGTTTGCTAAAGACCGCTTGCAGAGACAATTTCTATGCTTAAAACAGCAATGACATGCTGCTGGATATTCAGTTTGTCCCCTCTCCCCCGCCTGCAATAATTGCACGGCAATCTGTCTGAACTAATCGGTACATAACCGATTAGCTGAAATTGCCCCCGAAAACTCTGTTTCCTGAATTCATCCATCTTTTTGATGTGGAGATTTGAATCTTTTCTTCCACCTTTTAGTTGTCGTTCTGTTTTTTAGCCAATTTTCTCCATGTTAATGCTTTTGTTCCTGCTGTTTTCCTATATTTGTACTGACACTACATGATCTGGTTTAGTCAATTTGAATAAGGCTACGGTCATATACTTGTTAATTTGATTTCACTTTACATTTGTTTCTTGGACAATGGAGAATAATCCTGGTTTATCCTTAGAATAACGATAAATCATAATTTTTTCTACATAATACCTTTACATAGCGGTTCCATCAATGCCTTCCCATCCAAGAGGTTACTTTTAGGCAAAGCTTCGTCCAATAATTGTAGAGGTAGAGAAATGGTCAACGGAAAACTTGCAAAGGAAAGGAGAGAAAATTTCGGTAGAAAATAAGTAGGAGTTTAGGTTAATGTCCTGAGGAATTCCTGCTTGGCATGTGCTAGTTTGTTCGTGTCCTACCAAGGTGCCACACGAACAGAATTTGGAGTTCTTTGTGGGTGAGTTAAACGAAAGTTGTGTTTAGATTAATGCATTTACCAAGCCCACGATCATGTTCTTGGATCACATATCCTCTGATGCTTCAGAAGGCCTGCAAAACTGGTGGATCATACAGGGCAAGTCTTATAATTTTGTCAAATAAAAGCCCAGTAATCTACTACAGTTCACACACATACAATGCTAAGCGTTACATTACAACAGCCCCATTCTTCTCCCTGACCAAAATATTACACCATCATCAGAAATTCTCAGTTCAAAAAGGAGGCAACTGTCTAATCAAATGAGCAGAAAACAACATCCTTTCACCTAAAAACCCATCTTTCCTTGGTTAGCTCTCAACAGAACCCCCACATGTGATCAACCAGAAGATGATCACAAGCGCAAGGCAGATCCCCGCCACAGTCAGCTTTAGCTTAAGATTTTGCAGCCAGATCGTCCGCCGGATATGTCTACCATCCTTTCTGAAGCCATCCGCCTTGCAGTGATCAAAGAAAGGTCACACTAATTAGACAACCCACTCCATAAATTCAATTTGAACTACAATTAGAAATTGATGTTTCCACCAACAATCATGTCATCTCTACCAAGAAAGGTTGAATGCTATAAACCCTAGTTTTTTTCCCTACCACGTAAGGTTGACAGACAACTGGTTACAGGGAACAATGCAACCAAGACAGTTACCTGGAGTTGTAAGCTTTCTGTCTTGTCCACCAGCAGTTCGATCTTCTCACCACGGTCTAGAACCTAAAAATCAGAGTTCATGTCAGCATACCAAGATATCGGTTGGATCATCAAGAGCCCTAGAAGTAAGCAAATATATTTCTAAGCTGATTAGAAAGATCACTTGTCTTGATGGCAAGAAAAGATAGATCAAGTATCTTGATGGAAAGGTTAAATGTCCAATGGCAGCAAGTAAAAGATAGATCAGTTGTCCTGATGGAAAGGTTAAATGCCCAATGGCAGCAAGTAAAAAATGGATCCTTGCACAATTATGACTTCAACTGATTTCCGGAAGAGTAAAAGATGCTCCTGACACTGCTGGTTACGTATGGCATTATAGATGGAATACAACAGTTCAGGACTTGATAAACTGCACCAAGTCAGACACCCAGAAGGAAGAACCTAGAGGAATTTGAGAGATGCAGCTGCAATTGTTTTTTATAACCATCTCGACCAACATGCCATGTGTAAACTAATTTTTTCTAGGTACTATGAGATCAAGGAAACATTTTTTTTCAGAGTTCTGATGCAACAATTATTTCGTTTTGGGCCTTGCCCACATGATCTTGTCTCAGACCTAGACAAACTGTCCTATATGGTGAAGATAATACTTCCTAACTGGCATGTTCTTATACCTCATATAGCAACGACTAAAACAAGCGGTAAATAATACATCAAAAAATTTATGGCCAAATTCCATATATTAGGTTATGAATACAGATTGTAGAATATTCCGTGAGACATGACACCACGATTAATAAGCAGCACTGAAACACCTAATAGCCTGAAAATCGTGGGGGGCGTACCTTCTCAATATTTTCAATTGTCATTTCCTTCACTTCTGAAATCTGGGCCTTCAAGTGTATGACGTTGCTAATCTCTTCTGGGTGGCTCAAGAAATAGTTCATGTGCTCTTTCAGCCGTGGCCTGCACCAAAGGAATCTTATAGTATTGACCAATCAAAGTGCTTTTCAAAAATCACCCGGTAGAAAAATCAACCTATGCATACATACCCGAATTCCCTGTCAAGATTGTAAGCCACACTGAATTTGTATCCAAACAGCTCATCGTCATCATCGTCGTCATCTCCTGAGCTGATGTTGGATAGATACCTCTTCATGAAATCGTCCTTAACTCGCTCCAGAAACACAAATGCTGCGCATCTCCCAGCCTCTTCATCGGCAACAACAAGAAAAACTGCAGACAAGGAGAAACATTCAAAGAGAAATCTGGGATCATACACAAATGTTATGCATGTCCCCGCCTCTTCATCAGAAACCTCAAGAAAACTGGATTCAAGGTCTAACTAACCCCAAAAACATGGAGCTGAGGTTGAGAAACCTCAGCCAATGTTGTGAGATTATTGCCTACTCCAACAGACAGCTCTCTCACTCACTGCCAAGATGGTAGTGGAGATCAAAGGGGAGAAATATGATAACCAGATATCAGATTTAGATTAGTAGCATGCTTTGATACCATCTTAAAAACCTCAAAACCATGATGTTGATGTTGAGAGGCCCAAAACATAAAAAATGTGAGACTATGCCTACTCCCAACACAAGGAAAACCACTCAAGGGAGAAATGAGACAACAAAAAACCATGATTAGGAAGGATACACAGCATACCAAATCCAGAGTGGAGGAGGAAGTTGAAAGTGTGACCATCATCACAGGAGTAGGTGCAGTGGCTGCTGCCTGATCCTGATGGCAGCTTCTGCAGGCAGTGGATCGCGAGAGTGCTGAAATTACCAGAATATGAAGTGTGCTCGGCCAGCACAACCGAGCCCTTGGCGACAAAGCTGTAAATCAGTGATCTCTTGCTCATGGCTCTTCTCCTGCCCAGACACTTGAACTTGTCAATATATATACACATATATATATATATATGAGTCTTGGAGACCTGCACTAGAGATCAGCAATACATTTTAAGAACACCATGATCGTGCATGTAGATATGCAGGCTATATATATATATACCTGTCAATTGATAAGGTGCCCTTGTTATATAGCTCTCTCTCTCTCTCTCTCTATATATATATATATATGTGTGTGTGTGTGTGTGTGTAAATATCTGGTACGCAGGCTTATATATATGTATATATGTATTCCATGCTTCTGGGGACAAAAACGCCATGATCATGATCAAGAAGAAGATGCTGACCGGTTGTTGTTGTATTTGCAACACTGAGAAGCTGCCTGAGGGGTTCCGGCTATCGATCCAGAAGAAGCTGCCCGGTTCTCTGCCTCCGCCTTGTACGAGCTGGCTGGGATGGAAAACGACTACATCACCATAAATGAAAATTCAAGTTGATAGCTGGAACCTCTCAGCTAGTACTAGGGAGGATGTTTGGATGTACGATAAATTTGTTTTATACATTTTGTGGGGGAGATTATATCTTGAAATAAAATTTAAGATAGTTAAAGGCCAAAATTCACGTTTGGCGAGATATGATGAAAAGAAAGAGAGTTAGGATCATGAGAAAAAGAAAACTTCACCTCTTTTTTATATTTAATAAGGAACTCTATGTAAAAATATAATTTTTATAATAATTGGCAATTACTCTTTTTTTTAAAAAAAGAATGTTACATAAATTTTAGCAACAACAGATTCAATTTATCATGCGGCCGAACACCACATATAGGATTTCAACAATAACATCTTTTTTGCAACCAAACTTTTTTTTTTTTTTTGCATCCGAACTCAATTTATCCTTCCTTGTCATTTGCAAATGCGATGTTCAGCTTGTTCTTTAATATGATAGACAACGTTGTTGTTGTTTTAAAAATGTAAAATCATTTTTTGTTAATTTTCAGACAGTTAAAAATGTAATTTTTGTGAACGAAATCCATTAATCTCATTCTCACTTTTGTTGCCGATGCTAGTCTTTTGAGTCTCAAATGATGGAGGTATCCAGGTATTAACTCGGATGCTTTTTCAACCGGTGCTAAAGCCTCAACCTTTCACCAAATCAAAGGTTAGGGGTAACTTCAGATAAATCAAACATCTCCTAAATCTATTTTTGACAGAATTGGGCAGTATTTTCAAGTGTTGATGTTGTAGACCTGCAAATCTCTTTCAAATTTCAAGCGCAACAACCACGTCAACTATGGCATTTTACTGGGACATCAGAAATATATATGTATAATCATCTACCAAACCTCCAAAGTAGACACAAAACATATATTCTTGTCTTCTTATGTTTTTTATTTTAATCATACATGATTATTAAAATCTGTTTTGGAGGTGTTTCGACCCCTTAAGATACATTTGGCATCAAACATGAGCCTAACAGCCGCTTAGATAGTGTCAACTTTAGTGCCATTGTATCTGATGCCGATATAGTATCAATTATTATTATACTATAACCAAATAAGCCTTTAATTAATTAAATCACTCCACCTCCATTACTTTTACTCTAGAAATTTCAAATGCTGCTCCGAGCAAATAGAGTTGAGGGATAAATAAAATTATAAATCATTAACTGTATGTATCTCCACCCAGATGGTGAAATTCAAAGAATTGCAGCTGAAGATCAAGAAAAACTCTTTCAATATTTGAAATTGAAATTTCATTGGCCTGGTAGATTCGAATATAATGGAGTTTACTGTCGCATTTTCCTACTTGCTACGTTCGTACTTCCACTCCCAAAAATATTGAAAATTGGATACCAGTTCCTACATTTAAATTCCGTTTAAAACATCTCCCATAAGCATACTCATGCGTGCCATCAATTCAAAGGAGAATGGAATGCCGCTCACCACTCATTTCTCATTCAAGTACTTGTTCATGACAATAAGATCAAAAGGAAAGCTGATAAAAGCAATACACCAATCTGAATGGAGGTAAGTCAGGTTCAAGATATCAAAAGAAATAATCTTCTGGACATTTTTCTTGGGTTATGACCCAAAATATTTGAGTAATTTCATTCCTTCACGAGTAAAAAGTGAGCGGAGTCAATGGGCATATGACCTGATAATATATCACATCATGCGGCTCCTGGAATGGCTATTAATTAAATGTAGAACTTCTGTGGTTGCTTTACAACTTGAAAGGCGTTAGAACAACATTATTAGTCCCTTTTTCATGGTGTTCAAAGTTGCAAAAACTGATATACAAATTGTTTTAATAAATGATGTACATGCAAGGATGGAAATAAAGACATAATAGTTCATGAAGGAACAAATATGTGCCAGTGTTTATGGATCATTGCCAAATGTCAGGAGGGAATACGTTGTGGCACACTAAGTGCAAAATCTGAATAAATGAATACCGATACATCAACCAATCAATATAAAGTTGGGAGGGTAAGCTAAATCGGTGTCTCTGACTCTGTTGAAATTATTATTATCAAAAGTCAGGGAATAACATCATATAGGGACAACACGTTGTCTCTAAAGTGTGGTCATGTGTGCAACAAAGCGCTTCCGTCCAAGTGGCTGTGAAAATTGAATTTGAATAAACATGCTATTTGGGCTAAGATTGTGGTTTCTAAGTATGATTGACAAATGGTGAGCGGATAAGAGACTGCAGAGGAAGAGGTAGGCTGTCCAACATCTGGAAACGCATTTTTTGTAGCTGGGAATTCTTTACTGCTTTTATTACCATTAAGGTAGGGAATGGCATGAAGACCTCCTCCTGGAAAGATAAGTGGGCAAGATATGTTTCTCCCACTAGCATGTTTCCTACTGCCTTTGGTCTATGTCGTTATCCATAAGCTACGATACACAGCAACTAGGATGTCAAAGTTAAGTGGTGACTTTCTTTCGGAAGATATCTTAAGGATAATGAGACAGTTGAGCTTTCTAGATTATTGTCAATCTTGACAATTACAGCTGTGCTGGATAAACATAATGAAGCTATTTGGCAACCATGTAAGAAAGTGGCTTTCACTGTTAAGTTGGCCTCAAGCAGGTTATCATATCTTATGGGGGGAGGGGGGGTTGTTCCTTGGTCAGAGCAGTTTAGAAGTATCCCTTACCTATTAAAATCAAAATTTTCGTATGGAAGATTTGCAGGCAACGTCTCCCAACTAGGCATCATCTTAACTTGATTTTTTCAGACATCTCCACAACCTCTGTTTTCTGCGGCAAAATGGAAGAAACTATTGATCATCTCTTTATCAGTTGCAGGATCATCAATTCCCTTTGGAAGGTTTCATCTGAGGGTTGAGAGTTACAGTGTCCAGAACTTGCTTGTGCACAATATTTTCTACAAGGAGGGTTAGCTTGAATCCTTGGTCTGCGGATTCCAATTTATGGAGCTTTGTCTTATCAGCGATGTTCTGAGCTGTCTGATGCATGAAGAATAGGCAGATTTTTTATGAGAGCGCCAGAGAGTTATTATTCACCAAATATCTAAGTATGTGAGGAATTGGTTTTTCACTCAAAATGGTTACAATTGGAGGAGGAAACTTTAAAAGATGCCTTTCGTATCTTCTCCTCTTTCTTTATCTAACACCATCCCTAACTATCACCTCGGTAGTGGAGTGATGTGATATTCTTCTCAATGTTGTTCTTCTCCCCTTATCCCCTCTATTGTTTCTATACTTTATTTTGAATTAATAGGAATTTGTCGCCTGGCCACTCTTTCAACAAAAACAGGATGTGTCTAATGAGTGTTACATCATGCCTCTTTACGGAGAAAGATTAATCCTCTCCAGAGCAATTTTGAACAGAGGAGAAAAAAAAGTATCCGACAAACAGTCGCCTGGTTTTGGTCCAACAAGAGGCCCAAAAGTAGAAAGGAACAACAATGACATTCATACTACACCTTTTTTTTCCATTTTTTAATCACCCACCAATATATTAGAGGTCTGCACTAATGATAAACACAAGAGCTATATATGTGAAAGGCTCTATTTCGAAGACAACACTGAAATTCACAGTATTCAAACACGTCAGAGAAGGATCCCAGCGGACAAGCATGCGACATACATTTGATAGCACACCAAAAAATTATAGAGACTTGGAAAGAAAACTTGTCGGTGATCAAGAGACATTAAAACAGAGAAATGGCGTCATGAAAACACCTAATCCGTCGAGCTCTTGCTGCGGAGCCTGTAAACTATCCGCCCCCTCGTGGAGTCGTACCGACTCACCTCGATTCTGACCTTGTCCCCCACCATCACCCTGACCATCTTCGTCCGCATCTTCCCCGAAACATAGCCCAGGATGACCTCTCCGTTGTCAAGGCGCACACGGAACATGCAGTTGGAGAGCAATTCCGTGATCAACCCCTCGGTGACCAGTTTATCCTCCTTCTTCGGGCTCGACGGCTGCCGGGGGGCAGCAGCAACCCGAGATTCAGATGGCAAGGGTGGTTGAAACCGAAAGCGGCGCCGCAGGGAGAAGGCACCCGCACACGAGGTGCCCCATACGCCCGCCGCCCTCGGAGAAGAACCATGGAGGGAGGTCCCGCAATCTGATTTCGCGGACACACCCCAGCCCCCGCCGCCGAAACGGCTTCTGTAACTAAGCTGCGCGGCAAGGGGAGGACCTTTGCTGGAAAAAAGGAGGTCTCCGGTGGCCGGCAGGTGGCGGGAGGGGGCGCGCGGAGTGAGGAGCGAGTGAAACGCGACGGCGGTCATCCTCCTGCGGCGGATGCGTCCCCTGCTGAAGAGGAGGAGGAGGAGGAGGAGGAGGGAGCGAGGAGGCCGACGATGAGGCATCACCGTATTATATCATCCGCCGCCAGCGCCCGCACGTGTGTTTGTTTTCACACGTACGTGGATGACGGGAGTGCATCCGAATCAGCTTTTCTTTTTTCTTTTTTTTTTGACAATATCTAATATACGATATATGATACCGGAAAAAAGTTGATTATACAATATATTAATTTTAAAAACATATTAGTATAGATTTATATAAAACGATAGTCAACTCGAGTCAACACGGCTTTAAATTTAAATCTTAAAATTAACTGAGATCAACCGATCTCAAAAAGATATTTAACTTATATAAATCAGGTTGCATTCTAATCTTCTAAGCTAACTCAGATCTACCAACTCTTTTTATTTTTATGATTAGAAATTTCGTAGGCCCTATATTTAAATATGCGAAAACCACCCCAATCTCTTTACTTACTAGCAGTTTCTTAATATATTCGTTAGATATCCCATCTGATCTAGCACAACCACGTAACATATTTTTCTTTATATAATATCGTAGATCTTATAGTTATATCGTAACATTGCAGGTCAAATTCATATAAAGCGATAAGAAACCGTTCTCTTACACATAAACCATTAAATTTAGGATGGACCCTAATTAATTATTGTGTTTTGACTTAATCCTATATTGTTTAATTTAATTTAATGTTTATTGTATAGTAAAATTATGTGCTGAACTAACAGATTGAACTGAAAAGCAAAAAAGTTTGATTTAGCTTGGGAAGTATATTTGGTTTAGTCTGGTTTGGTTTGAAAAGATAACTCACCTCGAAATCCAAACCAAACCACGAAGAACCCTTCATAAATGTATATCGAAACACCAGTGAAACTTATTTCATGGGTTCAGGCCTTCGTCTTCATATTTCCGAACACCAAAATTCATGAGCCACCCATATTTCAAAATCCATTTATGGAAACCAGAGTTAGACCCTACCATAATTCTGTATTAGGCTTACAGAGATCAAAGAAAAGATTCTCAAGAAGCAAAGAACCCAGAAAAGTACCCCAATTCCAGTTTCTGTGAGGGCACCCATGAACTGAAGAATGGGGGCAGATCTGAAAGGAAGTACATCTTCGGATGTTCCTCGGTCGCGGTTGTGTGGTCGTCTTATCTTCCCACTATGCCGTCCTTAGCGGTGGAGAAACCAAAATGACGCCGTCACCTCGAACAAAAAGGAAAGGGACAGTGCGCCTTGTCGTCTGCAGCACAGGGAGAAAAAAAATGATGCCAGGCTTTGTTAAACTAAACTCCAGACATCATCCTGCTGTGGGGAGCTAATTATCTGAGTTAAACATTTTTTCTTTTTTTGTCAAGCAAGCTGGCTCAGAAACATAGGAAAATGAGAAGTCATACCCGGACAATCTCTTCATAGGTTTCATCGTCAATCTCTACAGTGGTTATGATCTCCTCAACATCTCCCAGTATCATGTTTAGATGTTGGTCATAAGCCTGTGAAGAAATAACAAGAGCTATTAGCTGAATTGAAACTCCCACACATTGAATTCAAGTTTACAGTTCAGAGCAACGACTGGATTACTCAAAATACTGCAAATGTAAATTCTTGGAAGCATTTTTCACGTCTACCAATGTTTGTTGTGTTCGCATGATGATAACCACCGGAAATTTTGCAACTAGCCAAGTGATTTTAAACTAGAGTAAATCAGTTATGACAAACCAATAGGGGAATGCAGGATTGATTAATCAAAGGTGCCACGGAATGTAATCCCCCCCCCAGAAACCAGATCAATGATAAAGCGATATCTATACAAGTACCTCTAGTTCTTTATTTCCCACCACAAATTGTTAGCTCTAACTTCTCTACTCCATATTTAAGTGCAGAGTGCATGTATCATTCTTCTATTCTCTCTCATTCTATATAATCTATTATCATTTCACATGCTAACAACTCTGTTATTGCATCAATCGAAAGTCTTATTTAGGTGGCATTGTTTCTTTGTCACCATACTATGTAAATTAACATTTTATATGGCCATACGCGTAAAAGTGATCTTAGATGTCGACCAATCTCCCAAGGTTTCAAAAAGATCCCTCTAAGATATATTCTACATGTGACTTGAGATGAAGCCCATATCTGAGTTAGGATCCCTTGATAGTTCCCAATTGAAAATGATTACCCTCCTTTTATATTGCCCCCAGTTCCCCTATCAGCCTGTCCCATTCTTGATCCTCAGTTCACATCCCCTTTCTCGAATATCATGGAATCAAATCAACAAACTTCCGAACCCTTCAAGTTGTTCGTATCAAGAGAAACACTTGGTCATACCAGTAACCGGAAATACTAATCATCTGAACAACATTACAAGGCTTACTGCCGTATGGCATAATTCTTCTTTCAGTTTAGTGGAATCTGAGTCCTTGAATAATGATGAAATTCCCATCCGGGAACATCTTTATCTTCAGAGAGTGATGTATTCTTGTACCTCATACAATTACTGTCCATGCACCAGAATGCACCCACTACTGATTGCTGCCAAATGTCAAATATCCACATCCATCGTCCCAGAGAAGTCCGGAACCAACCTATCCTTTTCAAAGCCTTTATCACTTCCATCCCAAGAGTACCCACCAGCACAGAAAACACGGTGCCTCTAGCAGTTAAATATTTGAGGAACTCTTTTTAAGAATAATAACATTGGATGTGTAAAGCTTACACAAGTATCGAGTAAGAAACTGTGAGAACAACCTAGATACACAAATATGCACACAAAAGAAACCTTTAAAATTTTCCCTTTTAAGATACAAGAGACGGAAGATTGCAGAACAATACGGTCGTACTAGGCTACTAGCTTCTAATCTTTAGCCTATCATCGATAAAGCAAAGAGAGATCATACAAAGACGTGATAACAGGCTTATGACATTGACACCCCCAGCTTTAAAAGTTTATAAAAATCCCATTGCAATGGTCAAAGAAACTTCGCGTGAAGCGGGGTAATCCCCAAGAGATAGGCATCAGCCCTCTTCTACATGAACTCTAAATCAGAATGATGCGTTAAACGAGACAGAAATAGTTTTCTCCATCCATGAAAGGAGCAAATACTTTCCACAACCAGTGACCATCAAATTTCACATATACCTGAGGAGAAACAGACGGGGAGGAGCCAAAGCTTCCACCGTGCAACGTAATCACGGCAAAGTTCTGAAACTAGAGAAGGGTTTACGCTAGGGTTTAGACGTTAGAGCCTCACATGGAGCTTCCCACGGAGCTCGCGGTCGGAGCGGAGCTTGACGTAGATACGCTCGTCGAGGCTGAGCCTAATCAGGTCGAGCGGCTCCTTCACCGCGCTCTCCTCCTCCGTCGCCATCTCTCTGCACCGATTCTGCTGCGCTCCGCCGCCGAGCAGAGAGCCGGCTGGTGAACGTGAAACAACCGAGTACCCGGCCCGACCCGGACCCTGCCTGCCTCCGTTTACCGAGACCCGATAGCTCCTTTGCACATTCGCCTCGCCATGGATCCGATAAGTAATGTCCACCTGGTTTGGTGAAGATCTACTACATTAGAGGGTGTAGTTCTTATTTTACTACAAATATTTAACTTTCACTCTAATTAAGAATACTTGACTTACCTTTAACTCGTTGACTTTTTTAACGGTAAATCTATTTTTTATTTTTTACATATTTGAGAAAACACATTCTTTAGAATTGTGGGCATTGTTCATAGGGCGTTGGGTTGCAAGATAATTTTTTTGTATTTTTTTTGATAAAAGTGTATGTTAAAATAAAATCTATGGTAGATAAACAAAACACACCTTATATTTGGCATGCATTTAAAATACACTTCTGATTTTAGGTATAAAGATTTTCGGCAAATTGAAAATGGACTTATAATTGAGGACGAATTAAAATTGATGAAGCTAATTTTACAGACGGTGGGGTCTGGGTCAGGATTGAATCAATCGGACCTAAAACCGATCCGAGTCGGTTAGAGTCGTGACCCGAGTCAGGCCGGGGTCGGGTCACGGTTGGAAAAAATTTAATAAAAAAATATTTTAAATTAAAAACTGAGTCGGAGTCACGCCTGGGCTGGGTCGGTCGGCCCATAAATCAACCGGGTCGTCGACCCCACGAACCATGGCCGATTTTGAGAAGAAACCGATCTTCACTATCAGACACAACGAGAATTTCATTTTGATTTTTAAACAATCTAATCTAAGGAAGAGAAGGACATTATACAAATTTTCAAGATTGGGACATTGCTACTCCCACGAGATTAGCTAATAACGAATTACACATCTGAAAAAACAAATATATTATTACATAAAAATGTTAAAAATGAGGCACAGATATTAACATAGCATCAAATTATACCGGAGCTTTAATCATCATCTAGACACTTTGACTCAAGACCATGACATTACCCTTTGGCATGCTGGCCAAAGACCAAAATATCATGCTGGTGAGATACGATAACTGAGAGTACGTATAACTGAAAATATACGAGAGATCACAAACATCGAAAATGAAATCTCATCTTTCTATCAAAGAACCAGGCTTTTAACATATCACGTGAAAAAATCGAAGACATCAAAAGAATAACGATTGATAAGTTTATCGAACAAAAATAAAAGCACCTTTAATTTTTGATCCCAAGAATAAAAAAAAATCCAAATTTCCGAAACACCGTTACCATTGAATCTCTTTTTTCGCACGGATGAACTGTCTAAAAATTTCACTGCCACATAAATGAAGGGGCGAGGGACAAAATCTATCATAAGATCAGATCTAAAAGGACAATCAATCTAACAAAAACAAATGTTTGCCAGCGACCATGACATATAACTCAAATTTTCCACCCTGATCCTCCCTTGCCAGACGTCAGCAACTTATGATGGAGACCAAGAATTTTTCTCAACCAAAGAAGAACATACCGTAAACTACTTGAAATTCACCTTGTCCATAGTGTAGAACATAGATCTAGACGAACCACAGATTTATAGATCAGGAGAACCACAATTAAATTGACCCAACAGCCAGCAAGATCCATAAGACTCTGCAATACTGCACTACAGCCTCCTGCCCCTTCTACCACCCTTTCTACGAGTGCTGTCCGTGGGTATCGGTGTCACATCCTCTGAAAAAATTTCAAGAGTAGATCACACAGCAGACCGTGCTAATCAAAATTATGCAGCATTTAATATAAAAAGGCCTGTGCAGTAGTTAAAGCTAGTCCTCGGGCTCAGCTGCACAAGGTGAACCGGATGAATGCCTAAAAAGCAAGACTTGCTTGACCAAAAGAAATGAACGGCCAAGAAATGCATTATACTGCCTAGTTCATTAGAATAATATAAAATTGGTATCTTTTTGAAAGGTAAACAATTGACTACAACATGTGAAAATGAAAACACAAAGGAACCACAAATTTCACAATGAGGCCGCATGACTGGAAGAAAGAAAAAAATAGCAATGGTTGGATTATCTGGGAACTAGTTATGCTATTCCATAATGGAGGTTTTTGACATGGAATGCCAGGTCGATACCCCAGTCCAACCCAGTCAGCTTTGAGCCCGACCAACCCAGTCCTGACCCCAGGTCCCCGACCCTGTGGATTCTGGCACCAGTACGGGTCTCACTGGGCTGGAGAGGGCCAGGTCCCGAGACAGATACCTGGTTGGCAACAGTTAGCCACACTCCAACCACCCCAACGGGCATTCTAACATCTCCCCACCCCCCCAAACATAAGACCCCAAGGGGGCTTTCCACTTCCCCCACCTCCATTTCAAATCTTAATTTTTTAACTTTTATCTTCTCTCCATTTCAAACTATAATCAGAGCCCCCAGAGCAAACTATGAGATTTTATATATAAGTGGAGCTCCTATTATCGTCAAGTTTGGAGACAAGATGAAAGTTACAGAAGATGCAAGGTGAGGAGACAAAACTTTGCCTCAACATAAATATTTGAATTAAAATAAATAGGCTTTGTAATTTTTTATTTTTTATATATTTTTTTATTTCGACCCCGCTGACCCAGGTCAGTTTGGGTCCAATCCACCCGCTCTCAACCCCCAGTTATGATCCACTATGAAACACATACTTGAGAAAAAATCTGCAGCAAAAACCAGGTTCTGTAAAGTCAACATTGAAAAAAAAATACATAGATATGGAACTAGTTAGTTTACCAATTCGCCCAATCTTCATTCCAGAACGAGCAAGAGCCCTAAGTGCAGACTGAGCACCTGGCCCAGGTGTCTTTGTTTTATTCCCACCTGTTGCACGAAGCTTGATGTGCAAAGCCGTGATGCCAAGCTCCTAGAAATTTTGGGGCAGCTATTAGAGGGGTAGCCACATAGCGAAATGTAATCTAGGAGTATATCAAGCTTGGCATAACACCTTGCATCTTTGAGCAACATCCTGCGCAGCAAGCATGGCTGCGTAAGGGGAAGATTCGTCACGATCAGCCTTGACCTTCATTCCACCTTCAAGAGAAAGGACTTGTAAATACTGTCGACGGTAGCACACAACAAAATTTACAGGACAAAGAAACAGCTAAATCGTGAACACATTCATTTTCTTAAAATCGAAATAACATTCCAAATTTTATTTATTGGCCAATGAATTTCTTATTACGGGTGACAGCAAATTTAGCAGATTACTTTTTGCAAGCAGCCATCTTTTATGGTTGGTTGATCAGCATCTAAAGTTGTCCAAGGGCCAAGCTGCCATGTAACATATAGCCTGAGTTCTAAATCAGTCCAAAGAGTCTGGGGCCAATCAAGTCACGGGAAGGGCTTGGGCCAAAAGCTTAACCCGTTTAAACCCATATTATAAATAATTATTTATTTTTAAAAATTTATTATACTTATTTTACATAATTATCACTTGACCCTTTCATTATTAACTTATTTTTATTAAAAATAATATTATAAATCTTATTATCTACTGATTGATTAGGATTACAATTTTCGTAACATTTTAAGACAGACTTATCAGGATCTAAATGCTCCCTAAAAACACACATGAAAGCATGGTTCTTCACATGTAGCAGTGGCTGTTACGAACAAAACATACTATTGATATGATATGTGTTCTCTACCAGGCCTGAGCTCTCACTCTACTGATCATGGAAGAAGAAGAAAAGAAATGCCACCGCTTGAAATGAAACTATAGACGTTGCCAGGATCCAAGTAGGCCCCAACTAGAGAAGAAAAAAACAATAATTAAACACAAACCGTTTTAATATTTGCATACATATGAAACCTTTCTATGATCACTCTATTGATTATCCAGTGGTCTTGCAAGATCTCTCTGCCGGGTCCAATCTAGGCATATGACTGGTCAGAATGGACTTCTAATTTCAGGTTTGGTTGACATTTGGCCTTCATTGTTGGTGAGTAATTTTCCATGGGCAACAGGAAGAGGCAATATCATCACAGATCATTAAACAACAAATAATATTTACGAGTACAAAGACGGAAACAAGTTTGTCACCCATGTAGTTTAGCTCTAGACCCTCAAGAGTAACTTGATAACCACACTGCCTGAGTTATTAATTCCTTGGAGACATAAGATAAAACTGATATCCCTCAAGCCCTAGAACAGCCTCAAAATTGTGTCTGACCTTGGAAAACCCTTCAAAGGGTAGAGCTAGTAGGTTGCCAAAGGGATTCTGCTCAATAATACAAATAAGGACAAAAACGATAAAACAAAAGGAAACAGACAATGAAAACTGATCGGCTGCCTTTAAGATTTTGAAAAGACATGATGGTACTTGATTAAATGAGCCAGCTCAGTTTGACAACAAAAGATATAAACTCAGCAGTGTGCGGACAGGAGCATTTGCTAGAGTCTTCAATGTACAACTGGAGATCCTAGGTTCACATCTCCTTAGGCAGAGGGTAAACAGGGATCCCATCAATAGTCGGACCTACACAGTCAGCTTGATCCTTTTGTCCCTCCTTTTAAGCTTACCTCAGAATTCAAGAGTTCTGATACAAACATAGTTAATGACAGGATGGCAGTAAAGTTCATGAAAAAGAAAGGAGATGTTGGCTTCAAAAAGCCTATCACGTCAACATTTTCATTGTCTTACGAACTTCAAATACATAATCAAGTTACATCTATGTTATCAAAGGTGATTGCCTCAGTCGCCTAGACAACAAGACAAGGCAATGACCAAGTACCTCACCTTGGCAAATTGCTTGAGACAATGGTATCTTTTGTCTGGTGGCCCTGACCCATCTAGCTCACCTCAAAGCCAACACGAAGTGAGTAAGAAACCCCAAAAGTTGATAGCTTCTTCCCCCTACTAAGCTCTAGTTCCTCCTACTATGACTCTCCATCATCCTCTCTACCTTTTCTCCTTTTTCACACACACACACTCTCTCTCACTCACTATTCATCTCACAGAACGCCTGGCCTCACTGCTCGCTGGGAGAGACCACCATCCTATCACTGGCATCACTGATAAACTTACTGCTCGCTTGGCCTCACATCGCCTGACCTCCCATGTGACTCTCACTCTCTCCCTCTCAGCCCTCCCCTCCCAGCCCTCCAAGTTCCCTCTAACTCCCACTCTTTCTCCCTCGGTCCCTCCCGACCCCTTGTCCCCCACTCTCCCTCCCTCAATCCCTTCCCTTCCAACTCTCTGTCCCCTTTCTCCCCCTCAGTCATGGCCCTCCAAATCCCAACCCTTAGTCCTCTCTCACCTGCAGTCCCTGCTGACACTTCAACTTTTTCTCAGTTTTTGGTACAAAAGTTGGTTGTAATGTTATGTTTCTGACAATTTGTATCAGTTATAAATTTGTGATGTTAATAGTACATAAAAAATAACAAAATAAAAAAATATATTAAAACATACACTTCGCTTTCAAGCACTTGAGGCAAAGATGAGGCCCTCCTTGCCTTAGCCACCTCGCGTCTCAAAAAACACAGGTTACTATTGATCATGTTCAGATAGAATTTCTGTTGTACATAGAATAAAGAAAGGTGGTGCAAATAACATGTCCAGATTTTAAAGAAAAAAGCATATTGTCCCTCAGACAGCTATTCCTTAAATTGTCTTTCTTAACCTCAACCTGTGAATATGCAATGTTCATCATTTTTCCTACATTAAGCATAATAAGCATAATATTCATGGTAAGAAAGCAGCATGCTCCTACAATTCATGCCACAACTCACATGTGCCAGAAAAATACAATAAAAGCCCCCAGTCAGTCATTGAGTTACTAGTCAAGCAAGCATAAGATCCAGAAGAATGTAACATACAGCCATCAAGAATGTGCATCTTCATGAGTCGTGTCTGGTTCAGAATAAAGTCATGCAAAGGGAATTTATTTTAAATAAATCAATGGTAAATCAACTGGAGGTCCGTTTCACCGGGTCAACTTTCACATAAGGTCTGGTTTCAAAAACAAGTTTAACACAGTCTGTATTTTCAAATTTTCTCAATTCCAGCTCCAATTTTGAGAGATGACCTAAGGTGGTTGTTATCCAATAAACAAAATGTGTTTATTACCCCTTATATTACTCTTAACATGTCCCTTCCCTCTGTCCTAGCGGTGTTTTCACTTGCACAGTTGCATTAGTGTTAAAAAGTGCAGAAAAAATAGTAAAACAGATTTTAAAACAGATTTTAATAATTAATAAAAATAATTTTAAAACAAACTTAAAAAATAATAAATCAGATTTTAAAACAGATGCTCAATAAATCTGTATATTCAAGTGTATAATAATAAAAAATTAATTCTTAAAAAAAAACAAAGTGCTCTGTGAACATACGAGTGTACAAATAAAAAAAGCTGCTACTTCAGTTTGATTTTTAGGCTTTAACCATATAAAAAATAATATTTACTTTTCATTGACATGAGTCATATGTTCATAATTAATCGACTATTCTCATCTAGTGTGCACATAGACGTTGCATGAGAAATTAGACAACCAAAAGCTAATAAAAAGGAAATGATCTCAGTATCTTCTTATACTACCTTTAAATTTGAAGAGAACACAAAACAGTGAAAAAAGCAACCAAAGAGAGAAGAGAACTTGAAACATAAAACAGAGTGAAATAGGATAAAGATTTAAAAAAAAAAGATAAAAGAAATGTAATGACGTTTGGAGGCGGCCTTGCGAGAGAGCCTGCAGGTGCAGAAATGCAACGAGAGTGTTGCCACTGCCACCAGAAGCGCAAGCCCGTACTATGAAGCCATCATCCACAACCGGATTCTATGTTAGGGTTCAAACACAGTCGAGGCACCCGCAGAGAACCTGCAGGCGACAAAGAGCCATGGCAGATGCCGAAGCTCCCCCGCTCCATAGGAGATGCGAACCCATTAAAAGCAGAAGGTATGCAAACATAGAAAAAGAAGCAACCGAGTCGGAAGATGAGAAGTAGATGGTGGATCAAAAACCTTAATATACCGGGAAGTTCTTAGATAAATGAAGAAGAAAAAAATAAAATGCACCTTCTCACCTCCTCACCACTGACTCTAAGAAGAAAACACTGTCAATTCTAGGGTTCACATGAAAGAGTGTGTTTGGGCAAAGCCTAAATTAGGGGAACAATTTCGAGGGCATGTGAGCACATGTGGCTTTTCTAATGTAACTTAACAGAGTTGGCAGAAATATTGAATGGACCTATTGTTAAAAAAATTGGGTAGAAATGGTTTAGTTGTTAAACATATTTAGGGTGCGTTTGGGAACTACGTGGAAGTACTTTTTTTTTACTTCTCCTCTGATCAGAAGTCCTTCTTATTTTTATGGTGCTGTTTGGTTACATTTTTTTTTCACTTTTCCTCCTTCTCGGAGGTAGAAGCGCGGAGGAGAAAATTTCTCCTTCCCGCGGAAGAAAAGCGCTCCCGTGCCGTGCCCGCGAGGCTCCATCCCGCGCAGCCGGGCGGCATCCCGAGTCACCCCCCGCAGCCGGAGTCGCCCCCGCGCGGCGTCCCCCTGCCGCGAGCCTCCCCCCTCCGCCCCTCCGCGAGCCTCCCCCTCCGCGAGCCTCCCCCCCTCCGCCCCTCCGCGAGCCTCCCCCCTCCGCCCCTCCGCGAGCCTCCCCCTCCGCGAGCCTCCCCCTCCGCCCCTCCGCGAGCCTCCCCCTCCGCAGCCGGAGTCCCCCCCCCTCACCCGGCACCGCCCCTCCGCGAGCCTCCCCCCTCCGCCCCTCCGCGAGCCTCCCCCTCCGCAGCCGGAGTCCGCCCCCCCCCCCTCACCCGGCACCGCCCCTCCGCGAGCCTCCCCCCTCCGCCCCTCCGCGAGCCTCCCCTCCGCAGCCGGAGTACCCCCCCCCTCACCCGGCACCGCCCCTCCGCGAGCCTCCCCCCTCCGCCCCTCCGCGAGCCTCCCCCCTCCGCCCCTCCGCCCCTCCGCGAGCCTCCCCGCCGCGAGCCTCCCCCCTCCGCCCCTCCGCGAGCCTCCCCGCCGCGAGCCTCCCCCCTCCGCCCCTCCGCGAGCCTCCCCCTCCGCAGCCGGAGTCCCCCCCCCCTCACCCGGCACCGCCCCTCCGCGAGCCTCCCCCCCTCCGCGACCCCCCGCCGCGAGCCTCCCCCCTCCGCCCCTCCGCGAGCCTCCCCCCTCCGCGACCCCCTGCCGCGAGCCTCCCCCCTCCGCCCCTCCGCGAGCCTCCCCCTCCGCAGCCGGAGTCCCCCCCCCCCGCCCCCGCAGACGCCTCCGCGCCTCCCCCCGCGCGGCTGGGCGGCATCCCGAGTCCCCTCCGCAGCCGGAGTCGCCCCCCCCCCCCCCCCCGCGCGGCGTCCCCCCCCGGCGGACGCCCCCGCGCCTCCCCCGCGCGGCGTCCCCCCTCCGCAGCCGGAGTCCCCCCCCCAGACGCCTCCGCGCCTCCCCCCCGCGCAGCCGGGCGGAATACGCCTACGGCAAGAAGAAAATAAAAAGAAGAGTTTTTAGACCCAAAACATAACCAAACTACTTTCACTCCCACAAATGAGAAGACCTTCTAATTGGAGTGTCTTCGAAAAGAAGGCACTTCTAGAAAAAGTCCTTTGAGAAGTTGCCAAACGGACCCTTAGTCAACGGACATCCTACTAAAGTGCTTTTGTTTATTGGACCACTAATTAATTTTCTCATAAATTAATGAAGCACCCTAGCAATCTTGTGTCAGACTAGATTAGGCTGCACTGGAAGCTTATTCATGCAAAAATTATGGTGCCAAATAAAAAAGCAAGACATCAAAACATCCACTTTCTCCTTCCATATATTCCAAAAGAATTAAAAGATTATCCAAATATATCACAATATACGATTCATTTTCTTAACCAAGAATCATCTTTAGCTATAAAATTATAATAAATGGAACATCACATTTCAGTTCTAACAGCTTCAAGAACTCTCTTAACAACACCATCACAAGAACTCTCTTCGTATCATCTTGTTCATCGTGCCTAATATTAAAAAGGAATAAATAAAAAATAAACTCCCATAGATATCAAATTAAAAGAAACTATGACATGATAATGAAACTTAACCTATTACAGGACGTAGTTGGCTTTAACAAACAACGAGTAAAACAGCAATGGTGGGATCCGATCTTTCATTCTCATAATAATACTTTACCACAAAAACAATACTTTTTCTTCTTTCCAATTTCATTTTCTTGAAATTTTCGTCTTTTGTTTAATGCATACCAATAAAAGTTCAAATCCAAAAGATGAAAAATGAATACCAGTGATTCGCACAAGAGTTTCACGTCCGGACAGATCTGTGACATGCTGCAAGCCGCATCAAACACCATCAGCTAACCACGACTTAAAAATGCTCCATATATGACCCAGATTAGCAAGGACCCGCTAGACGCTTACGATGAATGTGTCGTTGAAAGATGCGAAGATGTGGGCGACGCCAAAAACATGTTCCCCCTCCCGCACCGCCGGTCCGAGGGTCACATTCTCCTCCTTCGGCTCCCTGGTTTTTCTCTTCGACTGCACAAAAATACCGTAAAAGGTCGGAGTTCAGCAGAGAAATTGCAGAAACACCCATCCTAGCCCCCTCCTTCCACCAAACCCCCGCGCAAATACGATCGAGACAGAAAACACGCGAGAATGAAACACAGACGAAAAAGAGAAGAAAAAAACGCAGAACCCTTGAAGAAGAAGATCCGAGTATCCGAAGTGAGAAGATGAGAAGATAAAGGTAAGAATAACGGCGAGGAAATCACCATGGCAGCAGGCGATGATGGCCGAGAACAGGGAGATGAGCTAGGCCTTTCTCGGCGACTGGCGGCGGGGAGTGAGAGAGAAAAGGTGAGCGTTTAAGACGATCGACACATAGGGTTTTTTGTTATTGGGCCCAAAGGATAGACCACTTGGAAACCGGCCCGTTATCCGCTCGTATGCTTCATCTTATCTCGGCCTGCAGCACGGCACGTCTTGAGATTTTGCAATTATACCCCATAGAAAAATGTCTGGTGTACTCTCAGGCCTGATAGTTTCAAAATATCATGGGGTGTCGGTTGTCTTGCAATTTTAGTTGCAAAAATATTTTTTGAAACCAAAATTGTTAATAATATTTTGGCAATCAATACAAAATATATTTCACAAAGATCTTTTCTTGAGCAAAAAAAAAAATGTGATAACTTTTTTTATGATTCTAAACATCTTTAGTTATATACGGCTCTTACTCTTTGTGCTACTATATTTTATCAAATACAAGTAATTTGTTTATTTAAACAACTCGAATTCAAGCTCCAGATCGAATAGGAGCTCAATGTAAAATTAGGAAACTTGAATTTTAGCACATTTACAAAACTTGATCTAAGTTTGAGTGCATATTAAATTCAATTCTACATATTTAATAGATTTAATTAGCACCATATGATCATGAGTATAGATAATTTATTTTTAAAATAAATATTTAATCGAGTTAATTAATTGAGCATTTAAACAAAATGCTCGCGAGTTTTATCAAATTCGACTAGGGTCTACTCAAGCTCTAATTCCTTGATAAATCGTTTTGTTGGTTCAAATTTACTCGTTTGATATGAAACAAGACGAGTCAAGCTTCTATTGAGCTGAGTTTATAATTACTTATCACTCATTTGCATCCCTGTATAAAAAGTATTTGGCACAGGAGCAGTCTACCTTATAAGCAACCCTATAATTCAGTGTGAATAATATATTAGTGAGAATGTCAGTAATCCAAATATTAATAAGAAATAAAACCTCCTTGGTGAAGATAGTGTTTGGCAAACATGATAAAAATATTTTTTTTAATAGATACTTTGGACAAAAGGAGGTGGGATCTTTAGCAACCATATATTTAACTTTCATCAAAACAACAATTTACATAGGGGTGTCTGGGTGAAAACATGAGGCAAAGGAATAAAAATGTAACACATTGATAAGAATCATGCACTTTGCAACGAAAAATGTCATAGGAACGGTCTGCGTTGAATCCATTTTCTATTGTGATAAATATTTTAGAGTTGAATACATGACTCGATTACTTATTCTAAATGCTAATGTTACTGTTCTAATAAAAATGTATCATTAGATGATAGATCTTATTGACAGAGCCTAAATCTGGCGCCTTGGACCACTCGGCCAAACTGTCTTATATTTTATAATAATTATCAACACATTTTACACATATAAGTTCAGAATACAAAACCAGAATTACTGGTGTAGAGCAAATAAACCACAAGTTCAGAGATGCAGCAGCGGTGATCCTGGAGAAGAAGATGAAGCTACGGTGATGAAGCGCCAAAGACTGCGCACTCTCTGCCATCATTCAATCAAAGGGGTCTATTCGAAGGTCATGCTCACTGGCCATCACCATCCCCGTGCAGAGGCATGTTGGACACATAACCTGCATGTAGAAGCAGAACAGTTCAAGATGGCTGGAAAAGAAAATGGATCAGATCCTGCAAGTAAGATGAACAGGATGGGAACTGTTTAATTGTTCATCAGCAGGACAAAAGCAGAAAATTGCAAGCTTCAACTTTGAAGCAAATGTTGAAATGAATCCTGGATATGCTGACAAACGAATTTAAATCCCCCGAATGACAGCAGATGAACAAATAAATAAGCCATTCACGGGAAAGAAATGCCAGGTTTTGGGATGCAAAAACTGGTAACCAGGAAGATCAATGAAAGAACAGAAGCAGATCAAATGTGAGAATAAAAAGCCACATGGCCTGTAGTCAAACGTGTGGCAAGCAAAAAGACTGCAAATTTGTAAGGACTTTTGGAGCAAATGCACACTGATATTACAAAGATCTAAAAAGTTTAGCCAGAAGACATGAACATAGCAGGTGGGGATCATACACTTCATCGCAACGTAAACATTGGTTGATGGAAGCTTTAGACGGGTAAAAAGTGTTTAATAACTGTCAACGTATCATCATCGCGTGAAATGACATGGCTCATCTTTGCACATAAAACTCCTGAACTACAAAAGGCAAAAACCATTCGAAAATCTCCAGGTCTGGAATGCATTAACCTCGAATATCATCACAAGTTAGTTGTTGCAATACCCACAATGGAACTCAAACTCGACTCAATTCATCTCAAGCCTTGGTCGGCTTTGGGTTACTTCTTGAAGGGTATTTAAATCGTCGAAGTTAACCTAGGTCTACCATGCCCTTTTTTGTTTATATTATTTAATTATTTTCTACTTTTCAAACGGGAGCCTCCTTAGGTCTATGTTTAATATACCCACAATGGAACAAATTCGAAAAATGAGAAATAAGTTTGCCAAGTAAATCTTACATGTATATGTTGTGCGGATGATGAAAACATGAATCAGCAAGTAAACCGTAGTCTACAGGCCCTTAGCGTTTGTCCATTTCTGAGTTATGAATTGGAAGATGCTAAATGAACATTTTTGTATAAAGTAAGGTATGTCAACTAAAATGGGCTTTCTGATTTTCTTGATGATTGAGGAGATACAAGAGACCTTAGTATATTTATCAGGAAAAAGAGGTCACAAGTAGACTTGAATAAAAGAGATCAAATAAAATCTAAAATTAAGTTTAAAGATAAATTTTGTCCTCCGCAAGTTGTAAAGAAGTATCAAATATTTAGACGGCCCCATTAAAAGTGTTCAACAAAGAAAGGCTTTTGGCCATACATGTAAAGAGGGTTATAGTTTTATTACTAAAAAGCCAGTCACAAGGAGCAATACCCAATTTGAAAGCGGGTTTAATTAATGCATGAATATGTTGCCCTTCTCAAGCAAAGATAAGCCAAAATTCTACAGTTATTTATTAGAAAGGCCTTAAAGTATAACATTTTAAAAAAGTTGATGAAATCCCTCTATCAACTATAGACTCCTCACAAATGTTAAGTTATTTAGAAGAAGTAGATTAGTTCATTGCTTCACGTGATAGCTAGCAGGGTTAATGGTGTGCTAAATTACGAATCTAGTTATAAAAATGACTTAATTGCTCCTCTACTACTAGACTCGTGACCTGTTCATTGGATGGCAGCAGTGGCTGGTGTGACCAGTTGTGGGTGGTGGTGGCAGCAGGGTGGATGCCTGGATGGCAAGCAGGGGCGGCATGAGGGAGCAGTGAGGAGTGGCTCAAAGCAACTGGAAAGTAAGTTCTCATATGAAGGCTGAAGAACATAAGGATAGAGGGAGGTAATGTTTCCTGGAGGTAGCATAGATAGAGGGAGCATTTCCAAAGGATATGAGATATGGAATACTTCTAGAAAATTCCCCTTCTGAAATGTCTGCTAATAGCATGGCCTGTCTAGAAACACTAACATTTATAATATTTTTTACAAGATAGAAGATGCCATTGGCTTTTTAAAATTGTAACATTTTCAAGGAAGTCTCAGTAAAAGTGCACAAATTTATTGTAAGAATGGAGCTCTGATTTTCTGCAGAATGTTTATCTGAATAGATCTGCCATATAGTAAAGTTCAAACACTAACTTCTTGTTGCTGTTTATAGTATTTGACAAACTATTTGGTTTCACGTCTACATAATGGTCGAATTTAGCATCTTGGGCTATATAGAAGTTTGAAAGACATTAGTCACATGTAAAGATGTAAGTACCAAGATAGAAACTTATGACAGGAAGCAATATGCATAAGACATAGAAAACACTTCTGCATAGTTCATTGGGTAGAACTCTAATCAAGGCATTTCTTGTGATTAAGAAATTAGATTCTAGTTACAAAGTTGAATACCTTGCCAGCTCCAGAGCAGTTTGGGCATCTTTGTGTTTTAGGTGCCCTCCGGGGAAGTGAAGAATGCCCAGTCATTTTAATTGGCTCAATGTTCAGACACGTCCCACTAGCAGAACATTTAGCACATGCCAAGTAACCTGATACACCAATTAATATTATATCATATTATCTGCACAAATACCCGAAGCTAGTCCAGGTTTGGGCCACGGACAACTGGTGGTTACAAAAAAAAATCAAGATAATGATGCTCCCATATATCCCAAACTCGATTTTCAATTTAGGCTTGAATAAAATTCCAGAGAAAGTGAGTGCTTATATCTTCTACGATAGGCTTTCAAATTTAGGCAACATAGGGTCAGGTAGTTACTTTTTGTTAATTACGGTATGTGACACTTCTATAAGCAAACAGAAGCAGCATTGCTATAGTTAATGGACAGCACATACCAGTCCCATGGCAATACTTGCATCTTTTCTTCTCTTGTTGTTCAACATTATTGATCTCAATTATCATCAAAGCTGATATTACTCCCACTGCCCCACCCGAGAAGGAAGCAACAATGGGGTCAACCTGACTGAATTCATCATAGAGAAAGAAAACATATATCAGGTAGAAGATTAGATTTTGGTTGCAAAAAAAAAAACGGATATCAAGCAATCAACTCCTGGATTCACCTTAGCTGCAATGGCAGGTGCATACTTCTGATGAAGTCCTCGTAGGAAGTACCACCAAAACCAAGCTTCAACTCCAGCTGTGTATTGATTAAAAATAACAATGTATAATTTGAGGTCAAACAACAGTATCTAACTACTAATTGATGACAATAAGATAAATCGATCAAAGGGATATTACAGTTGGTGCAATAAGCCCTCCAAAGACAATTATCCCGTAAACCAGTGCAAAAGAAGTCAGGTAAAGTTGCTTCAGTGTTTTTGTTGTCTGCTTAAACAAATAGCATGAGTACATGATAAGATGTCTACAAATAACTTAAAAACAAAAGTAAATAATTCATGACTGAAAAGCTTTTTTTATAATTCCATGTTAACCACCATTCCAGGGACAAATGGTATAGTTGAAGGAATGTCAAGCATTTCGTTTTCTTCACTGTCCAGCGGTGTACTGTCTGCACTTTTTATGCGATGCTGCACACGCAATCTCCTAACCTGGACCAGCAATAATAGAAGAGAAGCAGTTGAATCTCCGCCACACACTAATAAGTTGCAAGATAACAGGAGATTTATTTAATATTGATAAACACACTCATATTATTTCAATCTTTCACTCTACCTCTTCCATGAGGAGGAAAATTTTGTTCCGACGACTTCTTATGTTATCCTGTATTTCTTGGAACTGCATCTGGACAAAGTCTTGAACAGTTTCTGGTCCTTCTATGATGCAAAAGCCTCTGCAGCCGATCACAATAGTATGATCCATATCGATTGAACATTAACCGCATAAAAAGAAAGAAAAAATGAAAATATTTTGTTTACTAGGACACAACCAACGTAAAATGGCATAAAATCCAACAACGAGAATTCTTCCGATGCCCCTGAATCGAGCAAAGCAGTGAAGTCTCGGTTTCAGATTCCCAATATCCGGTGAGAACAATATCCTGATAGACGGCGTTGTCAAGTTCTTGTTTGAGGTGAATCTCGTGTCTGTGTAACTTCTAGTTGCTGCTTTATCTCATGGACATGACTTTCACTTTGTCGGCGATCAGACGACGAACCATGTTACATCAACCGGAACGAATTTTACCGAGGAAAAGAATAACGTTTCACGCCGATAATCCCCAAGCGAGCCGCTCAGCCGCCTTCGCCGCCGGGACACCAACCATAGAACCGGCATGTGCAAGATGAGCAACACGTACCTGGGCGGATCCTCGCCGACGGGGTAGGAGCTGCCGTCCACCGACGAGCAGCACACTGGTTTCGTTCGCCAGACCGACACTCCCCTCGGAGGAGTTCCCCTACTCATCCTTCCGCCGCAGATGGATATCAGAATTGCCCGCCGAGAAGCAAGAGACGGTGACTTTGTGCTCAAATGGAGAGGAGAACGCGAGGGAGCGACACAGAAAGGGCCGTGGGCGGCTGCAGCGCCCGCCATGGTCACCAGCTTCCGACGCACCGAGCGGGATCGGCGAGGGAGGGAGCCGGGGGGGAGGCCGCCATTTTTATGGCAGGAAGTGGGATATTCCGTCAGAAATACCAGATAGAGTGAGCCACGGCGCAGTAGACCAGTATCTTTTACCATTTTCACACATTTCTATATAATTCTCAAAAAATATCAAAATGATTTACTTCTTGTGATAAAGGAAATTTTAAAAATAAATTCGTCAAAATGGTTTGCTTTTTGTGGTGAAGAACATCTTGACAAAAAAATGTCAGAGATATACTAGTTCAATCTTGTAAAAATCATATATTGTGCTGAAACATTAATCATAGGTGAGAAATATACTATTTTAATATTGTAAGAAGTATCCATTCATATTTTATGTTGGTAAAAATTGAAAATATCCCATAACTCATGCATGTGTGGGTTGTAGATATTTTACCTTTTATCTCTTTTTTTGTAATATAGGTCTGCTATAAATATATATATATATATATGTGCACATAATTTGTTTGTTAACATGATTTGAAGTCATTCAAGTAGAGACACAAAATTTAGATAAGAATCCAGATAAGTAAGTACCAATAATGTCCTTTTTGGTGAAGAATTATATGCTTGTATGACACATAAGAAAATAGACAAGTGATGCATTCTCTGGCATGGTATGCTAAGTTGAAATATAGATATGCATTGCTGCTGTATATGTTGCCCAAAATGAAATTCTTACTCAACTTTAACATAGAAAACATATTTTCCCAAGAAGGTTATTACTGACAAAATCCCAATATCTTGACGAATAATGCCGATTAACATGTATATTTAACCATCAAGAGCCTTTGTTTATAAAAAAAGTATTACATGCTTATCATTTCTAGCTGCCAATAAATACCAATAAGGTAGCAACTTCATTTAATGTGTTTGTTTGGTGTACTGCAAAGCACTGTAAGCAGTTGGCAATGGTGGTAGGTTTTCACCTTTTTATACAAGTTTTGGATGCTACAAATATATCATATTTTTAAAATAAAACTTGTACCCCACAATGATTGTGAAATCATCAACAACCAAAAATCAATAATTCTAATTTTTTATTTAAAAATTAACTCAATACAGTGCATCAAACTACCTATAGTTGAATTTACATGGATTTGGTGGTGTGGTTATCTATGACCTCTTCTGAGGGGCAGTTTTATATCCTGAAAGACCATTTTTATCCAAGGAATTTATTCATTGTGAATAATGCCCAACTTCCTCTTACAAGAAAAAAGGTACATTCCCTGTGTCTAAGATCATCTAAGCTTGGTTCATTTGAGGATCATAGAGTTTTCCTGAATAATTTATTAGATCCATGCTCCTGGCTTTTCCCAGAATTTTGGCTACCCTGCCACCCCTCCCCCCTCTTCTGATTTGGAAAGATGTGTATCATTTTCTTGTTCAATTTTGTACTTGTAGAAACTGCTCAATGGTTGCATTATCAAATGTTATCAATTAGGGGCATGTTTGGATGTAATATTAATTTCTAATATCATGTTACCTTGGATATTTGGAATTAGCAAATCTAAGGTTTGGTATATATATCCAATAGCAACCATATGTCGTGTTTGGTAAATATAACAGATATTTCTATCACTGTCAGCTTTGAAATTAATATTGATATTATTAATAAAAATATTTAGTAAATATTATCAATTTTAAAATTTGTAGTAAAATAAAAAAGCTTATCCAATACGTCGCTTCTACCTCTTGAAATATCAATATCAATATCAAGTTACTTTAACTAAACATGCCATTAGGTATGCTTATCAAACTCTAATGGGGTGTTTGGTTGCATGATAGCGGGGGATTTTATTTTAATTTTTAAAAATTTTAAAAAAACTTGTTAAAAGAGATGTTTGACAACATTGACAATTTTATATTTTGAATGTGATTTTCTTCTTAAACAAAGAAAGAGAGTCACCTCTTTCTTTTTCCTTGTGGTCCCCCACTTTGCTTGGTCATGAATAGTAGTTATTCTTTTTTGTTATCACATCCCTCCAAACATGATAATTTTATGTCATGAGTTGGTTCACTTTTTATTTTAATATAATTTTTTATCGTGAAAATGTACAAAAAATTATCATGCAACCAAACACCCCATAACCAAACACATCTTAAGATTCCATATTTGTTGAAAATATTGTACAGTTTGGGTGAGTAAATGATGCACACATGTAGAAAATACATATCTCTAAGATTTTGATCAAATACACCAAAAATATTGGTTGCTGTGGTATAGGTAGAGTTAGGAATGGACTATACCTTATAGTTAGGAATAGATTTAAGATCTTATGGAGTCGCTCAAAAATATGTGGAGTACCTTCTCTATATTCAGATTTTTATTTACTCGTTTTTAATAAAACTTACACAATTTTAATAAATTAATCACTAATAGTAAAAGTAAGATGACATTTGACTTCACTCGACCAAATATATCTTGGTGGAACATAAGATCTTAGTTATTCGTTTCTAAAAACAGGAAAAAAATTATATTAAGTAGTGTAAAGTGGTTTATCAAGAAGTTACTATTATATTTAAATATCTTATGGGGTGTTTGGTTACATGATAATAAAGATTTTTATTTTAATTTTTAAAAAATGTAAGAAAACTTGTTAAAAGAGGTGTTGGGCAACCTTGACAATTTTATGTTTTGAAAGTGATTTTCTTCTTAAACAAAAAAGAGACTCTCACCTCTTTCTTTTTATCTTGTGGGCCCCCACTTTGTTTGGTCATGAATGATAATTACTCTTTTTTGTTATCACATCCCTCCAAACATAATAACTTTATGTCATGAGTTAGTTCAGTTTTTATTTTAATATATTTTTTATCATGAAAGTGTACAAAAAATTATCATGCAACCAAACACCCCATTACCAATCCTCTGAATGTCTAACTTTTGAACGATTTAGGGGTTACAAATCAATTAAGCCAAAACAAACTAGGCCTAACTTTATATGCATTGTAGGGCCTGCAACCAAAGATGTATTATGTATTCTCTCCATAATTTGTTGTATTCTTAGAACAGATCAAGAAATGTTTTCATAAAAATTAAATAAAAATTTCTATCTCTCTCCTGTCACTAGATTTTGCTAGCACATGCCATGTTACCTTTGAACACACCCATGTCATACTATAGTTCATCAATTATTACAATGGGGAAAACAATATTATATTAATTTTGATATTGATCTTGGTAAGGAATGAAGTATCGATATCAAAATTGAAATTGCATATCTTGTTTTGTTTTGCATTGTGAGTTCCAATATTAATATAAAGAGGTAACCACCACGATGATTTTTATCGGTCAATTTTGAAATTGATAACGATAAAGGTGCTCAATGCTATAACCAAACATGGCATAAAAGAAACCTAAGTACTCTTAATATTCTTTTAGGCCCATTTGGTTAAAATTTTAAATTAAAATTCAATTTTATACCAAAATTGATTTTGTACCAAATGTCTCCTAAGTTAACACATGTATCTTGATCAGATGTTCATGTTAGTTTTAAAATATATAAAGGATAGTTCGCATACCCTGTGAGCAGCATGGGAATATCCTTTAATAGATGATCTTATAGTAATCATTTTATTTGCTGAAAGAGTACTCCACAAAAATATGTCGACGACCAGGTGCGTCTATATTTTAAAATTATATTTTTATTCGTAATTTTAATTTAATTTTCATTGTAATCAACCAATGTAACAATCTACAGATTTCTAGAGATAAATTCTAAAATACAAATTTTATCTTGTACACAAGCATCCCAACCGTTAACAGCTATCAAATTGCCGGCCAAGCTTCGCTCGGTTGGCACGGCCTTGCGCCTGGGCCTTGTTTCTTGGCGGCGTCAGAGTCAGGCACTTCATGGGAGTGTTCAGTGAGGTTTGAACGGGGTTCGAACCTCCGTTGCCCACGGCGCAGTGGACACATGTGGCCACTACCTCAGCGCGTGATCAACAAAAATTATCAAATCATTGTTTGAATAAAGATAATACTAAAAAACTGATATTCAAAAGAGAGAGAGAGACCGTCCGCCTGTCCGTTATCGGATCGTGATCGGACGGTCAGGATCTCTCCGCAAGATAATGCACCCCACTGAGGTGGTTTAAAAGTTAAAGCAAGTTTTTAAGTGTTCGGATCACCTCGGTCTTTGACGAAGAGAGTATTTTCAATTTTCAATGAAAAAAAGTCACGATCTCAGTTATTTAAACGATGAGTAGTGAGGTTGTAAGGCATCGGTAACAGTTCAATTCTGGCTGTACCGAGTTAATGAGTCAGTAAAATATTATTAAACTACTACCAACGTCTTACAAATTCACTATCGAACTTAATACAACTTGTTATCGACGAGTAGTGAGTTAATTAATAAGACGTCGGTAACGGTTCAGTTCTTTTTGGTAGCGGTGCATCGAACTTGTTATTTGAACCGTCGCTCAAGTGACCTGGGATCATGTCCGATTTTGATCGAGGACCGAGAGTATTCCCTCCCTCCGAGAATCGAGGTGATCCAAACTCAGTTTTAAATGGTGCAACTAACTTTATAATTTTTCAAACAGTGTTATTTTGGGTTTCAAGCTGAGGGGGGGGGGATCCTATACGCGGGTCTGTTTATTAGGAACCAACGGGAAAGAAAGACTTCCTTTTCTTCTGCTTCAACTTCTATTTCGTGACGAATATCTTCCTATTTTTACGGTCTCCTTTGGTTATACGTAACGCTTACTCCTTCCGTTTTATCGTGGTCCTTTTTAAAACAGGAATCGGGCAACTCTTCCGCACGTACGTCGCCCGGCTGGGAAGTCTCGCCGCCGCCGCGCACCGCCGAGCTCCTTGGACTGCCACCGGTTCTTGCCGCACGCTTGCTTCTCTCCATCCTCCCAGCTGGTACGTACACTTCTTCTGTCCTGCGGTGTTTCCCCTTTATCTGTCACCCGATGCAATTTAATACATTTCATCCATGGGAATGAGATATATATATAGCTCCCTTCTGGGATCCATATGGTCGGGGGATCAGTGAGTATATATACGAGAGATCCTGAATGAACAACTTAGAAACTTGGATGGATGTTGTACGAAGTTTAAATTCTTGGTTTGTTGAAATATATGATTTAACATACAGCGTAATTGTTAACTCGATGCTAGGTAAATTTAAACATCGATTGGATGATCAACCCATCTGCGATTTTGCAATAAGTAGAACATGTACGTCTTTTTGTTCGAAATCAACTTAATTTTGTTAAGCTTGAGTTCAAAATATTATTTGATTCACTTGTTTGATTAAAAAAATATAAGATGACGTTCATAATTAATGACGGCCGGCACACTTGGGGTTTTCGGTTCGAAAGAGTCCTTGATCTTATTTTATTTCCGGTGCGACACTTGTTCCACATATAATATATACCTTTCGTGTCTTTTCTATATATGCACTTCAATTAATAGAAGGGTGGGGAAAAAACATAGTGGATCATTTATTATATATATCACTTAAGTATTTAACTTTGGGCCAAGTTTTTCAGGTTCACGTAACTGGGATTCATGAAAATTAGTTGTTGCATACATATATCTACTTGCAGCAGGAAGGGTGTGTTTATCTGGGATTCATGAAAATTTGTACCGTTGGCCATTTTTCACAGGCCTATTTGCTCGTGTTTGGAATATTTATATATGCACAAAATGCAGCCATTCCCTAGGTCGTAGAACGATAGATACCAAAAAAAAAAAACATGAAGTCATAAAACATTTAATAGCCATTAGACATTTGCGAGCATATACGAAGAAATACTCAAGTTAGAAGAGCTCGGATCACCTCCGTCCCTAGGTGGAGAAAGTACTCTCAGTCTCTAATGAAAAAAAGGTCACGATCTCAGTCACTCAAGTGATATGTAATGAGTTAGTAAGACGTCATTAATAGTTCAATCTCGTCGATAACGAATTAATGAGTCAGTGAATTGTTACTAAATCGCTATCGATATTTTACAAATTTACTATCGAACTTAATACAACTCGTTACTCGTGGATAGTGAGTTAGTAAGTTGTCGATTGTGATTCAATATTCTTTTTCGACAGTAATTCATCAAATTTATTATTTGAAACGTTACTTGAATGATTTGATATGTCGTGACCCATTTTAGATGGGGACTGATACTATCTCCACCCTGGATTGAGATGATCGGAATTCATGTTGAGTTAGGAAAGTCAAGTAACGGCGTCGTCTTCGAAAGTACTCTCACTCTCTCTCGATGGATCGATCTCTCGATGTTTCCAAATGGACCCGCTTCTTTCTTTCTGCAGCGGCTTTGAGGAAGAGAGAGATGGCAAGGGGCTTGGGAACGGGCCTATGCACCGAGATCGGCCCGAGCTTGATCTGCCGCTGCCTGCTCTTGGCATGCACGGCGATCGCCTTGTTCTCCGCCGTGTCCGTCCTTCTCTTTGCCTGCGGTCATCACTCCAGGAAGAGAAACAACCAGAAAGTTACGTACTACCGAGGCAACAGCGGCAGAGTCGTCAAAGATGAGAACAAGCACGGTGGCGGTCGCGCCCCCACAGTAGCCGCCGTGGGAGCGGGCGTGGCGGTGGGCGTTGGCGTTGCTGCTGCCGCTACTGTTGTGGCCAGCCAGGCAGAGGAGAAGCGGAACCACCGCCAAACCGGGGCATTAGGGGCTCCAATGGCTGGTGGTGGCACCAGTGTCGGTTGTTCGGGAAACGGAGGCGGCGGCGGCTGCTGCGGCGGAGGCGGCTGCGGCTGCGGCGGCGGAGGTTGCGGCGGTGGCTGCGGCGGCGGCTGCGGCGGCGGAGGCTGTTAGGAATCTAGGACTTCAGAAAGCGGATGACCATGGTCCGCATCACTTGTGCTTCCCAGTTCCCCGTGTACATAATTAATTAGCACTAGGCATTTCTCTGTTGTAACTCGCGATTGCCAGTTACAAGCTTGATATATAGATAGATATATCTATAGTTTTTTTAGCTTTCGCTCGATCCAGAGAAGGTCTCCACTCTCCATTATCATCGAAAAGCAAGAATTGAAGCAAAGGGAGTTTCACCGCGCTACCTTCTCCTTTTTCTTATCACTTGGAGGTGAGATTTGCCGTGTGGGCGAGCTCGGTAGCTGTAGTTCTAAGGATTACGAAGAACGCAAAGCAATGCAGACTTCGTCGGCCACGCTATTACGAAGAACGCAAAGCTCGACTCTATTAAGTCCCTCTCACAGAGAGAGTTTAATTAGATGTTAGGAATAAGACAATGATTTGACGGATATCACCTCAACTCCTCGGAGCTAAGGGATTTCTCCCGAGTGCTCACTTTGCACTCCCAGCCGAGTGTCTATACTCCTATTGCTGTTAGTTGTTACAACTTACAAGGATCTTGTCGTACATTTGATATGGCTCAAATCAGCAGGAAAGAATTTCTACCGCATCTGCGAGGTCGCATTTTCGTTCCGCGTACGGGAGAACGGTCGGTTCAAGTATCAGGTCATCTAACCCAATCGACAGAGCTCCGAGACCACTTCAACCAAGTTTCAGGGTATCAAATGTTATATCACTCCTCAACTGGGCGGCTGCTAGTGTTTCTTCTTCTCGATTTATTATAACTTGAACCTTCCGATGATCGATGCTAGCTAGGATTCTATACCACCCAGCCACTTAGTCAGAATCGCGGCGGGCCTTACACGTTCCCAAGGAGAGGACCACTACGACCAGGCTGGAATTCGCACAGGAAGCATAGCGCAACCAATCGTGACGCTATCCACCCCACCTGGGCTCACGTCAACAGGTAGATGGCACTCTCGGCTCCGTTCCGTTTCATTTCGACTTTTTCTTCTTTTTTTTAAGAAACCAAACTTCAAACCAAACTGAACCGATTTAGTTGAATCTTGAACCGACAGTGAACAAAACAGCAGTTCGATTTGTCAGTTATCATATATTATTTATTTATAAAATAAAATAAATTATACTCATTCAGTTAACATTAGCATTGAAGATAGTATTTTATTTACGATACATAATTATATTTTAATGTTACTTAACATATATTTATAATAATATAAATTTAAATTTAAAATAATATATAAATAAATTGAGTCAAACTAGATCAACCGATTTATCGGTTTAGTTTCATTTGGCCTGAGACCAAACCGAATTATATATGGAAGGATGGACTCCACTGATGTTTGGTGTTTCGGCGATAATAAAGGTGGTCGCTTTCTCAACTCTTTTCATATGAGCGTTTAGCCTATTTCTTTTTCTTTTGGGTTTAATGGATGTAAATTTATGATTTCTGTTCTTCAGGCTGTAGCGTGTACTTAATTGATTTGTAGCATTCATCCTTTTTATCAAGCAACCATTATTTTGCAAATTGATTAGTTATGACCGAGGAAAGAAGTACACTGTTTAGTCGATCATTAATTTGTCTTTGCAAGTTAGCTTATTCATGCTTGATGCTGAATGAAACTTCCATCCATCTGCTGCAGTGTCATTTCCCCCTCTACTTCCACTCAACTCCTTGGTAGCCTGCAAGAAAGTCATCGTTTCCTGTTTGAAAACTCGAAATATTCCTGAATTTTGTTCTCTCTTTTAATGTCGAATGTTGTTTTGACATATTCCAAGAGTAGGAGACCTCACGGAGGTGGGAGGGCGCAGCCGGGAGGGGGTGGACGACGGCGCTGCGGGGGAAAAGGGACCCGCTTCTTTCGTCCTGCAGGTAGCTTCGAGGTGGAGAGAGAGAGAGGGAGAGATGGCGAGGGGCTTGGGAACGGGCCCGAGCGCCGAGATCGACCCGAGCTTGATCTGCCGCTTCCTCCTCTTGACGTGCACGGCGATCGCCTCGTTCTCCGCCGTGTCCGTCCTCCTCTTTGCCTGCGGTCGTCGCTCCAGGAAGAGACACGAGAAGAACAACCTGCAGGAAGTTACATACTACCACGGCAACGGCGGCAGAGTCGTCAAAGAGGAGAAGAGCAAGCCCGGTGGCGGTGGCGCCCCCCCCGGTAGCCGCCGTGGGAGCGGGCGTGGCGGTGGGCGTCGGCGTTGCCGCCGCCGCCGCCGCCGCTACGGTTGTGGCCGGCCGGGAGGAAGAGGAGCGGAGCCGCCAAACCGGGGCATCGGGCGCTCCGGTGGACGGTGGTGGAGGCACCGGTGTCGGTTGTTGCGGATGCGGCGGCGGCTGCGGCGGCGGCTGTGGGGGTTAGGACCTCAGAAAGCGGAGGACCATGGCCGCTATCCACTGGTGCTTCCCAGCTCCCCGTGTTCATAATCTGCGCTTTCAATTCTCTGTCTGTAGCTCGCGATTGCCGGCTACAAGTTTGCTATCTAATGTCCCCTGTTTGGTTATTGTTTCATTTTTAGTAATATATCAATATTGATATTGATATTTTCAAATGTTAGAGTATCAATATCAAAAATAATACAAGTTAACACTTGTATTACATAATATGTTTTGTTTGCACTACAAATTTTAAAATTGATACAATTAGTCAAACATCTCTTAATGATTCCTATCAATATCAATTTTAAAATTGATAATGATAGAGGTACCTAATAGTGTTACCAAACGGGACGTAATATTCGTTTCAGCTTTCGCTTGATCCAGGAGGAGGGAACGAACTGGTTGAAGTGATAAGCAAGCAAAAGTTATTCCTGGTTCATGGGATCATGGGCATATTTACTCATTCTGGCTTGTGCTTAGCTTCTGAGCTGATATTTGAGAACCAACTTCTATATGTTGATTTCATCAATAGAACTAATCACATGTGGTGGGCCAACTTCTATCTATATATACTTCCGGTACGTAGAGTCAGTATCTTGCAACAACCGATGGGTCTTGCTCATTGTTGTTATGCTTAAAAAGACTCGGGTTGTTGTTACTTTTATTTTGATCATCTAGCGTTCTTCGAAAGGGGTCAGACAAAAAGTTTTTTTTTCCTGAATTGGGGAAGAAAATGATGTAATAAAAACAAGACAAGATCTTACAGGACATTTTATGAGGATCGGTTTTATAACTCTAGCTGGAATGCTGCCTAGCCTGCGTGCGCTGTGTATAAATAATTAGTTGTAATCCTTAGAAACGTGAGTTAATTGTTATGCAATATAGATATTTGCTTGATTTGAAAACTTCGACTCGAAGGTGGGTGGGGAGGCGTTTTTGTTTTAAACAACGGTACTCTTTAAAGATAGGAGCATCTGAGAGAGTACTACTACTACTACTACGTACGTACGTACAACAGCAGAATGGCACAATCCTACGGTGATACTGGGATCAAAACGTGAAGGCTGCGTCACGGCTTCGAGGGTATTCATGATTTCAGCGTGATTGTCCATTTTTTTTCTTATTCTATTTAAATATTGGAATATATATGTCTATACATTCGAAATGTTAATTCTAATTACAAATGTATATTACGATAAAGTAACATATTAACTATGTTTACCCATACAAAATTTTAAAATAAAAATGTCAAGATGTGATTATTAAAACATGTATATATAGAGCAAAGTGTATTAACGATCGTAATACAATCGGTTGGCTTTTGTTTTAATATAGTTTGTTTGGTTGGTATTCAAATAATTAAAATAAAGCTAGAAAGGTGAAAACGTGGCATTCACGTTGATGAAACCACCAGCCGTGAAGACGGCTCACAGATGCGATGATCTTCCGACGATCTCTCAAGGTAAAATTCAAATATTCGTTGAACAAGTTTTTAAGTGTTCGGATCACCTCGGTCTTTGACGAAGAGAGTATTTTTTTTTTAATTTTCAATGAAAAAAAGTCACGATCTCCGTTATTTAAACGATGAGTAGTGAGGTTGTAAGGCATCGGTAACAGTTCAATTCTGTCTGTACCGAGTTAATGAGTCAGTAAAATATTATTAAACTACTATCAACGTCTTACAAATTCACTATCGAACTTAATACAACTTGTTATCGACGAGTAATGAGTTAATTAATAAGACGTCGATAACGGTTCAGTCCTTTTTGGTAGCGGTGCATCGAACTTGTTATTTGAACCGTCGCTCAAGTGACCTGGGATCATGTCCGATTTTGATCGAGGACCAAGAGTGTATTCCCTCCCTCCTAGAATCGAGGTGATCCAAACTCGGCTTTAAATGGTGCAACTAACTTTATAATTTTTCAAACAGTGTTATTTTGGGTTTCAAGCTGAGGGGGGGGGGGGGGATCCTATATATATACGCGGGTCTGTTTAATTAGGAACCAACGGGAAAGAAAGACTTCCTTTCTTCTGCTTCAACTTCTGTTTCGTGACGAATATCTTCCTATTTTTACGGTCTCCTTTGGTTATACGTAACGCTTACTCCTTCCGTTTTATCGTGGTCCTTTTTAAAACAGGAAGCGGGCAACTCTTCCGCACGTCGCCCGGCTGGGAAGTCTCGCCGCCGCCGCCGCGCACCGCCGAGCTCCTTGGACTGCCACCGGTTCTTGCCGCACGCTTGCTTCTCTCCATCCTCCCAGGTACGTACACTTCTTCTGTCCTGCGGTGTTTCCCCTTTATCTGTCACCCGATGCAATTTAATACATTTCATCCATGGGAAATTAAGAGATATATATATAGCTCCCTTCTGGGATCCATATGGTCGGGGGATCAGTGAGTATATATACGAGAGATCCTGAATGAACAACTTAATTAGAAACTTGGATGGATGTTGTACGAAGTTTAAATTCTTGGTTTGTTGAAATCTATGATTTAACATACTGCGTAATTGTTAACTCGATGCTAGGTAAATTTAAACATCGATTGGATCGACCCATCTGCGATTTTGCAATATGTAGAACATGTACGTCTTTTTGTTCGAAATCAACTTAATTTTGTTAAGCTTGAGTTCAAAATATTATTTGATTCACTTGTTTGATTAAAAAAATATAAGATGACGTTCATAATTAATGACGGCACACACTTGGGGTTTTCGGTTCGAAAGAGTCCTTGATCTTATTTTATTTCCGGTGCGACACTTGTTCCACATATATATATATACCTTTCGTGTCTTTTCTATATATGCACTTCAATTAATAGAAGGGTGGGGAAAAAACATAGTGGATCATTATTATATATATATCAGTTAAGTATTTAACTTTGGGCCAAGTTAATTTTTCAGGTTCGCGTAACTGGGATTCATGAAAATTAGTTGTTGCATACATCTACTTGCTGCTGCTGCAGCAGCAGCCGCAGCACCAGGAACGGTGTGTTTATCTGGGATTCATGAAAATTTGTACCGTTGGCCATTTTTCACAGGCCTATTTGCTCGTGTTTGGAATATTTATATATGCACAAAATGCAGCCATTCCCTAGGTCGTAGAACGATAGATACCAAAAAAAAAAAACATGAAGTCATAAAACATTTAATAGCCATTAGACATTTGCGAGCATATACGAAGAAATACTCAAGTTAGAAGAGCTCGGATCACCTCCGTCAAGAGTGGAGAAAGATTTCGGTCTCAATGAAAAAAAGGTCACGATATCCTACTACCCAAGTGATATGTAATGAGTTAGTAAGACGTCATTAATAGTTCAATCTCGTCGATAATCGAATTAATGAGTGATGAATTGTTACTAAATCGCTATCGATATTTTACAAATTTACTATCGAACTTAATACAACTCTGCTACTCGTGGATAGTGAGTTAGTAAGTTGTCGATTGTGATTCAATATTCTTTTTCGACAGTAATTCATCAAATTTATTATTTGAAACGTTACTTGAATGATTTGATATGTCGTGACCCATTTTAGATGGGGACTGATACTATCTCCACCCTGGATTGAGATGATCGGAATTCATGTTGAGTTAGGAAAGTCAAGTAACGGCGTCGTCTTCGAAAGTACTCTCACTCTCTCTCGATGGATCGATCTCTCGATGTTTCCAAATGGACCCGCTTCTTTCTTTCTGCAGCGGCTTTGAGGAAGAGAGAGATGGCAAGGGGCTTGGGAACGGGCCTATGCACCGAGATCGGCCCGAGCTTGATGTGCCGCTGCCTGCTATTGGCATGCACGGCGATCGCCTTGTTCTCCGCCGTGTCCGTCCTTCTCTTTGCCTGCGGTCATCACTCCAGGAAGAGAAACAACCAGAAAGTTACGTACTACCGAGGCAACAGCGGCAGAGTCGTCAAAGATGAGAACAAGCACGGTGGCGGTCGCGCCCCCACAGTAGCCGCCGTGGGAGCGGGCGTGGCGGTGGGCGTTGGCGTTGCTGCTGCCGCTACTGTTGTGGCCAGCCAGGCAGAGGAGAAGCGGAACCACCGCCAAACCGGGGCATTAGGGGCTCCAATGGCTGGTGGTGGCACCAGTGTCGGTTGTTCGGGAAACGGAGGCGGCGGCGGCTGCTGCGGCGGAGGCGGCTGCGGCTGCGGCGGCGGAGGTTGCGGCGGTGGCTGCGGCGGCGGCGGCGGCGGCTGCGGCGGTGGCGGCGGCGGCGGCTGCGGCGGCGGCGGCGGCTGCGGCGGCGGCGGCGGTTAGGAATCTAGGACTTCAGAAAGCGGATGACCATGGTCCGCATCACTTGTGCTTCCCAGTTCCCCGTGTACATATATAATTAATTAGCACTAGGCATTTCTCTGTTGTAACTCGCGATTGCCAGTTACAAGCTTGATATATAGATAGATATATCTATAGTTTTTTTAGCTTTCGCTCGATCCAGAGAAGGTCTCCACTCTCCATTATCATCGAAAAGCAAGAATTGAAGCAAAGGGAGTTTCACCGCGCTACCTTCTCCTTTTTCTTATCACTTGGAGGTGAGATTTGCCGTGTGGGCGAGCTCGGTAGCTGTAGTTCTAAGGATTACGAAGAACGCAAAGCAATGCAGACTTCGTCGGCCACGCTATTACGAAGAACGCAAAGCTCGACTCTATTAAGTCCCTCTCACAGAGAGAGTTTAGATGTTAGGAATAAGACAATGATTTGACGGATATCACCTCAACTCCTCGGAGCTATGGGATTTCTCCCGAGTGCTCACTTTGCACTCCCAGCCGAGTGTCTATACTCCTATTGCTGTTAGTTGTTACAACTTAAAAGGATCTTGTCGTACATTTGATATGGCTCAAATCAGCAGGAAAGAATTTCTACCGCATCTGCGAGGTCGCATTTTCGTTCCGCGTACGGGAGAACGGTCGGTTCAAGTATCAGGTCATCTAAATTCTAACCCAATCGACAGAGCTCCGAGACCACTTCAACCAAGTTTCAGGGTATCAAATGTTATATCACTCCTCAACTGGGCGGCTGCTAGTGTTTCTTCTTCTCGATTTATTATAACTTGAACCTTCCGAGGATCGATGCTAGCTAGGATTCTATACCACCCAGCCACTTAGTCAGAATCGCGGCGGGCCTTACACGTTCCCAAGGAGAGGACCACTACGACCAGGCTGGAATTCGCACAGGAAGCATAGCGCAACCAATCGTGACGCTATCCACCCCACCTGGGCTCACGTCAACAGGTAGATGGCACTCTCGGCTCCGTTCCGTTTCATTTCGACTTTTTCTTCTTTTTTTAAGAAACCAAACTTCAAACCAAACTGAACCGATTTAGTTGAATCTTGAACCGACAGTGAACAAAACAGCAGTTCGATTTGTCAGTTATCATATATTATTTATTTATAAAATAAAATAAATTATACTCATTCAGTTAACATTAGCATTGAAAATAGTATTTTATTTACGATACATAATTATATTTTAATGTTACTTAACATATATTTATAATAATATAAATTTAAATTTAAAATAATATATAAATAAATTGAGTCAAACTAGATCAACCGATTTATCGGTTTAGTTTCATTTGGCCTGAGACCAAACCGAATTAAACTGATAAAATACTATCAGTTCGGTTCACAAAACCGAATGTCCATGGCTCTGAACCGAACCAAACCAGCCTTTTCGGTTAGATTTTTGGTTTTTGTTGCACACGCTAGACGTAGAGAACGGAGAAGTAGGCGGCGACAGAACTAGCGGCATTCATTTATTAATAGCATGCTCCCATCCGACAGAAGAGTTGGGATGCCATCTGTCCACGCAATCCGGCACAGCGATTAGGCGCACTCGAGAGAGCGTCGTCTCTGACCACTAGTCTAGAAATGTGGAAGGCACCTGTATTGCAAGAATATAAGAATACAGACAATATAGGCGGCATCTCTACAAATCACCAGGCATACAATTCCGCAGACTTTTTTCTTCTTCTTCTTGTCGTTTCTGGCACACCTCTTCACGGCTTTTTTCTCGTTTTCTCTCCGATCTCACCGTTTTTCACCTTTGTTGCTTGACTATAGCTGTATCACGCGAAGTACGAAGACGAGGAAGATACATCCGCCAAGACCTACAAATTTTGCAAAATGGGGTCAAGGTTGAAATGATAGGAATCTGATGTAACGCCGAGGTCATGATTGTCTACGGAAGCTAAGGACTCGCCTCGAGTTGTTCTTCGGTAAACGAATCTTTTTGAATCAACCATGTGTCCGCATGGGTTCGTCTAAACTCTGCGACAGCTTTTGTAACCGTGGACTTAACAGGAGACGGTTCATTAACAAACCGTGCAAGCAAGGTCACATGTTCCGGAAGCCAACTGCAAAAAGTAAACCAACCCTCTATCAACAACTAATTTTTCCCTTATTTCGTGGAGAATACGGTAAAATTTAAAGGAAATGCTTTGGAATAATTTTGATATGACTGACATTTGTTGTCTAGGTGAGATGAAAGATGTCACAAAACAATGCAAACCGTTCATGAGGAATCGAGGTGGTTAGGTGACAAGATAGCTTGCGAAACGTGGAGAACTAAATAAATAACATGAGGTAGCCATATAGGTAACCTTAAATCACAAGATAAACATATTATTATAAATAATCACATAAATTAATACATGAACAAGAAAGTAAATATGAGCTAATTGATCGATTAGAGAATACAAACCTAGCAGACAGCCCTTTGACTGCCTAGCCTGCCTAGTGCCTAAGGAAAGCTTGTCAAGGAAACAATAGGCCGTACTGCGGGAATGTCAAATTGTAAAAAGGCAATATATTAAAGTGGTTGCTCCTTCATACTTCATATCACTCAATGATATATTGCATGAAAGAAAGAGCATATATCCGTGCACCTTCCATCTCTCTAGAGTCAATTTTTATTTTAATTTAGTCAAGACTTTAAAAATATTAATATGATAGCGAATATGTACAATTCCCATAACGTTCTCTTTTAGGTTTTTTTGTCGTCATTGGCAACTGTGTCTAGGCAAAAAAAACAGGATCCTCACGATGCTTGATTTTGTTGTAGTTTGACAAGAGAGGTTTGTGTTTTGTTCTCCTACTTACTTTTGCCTAGGTGTACGGTTGTTTGTCATTAATATTTCACTATGAAATGCCTTAACAATTTTGTTCCATTATCTAAGTGACCATGATATATTTAAGGATGAGGAATAATCTTAACTGCCAATCAAATTCAATTGCTGCCTCTTGAGACAACAATAATATCCACAATCAAGTAAGCTAAGGGCAGGCACCTAGAGATTGGTGATAGTTTGTCCCTTCGAACCTTTCCAGGTCAAGGTGTTTGCACGAAGAGTGGACTGCTTTAGACTTGCATGCCTCAAACTACTGAACTAAATTTTCTTCCATGCATCCAAGATCTTAGTTTTGTTCTTGAAATTTATTCATCTTTTATGTCTTTCGCTTACTTGTATCCCATGTCCATGTCCCACAAATAATTGACTTGGATTGATTAAAGTGTTTAACTAAAAAATAGAAAATAATAACTATACATTTTGGGTAAAAGCATAAAATATTGCATAGAACCACACCTTGGCATGTCATACGGAGATGAGTGTACTGATGCAACCAAAGCAAGCACCGCACCATGCAATGAAACTATAGTCTGGCTTGACCTCCAGGTTCTGCAATCATCACTGGCAAGTTTATAGTTTGTTTGGTTTTAACATGATGGGTATTAATCTATTAAGACAGGAAAAGTAAATTTTCTAGAGATGATAATTCCTGGAATCGTAGACCCCTGTATACCTCTAGGGCCTGTTTGGTATCAAAAAATTTTGGAGATAAACTTGATTTTTATCCCCAAAAAATTTTGGGAATAAACCAGGTTTATCCCCAAGTTATCCCAATACCAAACAGCCCCCTAGAGAACCAAGTAAACAGCTGCATTCTCATTTACTTTTCTATTTAGGCTTCCATTTACAAGGATGACTATTTCATCAATATGCTCTTAGATCTCCATTCACATCATTTATAATTAATAATCATTTGCTAAACCAAAAGAGGTCAAAGAAGTAGACTCTGAACCTTTGCCTGCGTTTCCTATCAACAGACTGAGCCTCTTTGAGAGCTCGATTGCGGAAGTTCATGGCCATATCTTCATCTCCGCCCTTCATTAAGTTAGCAAGGACACCAGCTGCGTGCACCCTTATCTGCACATTACCAAAATGTTCAACGTGAATTGCAAGTTGCTCATAAACTTTGGTTCGCAAAGGATCATAATTGCATGAACTACAACTACCTTGTATTTTTATAGATTGAAGACTACCAAAAGTTTACATAAAAAGTTTACTATAACAACTAGAAAAGAGAGCACATCCAAAATACACAAGCCACAGTCTAAATTTTGTAGTGGAATCAACAGAAGAGTGTTGTATCAAGTTTGTAGTTCTCTCTTTAGCATTCACCTCCACTTGATTATCCAGAAGCAGTTGCTCAATACTCCGCCAAATCTGCAGCTTCTCTTCATTTGAGAGAATGAAAGTATGCCTGTCAAAATGAGTTCAAGAACTTAGAAAATTTTTGAGTCAGATAAGAATATATTTGAATATCAAGATCAAATGAAAAGTGAAATATACAAATCATGAAACATAAGTGCTTGATTGCATAAAACGGAACATCAATTTAATATGCTTCACCAATACTATGAAAGCAATTCACTACTTATTTCATATTCCCTACCCTATAGTATCTATGTTGTTCCCATAATTTCTGGGTTTGATGACTCTCTCAGCTATCAAAATACATGAATAGAAGAAAGACGAATCCATCGTCTTATATAGTATAAAGAATACATGCAGCCATTCCAAAGAGCAATTTCTGGAAGAATCACACGTATCTTTGGTTTGATATATCCATATGATACACAATCCTCATTTTATGGTTGCAAGAATCACTGGTACTTCTGGTTTTATATGCCAGTATGTGAATAAAGCAAGATACCAACCATTTTGCAATCTTTGCAATGATAAAGGGGATTTCATTTTGGAGGGAACAGGGGTTGGCAGCATTGATTGCAGAATCGGCCGATCGAAATCAAATGATCGGGATCGGCCGATTCAGATCGGATCCCTCCAATCTGATTTCTGCCCGGAGTCCTGAACCAACCTGGTCTCCCACTGGAATCAACCAAAATTGGCTTGGATAGGAACTGGAATCGACCGAATTGCTGGATCAATTTTGGCAATTCCTCGACAGAATCAGTAGAAAATGCCGTCATCACGGCGGCCTATACAGCCCCATTTTGGGGCCAAAATCAGCCACAAAAAGGCCTAGATCAGATCATACTCTATATTTTTTCGGTTTTCTGAGCTTTTTGAAGAACTAATCAAACTGATCTTCAAATGCCTCAGTGAAACATAGCATATTTTAATTTTTTTAAAGAACATGTTTCTGTGACTTACATTACATCTGTTTGTAACTGTTTGGAGCAAAGAAAGAAAGAAAGATAAAGTTGGCAAAACCAAGGAATGCTGATTAGCTGTTAATATCAAGCATTATGCCTCACACAGCCAAAAAAATTCAACTGCAAGAAAATGGCCAGGTTCTGATTTGAGCTATTCACTGTGATCTAATTTAAGCATTCAGTAATTCTAGTGTTCAGAGTCCAGACTGAAAATTGTGAGGTTTCCAATTCGCCGGTGGAGTAAATTAAACAGGGTGATTTGAGACCAAACATTACAAATACAGCAAATGGTTGTAAACTAATGCTTATGAGCAAGCATGTAAATGTTACCTGACAGATCCCAATACATCTTATTTAGTCAGGTAATAATAATTAAATAAGTGATGACACCTTTCTATCTCCTGAATGCAATCAATCATCATACTCTAGTCTCTAGCACAAGACTCCGTCAATATAACTGTTCTCTACTCCTTGTTAAACTTCTATCGTGATCATAGATCGCGGAATCGGCCGATCCGGATCGGAATCGGCCGATTCTTTGATCGGATCGGCCATTGTAGATCCAATTCTTGGCCGAAAGTCCGATCCGGAAAAAAGTTCCAGCAGAATCGGTCGGAATCGGCCGGATCGGTCGGAATTGGATCGGAATCGGAATCGGATCGGCCGAATCGGTCGGGATCGGAATCGAATCATTTTTTTCATTTTTTGCTATTCCAACCGGATCAACCAGGATCGGCCAGAATCGGCCGGAATCGAAATCGGATCGATTTTTTTTTTTTTGCTTTTTTTTGCTTTCCGATTCTGGATCGATTTTCTTCCATTGGATGGGTCGGAATTGGTCCGATCCGATCCGGATCGGATTGGTACCACCCGATCCCGATTCCGATTCCGATCCTGCGATCCTTGATCGTTGATTCGTTATTGATAAAATCAGTCTAGAAATTATCTTCATAACTCCACTCTTTAAACATGTATGATAGGCTGATAGCCCAGTCAACCCAAAGGGAAAACTGGAAAAGAATCATTATCCACAAAAAAATTTCTCAGATTCCTAACATAAAAAAGACTGATTTAGCATGGCTATAAATGACTTTTCATCCATACCCAGCGTACAGTATATCTTAACCTTCACCTTGGTTTCCCCTTATTAGCCTCTGTAAGGCTTATCCCATGTTGTTTCAGGTGAAAGGATACACTAGAGCAACAATCAATCAACTGAGATGTATGTGCCCCAGCAAAAACCAAAGGATATCAAGCGCTCAACCAGTTGCTGTTTGGAGATTCAACTCAAGAAACTAATTCATCAAAACCAACTGAATTTTAATAAATGACATAATGCACAATATTTACATACACATTGAACTATTATGATTATTAAATTGACCTCAATAATGATCAAGATTATCAAGCTAATTGATAATCATAACCCAAATTTCAACAAAAAAATGTCAGGAAAGGGGGAAAAGAAAAGATACTCCTTTCATAACCTCACACCTTAGAAGATTATGAAATCTAATTGATCTTCGATTCTTGCACTCTTCCAAGCAGGGTGTCCAACATAGCTGAATGTCACTTGTTCTTTTCTCATTTACACGAACACCTCTATCCAATTAGAACGTCGGACTTGAGATGTGTGACTTGTGTTGAATCGAATATCAGATATTACACCATGCTCCTCCGAGGCTCTGGGGGAATGAGCATCCCTGATGACGCTGCTTTCACTAAGCCAATAGTATGACATCATGACAAAAGCCTTTCCCATCATTTTTGGAGAAATGGCTGGTGTGTTTGCACCATTTTGCTATTTTTATTAAAGAATGGCCCTTTGCATTAGGATGCCAATAGGTAGCTTATAATGTTATATTATAAAGAGCATGATTTGCCCGATCGGATCCAAGTCAGACCAGGTTGCCCAACTTGGTCAGAAAACCGGGTGATCAGCCCAGTCCCGATCCCAGATCCACAATGCGGCGGCAGATCTGGGTTGTGCGAGCTGGCAACTCAGTTGGGACCAAGCACGGCATCCATGATCTGGCGGTAGATCTGGGTTGTGCAAGCTGGCAACCCGGTCGGGACACAGCATGACTGTGTTGGCACAACAGTTAGCCAATTGCTAGCTGCAAACCTAGCCACTGTCTGTGCTTTCAAAGCCCCCCATGTCCCCCTGGGGGCCTCCTCTTACCACCCCCCTCCCTCACTCTCTCTCAACTCTCTTTTCATTGACTCTCTCTCAAGTGTTCAAATAGTGCATTTTCTCTCTCTAAAGTGCTTCTAGATAGTTCAATATTCGATTTGTTTCAAGGCTTCTTTAGAGATCATTTTTTGTTTACTTGTGTTACTAACCTATTCCTTAAGTGTTATCTTTATGTTTTAAAACTTTCTAGTTTCTACAATGTCTTCTCCAAGTCACATGTAAGGCCCCAAGTGGGCTTTCCACTTCTCCCACCTCTCATTTGCTAATTATTTCATTCTCTCACTCCAAAATCTCTTGCATCATTCGTCCAAGAAGAATTTTCTTATCTTAATTTATCAACTTTTATCTTCTCTTCATTCCAGACTATCATCGAAGCCTCACTCATAGTGTAGACTATGATATTTTATATATAATGGGGCTCTGATTATAGTCTAGCTTGGAGATAAGATGAAATTTACGAAAGATGCAAGTTGAAGGAGACCAAATGTATTCTTCTCAAATGACTTGAGCCAAGTATCTTAATTATGTAGAAGAACAAGAGTATGTAAAATTTAAATAAAAATAAATACATTTTTTCTAGTCATATTCCCTATTTTCCATTTTTTGACATTTTTATAATTTTTATAATTTTATGTATTTTATATTTTTAAATATTTTGAAAATAATTTTCTGACCAGGTCTGGTTTAGGTCGGACCGACTCCGGCCTTCCTTGATAAAGAGCCATGAAAGCAGTCTAGATCTAATGTTGTTTGCATTTAAAATAGATTAATGTAAGAGTGCTTACACTAAACAGAGCCTTACATCAAGAGAAGCTATAGTCGAGTAGAGAAACCTCACAGCAGAGTGCACTACTAAAACAAAGAGCTAGAACTGAAACATAGAGGTCAAGGTTTGAAATTGAATGACACCGACATCAAGAGGGGAGGAGAACCTCATGTTGGATACTTATGTGCCAAAATAGCAGTGGGGATGAAAAATCAAGGGTGACATTCATATGAACAAGATGTCAAGTGGGGTACGAGACACTAAGGAAAGATGGCTGCACCTTCTCTCTCTATATATATATTGATCAACCGATAGGGACAAACAACAGATAGTGGACTTGATTTTAACACAATCCATATATATGTTAACATAATGGATTATCTTATAATAAAACTGAATTTATCAGACGCTGTTGGACTACCTTGTAACTATTCGTTAGCTTCATGAACCGGATAGATAATTGGTTACAATTGACATCCGTAATTTGTACAAGGTTTGCAAGATTGGCTAATTGGGGAAGGGGGAACCCTGGAAGAAACTTCCACCAGGATCAGGCCAAACACAGCTGGATAGGCCAAGATCAGACAATTCCACATCAATTCAACCCATACAATTGGCCGACCCATGGGGGTTTGGTGGATCCATGGGCGAAGGGGAAGCCTAAGGTTGCTCACTGACAACTCTACATCTCATCCGGATCTGCAGGCTCAATGAAACATGGATCTGCAATTTTACGGTCCCACCAAGACCCAACTGATGGGGATTTTGGGGAATCCATGACTTAAAGTTGTGGATCCCCCACTTATTGGGTCCAGTAGCCGTGCCTAACACCCCTCTTTCACAGTTGCTCTGCCCGCATCCTCCCCTGTGCTTAGTCCAAAACAGCCGGTACTACCAGAGAATCAGCCGATCCCAAGCTTCTGGGGGATTGCCAATGCGGAACGATTACTTGATCTGAACCCACATGGATGCGAAACCAGTATCTGCTCAGAACAAAGACAGCATCTCCTGATGCTTGGAACATAGTATCATGTCTTCTATATTATGTTGTCTAAGAAAAGGTAGGCAGAAAATAAAAGAAGTTGAAATGAACCAATTATGAAGAGAAGTTCAGAAGCAAAAAAAGCTAATGCCATGTATGCGAACTAAAGCCTTCTGACAAGCAGGTATCTCCATAAAAGCATGCCAGCAAAAGCAATCCATAGTGATATTCAATGTTAATGATGTTCCATGAAGTAGCATTCTGATAGAGAACAAAGAGAAGGATACTGAAACAGTTAAAAGAAATAAATACTGTATCAAAACTGAAAAATTGATTAACTTGGAGTAGTCAACTAGTGAGTGAAAATATTCACAAAGATTATAGGGTGTTTGGTTGCATGATAATTTTTTATACACTTTCATGATAAAAAATTGTATTAAAATAAAAAGTGAACCAACTCATGACATAAAATTATCATGTTTGGAGGGATGTGATTACAAAAAAGAGTAACTACCACACATGACCAAATAAAGTGAGGGACCACAAGAAAAAAGAAAGAGGTGAAACCCTCTTTTTTTGTTTAAGAAGAAAATCACTTTCAAAACATAAAATTATCATGGTTATCAAACACCTCTTTTAACAAGTTTTCTTACAATTTTTAAAAATTAAAACAAAAACCTTCATTATCATGCAACCAAACACCCCATTAGCCATTTCATTTAAACAAAATGAACTGCTAGACCTGTAAGAAAATGCCTGGAGATATGTTAGGGATGCAAATCTTGTCCTCCAGTTTGCATCATTTGTTAAAGAGAGAACCATAGTAATGGCCTCTTCTAGGCATGGCCGTGGCAGAATATTCCACTTCAGTAATTCAAATGCAGCCTTAGCCAAAGTCGATAAGTCTTTATGGGATGTTTCCTGCAAAAAAAGATGGTATTTTTCAAAAAGACATTTCTGCAAAAATGACAATTCCAAAGCAGAAAAAAAACTAGGAACATTATTCACAATATCTTTCTAAACAAATAATATAATAAAAGTTTGTCGGGTAAGAAAAAATTTGTTCAGGCCCAGCTTTTTTTACGTACACTGGGGCAGAAGTATGACTTTCAAATCAAGCATTGGTTCAAAATGCTGGTTGAATTCTTTTTCCAGCTTCAGAACACGGTGCAGTTAGAATTAATTCCCTAGCCTCGAAACTAAACACAGATAATAAATATAAAAACAAAATTTTATTTGTGCCCAAACTATGCAAAAGAAATACAACATACTGTATCTCTTAGCAGAACAATCCATGGAACTGTTAATCAAGCTTTGTACAAGGAAAAACATCAAAACTCATGTACCTGCAGAGATACAACAGGATGGAGGAGAGAAACTATTGTGTCCAACAAGTATGAAGACCTTCCAGATTTCAATGATGAGATCATGAAATGAAATAGCTGCAGCAACCTAGATCATGTAAGCACTTGACATAATCAAGGGATAGAGCATTTAATATAAAACATAATCCATACAGTTTCCATCTTCCTGATGTCATCTTTCAAGTTCAAATCTGGTAATCCATTTTCGCTCGTTAAATCAGAAGCAAATGATAGATCCTCGGATGGACTAAAGTGCTGGATATTTCCTGCTAATTGAACAGCTTGTGCCTTCAGAGAAAGAACCCAGTTTTCACAAACAGTACTATCTACACCATGATTTTCATCATCATGCCTGTGAGATGAAAAGATGCGAAAGTTTGAACTTATGATGCATAAAGTGACACCGATTGCTTCTCGAACCTGTAAAATGAGAAGAAAAAAACACATTATCACAAATGCTTTAGTCAAAAAGGATATATGAATATATAGGATGCAATAGTCAAAGAACAAAGTAAACATTAGGCTATTTATTTTTCAGTTCAAACCTGTGAATCGCACGGTCAAACCATCGTATTTGTTTTAAACCAACCACTCAGTTCTTTCGGTTCGGGAACTTCACAAAACAAACCAAACTCCCAAATTGAATGAACCATCCCACAACACAAAACAAGATGTTCAGTCCGCATCAAACTCAAAAGTGCTCTTCATGGATTGCAATGTGTTGAAATCTCATTTTTAAAATTTCCTTTCCTTTAAAAGAAAACCTTTTCTTTTCTAGCATTGACAATGATAAAAATACATGGTATTCATAGAAGTATTAGCCACTTTGATGTGTGGGATTTAAATACAGGAACATAGATAGTTCCACAAATTTTCTAAGTGTTGAAATAGAGATTGCCCATCACTTAGATGATCTTAACAACATTTTTATATGTCGAGGTTATCTGAGTTCCTTGAAAATAAATGTTAACCTCTCTCCATTGGACTTCTACTAGACTGAGTGGAATTTTCTATTTCTATCCAAAATAGCAAGCAATTCTGGGCCCCTTTTGATGGAAAGGTAGCACAAAACCATGAAATTTCGGCCGGACCAAAGTTAGATTGGTTGTTCTATCCAAAATAACAAGCTATTTTATCCCCCTTTAATGGAAAGGTAGTGCAAAATCAGCCCCATTTAATGAGAAGGTAGCACAAAACTAGACTCCTTTGATGGAAAGTAGCACAAAATCAAGGTCTTCCTACCTTCCTTCTAGTAAGATATGAGAATAGGATTAGAGCTTCTCTCTCCTCCTTCAACCCTTCTGCTCTTCAAATGAGTCAACCTCTTCTACGTATACACTATTGAAGTTCTTTTATAGACAGTTTTGAGGGTATTTTCGTCACAAAAGTATGCCCCCACTACCCCATTTTCAAGTTAGTGGAGTGTGGAGAGACGGAAGGTGAAATGTTTTCGTAGCTTTGTTTGACCAGTAGTCAAAAGGGGGGTAAGATCACCCTGTGACCAGATCTGGTCTTGACTGGGTCCTCACTGAACAACTACCCATGTGTGGGCGTGCATGGGCCACGATCGCAATCCTCCCCTTCTTTCCTATTTTTTTATTTTGTCCCATCGTCTTCTCTCTCCCCAAGGGTTCATGTGAAGGAGAAAAGACCCCTGTGGTGGGTCTTCATGGTGGCCGCTACCCACAGTGGGTCCTTCGGCAGTTGCTTCTTGCGGTGGTGGCGGTGGACAAGGGGGCAGCGGTGAGAGATGGCGGTGAAGATAGCGAAGCTTCTTCCTCCTCCCCTTTTTCCTCTCACCTGACAGCGGCGTGTGCGAGAGGTCTTCACGCGGCAGCTCCTCCAAGTGGTTCTTTCGGCGGCCTTGGCAGAGTGGGATGAAGGTGATGATGGCGGCAAATGATGTTGGTGGTGAAGATTGCGAAGGATCCTCCTCCTCCTCCTCCCTTTCTACCTTTCTCCAATTCTTGCACAACAAGAACCTACAGAGGGTTCCCTTTTTCTTCTCTCGGCGGCAGTGCCCACGGTGGTGGCTCCTCCTTCCAACAGTGGTGGTGGCGGTTTGTGGTTAAGGCAGTAGAGGTGGGAGAGGGCAGTGGCTATGGCTACTAGCAGTGGCAGAGGGTTCTCCTTCTCCTCCCCGACAGCACCACACACAAAGCCTTGCTGGAGCTCTCTTACAGTGACGATGTTTGAGCAGGCCTCGGTTGTGGCAATGGGAGATGGCGGCGGTGGAGATATCAGAGGCTCCTCCTCTTCCCATTTTCTCCTCTCCCTCCATCGTGATAGGAAGAAAGTCCCCGCACTAGAGCTTGAGGCATTGTGACTTCTGACGATCTTCTTGGAGCAGTTGGTGGGGGGAGATGATGGTGACAACATCTTAATCAACCTCTCCTCTTCTCCCTCCCCCTTCTTTCCATCATCAGGAAGCCCATAGGGGTTTTCTTTGCTTGGAGGCGATGCCAACTTTCAGTGGCCACTTCTCCTGGCGGTGGCCACAATGGCCGAAGATGGCAACCTTCTAAGTGGCACCTCTGGCAGTAACGACTTACGGAGGAGGCAACAGCGAAAGAGGGGGGATGGGGGTGAAGACAGCGCAGGAGGTGATTCTTCCTCCGGCATCGGCGACAATTCGTAGGGGAGGAGGTGGCGATGATGGCAGTTTGAGGCGGCAACGACGATGGCATACAACGCTTCACATGGTGGTTCCTCCTGGCGGCAGCGGCTGAAGATGGTGACAACAATGGTGTGACCTCTCCTTCGCTCCCATCATCATTGACAACCGATTTTCTCAACTGCACTCAAGATGAATTTTGAGGGGTTTATGTCCTCAGATTCAAATTCCCAATTGGTTGTACATGGACAAGTGTATGTGATATATGTATATGTAAATGTTCAATTTCCATTGAAACAATTATAGTCCTCTTTAAAATGTGTGTTGCTCGTCGTATGCACTTTTTTTTAAGAAAATAACCGGTCCAACACGGAAATATTAGCAAAGCCTGAAATCTGTATATTTAAATTATATATCGACAATTAGAAAATTTATCTGAACTGACATTCCATCAGCCTAGGTTCAGCTGATATTAGACCAGGGGCCAAGCCCAACCCGGAATTTCTTGCAGCCATCTCCACCTTAGCAGCAGTTACACAGTCCACAATATTCAGGAATCTGTAGGTATGGCAGCATGTTCTGGAGCATCTGCTGCTGCAAAAAGAAGTGGCCGTCCAAACTTTCATGAAAGTAAATAGCAACTTGTATCAACACAAAGAGCATTATTAACCCTATCCGTTATCCAAATCCATGTACATAAAAAAGCTAATGCATGTGACGCATTTGCACACAAAAAAATGATGAAGTATGTTGTTTTGGTGCTTGATGCAGAGAAATATGCTTATGGTGAAATCAGGAACCAACAACTAGAAATATCTGAAAGAAAGTCATAAGCTGATCATGTGAAACATCATTGTCAAGAGAGTTATCATCATCAAGCAACACAATTGGAACCAAACAAGAGGATTATCTAGCCTCCTATCTAGATAACATGACAAGGAAAACGTCCAAGGATATTTTAACTGACAAGAGAAATATGGAGCTTCTCACTTGGGCAGATGAATGACTCATATTGTCCAATAGCTCTTTCATAAGTGTTTCATGGTATTGAGCCTCCACGAGAGGCATTCTAGGAGCTGAAATCTCCAAGAATGCAGCAGACAGGAAAATGTATCTCTTAGCCACAATACTGGTGGCAACTGTTTTAGGTAAAGGACTTAGCAAACAATCCAAGATCTGCTGCCTCAACAAAGGAGCTCTAGTACCATACTTTCCTTTACCTGTAACAGCATAACGTATGCAAGCTGCCCATTCTGGCATAGATTCTACAGATGGTGCTGAAATAATTTTCTGGAATTGTAACTTTACCCAGTCATTCCAGGCCCCCAACAGACCAGTAATATCAGAATGCAATATCCCTGCTAAGGCTTCAGCAGCAACACATTGCATTGGCCTTTCTTTTGCACTAATAAGCTCTTCAAGAGGAGCATGCATTGCTAGAACAACCGGCGTTCCACATTCTTGTGTTAAACGCTTAAAGATTCGGGCAAATTTTGAGTAAAAGGAATCACCCCCCGATAATGATATCCAACTGGGTGTTCTTGGCCATGATGAAGAAAATTCAAAGTAGAATGAAGTGATAGCTTTATCTGTTGAACTCTGGAGAGTTCCATAATTCGCTCTTGAAGATGAGCCGTCTGTATCAGCAACCAAGTGAACATGAGAAAGACTGTTTAATGTGTCCCTAAAGAAGTCACCCTCCTGAAATATCTGGGTTAGAACTCCTTCAAGAGGAGAGGTGAATTTATCTTTTGAGCATTCCGTTAAGTGATTTTGCTCTTGAATAATTGTTTTGTGATGTGATCCCTGCAATAGAGTGTTCAAAGCTGAAATTGCAAGCATTCTTGACTGAGGTTGTTGACTTTTCAAACTTCTTAGAAAATGCCCTGCTCATAAATCAAACCATGTTAATACTTGAAACATAAAAGAGGTACTGACAGTCATCAGCAACGGACAAAAAAATGAGGGACTGTATTTACTAGGCGTTGGAAGATATATAATGGTGAAATATTTAGCATTAAGTTCATACTCAGGCACTGACCAGTAGTTTCACTCAGTACTTGAGAAGAAAAGCTAGAGTCACTTCTAGAAGCCAGTGTCAGCAACAACAGTACTCGATTAGCCATCAGGTCATACCTAGAAAACCAGCATATCACTTGTTTACTTGTCTGAGAATTTAACAGAACAGCTGTCCACAAGATATCATTTTGCACTCAAAAAGGAGACAAAAGTAGCCATGAGGACCTATGAAAGAATATAGGAATGATCACCTCCAATGCAGCCCATTTGAACCAAAACTCATAGAATTGATCTGATGAATCAAATCCAAAACCTCTGAACGTTCTGAACAATTATTTGAAATCTTGAAGAAACGTCTTGGCAACCCAGCAAAATGAATATTATACTTAACAAAAAGCTGCCAAACACAAATAGTTGAAACGTGAAGCAGAAACCAAAGACAAAAATCAATGCAGCACAATGGACATTAATCTTGTACCTCACTGATAGCTTTTTGTGCCTTCAACGATTCATGATGTGAACTTGGAAAACCAAAAATCAAGCATTACATTTAAATTGAAATTGAATTTTTCACCAATAAGTAACATAGGAATTATACAATAATTGAAAATCTAAGAAAAAATATGTAAGGCTACCTTGCTAGAAGGCCCAGAATGAAGGATGAGAAGGCATTTGCATCCTAAGGTAAAGCAGGTAGAGAAAAAAATTAGAGGTGTCCATAGTTGTAATCTAAACAAATTCAGTAAGGCCTCAAGAATACCGTTGCCAAATGCCTGAGGACAGTCTGTGTGGTAAGGATATTACAGGTGCCAAGAACTACATGCTCCGGAGCCGTTGGATTATGCAGATTCCCCGTTAGAGAGAGAACACACTGTGCAATCAACTGTGGCCAGCGCTTGAGTAATTTTAGAAGAGATTTCGCAGCACGTCTATGGGCAAAAAAAATTTGGAAGCCAACAAAGAAAAATGAATTGTAGCATGTAATAAAGTAAGGCCAAATAATTATGTAAATAGTTAACAACAGAAAAAATAAGTGACCAGTGGCTAAAATAAAAACAGAAAAGACATTTGGTACTGCTCAATGGAAATATTAAGGTGCCCCGACAATTCTGGAATTGCAGGCCATGCTATGGCATTAAAACTAGAACTGTAAATGGATTTGGGGAATCCGAAGGCACAACCTGGATCCGAAGAAATTATTGGATTTGGACATTTAACGGCAAAACCGAATGGTGTAATTAACAGGTTTGGATTTGTTATTAACAGGAGAAATCCGAATGTGCACTATCGGGTTTAACATTCGGATTTCTCCGGAACCCGTGACACGGGTTGCGGGCCTGCAGGCTACAGCTCACGATCTGGGCAGAGGAGGGGGAGCGAGGTGACACTGTTTCATTTGCTGCAGATTGCCGCTTCTTCTAGCGATGGCACGGGCGGTGGCAGCACATTCCGACGAGGGTGACATTTTCCGTTTTATTACGGCAACGTACGTATTAAGATAGCACTGTTCGGGGGACATACCATCGATCGAGGTAGAAGCAAACGACGGCACGATTAGTACCGGAGATATCTTCGGCGGCGAACTAGAGGGTAGGGTCCGCCGGCCGCCGGAGTTGGGCGTGGGTCCGGCGGCGAGCTGTGATGTGAAACTGCCTGGAGCGTTTGTTCGGTAGGCTGATCTTGAGCTTCTTCACGCAAATGAGTGACTGTGCTGGAGCCGCCGGTCCTGCTGGGTTTCTGATCCTCTTTGTGCTCGCTGGCCGGCCGTCGGATCGTGTTGCTCTCCAGACATTGGGGCTTGCAGTCGACCGTTGCGGTGGAGACGGGTGGTGTGGGGAGCTTTGCGACGGAGGAGGGAGATGGATGGGGAGTGGGGGCAGCCGGGGATTGTCTTCTTCGGCCATCTCCGTTGTCAGCTCCGGCGATGCCCCCCTTCCCCCTCGGTCGAGATGCGATGGACCCCCCATAGCGGACAAGTCCCCCCTCCCGGCGCTCCCCTCTCGCCTCGTTGGGCCATCACGCCGTCATCGGTGCTCGCCGAACGCAAGGCCCCCTCCCGGCGCCAACGGAAACCCCCTCCCGCTACGTGGCTCCCCCCCCGTGCTTCCGCCTTCGACCGGGGTGCGCTGCCCCCTCACTTCCGCCCTCCGCCCCCATCCCGCCCCGGTCCGGGAAGCGCTGTCCCCCCGCCTGCCGCCTTCTCATCCCCCCGCCCGCCTCCCCCCGTTGGCCCCTCGGTCGGGATGCAATGGCTCTTGCCCCCCCTCCCCCCGGTCGAGAAGCACCGTCCCCGCCCCCGCTTCCGCTTCCGCCTCTCCCCCCACCCATGGTCGAGACATGATGCCCCTCCTCCCCACTACCGCACAACTTCCCCCCACGCGCCCGGGCCCCCCCTCCCCCTCCGCAAGCCCCCCGCCGCCGGCGAACCCCCTCTGCGACCCATGCTATCCCCTCTCCCTGCCCAGCAGTGACTCCATTGCTTCCTTGTGAAGTAACGAAGAGGCGCACGCGGGGGTAACAAGGATTCGACCGGCATCGACTCACGGGTTCTTAACAGATGGATCCGTATCCGAATATATTTTCGGATCCGGGTATGGGTTTAGATCCGAAATGTAATAACGTATAGGATATGTTATTGGATTCGGATCTATCTTATCGGATTCGGATTCGGATCTTAAAAAAATCGACCCGAGAAGGATCCGTTGACAGGTCTAATTAAAACAACATGCAAAGTTAAATGGCATCTGTGCACCAAATAAGCAAGTTAAAAAAAGGATGGCTAAAAGGGTTTAGTTTATCCTTAAGAAATTTCAAATCAACAGGTGGTCTGATGAGACTGACCAGATCACAGGTCTACAGTTTTAAAAGTGTTAAGATAGAAAAAGATGATGTAAAGCCTTACTCAAATCACTCGATGAAAAATAAGCATATCTCTGTGGTTAACTGAGAATCCTACCTCAACGGAAAGTTGGTGACTAGCCAATTTGCTTTGGCAATTCACCATATAAAACTGTACCTTACTCAGTAACCCAGAGCCAGCAGTCTTATCACTTAACAAAAACATTCCAAGAAGAAAAAATTATCTAACGTGAAATTAGAGACATTAGCCATATGATGTGAGTTCCCCAAACATCTGTGATCCTTTTATCATGTTTCAGATGATCATGCTTTTTTAACACTTGATAGTGTGTATTACTAACAATAATTCTGAACAACCTTCTGATGTAACCCCCCAAAAAATATAAGATATATCATTCGTAAGAAGGAGACACAGAACCACAAAATAAGCACACAAGGGCAACGGCCCAATTAACTTAATGAAATGCAAAAACTTGATGTTTTAAATTTTGTTATTTGATTTAGGTTTGTTTTGGAAATTTGATTCATCTTAAATTAAGATTTGGTGACTTTTGTCATTGGGGTTTGTTTTATATTTAAATTGGGAGTTTGATTTATTTTTGAATTAAGATTTCATAGCAGTCAACTTGGGAGTTTGGGGGTGATGTAACCTCAAAATTCAAAAACATTTTTAAAAGATTTTGATTTTGGAAATTCATTTTTTCATTTGAATTTGAATTTTTGATTTAGACCTTAGCGTTGAATTCTTAAGAAAATAGATGGTATTCCAGAGAAGTACTAGCTAGGGTCAATGGTATGTATAAATTATAGATTGAGGTTGTTAGGTTCTTTGAAATTTATTTTGACCTCTCCCCGTCGAATGGTGCGAAGATCTGACGTTAATTATATCGAGAATACTCGAATACCCTTGATTATCCGTCATAGCAATCCATTGAAATAGAAGACATGCATCCACAAAAATAAACATTCATACAAACACCTAGGAGAAAACAGTCCCATGAATTTGATGGAATGCAAGCACTTAACGTTTCTTTTTTTGTTTAAGTTGGTTTGAATTTTGGTTGATTTGGTTTGAATCTGATTTGATTTAAGTTGAATTAGATTGATTTGTGAGTTATTCTGTTTGAGTTTGAGTTTGTTTAATTGAATTTGACAGTTTGTTTATTATTTGATTTTGAATGGGATTTGGGCTTAGCTTAAGAAATATGGTTTGTTTGGGATGAAATTAACTAATTTAACCCATTTGATTTATTAAATTTCAGTTGAATCTGTGGATTTTAAGTTTCATGAATTTGACAGTTTATGGATTCTTTCTCATGCAACTTTCAGATTTATGTGAACTGATTTAGGATTTAATTGTCTTGAATTGAATTTGTTGATGGATTATTTATTAATTTAAATTCAGTTTGTTTTAGGTTAATCTTGTTTAGTTAAAGTTAACTCATTTAAGAATTGATTAATATGCAGGTTTCATGGGGGTTCAGATTAATAGTTCGTTTGATTGATTTGAATTAAGGTTGTCTGATTAAGATTGATTTGGGTTTAATTTAAAGATTTTTGATTTGAGTTTGCTTTAATTTAATTGATTTGACCATGTTCGGAATGGAATTGAATTTCTTGAATTGTGAAAAGGTTTGGTTTAGATTAATGCCTGACAGGTTATTAAATTTGTTTGGCTTGTTTGATTTGAATTTTGATTAGGTTTGTTTGATTTTAAAATCTGATCTAATCCTATTTTGAAATGGATTTTTGTTGAATTATTAGACTTAGTTTGATTTGAGTTAAATCTGTTTGATTAAAACTGATTGGAGCTTGATGGTTGGTTAACGTTTTGGTAGTTATATGAATTTGTGATTGCAGTTTCAACTTTTGGCATTCAAGTTCTGATTTTAAGGATTTCAAGTTTTCAAACTTTCAGATTGGTGGTTCATTTGACTTATTTAAGTTTGTCTTAAAAGAAAAAAGTTTGTTGGTTGATTTAAGTTTGTTTTGGTTAAAGTTGATTTGACTTAATTGCAGTTTTATCTGGATTTAAAATGTTCAGATCTTAAGCCCCCAACCCTCAGATTAACATTTTCGAACTCTGACTTCTGATTTGTTCAAATTTCAGATTTGACTATGCTTATGATTTGAATTAATTCAATTTGCTTGTTGGTTTAATTTGATTTGATTTCTGTTTACAAGTTAACTTTGATGTTATTTTGATCATTTTGGATTTTACAGTTTCCAGATTGCAAGTTGCTTGGATTTCAGATTTTTATCTTTGGGTATGACATTTAGATTTCAAATCTTTGGAGTTCGAATTTTAAACCTTCAGATTTCAGGAATTTAGAGTTCAGATCTTCCAGATTCTGTACGTTTCAACTTCAGATTATGTTTTAAATTTCAGTTTTTAAATTTTAGACTTTCAGATTTTTTTAATTTGCAGACCTTACATGTTTCGGATTCTCCAGATTAAGCTTCAAGTTTTAAATTTCCAGATTTCTATAAACCTCATAAATTGCCCATGTGCCTTCCAGATTTTATGATTTGAGTTGTTCAATTATTAAAGGCCGTGTTATTGAATAGGATTGGATTTGATTTTTAAATTTACCCAGTAAGAGGTTTGATGTGGGAAATTTGATTGGTTCAGGAGTTTGGGTTGATTGCCTACAGATTCCAGGTTTATGAACTCTTCATATTTTCATGTTACGGTCTGCAGGTTTTGATTTCAGATTCTCAGGTTTCAGATTTTATACACTTTCAGATTTTTATATGTTTCAGATCATTTTCTCCAGTTAATATGAACAGTTTTTAGACTTTACAGTCTTAGGTTCTGATTTCGGATTTTTTAGAGTTTACAGATTTCTGGGTTTTACGGACATTTGCAGATTTTAGTCTCCAAATCTCAGATTTACATAAGTTTCAGATTTTAGATTTGTAGGCTTTGTCAGATTTTTTTTTTTTAAACCGACAGATCTTGGACCTTCCAATGCAGGCCTCGATCCCTGATTTTTTAAGTTTTCAGGTTTTGTTCAATTTTTATTTCATCATCATTTTTTTGTTTGCAATCCTCTCAATTTAATGGGGTTATTGATCCTCCACTCAAGATCACTTGTGAACCGAACATGCCATCTCATTGCTTGGTTCCATGTCATTACAACTTGATGGTTTTGAGAGCATCTTCACTCAATCCTCATTGGATATGATGAACTTGTCAATTTATGGGGGAATATACCCGGTCCTTATAGACTTATGGGTATTTCCTCTAATTCTCTCTTTTTTAGCATATAATCGGCTTAATGGCATGTTGATCATGCACGGCCTCATATATAGCTTGATGGTAAGACATTGGGGTCTTTTTATGACCTTTGTATGTCTACCTTAAGGACGTAGGGGCGGATGGTTAGTCGACCCCCCAACTAGTCCGAATTTTGATTTTCTTTTAGGTTAAGTCGAGACGTAGGGGCGGATGGTTAGTCGACCCCCCCAACTAGTCTCGATTTGTTGATTAAAGAGGTGGATTTTCATTTAATTCCATTTGATTGTTTATTTTAATTTTTTTTTTGATGTGCCCTATTCGGGCACTATTCACCCGAAGAGGCCCCGTTCGGGCCGGCCACCACCGCGGCCCACTGCCGCGCGGCTGCGCGGTCTTCCTCCTCTCCTTTTTTTCCCACTTTGTTTTCCAGTGGGCCCCACGTCCAATTTTGACCCGTGGGTCAACTTCTCCCGCGGCAGCTCCTCGCGGCCGCCTCCTCACACGCGCGGCCACCGCGCCCTCTTTTTTTTTTGCATTTTTTCATCAGGTGGGCCCCACGGGGGTTTTCCACCGTGGACGTAAGTCGAGGGGGACATTATCCCCCCCCCGACGGCTCCTTCCTCCCGGACGCGGCGGCAGACTGGCGGCAGCAGAGCCCGGCAACGGCGGCAGACCAGCGGCAGCGGAGCCCTGGCTGCGACCTCTCGACGCCGTCGGCCTCGCTTCCAGGCGTTCCCGACGGCGGACTTAGCCCCCCCCCCGACGGAGACCTCCTTGGCCCGCGGCGGCTGCTCGGGGGATACAGAGAGAGGCACGGTGGCGGCTTAGCAACGCTTCCGGAAGGAGAAAACCGGCTTCGACGAATGGAGGGGAAACCTTGCCGGCGTAGCTCGACAAGAGGACCAGACCTGCGGAAGGATTTTGGGGGCTTCCGACGGTGGTCGAACGTCTCCGGTGGAGGGAAGGGGCAACTCCGGTAAGCCCTTCTCCTAGCTCCCGATCTCGATCTCTCTCTCTCGGCTTCTCTCCTTCTTCCTCTTCTCCAGCCTCTCTCGGCCCCTTCTTATAGTCGACCTCCGGGTGCTGGCTCCCTCGGAAGTCCGTAGGGACCTGGATGAGCCCCCGGTCGGTGCAGGATGCCGCCGCAGGGACCGGTAAAGGGGTTGGCCCCCTGTTCCGGATCCTGCAAAGGGGATCACCCCCTCCTGCGCACCCAACCGCAAGTCGGCTGCGGTAAAGCATGCCGCCGACTTGCCATTTGTGTTGGGCTCCCCCTCCTTCATTTTTGTCTGCCGGTCAATCCATCCCTCGTCGTCTTCTCTTCCCGTTGCTCTCTCTATTATTTTTCTTTTTTTTTGAAATTCCAGGTGTCAACAGGGGGGTCCTGGTTTAATGTTATTCCTTTGTCTCAGACTTTGGGTCCCAGGGTACATGGCTCGAATTTTCAGATTTTGGGTTCTGGACTTTGGATTTTAGACTTTGAGGACCATGGAATCTGGTTTTAAATGTTCAGATTTGGGAACCTCCTGATCCATGTTCAAATTTCAGATTCATGCTTTTGATTTCAGATTTAGACTTGGAGTTTGGGTTTTTTTTGTCTAATATCTGAACTTTCTGCCTTTGGGAATTTTGATTAGTTGTTTTAATCTGAGTTTCCTAAATTAAAGTTTGAAATTTCAGAGTTGGTGGTTTAATGTTTTGAATCGGATGTAATTTAAATTCCAGATGTGCATTTTCTTCCTTTTTTATCTTGACTCATTGTCCCCTGAACTTGGGATTCCACTTTTCTTAAGTGTTTTCAAGATTAAGTGCCATTTCTTTTACGTCTGTTCAGATTGAGATATTAAAATCTTGAAATTCCAGATGTGCATTTTCTTCCTTTTTTATCTTGACTCATTGTCCCCTGAACTTGGGATTCCACTTTTTCCTTTGAGAGTTGAATTTTCATGAGTTAGTGTTGGGTTTCTTGTGCCCTGTTTGATCTGATTTTTAGTTTCAACTCTTTAAAACTTCTTTCAGATTTGATGGTTTCTGTAATTAAGATTTTAGACTTTAGGCTGCGGTGGTTTGGCTTGTTTTGAATTGAGACTTATTGTCTTTTATCTTTAAGATTATCTTTGGATTTAATCTAAGTTGATTAATGTTTATTTGGGGAGTGGGGGGGAGGAGGGCTTATCTTTTGAATTGAAGATTTGTTTTGAATTTGATTTGATATTATTATGCCTTTGGGTTTGGTTTGAGTGCATCTTAACTTTAAAAGTTTTATTCTGGAATTAAGATTTAGTGGTGTTTCCTATTTTTGTGATCCTTTATCTGAAATTTGGAAGTTCCAACTTAGAGAGATTAAGTTTTATATCTGCTATTTGTGCTTCAAGGTCTCTCTTGTATATTTATTTTTTGAATTTGAATTTTAACATCGCTTGGGGTTTGGCATTTGGAAAATTCAGTTCCAATTTCAGATTTTTGATATTCCTAATTTCTTTTGTTCCTTTTTTTTGTTGACTCATGGGTTCAGAAATTTCTAACCTTAGGATTCTTGCAGATTTGAAACCTTCAATTTGGGACTTTTTTGAATTGGGAAATTTTGGAATTTTAAATGTTTTGATATGAGATTTCTGGTTTGCAGATTTAAGGATTTAAGCTTTGTTTTGAGACCAGTCTGGGATCTTGGATTTGATGTTTAAGTGTCTTTTCTAATCCCAAGGGTTCCCTTTTCTTTTACCCCCATGTGATCAAGTTTGACTCCCTGGCTTTTTATCTTCTCCCATTTCGCTTCCACTTAAAAAAAGTGAGATTTACAATTCTCGGATTTCAATTGCTTATCATTCTCAATTGACCAATCTGTACTTGCCTTTCTAGTTTTTGTAATTTGAGCTGTTTGCCCAAAGTCTTAGGCTCCTGATTCTCAGTCGGATTTCTGACCTCTCCTACTATCTACCTGCCAAGTAGTTTGCAGCATTTCTTTCAGAGATTTTTTATTCAGATTTCATTAAGCCTTGTGATTCTTTTTTAGATTCGTCTCCTTTATTCTTTGCATTCTACCAAGCCCATGAGGCGGTTTATGTTCCCTTCTCATCACAAGTAGCATAGAACACAGGATTTCCATTGCTCGAGTAATTTGGAATACATGTGCATACAGGGGAGGCATGGAAGCCATAATTCCCCAATCTTAAGTGAATTAGGATTAAACATTTGGCCTTTGAGAGGCGTTATAGAGTTTTTCTCACTAATTTAGGATAGAATGCACCTGACCTTTGATAGGCATGTGGGGATCCTTCCCAATGGTTTATAATCGAGTAAATCCCGGCCTTTGATAGGCATGTGGAGACTCGTCCCATGGCTTTATGCATCTCATTAGCTCGTGGTTTGACATTTAATTCTCTCAAAATGACATGAAGGTGTTAGATGTTACATTTCTATTTTTTAACAATTTTTAAAGGTTTTACTAATTTTTATGCTTTTTAGTGATTTTTAAAAAAAATTAAAAATAAAAAAAAATAAAAAAAACCAATCAGGACCAATTTTGGATAGGGATTGCTCCAAGAGAATTGGCCCGGATTGGGACCCATTGTACCCAATCCCGATTTTGATCATGTGATCCTTGGTGGTCAGAATACTTTAAGTGCAGATACGAGGAGAGCCATTGTCCCATGTCATGGATGGGAAAATCGGAATAAATGGGTACTGATTCGACAAATCAAATATGGGATCAGCCAATTTTTTAAAAAGAAAACCAATTCGATATCAAAAATTTTAAAAATAAAATAAATTTTTTTGATTCCGATCCGATTTAGCCGATTCTCTACCAATTCAACCAAATCAAATGAATTTCATCAGGATTCAATTTTGAATCGGTCCTCCAGGCAGAAATTGGATCAAGACATGCCAATCTGATTTAAGAATCAACTGATTCCAATCCGATTCGACCGATTCCTTAAACCATGTCCCGTGCTCACATAGATTGGTATTTTTCTTGTAATTTTTCTTTTTCTTTGACCTTGAGTCTCAGGTCCGAGGGGTCCTCATGATTGTATGGATTGATGTTTGTGTTAAAAAGGGGGGGTGCTTTTGCCCAAATTGCATCTATCATCTTGATACATCTTGCGGGCTCCTTGATTCTTTTTACCTTATGTTTACTGCAATTTTTTTCGGTTATGCAATAAGGTAACCTTAAAAAACATTATAACACATTCATACAATGATGAAGAAAAGGTAATGACACTTCCAGTTAGGTAAAACTGATGCTACAAGGATGAAGATCTTGTCTAATGTGATATTTCCAACATATAATGCTGTAGAAATTGTTCATTGTGTTTTCTAAATACATGACTATCCACAAATAAAGATGAAAGCAATGGTGAGAGCTCAGCTTACTAGCTTAGTGTCCATAACTTTTAAATTATTGCATACTCGTAGACAAAGATATGCACATTTATACATCATCCATATATGCCATCTTTAAATACACATTCATAATGGTACATATGCAAAATGGATATGCATATAGGGATGATGCGAAAAATAGAGCCTACTAATATGCTCTGATCACATGAAGCATGTTGAATATACAAATATATGAACACGGTAGTAGAAGGATATCAAAATTGCAGTTTGTCAGCTGATAAAGATTAATCACATTAGACTTACGAGCGAATGGATTCATATTGATGCAAAGAAAGGTTGCGAAGATCCTCCATCAGAAGAATGATACACTCTGAAGGAGATAAATTACTGCTTGTCCGAAACCTATGATAAGATGCTTGGGATGATCGCCATATACTATGCATGTGTACTTTCTCAATAGCAGCCCATCTAGGTCTGCAAAACACAGTAGACATTATAGTAAATGAGTGTGGTTAGAAGAAGAAAAAATCTAGCAAGTAAAGTTACCACCTTTTCTTTCCTGGCACTTGAGAAGAAACAATAAAGTTACATGGTGGCTCCACTATGGAAGCTGATTCAAACTTCCAAGATTGCACGTGACTTGACCATTCATCATATTCAATACTTCCTGGTAGACGGAAGCAACAGGTAACTCTGTTTATCCCAAATGGTGAACATATAGTAACAAGACAGAAAATTCTCACACAAAAGGGTGCTTAAATCATACCAAAATTTCCTAAAGCATCCATGATACGGATGACAAGCATGAGAAGAATGCTATCATCTGATCTTTCATCCAGCAAGTATCTGTTCCATATTCAACAGAATCAACACTAATGAGCAAAAGTTCCTTGCAGAGGCAACATCAAAAAAATTTGACAACAAATATTACTTGCAGACTACATGCATACTCCCCACTGCTTTTTCCCTCAGGTCCGAGGTCCCAACACTTGGACCAGCCATTCCAGCGATCAGAAAATTACTACCTTCATCTTCAGCCTTTCCATTTTTGTAGGTGGGTTGGATGTCAGGCAAGCATGACTGCACACCTTGTAATGAAGAAAATATGCGCAATAGAGCAACTTTCAGGTGCTCCTTCTCATCCCCTGTTCAGAATAATGTTTTCAGCAACCTGACAAAAGAATTCCATAAAGTAAAAGATTTTGCAGTTCAATAAATATATGCAAGAATTAAGAATAAGTTTCTAGTGATAATTTCATCAAACATTTTCCTGAAGTGGTACTGCAGCAAAATATATTTTTGTTCTGTAAATTAGCTATACACCCCGTACTGACCGCAGAGAAAATGAATTATGCGCCATTGACCCTCCAAAATAGAAACTATAAAGTGATTAAGTGAGAACCACTTTTTTCACCTTAATCAAGCATTACTTTGGCCATTAAAGATCTAAATACATGTTTCCACAACATTCAAAAAATACTGCATGCATGACCCCCATACTATTGTTTGCTAAGCTTAGAGATGACCAAGTAAAGAACAAACTTGCTGGCAAAGTTCCTCGCAAACATAAAAGCATAGAAGTCTGTCTGCCCCATTGGTTCTTTAAAGGGGTGTATTGCCATGAAGTTAGACCCTTCCCTTTTTTTTCCTTTTCTCTGAAGACATTTTACAATTGTTATCTGAATACTTACCCATACAACCATTTGTTGTTGTGATATTTGTGATACCAAATAACTTACAAAAAGGACTACTTCCTAACAGCTGCCAAAGCAGAAAGTCTCTGCCACCACTGAACAAAACCAATACAACAGCATAGCATAATTATGGTGTGAGTGCAACCATATACTTGACTTCCATATCCAAATTCCGAACACATGAAACATAATGGGGCAAGATTTCAAGAATTTCATGGAGAAGATCAATCAACCACAAAAAAGATCAAAGTAGGATACTCTAAAAACAACCGTTTGCCCCTGAACATAGAAATATTTCTTGTTGCCTAAATTCGCTCATTCTTGGTATGTGACAGTTGCAGGAAGTGTGTGATATAGGGAGAACTTCAAAAGCTCATTGTGGCATATTTTTGTGATTACCTTGAAAAAACAATCTGATGATAGCATAACACAATTTCATTCTCTCACAAGAAATGTAAATTTGACAATATGACTTCACTCTTCAACTGTCACAGACATGAAGATTAATTTCAGTAAGTGTGAACTATTAAGATCAGCATTCTGATGACAGTCTCCTAATCACGAAGGCCATTATGTTCGACTGTTCGACATCTCACAGCAAATATCCAAGATCACCCTGATTGATGGCATTATTAGATGCTCTGACTTGACACACAACCTTGCTGTGTGGGCATGGAAATCTATGAACAGAATAAACACTTCACATAGATAATCTAACTTAATATAAGATGCGGGAGTACCCAAATTTTCGTCCTCCCCATTACGACCGTTCGATCGGCAGCCATCCACCGTCTCAACCGTCCGATTAATCATTCGTCGAGAGTTCATCCGCCCTCATCCGCCCGACGTCTCTCCTCCGCATCCGCCGCGACGTCTCAACGCGGCTTCTCCGCCCCCTCAACGTGGTACTCTAAACTGCTCTCTGCCTCTCTCCTGCCATTTTCTTCTACAACGCGGCTTATCTGCCCTGCAGCCTTCCGTCGCGCGATGGAACTCCTACCCTCCACCCCTCTGCTGATGGTTTCACCATCCGCCGCCGCAACACCCCTTCTCTACACCGCGATGCTTCCAGCCGCCGATCACACGTAACCTGGTTCTTCTCCTTCTCTCTCACCATCCTCTCTCCTTCGCCGCACCATGATGCTGCCAGCCACCATGTTGTCTTCAGAATTCAAATTCTGCACTTCAAATCTCAGACCTAACCTGAATTTCAGGCTTCCCACAAATTCTGCACATTGCAGGCTTTCAAGCTCTAGGCTCTTTGTTTTAGATGCAATGTTCAGATTTTTGATATTTAAATGGATTGAATTCAGATTTCAGATTTGCCTACAGACTCCTGAAATTCGGACTTAAAATGGATTCTGCATTTTCAGACTTTGTAATGTACAGTTTTTCAGATTTCGGGTCTTGCAAATTTCAGATTTCCTGATTTCTTCAAATTCCAAACTCCAGATTCCTGCATTTTTCAGATTTGCAGGCTTTCTGTACCAATTCAAACTTCAGATTTCGGATTTCTAATTTTCCAGAATTTTCAATTTGCAGATTTTTTTAGTTCTGTGTGGATTGTGTAGATTTTAGGATCTGACTTATTCAACTACTTGGCTTGAGTTCTGTTTTGAATTTGGCTTGAGGGTTCAGTGAATTTCAGATTGATGATTCAATCGGTTTCTTTAAACTTGGCTTTCTTTCTTTACATATTTGGGCCTCTTGCAGAATTTTTGCAACCTCAGATTTTCTGGTCTGTACAACTTGGCTTCCGACCTCTGATTTTCCAAACTTCTATGCTCCAGACTTTCAGATTTCAGACTTCTGTTCAGATTTTGAGACCCCAGATTACGGATTTCAGTTCTTTTTGCTGTATGTTTCAGGTTTCCAGAACGTGGAGTTCAGACCTTGAAACTCCCGAAATTCAGATTTTTAAGCTCCAACTTCCAGAAAAACAGATTTTCAGAGATTTCTGCACCAAAACAGATTTCGGATTTAGTTCAGATTTTCAGATTTTTCAATCTCTGGATTTTAGATTTGAATTTCATATTTTAAAATTTCATAATCGAAGTTCATGTTTGAGAATTTTGGCTTGAGGACCTTTGGATTAAAATATTTGGCTAAGTTTCAAATTTAGGATTTCTTTTGGTTTCAGTTTTTAGGTATTGAAATTTGCATCGTGAATTGACAACTTCTGGATTTAGTTTTTTATGTTTCCAAATTCCAAATTTGGTTACTTGCGGATCTTGGGTTTCTTAGGTCGAGATCTTTTTGCTAAAGTTTCACATTTGGTTACCCTTTAATTTTAGTTTTTATTTTAAATTTTTTGATTTGAACTTTCAGGTTTTGAGTTTTCTAGATGGTTAGATTCTTAGACATTTTGAACCCTTTGGATTTTTTAGACATCAAACTTTCTACATTTTTTTTTATTTATTTTTTGTTTTTAGATTGATTGATTTGTCAATTTTCAGGTTTCTAACCTCCTCAGAGTTTCCAAATTTTAGAGTTTCTAATCTTAAGATTTTTGGATTTTCAACTTGCAACAACCTTCATATTTATAAATTTTTTTCTTTAACACCTTGGATTTTTTTGATTGAGGATTTTACATGCAAATTCCCGATTGAATGTTTTGGGATTTTGGGATTTGTGATTTTTTAGGTAATTTCCAGATCTAAGAAATTTTGTATATGGGATTTTTTTATTTAAATTTTAGATCTTGCTTTCTTTTAGTTTCTGCTTTTAGGATTTAAAATTTTCAATGTGAATTTTTACGTTTTGAGTTTTCTAAGTGGTCAAATTTTTAGATTCTTTAAACAACAGAAATCTATTATGAAATTTCTGGTTTTCAGAGTTTTCTGAACTTGCAGAACTCTCAGATTTCAGATTTTTACCATTTCTACTTTTTGGTACACCCATGTTTTCAGGTTCTTAGACTTTTAGATGTTCATATTTTTTAAAATCCCCAGGTTTCAGACTCTCAGATTCTGTTTTTCCTAGGGATTTCCAGTTTTTTTTTTGGAATTTCCAGGTTTTTGATTTTCATTGGTTTCAAAACTTTCAGAGTTTCCTGAACATTCAGAGTTCTCAGATTTTTGATGTTTCAGAATGTTCAGAACTTGTCATATTTCTGATTGTTTTATTCTCAGGTATTCTAACTTGCAACAATTTTGTGATTTTCTGATTTTAGAGAACTGTCAGACTTCTAGATTTTCTGATGTCTGGGTTTTTAGACTTTTTTCAGAATTTTCAGGTTCGGACAATTTGCGAATTTCTGTATTTCTTTCAAGTTTCAGATCTCTCCAGACTTGAAGATTTTCTGATTTTTTATGATTTGGATATTCACAGTTTTCGTACTTCAAGAATTTTCACACTTCAGAGATTTTTGGAATTCTGGACTTCAGAATTTTCCACTTTTCAAAGTTCTCGGATTTTTGATGTTTTTAGGGATTTTTGAATTTCTGAACTTTTCCTAGCTTGCAGATTTACCGAACCTCTTAAGATTTCAGATTTCCCCCCCTTTTGGCATTTTCCAGCTTTGAGAATTTTCCGAGTTGCAGATTTTTATCAATCTGTAAAGAAACTTAGATTTTTTAATTTTGACCTTTCCGGGCCTTTCAGATTGTAACATTTTTTGATTTCTGGACTTATCAAACTCCCAGCTTCTTGAACATTTATGGGATTTTAGATCTCTGACTTTTAGGAACTTTGAGATTTTGGGTCATGAGGTTCTCATATTTCAGAATTTGAAGGCTTTTTAGATTTTTCTGATGGTCTAAGATTTACAGGTTCTAACATCTTGATTTCCAAATCTTTTGAGAACTTCAGATTTTCCATCTTTTGCAGAAATTTGACATTTTCTGTTTTGTTCTTATTTTTACTTTTTATTTCGTTTGACTTACTTTATGTTATTACATGGGTATTTTTTATCGTTTATGGTGTTTTGAACTTGTTTTTGTTTCTTTTATTTATTTTTTGATATTTTTGAGAAATTTTGGCCTGTTTGGGTATTTTTAGTTTTATTGTTTAAATTTTTTATTTATTCAGTTTATTTGATTTGCTTATTTTATTTGGCTATTAATAAGGTTTTTATCTTGAAAAACTCATTTTAAGTGTTTTAATTATATGAAAATTATGTTTTGAGTTATTTTGAGTCTGAAATTTTTATGGTTGACTGTTTGACCAGAGCTTTTATTCTTTTAGGATTTATTTAATTGTTTTTTCTCTCTCTTTTTTTTCATTCTTTTAAACCTATGGGTTTTTTTTGGAAGCTTCTTATTAAACCAACAATGCACATAATTCAATTTTTTTTCATTTCTTGGAAGATTTTGATACAATTACATGGGTGGGAGTCAATCTTGGAATTTTTGCATCTAGAGTTTTAAAATTTGCATATAGATTAATTTAACTTTCGAACAATAATATTATTAAATATTTGAATAGTTTATTTCCAATTGATGATTATCTTGTCCCAATTGGATTCATGTTGGATTTCAATGGTAGGATATATAATATGGATATGTCTAAAATATATATTATAGTTTCGATGGTCATAACAATCAATGTGTGCATCTCCGCAACACTTGTTGATGAGCGATGGTGCCACGATTGCATTGCACGTATATAAACCAATAAGTTTTGAGCGCGAAACATTTATTGAGCTTTGTGAGATTCCATGATTAATTTCATTTGATCTTGTATTTTGTAGGTCATTGTGATTGCCCATTCGAGTGGAGATAGTTGTGATGTGAGATCGTATCCTCCTCTTGGATGGTGGAAGACTGTTGGAGGTGAGTCGTTGGCCTTCACTCTCTCAAGATAGACGATATGGCTTTTTTGTGGCTATCGTGAACGGGTGGTTTTATAATGCCTAAGATACGTAAATTATTGATTAATTCAACGAAGTTCAATTTTCTGTTACTCCTCATTGGATACAAAAGGATTAATCTTAGAGTTTGTTATATGTTTACTCATGACATATAGATCTCAATCTCATTTCTCGTACGGCGTAGGAGATCTCCTAAAGCATTTACTTTCCAACATGTATTGTCTCATTGTGGTATTTGGCCCACCGAGTGTGTTCAACTCTTCTACGTGGTCTTGCACCATGTGTCGATGTCTTGGGTGTCTTTTTTTTGATTCATTATTTATTTTTAAGTTTAATGAATGATAAATGTCACTTTTAAATTTTTCGATATAATATTTTATATGTTGTGTAATTATTGGATAATCTACTGATAACAACTATATTTTATTTGTCAAGATTGTTTGTCACATTTCTCTGTTTTAATGATTTTCTATTTACGAAAGTTCTTATTTGTTTAGTGATAGATAAATTTGTTGAAGACACCTTTATTATATATGTAAAATTATTTTAAAATATTTTTAATTCATCCGTACACGTGCGAAGCACGTTCTTTTAACTAGTTAGATTATATATGGGACATTGTGCTAGCTGCTCTCCTTTGGTCTATCGACTCTGTTTAGAGAATGAGGAACAGAATACTCTTTAAGGAGGCCTACGGTAGCCCAACTGATATATTCGGCAAGTGACATTCTTCATTCATAAGTGGTCCTTCACTCAAGCTGGGTGTTCCCAGACAAAAAAATCTTCTAAAAAATTTTTATTTCCTTGCGGAAGTTTGTTTTGTAGGTGCCTGGATTCTACCTCCTCAGTAGTGTCAAGGTGTTATGCTGCTTTTTTCTTATTTTCTTCTCTCCTCTTTCTCCTACTACATGCGTGTACTTTTTCTAACTATTAAGCAATAAAGGCATTTGTCACCTTCAAAATTATAATTAGATTAGAACAAGTACAAAATTTAAGAATAAAAAAATAATTTAGTCATCGCCAAAACCATCCTATCCTCAGGCAAAATGCCCCTTCAGCAAAATAACACATTCCAGAAGGCAACCTTGGTGACTTATAACATTATAGGACATCTAAAACAGTATTTGATGCATCACATTATTTTAACATATAATCAAAGTATCAGATCTCAGTCTGAGTAACCCTAGTGTCACTGCAAACAATACGCAATAGAAATCCCTGCACATATATGTACAATTATAAAAAACATAAAATAAGCTACCACCTTCAGAATGTATTTTCATCTGACAAGTCCTCGTAAGGTCATCCAAGGCAGATTGCAGATGCAAATCCAAAAGTTCATTTGCAAAGGATATTTCATCCAAAGAAGGAAGATGCCACTTGGGAAATAACTGAAGATCTGTCACTTGTTTGGTTTTAGAACTTATCCAATCTTCCAAAGCAGTGGCATCAGACTGAACGGCACTGGACCTACAAGAAGAAGGTGATGGCTTAAACAACCAATAGAAGTTAATACAAAAAGGTAAAAGACCAAATAAAAACTGAACATTTACAAGTAACCAGATATTTTTACACCATAAAGTACAGAAACATACTTGTGCTGCTCAACTGGATAATAAGTAGTAAGGCTTCCCAAGAGAGAACGGAGTAAATTATCACCAGCTCCATAGACCTATTATCAAGAAGAAACAGTTACACCATCACAAAAGTAACATTTATCTCATAGATATTTATGAACCATGTAATGATAATCGGACTATAAAAGAAAATGAAAAACAGATATCAAAGATGACCTTCCAAGAGGGAGCATTAAATGCAGATGTAACTGCATCACTCAATTCATTCCTGTAGTGAAGTAGAACAGGACCCCCATAACTGACAAGCATAGATAATATCTTAAGTTGGTACTCAAGAGTTGTCTCTAAAGCTGGAGAGAGGGTGGTCTGCAAATAAATTAAATTCAGTGGACAAACCAAGAGCAAATAACATTTTCAGGGATAATTGTGCCCAAAGAGAACCTTGGTTGAAAATGCTGCATTCAAGTATCCCTCCCCACCACCGTATCCTGAGCCTGGGAACTCTTTCAAGGAGTTGATGATAGACATTAGAACTGGCTTAATAAGATATGTTGCTGCAGCCTCTGGATTTGAATAAACACAGGAACAACAAAGAAGGCCAACCTCTGCAACAGCTCCAGGAAGAATATTTGTGTTTACAAATTTGGAGATTTTCTTCAACGACTGAAGAATTCAAAGCAAACGCTTCAATATCACATCAGACGAAGGTAAGAATAAAAAGCCATCATGATCAAGACAAGTGAACCTGTTCAAAAAGAGACTCCGACAGTTTCCCAAGCATGATTTGCAGCATGCAAAAATAATAAGAGCTGTCTTCAAGAAGAAATGTCTCACATGTGCTTGAAACATTAATCCCTTCATTTCTAGATAAAATGTAAATTCATCAGAAGGCCATATGAACAGTTCAACTATGAAAAAAAATAAGATATGTAAATTGGACCACTCACACAATATTACTTGGTTCCAAATGTTGGAGCAAAGAAAATAAACGATCAAAAAACTCGTCAAGCCACTCTGAAAATTTAATGCTCTGTAAGGCTGCAGGCACAACTTCATTATCACTTATGACAGTTAACTGCAGATCCAACAAGGTTTGTTAGATATGGCCTTTGTGAGAGTGAACATTTGGAAATAATTACAAGTGCCGTACTGACATTTGAGAACACAGATGCAAGAAGCTGCATTGTTGCCAAGGTCTTTGGAGGATCATTTGCATCCATACCCAGCAAGGCATTGGATAAAGATATCATTAAAAGGTCGGAACAAGTGGACAGATCATCACTTGATGAAAGTGAATCTGGTACTGACACAAGAAGAAGGGGGCGGAGAGTAAATGCAACTGATGTCACGGCAGCTTTTAGTTGATGTGTTGCTGTCATCTGGTATCAACCCACAGGTACAGAAGATTTGTCAAAAAAAAATTAAAACATACAGAACCATGAAATTTGAAAGCAACCAAGTAAAAGTGATAGATGCAAAGAACTAGAACTCACAGTTTCCAAAGCCAGATTGAACCGTGATGCAACAAATGGAAGAACCAGTGATGGCTCTATGTAAGACAAAATTGAAATAGCAGCAGCAACAGTTTCAGCAAGAGGATCATTTTTGCTGTACTGACCACGATCAATGATCTTAAGAATCATTTTGACAAAAGATACTCTTTCTGTTTTGCCCAGAAAAAAGTCCTCCACTTTGTCATTATTTTTACTACTGCATAAAAATTTTAAAAATAAACAAAAAGTGAGAATGGAGTAACCACCAAAAATGTATTTAAAGAACAATCGTACATCTGTTCCTGTTGTAACCGTTCCTGGAATGCAACCACTAGGTACCGAAGGAAGCGCTCCAATGAGTAAGTCCAGCGACCACCATTGGATGGATGATAATATCTAAAAATAAAAAAGGCAATTATTTTAAAATAAGTAAACATACAAGAAGAAAACAAGTATAAACATTAAAGAATGTAAAGAAACTAACTGCTCCAAGAAATTTGTCAATTTCTCGAAGTACTGTTGTGCAGAGCTCCCTGGCTTCAAAATATGAACCTGTAGAAAATGAAAGAGGCCGCCAAAAAAACCAACATATACATGATAGACAACAGATCTTCCATGAATCAAAGGATTGAATGTAGCTTTATCCTTCAGTCAAATTAAAAATAAAAATCTCTCAAATTCAGACTTGACCACTTACAATTGCATTTGCAACAGATTTTGCATGAATGCCTGTTTTGCTGGAAAATAGGTATCTCGTGTTCCCAGGAACGTCCAAAGAGAATGGATAAGATCCACTTCGGTTTGAAACAGGTACCTGAAAGAGAATGAGTTCGTAACAGAAGATACAACTTCAAGAAATATGGCATTGACAATTACACGCGTACATGAGCTAGAGCACACACAGTCATCTATACTATGTTTCAAGAATATATGGTAAACTACAAGCAAAAGTAATTAAATTCAATTATCACTGCATAATCATCATGAGTACTACAATTTCCACATGCACCTGTATGTACATGAAAGTAAAATCAGCCAGAGAAAGCAATGTATGCACGAGAACATTTAATTAAATTGCTTTACTGTGTAGCACTGAGAAACTGGCAACCAGCATGTCAGAAAAAAAGTCAAATGATTTGCGGCAAATCATTTGCCAAAGGAAAAACTAGACTTACCCCACATGTACTTCTGAAACTCAGCTCAAGCCTAACCTTTCCCAGATTGTGTGGTGCATCTATATGGATTCGCTTTTCCACTTGCATTGATTTTGAGTTATTTCTTCATATATATTCAAATCATCTAAATTATAATGTATAACCATCTTCTATGTTAGCTTTGGTTTATCACAACTTTTTTTGTTTCTTACACTTTGATAATTTTTCACTTCTCTGACTATAATTTCCTTATCTCTATTTTTAATATGTTCAAATAATCTCGATCTCCCTTATTTCAATTTGTCTACAATTATCGACTATCATTACTCTCACATTTTCTCTAATATATTCATTATATATTTAATTTACTCTAGTATGTCCCTATATCAATCTTAACATTCTCATTTCAATAACACGTATTTAAAAAGCATGTTTTCCCTTCAATTTCCAAGACCAAAACTCACCATCATACAACGTTGCAAGTCTTATAGTTGTACGATGAAGTTTTTCTTTCAATCTTAGTGAAATCTTCCAATATGTGACCCATGTGGCAAATCTCCACTTCGTCCATCTTGTTTTAATGTTATAGTTAACATCCTCATCTCTCTAGCTTTTTGAAAAATTGAATCAAGACATTTAAACTAGATATTTTAAGACAATATTACTCCAATTCTAATTTCTGAAATTGGAGAGAGATATAATACCATATACAAACATGAAATTCAACCAATTCTTCACTAAATGAACCTAGGGGCAAACCAAAAGACAAAAAACAAAATGTAGGTCTCTATAGTTGGAACGAACGACCCCTATTACAGATAACATCATTGTTGCTTACAAAATAGACTATCAGAGGCATATATGAGCTAAACTTATTTCACAAGGAAGTCAACTTACCTCAAATATGTTCAAATAACGTGTAAAGAGTATTGGTAAGAAATGCTCCCAGTCAAGTGACTTGAAATTTTTTACACAACGAGCAATCACAGAAGCCCATTGGACATCCCAAAATGGACAATTTGGTACAATGTTCCATATATTTATGCACTGTCTAAGCCACTCACTGAAATACAAAAAGAAGATTGAGTAAGAAAACCCTAAGATTCCCAAGAAAAGAAAAAGGTTGAGCCTTGCTGGTACTTTGTATAGAAGTCCTTGTTGTCCAAGTTCATAGGAAGAAACAGTTTCACAAATCCGGAACCTTCAAAAGCTGAATTGTGCCAAGGATTTTCGAGTCCAGAGCTGTATATTGATTTCAGAATGCAAGTAAAACAACTAAAAGATATAGAGAACAACTTAGTAAAATAAGCTGCCAATACTACAACTTAGTAACTCATAGATGGTCAGGGAATTGTGTTGTCGAGCAATCGAGGAGTCCAAATAGGAGAATGTGTCCCTTTGCAGACGTCTGTTGACATACACAACTTATTCAAATTATCATGTTCTTGTATGCGTACTATCAGGATTCCTTGGGTTAGCAAGGACCTAATAATCTAAGTCAACAATGTTTTAACTTTTAACATGCTTCTCAAAATTATTTCCTAGAGATCCTGCTTCCCAGTAAGACAACATGAGTAAAAGATAAAAAAACTGATCAACTTTACCAGAGAGAAATTTTGAATTCATCAAGATGCAATGTCAAAGAAGAAAATACAGAACGATGCCAAGCCCCATCTATTTAAAATGACTGCCCTGATGTGTTGATATACCGGACAAGGACAGATTAAGTTTTGTTGATGGCTCTTGGCAACTACAGCTGAGCTGTGGATCACCCTAATGTGGTGGGGGCAGAGATGTCCATTCTAGAGAATAAACAAATCAATTAGATGGCATATTTTAGGAGAAATTTGCAACATCGAGACTGATCAACAAAGTGAGATGTAAGGAATCTATCTAACACAGAATAGGAGAAAAACAATAATGTATATGGAATGTAAGTAGCATTTCTTAGTTGCTTCAGCCTTACAATGATAGATCATAGCATATTGAGTTTTGGACTCCATAGGCTTATATAGGAACTATCAATTCTTTAATCATTAAGACCCAAGTACACTATCAACCTGTGATAGAACAATTACGATCATGCTGAATGTCAGAAGAATGCTGAAGAAGCTCTATCATCACTATGTGTGCAACTTATCCAAGTTGAAGAGTCAGCTGTCCGGTCATGATGCAAAAAATGCTTCAAGTTGAAGAGGCAGATTGGACAGGTGTCTCTGTGGATGGTTTTCCAAGCAACAATGCTGTCCACTTGACAGTAACCTAACCTACTCATATTCCAAAGCAAGAGCAGAACAGAAAACTAAACTTTTTTGTTGTCTGTGAAATGAAGGAATAAGCCATAGGACTGGGGCAATTCTAGTTGTCATCCCTGTTTCCTGGTTTATTAGAAGCTATACTGTGAAGAAAGATGAGAGTTTGGTAATCTGGTCTTCAAGGTGGTCAGGTTAGGCTATGCTTTCTAAATGGAATAGTTTTACTTGATTTATACAACGGGATCACATACTGATGTCTTATGGTAAATTCCCTTTTATGAATGAACTATGTTGTTATCCACTTCAAGACAAGCAAAAAGCAAAGAATCTTAGCATGATCTTCAAACATAAAAAGCAACTAATTAGAATAAATAAGCCCCAAATACTACCTGAACTCCAACCATATCTCAGAAGCAGAACCTGATGGGAAGAATTTTCGACAAGAATGTACAAGGGATGTCAGTGTCTCAAAATGCCGTTGTCTGAGCCTCCATCCTTCAGGACCTGTATTTCTGTCAAGAAAAGAAGTCAACTGAAGTACAAGTTCGGAGTGATTTTCATCCTGTAGATGATAACAAAATGAAAATAGAAAAACTTTGGGTCATTTAATATGAACATAAAAATCAAACTCTAGGCATCAAAAAAACATGAAATGCATTATTTAGTAGATAACATTTGAAAGGGAAAAATTAAGGTGAAAGCAAATGGATTGTTTGAGAAGCTATGAGATATATATAACTAACTAGGGGCTGAAAGACTTGCATAGGCTGTTGTAGAAACCCCGTATATTAACCATGAAATAGGCAATGTCTGAATGTAAAGACATAATCGGGAAATCAGTCATCAGCTTATTAGGAATTGGGGTCTCTGAGAATGACAATCTAGGGGGCAATAAAAAAAAGGTCATACGGCAATGAATCGTAGGGAGTTATCTTTAAGAAAATATAGATCCCTGATGTAACCTCAAATTTAACAAAAAGATTAATTCTCTTTGTTTTGGAAATTCATTTTTCCTTTTGAATTTGAATTAGACCTTAGCATTGACTTTGTAAGAAAATAGATGATATTTCATAAAAGTACTAACTAGGGTCGAAATTTATGTTGAGGTTGTTAGGTTCTTTGAAAATTTGTTTTGACCTCTCCCCGTCGGATGGTGCGAAGATCCGACGTTAATTACATCGAGATAACTCAACTACCCTTGATTATCGTCATAGCAATCCATTGAAATAGAAGACATGCATCCAATAAACATTCACACACATGGACATAGGAGTAAACAATCCCATAAAATTGATGGAATGCGAGCACTCAATTTTAGTTTGAATTTGATTTGAATCGGTTGAGTCAATTTGAATTTGTTGGTTTGATTTTGATTGAGTTGAATTTAGTTTGAATTTAATTTAATTGGTTGAATTGCTTTTAGTTTGAATTTTGAGTTAAATTGAGTTTGGGGGTGAATTTGACATTCTGTGGTTTTGTGCAAATTTCAGATGATAAATTGTTTTAAGTTTGGTTGGAATGGATTGAATTCGGGTTAAATTTAAGACAGCTTTATTTATTGATTGATTTTAATGGGATTTGGGCTTAACTTGAGGAACATGGTTTGTTTTGGATTAAATTTGTTTTGAGTTTGTTTTATTGAATTTATTCAGTTGAATTTGTTTGATTTGGGGAATTTAATTTGAATTAGATTGATTTATTTGAGTTAGAAGATTTATTTGTTTGAAGTCAATCTTGTTTGAATTAATTGATTTGTCCAAGCCAGATTTGGTTTACAATGAAGTTTGTTGGCTTAAGCTTAGATTGCAGATTTCATAAATTTTCAGATTCTGGGTTCTGCAATTTCTACAGGCTTTGGTTCCTTGCAAAGTTCAGATTTTCTGCTTCTTCAAATATCCAACTCTAGATTTCTGCATCTCAGATTTGCAGTCTTTCAAACTTCCAGATTTCTTACTGATTCCAAATCTCAGACTTTAAATTCTGCATTTTTCAAATATTGCCAGATTGCAGACTCTTAGAGAGGTTCAATACAAATTCAGTTCTCAGATTCCAGATTTTAGGCCTCGGCTCCCTGCAATGCCCAGATTTCAGATTTTCTTACGAATTCAATTAAGTTTGTGATTTGTTTTGAGAGTGTTTTGATTTGGGGATTTGGTTGTATAAAGATTTAGATTTCAGATTTACAGGTTTTGAAATTTTAAAGTCTTTTACAGGTTCAGAATTTTTTAAGGTTATGTCGGACCAAAAAAAAATCTCTCAAAAAAGAGAGAAGAAAAAAAAGGAGGAAGAAGAAGGGACGGAACAGGGGGGAGCCGAAGGAGTGTTGGGAAGATGAAGCAAGGGCGGAAGCACCGCCCTGTGCGTTGGAGAAGAGAAAGAGGGGGAGGAGCCGTCGCTGTCGCCTCCACCAGCCGCGGTTCCAGGGGCGATTCCGGCGATTCCAAGGTCGTTCTTCAAAGGATTCCGCCGATTCAAGCTCGGATCGGCATCGAATCAACCTCAGCTTCGATCTTTGTAAGGTTTTTGGTAAGATTTCTTCGCCCAAACTTCGTACGTCCATTCTTACGCGTTTTCGACGATTCTAAGTCACCTTAAACTTTACGATTTCTGTCCGAACAAGTTCGTTTAAGTTTTGAACTATCCGGATATGTCCATTTTGCACGGGAAAAATTCCGGCCGTCCCGTACGCCTATTTTTACACGTTTCCGACGACTCCGAGTAGAGTTAAACTCGGTGATTTGTGATCGAATAACTCCGCTCGGGGTTGTTTGAAAATCGATTGGATGTTCTTTGTACGGGAAAAATTTTGGATACCCCGTACGTTGATTTCCGGCAAGTACGTAACCCAGACGAAACATACCGAATGGTGTGTTTCTTGGGTTGTCTCGCTACCCGAACAACGTCTAAAACAATTTGTATGTTATCTAATCATTTTTAGTGCATTATTTACAATTTTTGCAGATTTTAAGCAATGGTGATCAAGGTGACGCGGCACCCGGCACGTGCTTCCGACGTGGGTTGGGAACACGGGCATATGGTAGACCTAGTCGGAAAGAGGGTACAATGCACAGTGGTGCGGAAGAAGATGAACGGGGGGTGTTCGGCGTAAACAACATATTGCGGAACGGGTGGGAATGTAAAGAAATGTGACGAGGTGCCAGGAGAAGAGTGAGGAGGTGAGAGGATACATGAGAGGTAGAGCCTCTGAACGGGCTGTTGGGATCGAGCAGAGGGAGGAGTTGCAGGAGGAGGTACTCGAGAGGAGGAGGGACGGCGGTTTGCGTCAACCTCCCGAAAGGAAAGGCAAGGGGATGGCGGCCGGCCTCGGCGGAGCCGGGAGAGCGAGGACGAGTCCACGGACTCGAGCTTAGACGTGTTAGGCACGCTAACAAGCGTGCATTTGCGATGAGGAGGGACGGGGAGGAGGGGAGCGAGGAGGGTGCCGGGTCCCGAGTTGACCCGACTTTGGGCCGATCGACATCGGCTCGCCCTACTCGGGACCGAGAACGACCTAGGAGGCAGGGAGCAATACCGCCGTTCCACTTCTACCCGGCACTCGATTTACACCGAGTGACGAGTATTTATTTAGGAAGCAGTCTTTGGTGAGATGGGGATAAACGGCAGATGAAAGGGGTGAAGGCTACGAACGGTATCGCAAAGAGAGCCGTTCGCCACATCATTGTCCAAATGGTTTTTACGTACGCAGTATCACTTTTTAAATTAAATTTGACATTATGCTGTTTTATTTACCAACACTTAATTTTACCACGATCCCATTTTTTTTAACTTGATGTAGGCATCCCGGCGTACGGCCACATTTTACTTGAGACGATGGTGGATGCCGTGGGTGAGGCCGGGCCGGGTTTGCAAGCCGGGCGACGGACACGTATACGGCGGTCCGGATGAGGAGGTCCAGGAGTTGAGGGAGTGGACGGACGGGTTCAAGTTGGTGTGGAAGGAGAGGGGTTGCACGATCGTGCGATGGGTGGACGGTGCATCACCGGGAGGAGTATGATAAACTTAACGGTGTACCGTTACGAGGGGACTACATTCTTGAAGTCGGTAGATGTACGGGAAGATAAAAAATGCCGACTTCATCTTTTCTGCGATGGATGGGGTGGTGGAGGAGATCGGGGAGGACAATGTGGTTCGAGTTGTCACCGACAACGAACCATCGTATAAGGCGGTAGGTGAAGTTGATGGAGAAGAGGAAGCACGTCTTACGGGTGCCTGTGCGAGCGCATTCTATAGATCTCATTTTAGAGGATATAGTGCGAGGAGGAGGGTGTATACACTTGTCGAGCGGCGCGGCAGACGATCGCATCTTTTATTTATTCGCATCCCCGCCTCCCTACGTATCGCTGAGATCTCACACGGGGAGGGCAGCGATCTTGTCGGAGCCGGTCCGACACGATTTGCCACGAACTTCATTGCGGCGGAGAGTTTACACCGGCACGAGGGCGTGCATTGGTTCGGTTCGCGCGATCCGAGGGGTATTACAACTATATGGTGGACAACCCGCAGCGAAAAGAGCGGTTGGAGATTAACTGTCGAGTCCGAGAAACGAGATCACGACAAGAGGTTTTGGGAGAGGATTGCCTACTACTTGGCAATCATTGAGCCAACGTAGTAGTTGTCTTGAGGTTGGTAGACTCGGATGACGGGGCGACCGGATGGGCAGACTGCTTGTATGATCTTATGGACCGAGCAAAGCTGAAAATTAAAGAAAAAAATCCCGAGAGGTTACAAAAAGTGGTGGAAGATCATTGATGACCGATAGACAAGACCTGCACCACGATGTCCATCTTGCGGCAGTAACTTGGTTAAAAAATTTATTCTTGCATGATAATTGTCTTATATGCACAGTGTTAACTAATAAAATCTTGCAGGATATTTTTTGAACCCCCGCATCCAATATGGAGGAGAGGTGGTGAACGACAACGAGGTGATGCGGGGTACACTTGCAGTGCTCCAGCGGCTGTGCCGATCTCGGCGGGAAAGACGGGATAGAGTTTGAGATAGAAGTAAGTTAGAGTTCATTAAATACCTTGGACTAGCATTACCAGGCAACTAATTTTTTTATTTAAATGTTTCAGATGCAGAAGTACAAGTTGAGGGTCGGCGTATACTCAGATGCTGACCTGAAATATTCAGTTGACAAAGTGTCACCTGGTATAGTAATAGTTTGATGAGGAATTTCTTTTCTTTTCATTATAAGTTATGGTGATGATGGGCTAATTGTTTTCCTTTTCTCGTTTTGTGTTTTTCAGTGAGTGGTGGGTTCGGTGTGAACACCGGGAGTGGATGGAATCCACTTGCGGCCATTGGTATCGGGATACTGCGAGCAGCACCGGTTCCTCCCCGCTGAGAAGAGCGGAGTACATTCAACCGATACATACGAAAAGGAGGAACGGTTGACCTCGACCGGTGGAGAAGCCGGTCTTGTCATTATAACATGAGGGGCACGCGTAAAGAACATCGAGATCGGCAGAAGATCGGCGAGGAGCGATTTGCACGGTTCGCGGTGTGGCCCGTACGAGCAGAGGCATTCCTCCGCCACACCACCACCCGAGGAGGTGGACGTGGACCGGACGCATTTTCCGGGGAGGAGCACTTGCCTCCCCGGATAGGAGAGGAAGCCGGGGATCGTACGGTGAGTTTGATCCCGATGACCGTGCGTACGGGCGAAGGAGAGTTGGATGGTGTTGAAGCCGAGAGGATGCTCCAGCCTCCACCTCCATCTACTCGAGCTCGAGCGAGGCCTTCTTCCGCCGGCGGCTATGGAGCGACCCACACGCCTTTGGTCCCGGCTCGGCTTCCGGCTCGGGTCCCGGCGGCTACCGCGGCCCGTTCGCGATCGGGGAGAACGAAAACAAAGGTGACTTCACGAAAAATGGGAGGATTTGCAAAGTTGAAAAAAACTTTGGGTGAAGAGGTAAAGAGAAGGAAGTTAGAGGTCAGGCGTCCTGTCAGCCCAGATGACAGCACGCAGGCTCCTTCTCACTCCTCGGTGTGATGATGACGAGGAGTGTATACCGGCGACGCGACCATCGGCGACGGTGGGTCACCCGATTCACGGTTTCCCAGAAACTTCGTTACACGGCGGATGAGCGGACACCGCATTCGTATGTTGTGGAGCCACAGTATCCAGCGTTTGGCCAGGTTGACCAGCAGTGGATTACCCCACCAGCTCCACCATCCTCTGCCTTCGTCCCGGTCGTCCCGCGGTCCGATCCGTACGACCTTGATGGCATGGCATCGGCATTATTTTCATATGGATATGGTCCGGACGAGTATACAAGCGAGCACGAGGAGGAGCCGCGCGCGGCGGGGAGAGGAGGACGACCCACATCTTTATCCTAGATATTGGTAGTAGATTGATATGATGTAATTTTTTTTTTGATGATGTATCAACTCTTTGATATTTGAATAAATGGAATTGGAATATGTACTTAACTTCAAGTCTTCAAGTCTTCAATTGGTGTTCATTAGTATTTGTATGATGTAGTCTTGTGGATATCATGCATTGGTTATTTTTTAAAATGTTTCTAACTCATTTCCTATTTTTTTAGAATTTTTTCTGAATTTTTTGAATTTTTTTGACGAAAAAAAATCAAAAAAAAAAAACGATTCCGGACCGATCCGGAATCGATTCCCTTCCCAGGAATCGGCCGATTCCGGCCGATTCCTGGAATCGGAATCGGAATCGGAATCGGTCCCAAAAGGTATATAAAGAAGGCAAAGAGAGCAGCAGCAAAAACAACCTGTACATACAATGATACAACATCAAGCAGAAGCTGAAACCAACATATCCAAAAAAGACAGGTTACCAAACTCTGTATGTATCTTAAAAAAAAAAAGTGAAGCCTACATTGAACCTTTTTCCAATAAAGAATGCATAAGTATCAGTGACCGCTGATAACAGTCAAGTAACTGAGACTAATGAGATTCCAGGATTACAATACAACACTAGAACCTGTCGAAACACATGAAAATGAGTAAAGCTGCCTCAGAATATGAATAAACACCACAGATCATAAACATAATTATGTTCCATAGAGAGGCCCACAACATTCTGAAATGTGTTAAAGTACTATCTGGCCCCTCTTTGTATTTTGTTTGATATAAGCAATGCAATAAGATCTGATGATGTTATTCATTTTTTGTGGTACATAATCCAATAAATGCATTAAAGTGTAACTTGGTACAACAACCAGGGGCAAACACGCCTGCTAATGCCAGCATCAGTTATCATCTGCAAGGGGTGCCGTCCTGCTGAGTTTTTATTTTATGCTGTAAATAAGTAGGTTGTTTGAGATCAGGACTAATATATGGTTCCAGGAGATGGGATCAGCCATGCCTGTGATTGATCAACCCATATAGAAAGAAATGACAGCTTAAGTCTACAACATAAACCACTACAAAGACCCCCCCCCCCCCTCCCAAAAAAAAATGCCATCCTCACTGGAAACAATTGATTGGAGTACTTTTGAAATAGTGAGACTGGATATAACCTGCACTTTCAAAAATAGAACCAACGCATGCTTTCTCCTCCTCAATGCATCACCCTGGGGTATTCAAGGTCCTTCATTTATTAGAATCATGATAAACAAGTTTACAAGGTAATAGTAAATTTTTTAGAAAACCAAAAATTGTGGGTTCAATTAAAAGGACTTACAACCAAGCTACACAATATGTCAAAATCTTCAGCAACAAAATTTCTAGCAGGTTGTCATGTTTCAGGTCCCCAAAGGACAAGTAATTGCATATCCTCGTACTCATATTACATGGGCTAGCAGGCCTGCAGCTTGTGTTACCTATGTGTCATAAGCTCAAATTTAGAAAGTTCATGTGCCATTGCAAGTCTATTTTATATGAACCATATTAAAAATATAAACCATGCAAGTGCTGGATATGAGTATCAATCTGTAGAATTGTTGTCATAGTTTGCAAAATCGGCTAATCTGGATCAGAATTGGCCAATTCTTGGATTGAATTGGCCTATGTCAATTCGACTTTTGCCAGGACACCTGATCCAAGGTGACTTCCCAGTGAAATTGATATGAATCAGCCTGAGATTGGCTGATTTGACTTGAATTGGATTGGAATCGGCCACTTTAAGAGTAACTTAAATCCCAAAATCGGGCCCAAATCCAATTAGATATCCCCCTTTTGCATATATAAGACCGATTCCTGCTTCCAGTCGCCCCCTACCCCAATTCTAGGGTACCCTACAGTGGAGCACCCCTCCCCAAGCCGAAGGCACCGCGATTCTAGGCTAATTCTCTCCCTTCCGGTCCCCTAGGGCCACTTGTAGGGCACCCCCATGAAGAGTGCCCTCCCCCTACGGCGGACACCCTCCCCCCCCAGGCGGAGCAACCCCCCTAGCAGGACCCCTCCCTCTCCTTCAGTCTGGTTTGTACATCCCCGCAACCCCCCCAGCAGGACCCCTCCCTCGCCTCCGGTCTGGTTTGTACATCCCTCTCCCCCCCCCAAGTGACTGCCCATGTCCCGAGGGGACCCCCACTTATTATTTAAATGTGGGATTATTAACTTCTTGTGGCAAATCATCTTCAAGTGCTGGAAGATTGGTTGGGTTGAACCCACTAATATCATCTCCTTTATGTTAGATTGGCCGGGATTGAATCAGTGGTCTGTTGATACTTCAGTGCGAAATTTTGTGTTTTCAGCTATGCTCTTGGCTATTTGGCACATGAAGAATAAACACACCTTTGAAGAAAACTTCATGAATCCAAACTTAATCCTGCATTTCAATGCAGCCATGTAAAGGACTGGTTTATGGCTTCATCAAGATATTCCTTGAATTCTGTTACTGTCAGGAAAAGATTTAATTGTTTCATATCTTTTTACCTTAACCTTGCTCCTTTCTTCTACCATCTTGGTAAAAGGGTGCTGCCCTTTTGTGTGTTTGCTGTTCTTGCTCCTGCTTTTTCCCTTGATGTAATCACCCCGGGTCGTGACTTTTCTCTATGTTTTAATGAAATCGTTGGTCATGTTAACCTATATGTAAATATATATACATGGTTCATTGCTTGACTTTTTTGTTATATTTAGTTGGCTAGCCATTCAACCCAACTAATTTTACCGGCTACCACTTAAGTGCACTCTTTTTCACTTGAGCGGTAAAATGACATTTGGTTGCTTTGGTCACTCTGCACCTTGACAACTATGTTTGCGATGGGTCCAATCATGATTGACCCAGTCATTTTTTGGATATAGAAATGGTCAATCATGACTTCTCATTCAAAATAGTATTTATATAGATAATGAAAAGTCCCATTACCAATATCATAGATATTGGTGACATGTGATATGATTTATGTTGCACATCATTTGTACCCATGTATTTTTATTGGACGGATGTTAATACCACTCAAAATGATATGCATGTGTAGTTAGATGTTAGTTTTAAATTTTTATACAATTCTTGCCATTTTTATAAATTTCTTGTTTTTTATAATTTTTATAGAATCAAAAGAATTGACTGATCTGGACCAATTTTGGATTGGTTTTCTTCTTGGAGAATCAGCCATCTGATCCGGATTGGTCCGATTCCGATCCCACAAAAACTGACTTGAAGAATTATCTGCCTCTAAAAAATTAGTACACACCACTTTTTGTCAGACTTGGGCATGTAAGCACCGGAGAACAATGAATAAGCTCTATTTGTTCCTTGGGAATTGGAGCAGTACGAGTTCAACCAACACCAGCCTACTGGCATCATTATGATTCGCCACTATGTGAAGTTTCTTATTGCTTCATTACTGTGTAAGCCACTCTTTGGTTTCTTAAAGCAACAATTCAGAATCAACTCACATAAGATGGACATAAAAACCTTGCACTATTGGAGCAACACTGCAACACTAGTAACAGGTAATGACTTTGCATTTAAATAATGATACTTCATAAAAAGAAAGCTAAATATCACTGATAAACCAATATTCTTCTGAACTTCTCTGAACTGCATTAACTCTTATCCCACCTTTTGAAGTGTGTACGCATCAGCATGTCATAGAAAGGTCTCCATTGAATTTTCAGTGACAACTTCTTTTTAAACTTCTTCAACAATCTGACTAGGATATTTCCCCATCTAACCTAGTAAGAAATAAAATCCCAACATCAACACCAAAGTTCTGTGATATCACAAACAAAGGGCATGCAGACTAAACAAAATATAAGACAAAAACTTGAATACCTGAGCATAGAGCTTGTTCTGTGATGTAAAAAACACTTCTAAACCAACATCCACAAGTGCTTCGACATCAGCCAAAGAAACTTCACTTTTTGCTTTTATGTAACTGCAGAAAATTAGACAATAAGAATGCATCAGCTATCAGAATCACCAGAAAAAAAAGAAAAATCAATATTAGGAAATAATATGATGAGTTTAAAACATAATGGGGTGTTTGGTTGCATGATAATTTTTTGTACACTTTCATGATAAAAAATTGTATTAAAATAAAAAGTGAACCAACTCATGACATAAAATTATCATGTTTGGAGGGATGTGATTACAAAAAAGAGTAACTACCACACATGACCAAACAAAGTGGGGGACCACAAGAAAAAAGAAAGAGGTGAGACCCTCTTTTTTTGTTTAAGAAGAAAATCACTTTTAAAACATAAAACTGTCATGGTTACCAAACACCTCTTTTAACAAGTTTTCTTACAATTTTTAAAAAATAAAACAAAAACCTTTACTATCATGCAACCAAACACCCCATAAGTATAGATACATAAGTAAAATTCAACTAAATGGAGAAGAACTCATATGCTTTGACATGGGTTGCAGGAATGTTTAAGCCAGACTGTCCCGGTTATAAGTTGCTGCTCTGTAGGCTCTTCAGGGGCACTTCTTGGCTCAGATACTGAAAAATGGTGCATCTTGGGTAGAAATAGAACCCCTCGTATGATGTTGTTTCAGAATACAGAGTTTCATCTTTGGGGATTACAACAATTAATAGTGTGGTGACAAAGATAGGCTATCCGAGAAAAATAGGACCTAGCTAGCCACTGAGACTGTGATCTTGACAAGGTAAGAAAGCAGTGCTAGACAGAGTTTCTACTGGCCATGGATGAGGCTGAGGTTAGGACTGAGTTCTTTATCCTAACTGAGAAGCTTCATGAGTGCAGTGAGAAGGCCAAGCTGCGGGCGGGCACTCTGAAATAAGGGTTTCATGGGCGCAGGCGACCAGGGAAAGGGTCAGATAAGGAATCAAAATTAGTTATCTTATAAGGATTCTTTCATGAAATCCATGGGGGTCGATGGGAAGGATAGGGTGGCGGAGGCAAGAAAGTGGATGATGGAAAAAAATGACTTTGCATTCAGAAGACCAAAATGTCAGTCAGAAACAATGATATATTAAACAGGATTGGAAGCTCTACTCTTCAGATATACTCATTTAGGACAGCAAAGAATAGTTGTCTTGCGGAATAAGGATCATATGAAATATGAAGTCAAAGCCTCAGGCCGCCTTACTCTGACTTGGGTGTTTATGAAGAAAAGAAAACAATGCAGATGGGTTTCAACGATCTTGTATGGTCCATTTATCAAATCTATAATAGAGCATTTTATTCAAGAACTAAGCATCATTAAGAACCAATGTAGTATGCCTTGTATCTTCTTGGGAGGCTTCAACATGGTAAGGTACTCCAAGGAGAGATCTAATCAACGCAAATGGAATCAAAAGATATGGCTATTCAACAATTGGGTTAATGAAGTAATTTAATTGAGGTTCATCTTTCCAATAGGTAATTCACATGGGTTAATAGGCTCTCTATATCAAAGATAAATCGGATCTTCATTTCAGATAAATGGTAGGATTCTATCAGATATTATAATGCTAGATGCCCCCCCCAAGAATATCTTGGATCATCATCCAAGCATACTTAGTTCAGGCACTGCTTGAAAAAGAGGGTCAAGAACCTTTAAATTTGAAAGGACTTGGATAAAAAAAGAAGGGTTTCTGACCCTAGTGGCAGATTGGTGTTTTAGGCTCCGAGGGATGCTAATCCAGCACTCAACCTCATGCTTTGCAATGTCAAGATCATACAAGATCTCGCAAGAACATCAGTCTCAATGGGCTGCCGAGATCCAAGGGTCCCAAGAGAGACCGTCTGAGCAACATCAGTTGGCACCATCATCCTGGCCCTATCGGGCGAGGAAGACAGTTTCCCCAGTTCAGCTTTGCAGAACTGGAAAAGACTCATAAAGACTAATCCGCAACTTAAATTGTAGATCTTGGGACCCAGAAAAGATGGATTAACAACTTAAGTTGTGAATCCGCATGTTAAAAGCAAACATCTGATCCAAAAATTCCAGACTGCAGTGCACTGCTGCCCTCCAATAGCCGTCTCTGCCCATCCTGAGATGAGATTGAGATCCAAGTTGCAATTCCTCCTTAACCAACAGAAAAACTATCCTGACTGCAAGATAGACTGAAAGTGTGAATCAGCCATCATCACCAGGATGCCGCCAAGGCAAAAAGAGAGCTGCTAAACAATATTGATACTTTCGAGCAAAAACCTGAGGAAGGTATTATGTCGATGGATGAAGAAGCAGCATGGAGGAGGACAAGAAAGGAATACCTAAGGAGATTATTGTCCAATGACATCAAATGGTATCAACGATCTAGGCAACATCTGTTGAAAGAAGGGATTCATGTCTTGGCTAGTGAGGGAAGAAGAAACTTTGTCGACACCATGAAGATTGAAGTCAAGATCCTACAAGAGGAGTTCAAAGAAAAGTAAAGAACCTTGGGATGAGGATCGGTGCCTAGGTTAAACTCAGATAATTTTGCCACATTATCAACAAATGACAGAAATCTCCTATCTGCTATTTTTCCATTGAAGGTTAAGGGGGAAGTCTTCCAACCGGGTCCAACAATCTCCAGGTCTCAATATTTATCCAATGATTTTTTCTCTAATACTTTTTGCAGGTCATAACAGGTGATTTGGTGGAGACTGCACAGGCTAACCAGAGAAATCCATTCTTTCATCAAATTATTTAATGCTACCATTGTGCTTGTGCCTAAGAACATTGGAGCAAAAGATTTAGAGGATTTTCATCCCATCAATCTTCTTAATGGAGTACACAAAAAATTCACCAAAGCTCTAACATATAGGCTCAAGTTGGTCATAGACAACCTGGCAAGAAAGGCAGAATCAGAATCCGCCACTGAATATGCCGAATTGACCAATTTTCATAAAAAATTTAATCTAGAATTGGTCCATATCAGTTCTTAAAAATCCTAAAAATCAAAAAAAATACAAAATAAGAGACTAGATCGGATTCCGCTCCAATCTATTAGCCCGGAAATGGCGGCTGCAACACTACCACAGTGTCTTTCCCACCCTATCGGACAGGAAGACAGTTGATACAATAGGGTAAGTCACTGGATCCATGTCGTACCGAGTTCATGGGACCTGGTATGACCATCTTCCCTGCCCGAGCGGCAGCTCAACACTGCGCGGCCACTGTGGGGCCAATTCCAACTATAGCACCTTCTCGTGACTAATTAAAATTAGCTGAGCTTTCCTAACCCTCCTATCTTTCAGGCTAAGCCCTGACCTGACTTGGGACATGCCCTATCTTGTTCTAAGAACGTTAAGCTGGATATGTAGTAAGATTAGATTAAATAAGATATGCGATGAATATATCAAGAAATTATAGAAATAATGGCAATTGTATGTAATTTAAAAAAAAGAGATTAAAATAGGTCAATCATATTAAGTGCAGACATAAGAAAACATCAATTAAAAAATAGAAAAAAAAAGGCATGGTGGACTTGAGCTAACTTGGAGGAGGTAATTCAATATGATTTAAATTTTCAAATATCTTTGAAAAATTACTCAAAATCAATAATTGTAAAGAAAGATAATCTATATGGCTCAACAATTGACTTGGGAACAAGGCAATCGTAGAGTTTAGTTTAGTGACATAGACCATTAACAAGACATTTTGACACCTTGAAGCCTTGTCAACCACGATGGGAAATTGTATTTGGTACATAAAAATGATCAAGAGTGGCCCTAGACACACTGGTGGTTCTACATGGACCCAAGTGGGGTCATGTCATCTCACTGGTTTTTGAGAAGTCAAATAAATAATTTTGACAAATTTCTATTAAATAACTTCGATTAAAATTTAAAAGGAAGTGACCACGTAGATTTTTTAAGTGAAATCACTGTGTTGAAATTCTAGATCCCCCACTGAAATATATACATGTTTATATAATGGGAATGAAGAGCGTTATCAGCTATGCTGTATGCAAGACACAATGTGTTACAAGAAGTATTTGTTTGTGAAGCAGCATCCTCTAGACACGGTGAGGTGTTCGAGTAATCTCTTCCATTCCCCAACGTCATCGCTATGAAGCAATTGACCTAAAAAGAAGTTAAAAGAACCATCCTCCATAAACAGAACAGTATTCCCTCTCTAAGTTCATAAGGTATTAAGAGTGATTCTCCGAACAGGAGGAATATAGATCCAGAAAGCGGATGGACTTCGCACCGTCTGCCAACTGCCAAGCTTCTGAAATGACCTATTTGAATCCTTAAAAGCTCCTTGACTTAATATAGCCTAACAAAATACTCATAAAATGTAGCAGAAAAAATAGTAATGCAACAATTCAGTAATATATTCCGACAATCCGACATGGCGAGAAAAACATAAGATAAAGGTGTGGTGGAAGCTGGAAAGTCCAGGTAAAGACAATCGCCGCCTATTCGCAACATGCTCGGAAGTATATAATCCGTGGAGGGACGGAGAAAATTATTTGAAAGTAAATAATACACGAAGCGATGCAGGCACGCGCGCTCGACCTGGAGTATAAGAATATCCACTAGACCGCACCCATCAAATGAACGAACGACCAAAGAGAACAGCATCGACGGTTAAATTAACAGTGTCACAAGTTCGTCAATCCAGTCGAGATAATCGGGAATCGGAGCCAAACATGCGACGAGGATGATCGGCAGTCGGAAAATGGATCAACGGCGAGCTCACAGTTGTATGACGGAGATCCACTTGAGGGTGGAATAGACGGATTCGGGATCGTCGGGGCGCCACGCCTCCTTCACCGACCGCACGACGACGGCGAAGGACTCCCCCTCCCTCTTCGTCTGCTCCGCCACGGGCGGAGGGAGCCAAGCGTTATAGAGATGCATCGCCCCCCACCTCGGTCCTGCCCGCTCCCTCGTCCGCTTCGCCTTTCTCCTCCTGCTGCTCCCCGGTCGGCTATATTTATAACCCCCCGGCAGCAGCAGTCTTGATTTCTTCTACTCCAAGAAGGAGCACTGTTGCTTATCATGCTTCGCGCCCATACCTCCTCCGGGTGCGGGTGTGGACAGCGTCGGCATTGATGGACTCCTTCGCTCTCTTACCCCGAGGCAGACTCGGCGACCCGAGTCGACGCGGAGATCGCTCGTTCCCTTGTGAGGCCGCGGAGCATCATCCCCGCTGCTGTTTGCGTCGGCAGGTAGGCAGTAACCATTGACCAGCGTGGCTTCGAAAATAAATAAAATAATTGGGTAAACGTGGAACGTCCGTCAACATTAGTTTTTGGGGGGGTTAACTTGAGAAATAATCATGAACCCCCTTCAAAAAAAAAATCGTAATTTGAGACCTTCTTTGAGTATATGGATTATCCGTCTATTTTTTTATCAATGTCCTTAAGAAATATTTTGAACTGAAACCGTAAAAACATGTCGGATTAAAAAAATGTTACAGTTTACTTGACAGTGGTATTCAATATTTTATTCTTGTCACTTTTAAATTAATATTAATAAATATCGTCGTAGTGATTGTTATTATTCTAAAATTTTATGTTGTTAATCGATGTAAGTGCCCATGTGTATCGATTCTGCTATTGATGAATGTGGATGTCAAATTTAATATAATATCATTTTAATAATCTAATCAAACATGAGCATTATATAGTGATTTAATCAGGATGGTTCGCTGCGCGTTTAAATATATGATACTAGTCAAATCACGTGCTTCGCACGCGTTCTAGTAATATGTTGTATACCAATTAATTATAAATTGACATGATAGTTGAGATAATTTTTTTATGATATATATGATAGATATATTATAAAAAATAAGTTAGATGATAAAGGTTATATTTTACTTCTTCGATATATACGTAAATCAATAATCATAATCAAATTTTTTTCCTTTCACCAAATCATGATATGTTTAAGTCAAACAACTCAATTTTTTTACTATCACTAATTTAATAGAATTTGATAAATAGAGTAGGTCTAAGTAAATATTTACAATTATAATGTGTGCTTTGCGTTTGTAAACGGACATTATTTTAAAAGACATTTATATAGAGCATGATATATAATTATATCATGCAATCGAACACTAAAATTATCAAAGGCAAGAGGGCAATTACCTTGATGAATTTAGATTGAAATTTAAGATTCAAATCTTTTTATGAAAGGTTGTTTGTGAAAAATTATCAATAATTGAAAATATAATTAATACAAAAAGTGATCTTATCAGAAAAGCCTATTCTAGTGAATTGCAAAATAAAACCAGTGTCAATTATATCTTAGTTGAGGTATCACTCGGGTTCTTTGATAGTCATCTTACATTCTGTGATCCCCTTGTCAATTTCAACAATCTACAATCATTGTGAAGCAATGAGGTTCTCTAAATCTTCTAAGATTGGATCAAGTAAAATGTTCAAACCGGTTGTAGATGTATGTTTGATGGCCAGAAATAGAGAAATCTTTGAGCTTTGACTCAAACCGGTTGTAGATGTATGTTCAAGGGCACTTTGGTCTGTCCACACTTTGCATATGTATGTTCAAGTAGTAGTTCTCAACTCTTCATCTCTTATAAAAGGTTTTTTCATTGTTTTGTATCACATTGCCCTAGAGCTTCTTCTTTGTCATAGTTTTTGCTCTTCGAAAGTGCATGTTGTTCTTTTCACTATTATATTCTTCTCCCCGTCAACTTCATTAAATCCAATAATAAAAAAACAAGGTCAATTGTTAGTGAGTTCTAAATATTAATACATATGAACAAAGTTCTTGTATAACATAGTCAAAAGCAATCTCCCACAACAAAGATTCATAGTTTCAAAACCACATAACATGAACTAAAAAGATTACTTCTTCAGAAATAAAAACTTTGATTTACATCCATTTGTCACATCCATTCCACCAATAGAGTAAATAACCACCAGTGCACCACAAACAATTATCAACTGGATCATAACATTGCTAGAAGAGTACAGAAATGTTGGCAGTGTTAGTGTACCTTCAATTGATTTGTTGCCAAAAAGGCCTATATACCATGTAGTGGTGCCCCAATTGGAAAACAAAAATCAAGTTCTGCCATTAACGAAAGTACAGTAAAATGAAGTCATAAATGAATGAATCAGTATTATTCTTTCACATGATATTGGTCATTTGGAATCAAAATTAGCCATAGAGTAAAAAATATATTCTATGCATAGAAATGAACTTATGAGGATCAACATCATAAAACATACCCCCAAGTTCTCCTTTATTTACAAATGTGTGAGTATGATCCTTCATGAGTAGATTTTTGTCAATCCCCTTCTAAATTAGTATGCAAGATAAAAAAATGTTGCAACACTTGTCTAAGAAACAATTTGGAGTAAAACTACATTTAATGTGCCACAATATGTGCTTGAAGGAAAGAGTTTGCAGGACAATTGTGAAGGGATATTTCTAATGTATTATAGGCATATGAGAGAGAGAAACTAAAAGTATCCATATGGGATGAACCAAGTGACCAACTACCGTGGATTATATAACATTTACAAGAGCGTAGTAGAGGGGCCGGGTAGATGGCTGCATGTGCAAGGGGCTGATTTGGATTTTTTGCTCATGGGGAGGGGGGATCTAGTTTTGGATATAAGAAGCTTTGCCCACGGTGGATGGCTCCATAGCCAAAAAGGCATACTTGCCAAGGGGATAGTGGACATATCCTACCGGGTCTTAGAACATGTGAATCATGGTTTAATGTTGGTACCATGGATGTCAAAGGGGTTGGCATCAAAATATAAGGCAACTGGCTATGGGTATTCTTGAAACTTGAAAGTTCCCTGCGGCTCTGGATTCCTAGATTTCAAATTCTCCAGGAAAGGAAAAACTATGCAGAGAGGGTGCATGTGGGTAATCATTTGTCAATAGATGGGCCTATTTTGGAATGAAAAACAGTCCACTAAGTGCATAAAAAGGGGCTACAAAATCAGCATTAAATTGGATTGAAATTGGCACTTAATGGGCCAGATTTGACAAAAACACTGCGCACTAAGCATATAAAGAAAGGGCCTGCTTGACAATAAAAATGAGTTTGTTTCGGACCAAATATAAAAAATGATTATTATAGACCAAGTAATTGGATTTAATTCTAATCCAATTAGGCTAATATAGTAAGGCAAAGAATAATTGATCAAGAATGTGGGAGTAGGGCCTAATTGCGGTGTCTCTTCCTATTTAAATCACTCCACTCCATTTTTTGCTTTTGAAAATTTTTGGTGTCAACAGCTAGGTAATAAGGCAAGTCAGTCTAGTTTCTCAGGAACAAATTGTTCCTACTACGACTTTCAATTGGGACATACTTGGCTAGGGTTAGAAAATAACAAAGCTAGTGCCCCCTAACCAGTTGACCATCATGTTTATGCTTTTGATATTTTAAACATTATAACAGCAGCATAAATGTCTTGGAAAGAAAATCACAAAGCTAAAACCCCCTAACCAGCTGACCTCCATTTTTTATGTTTTTTATAATTTAAACGTAACAACGGCAGAATAAAGATCTTGACAAGGATCAGTCAGTTAAAGCTAATGTCGAGACAGTTGATCTCACATCTGAAAAAATTATCTGGCAAATTCCTTTTGGTTCATTTGCATGCTGCCTCTTAATATTAACTTTTTAATCCAAAGATGAGTTTGGTCGAGCCAAGAGTTTTAAAAAAAATACGATGATTGTTACAACAAAAGACAAGTAAACACTGAGAAGAAACCAGAGCTCAGAAGCCAAGCGTAACAAGTATATTTCAATGAAGAGAAAATTCTTCTCGCTTGTTAGAAGGCTCATCATAGCAATGCCAAATCATTCTTTTTACCAAAAGATTTTAAATAGAAGTCCTTGCTGTACATCTTCCAGTAGTTGGAGTTATGGAAGATAAACTTTTGAGAAGCTTAAATTGTGTAAACAGGTCAGAAAAAGAGATAGCCCGAAGCAGTTATGTCCCTTGTGACTCAAAAGGATTTCCAGTGAAAATGGAACATACAAAAAGTCTCTAAAACAAAAATAAAAGAAGGATGTTAACAAGAACAAACATAAAAAGCTCCACCCAATTGACGATACCAACATGAAACTGTAACCCACAGGCTCACGTAGAAGATATGCTAACAACACATCAACACCAATGCTAGACAATTTACAGGGGCATTTCGGTTGTACACTGAAAAGTGAAGGAAAGAGCACATTTTCTAGTATATATGAATAATGTCTAAGCAAATATTTTATGGTGTTTACATCACCTTAGAAAAAGCTGATAAAAAATAGGATTTTGCCGACGGTTATAAAAACTATAAAGCTAGAAAGAATGAGAATCCACCTATTGTCTTCAATAAAAATTAAAACAAATATATAGCCTATATAAAAATAGTCAACAACGATGGCATGCCAAAGTGGCAAGAGGCATCAGATTTTTCTCACCGGACAAGGATGGCAATAAACATTAGATAACAACAGGTGCCTGCACTCGCCGCCAGTACCATGCCTGCTCTGCTCTCTTCTGCTCCACCCGAAAGGGGGTTATTGGTGTTGGTGATGGTGGTCGGTACTGGTCTTTGGGAACCTGCGGCGAGGAGCGATCATCGACCTCTGCCGCCATTTTCCGTCTTCCCCTTCCAGTTTTCCTTGCCGCCCGACGACGACGACGACGACGGATGCATCCTGATCCGCGAGCAGAAGACAAGGCAAAACCCCACCGCGCGCCGCGGGGGACAACCGAGGAAGTTCTCGAAAAGACGAGAAGGGCTATCGCTTTCTTATTACTATTGAAGGAGCGGGGAGGGGGAGGGGCGTAGCTCATCCAGGCAAAAATGAATCAGGTGGTGATGGGGAGGCCAAGGGCGGACTGTAGAGGACAGAGGACGAAGGGGGAAGCTGAGGGAGGGCGGAAGCATTGGGAGACGACGGAAACATCGGCGATAGAATCATCCGGATGGGATAAGGGGAACTCGAGGGCATCGGAAGATGGAACCAACGGGAGCTGGCCTTGGACGCACGTACGCGATAGGGTGGAGGGCGGAACCAGCGGGAACAGGTGGACGGAGCACGGAGGATGGAGGGCAGAAGGCGTCGGGAGCCGGCGTAAGCGGAGGGCCGTTTGTATAAATGTACATAGACTTCAAAGCGTCCAGATGCTTGTCGACGAAAAGAGCACTCGCACTTCTAATAGATAGTAAGATTGGATTTTCTTTTCGATCAATCTGATCTAGTTTAGGGGTGGGTATGGTTCAATTTGATCCGGTTTAGATTTTTTTTTCCAAACCGAACCAAACCGGATCACCCTTTCAGACCGAACCAAATCAAACCTAATCAATTCGATTTGGTTCAGTTTAAACAAAAAATAAATAAAAAATAAAGTAATTATTTTTTATGTATATATACTGATTTTTAAGTTAAAAATAATAAAAAAATATTATTTTCTTATAAAATTTATAAAAATGTTATTTTTATTAATACTATGCTAACTTTTTATATTTTTTTGATTAAATCAGTTTAAACGATTTAGTTTAGTTTAAATCGATTTGGAACTTTTTCAAATCGAACTAAATCGAAAGGGGATCCAAACCGAACCGAATGACCTGGTTCAGTTTGGTTTCTCAGTTTGAACTGTTTTGTGCCCACCCCTAGTCTGGTTCATTGAATCTGGACTCGGAGACATTCAGATTGGAAAGAGTCGGGTCGAAACGATGTCATAACATACATTATATTATAAATAAAATATATATTTTATATATAGCATAACTTCGTGTAATTAATATTGTGTGCTAGATATTATGTATCTGTATTAGAAACTTTGTACATGCTTGATTTAAGTTGTTTTTGCTGTTTTGGCGGTCGTAGTGCTTCAAGGATTGCATTCTTTTTCTGATTCCAAAATTTTCATGCTTAGATAATTATGTATAAAACTTACATTTATCTGGTTGTGAGGTGACAGTAGACTACGGTTTTGTTTTTCTCGTTGGTCGGTGAAAATTACAGTTTTTAATATTGATTCAACTGATTTTACTTTACACGGATCTGTAACGTACACATCCAATTCATATGATATTTCTTAGATCTCCATATCCGTAGTATATGTAAACAATACCTATGTAAGGTAAAAAAAATCCAAGTGAATATGTAGATTTAAATTAACTATATCCATCTGTCTCGTACATGAAATTTTCATTTTAATTATTAAAATGCCTGATTTCTGCTCCAAGTCATATGTTAAACCGTGCAGATCGTCGGGGAAAATGGCTAGCTTTTGAATTTGTTGGAGATTCATATTTCATATCACGTGGCAAGTTGTCTGGAAAGAAAATTTCCATTGAAAATTATCGATATAATAAATTTTTACGATTTCAGATTTCATATGTATATTACATGACTGTGCGACATAAATTTTCACGATTAAGTTTTTATATTAAAATAAAAATCAAGGAGACTACAGACTTAATTTCAGTGTTCGGTGTCAGTCTGTCAGACATGATAACACAGTGAGGGGGCAACAAAGTATATCTAATCAAAACGGGGTCCAAAGGGGAAAAGAAATCTCTCCTTGTTTCTTGTTCATGGAGTCTATAAATCTTGTGTCTCTTGACGATTGTCAATCGTCCAACATTTTTTTTTAACAAATAATACTTACGGGGTGTTTGGTTGCATGATAATTTTTTGTACATTTTCATGATAAAAAATTATATTAAAATAAAAAGTGAACCAACTCATGACATAAAATTATCATGTGTTTGAGGGATATGATTATAAAAAAGAGTAACTACCACACATGACCAAACAAAGTGGGGGGACCACAAGAAAAAAAAGAGAGGTGAGACTCTCTTTTTTTGTTCAAGAAGAAAATCACTTTCAAAACATAAAATTATCATGGTTACCAAACACCTCTTTTAACAAGTTTTCTTACAATTTTTAAAAAATAAAACAAAAACTTTCATTATCATGCAACCAAACACCCCCATTAGCCATTATTTGACCGACACAATCTTCTTATTTTGTTTGTACTTTTTCCATTTCTTGCATATAGTATTTATGTTACTCCTATCCTTTGCTGAGATGTTACGTTTAGAGGAATAAAACAGATCTTCGTATAATTATTGATGTATATGAGATGTATTTGGATGTTACTCATGGATGTAAATGAAAATATTAACCTTTCGTGCCCGGCCGGTTAATCTAAAAAATAATCTAAAGAAAATGAAAATTAATTTTGATATTGATATCTCGTAGACAATAGAATATCAACATCAAAATGATGCAGATGCTCTGTTTACTCGGAGTTTCAGTATTCTTATTGGCATCGATAAAAGCTTTCAATATAGTTACTGAATACAATTTTATAAGGTGTTTAGTTACATAATAAATTTTTATATATTTTCATGTCAAATATTTATATTAAAATAAAAATATGAACTAATCAATGATGTAAATTTATCATGTTTGGAAATACATGATGACAAAATGATAGATACCATATATATCGATTAGAGAATGTGAGTTTCACCCAGATAAAAAGAAGAGGTGACACTCTCTTTTTATTTTCAACAAGAAAAATATCTTAAAACATAAAATTGTAATTGTTGACAAACCTCTCGTTTACAAATTCTGTCACAAAAATATAAAATTATAACAAAGTTATAATTTTTCATACAATCACATACCCTGTTAGCCAAACAAGAGAAAGTTGGTAGATGCGGTGGGATCAATCAAAAGTAACTCCTGACTGGTTATGTTTTCATCTGGCTTATATCTGTAGGGGGTTGGTAGACTTTGATGGGGTGTTTGGTTGCATGACAATGGAGTTTTTTATTTTAATTTTTAAAAATTATAAGAAAACTTGTTAAAAGAGATGTTTGACATCTTTGACAATTTTATATTTTGAAAGTGATTTTCTTCTTAAACAAAAAAGAGGGTCTCACTTTTTTCTTTTTTTCTTGTGGTCTCCCACTTTGTTTGGTTATGAATGGTAGTTATTCTTTTTTGTTACCATGGTCCATGGCCCTCCAAACATGACAATTTTATGTCATGAGTTGGTTCACTTTTTATTTTAATTTAATTTTTTTATTATGAAAGTGTACACAAAATTATCGTGCAACCAAATACCCCGTGAGTGTTTGATTTTTTTTTGTCATAAGCAAGATCTAGACATATCTATTATATCTTATTATCTAGTTTTTAAAAGTTTTACGATTTAAGTTTGAAGTGTAATTCATCATAGATAAAAAGTAACACATACAGCATAACTTTTCAAGATGATTTGTCACGATCCGGATTTTAACATGCACAGCGGAAGATAATCCGGCGCCGTAACCCTTGAAATATATCGGTTTGGGGCAAGGCAAGATTTATATCGAAATTCAATAAATAATTCCAATAATTCTATCCAAACTGTCTCTATGAAATTACAATTTAAATACCAACATTTAACAAATAATCAATCAACTCTTCCAATTCCAATGCACCACTACGCTTCTGCTGCGCTAAACCTGTAATCCTGAAAAATATTAAAGATTTAAAAGAAGTGAGTCACACATACCCAGTAGGACTTACACCCAACTAGCCCACTATATTAGACAAGTCCTACTGATAATAAAGATATAAATCATAAGCAAAAATCAGATTCTAACAACTATAAGTAAAGCTAATCATCAAGATTCAATTAATTAAATAAAATGCTTTTCTACCCATCGTATAGATTAACATGATTCACCAAATGCATACTAATACAACTCTACATGCACCTACCACAAGGACCTATCATAAAAGATGAATTAAAATGCAATAACTCACTAGTCTACATGCAATAATGAAAGCAAAACTAAATTATTTGTCTGAGTAAAACACATGCTTCACTTGGACATTGTAGCTATGTTCCAGGACTAACACCAGATTTACCATATAGTAGAATGTAACATATAGTAAGCTAAATCCCATAGTACACCTAGGCAGGGGTGTACTTAGGATGAACCGCGGTATCCGGGATCGAAGGATACTCCGGACTGTTCTATTTCATCCGCTGCCCACGGGCCACTAACCATAGTCTGGTGAAGTGCAAATCACATTACAAAATGCAGCACACTGCATCAACTATATCTCACAAGCTGAAGACATATATTACTCAGACATACACCAATTAATCCAATTAGACATAAAATATAACTATATGCAACCTTATGCAATGATATAATTAAAAAGATTACAACTACACCTACATGCATGTTAAGTCATGATTAACCAATCTAATGCACAACTAACAAGACAATGCACTATTCTAAAATCATGCAATCTACTATGAATTAATATGCCATGCAATTAGTAATGTTAATCAATTGCAACTTACATATATTTAATCAAATATATGTTTCTTACTAATTAACTCTTAACAATTAATATTAACATGAATCAAGATATATATATATATATATAAGATCATGATATGCTACAATTACATAATTAAATACACTCAAACTATCTAAACATGATATTATTCATATTAAATAACCATCTAAGTGTAAACAACTAGATTAACTTCTAATTGAGATTAAGCACCCAACTAAACCCATCTACTAACTAAATATATTTTTCTAACCAAAATTAACTAATCATATTTTAACATCTTAATCAATATATTAAAGATGATAAGAGATAGTTGAGATGCCTATATCTAACGACGACAAAATTAATTGAAAACCAAGAAGAACCGGTTAATAATCTGTCAAAATAAATAAATGACAATTAAATAAAGATTAAAAAAAAGAGATGATGTTTAAATGAAATGAAATAGATTGAGGAGAGAAAGACAGGGGATAGAAGAGAGAGATAGGAGGGAGAGTGCGATAAGAGAGAGAGAGATACTGCGGAGGGGGGGTGTTGGCGCACGGGTGCGTCGGGCACTGGCGGGCGCTGCAGCCGGACGGCGGGGCTGGCGTTGGGCGGGCGGCGCCGGGCGAGCGGCCGGCATTGGTGGGAGGCGGCGGCGGGCCGGGCGACCACGCCGGCAACCGCGACGGGCGACGAGCGCGGTGGCAAGGTGGGTGGCGGCGGAGATTGGCACCGGGCGGCAACCGCGGCGGCGGCGACGGCGCGCGGTGGCAGAAGGTGCGGGCGCCGGGCGGCAAAGGATGGCCGGTGACGGCGGTTCGCGCGGCGGCAGCGGCTGTGACCGGCGGCGGCGACAGCGGCTGTGACCGGCGACGGCGGTTCGCACGGCGGCAGCCGGTTGGCGGCGTGGAGGGAGGCGGTGCAGGTGGGGTGGCGCCGGCGTAGGCTGGCGGAGGGTGCAGGTCCGCTGCTGCGTGCTCGCGGCAGAGAAGGAGAAGGAAGGAGAAGGAGGGCGGCGCGGGTCTGCTGCACGCGCACTCGCGGGAGAGAAGAGGGAGGCGAGGGCACGGGCTGCTGCTTGCGCTCGCGGAAGAGGAGAGAAGAGGGAGGCGAGGGTGCAGGGCTGCTGTACGCGGGAAATAAATAGAGGGGGGGGAGGGAGAGTTCGACCGGGACTGGGGGAAGAGAGGTAGAATTCGATCGGGAGAGGGAAAGTCGAATTCGATCGGGAGAGGAAAAACAAAGTTCAAATATTAATATATAATTTATTTTAAATATTCAAATTGTAATAAAAAATCAAAATATTACATGATTGACACGTAATTATCTCAATCGAATTAAATATTTAATTTCTTCACAAAACAAATGTTGGTTGTGAAATTAAGAGTTCAGAATTTGAATATCAATCAAAAACTAATGCCATCGATATCTTTACAATTTAAAGTGGAAAACCGAGCTCGGTAATGCATATATATCGACCAAATCAATACATTTTTTTAACACGTAATAGTAGTATGCGTTAAAATCATAGTTCATACCTTCGAGTTAGTGACACGATACGGTATCAAATAGGGATGTAAACGGGTCGGATAATAATATTATCCGTATCTGTATCATATAAGAAAAAGGTGTATCTACTTATTATTCGTTAACATTCGATATCGGGTGTATCCGTGAACCGCATTGTTCTATTCGCTTAAAAACGGTTTACGGTCGGATAACAAACGGTTATCGAATATACAAAGAGATAACATACGTACGATACAACGTAGCAAAATAAATAAGTAAATTTAATTTTACTGATAAAGACACACATAATATATATATATATATTACGATTAAAAGTATCTATTTATAGTAATGAACTAGAAGAAAATTCTTAATTATATATCTAACACAAAACATGAGATATAAAAAATAATTTACAAGTCTATTGTAAAAATAATTTTTGAGTATGCAATAAATAATTAGATGCGCAATATAAAATATGAGATAGAAAAAAAAATCTTAATTACATGTCCAACATACAACATGAGATAGTTGATTTGCAACAAAATTGTGAACGTGAATTACACCATCAAAAAGTGAAAGAGGAAGAAGACATCACCGTTGTACCTCAGGACAAGACTTATCCAATGTTAAAATCTCAAGGATAATGGTGAACATGTGAGTTAAGGACAATAAGGTTTTCTAGATGGGACATATATGTTTAGATGTCATAAATTGTGAGTTATATCGTATTATGTATTGGTTAACGAATACGGATAACGGTTTTCGGATTCGGTTTATTGTGTATTCATGACCGAATCCGCTAAGATAGCAGTTAATCGGTAATCGAACACGAATAGTTTATTCAGAAAATTTAAACTATCCATTAACTGTTCGTTAACTAACGAATGAGTCGGATAATCGATAATATTGACATCCCTATAATCAAATTTATTATCGACAGCAAACACGATAATATAAGAATAAGTATATCGAACAACCGAGATATGATAACAAAATAGGCATGGCACAAAAATGTGCAACCCATATACTGTGATAGAAAGTGATGCTCAATATAATTTCAAAGTTGAAGGAACATGTTACCGGGAAGGCTAATTTTGCTCAACGCAATATAATGTATGCGAACACAGTAATTAGCCCGAATATGTATGTGGCGCAGAACATATCCAACTTGTAAGATTTAAATAGAAGATATATAAATCATGGCAAGTTTTTTTTTATCTAGTTTTTTTTATTATGGCAGATTCGACTTAAAAGTCAGTTCAGGGAGAAATTGAGTTCCCAAACGCACCTTGGTTGGAAGTCTAAAAGGGAGAAAGCGGACCGGTAAATTCGTAGAAATACCCAGACTGGAAGAGGTTCAAGAGCGGGTTAGTAAGGTTGGCTTCCTGTTGCTCGCCCACTCTCTCTTCCGTCGCCCCCGCGAAGAAACCCTAAACCACAAGCTCGGCAAATGGTTGTCTGCCTCCTACTCCAAGACTTCGAATCCATCTCTTTCTGTTTGTTCTTGTCTTTACTCGTTCGGGATACCGGCTTCCTGTTTTTCTTCTCATCCTACTTCTCTCGTGGATCCGGATTTCGGTTTCCTGCTGACCATGTGCTTGGGTTTTGCCCCTTCTTTTCATCCGCCGCTTGGTTCGTTACTGCTTTTCCGTATTCCGTCCGCTGACAGGGTTTTGATTGTGTCTCAAGGATGCATGCAGATTGATCGTCACAGTACAAGTTGCTACCTGGGTTATAATGTCTATTTTAACGCTGGTGCAGATGCGTCGCACCGGTGGCGTAGGAAGGGAGCGATACCGCGCGGAGTACGTTCCCAGGTTTGAAGAGAGGGGTCCGGGTGGCGGAGGTCATGAGCAGGGGCGGCCTGAGGCGCCGCCATCACGGCATCTCTGGGTGGGGAATCTACCGCCTCATACCACTCAAAGCATGCTTCTGGAGCAGTTTCTGCGTTTCGGAGATCTGGAGAATATATCTTTCATTCCAGGACGGAGCTTTGCCTTTATTAACTTCAGGAAGGAGGAGGACGCTATCTATGCATTGAAGACCTTGCAAGGTCACATGTTTGCAGGGATGCCGCTTAAGATCCAATTTCAAAAGGGGGTTAGTCTTGTTAATCTCTACACATCTTCAGTTCGTTGCATAGGGCACATTTGTAACTCAAGTTGTACAGCGCACAATTTTAGCCCCTGGGAACGTCTATTTAGCTTTCTCATTTTTGACATAATAGTGTGTCAAACTCAAGTGAACAAGCGAGCTTTTGCAGGCAAGACATTTAACACGTTTAGGCCAGTTTCTCTAAAATCCACGAACTGGCTTTACCTTTTCTGATTTTGCATATAACTAAAAAATTAATCATGTTCATCAACCACTTGCAAATTGCAAATGTACTGCAGAAATATGAATGTCTAGCACACTGGCTAGGCATTGTTCACCCAACTGCCTATTTTAACTAAAACAGCAGAATCAAAGCAGAATTACAATAAAGAGCATACCAAATCTCATCTCTACCATGTTGGCAAGAAAAGCTAGTCTTTCACCATGTATGGATGATTACTAGGTGTCCGTATAATTGCTCTATTATTAGTTTGTCCACCTGGATTCAACTATTGATCTCAAAAGATAGAACTTGATTTTAATCATTTTTCTGTCAAAAGGATAATTTATCTGGGCTTCAGAGTACAAAAAATGAGGCGTTCGTGCCCTCAAGATTGATATTATCTTTTAGATGTTCCGATTTTGTCTCGTTGCTTCTTATTACTGGTGTAGCACTCCTGCATTTCATATGATGACATGTCCTAATGTTTTGACATTATGATAAATGATGATGATTATTCAAAGGTAAGGCTATGACTAACTGAAAGCTCTTGCACCATCAGTTGCAATCTCAAAAAGCCTACTCCAATCAACCCACTAATTGCTGCACTTTTACTTGCTTCTCCATTTCCTATGAGCTAGACTCACTTTTTTCTTTGCACTACTTTAGATATAAATTATTCATGAGTGTTGGATTCCAAGCATGGGAGACTGGGAAAGTTGCCTGCTAATAATCACTGACATTGATGTTGATGCTTATCATTAATAATACAATATGAGATTATTTGGTATAATTTGAACGGTATCTGATGCTGTTCCCTGACAAGTCTTTATTCTATTAATCATGGCAATATGTAACAGTTTATTTATTTTTAAACCCAAATGGCTTTTGTTGCATTAATTCTGGAAAAAAACATTATTTTTATTCAAGAGGTTCATGTATGACATGCAATCATGATTTAAGCAACTCCATAAGCCTCTCAAAGACAAACCTTCCATCACAGTCAGAAATCAGAAGAAAGAATATGGAGTTATAAACCTTTTTTTGGATCATACTGTATGTTTAGCACACTGGTAAAAGTTTGCTATTAGAAACTATGTAAGTTAAAATTTTTTTCTGCTTATACTTTGACATCAAATTGTCTTTCTTGTTATGAAATATGAAGGGCATCTATAATTAGAATGGTCTAAAAGTAAGGGGAGAAAGAGGAAAAAGCTATAAGCTGACAATTCACTTGCTACAGCGGGAGAAGCACGATTCCTTTGAGGAATGTCTTTATCTCATCTCGATTGGAACTTGGAAGGGCTACAGTTTTCACCTTCTATTGGTTTTTATGTGGTTTATATCATTTATCTTGCTCTTGGCTGTACAGTTGGATAATTATTGGAGTTCCTTCAATCTTTCCCCTCGCTTTCTCTCCAATTTTCTGAAGGCAGAAAGCTCACTATTTATGAAAAGATCAGAATAAAAGTACATTAATAGCAAAAAAAGAAACACAAGAGAGAAGGGAAAGTGCTCTATCAGGGTGACAACGGGGGTAGAAACCTTTTAAATTAACCATAGTGAAAATAACATACACAGCTGACAACATGTTGGGTGAAGAACGGTTTGACATTTCTAAGTGATTCAGAACCTGAGTCTTCTGAACCTGAAAAGTTGGCAACTAGTTATCTAGAAGCAGATAAAACTTCTTAACAATGTGTCAATGTTTGAGATTAGAAGGTAGGCATTCTTGAATATTCTACAATTCTTAGAAATCCATTTTTCCCAGAGCATGGCTGGCAAGACAGGTTTCATAAATGCACATTGTAGCTGGTAGACTTATAAAATTATTAATTGAGCACTAGACCTATGTCAGTTTGATTTCCTAATGTGAGACTGAGAACCCTACTCAGTATTTTCTATCTAGTCCAATGATAAATGGTTAAGGTACCCCCTTACCAATTGCAAAAGCAGGATAATCTTTGGTGTTTGTCATCAAATACATCAGCAGTAGGAAGTATGCCCAAAGCCACTTTCCTCATAGGATCAATATGCAATTTAATCTTGAGGGAAAAATCCCTTGTCTACACCTCTCTCCACCACTAACATGCCAACTTTACAAATCATTGTAGTCACTTATTTTGCTGATAACTAGCCCTTTTCTCTATAAGATGCCATCTGTTATGTTAGTAGGCATGTGACGGAGTACAAAGTTTTCAAAAGATCATAAATTGCAATTCCTCAATACTCAACATATGTCTGATGAATTCCATGCATCAGGCTGGTGTGTAATATTAATCTCCACATATCTGCCACCATCAATTTGCATCTCTGTTTGGAATAAAAAAATTAGGGAATTCCTCGTAGTGGCTTATCTGGCAATGCTTTCTGGCAATGCTTTCAATGGTCAATGCCTTACCATGCCTATCAAACATTTTTACATCTTGATACACACACACACACACACACACAAGGGCTACTCGAAATTGGGAGCAGTTCATTGATAAACAAGTAACAGGGATACAAAGATCTCTTCAGGTGATAGAGCTGCACCCTCATGTAACATGTAGCATAATTTTTGTAATATTCACATAGTTCACTCTGAAAATTTAGGAAAGACGTGCTAATTACCTGTGATTCTGAAAGAAGCACCACTGAAACAGATGTTACTTGTCATTTTCAAAATGCCTTCTTAAATAGATTCAGTTAATGAAATGTGCTTTTTAAATGTTCTGAAAAGGAAAAGTCAACATCATTGAAAGGTTATATTGTGGCTGTGGGCTGTGGAGTTAAGACTCCTGCCCCAACATTATACAAAGAAAAGGAAAGGGATAAGCATCCCTGAAAAACTTTTTTCTATTACTGTTTATTTAGCATCAATATACAGTTACCCAGAAAAAGATTTGACAACATTTTTCTTGTTCTTTTATTTCCAAGAAAAAGAAAATAACTCATTAATACAGGTTATTCTTAATCTTCATTGATTGTTTTGAGAAGACACCTCAAGACATACAGTGCAATCTGTATTATGTGATCTGTTTGCTTTTTCCTGCCGATTAAAATTTGATGCCTATTTTGTTTTTTTAAGTTAATCAGTGCATGACATTTATCATTTTTGTTGATGCAAAACCTGAGCAAATTTTCTTTTCCAATTTGATAGCTGGATGTGAAATTTTTATCAAGGAAACTTGAAGGGAAAAAAATTCTGGTAGTGGCCAAGATAATTGGAAATTTCATAAACATGCATGTCAATGGTCTCAAAACTAGGTTTTTGGAGCATAAAGTTTTTAAATTTGTACATAGTATTTCTGTCTGCTAAGTAATTTTCTTGTTCATATTCATAGTGACATAATGAAGTGGATAAAAATACTTAAAGAAGAATGGAAGGAAAGAGGTGGAGGGGGGTCTATGAGGTAGATGGTGCTCCATTTCTCACCCCTTTGGAAGTTTGTAAATGGAAGATTGAGGAGCATCAAAATCACATATAACAAGTCTTACCCTCTTGCTTAACCTATCATGTATTCCCAGAAATTGGAAATTCTGCCAGAATATCTGGACTCCTCTGATAGATCCTTGCAAATGATTCACTACAAGTAATAAGCAAAGATTTTACATGCATTCTGAGATATAGCCGCGTTCACTTGGGTAATGTTAAAGTTTAACTGTATAACTGATGGCAAGGAAGATTTCAAATTCGCTACACGTGCATGCTTTCTGGTACACCTTGTGAAGCAACACCATGCAACTGATACTAGAGTATTACGACTAATTAAATACAAAAGTTCTTTCTGGATTGAGGTATCAATTGAAAGATAAGTTCATTTTTAAAATGCACCCTCCTTTTGGCTCATTTTTGGAAGGTGACCTAGAACTATCGATGATTCATATTCTTCTACAAAGAAAAAATAAAGTTTTTTTTTTTTGAAAGTGTCCAAGACCATAAATGTTTATTAACTAGAAAGGGAAACCGTACAACAGGAAAAGGAAAAGCAAGCAGAAAACAGCAAAATAAGAGACCCTAAAAAATAACTACGGAGATGATAGTTAAATATGGGGTACTACAGGAAGAAAGGAAATAAAATCTAAAATTTGTCCCTGAAAGTAGCCTCCTCCGGAAAAGCCCCTTTATAAGCAAAATGCCAGTCCCTGACAAGAAAAAATAAAGTTAAAATATGAGAAATAAAAGACAGCCTTTACCAAGTTAGTAGGGTCCATTCTTCCAAAACCAAAAACTACAATAGCATATTCTTTCAATAACTATACAGAAGGACAAATGTCATAGTCCACATAAAAAGCAATCTTTAAAAAGAGTGCCTCTACTGATAATGCCTTACTGGGAGAGAGTTATGCTGGCTGGAAATGCTGAAAATGACATGGTGGAACTTCATTTCGCCATGCTTATGATGGCTGATTAGATTATAAAAGATGCCTTGTAAGAACAAATAAGCAGATGTACGGGCTGGATAAACAGATTAGCATGTACACCCAACGTAGAAATTGAGAGTTGATTATGTTAATGAGAGCATATTTGTTGGATGACCATCCGTTTTTCTAATATATTCATCTTTTTGTGCATGTTTCTGAGTTTGCAAACTTACTGGTTATGCTATGTAAAAAACGGAAAGACTGGTTGTGGACTTCAACTGCTAAAGGCATAATGATCAATGGTTTATGTTCCAATTTAATAGTTTCTGGTTTTAATCAAATTGCTATTTTCAGGTTAGGCGGTATACTCATCAGTAGGCTTTACTGAAGCTGCTATTGTACTAAAAAAGATACAGAACCAGCAAGTAGTTAGGTTACTGCAAACTAGAGTTACAGATCTTTCTTCTCAGTTCTTAGTTCTCCCACTGAAGTTACATTTATGATAAAAGAAGAATTTTCAAGTGAAGGAAAAGAGAGTATGGCCCATATACCAAAAAGGGTAGAAAGTTCAAGATCCACAAACAAAGACAAAAACCATAATCTGACATAGCCTCAAGTCAACTTATAATCAGAGGATTCCTTCTTGAAGATTCTTCTACTCTCTCTTGCCAATTAGCCCAAGAGTGGCATGAAGCACCACCCATCAAATTTTGATATACCCTTGAGTTGACCAGCTTCTGTACCGATTCCCTTGATGTTCACAAAGTGCACCCAGGTCTACTACTAACTCTTTTTTTTTGGAGGTGACCAGAAAAGGTCAAAATTTCGAATAACGGGAAATACAAGTTTTAGCAGGAGTCTTCTATATCTTTGCATTTCAACGGCAAAAGGACAATTCACAAAAAGGTGGTACATTTTCTGTTCAACTCCACAAAGGCAACACAGGTTGGGTGCTCACAGGCAGTGCCCGCTGGACTCACTGCAGCTTTGTACATGGACACCTGTGTAAGGGTGTCTTGACTGCGGCCATTTAGTGGGGGGATGTGGGAATGTTGTTCATTGCCGGATATGTCATGGTGTATAGGTCATATGGGTTGCTTTTGAAGAGGGGGGGCTGCAGCCCTCTGGACCAAGGGATGGATACTTTTGCATCACTGCTGATTCTGCCCAAGCTGTCATTAGAGCCTACATTGAAGATCTAACTGATTTGGGGGCAGTTTTGGATCTCCATATCGGCTGAGTTTGGCCATCATTGAGTGTGGTTAGATGGTTGTGTAATCTGTGTTGTAGCGAAGGTGACGGGATGTACTCCCTTTGGGTTTGGGTAAGTGGGCAGGGTTATCCTATTTGGGTTGGAAGGGTTGTCCGATTTGTGTTGGAGAAGCTTTGACCGGAAAACAGTCATGGTGGATTATAGGACCATTGTTGGGCTCCTGGTTTAGTGGAGAACCTATTGTACAAAGTTGACGCTGGATCATTTGAAATACATTTGTAAGGGTCCATCAGGGATGGGAGTATTCTTCATCCCGTGGACTATGGACTTCGGGATGCTATTTATTGCTAATGTTAACCCTTAGACAGACTTGTGGCAGGAGAAGAGAGAGCGTTGGTCAGTGTCATAGTGCATGAAGTTCTCATGTTAGATAAATGGAATGATAGAATCTCTCTTCCAGCAAATTTCTGGGTCCGAGCAGAAGGCTGCTTTTTCTCAGCAATGATTTTGCCATAGGGAGCTCCCGAGAAGGGGGAGCTGTTTCTGGCAACTGTTTCATCAGTGACAAAAGAGGACTGTTTGTCACTTTCTCGTTGACATGCTGATCAACGCTTTTCTGAAGGAGAGTGATGGCTCAGGCAGCTTCTTTTCAGGCAGCAGGACACCCTGTTCCTGTTAGGAGGGTGTGCAATGTTTGTAATTTGGTGCCAGATGGATTGTCCTCGCCTGCTGCAAAAGGTACTAACTCTGCTAGTTTGGGTCAGTTGGATAAGCCTGAATTCACAAGATTACAAGGTTTTGGATCTTGAGGATCCATCACTTAACCTGGCAGTTCAATTTGGGTCTATTACTTCTGGAACGTCCAACCTGCCTGGTTTTCCCATGTTCTCAGCCAGTTAGGGGAGATTACAGGGAGCTCTACAACAGTGACACCTTCTGTGGATGGTCAGCTAGGCCTAGACGGTGGTCCAGAGGGCTTCACACAATTGGTCAGATGTGGAATTGGTGGAGATCTTTGAGAGGTTTTCTCCATAGAATTTTATACATGTAGGTCAGGAGGTCCAATGACTGTAATGGGATGATTGCTCCGTTCTAAATTTGGTTAATCTTCAGCTCTTATCTTTTAGGGTATGGGAGCAAGATGTAAGATACTTCCTTTCTAATTTAAAGAGAATATATGAAGCAGTGGGCTCAATTTTCAAATCCTTTAAGAAGGGCGAAAAGATCGGTAAAAGAGACGTTGAGTTTGTGCTAAACAACAAAGCTGCCGAGGATGCTTTTCGATATATGAAGTTTAGAGGTGGGGGGAATAAGATGGTGACTTATGAAGGTCCCGAAAGTGACAGAGGCTGAGAAGATAATTTGGGAGGAGAAATTGGTATATAATTTATATTTTTTGATGGTAACAATGTCACAATTCATTGATGATGAGGTGAAAAACGTACAAAAAGATATACAACAGGGAATACACAACAAAACAACTAAAACCTCCTCTTCTCACTACCAAGGTGGAGACAACCCGAAATCCCACAACTACATACAAAATGTTTTCTAAACCACTATGTGATCGCCCAAGAAGTTGGCGTTCCACAAAGTACCAGAACATGCAAAAAACCATTCCTTAACAAAAAAATGGCATGACAAAGAATAGCCAAGGGATCCTGAAATTGTTCATAAAAAACTCTCCAAACCTGCAATGTCCAAATAGACTATAGTGTTGCAGGTAGAAGGCTCCATGAGGATGGTTGGCTGCTCCAAGGACAAGAGTTGTTCCACATGTGAAGCAAAGAGATGGTTGATGGAGGGAGGATCCCACCACCGTAAATTCCAGCTTTTGAACCATAATGACCATAAATAGTTAATGACGTCACTACGCACAAAAAGGTGATCAATGTCTTTGTGCAAAGCCCACAAAACACACATTGCATTGAGCTTGTCTTGAGAATATTATGAAGGTAGGCATAGGAAGTTTTCCTCAACTTATTTTCCACAAAAGCAATTTAATCTTAAGAGGAAGCACATCTGCTCAAGTTGACCTTCACTATGGTTTTTCTACGTCTCCCCAATATAATTTCATGCAAGTGGACTTCACTGAGAAGGAAGAGGCCCCCCATTAGGAATCCACATAACTCTATCATTATAGAAATGAATTCAAGATAATGCATTCAAGTAGCTTACCAAAGTCACATATTCAGTGATTTCTTCTTTCTTGAGATTCCTTCTAGAGGACAAGGACCACTTGTCATCCACGGTCTCATCTTTTCACATAAAAGATGCCCTAGCATCCTTGGCAGGTGCAAGATTGTACAATAAGGGAAAACAGCCTTTAAGCTTCAAATTGCCAGCCCGTCTGTCCTTCCAAAAGTAGGTTTTCTTATCACTACCCACAATAATATATGAACATGCATAGAATGAATCCTGGTTCTGTAGAATGCCTTCTAAATCTTTGATAATCTGCTACAAGCTCGAAAGTTGTGAGCCCAACTATCGTCAGCCACCCCCTACACTTAGATGTGACTATCGTGCACCAAAGACCATTACTCTCTTCATTCAATATCTACAACCATTTGGTAAGAAGAGTCTTATTAACACTCTTCAATGAAATCAACCCAACTCCACCCTCTTTATTTTTACATATATGATTTCAGCTAACTAGATGGTGGTCTCTACCTCCCTACTCTTGATAGAAAAAAAATTAACTCGTAAACTTTCATGTTTATTTGTATTGCAAACCCCTTTAAGAATTTTGAGAATGGAAAAGAAATACAAAGGTAGGGTTTCCTACCTTGCAGTCTGTCAACCTTGTCAACAAGAGGCTACTAGTCTTTACGTTTAGAGGCCTTGTCAGACGAGGGCAAACTCAAATACTTGATGGGAAAAGAAGTTCATGGCATCTCAAAAATCAACATAGAGACTTATTTTGAGAGTCATTAACATTTATCTCCATCAGTTCACATTTTTTTCGTATTACTTTTGAGACCTGTGATCACTTCCGGTAGACACTGTAGGATCCTGAGATTGAGGCACTTGATTGAGTCCATGGAAGATAAAAGAAGTGTCATTAGTAAACTGGAGATGAGAGGTAAAGTTCCTTATCGGACCCCACCTTGACCCCTTCTATGAGACCTGCCTGCTCAGTGTTGCCCTCAAGTAAGCTCAGGAAAAAAGTAACTATGATTTGTGTCAAAGAGACTAAGATGGATGTCATGAAGAAAGTTGTGCTTATGGAACTAGGACTTGGTTGGCTTGAAAGATGGTCTTTCGAGGTTGTAGTGGGCAAATTGGAGGGTTGGTGATATTGTGGGATAAAGAGTTACTTGGAGTGGCGAAAGAAGAACATGACAAAGTTCTTTATTACTTTGGCTTTCATGGATAGCTTCAAAAAGAGCTCTTGGTCTTTGACTGTGGTTTATGGTCTGGTATAGGATCATGTAAAGTAGCTATTGATGAAGATCTAGTTGAAGAGTTTTAGGGTCTTTTTGCATTTTTGTCCCCGAAACACCTATTTGTAAATATTTCAAGTTTATTTTTAGCTATTTTTTACATTTTGGCTCTTAATAGGATTTAATTGAAAATAAATTTTTTACTTGTCTTTTTTTATTATTCGGCTCCCCTTTATAAGGAAGCTTGTCTATTAATGAAAGGGTTCAGTTGAAATTTTTGGAGAAAGTGGCCTTTGGCTGGTCCTGTACATAGGCGCTTGGTCCCGTAGGTACCTCCACCCCTAGGAGAGCCCAGCCCGAATCATGACCCAGATCTCAACCCGGCATTCCATGGTTTCTTTTATAGATGCAAGTAATGGTAGGAAAATATGCTTTTGGTTGGATAGATGGGCAGGTAAGTTAAAACTAGAGGATTGTGTCCCATTGATATTCAACCTCTTGATGGACAAGGCTGCCAAGGCTGCCTCTATGTGGGAAGACGAGACCATGGGTGACAAATGGTCCATGTCACTGGGAGAAATCTTAAGGAGGAAACCATTGAGTTTGCAATTATGATTGATTTTATGACGGTTTTTTTTTATGCGCCAAACCAGTAGGATAAGTGCTTGTGAACCCCTGAGGGGGGGTTCATTTTCTGGTGTAGAAATGTTGTGGTGGAACATAGTTTTGTTGGTGTGGTTTCCTCTCAAGATCAGATTGTTTTTGTAGATGTTGTGTAGAGGGAGGCTTTCCGCCAAACTCCACCTACATAATATCTTTAAGGGATCTGTGCAATGCGTTTTTTGTGGTTACCATGTGATCTTATAGATGACATTGACCACCTCTTTGGACATTGTGGTCATCACTACCCTTATGTCTGGAATATTTGTTTTAGGAGCTGGAAGTTGCAATGATAGGATTTTGAGTCAACCATTTATCTCAGACAATAGTGGAGCCCGTGGAACAATAGTCTTTCTTTATGGTGTCTTACGCTGCTAGTGGTGCTTTGGTTCATTTGGATGGTGGGGAATAAGAGAATTTTTGACGAGTATTTTGAAGACCCCTCTTCCATTCTACGACGAGCAGCTGCTTTTGTCAATGATTGGTTTTTTGCTCACTCTGGGTCCATGCCAAACTTTGCAAGTTTTTAGTGCCCGGTTATTGACATGGAAGAATTTTGTTAGGTACTTTGTGTCTCTCTAGGGTATTTCCCATTGCTTCTATCACCTTGGTAGAACGTGGAGTTGAGTGGCAGTTTTGTGTTGTATCTTTTTTTTTTTACCTTGTGCACTTTGTACTCATCTTACCCTACCTGTAGGATTATCGAACTGCTCCTTGAATACCTTCTTGATCTGAGATCTCCATATGGACCATAACATTGCTGACAACATAGATTCCACAAAAATGAATGACTGCTTTATGGGTTTCCACTGCCCTATTGCTGAATTTAGTAGTAGAATGAGGGTCATGTCAAGAGATACTCTAGCTCTTGGACATAATACGTCATATGTAATTAATCATGCCACAACGAAAGAACAAATGTATTTCTCGCATTTGAACAGCTTCAAAAGTATTTGAACTCTTCCTTCAAATTCTTTTTGAAAGAGAATGACCACTCCAAGGCATCATTATCCCAAACAGAACACCTTTGCTTTCCTATTTACCAATATTTTAAACAACAATGGATACGATAACAAGCTGCAAATGACAAGCCCAACAATCCTTCCAAAAAAAGGGTTGTTCCACCGTTCCCAACCGAGATAGCCGTAAAGGTAACGAAGCAGTCCCAAGTATGAGGAATACCTTTTTATATCCTGAAAAGTCTTCTGCAAGATTTGAAATTGCTTGCACGATTCTTATTGACCACTACCCCATATTTAGAACAAACAATCCTGCATCATAAGGAATCATTCGCTTGATTGAGCTTCCATAGTTTAGTTCAAAAAAATTTATAGTCATTTGGAAAGGAGGGTATTGCTAACAGTCAACGGGTAACAAACCAATCCACCCTTCTTACTTATTACAAACACAGTCCCATTTCACTAGATGAAGGTCTTTCCCACCCTCCTTTTTTGTCTTGTCAAAAGAAATTTGCTCTTTAGTTTTTGAGTTTGTTATGTACCACCCCAGGAATCTTGATAATAGAGAAATAATAGAGGGATATTTTTTAAGAACACTCGTTAGACAATATCCACTTAGCACCAACTGTGAGTAATTTTCCTTTTCAACTTTGCAATATTCTTTCTGCCTTCTCGATCAAAGGTTTCCAATCCCCGGGTTTGGAAATCCTATTGGACAGTGGCAAGCTTAAGTACTTTATTGGTAAGGAACTCCACAACATTTTAAAAATCCGGTGCAAACAACACCTTTGATATTCATTGACATGAATCCCAAGCAGCTCACATGTTTCCCGGTTTATCTTCAACACTGTCACAGTTTTTATCATATACAACACGATCCACAAGATGGTGTATTTTTTCATGTTTAAAGAGGAAATTGACAACGTATCATCTGCCAACTGAAGATGTGTGATATGTACCAACCTCGACTCCCTCAATTAACCCTTCTTGCTTGTCCTTTATCCACATATAACTCAAAACATGTCCACTAGGACAAGGAGTGATAAAATAGGAGAGGTAAAATACGATCATCTTACCTGAAATCTCTAGAACTTCCAAAGAAACCAAATGAACTACCATTTTATTGAAATAGGTAAAACCACATATAATTGATTACAAAAAAGGATGATAAATAATTGATGCCCATTGAGAACTTCACCGTATTAATGCAATGTTTTACCCATTTCATCTATCTGTGCTTGGAACCCATCAATTGTAACACATTCCAATTTACCATGTAGTATTGATGGGGACATTTTTTTTGATATTTTGGGTTTTTCTTTTATTTTTGTGTCCATGCGAGGACAAGTCTGTAAATAGGGTACTTATGGGTCTTTTCTTTAATTTTCCCACTCCTTTATAAGGAGGGTCGATGTACAGAGTTCAAAGAGGAATAGAATCAATTTTTGGAGCTTCGGCTGTTTTCTCCCGCGCAGGGGGCTGCGGCCCCGTCTTCTTCCCCTGTCTCTCCCGATCGGCCAGGGAGGGCCTTCACCTTCCATCCTCCAAGTCCGGCAGGTAGTCGATCCTACTCTTTCTCCTCATCCTCCGGCCTCCGCGCCGTTCGTCCAACCTTCCCTTCTCCGGTTCTTTCGTCATCGATAGTAGCCTCCGCAGTCAACACCAGCATCCGCTTCATCTTCTTCCTCCACCCTCATCTGGATGCGGACGAAGGGCCACGAGGGAGCTCGGGAGGGATAGAACCGGCGATCCCCGGATCTGCTCCCCCCTTCGTACAGGTTCCTCCGACGGCGACGGTTCCTGTGGGATCTCCTTCAGGCGGCGCAGATCCCCGACAGAGGAGAAGAAGAAGGGAACGAGAAGAGAGAGAGCCGGAGGACGATTCCGGCATCCCACCATCGCGAGGACGATAGGTGGTCGTCGCGGTCACTTTGCGGCGGCAGCACCCGGACGATGGCGTCGCGAACGAGCGGCGAGGACGTCGCGAGCCGCCCTCGGCGTTTTGTCGCGGCCCGCAACTTCGCGGGACGGCCGCGATGCCGCCACGACGTCAAGACGATGACGGCGTGGAGACGGCCACGCGACCACCACGACGGCATCCAGGAGGCTGCCACGACCCCCCCGCGGGGTACGCTTGCGCCCGCGAGCGCGGACGACGTCCGCGGCCGGTCCGCGCGGCTCGCTCGGCCGGTCCGCGGCCCAGACCGGCCAACCGGCCGGTTTGACCGGATCTAGACCCGGTTCAGTCCGGTTCAGCCCGGTTCAGGGTCTGAACCGGCCGGTTCAGCCCCGTTCAGGGCGTTCTGAGCCGGTTTTGACCGGTTCAGACCATCTCGAGACCGGTTCGGGCCTGTTTCGACCGGTTCGAGGCCGGTTTACTTCATTTTGGTCTCGTTTAGGTGCTTTAGCGGCGGTTAGCGCCGGTTTATTTCGTTTTCGGTCGGTTTAGCCCGGTCTAGCCGGTTTGTCCCGCATCAAGTATACTTCTTCAAAATCCAGCTTAAGCAACGTGCACTCCCTTTTTTTCTTGGTGGTCATGAATATATTTGTAAACAGTCATAAAGTTATTAAGAATATATCTTCCATGAATGAAAACTGACTGAGCTAGGCTTACTATCTTTATAAATGTGCTTAATATATTTGCTAGTACTTTTGTAATAATTTTATAAATACAGTTGAGAAGATTAATGGGCCTGAGGTCTCTAATATCGGTAACACATTTTTACTTAGGGAACAAAACTAAGGAATATGAGTTGAACAATTTGATACACCCTGGAAAACCCTCAAACTCTTTGCCATTGCCATGAAGTCAGCTTTGATGATCTGCCAACTATTCTAGTAAAATTATGTAGAGAAGCCATGGGAATGCATCAACAAGGGACGCAGCTTCATCCTCAAACAATTGTCTTTGCACAAACAACTTCAATATCAGTCTCCAATTGCCATCATTGATCATCCCTAAACAAATTCTCATAAAAGTTGGCTGCTGCCTGACCTATTTGATTTGTACCTTCCTTCTGGTAAACTTTTACAGTCAAAAATCTCCTCTTCTGAAAATGCACCAGCATTCCAACAATTTTCTCTGCACAAACAAGTTCAATAATGGTCTGCAATTACCATCATTGATCATTTGGATGATTCATCCTTAAACAAATTCTCATGAAAGTTGGCCGCTGCCTGACCTATTTGATTTGTACCTTCGTTCCGGTAACCTTTACAGTCAAACTGTGAATTGTGTTCATTTTGCTCTCGATTGATGTTTGTGTATGAAAAAATTTAGATTTTTTGTTTCCCTCCTTTGACCATAGTTCTTTTGATCTCTGTTTCTTTTTTATTTCTTCTCTCAGTTTCCACTGGTTGTATTTAAATTTTGCAGCCAACCATTAATGGTAATCTGATTGAAGATGATGTATGAATCTTTAGAGGCATTCTTAGTTGTTACCGCAATTCATTTAGAGAGGATATTTAGAGACCATCCATTCACAATTTTTCAATGATTTTAATTAGTAGAGGACAACTTGCAACTTACTTAGAACGTTACATTTGATGAAGTGTATTCGAAAGGGGAGTAAATAAATTGCCATGGTCGATTTCTACACATCGTATCAACCATTCTAAGAGAAGAAAAGTCAATCTGTGATTGGCTCCGATTGGTGCTTCAAAAAGTTGAAAAGAAATCTAGATAAAGAATTGATCCGAATTGATCTCCAGTGAATTTGTGGGCCATATTTGATGATTTTCTACACTCCTGGTAGCTGAGGGTGTCAGCTGCCATTTGAACCTCTCTGTGATTTGCATTGGGCTTACAAACACCAATATGAGCTGGATCTGGCAACTATACCAGCCCGATCTGAGTATCAAGTGGGGAAGGTGTAGGAGGCGACATGCCCATTTGTTGTTGAGTTTGGATCAGCTCGATTTGGCCGATTTGAGCATGATCCTGGCGAAAATTGACATTGGGATTAAGCTCCCCCTTGGATCAATTGATGGATTTTGCAAACCGTATGGGTTTTCTCTTAGATTTTTCCTTTGGTTTTGACAAATTATGGAGATGTACTTGGTTTCAGCAATTTAGGCTATCTATAAGACTACCCACAACTCATCAAGTACTTCAATACAATTTATGTTATATGAATATCTAGAAGGAACTAGACATTGGAAATCGGAGACTATTGGCCTATTAATTTACTCAATGGAGTTTATAAAATTTTTACAAAAGAATTGTCAAATAGGGATCGATTGGTGATCAACAATCTAGTTGATGAATCACAACCCTCCTTCTTGAAGGAGATGATGATTGGTGACAACTTCATGAAGGTTCAAGGGACTATTAAAGGGGCAGGAAAAAGATAGGGATTGTGAGGTTGGATAAAATCAACTGATATTGTCTCTACAAAGTGCTTGGTCTTAAAGGCTTTGATGTTAAATGGTTACAATGAATAACCTGTACCTGTCTTGAAATGCCTGAGTTCTTCATTTTGGTCAAGGACGGTTGGTTGGTGTGAAACCTCATTTATAACATAAAAAATACTTAAAAAATATACTTGTATAAAGATTTATTTGATTTACATTCATTTGGTAAAAAATTTTTATTGTCTTTGGCTAACATGAAAACACATGTTTCATAGGGATACTAGTCAAAATACATGTTATACATAAAAGATATAGATATATCGAGGTTTGGGGTTCACTAAAATATGTCTTTGGTCCTCTCTCTGTTCGAAGGTGTGAATTGTTGACGTTAATTACATCGAGATATTTGAAATTTCTTGATTAACCGTTGTAGTAACTCATAACAATGTGAACATACATCCATAAAACACAAACACATGTGGGACCCCATAAACTTAATGGAATGCAAAGTTAGTGTATTAAGGTGGCGTTTGATAATATGAGATCTAACATCTTAGATCTGAGATTCACTTTTTACATTTTAATACGTTATATGAATATCTAAAATCTTAACTATTATGGGGTGTTTGGTTGCATGATAATGGAAGTTTTTGTTTTAATTTTTAAAAATTATAAAAAAACTTGTTAAAAGAGGTGTTTGGTAACCATGACAATTTTATGTTTTAAAACTGATTTTCTTCTTAAACAAAAAAAGAAAGTCTCACCTCTTTCTTTTTTCTTGTGGTCCCCCACTTTGTTTGCTCATATGTGGTAGTTACTCTTTTTTGTAATCACATCCCTCCAAACATGATAATTTTATGTCATGAGTTGCTTCACTTTTTATTTTAATATAATTTTTTATCATGAAAGTGTACAAAAAATTATCATGCAACCAATCACCCCATTAAGATTGTTGGATAGATTTACAACTAGTATCTGAATCTAAATATATTAAAATTATTTAATAATCAGCAACTAACCTTTGAAACTAAAATTAAATATATTAAATATTATTTGATAATCAAAGACTAGTATTTCATTATAAATTAATTAAATTAAATATGATTTGATAATCATGAAATAACATTCAAATAAAAAATTAAAACTATTAAGTATTATTTGATACCACAAAATAACATATGAACATTTCATTTTGAAATTCTGATCTCTCTTTTCAAAACATTATGCAGTGTGGTATGTGTTTCTTGAATTATTATTTTAAACATATTTGTAAAAAATATTAATAATAAACATATTGAATTAATAAATATAGATAAGAAAAAATATGCATATCTATTATTCAGAATATTAACAGTAAACATAAAATAAATAAAATGTAGAAAATAAAAGCATATATGTTTATCTTATGAAATTAATTAATAAAATTATTTTTATGATTTTAAGGAATCTGAAATATATTTAATTTGTATGAAAACTCTGATCTTAAAGTATAATATAGAGTTATAGACAGTGACAAAAGAAATCAAAGATGACTTCTAGTTGTTTTGAATAATCTCATAGCCACTTCTTGCTTTCAACATCATTAAACGTGGAGATTAAGCCTGCAACTGCCATCTTGTTTACTGTGTGAACCTCTTTTTTCTGCGTCTGTTCTTTAGAAAGAAAGACATCTCCGGACTTTTCTAGGAAAATATGTGATATCCTAAAAATATTAGGTAGTCCGGTGATAGTTTAAAAATATTAGAACCGAGGTTCGGGTTCTTTGAAAATTTCGTTTTTGACCCTTCTCCGCCGGATGGTGCGAGTATCCGGCGTTAACTTACATCGAGCAACGGCTCGAACGCCTTTGATTAACCGTCGCGGCAACCTGTTTTCGGAGATATGCACATCCACAACATAAAGTAAAGAACTCAAAAGGGCAGCGGCCTTTTGGGTCCGATCAGATGCAAACCGATTTGTTCGGGTTTGTTTTATTTGTCATTTTTTGGATGACTTTGATTCTTTCTGATTTTTGAGCTTCCTCTGCTTTAAATTCGATCAAAATCTGATTTTGTTTGTTCAAGGACTGGTTTGGGATTTCACCGGGCCACAAAGGGGTCGGAGTGAATGGATTAAGATGGGCCGAGATGGGCCTGGACAGAGGGCTGGTTTGGAACCGTCTCTAGGACCTGAACGTGGGCTGAGCAAGGGCAGCGTCGGATCTGCTTAGGGGTCTGTTCAGATGACTTTGAATAGACCGGTCGGGGACTTGCTTGAGATGTCCTGGATAGGTTGAAACCGGGTCACAAGGGGACTGGTTTTAGGCTCTGGACAAGGACCTGCTGATGGGCCAGAATACGGGCCTGTTTGGGATGTCCTAGGTGGGCTGAAACCGAGTCACAAAGGGACTGGTTTTAAGCTCTGGACATATGCCTGCAAATGGGCTGATATGGGCCTATTTGGAGGTCTGCTAGATGGGCTGCTCATGAGCCTGAAAATGGGTCGCTTGAAGACCTGTTCTAGACCGGCTTTAGGTAAGCTTCGGAGGGGTGGACCATAGGCCTGCAAGTGGGCCGGTTGGGGGCCTGTTTGGCGGTTGGCTGAATGGGCCACAAAGGGGCCTGTTCAGGAGGTCCTTGATGGACTGAAAACTGGGTCGCAAAGGGGACTGTTTTTGGGCTCTGGGCATAGGCCTGCAAATGGGCCGGTTTGGGCCAGACAGAAAGGGCTGATCGCAGGCAGGATTTGGGCTAGATTTGTGCCTGGCGCATGGGTTCAGATTGGGTCTGAAAAGGGGGCAGCAAGTAGGCCGAACAGGGTGCTGTTCATGGGCCTGGACTGAAGTCTGCACAGGTGGTTTCAGGTGGGCAGCCATGGGCCTAGACAGGGTTTGCAGTGGGCTGGTTATTGGGCCGAACAGGGTTTGCAGCAGGCTATCAGGAAGCTGAGGCAGTGAAATCCCATTTCAGACCTGCATTACTTTATTTTTTGTTTGTAAAAGAGTTTTGCTCATTTGATTTTGGTGGTTTGCATCTGATCGGGCACATTGGGCTGCCAATCGGTGCCCACTTCACGCATCGAATTGATTTTGAACTTTGTTTCATTGAAATATGAGTAAGGTACATCGGTGTACAACATAGTTGGTCCTTCCCCCAATATAGGTTCATCCCCACTACTTGGGAAAAATTTCGGCATTACAACGGTATACCGGCTATTTTCCAACTTAGTGAAAATTTACCCATCCAAAATAGCTAGCCTTAGCTTAGCCATATTGGGGGAAGGAACCGATGGCTACGGGAGCATGCCCGCGCCACCGTCCGGATCGACATCCCGGGGCGGACCCGGGGGGAGTCGTCCATTTCTTTTTAGTTTTATTTCTGTTTTTGTTATTTTTTAAAAGGGCACTTGGGCCGGTCTTGAGTTCCATCGGCGTTCAAAGCCGGTCTTCAATCTTCATGGGCCCACTGGGCCTGTCTTGTGCTGCTTTTTGGGCCGGAAGGGCCTGTTGGGAAGCTGCTGCTCTGCTGGCCCTGCTTGGCTGGACCGGCTTGGAAGGCCACCCGGCTATGCCCTTGGCCCGTCGGACGGTTTCCAAGGGGTGCCGGGCCGTCACCTTCAAGCCGGCCCACTTCCGGCTGCTGTCCTCCTGTTTGGAGCTTCCGGGACTGCTGTCCTCTCAGTAGGCCACAATGGGGCTGTTTTGGTTTGGGTTTAGGTGGGCCGGAATGGGCCTGCACAAAGGGCTATTTTGGAGATCAGATTTGGGACCGGCTTTGGGGTCTGGTTTGGTGACCGAACAGGACCTGGTTGAGGTCTGTTTAATGGGCCACAAGGAGGGCCAGGACAGCAGGCTGAAAGAAGGCCGATTGGGGACCTGTTTCTGGGCCTGGATTGGGGGTACCTGCAGGTGGTCTAAGCCAGGTCGGGAGGGGACCGAATATGGGCTTATAACCTGGGCCTGCAGGTAGGCGGTTATGGGTCTGGGTAGAGACCAGGGAATGGGCCGGTTATGGACCTGAACAGAGGTCAGGTTATGGGCCTGCAATAGAGAATTTTCTCCTGCTGTGGGGGGAGTGTTCGGCTGGGCCAAGTGGGCCTGCAGGTGGCCAAAAATGGGCTACATGAGAGGCCAGATTTCTGGGCTTGGGAAGGGGTGTTCGGTTGGCCTGAAATAGGCCTGCGCAAAGGGGCTTTTAGGGGCCTGGTTTAGGGTCCGAACATGGGCTATACAGGCTGATCCCTACAGGCCTACGAAGGGCAGGAGATGGGCCTGGAATAAGCAAAAAGAAGGCCGATTCAAGGGGCTGTATGGGCGCACCCAGCAGTTCTCTTTACCTTTCTTTTTCTTTCCTTCTTCTCCTCCCCCCCGTCTGGCGGCAGCAGCAGGTGCAGTGGGCAGGTGCAGCAGGTGCAGCAGTAGCAGGGGGCAGGGCGCAAGGCAGCAGTCTCCCCTCTTTCTCCTAGCAGTAGGTGCAGGCGCAGGTGCAATTTGGCAGCCTCCCGGCGTCTGAAGCAGCCCCCCTCCTGGCTGGTGCGCCCCCCTCTTTTTATAGAGGGTGGAGGGGGAGGTGAAGAGCCAGCAGGTGGCTGTACGTGGATGCCTCTTGGCCTCCCCCATGCAGTTATTGCATTAAACTAACTTTATTGATTGGCTGTCCCTTGATCTCCCCCTGGCCTCTTCGGTTTCCCCCCTCCATAAATTGACTAATGAATTGGCTGGGGTGGCTGCATGGTGCGTACAGGGGTGCTGAGGTGGCAGGTGGGTGCGGCTGGGCCTGCTGATGTGGCAGGTGGGGGCCAGTGTGGCATGTTCACACTAGACTGCAAGTGAGCTGGCATATGGGCTGCGCACAGGCCTTTTGGCATGGGTTAATTGGGCTGGCTGGGGGACTGCGCACAGGCCTTTTTTTGGCATGGAATTGGGCTGGCTGGGGGGGACTGCGCACAGGCCTTTTTTTGGCATGGAATTTGGGCTGGCTGGGGGGCTGCGCACAGGCCTTTTTGGCATGGAATTTGGCCCAATTCTAGGATGGGATGATGGACTTCTTATAGGGCCTATGTGGGCTCCTGATTGGGCTTGTTTTGGCCAAAATGTGGGCTGTCCGGTCTGCTCTTGGGCCTGCCCATTTGTCTCTCTTTTTCTTTTGCGAGAGAAAAAAAAAATGGATGCCAACATTTACATATAACCAAAAGGTGAGAGTGACTGCCGGGGCCACGTTTCTATTCAGCGCTAAGTGGCTATCAGCCCACTTAACCATTCAGACGTTGACCATCATATTTATTCCCATTCAGATCTTAAAATAGCAGAATTATCAAATGCTCTGGAAGATTCAAAGTCTGACCGAGTCAGGCTTAAGACCCTCTTAAGTGCAAACAAATGGGGCCTAAGTTTGATTTAAATTTGATTATGACTTAATGATGATGTATTTTAAGATTCCAACATCTTAAGATCATATGCCTTAATGGATTCTTAAATATTTTACATATTTGATATGAGTTTAACTCTTTTAATTCAAGGTCTTATTATTAAGGCATATTTTGAATTATTAGAATTAATTTGGATCACAGGTCAAAATGACATGATTTGGAATTTTGGATCATCCTCTATTATTTTTTTCTTAGCATATCGAGAAATTCAGAGACATAGATCCTAATGATGGACTCTACAATCGTTGCCCAATACTTGATAAACAATCATTCTGCAGGTTGGGCAGGATGTTGACTGACCCTTGTTGTTGAGGTGGAGTACTATCTGCTGTGTATGTGTGCGCGTATGCATGGGCGTGTGCACATTCTAATCACCATACTGAAGGAAATGTACATTAGAAAATCCATAATATCACCAGGTCAGATGTCATACTTAACACAAGATTTTAATGCTGTTATGGGAAGGAAGAACAGGTTTCCTCTTGAATTGAAGAAAAAAGGAACTTTGTTGCTTCTTTAATGTTTACCAATTTTTATAGGAAAAATCAATTTTCTGTATTAACTATTGTGCTTTACATTCAAGTAAAGAAACAACGACATGAACTTTAGACATAATATCCTACTTGTTGGTCTTTCAACTAAAGATGTTGTAACCTAGTTAGGTTGTGTGGTTTTAGATATTGTTGAATTTAAATGTCAAAGTTAATGTTAATAAGGTTAATGGTTCACTTACTGTGAGATACTGGTAAGTTAGAGATTTGGGAAGCTCTACAGGATATAGATGTTCATTTGTCATCAATGTTGCTATGTATTCCTCATAATTGGTGGATGACCTAACAATTAATGTCATTTTTGCTGTCCTATTGGGCTTTATACATTGTTACTACCTGGATTTAGTAAATTTGGTATTTATTTAGATCTCACGGCCATCTTAATGTGGGAAATTTCACTTATCTTTTATGCTGAAAACAGTTGCTTTGCTGTTTCATCTGTTAACGAGAATCATCTTTATACATCTCCTGAACTTGTTTAGTAGCATTTGCATGACAGGATAAATTATCTACACCTTCATCTGAAGGTAGATATAGTAGAGAGGAGAGAAGTTCCTCAGAGCAAGCAGAAACTTTTCAACAGAGAGATCAAAGACATCAGCCTTTCAGTCCTGGGAGAATGTTTCTTGACAAGTCCAAGGGGAGCAATAATGAAGAACCTAGCGAAGTATTATGGATTGGTTTTCCAGCACACTTAAACGTTGACAAGATTACTTTGGAACGGGCCTTCTCTCCATTTGGTGAGATAGGGAAGATTACAACATTTCCAGGTCGAAGTTATGCCTTTGTGAGATTTAGGAGCACGGCTGCTGCCTGCTTAGCTAAAGAAGCTCTTCAGGGAAGGCTTTTTAACAACCCACGAGTCAGCATTTGTTTTGCAAAGAGTGATACTGGCTTGTCTGATCATGGAAAGGGCTTGAATAACCCTAAAGCTGATAGCTATGGACCTAACCGATCCACTGGCATACTTCAGCGGGATAGAAAATTTGAAACTTCCGTTGCAGACCTCTCTATCTTTCCAACTACATCATTTCTTGAGTCTAAAAGAACACATGGAGATGGTGAGGCCGTAGGGTTTGCAAGGCGTACACCCGAAGAATTGAGTACAGGTCCTCGACCAACTATTCATTCCTTTGAATATCCAAGGTATGAAGGCTTGGGTTCTGAGAGAAGGATGGTTGAAGATCATTTTGAACATCATGTTAGTCCCACCATGGAGAAAGGTGTATTTCATCATGATTTCTCCAATGAAAGACCTCGAAGGGGTCTTTTTGAAGATTCTCAGGATCTAGATCATGGTGCCCTACATATGGCAAAGAAAATAAAGATGGGTTCATTTCATGAGAGAGAACTTCCTGATTATCCTTTTTCAGACTTCGAAAAAGAAAGACAACATATTGGTCCACGGACTATCATGCCCAATTTGCCAGAACGTCAGATGTACAACAAGAGTCTAGAATCAGATTTTGGCAACAAAGATGTTCCAGGTTCTTCAAATAATTTATCTTATTTAAATGTGGAGTGTAACAATCCATGGAAGAACTCTGATGGGTTCGTTCCAAGTTCAGCTTCATTGCATACAAAGGTTAAGCATGACAATCATATTAAATTTACTCCTGAACCCCAACCATTCCCATTTGAAGAATGGAAATGGGAGGGGACTATAGCTAAGGGAGGAACCCCAATCTGCCGTGCTCGTTGCTTCCCTGTGGGAAAGGCCCTGGATTTTGTCCTGTAAGTCATCTTAGTTGTCTGCTGCAAGAATCCTCTTTTGTCTGCTTTAATCAATTTTCTGGTTTGTTTGTCATAATTTTCTTTTTCAATAACATCACCTTGCCCACCACCATTTACCCAACCATCACTCTGGACTAGTGAATTTCATTTTGGGCACTTCTAGATATTATTGATAATGCTCAGATGAGATGTCAATTTAAAGTTTCCATTATTGCGGCACCAGGAAAAATGGGTTTTTGTGTAAGAATTAATTTGAAGAGTGGCTATTAGTTTCTTTCTTTTGCATGATCTGACTCTGCACTTGGATTACAGGCCCGAGTTTTTGGATTGCACTGCCAGGACAGGCCTTGATATGCTTGCAAGACATTTCTATCAAGCATCTAGTTCGTGGGTAGTGTTCTTTGTTCCAGAAAGTGATTCAGATATTGCTTTCTACAATGAATTCATGCACTATCTGGGAGAAAAGCATCGTGCAGCAGTTGCTAAGTTGGGGGAGAAAACTACCTTGTTTCTTGTGCCACCATCAGACTTCTCTGAGAGAGTTCTCAAGGTACCAGGGAAAGTGAGTATCTCTGGGGTCATATTGAGGTTCCAGCAACCCAGCCCCGATGTCAATTCCGGTCAACGTCCCATTGAGACGATTGACTCAAATGTTTCACTTTTACGCCAATTGGATAGCCATAGAGATCTTGGTGATGATAAGTTGCACAAAATGCCCATCTTATCTGATATGAGATCATCCAACAAAGTATTGGATTATTTTCCTTCGTCAGACAATTTTGCTCCTGCATTTTCATCACTGCAGAAGACTTCTGTCGGTCTTTCTTATTCTGGATCTCTTCCACCATTGGAAAAGGAACCTGATTCTCATGGAGAAAAAACATTTGAAGTTATTCAGCAACAAAACTCTAGAGGTTCACCTAGTTGGTCCCCACCTCATGTGCATGTTCCGAGTTCTGGCTTCCGGACGCTATCATCCACATCCTCAGGTGTTGCTACTTCAATTTCTCATTCATCCAAAAGTCCCGTTGAAGAACCTTCAGATCTTTTAACACCTAGAAGATTTATGGCAGAAAATGACAGCAAGTTTCCCCAGTCTTCCGGGACTAAAGCACAGCATCCATCTACTACACATCTTCCTCCACTGCAACCTGAGCATTTTGCACAGCTTGCAGCTTTTCTAGGTCAACAGAGACAACCAGGAACCGATCTTCCTGTAGTGTCATCTGGAAATCAGAAACAATCGACTTCAGCACTCAAACCTAACATACATGACCATGCTGCTACTGCATCTTCCGACATTGCTCCTCAGCTTAGTCAAGTTCAACAATTATTGCAGCAAACTTCCAGTCTACCTGCAACTTCAGAGAGGGGGAAGATCGAGCAACAGAGCAACCATCAAATGCAGAACAGTGCTAGGGAGGATAATGAAACTGATCCCCAGAAACGACTCCAAGCAACTCTGCAGCTTGCTGCAGCCCTTCTTCAGCAAATTCAGCAACAATCAAAGACTGATAATTGAGAGTTGCTTTATGGCACCCTTCCACCAGAACGGGGATGTGAGCTGTTCTCCTCCGTGCTTCTTGTACTTCATTCCATGCTCTGTAAGTTTCTAGTTCCTACTGTATTTCAACTCAAGGCTCGCGTTAACTTCGTATTATTTCTGCTGCGTCAGCGAACAGAAATTGGACGTTATATCGCACACCAGCGTGGTATTTTGTGCAATTCTTTTCCTTAGTTATACTCCACTTTTCTTCGTTGTTCAGTTGCCAGCTGGAATTTAATCTGACGGGGGGTTGTCGAGGTCCTCAATGTTTTATCAGGTTCCTTATATGCTAAACAAAACGAAGAGATTGCCCGTTCTCTAAGCTGGTAAAATTACTAAATTCCTTAACGCTTTATATTTGTGTATATATGTATGTTACTATGGTAGTTTTATCGTTTTGTAAAAGCAAACGATCAATGCTTCTTGCTTGCCACTGTTTAGATAGAACAGAACTCAGCTTGTCAAACATTTATGCAAATCATTGTTAACTTGGCCGAACACCACCTGCCACTTGTGAACTGGTACCTGTTGCTCAAAGAGCTGTCCATTTTTTTGTGACAATAATTCTTTGTGCTGCGATCTGCTATCTGAAAATGCGGTTGACTACATGAAATTCAGTAATTTTTCTTTTACAAGTTTCTAGTCTCGTGGAGATTACATGTGGTCGTTTTGACCGCTGTGTTAGAGAACAGCAGAAACCGTTAAAAAGTTCGATGGATGCAAGAAACACTCGTATGCTCGGTTGAGCACGAAGTGGCATCTTTTCTCCAGAAGCAATGGTCATCCCTTGGCATGCCTCTGTTCTCTTCGTGTGGTCCGCCGTTTTTTTTAGTTATATCCACTCTTTTTGTTATCAAAACATACAACTTACATGCAAGAGCGGTACTAAGACACAACAGATGTATTTCTTTTGCAAAACATAAAATGTATGCCAATCACCGTTCTGGAGATCAAGACAGAGCCGCGTCGGCTTTCTACGTTCGGACTGGATCGACATTCCTCCGATAAGGTTTCGGAAGATGGCCGAAGCCCCACACCCCATTCCCGACACGTTACGACCAGGTGGCGACATCTGCATTGATTAACCGAGATGCCAGCACTCTCCAACCGACGGTGCTTGAGGGGTGTCAATGGGCTGGGCCCGGCCCGGCCCGCAGCTGGCCCAACAAAGCCCGCTCCAATATATAATGGGCCGGCCCGGCCCGTATTACATTTCGGCCCGACCCGGCCCGACCCAGAAAAAATATAAGTTTGGCCCGGCCCGACCCGGCCCGGCCCGTTCTTTTTAACTTATTATAAGATATATTTTATATTTTTAAAATTTTTAAATATCAATCCAAAAAACTTTAATAACTTCTATGATCTTACCAAAATCTTCATATGACATACAAAATTAAAACTAAGATTCTTTTTTGAAATATTAAAGTATGACCGGTTTGACAAAAAAATTCGAAACATGATTAAAATAAGAATAGTAGATACATCGTACGTATTCATAATTTTTTAATTTATAATAAAATATATAGATTTAACTATATCACTTAATTTTTCTAATATATAATAAAATACATATCATATTTTTAAAACTTTTAAACATCAAACCAACTATTAAAGAAATATTTTGAATCTATAAATAAAAATAGATAAACATACCGTTTAACACCCAAATAATCATATATATGAATATATTTTATTATTTTAAAATATTACCTTTTTTTTAAATTTCCTTGATAGTTTACATTCAGACCTATGTATACCCGCATACGTATCTTGTTCAGACCTGTGCACGCAAAAAGTTTCATAAAAATAAAATAAAAGATTTTTGCATGTCTAGCGAACCAACGGACGGCCACCGCCGGGCGCTGGACAATGTTGCAGAACAAGGCCCTCGAGTCTGCTTTCTCGGCCCGAGCAACGTGAGTGGACTCGATTCTTTGCCCCGGAACAAGGCCCAGGGCTGGCCCGGCCCGAGGGCCCACGGGCCAACCCGGTCCATTGCCAGCCCTACTTGCGGGTGCAAACGAACCAATTCTCTCCTCTCCACAATAGCACTGATGTTTGGTTATGTGACATTTTTTTTATATTTTTTCGATATAAAATTATATTAAAATAAAATATAAGTTAACTATCACATTTGGGAAAGATGTAAGTGTGTATCATATATTAGCAAAGAGAGATCACAAGATAGAAAAATAGATGAGGTTTTTTTTTGATTCAAGGATTTGTTTTAAAATATAAAATGCAACAGTGATCAATCATCTATTTTAATAAATTTGTTACGAAAATATAAATTTATAATACGAACTTAATTCGTCGCACAATCTAATAGTCTCCTAAACTTTGGCTAGATAAACATTTGAAAACAGTTATTTTTTTAAGTTAAACGAATAAGTTCGAATAAAACATAAAATTCTCTCGACTCGATAAGAATATGAGTAACTCAAATAAATATTTAGTTAAATATTTATTTTATAAATATTAATAATTATATATTATCACTTGAATATATAAAATAAATTGAAAAACATTGATTTGAGTGTAACATTAATTCAAAAATTTTAAATGAGTTAACATTAGTCTCACAAATAATTTAAATTAATTTTAAGTTTTATAAAAAAAATTTTATTTCAAGTTTTAACTTGGATGTGATCTCAACTTTGAGCCGGGTTCAAGTGTGATTCGTTTGATTAACGAGTTAAATTGGTTTCTTATGTTCTCTTCTAACGTGTGGTCGTTCTTTGACGTGCAGAGGTGGCATCACTCTTTGTCATCGCCCCCTGTCAATATTCACTAGCCGACACTATCCCTACACTCTTCAAAATAAAATTATATTAATTTCGATATTAATATTTTTATAAGATAGAGTATAAGTAACAAAATTAATTAATTGTACACTTGTATCGCATAATATATTTTGTTTGCGGTACACATTTTAAAATTGATATTATTAGTCGAACATCACCTGATAATTAATATTAATATCATCTTCAAAATTAATGATGACCGAGGTGTCGGCCGGCCTCGGCCAAGCAAACCTTCTGACATGTTCTATTTCCACTACCTCTCTCAACAATTTCGACTCAAGGCACACAAAAATATTCTTAGGCGGAACAATGTAGGGCTTTCAGTAGTAAAAATATATATGGACACCTAGATTACCAAATATTAAATATTCAAATGCATCCTGTCATGAAAAATGCCAGAGTTGTACATAACTGTCATAATATTCAAATTGCGAATTATTCTAGACATGCTCCCTTCTCTCCAAAAGCATAAGCATGTGTTTATCTCTTTCGGATGGTCGTCGTTTTACCAAAATTTTAACAATTTAATCCTGCAAATGTCAATCTGATCGTAGAAGTGTAGCTAATGCCTTGTTGGTGGCTCTTTTTTTTTGCGCAAATGCACACTAGGTCCGTTTTAAGGGAACCACTTTACCACTAGGTCCGTTTTCAAAAACACCTTTTCATTAGGTCCGTTTTTTCAAAATATCGTCACACCCACTCCAATTTGGATTTGAAATGTCGTTTTTACCCTGGCGGTAGTGCCCCCGCCGGCCCCCCTCCCCCGCAGCGACGCTCTCCACCCGGCGGTGCTCCCCCCGCGGAACCCCCCCCCCCCCGGCGCTCCCCCGCCCGCGGAGCCCCGGCGGCATCCCCCCCCCCCCGCAGCGCTCCCCCGGGCCGGCGAGGCTCCCCCCGCGGCGCTCCCCCGCCCACGGAGCCCCCCCCGGCGCAAGGCTCCCCCGCGGCGCTCCCCCGCTGCGGAGCCCCCGGCGGCGCTCCCCCGCCCGCGGAACCCCCCCCCCCCACGGCGCTCCCCTCCCCACCCGGCGAGGCTCCCCCCCGCGGCGCTCCCCCCGGCGAGGCTCCTCCTCGTCGCCGACGCCATCGGCACCACCATCGCTGCGGGAAGGGCAAAATGGGGATATGGGGACAATCGCTGGGCAAAACGGACCAAATGGTAATATTATGTGTTGTCAACGGATTAAATGGGATGAAAAAGTGGTGAACGGAGTTTTTGGTAAACCGATTTTCTTAAATGGACCTGGCGGTAATTTTCTCTTTTTTTTGAAAAAAAAGAACCGAAGAAATGTTTTTACCACGTGAAATGGTGAATGAAAAATATCTATTCTTCTTAACTTTTTTTTCTTAAAAAATGCATGAATATGGTTTCACCGATATGGTTGGTTTAATTTAGAATATTCCCCTAACAACTATCCAGAAAACACTATTTTTAGAAATAACAGGGCAGTAACCGAGAGCCAGCCAGCTCTCTCTGGTGCTGGTACGGGTTTTGTCCGGCTGCAGCTGGCTGTGAAAGTGAAATGGTAAGGAAACACCATCACTCGTCACTCCCCTCCTCTACCTCTCTCTCTACAGGAATCGCCTCCCTATAAATGGCCGCGTATTCCCCTTGATTCTTCCACTAGGAACCTTTCTCATCGGCTCTCCTCTTCTGCAGTAGGGCACGGCGAGTCGTCGACGGTGGTGGAGCTGCGGGGAAGACGGCATCTCCTCGGTATACGAGGGCATCCTACCGCGAATCTGGCTTCCGGTCGGAGAGAGATGACGCCGGAAAACGGCAGCTACATGGCCTACTCGCCGTCCCCGTCCGCCCCTCACTCCCCTCATATCTCCGGCATCCGCTCTGCGGCCAGCGCGCTGGTCGAGCAGGATAAGTACGACCGCTCTTTCGTCTGTGATTTAAAATCCAGTGAAGTCTTGCTTGTTTTGCGACCGAGAGGAGAATAATCAGTATGTGTGAAGAATTTCGGGTGATTCCGTGGTTGGATCGGTCCGGATAATCCGATCTTTCCGTTGATTGTCGTGTAATGCGCGTCCGCTTCCTGATTACTGAGGTTTTCACCGATTGCTGTCTCCTGAAGCCAGATCTTCGTATGGATGCCTAGGTCTTTCGTTAATTGGGCATCGCGAGTCAACTGCAGCAGTTCATCCGCTTGTTGCCAATCGGGATCCGTGAATGGGTTTACGATTACTTGTACTGGGGAGTGTCGGTGCTAATGTTGACATCCTCTTTGGCGAGGGAGAGAGGGAGGAGACTTGGTATTTTGGCTCTTATTAGATGCTTTTTGTTTATTGTTCTCATCGAGGTCCTTTTCCTGCTGCTTATGACTGTTTTTGTGTAAAAGCTTTATTTCTCATTTCACGATTGGAAGATGTAGTATCCATGGTGATGGCTGAATCGCATCTATATAGGTATTTATCCCTGCTGGTTGCAGAACGTCACAAGCTCAGCCCCTTTATGGCAGTGCTGCCACATTGCTACCGACTGCTTAACCAGGGTAAGATAGTCATCGGATGCTTGTTTTACATTTCTGGTTTAGAAGTGCTTTTAATGTGTCCGCCATAATGCTTTTGGTGACTCTCACCTCTGCCTTTTGGATGCTTAGTGCTGTGCAGCCACTTTTACCGATTTATTTCTTAAGAAACATTTTTTCTCGAGCCATTTTATTGTCGCTTCTTTTTGTTTTTCTTTTCTGATTTTTCTTAGATTTCAGAATACAGACTTTGTTGCCATAGTCATGGAAATACCTTTCCAGCGAAGTAGTTTCAAACACTGGACTTGTGTTCTATACTACTTGGTGTTGGGTATAGTAACATAGTTACTTGGCATCGACTATTCCATTGAACTGCAGACTCCCATTAGTGGAAGGATTATGACAATGATGTCTTCCATACTATTTTATCCAGCAGCTCTATTAGATATTAGTAGTGTGACATGACAGATGCAGAATGATTCAATCTACAATTTCAAATTTATTTGTCTTAGGAATTGTTGGAATTTATCAGAAGGATGATCTTTGTGGTGTCCTCAGTATGCATTTGGAGTGTGTGAAGATCACATTTTCTTTTTGTGCATCTGAGACGCAATGCCCAATAAATGGATGTCTTTAGTTGTTTGATATGTGTTGCTATTATTTATGTCATTTTACTGAAAATATGATCCAGTTTTTCCTCTTAATATTTTCTATTCTTTGGCAGTGCAAATGCCTAGCCTGTTGCTCATGGTGACAAAGAGAAATTTGATGATCATTTTTTGTATTCTCTTAAGATTCCATGTCTTTTAGGCCTAGTAACTAGATACTATGGTTTCTATATTTTCTGCTCTATGGCAAAATGAATTCGTATAAGACACGATAGACAAAGGATAAACTGCCGTTTTCACTACCTAACATAATCATGAAATGTGAACCCAGAGGTCCAGGACTCACGTAGGTAGACTTCTGCACATATTGTTAATGGCGGCTGAATACCCTTTTTACCTATATTGGAGATCAATCGCTGCTTAATTTGGTGATCTTGGTTCATTTATTGAATATATATATTATTTGACGTGATTTCAGAAGCACTGGCATTTTATTCTGCGTATGGTCTTGTTATGATGTATTTTCCAGTATAATTACATGTTTCTGCAAGGAGTGTGATGTACTAACCAATAATTTCATGTTTGTGCTGACTAATTTGTTAACTAATACTAACTGGCACCTCTTATGCTTGAAATTGACATTGTGAAGCAGAAATTTTGCGAGTAACCACACTATTGGGAAATGCCTCACTTTTAGATCAGAATGGACTGGAACATGGTAGTCCGCTGACTACTGGAGGATTATTTTCAAATGGAGGATCGGCTGATATGAATGGGTGGGCATCAGCATTTCAATCAGAAGTATGGATGCTAACCATTAACATAACTTTATTTCATCTAGTTGTGCTGATTTTAGGAGTGACTTCATTGTTTATCACCTTTGTGCTAACTTTAAGTAACTTTATTGAATGCTCAAATTCTTGAAGTTCTGATTGCTAACTTGAGTCAGCAAGATCAGTATAATGCTCACTTAATTTCATTTTGTCCACTTTCAGCTAGTCCTGCTGACACTGGAGGATATGTACTTGAAAATGGAAGGAAATATTGGGTAACAGTAGTGTATCGTTCTGCTCGAGCTGATGTGTATTGATAAATAATGACTGACATGGATTCAGTATGGTCCTATAGGTCTGGCCTAAGAACACTATTTTTGACGAAAATAAAAAAGTTGAAAACAAGCACTTATTTAACATCACTCTCAGACAAAAAATATTGAGATGATACATTTTGTGTAATTTAGTGGGATAGAGAGAGGGTGTGTGTGTGTGCTCTGTACAGAGAGATCACTTGGTTTGGTGGGGGTGGGGGTGAATGAGGGCAAGAGGGGAGTTATCTAGAGGCTTCAGCAGGGAGGCCTTGGGGTCCCTCCAATGCCCCCCTAATGCCTTGCCCCATATTGGCCAATCAGGGCCGAGGGCCAATTGTATTTAAATTAGTTAACACCTGCATGAGTTTTTAGCTAACTTTTTGTTGATTCTTGGGTCCTGTGGCTCCTGGATCCTAATCGCACTTATCACATAATTCTTTGCCTGTGCTTTTTGTGTAGCTATTGATAATGTAAAATCTCATTTGTTTCTTGGTTTCATGTCAAATATAATTGACTTTTTACATACTTTTTGTGATTTTGTGATTTCTTATCTTTTATTCTAGTGTTCTGACTGCTAAGATTAGTATCTTTATTTGGGTGCTAGTTTCTTCTTGGATGTTATAGCTATTTTTGGTAGATTATCATACCTATGCAGAACCAATAGAGGCTAGGGATGAATAAATCATCTTCTATCATGCATGATCAATATTGCCAATATAGAATTTTGTTCAGATGTCTTATATTAGTCTGAATTTGCATCATGTGGCATCGGTTCTCCATAGGAAGTGAGTTTTTATGAACTATGGGCGTCTGCATCTTTGCTTGTTCTGAAGCAGCTAGCATGATCTATTTTAGTTCCAATGTTCTGCATTTCTTGAGTTCATTTGTTCTGAGTTTTTTCTCCTTAAATAGTGTTAGTCCATACAAATGCTCTCCATTTTTCCATGCAAATAATTAAGAAGTTGTAGAGGAATGCCATGTACCAATTTTCCTGCTTTAATACTTTGTAAATGACCTTCTCATGTCCTTGGAACTGTACAGAGGTTGGGGTTGATACAGCCTTCATCTGTACCTGGTTGGACTGGATCACAGGGCAGCTCATCTGGTCTCATTATCAAAAAAACAGTCAGGGTTGATATTCCAGTAGATAAGTACCCTACTGTAAGTACCAATTACCACTTTGCTCAGAAATAGGATTTTATTATGTCTCTTTAAGTAAACTTGTGAGAATTGTAAATGCAGTATAACTTTGTTGGGAGGCTGCTTGGCCCTAGAGGGAATTCTCTTAAGAGGATCGAAGCAAACACTGATTGTCGGGTCTTGATCAGGGGGCGAGGAAGCATTAAGGATCCAGCCCGGGTATTGAGTTTAAAATTTTCCCTATCTACTTATGTTTTTTTCTCTCTATTTAATATATATATATGTGCATATGTATGCTCTTCTGCTTTGTAGCTTGCATTGTGATCAATAGAAGTTGAGTTTAAACACAAGCATATTGTAATTTCCGTGTGTAAACTGGTAAATGTGCTTTGCACCTAGCTGTATGCGTACCTGTCTATTGTTTCAGTTTACTCTTTCTATATGATTGCTGTAGCATTAGGCAATTACGATACTGTAGAACAGCCAAAATTACTTAAACAAGACTGAAGTATGTGTTTCTCAAAGCAATTCTTGTTTTTCAGCTTTTTTCTTTAACGTATGGAAGATTAAGGGGATGTATGGGGGGGGGGGGCAGAAGGGCTATTTTTAGCCTAAGGCCCCTCAAGCATTTATGGCAGTTTTGCTAATGTCAGCAGAACTTTCCTGTGACTAGGAGGGAATGGGTCAGCAGACCTGGCTAATCTGACACTTTGTTGTCTGCTAGGAATTCATGCAGCAGTTTTTAGGTTACTCTGAAATTTGATCGTATCAGCTAATCAGGTTCCATTCTTTTCAGATCTTGAATGTTTTAATCCTTGTTCCCTTGGGTCATCAAAATTATATTTTATTGTGAAATTCATTTAGCGATGAGAAGACTTGGGAAATTATGGTCTGTTTGACACTTGGAACATGATAGGTGAGTTGGTTCAAATTTTCAATTGGTAGCTGGAGTCAGTGCAAATTAGTTGGTATAACCGTATAAGGGCCCATGTAACGACCAAAAGGGGACATATATAGATGTGTAAATGGGTTGGATCTTTTTAAGATCCAAACCCAAATCTGATAAGGTGAATCTAGATCCAAAGATAGATCTGATAAAATATGATTTATCGGATCGATCTGAAAATATATTTTGGATTTGACTCCACCCATTAATACCGATATTTAAAGTATATAATAATTTTGGCTGGGGATGAGGATGGCACCGACTGTGGCAGGCCACTGGAGAGCTCACCGATGGATGGCAAGTTCGTACGGACTTCTACCATGTCAAGGTAACTTCGACAAGAGTGGGTATGGGATGGGGCCCGATGGGCACTGGGTGCAGGCTGATGTGAGGGAGAATGTCCCATCCTAATCCATGCTGTCGTTTACAGGCTCTGAGCCACGCCAACCCTGCCAACCATGGCTGCCAGCCTGGTGGTGCTGCCATACTCTGAGAATGGGTTCCGAGAAGGGGCCATGTAAACCAGATGATGAACCTTGGCAAGCTACTCTCCAGGCCCGGAGTCTGTCTCCTTATAATCATTGTCAAAGAGGAGCGGCTAGGTGATGCAGGACGAAAACAAAGAAGCTGCCATCTGGGCACGCCAGTGGGCCCAAATGAGCTGAAATATACCTGATTGGCTAAAAATGGAGCGAACCAAGTTGGAATCTGTTGAACGGTTGCTGGAGGAGCTGATGTGACCTGGATGGGGGTATGTGGCTGCACACATGCATGGATGGCATGAGGCTGGAAATGATCCCAGCTGGGCTGTGGTGGCATCTAATGGCATCTGTCCGCTTGGTGGGGGAATCATGGTGTCCTGTGAGTGCAGCCTGATGGTGAACCTGGCTGTGATGTCATGGCTGAATCCGGACATGTCTGATCGTGTAAAAGGAGCTGTGGGGGACCGGCGAGGGCTTTTTCGTCCTCGGCCTTTGGCTTTGTCATGCTCATCCGGACGAGCAGGTGGCAGAGCAGCTGAGCAGGTGATGGCAGCGGGAGCTGAGGTGTTGGAGGGAGCAACTGGGACGGTGGCACACTGGCGACTTGCCGCATGGGCATCCACTTCTGCTCAATCCGAAACATTATCACCTTCAAGTGCAACTGGGAGGATGACTTCATCGGCTTCCTGGAGGCCATCTAGGTCAGGATGGGGTCCCCTTCGAAGAGGTGCTGGGGAAGCTCCAAGAGGAGGGGGAAGGGTGTCCCAGGCGAGATATGGGGAGGTTGTGTTGGCAGATAGATGGGGGATGATGATGATGATGATGCAGGTTTTGAGCAGAGGAGAAAGAGATCTGAGGAGTATTATCACCGAGGGAGTAATCTACCACCACCACCACCACCATCATCATCATCATCAGGGTTCAGATCAACTTATTAAGGATTCGAACCAGACCCAATAAACATGATTGAAGTCCCGACCCAAATCCGATTTTTGATAGACTATCTGGTTCGTACTTGGACCTGAACCCAATTTTGTTTTCGGATTTGGATTAACCTGAAGATCAATGCATGGACAAACCACAAATAGGATAGTCGGTACTTTTTAGTATATTGTTTCTTGATCACGGACAAAGTAATAGAAAAACACTCAATGTTTCATGTCACAGAAGGGGAAACTGAGGCAGGAAGGGGAAGATGACAATTTCTGGTGACTAGCAATTTTGCTTTATGCAATTTTCAATTTATCTGTTTTGATGGAAAAATGTATTGAGGAGATGCAGCTGTCGGAATGAGGAATCCTCAATAGTCAATAGACAGAGGAGATACGGAGGAAGAGGGAGACTGCTCAGAAGTAGACGAGATATAGAAGAAGGGGGATAAATAGCATAGAAAACTGCATCAATTGAACAATAATAAACGGTAAGAAATAATGACTACCTTGAGTAAGATAATTGCTATAAAGAAGCCATCAATGGACTGCAAAGATCTCAAAGCATCGGGCGGTGGAGACTTCACAAGAGCCACCAAGAGGAGCAGCGGAGCCATAAATACTACCCAAGACATGCGAAAGTCTCCGGAGAGACATCCTCTGTTTCTGTTGCCAGCGTAGATCCATTCTCTTCTGCAGTTGGCTCCTGTGTGGACACTACTGCCCTCTTCTGTGGATGTTGCTGTTGTGTCCCCACAACAGGCCAAGCAGAGAACCCTAGTTCGACTATTTAGGGGATGGTAGTTATTGGAACCTGAAATTAGTTTGTGCAGAGAATCCGATCAAACCTGTTATATCTCTTTCAGATTTTAGGCTAAACCCAAATCTGCTGATTTCACTGATGGGTCCCTTCTAGAAAAAGAAAACCTGATAAATGACTCGTAGTAGGGTTGGGTTTTTGGGTCCAGCTGATCCGTTGACAGATCCAGCCATCGCAGAAACAGATTCACGAAATGATGTAGCACTGAACTTGAGCAGGCCAATAGGGTATCGGGTTATTGGGTCTTTTAGTGTAATTTTGATTCAAAACAAATCCAAAAAGAAAAACTGGATTTCACCTTGTGGAACTGGAAAATCTCAACCCCTAAAAAGGGGTCAAACACACGTGTGGATAAAAAATAAATGCATGTGTCGATCGGCAAACACAGATGTCAGTATGTCAAAACTGAATCTGGAAAGGGATAAATCCCAACCGATTAAATCTCCGGCAGTTTTTCCAGTTGATTGGTTCCCTCTCCAAAAGAGACGGATAAAGTCTTCTTGAATAAAACAATCCGATCGGAAAGTGGAGGTTGAAGAAATCCACTGTTGAAAATAAAAAAGAGAGACAAGGTCAAAAGGTAGGGGTGTTGCCATTGTTCAGTGGGCGCCGATGTCATCAAAGGAAGTGAAGACTGAAGATCCCCCTGTCATCACTATCGACGTTGTAAAACGACGTCGATGCAACTGTCAAACAAGCTTGAAGGCCCCCCTGTCAGCTAAACAAAAAAGGAGGAGACCGAAGGCCTTTCTGCACTGTTGACATTGCAAAATGACGTCGATGTCCGTTGTTGAACCACTACCCGAAAGGCCCCTATCCGCCAAACAAAAAAGAGAAGGAAACGAAGGCTTTTCACCATCTTAGACGTCACAAAACAACGTTGATATCGTTGTCAAGGCACCACCTAAAGGGCCTCTGTGTGCCAAGGAGACCAAAGGCTCTTGTTGTCGCCGTCGTCGGACTAAATTGACGTTGTTTTTCCTTTGCGCCGATGTCACCGGAAGAAGGGCTTCCGTGAAGCCTTTGTCTGTCGAGAAGAGTGAAAGAAGGGGAGTCGCCAGGAAGCCTTAGTCGATTGGAGGGGACATCATAAAGAAGACCTTATAGGACTTTGTGTGCGCGACCGATGGAAGAAGAAGAGTCCATTGCTAGAAGCCCTTGCGGGCACCTTTGGTTATCGCACCCACCACGCCGCTGTTGTGGAAACTAGCTAAGGATTAGGCTTCTACAATGGGGCCTTCGCGAACACCCTGCCAAAGGGAGGCTTCTTCACTGCCTTCACAAGCCGCCACCGTCATCGGAATCCACCACCGGATCAAGCCTTCGCCATCACCAAACCCCTAGGAAGGAGCTACGGGAGCCCCTACGCTTCCGTCGCCGGATGGAGCAACGGGAGGGAGGGAGAAGAAGCTGACCGCAAAACCTCCTACGCCAAACGAAGAGAACGACGGGAGATAAAGGGAAAAACCCCCTGGCCGCTGTCGCTACCGCCATGGAACACCACTGGGATAGTCACCGTTGAAGGAACAAGTGCTACAAGCACTTCCTTCTGCACCCCTGTTGTCGAAGGAGCATCGGGAGTGATGGAGAGAGAGTCGAGGAAGAAAGCGGACGAAGACCGCCACCGCCTTGCTCTAGTGCCGCTGTCGTCACCAGACTACCCCACTGTTGTTGCCAGGCCACTCCCTCAAGGTCGTTGGGAAGTTCCGCCACAAGTGCCGCCTTGCACGCCATTGTCGCCAAAGGGATAGAGGATTTAGGGAGAGAGAAACTGAGCTATGGGCGGCTTCGTGAAACGGTTGTCAGGTCAAATCCCAATCAACTGACCAAAAAATGCACCAAGAAAAAGTAAAAAAAAAAGATAAAATGGGGAAGATTGGGTCAACCAGCCTCTCCATGATGTGCATCGGATAGGGGTGCCCCACCTCCCTGAGTCCGATCACCTCCGGTGACCTTACCATCCATGTTTGACCACCGGTTAAACATGCTTGGAAGAAGAGGAAAATAGGGGTAATTTTACCTGGAATTTGATCACCCCCCTACTATTGCAAAAATGGGCTTATGGGGGCCTACAAAATGACCATTTTACCCATCAAAAACTTCTATAAATAGCCTTGAGGTGCCATGCATACATGAGACTTTTTGGTGAGTTTTTTTGAGCGGAAGCCCTATTGGAATTTTGTTCCAAGAGAGAGAATTTGAAAGCCTCCTTAGTGGTATTTTGCCTGGAGTTATAAGCAAGCCCCAATCGTTTTGAATTAGCTTTTGGCCGCTCGAAAAAAGGAAGGTAAGATTTCACCCCACTTTCAAAGTCCAATTGATTTCAATCCTACCTTTCTTTGAAAGGGAAACCGAGTAGCTCTCATTTAAAATGCAAACCTAAGTTACTTCGAAAATTGAAAAGAGAAACCTGGTTCGGTAAAACCGAAATGTTGGCAAAACCAAACAGGACCGAGTAACCTGCATTTAAAATGTGATCCTAAGCTACTTCGGAAATTGAAAAGAGAAACCTAGTTCGGTGAAGTCGAAATGTTGGCAAAACTGAACGGGATCAAAAAGGAAAAAGCCTATTCGTTAAAACTGAAATGTTGGCAAAATTGAACGAGATTAAAAAATTGCCGCATTTTAAATGCGATGCAATTATTTTGGCTAAATGATGGAAAACCTGACTTGATTCGATTGGAATGTCGTCGAATTGTCGAATCGAATATGCATAACAAATATGCATGAAAAATTCAGACTTTGACATTTATTGAGGAGTTTGTATGTCCCCTCATTTATTGTACTTCTATATACTTAGATCGACGTGAAATGAAATTCAAGTTTGATTGAATCAATGTGCCATTACAAAATGACATCAAATCCACATGGTCTCTTAAAGGTAGATAAAACTAAATAAGTCATTTAAATAATTTAAAAATTAACCAAATAAACAAATTTAATCAAACCAAATCAACTAATGACTTATTTATTAACAAACTGTCATGATAATTAATTAATTCCATATCATAAAATTATGCATATAAAATGACCACAAATAGTTACAAAACATGTTAAGTTCGATTCCGATTTAATCAAAAAATCAAATCAAATGAAGATAAGTATACATAACAAAATCCAAATCAAATAATTGACTTAAACATTAATAAAATGTTAATATAATTCAATCAAAATTATGTCATTAAATAATGCATAAAAATGTCTACTAAAGACTAAAAAGCATATTAAGTTGGATTAAAATCAACCATAAAATTTAAGTGATTAATGCTATAAAGAACAAATTTTAATAATAAATCTACTTAAACCATAATAAAATGTTAACAAGCACACAAAAAATTGGAAATTGATTCTTATAAAATAAAAAGAAGTCAACTCAAATTGTCTAAGCCAATTAATGACTAAAGATACAAACAAATCAAACAAATCAACCCAAATTGCCTAAGTCAATTAATGACCAAAGATGCAAAAAGTCAATCTCAAACTAAAATATATGAACTCAAACAAAAAGTTTGAATTAAGTTCAACCAAATTCCATTTTATCAAGACATGGGGATGTCTTCCAACTTTGTATTTACGTGGATGAATGACTTTCGTTTGATATGCTGCTGTGATAATTAATTAATGGTATTTGAGTTTGTACTCGATGTAATTAACACCGGAATATCGCAAGTCCGATGAGGAGAGGTCAAAATTATTTTCATAGAACTCAGAAAATCTCAAATATAAAAATATGGTTCAGATCCTCTAAGTGATAGATAATACCCATTCGTGTTCCTATAAAATAAGGTCACACCAAATTAACTAATACTCATATGAATATCACATTTTTATAGTAGTCAATGTTAGCCTAAGGAAAAGAATTTCAAAAATATGCTCTTTTAAAAATGAGAGGTTTCAACACTTGAATTCAAATCCAGTAAAAAAGAAACTAGTATGTATCTTTTAGTACCATCAACCTGATAAGATTCCAGATCTGGGTCAGGATTCTCGATTTACAGGATCTGTTTACAGATCTAAACATATATACAAAACGATAATCTGCCATGCATTGATGCAACATGGTCTGGGGTTGCATTGATGAGGATAGCGATGTATATTATTCACCATATATTTATATATAATATTGACAGATTATACTTATTTTAGATATTGCATTGCGACCACGTGAGTTTTTTCTGTTTAATCACTGTTCAAGAAGATGCTAGGAGCCTGGGAGGTACCAAGATTTAAAAAACATGAATTAATAGGTCTCATATTAATGATTTTTTTATTTCAACCATGTTGATGGCATTTGATTATTTAAATATATCTAGGTGATGCATGGGCTAAGATATCTTTGAACCCCTCTCTTGTTAGGAGGAACTGATGCGGGGAAAACCAGGATATGAACATCTCAATGAGCCTCTTCACATCCTTGTGGAGGCAGAGCTACCTGTCGACGTCATTGATGCTCGACTACTGCAAGCTCAAGAAATCCTTGAAGACCTACTCAAACCCATGGTGCCTTCCCATACCGACTAAGTTAATCGTCTGCAGCTCACTTTCATCTCTGTAAACTGACTCTCGACTTATCTTCTGTGTTTAGGATGAATCACATGACTTCTACAAGAAGCAACAACTTCGCGAGCTGGCGATGCTCAACGGCACGCTCCGTGATGAGAACTCCAGCATCTCTGGTTCCATCTCTCCCTTCCACAACAGCCTTGGCATGAAAAGGGCAAAGACGAAAGGGTAGCACCAGTCTACAGTTGCCCTCTTCCTGGCCCCCTCTTGGGAATGGGAACACCCTTGCACTTGCAACTTGCAAGTTCCACTTTGGCACATGCCCTTCGCCCCCGGGCATAGCAGCACCATCCACTCTAGTCCCTTATGGTGTGCGACTGTGCGTCATCAATTATCATTATAACTATGAATGAAGGTGTCCAGTGGTATTGACCGGGAGGAGGGGGTTGCTTCTGCTTGTGATTTCTTCCTCCGAGGTGGTTTGCTAGTCCTACCTATGTGCCTTGTTTAGTTCTCTGAGTGTGTATTGTTGTCGAGTCAATGACCGTGGTTGTCATTAGCAACTTCGGTGCTCCTTGCCCTTCAGGGAAGGGCGTTGCTTGTGTATAAGGATTAGGGCTCTTCGCAGCTAGGATCTTGCTGGGTTTCTTCATCCAATTTGATGGCTGTATATCATAAAAATTTTGGAATATTTGTTTATTGTGTAACGGTTATTGTATTAATCTCATGACTTTTAAGTGGATAAATCATGTGCCTCTCCTAGCTTTCAAACTTCTTGCTACTTGGGAGTTCAGGGACGGAGGTGCGTAGTAAAAAGAAGGTATAAAGTTAAGACATATACGTTAAGGGCAAACTATTACATCCACACGGACGAGTAGCTATCCTATAAGCTTGCTTGACTCGGTAAGATTTCTGTTTCATCGAAGCTAACTGATCAGCAGGTTCTTCAGAAGTAAGAAGCATGATCCTTGAAGGAACCAGCAGTGTTCCAGGTTGGTTTTCGTCCGCCAGCAAATTACAAGGGGTTCAAATACTGGGTGTATATATATATTTATCTCTTTGAGCAAGACACTTCGGTATCGAGCATTACTTCCTCTTGATGGCAAACAGCTATTCAGAACATACAAGCATTCCGCATCCACCAAGTAAACTGCTGCAATGCACTTCTTAAGAAGAGACATACTACCAATGAACGGAGGATGGAGAACGCAACGCAACTACGTCACTACTGTTACCTAAATCGAGAAGAACAGGAATCATCCATGCGTACCCTTCCATCTTAAACTTCTCTACGTGGATGAAGAAGGTGCGGTGGGCGGACTCGTTTCTCAACGTAGCTTCTCACCGATGATTCCCTCCACAGATCCAACCAGTGCGACTACGCTCACGACCAAGCAGATACAGCTGAACGTCCTGAGAACCACCCATTTCTTGGACCAAGGCCTTATCTTCCTCTGCACGAAGTACATTTCCACGGGGAAGTAGATCGCCAGGGGCCAGAAGTTGAGGGCGCCCAGCACTCCCAGCACCTGGTTGAAGTATGGGAACAGCATGGCGACGCCCGTCGTGGTCGCGACGTAGGCGGTCCTGAAGCAGAGCCTGAGAAGGTTCACCCTGCAAGGCTTGCAGAACGGAACGGGCACCGCGTAGAAGCGGTTCACAAGTCCACTCTCCGGGAAGTTGTCTGCGAACCACGTGTCCACGAATCCGAACACCGGCTGGCTGTACACCTGTCATCACAAGCCAGGTGGTATTTCAAGAGGAACAAAGTGGCTGTCTAGATTTGCTGCAGGCCCTCTACCTGGTAGCCGCCGACCAGGTGAAGTATGATGCAGGCGTTTGCGAAGTCCACGAGCCAGTAGGGCTCGAAGAATCCGAATCCGGTCAGGAGGTTGCCCGGTGTGGAGTCCCCGAAGGCCGCGTAGCCGAAGCACCCGCAGCAGAGGTAGAAGAACGTCGTCACCAGGACGGAGGCCATCGATGCCTTCTTCATCGTCTGGTTTTCCGGTGGCGGTGACTTCAGGGTGTCCTGCATGGGCCGGGTATCAGCGTCGATGTCTCATTCTTCTTAATTCGAAAGATATCTATATATATCCCGACTTTCCTGATCCATTTGCCGGGACTGAAGATTCACCTCGATTTCAAGAAGAATCATGGAGAATGGGTAGGCAAAGGCTATGTCTCCGATAGCTTGTGTGATCTTCCAGAATTTATCAGCCGGTGAGGCCCCAGAGATCCCGCTGATACTCCCCTTGATGGTTCCATTTTCTGGGATTTACGGTGAGGGAACGAAGGACAAAATTAAGGCTGTTTGTCAGCTGCATACGGAAGATACATATATATATAACATGAGAGCGAGGAGTCTCGGATATCCATTTGAGATTGCACTCTATTTAAAGAGACTCTACTTAATATCTCAAAAAAGAGACTCTATTTAATATCTCAAAAATTGAAGAATCATTAAATCAATCATTAAATCATGTATTAAATAAAATCTCTTTGTGAGTAATTTGAAAATATAATCTCAGATGAACACCACCTGAAATTTTCCGTTCTCATATAACATCTCAAAAGACAAAAAACAAGTAGTGCCAACCTATCACTTTGGCGAAGCCGAGGCCGAAGCCGATGAAAGAGTACGAGAAGGACATGATCGCGGCAACGACCGAGAGCCACGCCATGTTATGGAAATCAGGTATCTGCGAGCATACCACCTGAGCGAGCCCGAACAGCACCATGTAGATGTTGTCACCGTACGAACAGGGAGCATCGTGCCCTTCTCTGTGATAGCAGTTTGATCTTCTGATCGCCCTGAACACGGGGATTAATGGAGAACAAGGGGAAGAGGCGGTTAATTATGAAATTACTAATATGGGATTATGTTAAAGCTTCTCATCGATTTCTTTTTCATTCAACTTGGTCATTTGGGCCAAAAATAAGGGCGTGTGTAGAAGATTAGTCATGATGTCTGACACAACCTTACAAACGTTAAAATTATATATGGCGTTGATATATATCGAGAGGCTCAAACTATAGGAACAATATCAAATATTGAAATATCTGATGTGAGGTTTACCCATCCCCCACCCCAAATAAACACTCTCTCCGTAAATAAAATTATTGACGTCATGTTAAAATTATTGAATCATCGAGTCAACGTCAATAGGGTATCTGGTAGTTAAAGACATGAAGCATCATGCTTGGTGAGATATTACTAAAAACAATAGAGACCACTAGTAGGGGTGCACACAAACCAATACATGACAAGTACGTACCTCATACTGATCGACGTGGTGATGGTGTATGCGATACCCGTCCCATACATACTCAGATATTGAAGGAACCCGCAAGCCCATGTGTGTTTTCGACCTGCTTGATCGACCATGTAATTAAACCAAAGCTATATATGCAGTGGAAACTACGTGCCACTTACCTTGATATATCTTCTCGCATAGATAGCAGATCAGATCTCAGCATATGCTGGCCGGAAGATGGAGAGATATGTACGTACTTCAGAAGGTTTTCCGTGGGGTTAGTTTATTACCTAGCAGCGCTCTTACAGCGTCCATGTAAGAGCGGTTCCTTTCGCCGGTCACCGGGTCGGGAGACCTGTAGCAGTCCGAGAGCAGAAAGGCGGAGACGTAGGTGACGAGGGCGAAGCAAAACATGGAAGCGGGCCCGCCGATCCAGCCGAGCTGCGCGGTGCTCCATGCCAGGGAGAGGACGCCGGAGCCGATAATGGCCGTGATGATGTGGGCGATGCTTGTCCAGAGGGTTCCTGGCGGGAAGAGAGAGAGAGAGAGAGACGAGCGCGGGGGAGGATCAGGGTGGCGAAGTGACGGAGACGACAGAGAGCAATCTGAGGCTTCCGAGCAGATCGACGGCGACGGCGGGGGTGATCTCCGGCCATACCAGTTCGGACCAGGCCGCCGTCTTTGGGGAAGGAGCCATTCTCCAACTCGAGCGCTTCCTGAACGGCCATCTTCCTCAGCTCATCGGCGAAGGCGACGCAGCTTCCGGTGTCGGCCGGCGCTCGGTGGAGAGCGGAGTGCGGTGTATGATTAACTTAAAGAAGAGTGGGGTGACCACAGAGGAGAAGGCAAGAGAGCCCCCGTAGAACCAAGAAAGCGATGAAGTAGACAGGTCTTTCTATTCATCGAGGGCAACGGCTTGATTGTTTTATTATAATTCTTTCGCTTCAAAAATCAATATAATTTAAAAAAGATTTTTATTTAGTTGGCTCGGTGAACAGCCGGGACCACCCCCGGGGGTGGTATCACGTGGGATTCGAGCGCTGCAACCTCGCCAGTGCGCTGTGCTGCGCACGTCTTGGCCATCGGGCCATGGTGTCCAAAAAATAGACTTTGTAAAAGACAGTGAAAAACAAAATAGAGAACCACATAATTAACATTGGTTTACAAATATAAAAATGTCCTTGTTTTGGTTTCCATCTCTCATAAGTTGTTTGGTTGCGCCATAGATTTTTATGATAAAAATTTGTATTAAAATAAAATATGAGTTAATCAATGACATAAAACTATCATATTTGAAAAGATATGATAAAAAATTTAGTTGGTACCATATGTGACTAAAACAAGATGGGGACCGCAACATAAAAAAAGAAAAACTTTTTAAAAATATAAAATTATAATATTTGTGAAACAACTCTTTTAACAAATTTTATCATAAAAACATAAAATTATAACAAAAATCTAATTTATCACGCAACCAAACATCCCGTTATATCATGTAATTTAAAATAAGAACAATTGTTTCAAAATATATTTATTACAATAGCCCAAACACCAATATGTTTACACCCAAAAGGATCATGCATCGGAAATGGAAAAGCATAGGATTTTTTGTACAAATAAGCATACCTAAGAGATAGTTGAATCTTTTGAAAAAATAAAATAATTAATAAAAATTATTTATGAGTATTGATATTGATTAAAATATATATCTTACAAGTCAATCATATATGATATGATTCAATATTTTTAGAAATATATTATTCAATTAATTATATAAAATTTTATTATTAACTCTTATTAAATGTGTACGACGTAATGAAGTCTTTGATCACATACAATGATGATTGAATCATGATGAGATCATGATAATGAGATCGATCATTTAGAGTTATGTGATTTAAATATTTCTAATCGTATGATCTTAAGATAGGACATCAAGGATCTAGATAGACTAATGTATGTGATGTCTTCTCATGTGATAAGAATTAATGATCTCATTAGTCATTAGTGTGGAGATACTAAAATACACATACAAGTGTTCATTAGTTGAATGTGTTCACTAAATTGACTGAATTAAAACCTCTAAATAGTATCTTACCGAACTATCAACTAAGGTTTTCTATCATCATAGTTCATGATTGGATCTCTGACCTGAGTCATTAAAGATGTATTGTTGGACAAAACTTGTGATTTGAACATTGACTTATGTATCATCATTTAAATGGTTTAGTATAACGATGGATTGGATACTAGAAAAATCTGATAGAGGCAGTTGAGCGGACAATAAGAGATTGTCTACTTTCAGTGAGTGACATTGAATGTCTTATAGGTTAGTACTCTAAATCATTCGTCTAGGTAGAGAAGATAATTAGAAAAAAAGTTTTCTAATTGAACCAATTCCTAGTACATGATCTTACAGAGTTAGTATGCTAAGAAGTTGACAGTTGTTGCCATACTCTTTTCCGACTAAGACATTGAATGTACGAATATTTATATATATGTGTGATAACTGATGATAATGAAGATAAGATTATCTACATTGTCGTTTGAGATTATGGATGTGACTTGTACCTTTTATGATCGGTAGGCTGATTAATCTGTTATCGGATAATAAATTTAATTTAATTAAATAAAATTACTTAATTTTAATTAGGTCTCGATTAAATAAACTATTGAGCTTAGTGGGTCACACTTATAAAAACTTATCTATAAGTAGAGGGGCAAAGATGTAATTTACAAAGAATTTAAATTTTTATGAAAAAAATCTATATTCTCTATAATATCAATGGTTTCACTTGAACTCTATCAAGTCAATGGTAAAAACTACGTCATCAACCTTCTCTTTACCTTTTCCTCTCTCAGGAAGATGTCCATTAGTGAAAAAGCTCTGTTTAAGAAAAGTTCTCGAACGCAGTGTGAAGGGAGAACTTGTTGTGGATAATGTTTTTGTGGATACTGCTACAAGCCGAACGTTTGAATAATTTGAAGAATTTTAGAAGTTTTTCTTCTTTTTCACCATAGGATTAGCCGTTTAGATGAATCTCTATAAGAGATTGATTTCGATTTTTGTCGTTCGATTCTGATTCAGACGAAATCAACATAAACTCATGGGAATCATAACTTTCACTACAACAAATTTTGCATGACAATTCCTTATAAATACATAAGAAAGTTGCTAAAATTAGATTTAAACGAATCTTGAATGGAATTAGAAGTCAATGGAATGACCCGGCTAGTGATATTAATAAATAGAAAATAGGTTAAATTTTAAATGATGATTTATCCTAAATCTAGTACGACTAGGAAGTTAATTAATTGACAAATGCAAATATATAAAAAAACCAAGATTAGTTACTAAAAAGATGAGATTTCTAAAAACCTAATCCGGAGCCTACAGGTAGGGCTGTCAATGGGCCGGGCCCGGCCCGGCCCGAAGTCGGCCCAATACAGGCCCAGTTCAAAATAGAACGGGCCGGCCCGACCCGGCCCGCATTGTATTTCTGGCCCGGCCCGGCCCGGCCCGATCTTTTCTAATATAAAAATGTATAAAATTCAAAATAAAAAATATAAATATGATACAAAAATTAAATTTCTACCAAATCAAAATATTTGAATGGTCTGAAAAAATATCAATCTTCAGACTGCTTGCAGGACAAAATAAATTCAATAATATCAAAGTTGACGAAATAACCATACAATCTGACCAACTTTGACGACTTGAGCACATACACCCATTGAAATGAAATGGCATCATAATTTCTCTGGATCCGAAACAATGAAGATAATCATTTTGTGTTTGGCAAAATTGTCACAACTTTTAAAATTTATAGAATACTGTTTAGTTATAATTTTAAAATTTATAACAGACGTCTATACAACATAATATATCACAACATCTATATTTATTTAATGTCAGTTAATGAATAATGTCAATCTATGACACACTATTTTAAGCGCGAGTCGTCGAGGCCGCAGGGCGACAGGAAGTAGTTGGAGGAGGTTCCCGAGGAGTAGTAGTCGAAGCCCAACCCGTCGCCGCCGCCGCCTTCGTTCGACTCGAGGTCGATAGACATCGCTAGGCGCCGCCGCCGCCTCCAGAGCCGCCAGTGCCGGCGCCCCCGGCGGAGGTAGCGGGAGAGGAGACGCACGTAGAACACCACGAGAAAGGCGGTGCCCACGACGGCCACCATGGCGATCAGGGGCGTGCCGACGATGTCCGCCCGGTTCTTGGGCGGGGTTTGCCGCGACGGCTGGGACGGCCCCCAGACGAAATCGTAGCCGGGTGCCGCCGCCGGCGCGGGCGGCCGCGCGGCCATTCCGGCGAGCGAGCAGCCGCAGAGAGGAGACCCGAGAAGCGAGTGGCGAAAGAGCCGAGTTTCGCTTTCGGTGAACACCCTTTCCGGCCGCCGCCGCACGCGTCCCGGCCGCCGAGTCCGCCGCCGCCCCCGCGAGTGACGACGTCGTCCCCCCTCCCCCGGCCGCGCCCCCGCCGGAGTCCGCCGCCGCCGCACGCCCTCGACCGCCCTCCCCGCGGACAGCCGCGCCCTGCCGGACTTTGCCGCCCCCTCCGCGACAGCCTCGCACCCCCCCCCGGTCCGCCGCCGTAGCCTCGCCCTCCCGCTGGAGTCCGCAGTCCGCCGCCGCACAGCCCCCCCCCCCCCCCCCGGACAGCCCGCCGGAGTCCGCCCCGCCCAGAGTCCGCCGCTGCACAGAGCCCGCCCCCGCCTCCCCCCCCGGCGGACAGCCGCGCCCTCCGCCGGAGTCCGCCTCTGCAACTGCCGTCGTCGCCTCTGCGCCCCCGTTGCAGCCCGACACTCTCGCTCGGCCCGCTGTCGACCCGAAAGATACCCATCTTTGGCCCGCGGGCCGTATCAACTGACCCGGTACAAGGTCCAGCTCCAGCCGGCCCGTGAGCCCGCGGGTGAGCCCGGTCCGTTGACAGCCCTACCTACAGGGAAAAAGGAACCATCGTGGAAAGAAAAATAAATAAAAAAGGAAACTTGCGTAAAAATGAAAGATCACAAAAAGGAAACTATTGCTGAAAAGAAAATTAAACGACACGGGAGGAATCCCACTCAATGAAAAGCTTAAATCTTAAAAACAATCTACCCAAATCCAACCAGGGCTAGAAGATCTGCCGGCAAGGGGACTTCATCTTGCGACTGCCTGGACAAGAGACCATTTGGACGAGCTTTGATTAATCAAATGCTGGCAGAGAAGATCAGCCGGGAGAGCTTACAAGAAGACGGGCCGAAGAAGTCGGCTGAAGATGCTCTTCGCGTTTTGGCAGTGTCTCTCGTCGCTTTCGGAGAAGTTAGCTTTGCTAGCTGGAGATAGAAGGGGTCCCCTTCAAGTTGCTGCCGCTTGCCTGCAGTCCCCTGTGGTATCTGCTTACCTTTGCCGGTGGAATTAAAGAGACCCCTTTTGAGAGAGCCCGGATCACCTCTACCTTAGTGGTGGAGCCGTGGAGGCTTACAACCACCTCTCTCTCTCTCTCTCTCTCTCTCTCTCTCTCTCTCTCTCTCTCTCTCTCGTGTAGCTATGTGAGGCTGTATGGGGGGGGGTCCCCTTTGGTGGTTCTTCTAGCTAGGAGTAGAGATCAAGGACCCCGCTCTGCTCTCTTTTTGAATTTTCTCAACTAGAGACAAAAGATGCAAAAGATTGGAGTGAGAATGGGACCAAGGGGTTTGTCACCACCTGCTCGTCCGTTGCTCTTGGGGACGTTATTCCTGAAGATTGTTGGCCTGTGGGAGTGTGTGGATCTTATCTAAGGAGATCGAGTCCCCTTGGAAAAGGGATGGAAGGTCAAATCACTACAAGATACACCATTTCATCGCTCTGCGACTACTTTTTTATCTGTCGTTGTTGTGATTGTAATGGGTGCATCTCTCTTGATATATACATTGTTAGGCTTAACTAGGTGGTGTTTGATCCCTTAAATTAAGTAATGTTTAGGAGTTTATTGTTACATTCATATATTTCATCGAAATTTTGGAGAGATCTAATCACTGACTGCATCAACACAATCAGAATATCTAACATTGACCAATTTTCAAAAGTTTGACATTAGTTCAACCAAAATGATGACCCCCCCCAAGTTTAACATACAATTTTATGTTTTATAACAAAACTTGTTAAAAGAGATGGTACGAATTTTTATTTTTAAATGGATTTCCTGCTAAGTGAAAAAAAGAGGATATCACATTTTTTTATCTTGTGGTGTCCCACTTTATTTAGACATATCTATGATACTCACTCTTTTTGTTATCACTTCTATGCAAATATGACAATTTTATGTCATTGACTAGTTCACATTTTATTTTAATCCAATTTTAACAGGAAAGTACATAAAAATTTATTGTGCAGTCAAGCACCCTATTAGTATATATATAGTCTTACATTCCTCACAAACTATGATGCAATGGTTGAGAAATTCAGAAGCTATGAGTAACGGATTAAGACTAGGTCATCTTGGCTGAAATGAAGTGTGAAATTTAAATGGGAGGAAGTTATTTGAAGATTAAAATTAGTCTAATATCTTGCTATTACACCACTTTACGATTCCCATAACTATGAGACCAGAGTACAGAGACTCAAGGAGTTGTATATAATCACCATATTTTACTTGAATAACTGATGTGTGAGATTATATGCATGTATACGTACCCAGTATTAACATGCAGACAGAGGAGGAAATATCGGAGAGGCCAACGACCCATCTGTAGAAGACTAAGAGTGGTGATTTCTGTAGAAAGGGATGACAGGAATTATCTCTGAGACTCACTAGTGCAATAAATAAAGTAAGATAAAATTAATGCAATTTCACTTGTTTTTTTTTTATCTGTGTTGAAGAGATACTTATCCATACGCTGTTTCTTGACTATAACGTGACGAAGTCAGAGAAGAAGACATGATACATAAAAATTTCCTACTTTAAAAGAACAAAATTACTTCAGATAATTAATGGAACCTTCCTGGTTTTGGGTTTTGAGTTTATATATGCAAGCATGTCAAGATATTCGGGGTGTAGAGACATGCATGCCGTATTAGGTTATACATGGACCATTGAAGTTCCTGTTTTACTTTTTTACTCTAAACATCAAAGTAGCGATTAAGATGTTTCAGGTGCTTGGAGTTACATCATGAAGTGTCTAAACACACAAACCAACCATCAAATCCTCCTTGGATTACGTATGCAAGTAAAAGTAAGCAATGGTTTTCATGGATGTGTACATCATACCTCGCAGAAGTGCTTGCCGTGATGGTGTAAGCAATACCAATGATGTATAGGATTGCTAGTTGAAAACTGCCACAGACCCAGTAACTTTTTTCCCCTGCAAAGGAGAATATTCTTTAATTATTTTCCCTGCCAGCAGCGTGTTGTCAAGTTTTTTTTGTTGTATTTTCTGAAAGGTTAAGGACGATGATGGTATCTTTTCTTGCATATTCTTGTTATCTTTCTCCTTATTTCAAGATTCTTTCCCAGTATAGTCAACCTTTCAAGTAATGCTAGGCAGCATCCAGGTTATCAAGTATGCATTATGAATACCATTTACTCGTTGATTGCAAACAAAACCATTGAGAGAGAAAAAAACTTCTTGGTCTTTGTTACGCTGATCACTCCCCTTGTACAGGTGCCATTATTAATGCAAGAGTAGTAGATTTTTAATGTGTCAAATTTAATCCAGCAGGATATTGTTCTTAGAAATGACCTTTATGTTATGTTTGAAGACCAAGAAGAAGCAAGATTAACTTTGATCCATGTTTAAACACATTAACAGGTGTTTGACAGTTTACCATAACAATTTGCCCAGATGCGGCCATAGTAATTAGTCATTTTACTTGACCAAATTGACACACGAACTCTAAAAGAGCTAGCCAGCAAACCATGTCAGAAAAAGGAGCTGAAAATGAAGAAATGTGAACAATTAACAAGATACATGGCCTTTGTAGATGAAAAAAAAAATTATAGACAATTTCATGGCATGCACTAGAAGTTTGTACTGGAAAGAGCTATTCAAGATTGATGTTTTATGGTGTAATTTACATTGAGATCATAAAAATGAAGATAATAGCATGCAATAGCAGTTCATGGAAAGCACTAACATCAAGTCTTCAACTAGGCCTAACACCACGTACGTATATCTTTCTCACTTTATTTTCATTGATCCTGGAACCTATATCAAACCATGATTAGCTAGGATAAAGTACGTGCTTAATTTCTTTCACACAGCTTGCATATTATTGTCTGAACCTATGTCCTCCTTATTTTCATTAATCTAGCTTGCATTACAAATTTCAACGACCCCGACATAGTTCATGTCATCACGGTGTTTATTTTGGCTCAATTTGAAAAATCGATACTCTTACTTTCATGTCTAACCTCTTAACTTGTTGTAAAATTTTACTTATTGAACATACTTAATTTTATTAAGATGATTATATATTAATCGATTCAGCATTTAGTTAAAGTCGTATTATATATGTTTACTTTTCGTCTATCCTTCACATATATATACGTAGAGGGATTGTTTGAAAAGTAATAAAAAATATACAACTTTTAAGAGTTTCATTTAGATATAAGAGGATGAGTTTAGAGGTTAATTAAGACACGGTATCAAATATTCTAAACGCCAAAATACCTCTGAAGACCAATCAATTAAACACCACCTCTAGTTTTCGACCATTAATTTTACGCCCGGCTGATGCTCGTCATCACAGTAGCTCTTATATATGTAATTCACTTAGTATTCCTAAATGATGTGGGCATTATATGTGGAGATGTATATAGTTGTATTTGATTTAATTAAGCTATATCTCATGTTCACCGGCATATAATTAATTAATCAAACAACAATCTAATCCTCAAATAATCTGGCTGCAGGTAGCCTGAATCCCTCAAATTAAGCTAGTATATACCGCTGTAAACGCTCAGAACTTGGGAAAAAGCTACGACTAGCTAGAGAAGATAAAAATCCTTGGGTTCTCCTTACTAGCTGGAACAAGATAGTGTAGTCAAATAAATGTTAAAGAAAACCTCCTAACGTAACATGCACGTGATAACCTGAATAATTTCTATAGTATTGGTTTTAGTACAAGTAAGGAGTTGTATTAGTTTTGGGAGACTTTTGTATGGTAAATTTTTAAATTGACAGTGATATCCAAACACTCCCTTACACTAGTATCGATTTTAAAATTGATACTAATACATGTACTAAATACTGTTACCAATCTTTAGAAATACCATTATCAATATTAATATGATACTCTAATGTCTTTGACATTTGTATTGTGTAACATTTTTTTTGTTTGGAGCACAACTTTCAAATTCGATATTATTAACCAAACACTTTTATTACTATCAATTTCAATTATAAAATTTAAAAATATCTAATGGGGTGTTTGGTTGCATGATAATGAAGGTTTTTGTTTTAATTTTTAAAATTGTAAGAAAACTTGTTAAAAGAGGTGTTTGGTAACCATGACAATTTTATGTTTTAAAAGTGATTTTCTTCTTAAACAAAAAAAGTGGGTTTCACTCTCAGCCTACCCATTAATGCGATGCCATCAGGTGGACCATCCCGGGCGGTTGACACTCGCCCTACTACGGCGACGCCCCCTACAGACTGTCCATCTTCTTCCGCCTCCGGTAAATATCAATTTTTTATATTTTGTAGATTTATAAATATCAATTTTTAAATGTGTTAAAATTTTTGTCATGCAGCTACAGTTGCTAGACGTGGGAGAGGTCCTGCAAAGGCGTATAATGTGCGGACATTAGCGCCTGGGGAGACATTGAACGTCCGGGTCATTGGAGGATCGGGTGTAGGTCCGAATGGCCAGGAGTTCACCTCATATCTTGAGTTTGCAACATGGTACATTGTAACTTATGGCAACAGATTACATGACCCTTCCAGATGACAAGAAGGAGGCGATATTTAGAGACCTCGAGGTAAATAAAAGTACTTGAGCTTTTTTTTTTCACTTTAAAATTACCAATCTATGTATTTTTCCTGTAGCAACATTTTACATTTGAGCGGTCTCCATCCATAGATGCGGAAATTTTAAGGCATATGTGAGAGATGCAAAGAAAACAAAGGGGTCATCTTAAGAAGAAGGTAAAATTTTCATATTTATTTTTTTAGTAAACGATTATGTACTGTAACTAATACAATCTTGGCGTACAGTCTTTTACAAGACGCCCACTGGAGGAGGCACTTGTCGTTGTGCCTCCACAATGCGATCCGGACCAGTGGCGTAATATGTGTGAGATATGGCAGAGGGACGACAATAAGGTAAATAATTTATTTAATTTAAAAGTAATCCACATTTGTTAACTCATTTTATTAGCTTGTCTTATCAAAACTAATGTGTTATGAACTTGTTTCTAGGCACTTACTCAAAGGACTAAAACAATCAGGGCTAATTTGAGCACGCCTTATAGGCGGGGTAGAACCAGCATTCATCAGCTGCCGGTAGATTTTGTAAGTTTATAATTTTTTTTTATTCACTATTGTATATCTCGATAATAGTACTAATGTGTTCATAATGTTTCTCTTAACATGTACAAACAAAGAAGGGCGTCGTCCCCACCTGACCCGAGCAGGTCTTCGAGATGACCCAAACGAAAGAGGCAGAGGATGGATCCCTCGTATGGTGCAACGAGGAAGGTCGTCAAGTTATGGTACGCAATATGTTTGTTTGTATCAACATTAGACAATTTTTGTTTCATATAGCAACTGACTTTATATTTACGTTATATAGGGTGAGAGGCGCCAGTTGATGAATGCCCCCGCCGTAGGAATCGGATGCTCGGAATTCCGAGCGCCATTCTCTCGCTCGAGGATGCATTTATCACCGTGTTCGGCGAGACAGGCCGGGACTCGGATCCGATGCGGGGGGAGAGGATGTACCCGCAACACCTCGGTATGGTGTATGCAAAGGGAGGTGCGAGTACCTCTGCGGGTCCGGCTACCGTGGAGTTGGTGGACAAAGTCGATGCTCAAGCTACACAAATCGAGAAACAAAACTCAATGATCGACTCGCTCCAACAACAATCGGACGCCCAACGTCACGGTTTCAAGAGTCGATGACACGGCTAACACAAGAAATGTTAGCCCAATTAAAACAAGAGGCTCCCACCGCGCATCCGTCTAGTTCGAGGCCAACCCAAGGCTATAGGCGCACGGGGGGACGAGGAGGAGGAGGACGATGACGAGGACGCAGAAGACGACGAGCGTTCTTTTCGAGAGGATGAGTGAGAGAGTTTACTCTCTATTTTATTATTTCTTTGTATTTGTGGCAGTTGTTGTGTAATGATACGTTTTATAAATACGAACTTTTCTTATTAAATAATGTCGTTGTTTATTATGTACGAATGAATGTTAATGGCTTCGATCGGCAAACCGACAAATTATTTGTGTATGTAGGTCTTGCCACGAGAATACAATTGATCGAAGGAATTTTTTTTTTAAAAAACTTGTAAGTTATTTGCGACGAAAGCTTCCTACCGTCCCTAAAGTTCTTTTAAGCGACGATTATTAATGTAATAGGGACGGCTCAAAGCCGTCCCAAAACCGTAAAATGCACCCGGCGGTGTTGCGGGTCAGAATTGGGTATTAGCGACGCGCTCTAAGCCGTCGCAAAACCGTAAAATGCACCCCTACCCCGGTATTAAGGACGGCTCTAAGCCGTCGCAAAACCGTAAAATGCACCCCGCGGGTGCCGCCGGGTCGTAAATTGGTACGGGCCGACGGCTCTAAGCCGTCGCAAAACCGTAAAATGCACCCCGCGGGGGTACGACGGCTCTAAGCCGTCGCAAAACCGTAAAATGCACCCCCGCGGGTGTTGCCGGGCCGTAAATTGGGTGTAGCGCACGGCTCTAAGCCGTCGCAAAACCGAAAATGCACCCCGCGGGGTATTAGCGACCCGACTCGTTCGGCCGTCGCAAAACCGTAAAAATGCACCCCCGCGGGTGTTGCCGGGTACTGGGTATTAGCGACGGCTCTAAGCCCGTCGCAAAACCGAGAATATGCACCCCGCGGGGGTATTAGCGACGGCTCTAAGCCGTCGCTAATGTTCTATTACGGGTTTAAATTTATTCGCGACGCGCTTAGTGCCGTCGCTAAAAACTTTATGAGGGACGGTTTGAGCCGTCTCTAATAACTTAATTGCGACGGCGTTAGTCGTCGCAAATAATACTAAAAGCGACGGCTTATCATTAGCCGTCGCCATTAAAATTGGCGACGGGCTTATTTGCGACAGGATTGCGACGGCGGAAAAGCCGTCGCTATTGCCTTATGGCGACGGCTTTTGTATTTGTAGCGACGGCGGTCAGCCGTCGCTAATAACCTTATTTCCTGTAGTGGTTGGTTCACTTTTTATTTTAATACAAATTTTTATCTTGAAAGTGTACAAAAAATTATAATACAACCAAACACCTCATTACATGGTGTTTGATTAAGGGACCCGATTCCACAATATATTTTGTGGCTTCACTTCTAAATCAGAAAGAAATCACGGTGGTAATTTAAAACCATCTATCCGCAAGGTACGTCGAATTAATTAGTCACGTGCTTTCTACCGTAGGGTCACTCCCTTATGATTTTTTAATTTAAATATTTTTTAAAAACAGATTGTAAACACTTTAATTTTAAGTGCAGATCACTTCACTTCACGAGAGTGTTTAAAATTGTATTCTCAGATCTCTCACGTAAATGACATCATTTAATATTTCGAAAATTGAAAAATCATCAAATCATCAATTAAATGATATCATTTACGCGAGAGACCTGAAATTACAGCTTCACGCGCGCTCTGAGATGATTTGCAAGGATAGCTTCACCGTGGGACCGGACGACCGTTACCCCCCCCTACGGGCCCTACCACGTAAAATTACGGGAAACCACACGACGTGATAAGCATTTATCCTAATACCAAGCGACCTTGCGGATAGAAGGATATTCGAAGAGGCGGCATTTATTTACCGAGGATAAGCTTCACGGCCTTCGTGTAGGAAGCGTTCCGGACGTGGCCGTGCTCCGGGTGCGGCCACCTGTGGCAGTCCGCCTGTATCGCCGACTGGAGAGCCGCCGTCCCGGCGAAGAACACCGTGCAGAGAGGCCCGGCGATCCAGCCCAGCTGGGCGACGCTCCAGGCGAGCGACAGCACGCCGGCGCCGATCACCGCCGTTATTATATGCGCCGCCGCCGACCAGAATGTCCCTGCGCGGGTGGCACCGGAGGCGATGAGGAGAGAGATCTCTACGCTTCGAGCGAGATCTGGGGGAGAGGAGGGGGGAATTAAGAGTGAGAGAGCAGAAGGGGGAATGATCCTATCACCGGTTCTCTCGACGAGACGATCCCCCGCCGGGAATTCGTCGGGCGCCGGGGATGGCTCCGGCGGCGGCGGCGGCGGCGGCGGCAGAAGCCTCTGGTCTGGGCCATCTTCTCCCCTTTCCATGGTTTTCCAATTTACCGATGTCCGGCATTGATATGCTTGCCATACACGATACTCATCCGGCATGACTTCTCAGCTGCCGGTCTTAAAGGCCTCGGTTCAGCTACCTCTTTAATTATATATATGTGAAGACATATATTGAATGCGTTCCAGATTAAAAATAATTAGGATTATTCTTAAAAAATACATAATTTGATGTCCTTGTAATCTTGATAAAACTTTTAAACTCTCTGAAAGCTTATCATTTTTTTTAAATGAATTATTCTTCTAATAATTTTTACTTTTAATTTGATTCAATCAGCCTACCTCTTTGTGGAGACTATCAGTCCATAGATGACGAACTCCTCCTTCCTGCGCCCATAGGCTCATAGCCTTCGCCTTAGTCAACCCCTGCCGACAGACTCTCTCTCTCTCTCTATCTCTCTCTCTCTCTTCAATTTAGGACCCGTTTGTTTCGGTTTTGCACTCAGATGTTTGAATATCTAAGAAAGTGTTTGGTTGCATGATAATGAAGATTTTTATTTTATTTTTTTAAAAATTATAAGAAAACTTGTTAAAAAGATGTTTGACACGACAATTTTATGTTTTGAAAGTGATTTTCTTTTTAAACAAAAAAAAGGGTCTCACCTCTTTCTTTTTTCTTGTGATCCCCCACTTTGCTCGATCATGTATAGTAGTTACTTTTTTTGTTATCACATCTCTCCAAACATGATAATTTTATGTCATGAGTTAGTTCACTTTTTATTTTAATATAATCTTTTATTATAAAAATATACAAAAAATTATCATGCAACCAAACATCTCATAATCTCTAGTTCGGTTAAAAATTAGACGATTCGGTAAAACATCTGCAGAAGTCAATGGTAACTTTTTAAAGAACTGTTTAATTTTTAGTGATTTACCGTGTTTTCATTTTCAAACATGAACAACTAAAATTTTATATTTCACTAGATAAAAAGATTAAAGATTAAATAAAGACTTCACATATTTTACCAAACCAAATCAAACGCCACACCTTAGTCTGATATTTTAAACATTGGGGTGTTCGATTATATGATAAATTGAGTTTTTTTTTAAATTTTATGTTTTTGTAATGAAACTTGTTAAAAGAGATATTTGGTAGCTATTCAATTTATTTTTCAAAATATCTATTTCTTATACATAAAAGAGGGGAGGATCTGCACTCTTGTTTTTGTTATCCCCGTCCTCTCAAACATGACAACTTCTTGTCAGTGAAGTGTATAAAAATTTATTGTGCAACCAAACACTTAAATAAATTCGTGTCCAATGACAGATCCAGTGCATGCGCGTATTCTCCTCCGGAAGGTGGCTGCTGTTGACACCCGACACACCCAGTTATCTCTTCACAACTGAGAAAGAGACAGTTGCGTCTGATAACAACACAAAGGGAAGTCGAGAACTTGCAAAAGCAGTTAAAATCTTTTTATTTTCCAATGATAACAGTACTTCCACCATATAAGGTTGATTCACTGTACAAGCATAAACTTGGGTAAAACAAATAATTCAAGCAACGTAAATTGAGCATGTTGGTTGATCTAGAGAGGGATGGCAGATAATATGAACAGACGACGATTGCCTCCAATTCCAGATAAAGATAACCTCTTGATGAGGTAACAGAGAAGACCATCAGTTGGAGGCAAGATCATCATACCGAAGTCCAAAAGCTCATGCTATGAACCTTGCCTCCTCGGTGTCTGGAATCACAATGTCAAGACGCATCATTGGCCTGTAAGCATCAGGTATGGCCGCACCTGCCTGAACACATACTTCAACAACTGCTGGCGCCTTGCCATAGAATCTCTTCAGTGAACCAACCAGAGGTGGACCATGTGGGTCTGGTACATGCCATACATAATTTGGAGGCAGCATTTCATCTAGTGTGGCATCCTGCCACCCATGCTTCCCATCCCTCCACTGGTGCTTGAATGCCCCACAAAGCTTTACATCATGGCCCCAAGGACCCACATGAACCTCACTGCAGTAGCCACACGCCTTTACTGTGTACTTCTTCATGAGCTGCCTCAAACCTCGCCTGACGGTGCTATATGCCTTCAGAGTCCTTTCCGCCGTTTTCCGTACATCCAACTCCAAAGTAGAACAAGTATCATAAGATCCATACGTGTCCAGTTCTGCCATAAGGGACAGAGAATCTTCAGAACGGCATTGCTTAGGGCCCTCGACATAGCCACCCCTATCAATTACCCTTTTCCCAAGCATTCTAACAGGTGCAGTCCTTCGACGAGAAGGGTACTCTGCCATATCAACACCTGCCTGGATGCACAACTCAACAACAGCGGGGATTCTGTCGTACTCAAATCGTTTTTCATGTTTGATGCGTCGACCAAATGGGTCAAAGATATGGTAAGATTCAACCGGCAGGAGGATGTCACTAACAGAACCTCGGACCCATGAGTGCAGGCTCTTCCGTTGTGCGTTTCCAGAGCCAAGACAATCAGAAATTTGATGGCCAACAGAACCAATGTGGACTTCAGAACAGTAACTAATAAAATATGTAAAATCTTATTAGGTACTGCCTCAAAGTAGTAATAATCAACATTGTAAACTGAAAGCACAAGTAGATAATTCTTCTTACGTTTACTTTGAAGAAAACGTATGAAACATTGAGAAAAATATCAATTTCTGCCACTATCTGAATTCTACTTAAATATAGTATCTTAATTAGGAGTGTCGTCTAAATTGGTGAAACCAGAAAACTGAACTGAATCTGTTCGGTTGAGATGGACGGTTGTTTGGTTTTCCCAAGTGAACAGAACCAATAAATTTGAGGTGTATAGGAAATATTCTTTGAGTACAACGAAAGCTTACAGGTGTTTGGTAAATTTAGTTGTATGATAAATTGAGTTTTTGTTACAATTTTATGTTTTTTGTAACAAGACTTGTTAAAAGAAATGTTTGGCAAACATTACAAATTTATGTTTTTAAAAAGGTTTCTTTGGTCGACAAAAAAAGAGGTGACCACCCTTTTTCTATCTTGTGGTCCCCCATCTATTTTGGTCTTACATGTCTCTCACTCTTTTTTGTTATCCCATCTCACCAAATATGACAGTTTTATGTCGTTGGCTAGCTTACATTTTATTTTAATACAACTTTTTATCATGAAAGTGTACAAAAATTTATTGTGCAACCAAACATTCTATTAATTCAATAAATATATTTAATACCTCATACAATCCAGATCATACAAACTTCAACCCCTGTTGGTGAAATAAAAGAATATGCCCCATGTTTCATTTCAGTAGGAAGCCAATCCTACAGCACTGGGACCTAAAAAATAAATTGTTTCAATTTGCAATGTATACTCAGAAGAGCAAAGATGCCGCCATCCACTTGCACTGGTGGGCCCCAAATAAACTGATATATACATGATCGAGATGAAAATGGAGCGAACCGAGCTTGAACTGTGCTGAAAACTGCCAAACTGATCTAAAAACCCACTGAACCGGGTCTAAAAGGTGCTGAATCGGACTGAAACAACCGACTAGGCGCTGGACCGATCTCGAAATGCAGTGGACCGGAATGGAACCTGCTAAACTGGGCCTGAAAGGTGCCAAACCGGGCCAAACCCACTGACCTGCCTTGAGCCGGGCCTAAACCTTCCTAGAGAGGCCTGAACCGGCGTTGGACCAAGCTGCGAACTGGCTGGGTCCTGACTTACCCTGATGGGGGTCATGGCAGCGGCAGGGAGACCAAGAGGGGAGGTCATGGAACTGCAAGGTTGTGCCCGACCACACGAAGCTGGTGACCGTGGTGGCTGGCTGGTGTGTGCAACTGCGGAGGTGGCAACAAGAACCCGACAAAGGTTGGGTGAGGGCTTCTTCATCCTTGCGAGGTCCTCGGCATTGCCTCATCGTCTGGATGAGTAGGGCACAGGCAGGCAGACAGCGATGGCGGAAGCCTCGCACGGGTGGCAGATGTGGGGGAATCTCCGTGTGAGGGCTTTCTCGACCTTGTTTCCTTCAAGGCACCTTCCAAACAATAGAGGGAAGCAGGGGTAGGGAGTCGAGGGCGTCATGACTCACAACATCGACTTCTATGTTCCTCTCCTTCATCGTCGTTGTCAATGTCTGGGGTAGGGAGCAGGGAGGGCAGCTCTGGAGGAGGGGCTGCAAGAGGGGGGAATACGTCAAAGGCTCCAGCAGAGGAAGGGGGGAAGTCGATGCTCGGGAAGAGAAGCAGAGGTTCATTGCCATCCAAAAGACAGTGGGAAGCGGAGATGGTGGTGACAGCAAGAGTGTGAGGTGGGGATGGGGAAGTTTATGAAACTGGGCGAGGGGTGTGCCAGGATGGTGTTATGGCTGGGGCGGTGGAGGTGACTGAAGGCCTCGCTGGAGCCGGAAGGGCTCGGCTCGGGGCTGGTGGACTCTTCCGATCGTCATTGTCTTCTTCCTCATCGTCACCTGGCAGGGAACATGGGGGGTAACTGAGTGGGGGAAAGGGTGACGGAAAGCGATCAAACAGCTGGGAATGAGAACCAGGGGGAACGGTAGGGGTAGAGACTGTGGTGTCGACGCGTGCAGCTGGGGCTGTCGGGAAGGAGAGGGAGGACATAGTCGACGGAGGATGCTGGGATGCTGGGACAGCGTCAATGCAAACCGAGGGACGACGATGATGTCGATTTTGCAGAACTGGGAAGCGGAAGGAGAATGGCACGTAGACCATAAGAGATAAGAGCGAAGAGCTCATTGGAGCTAGCCTGTGTCAAGGGTGAATGGGCACTGGCTGGTGCTGGGGAAGGAGGGGAACCAGGCTCTCATGGAGGTGGTATTCCTACACGGCCAAACCCCCTATGCAAGACAAGAGCCTTCATCCAAAAATTTCTTCTTTTTTTTATCGTCTGTCCGACAAATATTTCCAAACATATCTCCAAGGACCAAAATGTAAAAGGACTATAAATATCAAAATAAAATGCAGAAAATAAACACTAACACTACTAGATAGAAGGAAAGAAATGTGGTGTCTTCTCAAGATCCGGACGGCACTGTCTTCAAATAGTTAGTCCATCCGGTCCCCATCAAGAATGCAAATACCACATATTTCAGGATGCATATTTAGCCGAGGATGCCTTCTTGAAGACATCTAAACGAAGTTGGCAATGAACTTCCTGACCTGACAGAGGTTCTGGATAATCTTTAGCAGCACCCAGTGCCAGTTGGCTGACAAGTTAATAGAAGACTTTCTTTTAGGAGGTTGCAGGAGTTGGTTAGCAAAATATGGGGAAAAAAGTGGCTGATTAAAATGCAGACATTTGTGTCAAAACTGCCATGGAAAAGACTTCCACTCATGAATAGAATATAAAGAATCCATGAAAGAAGGCATAATTACTTTAGTGTGGCTTCTGCAGTGAAACAGCTTATCATACTTTTGTTCAGTGTGGTACCGCAGGATCAGTCTAAAGAAAGAGATATTTTAGTCTTTATAAGCAATTGTGATAGGGACCCGGTCCGGTCCATTTTGGGGTATATTTGTATTTACGTCTATTTGGACATATTTGTAATTATTTGAAGTCTTTTGAGTCCATGTCTTTTATTTTTCGTCCATGTATGTAATTAGTCGTCTTTAAGGTCTCTTTGTAAACTTAGCTCCTCTATTTAAGAGTGAGCTCAATGTTTGGAATAGAGAGAGAGTTATTGTTCAATTTTTGGAACCCTGGGGAGCTGCCCCTTGTGCTGGGGCGCTGCCCCTTCCCCTTCACCCCCTCCACGATGGAGGTCTTCCGACTCCACCTCCGGTGAAGACCGGTCTCCTTCGCGACCCTCCGGCGTGAGTGCCTTCATTCCCCTCCTCCGTCCAGCGGCCTCCGAGCCATTCTTGCCCCTTCCCCCTTCACCGGTTCGAGTCCAACCCGTACCGACTCCGTCCACCTCCGTTTCCGACCGTTTCGACGTCTTCGACGGCGTCGATCACCACCCGTCCGTCCACCCCCGCCTCCGGCGATCCCCGGAGTACCTTCATCTCGTTTTCCCACCTGTTTGGGATGCCCTAGCCCCTTGTCACACCTGTTAAACCCCCCCTGCGGGTTCTTCTCTCCGCCGGATCCTTCCTCCGGAAGCCGACCCCGACGATGATGAAAGAAGAAGGGGGCGAGAGGAAGGCGAAGACGGCGCCGACGGCGCCTTTGGAGGCTCCCTTCCCCTCCGACGATGGCGATGGCGGCGTCCGGCGCCGATTGCGGCGTCTCCTCCTCCCGCAGGCCGTGCCACCGCGGCCGCGGCCGCATCCGCGACGAAACCCTCGCGCTCGCGAGGTCGACGACGGCGCCCCCCGACGGGGTACGCGGCGGTCGGCGAGCCGGCCGCGTCGCTCGCCCCCGCCGCCAACCACAGGCAGCCACGCCCCCCCCCCCCCACTTAAGTCGCGGGCGAGCCGGCACCGGTTCGCCCCGCTCGCCCGACCGGCCCACCGATTCACTCAGGTCGGGTCCGGTTCACCTCCCAGGCCGGTCCAGACCCGGTTTAGTCCGGTTTAACCCGGTTCAGGGCCGGTTCGAGGGTCCAGGACCCGGTTCAGGGCCTGAACCGGCCGGTTCACGCTGTTTTGGGGCGGTTCAGGCCGGTTCAAGTCATGTTAGGGCCGGTTCAGGCTCGTTTTGAGCGATTCGGGCATGGTTCGACATATTTTGGGCCCGTTTTGACCGGTTTAAGTCCGGTTTTGCTTATTTACTGCATTTCTTAGGTCTTTTGCGCCTCCTGACGGTCCGCTGCAGCGCCACGTCGCTGGTCCGTCCCGCCTCGTCCCGCATCAAATTGGAATCAGATAAGCTTCAGCAAATTAGTTGATTAAATTGGAACACTTCATATCCATTGGAAGACGGAGGACACATGACAGACTTGAAAGGTGGCACTAGCAGTGATATTTGCGAAATATTTGAACAGGTAAGGACAGAATGGTTCTTCAACAGATCCAGAAAGTATCTTGTATGTTTCTTCAAGTACTGTTTTGTCAAGGATTCGACTTCAGCACTTGGGGATATAGACTGTTGCTTCTCCTTCTATTACATCTTGGCAAACAAAACTCTTCTGCATCGGGTGTTCCTTTCCATTTTTGCTTATCTACTGCCTTGGTGAACTTTTGTCTCTCTTAAAAGACAAGTTACTTTTTGGTCCAACTCTTTTTTTACTTTAAAAATGAATTGTAGTTTTGATGGATACCTTCAAAAACAACCACAAGGAGCCATTTTGAGAAGAAAAGAAAAATAAAAATAGATGACCTAACAGTTGCAAGGTTGAGAAACCAGCAATCAGGTAAATCTCAGGAATAAGATGAATAGATGGAGAACCATCTTATGCATTATTTACATTTCACTTTTATTTTGAAAGAAAAATAAAATTACATATAATTCCTTTGGGAAAATAAAAATAACATTAGATTTCCTTCTGAAACAATAATGTTGAGAAAAGCATTCATAAACTTACTCTAGCAATTGCTTTCTATAAAATAACAGTCATGATGAGTCTCTTCAGTCAACAGTAGTTAAAAGCAAAATAAAGAAGTATCAGTATTTGCTTATCAGTTGCTTCGGAACAAAGTTCTACCCATGTACCTGCACCCATACACAGGAACAACGGTAAGTAATTGCTTGAGCCCTTTGATTAGTACTTTCCAGTATTCAAGCACCTCATATGCAACAGGAACAAGCTCAGGTACCAGCAGCCCATTCTTCGGTGGCTCAAGTGGTCTTTCTATTCCCATTTCTGCTTGTTTTTTAATCTCCTTTGCAGCCCGCCGCAGCTTCTTGAGCGGAATTGGGTAAGGCTTCTTCTGGGTTTTTGGCAGCATAACTGGGAAATCAACATTTTGGGTATGCCTTTGCCACTTCTCAGATGCTGAAGATCGACAGGAAGTAACAAAGATAGATTTCTTGATTGATGGGCCTTCAGAATGATGAAGATGACAACATTTGATCTGTATGAATAGCAAAACCGTGAGAACTTAATCCAGGGAAAGCATTTCATTGGTTTTTTTATTGCATACCTCTTGTCATTCAACAGTGAGCATTCACATCTAGAAAAGGTCTATCATCTGGTGTTGCCGCTACATTAGCTTTATACATATTTATTCGAGTGGAATTTCATGTTGGGTCTCCATTTCTGTTTCTATGTGGTCATCTGATGCCTCTGATAAATCACTTACAGAGTTACAGTTACAGTTCACGTAGCATAAACAAGAAAAGGGGCATGCATGATTTACATGACTTGACATGATCTATTGATGGACATGATATCTTCTGTGCCCTTTCACTTGTATTATTGAATGATTCAGGGGGGGAAAGGTAAAATGTTATCCTCTATCTAAGCCATAGTCGAGCCTCTTATAACCTCACCTCCGTGGATGTACATCTCTTGCAAAAATTTCTAAATATGAATATAGATTGGAATGTCTGACGTTGTTCCAGAAACTAGAAGGCAACAGGAGAAATATAGATGCTGGTTGTGCATATCTAGGTTAAGGGCATATCATACTACCACTAGCATTGCATCTAGGACCCTCCTCAAACTGCTAAAAATGAACCTGAGATATATTCTAAACCTTAGTCGGCCTCAAAACTTATCACTCTGAAGTGACTCTTCAATTTGAGCAATTTAAGTACGGAAAATTAATTTCCAGTCTGATTAAAAAAATCAACTAAATTAGTAATCCGTTGACTACATTCTTGTAACGTGTATTCCAGTAGATGACAATTTTAAAATGCCTAGTCCACTCCGTTAGGTTCCATTTCACCATCATTAAGCCTTTTTAATATCCAAAAAATGCCCCCATTCAACGATCTCGTGCCCTATCGACCTGAATTTTCTCTCTCCCCAGTCAGCGCTTTCTCTTAGGATGTGACCTACGAACTCTCTCTGCGATCCAGTCGATCATAGGAGAAGGAGAAAGCAGTGAACCTCTGGAGGAGGCGACCTCTAGGGACCTTGTCCCAATATATGCTATCGAACCATCTCCATCGAAGGACCTCACTGTGTTCCTGAACCCTCACCGCGTTCCAGTTGATCAGAAGAAAAGAAGAAGGTGGTGAAGCACTGGAGGACCTCGCCTCGATCTGCGCTGTCAAACTGTCTCCATAGTAGGACCTCGCCATGTTCTGGTTGATCGGACAAGGAGGACCACCGCATTGAAGGACGCCGCCTCCGCCATCTTCAATCTCTGCATGGCCCACAATAACTGCAGCTGGACCGTCAAGGAAGATACTGAGCGCCTGCTGGTCAAGACCATTTCTGAGCAGACGCTCGTAGACGAGTCCCTGGCAATCTTGGTATTGCTGGCAAACAACCGGGAGGCCGTGGAGGAGATGGGGGCTGCCAGCAGGGTGGCCTGCCTGCTGGACCTCATCTGGGAGAGCACCTGCACGCAAAACAGAGAATGGAGCAGTCATCCTCCACTGCATCTACATCAATGACCGAAAGAAACTAAGAGAGGAGAGGGAGGAGGATGACCATGGCACAATCTCGCAGCTGTGCCAGCATGGCATGTCCAGGGCGTGGAGGAAGGCCGACGGCATCCTCAAGGAAGAACAAGACTAGGGGCATCCCCTACTTCTCCCTTTGAAGAAGACCTGAGCTTGCAGCTACTCCTGACTCCTGATCTCTTCCCCCTTTTTGATCAGTAAGCAAGGTTGCAGATTGGGAGGCTTGATCTCTCTGTACATTAGCGTTTTTGCATTTGACTGGATTCATCGGTCTGTATAAAAGAAGTTCTTTGCTTCACTCTGCCGCCCTGCCGCCGCCGTCCGCCACATGTACAAGGCTTGGTAAAATTGCAATGACAAGGTTTGAGGATCTATCATGAGACAAAGATCAGAAGCCCTTGTATGCCCAACTGTTTATTACCTTACTGCGCAAATTTCAAAATTTGATAACCGGCATTACAGCCAGCCATGAAGTCAGCCATTGGATGCCATCGTTATGTGAACTGTGGGGGTAAAGAGGTCAATTTACCTCACCTTTAACAACACGCTAATGTGAGTAGTTCAAATTGGGGCGGGAATTGTAACATTTATAAAAACAGGACCTATCATTATAACAATTATGACATGGGACTGTGCATTGAATGCCCTTCTTTGAACAGGACCAGGTGTGAATTTCCTCATTTGATTTCAGTATCCTTTTAATCTTCTACCTTTACTTGAATCAGAAGTATGTCTTGGCTGGTATGAAGTTATGAACTGCTTCAAAACATGACTGCACCTTGGATGGGAGATCATGATGGAAAGAACAACGAGAGACTCAAACATGAAGTTATGGACTACTAGTTGGCTTCGACATGAGTGCATATTGCACACTTGTTTCTTGAATGGGAGATCATCATTGAGAGAACTAGAGACAACGATTCTGGGTCAGGATGACCACTGGATTAGCCAAGGCTTATCCCAGAAGCCTTGGCTGGCCCGGCCAATCCACAGTGCAGTGCAAGTTTCCCACTCTGCCACCACCAGCCAGAGCCTTCCTGCAACTGGTTGGCCGCCGTCCTTCACATCATTCCCCCTCCCTTGCTGCTGGCTAGACAGAGATCCTGCTTGTTTTGGGTGGGGAACAAGACTTCTTGGACCCCCCCCACATAGGGATACATTATCTGGCTGATCCACAACTTAACAAGGCTGCATTTAGCCCCACCCCCACCCCATGGGTCAGCAGGTGCTGATCCCGCAAATCATGACTACAGAAGGCTCAAACGTTAATCATATGGGTCAACATATACTTATCTACAAGGAAGTGAAGAAGCGAGAAAAAGTGCCATTCTTTGAATAGAAAGCACATACTTCTATTTTACGCTTCTTCCAACATTTCTGATCGATGTTGGATGGTTACAAATGATAGCACGAGTCAGATCGTTAAAAGGGAGTTCAGTAATCAGAGCTGAGAAAGTATTCAAATCCATCTTAAGTTTACAAACAATTAAGGATCATTTTGCCTTTAATAAGTCCAAGTCCAAGACTATGTGCTTTGATTATATTATTGTCATCCCTAATGTGATTTCTTTCTGTTTTCCTAGATGCCATTATGGCATCAATGGTAAAACCACTTCTTCTAACTTTCACATGCTTGTTTTCTAATAAAGACCAAAAGGTAGACGTTACCCACCCGCTTCAATTTGGTTGTTGCATGGACCCAGAAGATATGCTTCTCCTGTTGCCTAATTGTGGTAGCGACTGACTATACTATACGAAATTACAGATGAAAATTTTTCATGATGCCAGGATAAAAAGGCGAGGAAACAAAAACATCTACGTCAAATGGACGAATAGTATGATACGATCGATAATATAGGCTTCCGAAGCAAAAAAAAAGAGAGAGAGAGAGACGGGTAGAACGAAGTACAGCAATAAGAGAAAAGGCACAGAATAGAGATGCAGAAAGCATTACCTTCGACGAGTCACCGGCCGAACGCTTAATCTGCAGAAAATCGCATCGAACGCCCGCGAGACACCATGCTGCGATTCGCAACCAGAAGAACACGGAAATGCCAAATGTTCACATCAGCGCGTGAGAACCGGAGAACACGAGGATGGTGGAAAATTCCAGACCTTACCCCGCTGGGAGATGGACACTTCCATGGATGGTCTGGGAGAATCTAACACAGACGGTTGGGTAGCGTTGATAGTGGCGTTGCCTGCGCAACTGGGTGGTGAATAGATCAGAAAGACATCCTCCGAGCTTCGCTAGAGCGCTCCGCTAGCGCAGAGACGGAGAGAGAGAGAGAGAGAGAGAGAGAGAGAGAGAGAGAGAGAGAGTTTTTTTATTTCGATAAATATCTGCTTTGTTCCAAATATTTTTGTGGCTAGAAAATCGAAAATTCATATGTAGCGTTTAATAAGGATTAAGTTAAATTGAGTATAGAACACCAACATATATATAAAATGAGTATAATGTTTTAAAGAGTGAAAACCAAGCTGCAGCATTTTGTTTCTTTCATTTAATTTAATGTCACAGGCTCAAATTTGTTGCCCACGAATCTCCAAAATAAAATCACAGTTGCAGAACAATTCATAAATTTGCCCTTCAAAAATTCATGGGGGTGTTGGTGATTTAGTTTTGAGTTGAATTTTAAGATTTAATTTTTTTCGGACCAACTCATTGTGTTGTGTTTAGTTTGATTTGGTCTGATTTAAATCATATTTTAAAGAGATATAATGTATATGTTGATTTTAAATTATATGTTATTAAAATTCAATGGGCTATGTATCTTATTAATTTAATCTCAAATTTTTAAAATAAAATCGTTGTTATAAAGAATAAAATAATTTCGATATATGTTCAAAATAAATTTTGATTTGATTCAAACTATTTGGTTTATAGATCTTGTCTTGATCTAAATCAATTTAATCGGATATTCAAACCCAATAAAACTACTATGTTGGTTTAACTTTTCCTGGTTATTGCACCCAGTAGTTCACACTCACTGTCAGTTCTTATAATCTTGCTCGTGGTTATTTGAATGATCGATTACTTGCAAACAAATAAAAATTTTAAAAAAAAATGAGCGACACTCCTCGTTCCCATGATCTTGATTACATTTACCAAATAAATTCTTATTTTTTTATTTCCTGTTAAGAGATGCAAGGGGATGTTAAAAAAAAAAACTGATGTATTGATAAAACTTGAAAACATGGTACATACATAGCTAGGCAGTCTAGGGGGTTTATTTATTACGGGCCCTTGTCGAGGAACACAGGATATTCGAGCTTCTCGATAAATTATAAAGTCGACACGTGTATTATATCACATATTTTATTTGTACCGTAAATTTTTTTTTTGGACACGGATGACCCAGCGACCAGAGACCCACTGCATATGCGGGTGGCGAGAGATCGAGCCCTCTCGATCCCCACAAGTCACCCCCCGTGAGGTGCCAGGCTTGCAGCCGCCGGGAGGCGAACCTGGCCTTGCTCCCCCCGGAGTAGAGTGTTGCCAATCGAGCCAAGCTCGACCGACTATTTGCACTGTAATCGATATTATTAATTAAATGTTTTTAAGTGTAATCGAGCCAAGCGAATGGAATTTTTTGTAGTGTTACATGGCCTAAAATGTGATGATTGTAGTTCGGTAACACGGTGACTTACCGTTACTATGTTGCCATTTTAGGAATAGAAGTGGTTAATTTTATTTCCTTTTGGGTAAAAAAAACACAACTTTGGAAAGCAAAAAAAAAAACGCAAAGCAAAGCAGTGGGTCAATGCGTTTACTTTGAATAAATTATTGCAGATCCTTTACACAAAAAGCTGTTCCAAACGCATTCTAAAATATAAAAAGGACCAAACCCAAATTAAAGTCAACACTATTACCATTTTGGCAATTTTTTTCTTTATCAACAACGATGGATGATTCATCTTCACTTTCTCTGAGGTGGCAGTTGACAATTAGTTTAATCATATCTCTGCCCTCTAACTTGATCAGAGATTGTACGTGCTAATATTCAAACTCTCCGATGATATATCTCCCAATCATCTTTAAATGAATCATTTATATCTTAATTTTTTTTTAAAAAAATAATTGTATGATTTAGTTGTTTTTTTAGATGCGAAATAATATAAATATTTTAATCAACTAATAGCTTATCGAAAGCGAAGAGGTTAGAAATGATATTGATATTTTATATTTTTCGTATAAAACCAAAACAAAAGCCCTTGTACTTGAGTATACCTTGCATGCCATATTAACGGAGCGTGTAATGTAAGACACCAGATCCCCTCGGGTGGACATTTGAGAGAATTCGGTCAATTCCTCTCACAGAGAACTCACAAGACGGTGATAAGATGATGATTTGAATTTGTTAAATCACTATCTTGTCAAGTCATACGTGAGGGAGCTTCATATGTGAGGGAGCCGATCGAACTCCCTCAAGTGCCCACTCGAAGGAATTCGATCTCGTAATATAATAACTTGGTTGGGCGGCCACAGTACATGAAAAACCTCAAATTTTAGATATTAAGATAATCACTATATCTTTTAGATTAATCATCATCGTCCGAATCACGATAGAATTACGATAAAAATATACGAAATAAAATTGAATGAAAATAAGAAAAAATCCTCAAGAACAGAGTCCGATCTCTGAGAGGATATCAAGCGAAAATTTTCAAAATCTAAATATTAAAATAACGAGAATCAGATTTATAAATACGAAAATACTCTTTCTAATAGTCGTTCGACACCGTATAGTCCGCCGCCGCAATCCCACCCTCCGATTGGTCGGAATCTCACGGCATTTCGGAGCAGGCTCTCGAGATAAAAAAAAAAAATAGAGGAGGAGGAGGAAATTTACGTGGAAATCGGAATCTGCATAGGCTCGACTGGGAAAATCCGGTCTGTAAAATTCTCGGGGGCATGTTCTACAATGTTATCCTTTTTTGTGAATACTTGTGATCAATTCCATGTTGCCCCGGTATGATCGTTTTCTTCGGTTCCCGTTGACCGTTCTTTTTGCTCGAGGTAGGTTCGGGTAATCGCTCTCCAGATCTTCTGTTGCCCGTTCAAGATATTTAATCTCATTCTTGGCTGTGTCGACGCTATCGGCGCCTCCCCGCCCCGGCAGAGCTCGCGCAAGGTGGCTAGGTTCGCGCTCGAGCGCTCTGGCGGAGGAGACGTCGTCGGGGGCTGATGAATCTGGCGATCCGGGTACTCCCGCGTTTTGCCTCGTTGTTCTGGTTTAATGGGTCGTCTCTGCGTCTAGATTTGGCGACGGTTATTTCGACTTTGGAGGCTCTGCGCTGCGCAGTTAAATGTTTTCTTCGGGGTACCCGTGTTCTATTTCCTGTTTAGCTTCTAATTTCGGGCATAGCGTCTGTCTGCACTTTTTTCCCTTTCTCGATTACCCCACATTTCCTTAGTCATAGTTTTCTCGCGTAGTTAGACGCCCGATGATTTTAGCTTGTAGGGGTAGCTCGATGACGCTGCAAGAAACGGGTGAAACTTGCAGCTGCATTGATGTATAAAGTCGAGCTGGGTGCAGAGCGTGTCTCTACATTAGGGTTTTTGTCAAACGAAAGTTCGGCCATTTTACTTCATTTCCTATCCTTTTTTTGCAACACTTTCTATCCTATTCTTGCAGCAAGTCTCATCTCGAGATTAATTTGCAGTACTTATATTATTTCTTTCTGTATAGCCCACAGATGATAGACCTTGTCCCCATCCGTGTGGCATCCTTATACTCAGGTGGAAGGACAAATTCAACGAGTACATCCATCCGTCAAGAAGTCCCATGACTAGCCTTCTCCATCACTATTTAGCCTCTTTTTCACATGCAGGACATTGCATAAGAACTCTGAATATCCATATTGTTGATGAACTCTTGTATTCCGTTCTGTCCCAGTATCAACTCTTCTTGCTTTTAGTCAAAGGGACTTTTGAGATTAACTAACGGATGGTATCGGGATCTGGATAGTATATTCTTGTTTAATATTAGTAAAAAAGAGATTAATGAGCTGGTAAATCAGTTCTGGTATGCGTGTTGTTTTTCATATAATTTTGCTTTATCAAGCCAGAGTATTGCTGCTAAGGTTTTTTTTAACTGGCAAATAACTAATTGGGGGGAGAGGAGGAGAGCACAGAGAAGTAAGTTGCAAGTGTTATATCATAAAGCAACAGCTTTTACTGTGGCAAACATATGCTATTCCCACTAACAGTGGATGCATCTCAATCTGTTAAGTTTATGATCTCATGCAATGTTATCAAGAATCGCGGGATCGGAATCAGAATTAGGATCTGTGGGTACCGATCCGATCCGGATCGGATCGGATCGGACCGATTCCGACCGATCCAATGGAAGAAAATCGATCCAGAATCAGTAAGTAAAAAAAAGCAAAAAAAAGAGAGAAAGAAATCGATCCGATTCTGGCCGACCCTGGTCGATCCGACTAGAATAGCAAAAAATGAAAAAAAAACGATTCGATTCCGATTCCGATTCCGACCAATCTGGCCGATCCCGACCGATTCTGGCGGAACTTTTTTCCGGGTCGGTCCTTCAGCCAAGAATCGGATCGGCAATGGCCAATCCGATCCAGGAATCGGCCGATTCCGATCCGGATCAGCCAATTCCGCGATCTATGGATGTTATTCAAGGCAGTTATATCGTGCCACTTACATTAAAGATCACAGTTGAAGAGAAGCAAAGGTAAGAATTATGATGCCCACCTTTTTTCTGTTACATCCATTTTGGTCCAATACGATTCAGATGTACGAGGCTCACCTGGATTAGGTACATGAAATGAGAATGTTAAGGTGGATATGTGGATAAACTAGATTATATCAGATCTATAACATGTTAGAGAAAGGGTAGAAATGGTGTCGGTCGAGGATAATTGGTAAAAAAGGAAAATGTGACAGTTTTAAGATATTAATACAGAGCTAGAGAAGCTGCATTCAGGAAAGTAGAGAATATTAAGATCATTGATAGGAAAAGAGATGCAGTATATCTACATCAACTTAGAAGAAAGTAATTCAATATAACTTGAAGGATTTAAACCTATCTAAAAGTTGCTGTGGTGAATGAAAAAAGAGGATCCATGTAGCGGAGGTCAGGGATTATGTCAAAAAACACCAATATAACAGTGAAATGAACACAGATGCTTCAAAGAGAAATAAGAAGATATATGAGAAGAAGAGAGAAAGAGGACAATGCACCGGGATTTATGTAGTTTGGAGGTGATATGCCCTCTTATGTTCATGGGTGAAGATGAACACCTTCCACTATATGAGAATCAAGTACACATGAGGGGAATCCTCAAGATTGCCTTTTACATCTAACAACATAGATGCTGGAAGCAAGGTTAAAGAGTGGTTATCAAAATGGAAAGAGAAAAAACAAATGAACCATGATAAGGGTGTTTGTTAAGAATGTGTTATTAACCTTGTGTGAAATCATATATTTGTCTCATTATTTCATGTTGTTGACATTTCTTTCCTCTGGGAGGCTTTTAGCCTCTACCTGGAGATATCATCAGTGGTTGTAAATCATTTCTCTCTGATTGATCAATGTATATGATATGATCAGCTGCACACAATACAGTGATTCTTGCATATGCTCTGGTTATATTGTGGATATTCTGCATTCATTGGTTAGTTCTTGAAAATGCCCCACGATACCATCAAAAAGAAGCATCTACTTTTGTAGGGTTGTACACTTGTTAGTAAAAGCCTTCCTATTTTAGTAGCTATCTTGTAGTTCAAGGGACAGGCAGGTAGAGCTGCACTCGGTGGATGAAAATAAAGCTTGTAAAAGATCCATTAGTTCCATTCTGTTGAGGGAACAAGAGCTACCAATCTGGCCAACGATTTGCTATGGTTTCCAGACGGTGGCAAATTGTCTATTGGCAGATTCATTACATGAAGCATTTTGTTAAGAGATCATGCTAGTCGTGTCTCTTTTGTAGCTTTTGATGGGGAGACTTTTGTTCTACTTTCACTTAATGGCAGGATAGATTTTGTGTTCTTGCCAGAGTGATTTATTACTCTTATTTTGCTTCATAGCTCACATAATGGAGAAAAGCTGGATGTTTGACCCATATTTCTGTTGTTAACAGATGATAACAAATGTATCAACCAAACCCCATAACTGGTGTAAGCTTAGCTTTGAACAATCAAACAATGCATGATCAGCAGTTAGACATGAATGGAAATGCTATAGTTTCTAGTGGTGGAGGGACCAATATCAACAATGCTACATCAGCTTCAAGGCAGCGGCTGCGGTGGACACATGAACTTCATGAACGTTTTGTTGATGCTGTTTCACAACTTGGTGGTCCAGACAGTAAGTTGTTTCTGTTTGAACTTGTCATAAATGAACCATTGCTAGCTACTTTCCCTGACATCCATGAATTTCATTTGCCTCACCTGAATTGTACAAGCCAAGGGCTTAAGGAATTCCCCTTGTGTAGAAGGCACATGCATAACTTCCCAGCAAGGGCTCTACTTGATTTATTTGTCATGTAGAGGAAGTAACTTATCCCTTGCTGTGAAAAAGACAACAAGGATCCTTTTTTGTGGGAGGGAAAAGTTGTTTTTCATAAGATTTGGGATTTATGAAAATTATATACAATCTTGATGCTATAATTTTATTGCTTGCTCCTTGAAGCTTCTATTAACTAGAATTGGAAAATGTTCTTGGTTATACATATATATATTTTAAATAGAGACCAAGTCAGAAATGGAAATAGGCTAAGTGAAAGTCGAATGAGAGGTTTTCGGCTTAGTAAAATCTTAACCATGGAAATAAACTGTCAGAACCTCTCAACTTCTGAAACAAGATTTATTTGTGGTATGAATTTGACTTGAACCTAAAACTTCAAATCAGATATTGCTGCCTGCCAGAGCAGGTAGTGTAAAGAAGCATGCTGTAAGAGTGGTTATCATAGCAAAGCCACTGGAATAAAGAATCGAACATTTTGTTCTTCCTCACATTTTTAATCTTTCTCCTGCTCCAGGAGCTACACCCAAAGGTATCCTCACCGCTATGGGTGTGAAGGGATTGACGATATATCATGTGAAAAGCCACTTGCAGGTAAAAATTTGAACAACTAAACATTGTTCTTGTTATCTGTAATTTTGAATTGAGTGTTCAACAACTGAAAAAAAGATCTTTTCCTTTACTTTCAGAAGTATCGGCTTGCAAAGTATCTTCCAGAGTCTTCTCCCGATGGTAGGTGGACTGTATTTTCTAGTAAAATCATCCTGACTAGAAAATAGAGATAATTAAATATCCCCTTCCTGTACATGCACCAAAACCTATGGCTCATTGCTTGATGTGCAGGATCAAACACAGGAAAGACGGAACCTGAGAATCTACTTTCCAGTCTGGAAAACCCATCGTAAGTGTTAACCTGCTTTTCTTCATAAGAAAGTTTTATGTCAGGCAAAGATCCAACTTGTCAGTTATTTTCTACGTGGTTTCAGCTTCTTGGGGTCTGGGCTAAACTCTCAACTTCCATACCTTGTCTGCATGGTGCCAGCTAGTTCTAGTAATGCTATCCTTTCCACAGACGAGCTGGTTCTTGACATGCTTTGACAAGAAAAGTCTAGGGTGTGCTCTTTACCCCTCGTTTTGCTGTTCATGAAAGAGTAGTGCCACACATGCGCTTGAGGTTGTCTTTTCATGTGGGGTCTGTGACAAGGAGTGAAGTGCTTGCATGTGCTTTTCTATACAATGCTGCAGTTGAAAAAGGTGTAAAAATGCTTCACCTTTTCAGTTAGTGCAGGTTTTGTTATGAGTAAATTTTGTTGTTTATCTTAAAAATTCCATCTGACAGGCAATTAACGAGCAGTTGAGATAAACATATTCACCACCTTCTACAGTTAAGAATATGATGAATTACATCTTAGACTTTCTTTTTATTGCCAGTGGGCTGCAGATAACAGATGCACTTAAGTTGCAGATGGAAGTACAAAGACGGCTGCATGAACAACTGGAGGCAAGTTCTCTTTCTAATATATTGCGCTTCAAACATATTAGTAGTGCGAACAGCCAAAGAAAGTTGTACTTGTCCTAACAACTGTAAAGCCTAGGTTATCAAGAGAAAATGCAGATTAACCTTTCTGGTACATAAAGCCTATAGAAGTGTGTGGCCCTTTATAATGTCTACCATGCTCAAGAAGTCAGATCGTTGGTGCCTACACAGTTATAAATTATAATGCTTTCCTAGTTCTTTGAGATTCGTTGGTGAAACTAGAGAGTAGGGACAACCAAGTAGCGCAGTAGACTAGTTGACAAAAGGACTCTCAGGATGGTTCTCTTTGCAGAGGAAGTTAATAGTGCGTTGGAACAACAAGAGATACAGGGGCACAATTATCACAATCAGCATCATGTACTCTGACATGCATCCTGAGATGATTTCATAATCATAAAAGATAACTGTTCATGGCCGCATTTTGATACCTATCATGATAGTTTAATGATAATAAAGCCCGTGAAATGATGAAAATAGGAAGAACCATGGTGTTTCATTGCTAGTTTTTGTAATACTAATTTACCTCTTCTTCTTTTTTTCTATAGGAATTATTTGCATGTGTTATATTGCGTGTGGTATTTTGGTGCTTTGTTTCAATATGAGGTGCTCTTCCGGTTTGGATCCGGAAATTTATCGAAGTGTTGGACTTTATTTTTCGCACTTCACGTGACTGTTTTCGATTCAGATTCTTTTTCTTAAACTTGTATTATTATTCAGGTCCAGAGGCAGCTGCAGCTCCGCATAGAAGCTCAGGGGAACTACCTGAAGAAAATAATTGAAGATCAGCAACGCCTTAGTGGCATGCTTCCCGAGGCACCGGGGTCCAGTCCCTCCAACCCCACCAGTGGTGATGCCTGCCAGGATTCAGAAGAAACTGACCCCTCGACTCCTGCCACAACATCTGACTCACCTCTTCGAGCAATGCTGGCAGGCGACCTTGGCGTTAATGATTTGCTCTTCAATGGGCTCGCCAGGGGCGATTCTCTCTCTTCTCGCTGCGAGCCGCTTACACCAGATTCGAACTTCCCTGTTGGTTCATCCCAAGAAAGCGCAAGGCATGAAGAAACAACTAAGAAACGGCTGGAGGAGCCCTGTGGTGCTGCGGGACACTCGGAGGAGCTGCTTCTTGCCAACCACATACTCGAGTCAAGCTCATCAGTATTCACTGGCGTGGGGAATATTAATGATCTCTGATTCTCTGTGATGTATAGGAGGCTTCAGAACATTTCTGGTAGCAACATATTGTAGTTCGCATTGTCAAAGATACTCCGGCTGCTATCAGGAAAAAGATTGTTGTTGGGAGAACATGTAGTGGACTGCCTTGTTGCAGACCGGTATTTAGTTTGTAGCGGTGAGCAAACATGTACACCTACCTCATAGCAGATTCTTGTATGATCCCCATATCTCTCTTTTGCTATTTATGAATGTATCCGAGGGTAGTATGCACAATTTTTTTTCTTCTAAATGTTATTTACGTAGGTGCTTCCAGAATGCATCAGTACATGTTGTTCTGAGATTGCAACGTCGCAAAAATACCATATTTTTCGGTCTTCCTCCAGACAAAAAATGGTGCCAAACAGGTTCCCTCTGGTAGCAGCCAGACCAGACCAGGCCAAACTCGTTCCCTCTCTATAAAATTAATGTTTTTATTGTGGTTATCAAATAATTTTATAACAATTCCGTTGCAAGAACAATTTTGTGGTAGTAAAAGTTTATTTGTCATGCAACCAAATGCCTTATTAGTCTGTCAAATGACTTGTCCGGAAGCAGCGGATCAACGACAACTATTCGTAATATAAAAGTGCATTTGGATAAAACCAGCTCGTTAACCACAGCTCAGGGAAGAACAATAAATTATACTTATTTGAGTGATGAGAAATTTCTTATTATGATGTTTGTGGAAAATGGTAATTTCAATAAATGTAAAGATGGAATATCTTTGTACTCAACATTATATGATTCGAACGAATTTTTTTAGATGGATAGGATAGGGTAATAGTATACTTGATGAGCAATTAAAATGTAATATCTTTTCAAAAATATAAATATTGAATGAAAGCATTGTAAATCAACTGTATGTTAGCAACCACAATATGACAGATGATACAGAGATTATCCCCCAAAAAAAAATCCCAGGGTTCATTTTTTGAGTCCACCGCCAGTTTGATATCTTGTGCTAAAAAACACTGAGAGGGTGTTTGGTTGTACAATAAAGTTAGTTTTTTTGTTTCATATTTATGTTTTTATAATAAACTTGTTTAAAAAATATTTTCTACAATCTTATATTTTAAAAAAGATTTTACTGGACAAAGAAAAGAAGAAAGAGACGGGGTCCCCACCTTTTTCTAGCTATGCATGGCGCCCACTTCTTTGTTGTCTTTTTTTTTTTTTTGAACAAACAACACCCACTATTGTTATAGATAACCAAACAGAGTACAAAGACACAAATAAACAGAAAGACTAACAGGACACAACTTGACTCTCAAGATCACCGAAATTCTGCCGAAAGTCATTGTCACCAAAGTAGGACAGAGCCATAAGGTAACCAGCACATTAATGTGCTGAGACTGTCGGTCGGCAGAGATAGATACTCCATTGTAGGAGTTTGAGTAAGTCCACGAGACCGGAAGAACACACCCAAAAGGTGTGATTAACGCCCATCCTAACAGTCTCGTACCGGAGAGAAAAGCTAAGACAAAGACAGACAACCCTGAGGAGACACACAAACACCCAAATAAGAACATCGAGTTACACACTTCCAGTGTACCAAACGAGACGACATCGTTATACATATGTAGACAAAACAAAAACACTGGAAAGTGGACAAACCTACTAGGACTGAACATAAGGGAGGGAGGGCATCCCTCCCTCCCCCTCCCAAGATTACCTCAAAATAAAGACGCTACGCAACCGAAGGCGCCGAAGAGGCAACTGGAAACCACCAGGAAGCCGCTGAGGAGATCAACCAGACACCGAACAAGGAGGAATCGAGTGAGGGATCTGCCGGTGGAGAGTCGAGGGCACCGCCGATGGGGCGAGGGTGTCGCCGGTGGAGGGAACAGGGGTTCCGCCGGTGGAAGGGTGAGGGCGCCGCCGGAGGGCAAGGGATTCGCCGGTGGAGGGTGAGGGTTCCGCTGGTGAAGGGCGTCGGGGGCGAGGGTTCCGCCGGTGGAGGGGACAGGGGATCCGCCGGTGGGAGGGCGAGGGCACCGCCGGAGGGCGAGGGTACCGCAGGTGAAGGGCGTCGGGGGCGAGGGTTCCGCCGGTGGAGGGGACAGAGGATCCGCCAAAGGAAGGGCGAGGGCGCCGCCGGATGGCGAGGGTTCCGCCGGAGGAGGGCGAGGGTACCGCCGATGAGGCGAGGATGCCGCCGGATGGCAAGGGTTCTTTGTTGTCGTACCCCCTCCAAATATCACAACCTTTCTATATTTGACTTTGACTTGTTTAGATTTTATTTGAATGTAAAATTATATAAAAATATCATACAACCAAACACCCTATTAATATACTGATGTATTATTTGTCCTTCTTCGTTTTTAGTCAAAAAAAAACAAACATCTGTTCGTATATATCTTGGAGAAATGAAGAAATTAAGGTTTACAACTTAATTTTAAAAGACTCAGCGTACAGAGATACACTAAGGAACTTAATTAAGCCACATCATCGAACAATTCACATTTTCTAACATTTGATTAATTAATGTTATCTTGTTATAGCTACGTTAAAATGATGCTTGTTTTGTGCTTGTATCACGGATTCTAAGTGGGAAAAATATAAATCGAGAAAATGACACTGCTTCAGAACAAGTAAAAAAGAAGAAGACTGATATTAGAAAAATTGAAGATCGCCATCGCTAGACACAAAGGTAACTTGTGATAATTCTCTCCTAAGTCCTATCTCGTGGTGGAGTGAACACATCTATCCCACGAGAGTAGTACTTCTCGGATTCGAACTCGAGACTGACCTACCTTTGACCGTGGATGGTCACCTCCGGCGCAATTGCTGTGCCATCGTCCAAAAAAAAAGAAGATAATTCTCTCTTATAAATGAAATATTAAACTAAATTGACCATAGTTAGTTACTTCATTCTAATTTCATTATATATTATTTAAAAACTGGTAAAACTAACCGAACTATCAGAGTTTCTATCAAACTGATGCTCTCTAAATATAAGTTTAGCGCTAATATCAGCAAAAACACGGTCTTAAACTGCATATCCCTTTCTGGACGTAAATATTTCGGCTAATTTACGTTCGTGCCACTGCTCCGGTGCCGTCCCGATGCCCAGTTCGTAAATAACATCTTTTCCGGGGGTGAACGGCAAGGATGCCATCGGGAGTCCGGGACCGTTCGAGGCCGTCGGAGTCTCTGGACAGGGATCGTCGCCTCTGCCAGCCTGTCACCGGATCGACGCTGCTTTATCCTCGTCAGTCCTACCTGGACCGCTCGTTGGACCGGCATTGACCACCTGTGTGGTTCGGCGATCGCATAAATCATAAATGCCCGGGTCAGTCCGCTCGACACGGGCCAGCTCACTCGTAGGCAGGCCGTAGGCCTCGTGGCTACGCCGTGAATGGCGTCCGACGTGGAGGGTATTTTCGTCCGGCTTGTCTCCTACCTGCGCCCCCCCCCCACGACTCCGCCGTCTGCGTCCCCGAGACGCCGAGGCGATGACCTGTCCTGCTCGCTCGCAGGCTTCCCGGACGTTGTCCGGATTTGAACGTGGGGACGTCATGCTCGCAATGTGATCCAATCAGAATTAGGGTCAGCAAGCTCGTCAGACGTCGGACGTCAGGGAGAAGGGCGGGGGAAGGAGAAGGGCAAGCGCAGAAAAGGGAGAGAAAGGAAAAGCAGCAGAAAGATTTACACGTTCGTTCGAACAGGTTCTTGTTCTACCCCTTTTCGCGATTCCTCCCCATCTGCTCCACTCGATTTTCTTCCTCCTTCCCTCTCTCTCCTTCCTTCTGGATCTTCACAGGTGGAGTTGCTTCCTCGCAGCATCACACCTTCGGATATCCAGGTGTCCATCCTTGTTGCACGCCGGATTCTGCGGGCCTGCGGGGGTCGCGCGGGAGTCAGATCCGGGAGGTGTACGGCTTGGTTCGTCGTTTTGCACCCTGTGGGTTTTCGGTGGCGGTACCGAGGAGTTGTGTGGCGGATGGGACGGGGATACGAGCTGGAGGCGATGATTTCCGTGTCTCTGGATCGCCGGAAGGGATGACAGGGGTTTCGGGTTCTCATTTTGAGGGTGGTTCCGGAGTAACGTACCTGTAAAATGGTGGGGGATAGAGGAGCACCTTTTAGGTAAATTTTGGTGTTTTGGTGCCTTCGGAGCCTTCCTACTTTGCCACGAGTGCCGCGGTGTGCCGAGGGACGAACTCTGATTTTTGGCTAGGGCATCCATTTGCTATGTCTTGGTAGAGGTGGCTGAAGGTCGGAATATTTGGTAGACAGACTGTGTTAGTGATTTTTGGTCTGCTGCAGAATTGTTAGTGCCTTATGTCCTCAAAGGCTTCGTCAGGATTTGGCACTCCGTGGCGGAGTAGCTCCGACGAAGATGATTGAACAATTCATCAACTTCGTCATTCGGCCTCCAAGGTACTTGGTTGATGCACATTTATGTAATCACCCGTACTAATGCTGTAAATTCTTCCCCAACTTGTAATTGGCATAACATTATTTCTTGCAGCTGAGTAATGCGAGCTTTTAATAGCTGAACGATCCACTCCAACGAACCCATCTAATTTCTTCATGCACTAGTTCACTAGCTTTAGCGGCACATTTGCATGCATAGTGCGTTCTTTTCCAATGGCACGGTAGAACGTTCTCCCACACTTCTGGGATGCAGTTGTCTTGACCTTTTGAGCTGTGCCGATCATTTTCTTATCATTTTCCCCTGAAAAAGGACGCTCTTAGGCTGTCCAGAATCATGCTCTTATTTCTACTCCGGCTCCGTTTGGTCCATTGACAGCGAGTGAAAACTTGAAAGTCACCTCCATACCTTCTTTTTCTGCTATAGGTCTATACTCAGGTTTATGATGCACTTCGAAGTCAGGTAAGAGGCTGTTATTTAAGCATTTGCATGTCACAGCTGATGTTTCCAGAGGACGCTTAAACTTGTCATGCTGAAGTTAAATTTAATAACTCACAGTGAGATTTCATGGCCCAGGTGATAAATCAGAAGTAATTGGTAGAGAAAAAGGCAGTTTCTATCACTGAAGATCTCTTAGATTTAGGATATTTGGTTTAAATCCCTACATAGTTCGGGTTTTGGACATTAATCTACAAATTTAGCACCTTCATTTTTCAATCCCCCAAAACCTCTCATAAAGTCTACCCATTGGAAAACCGTTGGGGTTGAGGAATGTTCCATTTTTCAATCCCTCAAAACCTCTCAGAAAGTACAACTAGACCCACATCCACATACTTGTTTGCAAGATCAGCGGATTTAGATTGGAATTGGTACCTACTGATTTAATCCTTGGAGGGAAAGAGCCCAATCCTTGGGTCAAGTTCTGCCGGCATTGTGCATTCGTGCTGGATTTGCCAGATTGGTCTCAGATCAATCAATTTTGGTAGAAAGAGTGGATCAGCCTGGATCAGGTCAATCTGGTTATACCCAGAGGCCAAGCTGGCATCTGTCCAGTCACAAATAACTGATGTTCCCTTCTTGCTGGAGTCGCCACCATCGGCACTTCGCTGTCTTGTTTTTTATGCGTAAACAATCAACTGAGTGTAGTAGCATCTTCAAAACAATTTTCTGTGCTATCATCATCATTGACATGTAAAGCCATACTTTTCTATTTGGGCTTGCGTTTAAGATACAAAGACTTCTGGTACAAACTCGGAAATAAAAGCAAGAATGTAATGACCCTTAGAAAGTAGAAATGGAATGTAGTTGTATATAATCCTAGCTAAATGTTTCATCAGTGTGTTCCTAGTTTTACTAGAATAATTGACATCTTGGCAATGTTTTCTTTCTGTGGTTTTCTTTAGCTACAACTGTGTGATGGCTAGCTCCTGGTGAGTTGCATTTTACTTTTTTTATAGTATCTTATGTCACAGGATACTATCGAACTCACTTAGCCGATTCACTCAATTTTGATGCTGTATTTTTAATATTTTGTTTGGTGAATACACAGGGCTGAGTATAATCCAGACCAATACTTGTGGGAATCAGAGTTCACTCTCGCAGGTAGAAAATATAAACGGCTGGATCTGGAGGCAAGTACAGCGATTGGTTACTGAGTATCTGATTTTGGCCCGTAGTTATTTCTGCCTTCACCAATACTCAACAAGGTCCCATTTTTTTATTCTTCAACAGCTAACAAATGAAAGAGGGCACACTTTGCAGTGCAGCCACTATATTCCTGTCATTTATCCCGAGAACACCCCACTACCATGTGTTATTTACTGCCATGGGAATAGGTGAGCATATCTTTTGGCCTCATTTTTCTGAAAGTAGATGGATCATTATTGATCAAGATAACGTGATTGTAAAAATATGAGCCTTGTCAAACAAAAACTCCTAAAAATATATACAAGACAGTTAAGATCTTTTCTCATATGTACTGAACCTGTTGCCTGGAGTACTCTTACAAGTAAACAAATTTTCTTCTTCTTCTTCTGGAAGGTGGATGTAAACTTGAAACACGATCTGAGTGAAATAATGCAGGAGGGAGGGTTTGTGGATGAAAATTGGAAAAAAAGAGAAGATGAAACACACTCCATTAATGAGATAACAGAAAGCATGCCAATAGGAAAGCCAGTAATAATCAATTATTAAAAACTTTTGATGCGGGACGGCACGGCTGGACTGGTGTTAAAATGCTGCGAAAACATTGTAAAATACCAAAAGAAAATTAAAAAGACTGAAATGGAAGTGAACCGGGTTGAAACCAGTCAATTTTATTGTTTTTTTTTCTGGTGGGACCCACTAGTACTATGTGGCATCCCCCTCACAGAGCCATCTGATGGGGAGTTTATCCAGGTAATATTCCTTTCTTTATTAGCAGGTGGGCCCACCTGCTGGTGCGGGCCAGTGGGGGTTTTACTTGGTATTTTTTCCTCTTTCTTTATTTGATGGTGGGACCCACCAGTTGCATTCTTGGTGGGACATTCCACCGGGAGATAATTAAAAGAAAATCTAACTTTTGGATGGCTGGACCCTACCTTTGCCAACTGCCAGCCCAGGATTGCACCCATCATCCTTGGGGGGATTTTTTTTCCTGAACACCTTCCACATTTCCCACCAGTGAGATTTTAGTACTCATTTTCAATCTGTTTTTAAGGCTGCTGATTACTCTTCTGGTAGGTTTATTTATCCACTGGACTTGTGACTCTAACCTGCTGGTAACAAGAGGTTAAAAAAAACTTTCCTCTTTTTCTACTTTTTTTTTCTTTTGATTGGATGCAACAGCTGTTAATTAGGTAATTACCAGTGCTATGCTCTGTTTTCTAGAAGTAGTTTTTTTTTTGACTTTTCGTTAAATAAACAGTGGTTGTAGAGCTGATGCAAATGAGGCAGCCGTAATACTTCTCCCTTCAAATATAACTGTTTTCACTCTTGACTTCTCCGGCTCAGGCTTATCTGGTGGTGATTACGTCAGCCTTGGTTGGCACGAGGTATTGCTTCTTTTGACCTTTTTTAAAGTATATATGGACATTTCTTTAAGAAGCCTGCATTCAAAACTTGTCTTGGCCTCACCAGAAAGATGATCTTAAAGTTGTTGTTTCTTACCTTCGGAGCAACAAGCAAATATCATGTATTGGCCTTTGGGGACGATCCATGGGTGCTGTCACAAGGTACTATCTAGTTATTTTGCATAATTTTTAAGTTAGTATGCTGCTTTTATAGTATTTTTATGATATATATGGGGATAGGTGCTATTGATAGAAGGATGCTTTTGCTTTGTACGTCAAATGACCCGCCTCATATTTCAGAAGAGAGAACCATACACCAAATGGCCAGTATGTTGGACGGTGACACTTGCTCTCTAAAGGCCTATTCCCATGCCGGAAGAAGACACATAAAAACTCTGGTTGTCTATGTATATTTCAACTTAGTTTTGACTTCTGAAAGCCTTTCACTGCCATTGGAGCATGGAATGTTTTCTCTCGACAATCTCTCTCGATGCCTCCTAGAAATGTGATTTATATAAATATCTATTATCTTTTATTTTTTTACCTTATGTTGATGATTCCAACTTTAAAGGTCTATATTAATACAAATTGTCTATATCATTTATATAATTTATCATTTTTTCTATTATTAATTCAATTAGATGATTTTATGAAGTTTCTACATGTTAACAACTCTATTGTTGCATCTACCAAAGTCTCATCTAGGTGTTGTTTATTTATTTCTACTATAATTTATAAATTAAGATTTTTTTATGACTATATGTAAAAGTGATTAAAATTTACACATAACACAACCTCTCAATTTTTCAAGGAGATTTCTTATAGTGATATCACTCAAGAAAAAGCTTAGATCTATGTAAAAAAGTATTGATATATCTCTTATTGACATTGATCATCATTCTTATGTGTCATAATTCTTCTTATCAACTCGTCCAATCTTGGTCCTCAAGTCTCATGTTTTTGTTGAAGAGATTATTATGTTATTTACATTAACATGCCGAGATCCGGTCTCTCAAGATTTTCTCAACATCTTTTCTCTCCAACCACCTCTATATGAAACCAAGATGCAAGATGACAATCCTTGCATTTGAGCTAATGGTTTCTCACATGGTTCGCCGGGTCGGCGACTCGGTCGCCCGGGTCGCCCGACCCGGCCGGTTTCCGGGCCGACTCCAAGCCAGCCCGACGGGGGTCGCGCGACCCAGCTTTGGGTCGCGCGACTCGGCGACCTAGTCGGCCGGGTCGCCCGACCCCGGGGCGACCCGACCTATGTCAAATATTTTTATATTATTATTATATACTTAAAATATTTTCTTCTTCCTCCTAGTTACCACCATTAAAAAAAAAATCTTCGGGGGGCGTTGCCCCCCTAATACCCCCCACAAGGGGCGCTGCCCCTTGACCCCCGCAACCTGACCGCGCAGGTCGATCCGCGACTATTCTGCGCCGCATTTAATAATAGTATAACAATAATTCACTATCATTTATATCATCACATATATATAAGATTTATAATCATAAATATATGTTATATACTTACATTTTATAAAGATCTATTTTAACTCTTTTCTCTTTCACACACATTAAATTGTCAAAAAATAATTATTTTTTTAGTGTTCCATTTATTGATTGTACAATAATATTTTACTATCATTTATATTATTACGTATAGTTAAAAATTATAATTCTAAATATACGATACATCTTAAAAATTATAATTTTATTTGTTAAGTATCTTTACCTTCTCACTTAAGATTAACTCTTTCCCAACATATATTAATACAACATAATCACAAAAAAAAATCATATTCACTTGTATACATAGATAAACACTCATATTCAATTATAATATAAAAAATATATAATTATATTTATGTATATATTTTATGTATACATAAATATATGACATAAAAATTATTGTTTCTATTTGTTTTTTATTTTTATATAATTTTTTATAATAAAAATAAATAAAATCCGACCCCATCCGACCCGGGGTCATGACCCCGTCCGACTAGGTCGGTTTTGGGGCCGACCGACCCCGGGCCGACCCCCGACCCTGCCTTCCTTGGTTTCTCAGGTTCCACCACTGGGCATACATTGTGGACTCCTATTGAGTCTTCTCCTTCTGATAGAATAGGATGGGAAAGATGCAGCAGCGCCCTGTGCACCACCGCTGTCAGCAGTTTGCTGGAATTGACCCTGAATCTGTCCCGATCCAGGGCTGATTCGGGTGATGTCGACCAACTCAGGCAGAAACCTGGGGGTGTATCACACCCCCCATGACATCAGTTTAGTATAGGCTGATCCAGATCAGTCATTCTGCATTCCATGATCTGCACTGAACCCCCCATGCTGACCTTTGACTTTGTAGACACATCCATACATGTCAGCATCTCAGCAACTCAGCCTGCCAGTCTGGCACAAAAGAAGAGCCCTACTGAGTCACATACTTCTTGACAAAAAATAAGGATGGGTCCGTAGCATAGTTAGTAAAATAATACATAATATACAAGTATAAAATGCATTTTGATTTTATAAATATGGTTAAAAATTGAGTCAAACATTACTACATTAGTGTTTGTCGAAAGTATGGAACATAAAATAAATGGAGTGTAATATGTTAGGCTTCAAATATTCGAGACCAAAAATACAATGGTTATGTGTATATGTACCTAAAATTGCCAAGGTTTGAAAGTTCCTATAGAAATGTCCATTATATTAGAAATCAAATAATACATTTTTATCAAGATTCATCATATAGATTCAATGACGATAAAAAATATTGAGTAACTATCACAAGATAACACTAGAAACACACATAACATCAAACAATGTAAACAAAATTCTGTCTATTACTTAAAAGTTACTCTTTAAACACTAAATGAAGGGTCAGTGACCGGATTGACCAATACAAGGGGAAAAAAACCTTTTCTGGATGGGCAGGGTCAGTTCTTCAAAAATTAAAAGAACAGCAAAGATATCAGAAAAAATGTTCTGCCGGTTAATCCAGAATAAGGCTGCAAAATAGGTCGGATTCGGTAGCTATATTACAAGTTTCCGATTCCGATTAATTTAGAACCATGACATTCTGATTTCTTTGTCAAAATTAGAATAATTCAATAATTTTATAAATCTATAATATATGTCAATTTTTGTTAAAAATAATAAATAAATTTTACATTGGTATTTTTTGATATAATATGTATTAAATTTTATTTTTAATTTTTAAAAATATTATAATATTACATTTTTGTCAAAATCGGATAAACAGATATGATATTACTTGTTTCCAATCCCGATTTTGGTAAGCTATTGGAATATTCATTTCTAATTCCGATAGGTTGTAGGTTGTAAAAATATGTTCTAAATCCATTAATTTTTATTAGAACCAGATTAGAATATTGGATTTGACCATGGTTAATCTATTCTCAATGGAAATCGGCCTCGGAGTTGGGCTCCCCCACAAAGATCGGATTGGCTGATCTTGCAACAATGGCTGATATGCTAATACCTTGCATATTTCTTTTTGTTTTATTCATTTATAGGATTGTGGTGCTAACTACTACACTAAATAAAATAGAAATTGATCCTGGTAGATGCATCATATAACTATTGATTTGATATGCCTGTACAAAATTATGCAGCCTTCTTTATGGAGCAGAAGACCCATCTATTGCTGGAATGGTGTTGGATAGTGCTTTCTCTAACTTATTTGATCTTATGATGGAGCTTGTGGATGTTTACAAAATTCGCCTTCCTAAATTCACAGTAAGACTTTTTTTTCTTTTATCTCTTATGCGTTGGCATATGTTATTGAATTCTGTAGATAAATCAGTATTCTGAATTTTTGATGTCAGCATTGGGATCAGCCCTGGCTTAAGGAGAGTCTGATCCTGATCCAAAATACCTTGTTCAGCTTTCTCTGTAGTGCTTTATAAAGCATCTATCCCCACTCTAAAAGTTGCAATGGAGTGCATTAGGTGTCTGTTGGTGCCAATTTTTTTTTAAACTGGATCAAGAATCAATCCAGTCCAGTCCTCAAATGGCCAAAATAATAGCCCTATTCTCATAATGGGCCCATCAGGTGTCAATTCCAGCCCATTTTACTTGGTCCAATTGCGTGACCCATTAAGTAAGCTTATTGGGCCAGGGTCAATGTTTAAATATGGCCTGGTCAACCTCTCTCGTCACAGCAGCTGCCACTGCATCCTATCCTATTAATAAGATGGCATGGGGGATCTAGAAGGTCAAGACTTTATGGTAGATCTTAAAAGTGGCATAGGAAAATGAAGAGACAAGGTGGAATAAAGGAACATGGGAGAATGAAGAGACAACCTACACATTTAATCTTTTCCTACCCTTTCATCTCCCTTCCTTCTTATAAAAGAAGGGTGATCAGCCAAGGGAATGAGGTTCACGCCACCAGCTTCCTGCCAGCCCTTTCGCGCGCCAGCAGCTCTCGCTTCCAGTCGCACCCAAAGGAGGAGCAAGAGGAGGTGAAGGTAAGGTGATCCTCTAGCCATGTAGCCCTTCAAGTCCTTCTATTCTCTTTATTTTCTTTCTCTTCCACCCTGGTTGAACCATGCTAAACACCATGCCATCAGCCCAAAAAATCAATTAAATAATAAGAAACCTCTCACATGCTCTGATTCAACCAATCCATCTCTGCACAGTGCACACCACTTGCTCTGATTCAACCTCTCACATGGCTTTCTTATTGCATTGAAATCTCCATAAATGCATCAAGCATTGCTAGTTGAGTACAAAATAAGCTACCTCAAATCCACAAGTTATAAAAAACCTTATTTGCTTACCTCCCCCTTTGGACCATAGACATTTGCAACCAGCCACTCCATATTCAACACAAAAGACAAGAAACACAGCCAAAATATGACTAGAGCAGTGAACAACTGTTGAATTCCTAGTGTTATCCCACATCACAACCAAACCCTCGCTGCCTCCTTTAGAAGGAATATAGGAGAATCCGGATAAGTTATAAAGCTTGAGAGATAACTCCTTGGGTTTGGGGAAATAACATTTAGCCTATGACGGCATACTGGTTTTTTAGTAACTTCTAAACTAAGAGAATTTAGATTAGTTTTGAATTGTGTTAAATTAGGATTTTTTTTAGTTTTATTTTTAGATAAATAGGAAAGATTAGATTTGATTTGAGTTTCCTTTTTTGATGTCCTATTGGAGTGGTTATCTTTTAATTTTAATAATGCAGAGTCTACTTATATGATGATACGGAAGAGAAGGATGTTTAAGAATTTGAAGACACAAGTCTTTTGCACTGAGAGGCCGATACCCTCTCTCTTTTGGCAGAGGCCAAATCCCTATTCTTTTTTCTTTGGCGGATGCCAAAACCCCTATCCTTCTTCTCCTTTCCTCTTTGTCCACGCTCTTGTCCTACATCAGTCTTCTGCAGAGCTAACACGCCCAATTTATGAGAGCTGACCATAGGCATCAACTCATGGATTTTACCTTGCCCCTGGATACCCCTTCTATTCCAGCTAACAGTGTTTATCATGGATAGATTATTATCACTTTCCCAGTCTTCCTTCTTATTTTTGAATCAACTGCACACTCATTTTTCAGCAAGAATCGTAATTCTCTCGATCGCACTCGCATCTGAGGGATCTTCTTAATAACCTCCGTTGCCACCCGTAAATCTAAAACCTGTTTAAGGTCCTTAACAAAACTCTACACCTGTTGTTCACCTCTGATAAAGCTCAGTCTGGCAACTTCCCCCAGGGAAAGAATTTCTGCATCAGAGACCTGTAAGATATCAACATCACTCTCTTCCATCGCCTGTGCCTCTGATCCCCCCATGCCCAGGGTCAAGTCAGCAAGACTAACAGTCTGAGGCTCCTCCACAGAAAGATGGTTGCAGTGGTGCCTCCCAATCTCCTCTCAACCTAAATGTCAACAGGTCATGGCCATGCACACTGTACCACCAACATGTTGGGAGATAACAAGGCCTGGATGAGCCTGAGCACGTAAAAGTGGTAACCCGCAGCTTCAGTTCCGAGGGGCTTCCCTTGGCGGTGGATGTTCTTCAACATGTATTAGCGTTAAATTTTTTTTCAAGGAACATTGTGATGTGACATGACATTATGGTAGTAAATAGTCCGTATCCCACCCTTGGGAATGAAAGGTACATGTCAAATTGCACCTTTAAAAAGTAACAGGCAAAGTTAGGATGCATGCTGTAGAATATCTAGCTGACTTATATTCACAATTACCAGTTTAGGGTTTGTTTGGTTAGAACATTGAAAGTGATATAATATCAATTGTGATAGTTCATTCAGATACATGGACATTAGATGTGATTGTCGCAAATATCAAAATGCCATTAATACTATATCCAAACAGTCCTTAAGGGAATCATTCTTTATGTCTGCACTTGTAGACTGCTGGTTTCCAGAAACCATATTAGTATTTTGCTTTATTTAATGTGTAGTGAATTGTCTTGCGTACGTAATCTTTCAGCACTTGAGCATTGATAACCTTATCTTATATCTGGGAATGCCTTGTCCAGTTCTTGTAAAAAGATAACGAGTTGTGTCAATTTTCTATTATTAGGTCAAACTTGCTCTTCAGTACATGCGACGCATCATTCAGAAGAAGGCCAAATTTGACATCATGCACCTCAATGCTGTACAGGTTAATTTATGGCTGCATTCAGAATAATTCAAAGGATGATTTATCTTTTTATGGTGCATTCATAGCGATTATTTGCCCGTTCTAGTTGCAGGTCAAACCTAAAATGCTTGATTAGCTACGGTATCATGTAAAATTGAACACTTTATACTAGATCAAAGCTTGTTTTGAGATGGATTTGTTTACGGGGAAGGACATGCTAATCAGATTTGAAGGAAAATTACAAAAATCATGCTGAGATCTCATGTGCCTTGGGTGAAGAAGAATGCAATGTTTTCATGAAGTCTTAAAAGGTTTTAAATTTTTGATGTGAAAACCTGATTCACATGTTTTCTGTAAGTGCATTGGGTCACTTACAGAAAAACTTACAAAGGAACAAGAAACTTACATTGTTGTTAAACAAGTGACTGTTCGCATGAGGGATGTGTGTGGATAAAGAAGTTAGTTGACAAAGCAGAGCAAGACATGATTTAGAACAAATCCAGAATTACTACAGAATGAAATCTAACAAAGAACAGATTGAAAAAATGATGAGAATAAGTACTTGGAATATTTGGCTGCCTGCGGAAAAAATATGGAAATTGTTGATAGTATGAAGAGACTAAGGATTAATATTGCTTGTAATTAGAAAATCATATGGATCGGAGACAAATATAAAGCAATAGGAAATGCATGTTATAAACTATAGTATATATAAATAAGAGAAATAAGAATGAGATAGGTTTAATTGTTGATTAAATATTGAAATTATAAATATAGGGTTAACTTTGTAAAAACATTTACATAATGAGAGTTAATTAAAAAGTTAGTGTTAGTGTTTATGGCCCGAAATTGTCTTAGGAAGCGAGATCAACGAAAAGTTTATGAAAGATACAGATGGGTTTATGTAGAGTATGCTGAATGAGACAAGGTTTTATTCCAGGTTGAGATTCGCCTCTGGTTCAGCTAGGGCCAATCTTGATTGTGGTCAGATTGGCTGGGTCTGGCAGAAGGAAACCGATTCATAATTGGCTTCAAAAATTTTAAAAAAAATCATTCAAGAGCAATGCCCAGCAGTGGAGGGGTGGCCATTGCCGCCCTGCACATGCAGAGAAGGTGACTTATATTGGGTCCATGACATCTGGCTAGGGAACATGATTTAAGTTCTCAGATTTTTAAGGAGAACCCAAAAATGAAATTTTAAGTTTTGTTGAGAACAGATTTAACCCAAACCCACTGAATATTTTTTGGGCTAACCAATTGATAGTTGAACCCAGTTTCCAATTCAGTTTTGGGTAGGATTACTGGATCTCTTAGACCCATTTACAGATCTAGAAACAATCATCAGTGATGATTTAACTAGAGAAAATTAATCTGAAACAATTAGATTCTTTAAATCTGGTAAGGGACTGGATATTAATCTGGTTATTGAATGAATGAAATTAATGCATTAAAATGTGCCTAAATGTCTTAACATTTGAAAGCTTTAAAATTTGATGAACCTTAATAAGAATGTTTCAAGTTAACTGAATGCATGGTTGAGCTGATTAGCAGGCTAAAGTTGCGTTACTTGAAATTTCAGTCAATAGCTGCAGATCAAGGCCCCCAGTTTCAGTGAAATTCTAGGACCCTTGTAAGGAACAGGAATGTTTATCTTAATAATTCATTCTAACCAATCCAAAGATGATTAAAACATGAATCAATAATCTGTAGTAAATTATAATTTAAACATCTTACTAAATTCTACAAGATCTTTAAAACATTTAATTAAAACTTTTTCTGCTGCTAAAAATGCAATTTTTGTTACAGTATAAAGCTTACGAACAATAGAAAACAACCTAATTTTGTGTTTCTCGGACTATGGACAAGGATCAATGAAAGAAAATATCAGCAACATTGTTTTCTAGTGGACATTGTGGTGGTCTATAATATTTGGTCATATATCCAATGTAATGCACATGGATCCTGGTCAACATCAAGGGTACAAATAAAATTTTTAAATAGATAAAACTGTGATATTCTTTTGTTTACATATCAGAATATTTTCAGTATCTGACGAGAAAACAGGGTAATTCTGTGAAAGTTAAAATTTCTATTTTATTTATTTTTAGGGATACATATACTTGTGGTGGAGGCATGTTAACATGTTCTTATCTTTTTTCATTCACCTTCACCTGCTTGTCGTCACTTTGACGCTTTTAATCAGAGGGTTTGAATATAGTTTAGTGAAAAACCCAAGTTCTGCTTGTCTTGACAGTTTGCACCGAAGACATTCATTCCAGCTTTATTTGGGCATGCAATAGATGATGTTTTTATCCTGCCACACCATTCTGACCTCATTTACAAGTCGTATGCAGTAAGTGCACTTTACCAATAATGTTCTCTCTTTTCTGTTTTATATCGTTGCTGTAGTGATATTTCACGTTTGCATATCATCATATTTGATCGTTAATCTTCTTAAAATACTGAGTTTATGTTTAATGATTTATGACACTTAATTTATTGATTTAGTATTGCTTTTGAACGTTTTGCAGGGTGATAAGAACGTAATCAAGTTTGAGGGTGATCATAACTCTCCACGACCACAGTTCTATTATGATTCTGTTTCCATTTTCTTTTACAATGTTCTTCGTCCTCCTCAAAGTTTTTCATCATGCTCAAGTAGATTGGAGAAATACTATGAACTGGGAGACTTAAAAATTGGTGCTGGAATGGATGAGGTGATCTCCGTTTTATCTTAGCACTGAAATTTTTCCACCATAGAAGTTCTGCAATCTAATTTGGAACTTGTATTTGCTTCACATTTAGAGTTTGTTGTATGAGATTATTACTGGCCTACGTGCAGCTAGCACTGATTCTGCAAGTTCCTCATCTGCTCCGTCTATCCCAAAAGGTAACGTGCAGTGTCTGAGGGACAAACTGGGTTTGTTCTCCCCATTAATAACTATTGGTACCAACTCCATGGCAGGTCCATCAACAAAATCAGTAGCTGAACTCCTATCTGAGAATGATGCCCTTATGCAAACTAAGCCTAATGTGGGTTTCAATTTTACAGAGCAGTTTATTTATGAGCCATACAATTTAAGGCAGTGAAATTTATTAGGAAATTGATAATTGGTGTTTTTTATTGCTCCAGACTACTATTGACCAAGATAGAATAATTGCTGAAATAGGAGCGGACACCGATGAGGATTTCCATTTCCTGGTAATCTATTTATTTTTGCTTAGTAAACTTTTGATATGTCGAAGAATGTTCTTATCAAATTTGACGTGGTTTGATGTCTTAGGGAATTATATACAAGAACGAAAAGAAATCATCATGCACGGCACAATTAAATAAGGATCTTTTCTCCAGTGGTGTCATGGATACTCTTTCAGCAAAAATTTCTTTGTTACTATGATAGAAGAGATTATGTTTTGTTTCTTAAGGTTTGCTAGAATTGTGTGCGAGGCCTCACATAGTGTTTCTTAAGAGGATAAGTATTCCTCACGCATAACCACCCAATGTGGTGTTAAATATGCAAGGATTTACATCCTAAGGAAGGGTGTGGATTAAAAAGTTAGTCCATATCGGGGAGCATGGTGAGGAACAAAATATAAATTTAAAAACAAATAGTAATTATTTTAGAAATAAAATATTGAAAGACGGATAAAAATATGTACTTGGGATATTGAATCTCTTATGGTAAAACTTAATAGTGTAGAGAGGAGAAAGATTAATATTGCTTACATCTAAAAAACTAAAAAATACAAAGGAAATAGGAAATACTTGTTAAGAACTATGATATACAAAAGGAGAGATAAAAATGGGATGTGTATCATTGGCGATAAAATATTAAAGGATGCAATAGTGTTAGTGACCAGAGTAGGAGTTAGGATTTTTATGGTAGAAATGGTTATAGAAAGAGAGATAATTAATATTGTTATTGTGTATGTTCCACAACTTGGATTAAAAGTGAGATTAAAGAAAAATTTTGGGAGGATACGGATGACCGTATGTAGAGTATATAAGATGAAGAGAATATATTTGTTGGATGAGATATCATGTTGGTTATGAATGTCATAGACATGAGAAAGTTCATGGAGACTTTGGATATGAAAATTTAAATAAGAAAAAATATTTAAGACTTTTCTATGGCTTATGATATTCTAAAAGTCCACATTTTATTAAAAGATAATTTTATTTATTAATATTTATAAGTGGACAAAATAAGAGTCAAGTTGACTTCATCCTTACAAGAAAGTCTAATTGTGCCCTTTGTGAAGATTGTAAAGTTATTCCTAGTCAACTTGTTCAGAGTCATGCTTATAGGCTAAGAGTAAGGGGTGCTAGCTGGCTCGATTCCATTGGAGATACAATATATTGTTCTACTTACAAAATGAATATGGAGGATCCAGAAAGTGGAAAAGGGCATATATGCCCAAAGTGGTCAATCCAAGTATAGATTTGGGAATGATTTATGCTTGTCAAGCTCTCATGTCATTTTTGAAAGAGTTTCACCTTATATGAAAATGATCTCGTTTGTTCCTCCACTGTTCTGATAGTGGGGAACGATGAAAGGATTTGTTTCTGAAGGTATAATTGGATGCAGAATGAAACATTAGTCAGGATTTCCCGAATATTTACTTTCTTTCATGTAGCAGGGTATTAACTATTAAAGATTGCAAAGGTATATGATCACACAAGTTGGAACATCACCTTTATAAGGGACCTTAGCAGGAGCGAATTGTAGGATTTTGTCACACTGACAAGAATGCTAGACACTATCATGCAACACCACAATTGGATGATATTAGTGGCTGCTGGAATGCAATAAAATAATCTGTCAAATCGACATGTTAAAAGCTCGAGTTGGAAGGAAGAGATGTTAACTGGTGGAGTGTGGTTGCCGAGCTTGCCAAATGAGATATTTTTTTTTATGTGGAAGATACGCATAAATAGACTACCCTCAGGCTCTTTGTTGAGGCAACATCAGATTAATCCAGGAGAATAGATGTGTATTCTATGCAACATATGAGGATAGACTATTTGTTCTTGCATTGTGGTATCATAAAGACACTATGGTCAATGGGAGCCAATATTCTCTGATGTTCTTCAACACCCCAGGGGGGAGTCCCAAGAACATCCTTTACCATGCCTTTTTCTTAGTTAGGAGCTTATTCTACAAGCATTTTGACTTTTACATGGACGACAATTGCTTTGAAGACAGGATGTTTACATGGCTGAATTTTTGTCTTTGATTATGCCAATATCTACTACCTTAGCATGAAGGATTTTGCTTGCTTTAGTTTTGTTAATTTACTTTTGTACTTACTTTATTTCAATTAATGAACGTGCCTTGGTCATCTTTGAAAAAAGTTCAAGATAGAATGCTATAAACGTTGTTACCACCTTATGGACCATAGACTAAATGTCTCTTACCTCTAAGGACTATGTCCAGGGGACTGTCCAAGGACTACTAATAGCGTACAAAATACTTTCTGCTGTTTCTCAATAATTGTGAACTCAAACTAAGTGCACTCCAGTTTCATGAAAGCTACAACAGTATTCCCATCATTCACTCAACCTGGCAAATCACATGGCAGTAATCTTCTTCAAAAGTTCGAACACAATTTCATAATTCTTGCAATTGGCCAATCTAGATTGTGATTGACTTGCACTGATCCAATTCTTCAGCGATTGACTTCCACCAGGATTGGTTGATTTTAGACCTCAGTTTATCAGGATATGTATTGGTCACCCAGTTGATTCGTTTCAGCCTGAGATCAATCAGGATTAGTCAACCTTGAGTTTAATTGGTCAATCATAGTCTGGGATTTAGCGGATACAAGCTAACTTAGCCAGCTCAAACTGAGTCATGGCCAAGTTGCACTGAGTTAGCCTGATTCCCGTTGACTTCTGGTCAACTTCTACTTTCCCTGGATTGAGCGGGATTCCCAATCCAATCTTGCAGGATTTGTTTGGCCACTAGAGTCCAATCTTGATTTGTTTTCCTTGGAACTCAACATGTATAAAGAATTGAACATTTTGATGTGGGACAGAGGAAGGGCCCATGTAAATGTCGAACAACAGCAGCTTTAGACAGGTCTAGACCCAAAGTACTATGGTTCTGGGTCATACTCAACTGACAGGACAAGCTGAACCAGGCTGTACTGGGCTGGACTAAACTGGTTGAATGATCTGAACTAGCTTACTACGATCTAAACCATTCAGCAATGGGAAGCCGTTAGACCAGTCTGATTGAACCCAGCCTGGACCGGCTCACCGGGTGACAGGGTTGACCAGGCAGATGGGATTAGGTGCTGAAAGACATGTACAAAGTCTTCTGCTCCTGGCGATTGTGGTCCGAAAAAGGCGCAGAGAGCTGAGGGAATGCCTGCACCTTGTTGGCTGATCTGGATTATGTGCTGGCATTGTAGACATACAGAGGCCAAACCCTTAGTGGCACAGACGGCACGGTCGCTTGAACCAGCTGGGCAGCTGCAGATCGGAAGAAGATGGGCTGGAGCCCTTGCCAGAGGCATAGGTGCTGGTAAGGGAGGCGGTGCTCAGATGGTGCTGAAGTGGAGCAGGGTGCCATTATGGGACAGGCCACCCAGGCAGCTAAGCCAGGTGTTCAGAGGATCTGGGGATCATGGGGACTGCATAGGAAATGTGCTGCAGGGTTGCTGCATGGGGCAATGGGTGCATGGTGCGCAGATGGTTGCAAAGCATGTGTGGGCACTCAGGTAACAGGAGTGTTGGAGCTGGGAGAGATGGAGATGCTTGCACACTGTAGAACTGGCATAGTGCACAATCTAACTTGCACAAGTGCCATGGGTCCTCGTACATCTCTTTATTGGTAAGTGGACCGTGGAAGCAAGGGGTATCCGAATGGGATTGAAAGAAAGAAGAAAGCTAGAGCTGTGTGGTTGTGGTGCATCCAACCAACCTGGGGATCCCAGATTTGATGAGCTGACTGGAGGCTAAGAATGTCAAAAGATGAAAACCATAATGAATATCTTGGAAAATAAGTTATATATGCCCTAAGGCTTATTTCCCATTATTTCTTTCTGCCTCCTTTTGGCCTCAGTTTTGAAACCAATGCTGCTGCTGTTTGTTCGGACTCTATGCATTGAACATTATTGTTTTTTCTTTGTGCAAACGGACATCTGGATCTTCAAAGGTTGAACATCAAGAAGAAAAGGCGAATGTACAAACTGACGAATGCTGTTCATATACAAGCTCCAACCGAGAGAGTTGGGGACGATGTTCCTCTCTGGGAGGATTAAGTGAAGAGGAATCATCCTCAGCCGAGTGTGCAAGGAGTAACAGCAGGCATCAGGTAACTTTCACCTTTTAGTTTATAACAGTTTGAGCCATCTCTTATAAAAGCTTCTTCACCAGCTATTTCTTTGTTTACATAAACTCTTATCCCCTTTGTCATCTGTCTGCTCATAAATATTCAAGGTTTCAACTTCCACGGAAAGAAACGACCTTTTACATCTTCTGCTTTAAAAATATCTGGATCTGTTTTAGTTACCCCCCCCTCTCTCTCTCTGAGTTAGTAGTCGGTAATTAGGTCCCTTACATTTATCGGTGGCCTGTGCTCAAGAATGTACTCTTCAAGCAAATCTTTTGCCGTCCTACTGTTAGCACCCCATTTGCTGAAAGAAGGTTTTGAACACAGACGACGCTGAAGGTTCTTGCCACACCCCTCCGGTGTATACAAAGGAAGTCCTCCGACCTTTCAAAGGAGGATAAAAAGAACAAGAAAGCCAAAGCTTCAAGAAGGGAAAAGGGTGAAAGACGTGAGAAGTTGGAGGCGTTGGGCCAGAGGCTGCGCCACTGCTTTCTTGGTCGTTCTAACCACAAGAGACAGAGGTCTACGTAACGCTTGTACCATATGGATGACGTCCACGTAGCAGATTTTCTGATCCCGCTAATCCCCCCCCCCCCTCAACCAACCACGCCCCAAAAAAACTGCCTACCGTCCATTTTCTTGTTTTGTGTAGGGATCCGCAGTACCACGTGTTACAGTTGTGGCTTCTCCTAGGACTGGAGAAAATGTATCAGTGTTACAGAAAGCGCTCTGTAGAATAATTATTTGATGTTGTAATGATGGGTGCAGCCATGAATGGGGATTGGCTATCCACTTCCTTACTTGGCCTGTAAACATCCTGTGGTGTCAACGAAGTCAGCTTCGCTCATCATTTAAGCTCAACTCGACTTTATTCTTAATCCCAAATTATATGGGATTCAGCTCTATAATAGATTATTTTTACTCACTCACTCCAGATTTGAGTTATTTCACAAGTAATATTTGAATCAGCCAGATCACGTTGAGCTGCCCTTCTCTGAGTAATTTGGTTCTATGCCATGTTTTTTTGTTTCCTTTTTTTAATAATTTTGCCAGAGCTGTATCGTTTCATCATTTGATCCGACGATAGCCCGTATGATGTATCAACCTGGGGAGGGGGATGGATGGACAATAAACGTCATTGCACTATCTCATGGCGTAAAAATGCTGTTCTATCTTTTTTACACATCGGTTCATAAATGAACATTACCGAGTTACGTTACAGAAGCATCCGCGGCGTTCATTGATCAAGATACTTATTTTGTCAGGCGGTAAACAGTAAGAAAAAAAAGGGAGTAACGAATCTAGACATTACAGCAAGCACCAGTTTCCTGCTTTAAAGAAGATGATCATCATGTCCGGGCCACTTCCGTTAACGTTGCTGACTTTCTAGCTAAAAATCTTAAAACAATGAATAGAGTGCGCACATTTTTATGCTTATCACAACTTCTTTTAGTATACTTGATAGGAGATTTACACGTAACCTCACGTTCATATCTAATGTAGCAGGTTTGGTCGCCCGATAAATTAATTTGTATACCAAGTCATGATAAAAAAATTGCTTTGAATAATAAAGTGTGAGCTAGCCCATGGCATAAGATTGCCACGTTTCTGGAGGTAAAAAGGAATAAGTAAACTGTCTGACCAAACAAATTGAAAAAGAGTTTCATCCCCTTGATCTTCTTTTTTAATCTAAGAAGAAAATCTTTTTAAAAGGGTAGATTAGCGCGATGGTTGCCAAACACCTCTTTTAACAAATTTTACTACAAAAACATAAAATTACAACAAAAACCCAATCTACCATGCAACCAAACACCCCCACAAGTCTCCTCACGTGTGTAAGTTGATTGAATTGGACCATGAATTTCGACACGATCATGTCAAATTTATCAGGCTATTCCAACACAAACTGGGCCCAGCTGAACTGAGGCCTCAGAGAGTGAAGAAGAGCCCACGTTTGCCTCACGGGGGGAGGGGAGGCCAAAAGTTATTTTTTAAACATCATTTCCGAGGGTGGTGGCGATACAAGAATAATATAATTCCGGTGTCTGACTTTCGCGCCCCACGAGAAATCAGCCTGTCGGCTTGACTGGACTCGCTGCTCATTATTATTTTTTGACAGGTTATTTTTAATATTACCCTCCCCCCCTTCTCTTGTTTTTTGACAGGTTATTTTTGCTGCCGTGAGTGAAGCCCCGTAGGTCGAGCGACCTTTGACTACGTACTGACAGTGCTCTTCATCGAGACAGGAAGGGTGCAATAAAGATCTTCGAGAGCTCCTAAGATCAAATTACTGCGACGGTACCACATGAACGGAGCCCGCGGATGCTTATATCGTACAGTATGGAATGTCGGATCGAGATTGGAGTCTTGACTCAAGTTTGACTTGATCGAGTTTTTGAGTCAACTGACGTCATCACCACCCTTTGGATATTTTTAAGTCATCATCGTATTATTTTTTATTTGAACTCCGGTCGACTCAAGTCTCTACCCAAATCCAATTCCTGGTTGACTCTGTTAGTATTAACCCGTAAGGTGGCTTTTATAAAATAAAGCCTTTGTATTATATTTAAGGAGCCCATTAGTGTAAAGGACATATTTACAATTCTAATAACTTAAGGGTTTGAGTCATGATGGGCTGACTCTATTTATTTGAGACTGAGTCCTGGTCCCCCTCATTCTCACGGAAAGGCGCTCTCGAGTTCCCCATCGACTACGAGACTGTACGGGAGACGTGAGGAGGGAAGACCTCGTACTCACTCGGTCCGACGTGATCGAGAGGTCGTCTCGAAACGGTTTGTTTACGATGGATTCAGGTACGCTTCCGCAAATCCAACAATTGGTATCAGAGCCCCGTTGAGATCTAGGGGATTTGATATTTGAAATCGGAGTTCTTTCTTGTCCGATTTCTACTTGTATCGAAGTCGACTCGCTCGATTCCGTTCTTGATCGATTAGATCGAGCATCGAGATATGAAATCGACTATATAGAATCGAGCATCGTCCTCGGCCATGTAGATCTACTGATTCAGGAGGATACCGCTGTTCCGATTGGCCACGGTAGAAACGGTGCGATAGGAAGCGCCAGCGACGGTATGCCGTGATAGAGCGCTGGGCTGCACCCTCAGCGGCTAAAAATTCCCTCGTTCCCGTTCCCAACCCTTGGCAGCACCGACCGGCGGCATGCGGCACCGAAGATGGCCGCGGTGCCATCTTCTCCGTCGCGCGGCGGCGGCGGCCGCGAGAAGGCGAACAGGCGCGGCGCTGCGTTTCCGTGGGGGCGGTACTGTTCACGCGAATCGCGTGAACAGTAACCGTGAACAGTGCATATGAGTATTCCCACTTTATTCACAAGTTTGCCATCAGCTTATCTATGATTATGTCATTGTTTCATTTAAATGCAATAAAATGAATATTCAAGATGATTTTGGATCCAGATTTTAATATCCGATTTTGGATCCATTAAGGAGGATCCAGACTTTTCAAAATTGCATGAATATTGCTCTTAGAATCCTTCAAAATTGCATATATACCCTGTTTTAATAGAAATCATGATTTATGACCTTGTTAATGTTATAATTAGGTCTATTATGAGATTAAATCATGATGTTACTGATTAATCATGATCATCAGGGATTGATTGACATATTATCATGCTTATTTACTGTGATTATAGATTTACACAGTAAATTAATGTTATTGCATTAATATCCTTTATGTTTTGGATATTACTTTATATATATTTAAATTGTCAATCAATTAAGGTATAATTCCTTCATATTTTCATGGTTGATGAGGGATCATGCAATGTTAAAGTTTTGATATACCATGTTCTAAAATTGCATATGAACCTTATGCATTTTATAATTGCTTTCATACCCTTATTCTTATATATTGGTTTATAAGTGTATGAATTAAAGGTTATCTTATTGTGCAATTTTATATATTAATAACTTTGAGTTTCTTTTGTGGTTTTAGTTACCCCGAAGGGTCTAGAATCATGTTAGTACTTAAAGTTATTGATAGAGAGAATCATGGATACTCTCTCATAAAAGAAAATTGCATAATAATTTGTTTATTCATGTTAAGCAATTGTATTGATGACTTTAAGTTCTTTTATGATTCTAGTTGCCCCAAAGGGTCTTGGATCATGTTAGTACTTGAAGTTATTGATAGAGAGAATTAAGGTGCCTCTCTCATTATAAATAAATTGCATCAAGGTATATTTTGTAATGTATACATTGATTCAATGTATATATTGAAAGGAATCAATAATTAACTAATTACTGCTTAAGCACGGGGAATCTTTTGCCCGAAGGTGAGATATCCCCGCCCTCATGCATTCTTAGTTGATTGTTGAATTAAAGTGAATTGTCATGAATTATTGATTGTCATGATATTATAGATCTTTGCTGTGATATATTATTTTATCTGCATCATGATAGTAATGTGAGCTCTTTATGGTTATTTCAGCTATGACTCCTGCTTCTCTTCATTCTCATTTGTCTATGATTCCTCCACTTAATGGGTCCAATTATAGTGATTGGCATGAGCAACTTCTCATCACTTTAGGTTGTCTAGACCTTGATTTGACTCTTCGTATTGAGAAACCTGCTGAGATTACAGATGAAAGTAGCACTGATCAGAAGGTTCAATTTGAAAAGTGGGAGCGTTCAAACAGATTGTCATTAATGATAATCAAGAGTTCTATTGCAAAAACCATCAGGGGTTACGTGCACGATAGTGAAAGGGCAAAAGAATTTCTTGGTTCCATTGAACAACAGTTCAATGGATCTGATAAGGCAATGGCTGGAATGCTCACAAATAAATTGACTTCTATGAAATATAATGGAACCAGTGGAGTGCGCAAGCACATTATGGAAATGTCTGACATTGCTGGAAAGCTCAAAGCATTGGGCATGACTATTGATGAAACCTTCCTGGTTACATTTGTTCTTAACTCTCTTCCATCACGATTTTCTCAATTTAAAATCTCTTATAACACACATAAGGAATCATGGAAATTGAATGAGTTAATTTCCATGTGTGTGCAAGAGGAAGAGAGATTAAAGCAGGAAGGATCACTGGTGGTCAATTATGCTTCTACTTCTCAGCGGTTTAAACCCAAAAAGGGGAAAGGAAAATTCATTCCACCAATGAAAGGGAAAGAGGAAATGAAGAAAGTAGCAGAAAAGAAATGCTATTTCTGTCGCAAGACTGGACATTTTAAGGCTGAATGTCCAAAACGTAGAAATTGGTTTGAGAAGAAAGGTAACTCTCAGTTGTATGTTTGCTTTCAAACCAATTTTGTTAATGTACCCTCTAATACTTGGTGGATTGATTCTGGTGCCTCTATTCATGTTACCAATTCTATGCAGGTATTCCTTTCCAGCAGAAGGCCAACCCTTAGCGAGTCTTCCATCTTTATGGGCAATCTGACCAAGTCTAAAGTCAAAGCTATAGGGTCTTGCAGGCTTCGTCTTGAGACTGGATACCATCTAGATCTTAATGATGTCTTTTATGTTCCATCAGTGTCTAGGAACTTGATTTCCTTACCAAAACTTGATGTATTAGGTTATTCATTTAGTTTTGGTAACTCAAAGTTTAATATGTATAAAGACTCTGTTTTTGTTGGTTCAGGATCTTTATGTGATGGTCTTTATAAAATAAATGCAGATTGCTCTTGTTGTGATGTTTTGTCCACCTTGAATGTGAATGTTAGTGTCAAACGTGGTATGATTGATGATAGTTCCTCAATTCTATGGCATAAAAGATTGGGTCACATATCGAAGGAAAGAATGCTAAGATTGGTGAAAGATGGAGTGTTACCCACTCTTGACTTTACTGATTTTGGCACTTGTATCGATTGTATAAAAGGAAAACAAATCAAAACCCGGAAAAAGAATGCCTTAAGGTCCGAGGAACTTCTTGAGTTAATCCACACCGACATTTGTGGTCCTCTTTCTTCTTGCATAGGAGGTGAACGGTATTTTATCACATTCATTGATGATTTCTCACGGTATGGCTATATTTTCTGCTAAAAGAAAAGTCTGAGTCTTTGAAGTCTTTTAAGATTTTCAAAGATCTTGTAGAGAATAAATTAAACAGGAAAATTAAGGTCGTGAGATCTGATAGAGGTGGAGAATTTTATGGTAGGCAAGGTCAATTAGGTAGAATTCCTGGACCTTTTGCTAAATTCTTGGAAGAGAATGGGATTGAACCTCAGTATACAATGCCAGGTACTCCCCAGTAAAATGGTGTGGCTGAAAGGCGAAATCGTACTCTCATGGATATGGTGAGAAGTATGATTAGCAACTCATCCTTACCCTTGAATTTGTGGAATGAGGCTTTGAAAACTGCTATGTATATCCTTAACAGGGTTCCTAGTAAGGCAGTGCCTAAAACTCCTTTTGAGTTGTGGACAGGTAGGAAACCCAGTTTGAGGCATATGCATGTTTGGGGTTGTCAAGCAGAAGCCAGAATGTATAATCCACAAGAAAAGAAATTGGATCCCAGAACAATTAGTTGTTTCTTTATTGGGTATCCCGAATTCTCTAAAGGGTATAGATTTTATTGTGCTGCCGACACTATGAGAAATATAGCAGCTGGTCCAGCCAGATTTCTAGAGAATGGAGAGGTTAGTGGGAGTTCTACACCACGTATTGTGGAGTTTGGGGAAATCACGGATCCATTCCCCGTCGCTCCTATTGTGGATGTTAGATCCGATCAAGTAAATCATGACATGATAGATTTACAACCTGATCATAATGTCATTCCCATTGAAGAGGAAAACCTTAATAATGCACCAATTGAAGATCATACTCATAATGAAAATGTAGTTCCACATCTGGAAGTAAGGAGGTCTCAGAGAGTTAGGAGACCAGCTATTTCAGATGACTACATTGTATACTTGCAAGAGTGTGATTATGATATTGGTGATGAAGATGATCCATTCTCATTTAAGGATGCCATTGAAGGTAAAAGGTCTGAATTATGGATTGATGCCATGAAAGAAGAGATTGAATCCATGCATAAAAATGAAGTTTGGGATATTGTTGCATTGCCTAAAGGATATAAACTGTTGGTTGTAAATGGATATTTAAAACCAAACGTGATCCTAAAGGCAAGGTAGAAAGGTATAAGGCCGGACTTGTTGCAAAAGGATTCACTCAAATAGAAGGCATTGATTATAGAGAGACTTTTGCCCCGATCTCTAGAAAGGACTCATTCGGAATCATAATGGCATTAGTGGTGCATTTGATTTAGAATTACATCGGATGGATGTAAGAACGACTTTCTTGAATGGGGATTTGGAAGAAGAGGTATACATGATGCAACTTTGAAGGGTTTGAAATGAAAGGAAAGGAAAATTTAGTATGCAAATTAAAGAAATCCATATATGGACCGAAACAGGCTTCCCGACAATGGTACTTAAAGTTCAATCATATCATTGTGTCCTTCGGATTTACGTAAAACATTGCCGATCAATGTATATATACGAAGGTACGTGGGAGTAAGTTCATTGTGTTAATTCTATATGTGGGTGACATCCTGCTTGCTACTAATGATTTGGGGCTATTATATGAAACTAAAAGTTTTCTTTCCGATCATTTTGATATGAAGGATATGGGTAATGCATCATGTGTTGTTGGCATTGAGGTTCATCGTGATAGGTCTAAGGGGTTGCTTGGTTTGTCTCAGAAAGCTTATATCTCCAAGGTCTTAGAAAGGTTTGGGATGTCTAGTTGCTCATCTTGTGTTGTGCCAATCTTTAAATGTCATAAATTTGGTCTCCATCAGTGTCCTAAGAATGAGATTGAAAAGCAGGAAATGAAGGTTCTTCCATATGCTGCTGCCCTTGGGAGCATGATGTATGCTCAAGTTTGTACTCGTCCCGATATTAGCTTTGCATTGGGAATGTTAGCTAGATACCAAAGCAATCCAGGAATGGAGCACTGGAAAGCTTTAAAGAAAGTGATGAGATATCTTCAAGGCACTAAAGATTTTGAGCTCACGTATGGCAAGACTGATCATCTTGAGGTGATTGGTTATACAGATGTAGATTTTGCAGGTTGCCCTGACAGCAGAAAGTCTACTTCTGGTTATGTGTTCTTATTGGCTGGTGGAGCTGTTTCATGGAAAAGCACCAAACAGCATATAGTTGCCACCTCCACCATGGAAGCAGAATTTATTGGTCATGCGAGGCATCTTCACATGCATTATGGTTGAGGAAATTCATCTCGGGGCTTCTTGTTATAGATTCAATATCTAAACCCTTGAGACTTCATTGTGATAATTCCTCTGCGGTGTTCTTCTCCAATTATAGTAGGTCAACCGGTGCTAATAAGCACATTGACATTAAGTATCTTTCTGTTCAAGAAAGGATAAACAATCATCTTGTATCAATTAGTTTTGTTAATGGTGTTGATATGGTTGTTGATCCCATGACTAAGGCCCTTGCACCTAAGGTCTTTTCAGGACATGTAAAGGGCATGGGTCTTCTTGTTTGGGATTAGTGAATGGTATAATTGATACATTAGAGATCTTTGTAATGTGATGATGATTGTGTGTTCTCTTCCATTTTGTTATGGTATTTGTTAACATTTATGGTTGAAATGGAAGAACTTGTCGGTATGACATTAAAGTGGGGACATTATATGTACTCAGATTACAGGCTTAGTTAAGTGAATTTGTTGATATTATGGTGCATGGAAGGAAGTATGTTAATGATTATGTACAACCGCCATGACCTATATTGACAGGTTCTCTTAGCTAGGCATGAAAGGTGAATTGTAGATATACTAATGGGCATGTTTTCAAATGTGCGCACTTATGGAATTTGTTTTCAAATCGATAATCCAAAGGTTGTTTTGAAATATATATTTATTATTTTTATAAGGCCAAGTGGGAGAATGTTAGTATTAACCCGTAAGGTGGCCTTTATAAAATAAAGCCTTTGTATTATATTTAAGGAGCCCATTAGTGTAAAGGACATATTTACAATTCTAATAACTTAAGGGTTTGAGTCATGATGGGCTGACTCTATTTATTTGAGACTGAGTCCTGGTCCCCCTCATTCTCACGGAAAGGCGCTCTCGAGTTCTCCATCGACTACGAGACTGTACGGGAGACGTGAGGAGGGAAGACCTCGTACTCACTCGGTCCGACGTGATCGAGAGGTCGTCTCTAAATAGTTTGTTTACGATGGATTCAGGTACGCTTCCGCAAATCCAACAGACTCGAGTCGATTTAGACACAACCGATCGACCCACTCTCAACCCCTGACCCTACATACGACCCCCTATCTATATATGCCTTTCAGAACACAATCGAAATCATCAGTAAAAAAATGATGACGCGCGGTATGATGTACTGTCGGTGAGATCAACCCATTCAAAAGCATCATTTCAACGTACGTAATCCCCCCCTCCCTGTTTTCGGTTGGAGTATTAAAATAATATCGGTATTTTTAGGGTCCGTTTCTCATCAAACTTTCGTGGAATAAATCCGAATTATCTCCTGGGTGCTGTTTGGTACGGGAATAACTCGGGGATAAACCTGATTTATCTCCTGAATTAAATTTTATGGTGCCAAACATGCCCTTAAATTTTAGGCATAAACCACGTTCATCTCCAAACTAATATTAGACCAACAAACAACCTCCGGAAAACAACAGAGTACCGATAACGCGTGCTCGCGCGTATTACGGCTCGTGCCTTGTTTCTACCCCATATATTTTAGAAATTAATATTAACGGCCAACGACCTACTACTTGTGAGTGTTCGTATCAATATCGATTCCAAAATGAGTGGGCCCTGACTGCAAACTGATATGGGTCATGTTCCGTCTACCTGCACATATACGTGGGCCGGTGCTGCCAACTGGGCCCCTCCTGGGCCCAACACCGAGCGACCGCCACCTCTGGGCCCAGAAAGTGGCCACCTTTCCTTCCGGTCTCTCTCTCTGTCTCTGTCTCTGTCTTGTTTTTTTTAAGAGGTGGCACGGTGTTCAGCCAGACGTCCAGCGCCGGATGTCCCGGGTTCGAGTGCCCCAGCGCTCGTATCCTCCGAGACGATTAATTGTCGGCAGGTGCATGTGACATACATATATATATATCGTCAGGTAATTAACACGGATTCACGCAGATACATGCACATGCATGCAGGATACCACCGATCGAGATGTTCGGATCCGTGGACACAGCCGAACGGTACCGGCGATCTGCTTGCGTGCGCTGCCCACCAGCTGCCGATCGCGATCTCGCCTGTCCTGGTGGTGATCGACCGACCGCATCTCTGTCGACCTGTGTACCGGTGGAGCTAGCGCAACCGCTCGTCGGAAACGAACACACACATATATATATATATGTGTATTGCGCCACCGTAATTAACCTGGAAGAACATCGTATCTGCGTGTATATATATATATATAGAGACATGGGGATCTTATATATGATCAGCTCGGCTCCTCTCCCGGAAGAGGGCACTTCGGATCCAGAGTCAAAACGGATAGGGGACATTCCGGGCCGTTCCCGGGTCACGTGGCTCCGGACGATCGGATATCAGGGCAGTGCTTCGGCGACACGACCGATGGTTTTCCTGGTGACTTCTTCTTCCTTCGGGGCCCTTTCTTGGATCGCCACAGTTGACTCGTCAAGACTCCACTCGGGGTCAAAGTCAAAAGTCGACCCGGTCAAGGACGCCCGCGCCTTTCCGAGGGTAAAAAGACCTACATGCCCTTGAACGGGCGCCCATGCGGCCTGCGGCGTCCCCCGCGGGTATACGACAAGTCAAACGGCATGGTCAGCAGCCCCCACCGAAGCGCGAGTTCGTTTTACCAAAACACCCTCCTTCCCAGACAGACCGACCACAAGTGCAACACGTCAGCCCCCCCCGGCTGCCAGGCTCAGTAACCGCAAAGCTATGATGGCCTACTCATCGAGCGAGCGCGCGACTCGCTCTCTGTCCGGCGAGTCAGTGACTCGGACGCCGCCGAACTCGGAGCAACTTCGATGGATCACGGGTGCGCGCGCTCTCTCTCTCTCTCTCTCTCTCTCCCTAGAGAAGACGACAGAGCTATTTCGGGACCTGACACCGGCTATAGGACCGCGTCTACGCGTGCACAGCCCGAGTCACGGAATGTTTTCGGGGGGTAGCCTCCGAGTCGCGCCGATTCGCCCGCACCCTACAGACTGGTCTCTGCTGGGTTGCGAGCAGAACCCCGCGGCGGGAGGACAGCGACCCGACGCCGCCCCCAGACGGCGACGGCACGGAGGGGAGGAGGAGGAGGAGGAGGAGGAGGGGACCCCTTCGACGGCGACGGGCCGCTCTCTTCCCCTCGGCCGACGCCCGCCGTCTCTCCTCTTTGCAGCCTGCAACCCTGCAGCATATATGGTGGGTGGCGCTGCATGCCACCCGCTGGCTGTTCCTTGCTGAAAAGACGTCTCTTGGGGAGCTTGGGCAGCCTCGCATGCGCCTGCTGCAGCGGCGCCCTGTGCTATGCATGACCGATCGAGAAAGCTGCTTTTCCCGCTGTGCTCGGTTTTTGGTCTGCCCTAAAAAATTCCAAATTAGAGTTGTATGGATTATAATAATCGGCATGTTCTTCGCGAACAGCCGATCGAGGATGTTTCCTTAATCGGTTCGGTTCTTCAACGGAGAGAACAGTACTCTTCGTCTTCGACAAAAACGGTCTGTTCACGTATTTTGGAACCAACTGGTTCGCTGTTACTGAACTCATATCAATCGATTATTGAAAGGTTACTAAAATTTTATTGAGTCGTCTCTAAAAGTTACCGAAATCTTATCGAATCGTTATCAAAATTTTATTGAATTATTAATAAGATCAATGTAACTTGTTGCTAAAATACTATTTAATCGTTACTGGAATCAGTATAACTTGTTGCTGAACCGTTTCCGAAATCAATATAACTTATTACTGACCTGTTATCGAAACTTTACTAACCTATTACTGATCGATTCGGTAACAGTTCAGTAACAACGAAGGGTTATCGATAAACCATCACTTAAATGACATAAGATTATAATATATTTGACTGAAGTGTTTCCTTCGTCGTGAAACTTAGGTGATCCACTCTAATTTCTGGGACAAGTTCTTGTGCTCCTGGGCACGGTTTGGTGGTGGAAAGATTTTCTCTAAACCAGTTCATTTCAAGTACATTTCTCATTAATATTCTAAATCTGATATAACGTGTGTAAGTATTTATACGAATAATAACTCAACGTTATTAATATATTTAACGTGACAAGTATTCTTACTCGTTTGCTTATTTTGTCATCTCACTTCGATATTTTGAGCGCTCTACAGGATAAAGACCAAGTGCATGGATCTCATTTGATTTTTCAAGATCAATCGAGTAGTTAGTAATTAAATACCCCTATACATTGACTAATTACGAATGAATTTTACACAATCCTGCACCATCATGTCCCACAATATCCATTATAGGGGCAGTCTCTAGTATATATCTCAGAACACAGCAGAATATGATCTCTTATATTAGACCAAAAAAATATCTCTTATATATAATTCCTTGTTCTTTGGTACACAACTTTTTTTATCATGCTTCAATAAATGATTGATATACACACACACACAAACAGGAGCATTACTATAAATTTGCAAAAGAATTCCGGCCACCGCAAAACGACTTATCGAGTTACTTGCGGGAAAATAGCATTGAGTTGATAAATCGAATTCACTAGATTATTCTACTTTTGAGTTCTCAAATATGTAAATTCATGCGATACTTTGCTGTGTACCTTTACACCCTGTTCGGTTTCAATATCAAAAATAATATTACACAACGGATCTGGGGAGTTTTTTCCACCGTTCATTCGGATCACACGGAGAGCCGGCCTTAATTTTAAATAATTTTAAGATTTTAAAAATAGTCGGGGACATATTTGACGTTCATGTGTCGACGTGTCCGGCAGCATCGGACGCGACAGGTGCGGTGGACCGCATCCATGGGCGGGAATTTGGGCAATGACGATGACATGATAGTGGGCGGAGGATGGACCCACGGGCCCGATGCGTACGTGGCTTCTCCTGTGTGGTGCGCATTTAATGCGGTGCCCGCGGGCACGGACAATCCCCGCCCGCGACGTACGTCTGCAAGTGGTATATATTTTTATTATTATTTGGATAAAATTTTCTGACGCGAAGCATATATACAACTCGTTCGTATTATTATTTTCGGTCTAATGTATATATACCATATCGGTAGGTTCTGCTCTGTGTATGTATCATCTAATTTGATGAGAATAACCTTCGACCGTCAACTGAGAAGATCGATCCCCCACCCACAAACATGAGATAGAATATATATGAGCAATCCGACGCAACTCACCCGATTCCTCGCGGCAGGATATAATATGGTTTTATAATTAGCAGATATGCACGTACGTATTATTCGATCGACTACCTACCGTCCGTATATATACGGTGTCTGAATAATATTCTTCGATTCAAGAGATCATACGTAATGATGGGCGGGCGCCAAACATCTCTTTGAAACATGTTTTATCACAAAACTCAAGGCGGCATCGTGCAACCCAAACACCTTCCGTCAGTTCACACTTGCTAAGTTACATTTCCTTCGTTATTTTTTTATGAAGTAAATACCGATACTGTTAAATTTTTATCTTCGATATATATGTTCAGCTGCTGCAGATGATAGATTATAATATATTTCAACGAATAGATACAATTGTCACGTAACATATATATGCCCGCTTATTTATTATGAGGCCGAAGCCGTGGCGTGATGTCGCCGACGGAAGAGGCCGCGGGCGCCTTCACCCTTCTTCACCGGCACAACAACACGACCCGCGTGCCTGTCTCTTGATCCCCGGGCCCAGTCACGCGCTCCCCGGCCGCTCGCACGTGACTGCGAGAGCAAGAGCCACCGCGCCGCGCAGTCAATTCCAACCGACCCAACGGCCCCTTTGTCCGTATCAGGAGCGTGCAAGTAGGACTGTAAACGGAGCGGATACGGAGCGGATATGCCATTTCCGAATCCGCTCCGGTAGTCAATTCGAATATCGGATATCCGCTCCGGTTAGAATTCGAATACGGAGCGGATCTTCACAATCGGATATCTCTCGGATACGGAGCGGATACGGATAATATCCGCTTCGCTCCAGAACCTGCACAACTTATAAAAATGTGAAAAAAATCTCAAAAAACCTGTAAATTCACATCAATACAAGGGCAACCTTTTATGTACAAAAGGGCACAACCACCTTGTCTCAATCAATTATCCGTCAAATGCAATTAACCACCAAGAAAAAAATATTCAACCACAAAATTCAACCATAAAGTCTTTATGAAGCATACAATATTCATCCAAAAATTTCAACCGCAAATTTCAACCATAAAGACTTTCCGAAGCATAGAATAGTCAAACATATATAATTCTAAGTGCAATCAACCACAATCAACCACAAAAAGAAAATAAGTGTCATCAAATACAATACCAAGTGCCAACAAATACAAAGAACAAAACAAGTGTCATGAAATTAAATATTTTAAGTGTCCTCAACATTGCAAACGTCAAATATAATAAGATATGCCCGTTGACATACTCCAACCAAAGCTTCAATATGTGTCATCAATCTACAAACAAATGAACAAATTATGTAAGGAAAATGAATACAATTAACATGATAATATCTTGAAATTTACTTACCAAAATTTTCTTCCTCATTCTTACTTTCTCAAATGATAATTGGAGAATTGTCATATGAAAATAATAACAATAATAAGTAATGTCAAGTCTTAAGTACAAAGTAATGTCCAAAATGATGTGTAAAGAATGTGATGAGTCACCTTTCTTTTTCGTTGTGCAACCAATCACAGGTACAGATTAATGCTTGAATGGTTTCGGAAGCAAAGATGATCTACTATCATCTACAACTCGTGAGCTTGTGCTAAAAGTCCTCAGAAGCAACACTCGTGACTGGAATTGCAAATATATCCTTTGCTATTTTTGAGAGAATGAAAAATTTCTTGCCATAACATTTCCACCATGTTAACACATCAAATTGTCCTTCATCGGGAGAATGAGACTCTTCTAAATACACATCCAACTCAGTTTTCTGACAAGTCATAGAAGTTCTCTCACTAAACGCTTCTTAAAAATATTTTTCAACCCATCTATTGTGTCATCGCATTTCTCCTCCAACATACAAGACTTGCTAATAGCATTGGAAGATGTCACATTATCATCACAAATTTTCATTGCATACTCATTATAAAGTTCGTGAAGAAACAATTTCACCTTTTCAATATAAATATGTGCACTATCACCATAGATTTGTTCATAAAGAATAATCACAAAATCAAACTTCCAACGAGGATCAAGGATGCAAGCCACGGTCAACAATAGACTACATTCATCCCAATATTTTGAAAATTTTGCTAACATCGCAATAGCCATGTTGCGTATGTAGTCAACATCACTTTTAATCTATGTACGCAACTTGATAAGGCACAAATATCACCAAAATATAGATTGGCAAGTAACATATTTTGTCCCCGAAAGTGTCAATGTTGCTTGATAAAAAACTTTAAACATTGAAGAACATTTGAAGCTATTTGCCAATCAAGTGGAGAAGGACAATCACAAGAATCATGATCAATTTCAAAGTTTAATAAAAGCATGTTTCAAATCAAGGGCGATTAATAACATCAAATATGTAGAATTCCATCTTGTAGGTACATCCAAACATAGACCCTTTGAGGTTGATAAATGCTCATGCAACAATGCTGTTTTGAACATCTCCTTTTTCTTAGGTGTCTTCCTCACATAAGCCACACTTTTCCGAATCTTTTCAATGAATTTAAATATCACACCTAACCCTTCTTGAACAATCAGATTAAGAATATGAGCAGAACACCTAATGTGAAAGAACCGACCTTGACATATCAATAAATTCTTGTCACCAAGCCAACTTTTAAGATCTTTAACCATTGCATTGTTTGTTGAAGCATTATCCAAGGTTATGGCACACAACTTCTTATCAATATTCCATGTCACGCTGATTTTTCACAACTTTAAAAGAACATCAAGAAGGTGTGGAGTTGGAACATACTCAAATGCAATAATCTTTTTTCAACAACCATTGCTCATCTATAAATGGGTCAGCTTTGTCAAACATGCACATAACCCATAGTTTGTCTGAAGTCCACAAATACTGTGGTGAGAGCAATTCGGGAACCTAAGCTATCAAAAAGTTTGTACATCTTTTCCTTTTCTTCTTCATAAATCTTCATGACCTCATTTCTAATAGTTGTTCTACTACAATGCTTGAATTGAAATTTGGAGATTTGAAACAAAAGTACCAAAGTACTCATACTCAACAAAACTAAAAGACAACTCATGCTTTATGATCATATTTGCAAGGTCTCTACGGCTACGTTGTTGATCAAATTTAAAGTTGACAATTTTCATATTTGATTCATCCGTAGATTTGGACATTGTCAACATGTGTTGTTTGATGTCACCATGAACTTTTTGTGGACATCTCTTAGCATGATTACTCAAGTGGGTGGTGCCTTTGAGCTAGAACCATCAAATGCCCTTTTGCAATGAAGACACTTTGCAATATCCCTACCATCTTCGGTTCTACTCTTCTCAAAGTCTTTCCAAACAGCTGAACATAATTTTCTTTTTTTGGGTAATGGAGGTTTTGTAACGTCTCCTTCAACAATTTGAATTTCATCACCTAGTGCTGTGGGTTGTGTGCTTTGTGTACCATCACTACTCTCATTGATATTGTTACCACTAGCACTAGGGATGACTGCATTTAAACTGGACGATCCAACATTACTATCTACAGAAAGAGGCAACATATTTCCTTCCATTGACATCTACAAACATACGTTAAACAAGTCAAACAAGTTAACGCCGATCACAATTATTACATTGACTACCACAAAGATATACTAACAAAATTACTAACACTGTGTTAAGAGTTTGCGGATCAAATTATATACTGCGGAGCAAGACGATTATATAATTTCGGTCCAACCATACACGGAGCAAGACAAGAAACGGACTCCAGAGGGCACAAGACGACAAGACAAAGAAGACAATCTTTCCGATCAAATTATATACACGGAGGCAAGACAAACAAGACAAGATATTGGGCGCCCGCGGGCAATCCGGAGCAAGAGGCCTCAATCCGCAAGACGGCCTCTCAATGACGGCCACCAATCCGCAAGCCGGCCTCAATCCGGAGGCAAGACGACTAACGGGGGGGGGGGGGGGAGTTGGGGCGCGCCCTCGGTCGGCCGAGAGGGAGGCCGAACGGGGGGGGGGAGATTGGGCGGCCTGCAATCCGGGAGGGACCGAGGGAGGCCGAACGGAGGGGGATCCGGGGAGGGAGGCCGAACGGAGGGGAGGGAGGCCGAACGGGGAGGTGATCCCGGCGCGGCAATCCGGGAGGAGGGGAGTTCGGGCGCCGGCAATCCGCCGCCGCCGCCGCTAGGGAGGGAGGCCGGGAGGCTCCGCCGCCGCCGCCGGGAGGCTCGGGAGGAGGCTCCGCCGCCGCTGCCCGGCCGGATTGGGACGAGGATGCTCGGCCGCCGCCGCTGGGAGGGTCCGGACGGAGGGAGGCAGGGAGGCTCCGCCGCCCGCCGCCGGGACCGGGACGAGGAGACTCGGCCGCCGCCGCTAGGGAGGGTCCCTCGGAGGGAGGCCGAACGGAAGGGGGGATCCGAGGGGAGGGAGGCCGAACGGAGGGGAGGGAGGCCGAACGGGGAGGTGATCCGGCGCCGGCAATCCGGGAGGAGGGGAGTTCGGGCGCTTGGCAATCCGCCGCCGCCGCCGCCGCTAGGGAGGAGGCCGGGAGTGGAGGCTCCGTCGCCGCCGGGGGAGGCTCGGGAGGGAGGCCCCGCCCGCGCTGCCGCCGGGACCGGGACGAGGATGCTCGGCCGCCGCCGCCGGGAGGGTCCCACGGAGGGAGCGGGGATGCCCGCCGGCCGCCGCCGGGGATCGGGACGAGGGAGGCTTGGCCGCCGCCGGGCCGGAGGGTCCTCGGAGGGAGGGAGAGCCGAGAGGACGCCGGGGAGCCGGGGAGAGTCGGGAGACGGAGACGCGGCGCTCGCCGCTCGGGAGGCACGCGCACGGTCGAGGATGCGGATTGCGGCTGCGGGGGAGTCGGGGGCTGGGGTGGCAAGGAGAGATTAGGGATTCGGGGGCGAATGATCCTGGCCGTTGCATCTTACATCTAATGGTTCATATCGAACCGGATCTTAACCGAAGCGGATCCACTGATTCCGAATCCGCTCCGTTTATATTTCGGATAATATCCGAATCCGAAATAAATATCCGCCGGAGCAGCCTAAACGGATAATATCCGGCTATCCGAATACGAATTCGAACCGAATCCGGATAATATCCGGATCCGTTTACAGCCCTACGTGCAAGCGGGAATCGACAATTCTTTATCTTAATTTAATTTTGGTAGAGAATAATGGGCTTAAAATAATATTCTTATATCATGCGAAATCTAATATCTGTATATTTTTTATTCTATTTCGATAAGAATAATGTATATCGATATTGTAGTAAATAAAGTTTAGTAAAATGCTGCAAAAAAATTGGAAACATTACGCCGACGGATGATGATAGAATAGGATTTATTTGCTGATTTATCGATAAGAACGGTAAAATATCTACGATGCAAGATCATGAAATCATTTGGATCTGGTTGATAAAATCAGGATGAGGAAAAAAATAAAAAAGAGTATCAAAACAATTCAAATTTTATCATTCAACTTGCGTGCTTGACCTCTATTTACCGATTAATGTTTTTAAAGAGATTTACGCGAGACGTCTGGTGCTCTCCTACTTATTTTGGTCGTACTTAGGGGTGTAAATGAACCAATACACTCGACAAGTAGCTTGAAGCTCGGCTCGATAAAAACTCGACTCGGCTCGTTTATTATGTTAAATGAACAAACTTGAACAAAAAATAAAGCACGACTCGTTAAACGAGCCGAGCTTGAACAGACTCCTGCTCGGCTCAATAAGCTCGCGAGCAGCTCGATTAAATATTATATTATATATTTATTTTTAAAAATTAAAATTTAAGTATTAATATTTATATATTATCACTTAAATATATTAAATAATTCAAAAATTAAGTTTAAACATAGATTGAGTTTCATAAATGAGTTAAATCTAAAATTTCATAAATGACTTTTCATTGATTTTGGGTTTATAAAGGAGTTTGTATATATGACCGTTGCTAGACCGTTGGCAACGGTCATGGGGGCGCAGCCCCCCCATTCAGCCCCTTGGGGGCTATAAATAGCCCCCAAGGGGCTCCCCTTACTCCCACCCCCCCACTCTCACTCCCAAGCTCTCATTTTTGCTCTCATTGCTCTCATTTTGTTCTTCATTTACTTAATTATTTCATTAAGTATTTCATTAGTTCATTTAATATATTTATTTAATATTTGTTCCATTCATTAGTTAGTTAGGTAGTTTCTTCTTTTTAATACTTATTTGCTTACTTACATAGTTAGTTAGCTAGAAGATTAGTTAGATATTTAGTTTAGTAGTTACTTAACACATCATTAGTTGGAAGATATAGTTAATTACTTACTTAATCATATAATTAGTTAATCATTCATTTTACATAATTAAAAGTATACTTACATTAGTATCTACTAATTAACGTCATTAACTTTTTAAATAATTAATTACTTACTTAAGTAATTATTTACTTAAAAATATGTCTTCTACAAGCCAAACAACCCAAACTACCGGCGCGACCCAGAGTGATCCGGCTTGGTTACATTGCAATTTGATCTCCATGGCGGAGAGAAAAATGCAATGTAAATATTGCGACAAAGTAATATTCGGTGGTATTTATCTTTTAAAATTTCATCTTGCAGGCATGAAGGGAAACGTTCTTCCTTGCACACGGACTCCGCCGGAGGTCAGAGCTCAATTTCGTAGGCACCTACAAGCGATGGAGCAAACGAAAGGAACTAGCAAACGGCATAAGGAGACCGTCCGAGAAGAATTGCAACAACCGGGGGAGACGTTCCGTACACATTTACGGAACCGGACAAGAGATGCCGGATATTTTTGGAGACGAAGAGTACGAATGATTTGAGACAATGTGGCCGCATACAAAGCGGCCGGTCAGATACTTATGATCAAAAGACCAAAGTTGTATTGGACACCCTGTTCCGCCCACTCTTTAGACTTGATGTTGGAGGATATATGCAAGGATCCTCAAATAGACAGGGTAGTTAAGCTAGCACAGTTTATTTATTTATTTATTTATAACCACAACTTTGTCCTTGCACTTATGAGGGAACACGGGGGCGAGTTGTTACGGCAAGGCAACCCGGTTCGTCTCCCACTATATTTCCTTAGAAAGTTTATTGAGTCAAAGGAGAGCTCTAACTCAAATGGTCATTTCACCGGGTTGGGGTAGTTGGATGGCTAGATGTAACCCATCGGATAAGAGAAATAAGAGAAAAGTAGAAGAGACAATAGAGAGTGGAGATTTTTGGAAAGTTGTAAAGAAGACGTTAGACATCGTTCAACCCATAGTGAAGGTACTAAGGATAGTTGACGGAGATAGAAAAGCAGACATGAGGTATTTATTCGATGCGGTTGAGAGAGCGAAGGAAGAAATCTCCAAGACCGTGTCCGACTTCGCCAAGTGGTGGGATATTATAGATCGTCGCTGGGAACGTACATTACATCAACCCATACATGCAGCAGGTAAATTTTCTTAAGCATTTACTAATCTTTTTATTAATCAAAATTATGTATAAGTTGTTTACTAATACTATTTGGTTCGTATGTTACTTTTTCAACCCAAGATACTGCTATAGTCCACATTTCAAGGCGACGAACGAGCTATTAGATGACGTGAAGAGCGTCATCCGACGGATACTTGGTGACGATGACCGGGCTATTATCACTTGCAATAAGATGTATGATTACAGAATGCGGATTTTTCACTTTGGAACGAGCAGAGTTGAACGAGCTGTGATGCTACTAAGTCCGAGTACGTAGAAATATTTTTCATAATTTAATTAATCAAAATTTACTTAGATAATAATATTTTTAAAGAGATTTACGCGAGACTTTCCTGTTTTTTAGTCTGGTGCTCTCCTACTTATTTTGGTCGTACCGCTTTTTCACTCTTTTTATTTTTATTTTTTTACGATAAAATATATAAAACTTTGTTATACAACAAAGTACTGATTGGCCTGGCAAGGCGCGTGGTCCCTACGCTACGCGACAAAGCGTACGGGGCTCCTCCCTGTCGTGTCGTGGGGTCCGCGACTGGGGCAACCTGGCGCAGGCGCAGAGCGGGCGGATCCGTGGAATTTCGAACTCCCAGAGATGGTTTTAACGATGACCGGCTGGTTTATGTTTCCGCCGCCGAGCGTCCGGGGAGCAGCCGGTTACCATCCTGGCCGTGACCGTCCGCTGTCGGTCGTCGTTAATTGCTCGCTGTAAAATATAGCTTTGAATGTTTGGGAGGTACAAACATACTCGGGTGGATTAGATAAAAAGGATTCGACTTTTTTCATGTTGACTTTTTTTGGTCAGACATGTTGACTTGAATAAATGTGAACCCCCCCCCCAAAAAAAACAAGAAGGAGAAGAGAAGAGAACAAACCATTCCTTTTGCCGCATTAAAGTTTCACAAGTAGCTCGATTCAGTGCGGCGTTTATTACTTGATTATATATTCTTGAAATAAAACGCAGGTACTTGATTTACGTTAATATACAATACAAAGAATATATTATATCAAATTTTATATTGATATTTATAGAGAATCCAATATCAATATCAAAGTTGGTGAAATAAGCATCTGTCTCACGTATCAGTAACAAGAGTATAGATATTAGTGTTGACAGTCCAATATTTATTGTTGATTTGCATCAATATAAAATTCACAATCAACAACAAGGTTGCATATAATAACGAAATAATTTCTTAGGTATTATGCTGCATTCGAACTCTGAACATCGACAAACGATAAGCGATGAAAAAGCAAACTTACGTTGCAGGCAAATAATTCGAGACTCGACCGGACAAACACTCGGAAAACCGGTACAATATGTTGTTGAGCGAGGACGTTTCACAAGAAAAGTAATAGGGTGTTTGGAAGCATTTTTCCTCTCTTTTTTACCTAAAATTTGAAAATAGGGAAAGAGAAGTGTTCGGTCACGTCTTCTACTTGCTTCTCTTTTTTTGGAAACAAAGAGACCTACTTCTAATATCTCTCCCGAAAATAAAACAAAGAGACGCGGGTGCTTGTTCCCCCTCACCCGTCTCCCCCACGTCTCTCGCGGCCCGTCTCGCAGCGAGAGGGGGGGGGTGGCAGCCGCGGCGGCGGGGCTGTGCGGCGGCGAGGCTGCGGGGGGATGAGGCGGCGGCGGCGAGGCTGTGCGGGGGGTGGGGGGGTGTGCGCGGCGGCGGCGAGGTTGCAGGTGGCGCGGCTGTCCGCGGGGCGGGAGTGGACGGCCACTGTCGCGGAGGGGGCGGCGGACTCCGGCTGGGGGCGCGGTTTTCCGCGGAGGGTTGGGGGGTCGACGACGGCAAGGGGTGGGATGGACAACGTCGGCAGTCGCGGAGGGGGCGGCGGACTCCGGCCGGTGGAGGTGCCGGTGGAGCCAAACAGTATTCTATAAATTTTAAAAATTGTGACAGTTTTGCCAAACATAAAATGGTTAGACTCTTTTGATTTTAAAATTAAAAATAAGAAATTAAATAATCTTGATTTTAAAAACGAGATTGACTCAAAATTAAAAGAGCTACCAAACACCCTGTAAGCTCCACTTTTAAGGAGTCAAACTCAAACATAAGAATAGCTTTTTACTCGGTTCGAAATTTTTTTACAATTAACTCAAATAAATCCCTGGAATAATTACTCTACCAAATATTTTAAAAATAAATTAAAATACTCCAGTCAAGTAAGCTTGGTATGCACTCCATTGCTGGTTTTACCCCCGCCCAGACGGGTCTGTTCCGCCGCGGTGCACCGTATGCCACCGGTGACCGAGGACCGGAGCCGAGGGGACCTCGCCGCCCGGCCGTCGGCGGCGTCGCTGCGGCGGCGACAGGCGCGACAGCGACGCCTCGCGCCGCGGCCCCACCACGGCAAACCCGCGTTGTCGCCTTCGCCGGGGGCGGTGCCCTGCCGCCGCTGTCCTCGCGCAGGCGCCGCCTCGCTTCGCGAGTCCGAGGCACGGCGGCGCAAACCGCCGCCTGTCTCCTCGCCGCGCCGTCGCGCCTCCCCGGATTCTCCCTTCTCCCCGGCATTTGGCGGGGGGGGGGGGGGGCGGCCAGCACCTCGTCTCTCCCGTACAGACGCCGCCTATGTGCCCGAAATCACCGATTCCCAAATTATTTACAAAATTACAGCTTCGGGGACGAAAGGAGGGTGGCTAGTCAAAATAGTAAAAAAATAATAAATAAATATGCGCTTCAGTTCGACGGGTTTTACTTTAACGAGGGGGGTGAGCTTGAGCGAGGGGTGACAATACCTGCTGCGCAGTTCCCGTGCCCCGGATGGTGCACGCGTACCTGCCGGCTGGGTGCTCCGGGCGCACCGACGAGCTCACCGGCGCCGCGCCTCCCGGCCCACGGGATCACGTGCGTCACGTGCGTCGCGGAGGCCATCCAAGGAGTCCACGCGCCCGCCGACGTGGCCCCCCCCGGCGGCGACCGCAAACCCGGCTGCCGACGTGGCAGGCAACGGGGGAGCGTCACGTGCCCCGTCATCTTTCCCCGCGGCGGTGTTGCGTTGCTCCCGCGGTGCAACGTACCCGGCGAAATAGATAATGCAGGAATATATATTTTTACTCGCTATAGATTATAATTACTTCCTAAAATTTAAATATACGATGGAATGTTGCCGGGCTCGAAAATTGTTTCTCTGAGTACGTATGAATATAAAATATTAGAGATATTTTTTACCGCATTACAGATGGAATTAGGAGTCGTCCTTCTGCCCTGCGGGTGGAGTGTCCTGTCGAGGTACTGCTGCCCGCTGGCTCCGGTCAGAATCAGATTCTAGTATGCTTCCTGACCGTCGGATTATTTCAAGCCCGCTGCACGGATGCGCTTACCGAGTCAAAGGATGAGCTGGCATCTATTATTTTTCGAAATCTTTGTTATTAAAAAAAGAAAAGCTCCGCCGGTTGCTGTCGCTCGGAGAGTCGAGCTTAATCATCACCAAGTGGGCTGGATTATTGACGGATCTAATAATTGAGATGATAAATCAAACCGAACTACTTTCGTGTATTTAAAAGAAGCCCGCAAACTTTATCGATTGTTGTACGTAATATTTGAGTTTCGACCCATCGATTCCCGTAAAAGAAATGGACCATAACATTGAGATTTTAGGTCCTTTCGAGAGTTTTTTTTTTTTGGCTTCATGTCATCACTCCCTCGGTGACGTCCCGGGTTCGAATCCCGGATATCATCCCACCGGAGGAAGAGACCTACGGTGTAATTCCACGAGGAGATAACATGATTTAACATTATAGCTAGATTAATGCATATTGGAACATCATCTCACCAAATATGATAATTTTATGTGTGTGTTTTATACGTCTAGTGTTTTATTTTAATAAATGTTAAACATAATGATCGTTTAAAATTTTATTGTATGACCGAACGCTCCATCAAAAAACATGCTACGTGACATCAATTTCTACCAAAATTGAGAAGAAAATTAAAAACGCAAATAGGATGTCCTCCCACCTCTTCTTGTCCTACTTGTTCATGATATTTGGAACCTAAAAAAGATGCCCCGAAAAAGCCCTCCCCTGTTTTCACCACCGTTAAAAAAGATAAAAATTACAGTCAACCGAGAGAGAGAGAGAGAGAGACCCACTTCCGAAATGACATCAGTCGTCAGTCAGTGGCACACCACCCACCCAACATGGACCTGGACCGCAGCCAGCCAGCGACATCTTTTTGACCGTCTATTTTTTTTATCCCAGAGTTATTAATTTTCATAAACGTGATACATATATCACACACACCGGACTCACCTTAAACGTTCTGGAGTTATGTTCGTCATCGACGAAATATGTCAGAGTCCTCCCGTCTACTTATTTATTAATCTCGACACCTTTAAAGGCAGCCAGGAAAGAAATGAAACAAGGCTGGTCTCCTTATTATTTCATCATTTCAAGGATAAAAAGGAAAACTTGGAATCAGTGCATACGTATGGATGTATTAGTATACTATGCAAAGCTGCCCGGGGTCTTACGTTAAATATTCGCATGCCCGGAGGGGCAACCGGAAAAAGAGCGGACGGGACAGTCCGGGGAGCAGGCGCAGGGCGCAGCAGCGGCGAGTGTGCTGGAATCTTCGCACTTCTCCATACAAAGCGAGGGGGGGTGGCCACCTGAGCCGGGGACAGAGAGAGGTAGGAGGTGGAGGAGGAGGAGGAAGGGGGCGACGTCGGATTCCCCAGTGCCCTTCTGTCTCCTCGCCGTCCACAATTCACGACTCTAGCTTCGACGGCAGGCAAGAGGACGAAAATTCTGCCGTCTTCCGGGCGCAGATACGTACCACCGCCTGCGGACCGGCGGAGTTAAGCTGCCTTTGCGCGCCGTCTCCGCCTGCTGCCTCGGCCGTCTTCGCCCACCGTTAGATGGCGATCTGCGTCGGGTTCGATCTGCCGGCGCTCGCGTGGCTGTTGGAAATGTGGAGGAGGTCTTGAGGATATCGGTGGAGGAGCGTTTCTTGCGCGATTGAGATATTTCATGCTTGTCTGTGGATTTAATGCTGGGAGATGGCGGGTGCTAGTCGCCGTTTCGCTTTCTGAAAAAGTGTTGTAGATGGTAGAAGATGGAGTAACGCCAGAGGAAGCGAATGCAGGACGCCATATCCTCTCGCCTCGATCGATTGAACGGTTGCGGTCGTCCTCCTCTGGGATCTCGTTGTTGCTGATCTTGCATGCAATTTTTTTTTTTTTACTTATTTTCTGCTATTGATGAATCCGATTCCGAGTACATCGTAGAAAATGGCGATTCACGTTTGTTCTGTTAGTCTGACGATTCTGAAATTTGTGGTTGTTTCTTCGCGTGGCAGGTGTTGCCATAGATATTTTGAGAGGCGCGGGTCAGTAATTTCTTTTCTAGTGTAAGTTTGCTTTCCTTATCTCTTCTTGTTTCTTTTTTCGGCTATTGGAAGGATTTTCAACTGCTAAGTACGTTGCCCAAGTCTTTCATTGATATTTTCATTCTATGTATGTAGGTCTCTCGCCCTCTGCAGCTCCTCTCGCTGAGATCTGAAGGCTTTTCTTCTTTGGAAGCAAAATGTCAGGTAATTGTAACGCCACGTTATTCCGTCTCTTTTCTGGATTAGTTTCTGTGGGGCATTACGTGGAGTACGACGCTTAAGGACGTTAATGCTCGCCTTTGGCAACGTGGTTTTAGTTAAATCTAGTTATGGATATCATTTGCAGAGCTAGATTGAAGGTCTGCCTTTTCTCCTCTCTCTTTTTTGGTCAATGGCCTTTGCTCTTGCATGTTTCCAGTTTACCATGGCGAAGCTTCTGACGGGCTTGCATCCCACGATGAAAGGAGGGATCGGAGATCAGATGTTGAAAACTCGGAGGATGAGAGAAGAAGAACAAAAATTGCATCTCTTAAGAAAAAAGCTCTAAACGCTTCTTCCAAATTCACCCACTCCCTCAAGAAACGAGGGAGAAGAAAAAATGATTCCAGGGCTCCACTAGTTTCAATAAAAGATGAGAGGGATGCAGAAGAAGAACGTGCGGTAAATGCTCTGAGGCAGGAGTTGATGGCTAGGAACCTATTGCCGAATAGCCATGATGATTACCACACACTGTTGAGGTCAGTTCCTGCTTTTCCCGTACTAAATGGCACGATTGCTTGCCAACGATGTTAGTCCCCTAGCCTTCTGGAATTTCTTGCTCTTTGCCGGAACTTGATGTAGATATGAGCTGCTGAAAGACGGAAGGCTTGGAAACAGCTTTTATTTTCCTGAGTCTTTTCAGATTCTTCTACCTTATATTTTCCTAACATTCTAACCTTTCATCAAACAATGGATTCAGATTCTTAAAAGCCAGAAGGTTTGATATCGAGAAGACAATTCAAATGTGGGCAGATATGTTGCGGTGGAGAAGGGATTTTGGAACTGACACTATACTGGAGGTAATTCAATAGACCAAGGCAACACTACCGCTAATGGCTTGTTTGTCCTCGGCCATTCACATTACCATGTTGGTGAAAATATTGGCGTCTCCACAGGCCTACAAATGAAGTTAATGTTGCAAGCATGTTTTGTCTTTGATTTCTGCTGCTGTTATAATCAGATAGTCAAATAGATTGTATTATAGTCCTACATTGCATTTTTAAATATCTCAAGTTTACCCTTCCTTTCTTGTTTGCTGGTTTTTTACTGTATTCATTGACAGCTGCTAGTCTGTATTGCCGTGAAATTCACAATATAATTCTATTTGATAAAGTAAATGCAGTGGGGCAGTATCTGGATGCAACCAGCACATGGTTTGAATTTTGATTCAAATCTTGAATTACACAAGCTATTGTTTCTAACCCATGGTTGGATTATTTTTTCCTGCTTCTGGACTGATGATTGGATGAGTAAATATATCCTAAGTAGTAAGTGCAGTATCAAGTGGTCGTACCAGCTGGTACTCCGGATCCTCAGTTTGTCAGCATTTATGTGAAAAATGATATGCTTCTCTTCATGTGCATCCCTCTTTCTCCATTACTGTTAGAAATTCTCCCTTCATCTGTTTTTGCCCACTTTAGTAGAAATATGTGATCCTGCAAATCTGTAATGCTGTTTGGATCTGCCTTATAGGCATTTTATTCCATTTGAGCTAATAATATGTCTAGTCAATATCCTTCGATGATTGTTTTTTTCTGTCTTCAATTAATGTCTTGCGCTCATCCAAGTAATGTAGTGCTGTATCTTCTGATTATGAAAAATATGGAACTTAATTGAAGGACTTTGAGTTTGAGGAACTTGAAGAAGTTCAGCGCTATTATCCCCAAAGCTATCATGGAGTTGATAAAGATGGAAGACCTCTATATATAGAGAGGCTTGGAAAAGTTGAACCTAATAGACTTATGCACATTACAACAATTGAACGCTACATAAAATATCATGTACAAGAATTTGAGCGAGCCATCTGTGAAAAATTTCCTGCATGTTCAATTGCAGCTCAGAGACAAATAACTTCAGCAACAACTATATTGGATGTTCAGGGTGTGGTATGTTATTGGAACTTTCATTTTTTACATTATTTAATTGATCTCCTTGAAATCCTTTTTTTAAATTTTTTTATAGTTGATGTTAAACATACTTGTGGTTGTCTACCTGAAAATTCAGGGTCTGAAGAACTTCAGCAAGACAGCAAGAGACCTACTGCTCACAATGCAGAAAATTGATGGAGATTACTACCCTGAGGTAACTTTTATGTGAAATTATCCTTTTGAATATTTCCCCCACAATGTTACTCACCAGCTTGTTTTTCTAGACGCTACACCAAATGTTCATTGTTAATGCTGGTCATGGCTTCAAACTGCTGTGGAATACAGTAAAGAGCTTCCTTGATCCAAGAACCACTTCGAAGATACATGTAAGACAACAATCATTAAGTCATTATAAGGATTTGGTGTACGACATATGACACCGAAACTTCTGTTTACTCAATGTCTAATGTTGACTTTGGCAGGTATTAGGGACCAGATTTCAAAGTAGACTACTTGAAGCCATTGATTCAAGGTAGCTAGAACTTCAAATTCAAACATCTCGTATGAATATTATTCATTTCTCATATATGCATCTTAATACCCTTATTTTCTTTGACAGCCAATTGCCAGACTTTTTGGGTGGGTCATGTGCATGCCCTGTTGCAGGTGGATGCCTTGGATCTAACAAAGGTCCTTGGAATGATCCAGAGATAATGAAGGTAGTTCAGCTTGGAAGGCTATGATAAAATGTTTTTGCTGTCTTATGAATCATGATTCCTTAATTATCCTACCCAAGACAAGTAGCTGATGAAAGATTTGATTTTGTAGCTTGTAAGAAATGCTGATGCTTTCTACGTGAGGGAGGTTAGAAGATTATCAAGTAGAGACCAACCAATTAATTCTGTAAGAAGATTGCGTCCATTGAAGGTAAGATTCTGAATTCTTACCACACTATAGGATTTTTTTATCAATTCCTCATCCTTGTAACAGGGACGAGTTAGTGACACATCAACAGCAGAATCTGGATCTGATGTTGATGATCTTGGTTCACCTGTTACATCCAAGGCTGCCGAGCTTAATCGACTGGCCCCAGTTCATGAAGAAGTAAGGATCTTATGGATGTATGCCTTGAATCAGTTGTCGTTGAAAAAGAAGAAACAACGGTGTTGATGTTGATGAGAGAACAGAAAAATGATTCACTCTGTACTTTTAGCATTGTATAAAGCATAAAAGTTGTCAAACCAACTAATAGAACTATCTGAGTGTTATAACAAAATTTAGTTTCTTTATCCTCATCAGTTGATCTGATTAATTTCTATCTTTTGTCTGCGCTCTGTATTTGAGCATGTAACTTGGAAGTTCAAGAGAACGTGAGAGGAGAACGTGAGAGTTATCTTTGCCATTGCAATTTGCTAGAAGAACCATGATTTTCACTGTTGTGCTGTTTGTATGGTAGGCTGTATTGGATCCTACATTACTACCAGGTGATCTGGCCAGGCATGACCTTGACAAACCTTTGCCGGCTATCTGTGCAGACCATTTCTAACCCTCCCAAGGGGCCTTAGGTTTTACAAACAATGGCTAATGATCATTTTCTATCACACCCCTCTCAAGTGCTCCCCATCTAATGTTCATTTTAGACAATCATAATTTGCATCTTTCACTTGACTGAACGAGTCAGTCAAGTGAAAGACCTAACTGTTGGTCTCTCTCTCTCTCTCTCTCTAAAGTTACTTGCAATCTTGTCACTAAAATATATTATTTTTTTGTAATTTTTATAAGTTGTTACTCATTGTTTGTTAGCTGTTGTTTATTGTTTTTTATAAGTCATCTCTTGACTACAATGTTGAGTTTTTTTAAAAATTGATGTTCTATAGAACCTCTATTTGTTGTTATGTTCTGTTTTATTTGAGTTTTTAAAAACAAGGGCATAAATGGGCTGATCCAGCAATTGGCTGGCTGATCCAACCCTGATATATGAAACTTCTTTTGTCTTATATGTCCATGGATTTTATTTTTAATTACAGATTGAAGGTTTCACCTAGTCTATATCGCAAAGTAGATCTGGATTCCTTCTAAACTAATGTTGCTTCAGTTCAAGTGATATGTTGATGCTGAGTGACCACCATGATTAATCAAGTCATTGGATTCTTTCTGTGATATGATCTTTATCTTGTGACAAACAATTGACAAAGGACATCTTCTGCATAGGAGAAGAATGAACAAGAGCGGGCAAATCATTACTGAACTTGATTATGATAACTAAACAGTAAAAGTTGTAGGTTGAACTTTTGAACGGAGAATAATAATTTTTTAACCTTTTTCTGGGAACGATAAAAGATCTCAATTTTAGATATCCAATGATTCTAATGTCCTTTTTTATTTCATTTCAAATAACAACAATGTTGTTGCCTCTATAGTTCTTCATGAACTATTTATCAATTATTTAATTATGGAATTTAATTTTTACCAGCTTAATAGCACTTAGCAGCTAGGAATACACATTTATCATTTAATTCGTACACTGGCAATTTCAGGTTAGGCCAACAGATACAACTGCCTACCACAGTTGTGATGATCATTTTGTTGTGGTTGATAAAGCCGTGGACTATGGAGGAAGAGGAATAGGTGTGATTCATGGGACCTTACTCTATGATAGGAACCAACCGCTTTCTTCCCCAGTTTGTGCATTAAATACTCAAGGTAAATGAAAATCAATCATATTTCTTATGGCTTGACCTTGGTTGGTATTACTTGCCAAGAAATGAAACATTGAGTGTCTTTTCTTCTTAGCTGTAATAGAACTATTTTTTCATGTTTTTTCTGTGAATAACATGATTTTGCAGGCAGGATTGTTTCATATGTTTACATTGATGTGCTATTTTGTTGCATTTATTTTATGTTGGAGGATGAAACTGATCACATTAAACAATTCAGCTACTGATAGACGAAGTATCAATGACGAAGTGAAAGAGCAAACCTTTCACTTTATTACACGAGTGGTTGTGGCTTTTATCGTGAAGTTATTATCCTTCATTCGGATTTTGACATTCAGAATGGAGAAAAGGTTGGTGAATGTCCACCCTTCTGATACACTGATGCACACTATACATGGTGATCGGACTGCTGAGATTACTAGAGCGGTTGTAAGGGAGGACTACATTAGTCCTTGTCTAAAGAGACTGCAAAAGCTAGAGGCAAGGTTCAATGAGATTAGCAGTAAACCTGCAGACATTCCAGCAGACAAGGATCGCATGCTTCTGGATTCCTGGGACCGGATCAAATCTATTGAGTTTGACCTTGAGAGAACAAAAAAAGTAAGTACATGGTAAAAGTTTGTTCTACAAGTCAACCCTTAGCTCCTTCACTCATCTTTTTGCAAATTGGTGTTTATTTCTGTTCAAGGATATTTTTGTGCTTCTAATTGCCTGGATGTGAATGTGAAACCTAGTCTATCTACCATGTAAATCAAGCTTATTCCCTTTTCATGTGCTATGAAATATTTTCCACGTCTCCAATTTTTGCTTTAACATGTACATGCATATTCCAAGTGATACTGTTTAGAAGCCTCTCTAGTAGTTGGTTTTATGGATTGTTCACTCAGTGACGCAGTGAAACAAGTACCCCAAAGAAGGTTAAAAGAGTTGGTTAATCTGTACATGTTTCCCTTTTGTACATATTAACATTTAATTATTGGGCAGCATAGCTGGCAGATAAAAAATGGCTCTGGTTGGATGTGCAGGATACAGCAAAAAGAAGCACTTCTCTGAGGTGGTTGATATATATTCTAAAAAAGTTGTTTGGTTATTTAGCATGGCTGGAATCAACGGAATTCTCATAATACATGCACTACATGCCGATAATGTAGGCATCTACTGAAGCTCATGTAAAATATTAATTTATTTTGTCCACAGGTTTGCACAAGTTGTAAACACAAAATACAAAATAAAGTCTTGGTCTGTCAACTTTTTTCTATATTCTTAAGGTCAAACTTTGGCACTGGACATACTCAAACCCCGTATAGGTGTACCTTGATATCAAAGAATAATATTATTATATAATGTTTAATGGTGAAGCTTCTAGTTGCCATCATAAGGAAACAGAACCAATTGCTCAATTTCTACCAATGGAACAGGCCACTTCCATTAACAGTGAAAAAAATAGATCAGGTATTTCAGTATTTGAAGGATGTATCATGTAGCTACCAGAATGGTTCATCTAATGTGAGAAGATTTATGTTTTCAAGAGCTATATCTTGTCAATGATTTGAGTGCTTTTTGTCTTTAAAGTAACAGTTAAAGTGCACCAAGAAGTCAATTTTTGTTTGCATACTTAAGTATTATCCTTTTGTATTCCTTTGTTGAGTTGAGTTGTCAAATTATCACCTAATCGTTGTTTTACTGATAATCATTTAAAATGGGATGGAAATTTCTTTAATCTTTATACTGTCTTGCATTTATATGCTGTGAGGTGATAACTCACTTGCCATATTTTGCATTTTATTTTTTTTACATATCAGGTTCTCCATGCTACAATGATTCAGCAGTTGGAAATTGCAGAGTCATTGAATTCTGTGCGAGAGTTGAAGGTACAGATCCTTTTTTATGCCCACTTCATCTTGTTGCCAATATTAGCTTAATGCACTAAATTTGGCATCATGCCCAACAATTCTCATTTTACTTCTCATTCTGTGAGGAGAATCTGCTGTGCTAATGATAAGTTATCTGGGTAAATAATTACTGGCCCTTTCTGATGAGGTATCTTGTTCAAAAATTTTTGAGTTGATTTTGCATTTTTGTCTTTTTAGGACTTGTTTATAAATATTTTAATTTTCTTTTAGTGTGGAAATAACCTCTTGTGTTCTGTTTAGCATGTTTAGGGAGCCCTTTTTAGTTTATAGGTTTTCTTACATATTTTGATGGTATAATTTAGGTTAATTCTAGATACGCTTTTTTATTCTCAGAATTCTTTAAAAATCATTGTGGTTTAGCCCCATTAGCTTGCCCTTTCAAGCATTGTTAATTTTAATTTTAAACTATTAAAATGATGAAAATGCTCTCTCTCTCTCTCTCTCTCTCTCTTTTCCCCTATCCCCTTGTCGTTGCATACCTCGCCACCATCACATTCCTCCTTTCACTGCTGCCTCTGCCTGATTGCCACCACATGCCTTTCCGCCCCCCCTGCTGTCACTGCCACATCCCCCTTCCACTGCGGTTGCCACTGCATCCTCCCTTGGACTGCCACCCCCTGTATAACTGTCTTTGCAGTATCAGCCCCCTTCCACTGCCACCCCTGCCCAACCCTGCCACTGGTCCTTCCACCATTGCTACATCCCCCCCCCCTTGCTGCAGCTGTTGCTGCTGCCACGTTCCTCTTCAGACGGGGAGACTTCACACTGGGGAGGCTGGGAGGTGGGAGGAGGGTGTGGGTGGCAGGGGTGTTTGCCTTGGGTTAGGTTAATTATTTGATTTAGGGTGGCATTTAGTTAACTTAGGGCTTGACTAGGAGAGTCATTATGCATTAATGGCTGGACTAATTTTGGAATGGTACAAGATTTGAGGGATTTTTAAAGAATTTGGAGAATGTAGATGCATCTTTGGAAATAAGGTAAATTATAGGGACTAATATGTAAGAAACCCTCTTTCTTTAATTCCAAGTCATCGGACTATTATGTAGTTTAAATATAAAGCAACCCTGCATTTATATTCTACGCTCCAACTTCATAACAAATATGCATGGACAAACCGACGAAGTATTAGTCTTGTGAAGAAATGAAATGCGTCATTGTTCTTACCCTTTCCTCTTTGAACCAAGGGGAGATATGTGTGTGTGTGTGTGTGTGTGTGTGTGTGTGTGTGTGTGTTACCCTTCCAGTATTTTGACTGTGGAGTGGACACCAGAAACTAGAATATTTGCCCCTTTTGTGTCTTGTTGATGTTATAGTTCTTCTAGAGGCGAGAAATCACTTCTCTTGGTGGTTTGATCTTTTGATATATGCTATGCTATTTGTGAAAAACCAGCATAGCAATAATCTAATTAGTTTCATTTAATGTGGTTAAAGACCAAATTGCCTAGTAAGCATTTACACGGAAACTCCTTCAATCCAGTAATCTCACAATTGTATGCATCTCTATGATTATGTTACTGTTCAATATTTTCTGGCGTTGACTATAACAGATCTGTTTGATCAGGTTCCAAAGTTGAGAAATCTGCTTCGTCGGAGTTAGAACGGCCAGCTAGAATGTTTTAAGGCCTTCTCGATTGATGAAGCTTTTGCCAACTATTATTTCAACCTTCAATGAACCATACCATCCAGTGAACGTCATTTGGTAAATGCTACGTGTCGCTACTTTTCTTTTCGTCCTTTAATTTTCTGCCATAGCCAAATGAATACCTAAATGTACTGACTTCTGCTGTTGCAGAGGACCTTTTTGTGATCAAGAGGATTAGCAGCTATATCTATACTCGGGGTTTATTACTTGACGCTTGGACAGAGGAAGGTCTAAAAACTTGCTTTCTACACGTTTTCTAGTTCGCATGTACACTTTCTTTCTCCTTTGTGGTCGTAAGCTGTTGAAGCCTTGAATGTATATTACACTGGTAGATATATGAGTTGTAGTAGAAACCAGCGCTGGGTGGGGGCTTGTCTAACCAAGAGAAAGGAAAACTAAGTTGATGTGCACGTATCCTCGCCGGCATCAAGTGGTCTACGATCACTTATTTTGGGGTAATGGTTATGCTGGTACTAGGACATCTCTACGACTCTACCTAGTTATTAGATATGAAAATTTCATTCAGAAATTTGTGGTAACATGTCCTGCACTCATCCTTGCATTATCTGATCATAGGCATCGCGGGCCGTTGGATGAATCTGCTACACAGTAAGGTGTCTTGTGTCGATGTTTATTTCCATCTTGCTAACCCCTTCCACAGTTCCACCTTACTAGGCTGTTCCAAGAATTAGCTTAACACTATACGAGCTGTGAAGTAATTATTAGTAGAAGTTTCAGGTTTAACAATATATTTAGAATGGTTATGTCGTTCACTGAAGGTCTGAATGAAGCTCTTGTGGATGATTAGATCATTTTTATCTGTACGCAGCTTGAACCAGTAAGCGTCTATTTCAAATTATGAATCTGCACTTCCTCTGCCAGTCCATTGAACCAGTATAAAGAACTCGACTTGATAAACCTGTTGAAGTAGAAAAATCGAAAGGAGAGAGAGAGAGAAGATCCCTTTCGTGTACAAGTATAATTTGGGAATGATCTTAACCTATCCTCAAATTTATGCAATAAACTACTGTTCTTTTGAAATTCAACCCGTACCCAATGGGATCTAAGTAGGGATGTAAACTGGGTGGCCTTGGCTTTGCCCAAGCCCAGGCCCAATTGGCTTAACTTGAAAAGGTCGGACCCAAACCCATTAGCTTACACAATGGGCTTCGGTAGACCATTAGCCCATTTAAAAAGTGCAAACCTGTCTATGAGTTAGAACCTTCACACGAAGCCAATCTCTCTTGAATGCTGTATGTTTGGAAAGTTCTTATTCCATTTAAGTTGTGTTCCTTATGTGTCGAAAAAGGACACTCAATAACATGTTTCTCACTAATTAATTTAGTTTGAAATTAATTAAACCTTTAGCTGTATTTATTTGAGATTTTATACACTTGTGTGTCATCAACAAATGAAATGTACAAATTGTGTAAAAATACAAACAAAAAAATATCTCACAAGCAGTTAATGTGCACAATATGGGTTTAATAGGATAAATCAACATGATCTGGATGATTTCAGTAAATCAAAATATATGTAGGTGAAGAAAGATAAATAATCTAAGATTAAGACTTGAGTTGAGCTGACTACTAGCATCACAAATGTATGTGACTAAGGGTCCGTTTGGTTGAACATAAAACAAAAAACAGACAAAAATAATTTACGGGGAACACCTTTTCAAGGAAATGGAAATACAAATGTTTTGTTTGGTACACTTTTCAGGGAGATTGAAAGTAACATTGGTTACTTGGTTTCTAGTCAAAATATTTTATTATAAATAATTTTATATTTAGTTAAATTTTATTATTTAAAGTTTATATGATGTTACTTACTGCATCATTAACAAGTAAGTATTATTAAATAATATTACGTTTAATAAAATGAGCCCTAAAAATCTGCTTAAATTTTCAATAATCTTTTACAAACAAAGTGAGTTTTTTCTAACATTTTAAATATTTTAAATCAATATATTTTATGACATTATCACTTCAACTTGACAAAAATATTTTAAATAAAATTAATTTATTTAATAAATTTTTTTTGCTATTATGATTAACATTTTACAAAATTAATTTTTCTTTCACTAATTATAAATGTAGTGTACAAAAAATAAATTTTATTTAAACTTGACTATTCTTCGTATTATCATCTACTTTTTATTTATATATGATCATAAATTCATGATACACAGAGTGTCTAAGAAGATGAATCAGGAAAATGGCGTACACTCTAATCTGCGCGGACGCCAAAATTTTCGGGGATGTGTATGCCACGGAAAATCTGCTCCCCTGTTGTCATTTTTACGTGGAACCAAATAACTGAAGTACCAAGTTTTCCCGAAAAATCCATGCATGAAGCCGCTTTTACTTGAAAACAAACGGACCTTAAGTCAAGAATAACCGTGAAGTTATTTAATTTAAAATATAAACAATTTGAATATCAAAAGCAGCGGAGATTTGAGATCTACTAAGTTGGAGGAATGAGAATAGAAAATTTCTTCAACGAGAGAACGTTACTTGTCCTGTAAAGGAAAAGAAAAAGAGAAGGTTTACTTGGAGATGAAAACTGGGAAGCTGGTTCTTATGCTAAAAAAAGTTATCAATACATGTGACTGTATATATGCTCAGAGGGATGAGTAAAGATTTAAGAAATAGGATGACAATCACATGACTCATGATCTAACTTAATCAGAAGTGAAGGGAAGATGGAACTGTTAGCATGAGTTAGAATAGTGCCATATTGGCTGCTAGGAGGATTATTCCCGGTTTATAAGGCCTAGTCCTGGTTTCCTCAAGGCTGCGATTTTGGGGTTTTCCACATGGTATCAGAGCAGGTGGGCCTGAGCTCTGCTTCTCCGATGGGTCCGGCTCCTATTTTCCCTCGGCCCTGTCCCGTGTATTCCTATCGTGACTCTGACGGTGGTGGCTGGCCGAGAGGGGAAGTGTTAAAGGTATAATCCCACATCGACTGCTAGGAGGAGTATTCCCGGTTTATAAGGCCTAGTCCTGGTTTCCTAAGGCCGCGGTTTTGGGGTTTTCCACAGCATGTACGAGACTCTGTTGCCTCTTTGGAACCAAAAAGTTATGAAGATAAATCAAGTTTAATCCCAAGTTAATCTTGTACCAAACAACTCCCGACGGGTTAACCCAACTCTAGCTGACTAGGAGTTGGGTCTAATTTGACAGACCAGAAGATGTAAACGATAGGCCCACGTAAAGCCCATGACAGGCTGCTCAATGAGCTTTCGGTTTACCGTCCCAATTGATATTCGTAGACAAGATTAGTGTAGGGTTAACTCCTTCGAGATGTTGTGAGAAGAAGAAGAGGAGGAGTTCCGGAGGAGAGTTGGTTTGGGGCTCCGGCAATAGGTGTATTCTAGGTTATGTTTCTTCAACGAAGAAGTCACCTTTGTTATAGAGGCATCCCGTCTCATCCCATCTGCCCCAAACACCAACTGCCTCCATGTTCTCCGGACGGTTTCGCCGGGTGCCAATCGACATCGAAAATCTCGATTTTGATGGGCACAGTCTAACAATTAGTTTGGGGATAAATCAAACTTATCCTTAAATAATCTTTCACCAAATAGCCCTTAAAGATTAATTTATAGAATATAAAGATACTAACTTTTCACATTGGAACTTCCTCTCATCCCACTCTTACCATGAGAGGCTCTACTACGCTCCAGTAATCACTCTGCATCATCAGTCTCTAGTTGGCATCTCAATTCAATGTTCTCTTCAAAGAACCCGTTTGGCATTCTTTAGTCATCTCCATTGAGCTCTGAAACATCACGGGGAAAAAAATAAAGAATTCAATTAATAAAACTGAGTTGATAGATTTTTTTTGAAAATAAAATAGTAAAAAGAACGGTAACGATTGGTAAATGTTATAGCCCCACATTAGATATCTTAGTTACATTGATGCCTAAGTTTTAGAGTTTTCCACGACAATAAATATGTTTTGACGATAAAAAAGGATATTTAATTGCAAGGACACCATTTTTGGACAGTTTTTTTACATAACCTTTTAAGTTATCTAATATTTCAAATATATTCGTATAATCTTTTAAGCTCTCTAAAATCTTACTTCATTCTAAAATACATGTTGATCTAACTCAATATTTCTTTATCAACACCGCCCTTCTCTCTCTCTCTCGCTCGCTCGCTCTCATGTAGTTTTCTGTAAGAGAAAGAGCAAGTATTCTAGTATTTTTACTTGTTGAATATTAAAAATGATAGTAACACTCAATAGAGCTCAATCGCATGCATCATAATGACAACAAATCAAGATCTGTGAGAATTTTTAAAGGCAATATCAAAATCATAAGAAACTATTTCAGAACATCGAATAATTCTAAGAACAATATGTAAAATAATAATAATAAAGACCTCTCTGGATGAGACCAAAGGAAAGAACGCAGATAACACTCCCTTCGTGGGGTCCCACGATACGTACGCCGGTACGCGGCGCGGGAATAAATTACGGACAGAAGGTCGAAGTTTCTAGACCCGCCGCCCGCCGGGAGAAATTGTCCGTCCGACTTTCCGCCGTCTCCCAAAAGATCCGATAAATATCGGTCTCCAGGGAGGCTGTGCGGTTCGCTCATCCACATCCATGTCCACGTCATCCTGCAAGGTACCGAGCCAATCAACGGCTAACACGTGTAACGGCGCGGCCAATGGCCGCTTACCTCCTCTGTATATGCATATGCCTCGCAGCTGGTCGTTGCCATCTCGGGGACGACAGATCTTCTCGCCCTCCCTCCCCCGCCCGGTGAACCGCGTCTCCGAGCAAGGCGACCGCCGCCGCGATCTGTCCGGAGATCTCCCGCGTGCGCCACCGGAGGGCGGGGTCTTCTGCCATGTGAGCGAGCAAAGCCTATCCCTCTGCCACGGTGCATCGGTCTGGATGTACTGGTGTCCTGGATCCAATTATGTCGATCAAGCTTTCTTCTTGTTTGATGTGTCTCCTCGTGGGTTGACAGGGCTAGTGGTTGGTGGTCGTTCTGCTGAACTTGCAATTTTTTTTTCTTTTTGGTGTTGTGGCGATGTGTGATGGGGGAAGGGTGGTGGAGGGGGTCTTGATCTCTGCGGCTTCTGCTGGGGAAAATGGAGGCTACCTCAGTTTTCTATGCTCTCGTCTGTTGATGAGCTCTTGTTTGCTTGTTTCTTCTTTTTCTCTACCCTTATTGTTTAACTTGCCGTTTCAAGTAGTGTCTTGTGTGCTTTTGGTCGTTGGTTCTGGAGACTATATCTTACGGTTCAGGCGATTATGATGGTCTTCGCCGCGATTGCTTGTCCCCGAACGATTTTGTATTCTTTATCCGACTCAATGTTCCATTTTGCTGCGCATTGGGTCGTTGGTTCGGTTATCCTGGGTTCAGCCCGTTAATTAGGATTTAACCTGATCTTCTCTTGGTTAGATTTGGCAAACTTTTGCAATACGATATTCTACATCCATCAGAATGTGCTCTGCTGCTTCAGTGGGACAATATAATAAACCTTGTTGCTTTATCTAGTCTTGGAATGGTTAGTCCAGAGTCAGTGAAAGATGTCGTCCGATAACTATCGTACTAGTGCGCTTTTCCAAGTGAAGAAGAGACTGAGCTTCAAGATTATAACTGATGTTACTACAGTTAATGTGGATTCAGTTCCATGATAACTAGCATTTCCCTGCATTTTGAGCAGAAGATAAAATCTGTAAAGAGAGTTGTTTGATAGTGTGCTGCCGTGGTTCATTAATAAATAAAATCATCTACACACATGAGACAGCGCATGTGAAGAGAAGCATACAATTTCTGGAAACAGTAGGCTGTTCAATATTATAACAGTTTTCAATGGGATTAATGAGGACAGATCTCCATACAGTTGGTGTTTCAATGAATTTTGTAAAACAACCTGTGAAGACACATATAGTGGTGGCAACTAGAAGTCTAGAAGTGCACGCATCTGGTTTGTTTGGTTTGTTTTTTTTCCGATCTGAACAGAATAAGGTTCCCATACCAAACTGGTTCAATTTATTTTGGTTTGGTTTGAAACAGAACATTGATTACATATTTAAAATAATTAATTACTTGTATATTTATACTTTTTTAGTTATAAATAATTGAAATGAATGTTATTTTATTATAAAACTATACATATATCAATTTAAATAATATAGTAATAATTTTATTGAAATTCGGTTTAATCAGTTTGGAAAGACCCCAAACCGGCTCCAAGCAAACCCAGTTCAGTTTGGTTTGTGGTTTGAACTGTTGAATGCACACTCCTAGTAGAAACATGTAGTTATTTTAGTTGGTTTACCTTAAATTTTTACAAGAAGTGGACATCTGTAGTATTGGTTGTTCATTCCTAGTTGTCCACTTACGCGTCCATGTTTACATGGTCAAGAATGGAGACCGGGGATATGGTGGAGGATTACAAGGAAGTTTTGTTCTTAGCATTTTCTGAGGAGTGAGGTCACTTACTATTGGAGGTCTGAAAGTGTTTGCATTTTTTATTTGTGTTAGAAAAAATTGTTCTTATGATCATTTATTTTCATTCTTTTCTTCAGCATGGCTAGCAAAAGAATTCAGAAGGAGCTGCAAGACCTGCAGAGAGATCCTCCAACATCATGCAGTGCAGGCCCAGTTGGTGAAGACCTTTTTCACTGGCAAGCAACAATCATGGGTCCTGCAGACAGCCCTTATTCAGGGGGTGTTTTCTTTGTCAAGATTCATTTCCCTCCAGACTACCCATTCAAGCCCCCGAAGGTCAACTTTCAGACGAAGGTATTTATGCCCCACTTCTTTGCTACTAGGTATTTCGGTTGTTTACTCTTGTCATAGAAGAAAATTCAGCACTTCCAGATTGGCTGGAATTATACCGGCATCATCTTGGACTAGGAGATGTGGTCCTGATTTGCATTGCCAATTCCATCAGCGGATCCTGCAAATGTTGGTTTTACTGCTATTATTGAGCTTTTCTTGGAAGATCTTCTATTACCAGGCTTTTGGTGGCTTTTACTATCTCGAGCTGCCGTTAGAGTATCTTGAGTTGACAAAAAGGGCAAGGCCTTCCTGTTCAGGAACTTGTCCTAATCTCTCCTTAGAAACCATCCATGAACAAAAGAAAAAAATTGATTTTGGGATTGATAAAAGATCACAACGTATTATTTAATTAGTTTACACTTCAGCAACCTTTACAGGTCAATGTTTCTTCTCTTGTTAGGATAGGTGTGCTGCAAGTTATGTATTGAGGTTGAGAAAATTTGGTGGTGGTGGCGGTGGTGTGGTAGCAAGGATTCCTGAATCGGAATCAGTCAGTACCGATCCGATTTGAATCGGATCGGATCGGTCCAATTCCGACCGATCCTCAAGAAGAGAAACCAATCTGGAATCAGGATTCTTTTTTTAAAAAATTAAAGAATTCTGACTCCGATTCCGATTCCGATTTCTACTGATTTAGGCCGATTCGGCCTGAATCTTTTTAAAATAATTCTAAAAAAATCAGGATTCCGATTCTGATTCTGATCCGATTCACCGATCAAGACTGATTTGACCAATTCAGACCAATTCCAACCGAATCCAGTGGAATTCAAGTCAGAATCGGTCCTTCAAGCAAGAATCAGATCGAAATTGGCCGATCCGATTCCGGAATCGGCCGATTCAGATCCAATTCGACCGATTCTGCAATCTATGCGTGGTAGGGATCTATATGATCAATAGATTGTTAGACATCTTCTTTCGTTTATTCGTCACTTCTTGTGATGCTGGTCTCAACTTGGGGTTGGGTGAGGTTGAAAGGTTTTTAGGATGGATAGGCTATCAGGCATCTTCATCTGTATATTCATCAGTTCTTGTAATCTTGTCAGACATCTTCATATTATCCTAACAAGAGGGATATGTGATGATCCAACTATTATATGAAACATGATTTGATACTTCCATACAGTTCACGTATGATAGTTACAGTAGATCTTTTAAATCTTTATCCTAAATGATTATATGAGGTAGCGATGAGTATAACAATACAATGTCATGGAGAGAGTACATGCAGTATATAAAGTAATAATACAATGTTACAATTGAGTGAAGGTTGAATAAAATATTTTCTAGTCATATTTCTTATTTTTCAGAATTTTTGGATTTTGGATTTTGGATTTTTTATTTTTTTTATTTTATGCAATTTTTATATTTTTAACATTTTTTTAAATAACAAATTTGACCTGGTCCGATCAGGTTGGGTTTGGGGCCGACCGACCCCGGGCCGACCCCCAACCCGGCTTTCCTTGGTTCATTCATTGTAATAAAGAGAGCCATATACGTGACCCTACGGTATATTGTGAACTTACATGACCCTGCAATTCCTTTGTTCATTTCCTGCCGTTGCCCTAGACATATATTGCAGAAATTGGCTGATTTGGATTGGTATCAACCAATTCCTGGATTGAATTGGCCTATGTCGATCCGATTCCGATCCCGCAATCTTTGGCTTTATCACTTCTCATTTCTAGGTCCATCTCTTTAATGTGCATTATCCTTTGTATTTTAAAGGAAAGGTCACTGTGAAAAATTGCTGGTACTTGTACCTGTTTTGTGAAACTCTCTTTGATTTCAAGTCAGATGTGAACAAAGATCAATGAAGGTCATCTCCATCCCTTTCCCGTTTCCCCAGCAAGGTACACACACAAAAAAGGATTGGTGTGTTAGATGGATTTTTTCAAGAAATGCAGTATCGGTCTGCTTTGAAGTGTAAGGGAAAGATGCCATGCAGAAGTAGTGAATTGACTTGTAGCCTTTGCAGCCGCTGTCCTTCCAAATGACTGGAAGTGATATTGCATCTTTATTGATGCTTGCTGCTCAAGTGCGCAAAATGCTATGCTACCACATTAACATCGGCTTTATGGTCACAAAGTGGTACTCATCTGCTGCATCCAATCCAGGAAAAGTTTTTGTCCTTGATGTGTTGTTCTATCACCTTGTACCACTGGTGGTGCAAAGTGTATTCACACAAGGAAAGGATTGGTGTGTTAGATTGATTTTATCAAAAAAAATCATTAAATATGCAGTATTGGTCTACTTTAAAAGTGCAAGGGACAGATGCCATGCATTAGTGTTTATGATGGGGACATATTTTGGGTTTTCTTTTACTTATGTCCTTACGAGGATAAGTTTGTAAATAGAAGTTTTAGATGGTGTTTTTTTTTAATTAGGTCTCTTCTCCCTCTTTAAAAGAGGATCGGATGTACATAGTTCAGTAAGGAATACAATGATATAGAATTTTTGGAGCCTTCAGGTTGTTCTCCCGCGCAGGGGGCTGCGGCCCCCATTCTTCCTCCGACCCCGGCGATGGAGCGCCGTTCTTCTCCTTCACCTCCGGCAGGTGGCCGGCGTTCCCTTCCTCCCCCGATCGGCCAGGAGGGCCATTCCCCCCTTCCACCTTCCAAGCCCGGCAGGTAGCCGATCCCCCACCCTCCTCCTCATCCTCTGGCCTCCGTGCCATTCTTCTCTTCTTCCCCTTCTCGGTTCGACCATCATCCGTACCAGCCTCGACCTCCGCCTTCCCCTTCTCCTCCGGCGGCCTCCTCCCTTGACGATGGCGCTGGCGGAATCTACCTCCCTTCGCGGAGGAAGAAGAAGAAGAAGAAGAAGAAGAAGAAGGAGGCAGAAGAAGACGGAGGTAAAGAAACTACGGGAGGAGGCAGCTCTCCGGCGATCCCCGGATCTGCATCTTCCCCCCCCCCCTTCCGGCGATGATCCTGGCGATGGCTGCCACAGCCAGCTCCTCATCCGCCGTCTCCTTCGCCAATAATGAGCCAGCGCGAAGAAGACTTCCGGAGATCCTCGCCCCGCGAAGTTGAAGATGAACACCCGACGGTGCGTCGCGATCGCCCTGCAGCAGCATCCAACCGGACGAGCGACGACGCGGGCGGGCGGGCGAGGACGACGCGCTGCCCCGCTCGCCGTTTTGTCGCGGCCCGCGGCCTCGCGGGACCGCTGCGATGCATCCACGTCGGCGGGCGGTCGACGGTTGCGAGAAGGCCACGCAACCAACGGCGAGCCCCCGCGGCAGACGGCCACGAACCCCCCAGCAGTGGTCCCCGCTCTCGTTCGCGAGCGGCCGGCCACGGTTCGCGAGTGGGCCGGTTCGGGGTCCAGACCGGCGGTTCAGCCGGTTCGACCGGGTTCAATCCCGATTCAAAATGGTTCACCCCGGTTCAAGCCGGTTCAGCGCCTGAACCGGCCGGTTCAGCCCGGTTCAGGGTGTTTTGAGCCGGTTTAACCCGGTTCAGTCCATCTTGGGCCCGGTTCGGGCCTGTTTTTGACCGGTTCAGGCCTGTTTGGACCGGTTCGAAGCCGATTTGCTCCATTTTGGGCTCGTTTAGGTGCTTTAGCGGCGGTTAGCGCCGGTTTGTTCCTTTTTCGTTCGGTTTTGCCCGGACTAGCCGGTTTGTCCCCCATCAGTTTAGTTGTAGCCATTGCCACCACTGGCCTTCTGAATGACTGGAAGTGATATTGCATCTTTATTGAAACTTAGCACAAGTGTGCAAAATTCTATGTATCCACTCATCTAAATCCAATTCTTTAAGTATGCAATCCCGGAAGTGGAAATATTATCCTTTTGCTATTTATCATCTTTTACTGCCGGTAATCAGTATCACTAGAAAGCTTTCTGGATTTTACATAAAGAAGAAATCAAATGTAAAGCATATTTTTGCATCTGACCATATGTTAATGGGATGATACTGTGACATAGTTTAGGGCAGAGATGAGAAAACAACTGTTGTTCTAGTTCTCTCTCTTTACACTCTCCACTTTCAAGTCTATATTCATTACTACAACACTTTATTTCCCGTGGAACTGAAAATATCTCAAGTTATTAATGTGTGGATCATTATTTTGTTCTTATGCCCGAGGGCTGGAAGGCAGCTCATTAGGCGGTTAAGTTGTAGTCTTATGTTGCATTCATGGTGATTTGATTGACAAGAGTGTTTTTTAAAAAATTGCATTGCACCAATAGAGAAATAAAACATGTTGGATGAAGTGGAGATTGACTACGGAGTGATCGTAAGATTTCACTGAAATAATTTTATCTTACAATTATAAGATGTGCAATATTGTATGGTAGTGAAGGTTAGAAAATTAAAGGAAACTAAGTGTTACTGAAAGGAGAATGTTAAGATGGATGAGTGATCATATTACATTAGATAATAAATTGAAAGAAAGAAGATTGAGATAGTTTGAACATATTAAATGTAGATCTTAGTAGGTTCCACTAAGAAAAGTGGAAAATATTAAAATAATAGAAATAAAAAGGATGTGGTAGATCTAAGTTAACTTAGAGGAGGGTAATTCAATATGATTTAGATGATTTAAATATTTTTGAAAAGGTAACTCAAAATTGTATTGAGAGGAAAAAGAGAATCCATATAGTTGACCCTAAGTAATTTGAGACTAAGGCTTGAGTTGAGCACCAACAAGGAAATAATAGGCCTTGGAGATGCTTGATATCTAACTTAAACATCTCTAGCCATGATAAATTGAATGCATGATAATTTTTCTTGTGAATATTACAGTTATTCAGTTTGTTACTGGTGACAAATTTCTCGTCTGAAGGATGTATTTATAATTTTTATTAAATTTTCGTTGTATTTATGTGCCCAAATTGTCATAAGAATGTATCAAAAAGTCTTGACTGTCTGTTGCGTGCAAGTACTACGAAGCTGAGGTGAAAACCAGCAAAAATGAAGTGTTTTTGCCATAAAATGTCACTTGGGGCCGGTATCAAGTCTATTCTGACATTAACAGAAGGCTAGGTTGCTGACTTCAATTGCAATTTTTGCAGCCATGCTGCATGGACAATCAAGACTTTTGTTCACATTGTTTTGTGTTCGCGTTGATGGTTCTGATGTCTTTAATCATGGATACAATGTTATATTGACATGCGATGTCAGATGGTTGAAATCAGGAGCCTTTCATTCACGCACCATATAACGTGGTCGTGCCACTTGAGATTTACCAGTTCACGGATGAATGGAACCACTAAATCATGTCTGATGTGACACTCACATTTTTATCTTGTCAAGCATTATATACTTGCAATAATGTCTTTTTATCTGCATTGGCAGGTCTATCACCCGAACATCAATTCTAATGGCAGCATTTGCCTGGATATTCTGAAGGAGCAGTGGAGCCCTGCTCTGACTATCTCGAAGGTCCTCCTTTCTATCTGCTCCCTTCTTACGGACCCAAATCCTGATGATCCTCTTGTCCCAGAGATCGCCCACATTTACAAGAACCAGAGAACCCGTTATGAGGAAACTGCTAGAGCATGGACCCAAAAGTATGCCATGGGATGACAGGCTGTTCGTCTCTCTTGATGATATGAAGCAACTGTAGAAAACTAGGTGGGAAATCTGTCGACATTGAGAAAGCTGTCAAAAGAAAAAAAAAACTTACCTACCTTACGGAAAACTGGCTAGCCAGTGTGCAGTGTATGTTTCACTTAATCACTACTGCTGCCGATGTCAGTTTTATGTTTATGTTGCTTCTTGGCCCATAAGTTGCGGTTAAAGTCACTGCTATATTTTTCCTCTAGTATCCACTAGAACAAATAAACTGTGTTTCCTGATGTTGCTAGTTGTTTGTCATTTTCCTTCATTTTCTGCAGACAAGTTTATTTACTTATCATGCAAACTATGCTTTTTGCGTATTTCAGAGTCTGTGGAAACTGTTTTGTTTCTTTGCTATGTAAAATTGCAATTCCGTAATGCACTTTAGATGAGGTTAGGTGCTCTTCTCAGCTCCAGAAGATAGCGTTTCATTTAGAACCCTTGTGACAGTATGTACCTTACAGCCCGTTTGGTTACAATATTAAACATCTTTATCGTTATTAATTTTGAAATTAATACTTAATGTAAATCATCACAAGACGTTTGCCAATTATTATCAACTTTGAGGTTTATAGTACAAACATGGTATGAATTGTGATACAAGTCTCTACTTGTATTGATACTATCCACTATAAATATCAATATCAAAACTGATATATTATCATTTTAAATATTCTAACCAAAGAGAGCATTGGAATTGTGTTTGCATGATTAACCCTTCTTGTTATTTTGTCTCTTAGCAAGTCCCCACATGCTGGACTGCAAGGACAAAATGGTTACCCTTGTCCCATGCTCATTTTCTGCTTTATTCTCTTTATATAATTTAAGACCCCTCTTTGATGTAAAAAGCCTGTATAAATAATCAGTATAGTTGGGATGCATGACTGCTTGACAACAAGTAGTGGAAACCACAAGGAGAATACATCTCAACCCCTTCTATCTCATATGCAATACAAGTTTCTCGAATCTCCTTGGATCAAGCTCTTCAGATTTGAGGTTTATGTCTCCTTTGCCACTCTGTTTTTTTTTGCTTTTGATTGTGTTACCGTCGGCTGTGGTTGGGAATAATGGGGGCAGAAGTAGCCTTGTCAATTTGCCATGTATGGAGTCTTTGTATTTCAATTTGGAATCTTTTCTTTTCCTTCCTCTTAATAATGGTTGAGCTCCATTGCGTGGGAAGAATTTTTCCTTCTCATGCTTATCAGATTGTTTTCTTTTTCTTTTTGCAATTATGATTTCAACCCGACGGTAAGGCCGTAATTTGTCTATTTACCCATGATGGGTAGGGTGAGGCAGAGGAATTATTTCTATGCGCGTAAAACCAATCTCATTGCAAGATACGGCGACTCCAAAGTTGTGCCCTAGATTATTATTAGTACATGATGCATATTGAATATCAAAGATGCAATTCATACTTTGTCGGAGATCATAGGAATCATCATCACAAGCCAGCATTACAACCAAATGGAAGTCTGACTCCTGAGAAACGACGTCAGTGTACGCTAATTTGAGAGGGACACACTTCAAATCTACTCAATAATAGTATTTAATGGTCAAAACATATCCTTCGATGGTCTTTATTTTAAGATAACTTAACATCTAACACTTAATTTGTAACAAAAAATAAAAATCAACAAATTTGATATACTTTTCTTATTTTGTATCTTATATAAAATTTTTTTACGATGGCCACATACTTTAGGACTATCATATAATTTTATTAAGGATTCTTGTGGATATTTTTAAAACGTATTTATTTTGTCGGTTAAATTAGTTTTATCTTTTATTTTTATGTATTAGATCACTACATGTATAATATTTTTATATGTCTATTAATCATTTACTAATCGTTGTTAATCATCCGTTGTTAATCATTTCTCAACGCCACTATATCCGTTGTTGATAATTAGTGAACACAACTGGATATAGCTTTTAATCCAATCCTATCTGGCCTGTTGACACCCCTAGCTAATAATAACACAATTTTTTTTATTCTTTAAATCCGTTTGCTAATTAATTTTTACATGTATACCATGAAGAAGCACATAATATCTCTTATAGCTGGCATTCTTGTCTCGAAATGTATACCTAGCTAATCAACTAATGTTAATTTTGTTTAAATAATGGTTGTAGAGATCCTTAAGCAAGCTAAGGAGGTACTTGATTGCACGATAAACTAAAATTTTCATCGTAAAATATATTCTTACAACAAGATTTATGAAAAATTATATTTCGATAGAAAATTCTTTCTTGAACAGAAAAGATCACTTGTGATCTTTCCCCTTTTATATTTATGTATGGTTCTGCCTATTTCGTGATCGTTTCACATCAAATATGATGATTTTATGTTATGGGCTATCTGAGATTTATTTTAATACCAAAATTCATCACGAAAATATATAAACAATTGTGACATCACATAAGATTCGATGACGTCAGAATTGGGAAGCAGTGCCGTCTGTACTTTCATAAATAATTTAGGTTCCGTTTTTTTTTTTTTTGACTAAAATTCGTAGTTTTGGTCGGCAGCGAGCGAGGTCCACGATCCGCTCGTCCTCGGCCGGCCATCCCCGCCGCCTCCTCTTGCTGGGATTTGCCGGCGATTCCACCTCTCGATCCCGGGGGAGGCGCCGTTACGAGTACGGGACAAGGTGGAGTTTACACCCTCTATCTTTTCCTCTTTCCCCTTTTTCGGAGTATGCGCTGCCCCTTCTGGTTTCTCCGCTCCTTGTAGTCTCGAAATGTCGCAGGTTCTGGTGTAATGGGAGCGTAGAGTCATCATCCACACCTGTGCTTAGGAGTTTGAGTTGGCTTCTCGTTTCGATACCCTGATGGACCACGGATGTGTTACACCGCGAATCTTCTCTTGCTGGCAGCGCCAACGCACTCCGTTTGTCAGCCGAATTCAACGAGCTGCTGTTACATACCCGGGTCACTCCGAGCTGTGGGAGGAGATTGAAACCTACAGAGATAACGAATTGAAATTAAAGAATAGAACTTAACCACAAAAGCATGCAAGAAACGTTCTCTGCAATTTTCTATCTTCCCTCAACTACACTGGGCAAATGTCTATTTAGAGAGTTTACCGCAATGAACTCCTTCACGGTTAACAACTGGCCTAATCGGTAACTAATTATTAAATATCATTCCAACCATCTGATATATTCTATTATATCCCTGACAATGCTCTTCCCCGACCGTCGGCCTTGTCTTCAAGGTGGGTAAACCATGAGCTAAATCTTTATAAACAAGAACCAATAGCACCTCGAGAGAAAATACAAAACATGACACTTGGTGGTGTTTTCCCGGATGGACGATGGCAGCCTTTCGTTTCTTGAAATAAAATCCTGCACTTCTCGAAAGTATGTTTCTTTTTTTTTTGTTGGCTCTTGGAGTGAGGTCACCCGATCGAGAATGTTGGCTACGAGCTATTTCCACTCCCACCTTCAGCTTGATGTTTTTGATTTTGGTTGAGTAGTTACATAGCGGCATCTGCTTGTTGTAAGACTGATCATAGTTGCAAGAAATTGCTTCATATGACCGACAAACAGAATGGGGGTGCTCGGCACTATTTAGCACAGGTCCAATTTTGTCATCTAATATTGATTCTAGTGAACTCTCTTTGAGTTACATGTGATTGACTGTCCAGTCAATCATAATTGCCCGCTTTTACTAGCTTCTATGTGATAGGAGAATGTTATACTCAAAGGCTGTTCTCTCGTTTTCTGTTGCTAAGGGGAGCATTTTTTTTCATAAGTTAGGTAAATTAGTTTTTAATGTTTGAGTTTTAGAGGGAGTTTTCTCCTTTCTAATTTGGGTTTTATTTTCGGAGGAAGACATTTTTGTAAAGCTTTTTGACCATATAGCCCCGTGTATCCTCCATTTTGGAGGCAATGAACATTTGAGACAAGCAAGACAGTGCATGCGCTAGTTAGTCTATTGCTCTGATGAGCCTGCAAGGGTTGGTTTAGTTGGTAAATTTTTATCTGACCTATCTTCCTTACTTGTTGTTCGACCCATTCGCCAACCACTTCCCCTCTCTCATTAGTGCCACATACCTCCTCCCTTATAGAATTTCTGGGTTTGTATTGACATCTGGATCGGACAATCCAGATCAGCCAGCTTAGCCAATCTGAGGGAAGAAAAAAAATGATCTGGGATCTTCCTGGATTGATTCTTTTAAAAGCTATAAAAGTAGTGGAAGGTATAAAAAAAGATCTGTCTGTGCCGGATGTTTTATGTCTGACAGAGGGATGGAGCCAGCAGCCTGTGTCTTCCCTACCCTGTTTTGGATGGGGAAGATGATGAAACAGGTATGGGATCAGCAACTTCAAGTTGCAGATCCGGCTCTGTGGGTCCTTATAACTGGAGTCTGCAACTTTAACAGGCTCCCTAGGCTCTGTCTCCCGTCTGAAATGTGGTGGAGAGAATATGCAGGGACCTTCTACACCCCTCTCCCTGCCTGCCACTGCTAATCGGCCTATCCGGCATTGTTTAGCCGATTTTGTTGTAAGAAAGTTCCATGATCACCCCCCCCACACACATGCATGCATGCATGTATCAGGCAATCCTTTAAACCATGCCACCCTTCCCTAGTCTACAGTACCTGGTTTTCTCCCTCCCTTTCTGGTTCATTGTGCTCAGCACCCTTTTCCCTTTTCCCTTTTCCCTGTGCACTTCTCTGTGGCAGGTGCTTTCCTGGTCGCTGCTGCCTCCCTGCCTCGTGCCTGCACCCTTCATGAGCCCTTGAGTTCTGTCCCTTGTGAACGTGAGAATCCATAGCTCTAGATCAGGGCTTTGATATTTAGGCACCCTAACCATGGTAGTTTTTTCAACCACATCTGTCTTGTATCACTTGGTGTCGAGTCCATCATCCTTCTCTGAAGTCATGTCATGTGTCAGAATCAGTGTTTGCCAAGTCACCATGTCTGTCCCACATCACCACAACTACAACATGGATATGTTTATTCATAAAGTTCGTCATGGGGAAATTCTTCACTGTTAACAGCTGAACTAACTACTAACCAATTACTATTGAGCATTCTAACCATCTGATATATTCTACTTTTTACCTAATAGCTGCCAGGTTGTGTGATGTCTGTTTGCTAATTTGAAAATTTAGAACTTTGATTTTGTTTTTTTTGTGATGATAAACGGCTGATGCGCAGGTTATTTCCAATCATGGTTTGATTTTTTCAAATTACAGAGATGCTAAATAATAAAAAAGCTCAACCTGGTAAAACACCTCCACGTACATGTCAAATTAGGAGTACCATTCTTTTGGCTCCTGGAGACAACCCCCTCCCCCCCTCTACTGAATGGGGGAGATAGGATCCATTGCGGGTCCAAGGATCTAATTACCTCACCTGGTATCGGTTGATGGCCTCTGGCAGTCACAGGCAGATCTGGAACAACACGCCAGGGTCTCTAGTAACCTTTTCTTACCCATATGTAGTGTGATTTTGCCTCCACTGCCTAAGACAGTCACCTGGGGCACCTGAGTTGAGGCGACTGCTTCCTCGCCTTAGACACCTCACTCCTTTGATAGCATAGTTCGACAAAAGTGTCAAATATTTCATTTGAACATGGTTATTCATTTTTTATTGTTGTTCTAAGTTGCAAGATCAGTAACTATGCATGATTTTGTTGCTATTTACACTTATTGTGGGGACAATTAATCTCAGGGTTTCATGAAGATGGATATACTTCAGCATCTAATTTTTATGTGCCTGGCAGTTAAGAAAGATTTAATTGGTGTGGGAATTTTGTATATAGGTATCAGAGCATTTTGTTGGAGGGGCTTCAGTAGCTTTTCAGTTATGAACTTTTAATTGAGAACATTTCGATAGTTTTCAAGGCATGATGTGAAATCTACGTTCTCCGTCAGCTGTTATCTCCTCTGCAAATGTAGGAATATGTTTATGGCAATGCTAAGCTGTTTTGGTTTGTTCTTGCCGGCTGCAGATTTCAGTGGATAATAATGGGAAGAATGTCAAGCCTCCCTGAATTCTGTTGTAAGTAGAATCAGTTTGTAATAATAACTACCTCTTTTATTCCATTGCTTGACGCCTTCTTTCATCTATGTTCACTTGTGCTTCACATCTTTCTGACACTTCCTAACATATTGTTGTTTGTCCGATTTGTTGACAGGTGGCCAGTTCATTGCTGTTTCTAGAGTGGAAGTTTATTGGCTGAAAGTTTGCAATTTGCATATCTTCCCTTGATGCTTTGACCTCTAAGATGTCAACCTGGTATGTTTTAGCTCTTATTTTTTATCTAAGAAAGTGATATATTTTAATGGATTAAAAGAATTCATTGCTCATGTAGGATATATAGTTTGTATGGGAACATTCATTCAAGTTGAATACATTAAATCAGCTTAACAATGGAAACAATATGCAACTTTATCCTTTCTTTATTTGTCTGAAAATATAGAGTTATTGACTTGGATACCTGATACTGTCACTGTGTCACATGATTACTTCAAACACCCATCATAGGTGGAGATACTAGAGACTTCATTTTAGCTGAATCCTAAGAAAGCTGATTGGTGAACTTACTATGTTCTTCTCAACAGAAAGTTTAGTGCAGTATTGCAGAGTTTGCTGTCATCTACTTCTTGTTGATTGGTACAACAGCATTAGCTGCATGAACTTGGTAAAATGGCTTGCAATCAGTTACCAAGTCAACTTAGTCGGCATTTTGCGTAGAAGATAACAAGTCTATCTTACTTGGCATTTGCCTAGAAGAACTTCATCAGAATGAGTCCCTGGCAGATGCACTTCTTAGAAGCAACTAAGTGGGACTTTTTCTTATCTTGTGTTAACAGCAAGGTAATCTAGGTTGGGATTGACCAGCTTGACCTAACCAAGGGAAGGAAACCGATACAGAATCTGCCTAGATTGGTCCTTCCGTGAATTAACCCAAAAAAAAAATCTGAATCGTTCTGTGGTGGAGGGGGACCTGGATCTGGTGAAATCACCACCTCTGATGGTGCCTCCTCCCCCAATCAGGCAGGAAAGGAGGCTAATCAGATCCCATCAATGGTCCAGGACTAGGACTAGGCAGGAGGAGTTTGGAATGATGCTTGTGATTGAAGCAAACTAACTAGGGTTTTGAAGCACTGGACACCTTCATGTAGATAACACATGCTGACAGCACATGAACTTGTTACTTGTATTATATCTGGAATAAAATTTGTATAGAATGACTATTTGCATTGCAGCATATTTTGAAATGTGGATATTCGGTGGTTCTTGAAACTAATTTTTTTATTTATGTTTGCTAGATTTATGTTTATTTGTTTCAGTCATGAACTATAAAATAATCCCATGCCCAATGATTTTCAATGCATCATTATGCTACTACGTAAAATAATATGTAATAGACGTATGGATGTTGGATGTCAGCCTTGTCTACCATATAAACATCTATATATTGACTACCTCTGCCTTTTGTTTTTATCCATGGGCCATGGCTAATAATCGTAAAAGTTTTGAACTGTTCTCAGTTTTAATGGCATTCTTCTGCCGTTATTTAATATCAAGTTAGTTATTTCAGACTAACAACATTTCATTATTCAGGAAATTTCAGTTTCAATTCAAGAAAATTCGTCAGGCTCTGCATAATATCTCAGTGGCTAAAAGAGTTAGCTGGGTTTCTCATTTGTCAACACATAACTGTTTGAACCAAGAAAGAAATATGGCTTTTATATATTGGAGACATGCACCCTTTAGTATTTTTCCAATGAAAGGGTTGCATACTTTTCGTCCATGGCATAGAAGTATCTTGTACTGTAACCTGTCAGATTTGCAACATTTAAAATTTTCAACAAATGCTCTAGTTACCTTGAAGACGGATAGCAGCATAGCAAGATTTTCTTTTGATACACCTGATTCCCGGCACAAGGAAGATCAAACAAGAGTGAAGAAAAGTCCCAAACGGACAAAGATGTCCAGGAAAGCAAAGTTGAAAGAACTTCGTTTTTATCGGTTGAAGGCGAAAAAGAAGATGAAATCTCCTAATCCAGAAGTTAGAATTAGATACAAACTGGGGAAGGTATTTGAAAAATTAAAAAGAGAAGTTAGTAGCTATACTTTGCATAGTATAATACTCTCTTTTGTCTCTACTAAGTCAAATATCTTTTCTGTCTGCTATCTAGAAGGTTCTCTGTATGTTCTTATGTAAAAAAATGGATTTTTAAACAAAACGATGCTTTCCTTACAGTCTACTGGTTCTTCAGGCTAAAAGAAAAGAAGAATGGCTGATAGAGAAACTGAGAAAGTATGAGATGCCCAGAGCACCAGATCCCGTGAGTGACCCTGAAATTTTGACCAAAGAAGAACGTTTTTATCTCAGGAGGACTGGAGAGAAGAAGAAAAACTATGTTGTCCTGGGCAGGCGTGGAGTTTTTGGTGGCGTTGTCCTCAATATGCATCTTCACTGGAAGAAACATGAAACTGTGAAAGTTGTCTGCAAACCTTGTAGACCAGGGCAGGTGCATGAGTATGCTGAGGAACTAGCAAGACTTAGCAAGGGCATTGTGATTGATGTTAAACCCAATAATATCATACTATTTTACCGTGGGAAAAATTATGCCCAGCCAGATGTCATGTCACCTCCCGGAACTCTATCAAAGAAAAAGGTTCTTAACTATCCTGCTAAGCTTGCTTCTGTTGTTCTCTTTTGTAGCCACAATGTGCTACTTAAGTGGTGTCTTGTGTGTCACCTTGTAAAAAAAGTAGTATCTTGTGATGCCCCATGCTTTACAATGTACCTAGGTTTTATATAATTTGTTTATGTGGTCACTTTGCTGAGCTGTTCTATGTTTCAGGCGCTGGAGAAGTATAAATTTCAGCAATCTCTTGAGCACACAAGCCAGTACATAGAACAACTTGAAGAGGAGCTGGAGGAGTACCACAAACATGTTGCTTCGTACAAGGATGCAGAAAAAAATAGTAGGCAATGTTCGGGTTCAAACAACTGATGACAGTAAATTGCATTCTAGTGGATGCTCATGTTTTTACCCTAGCGAACAGTCTGATTAAGTAGACAACCTACATGATTGGTTGTTTAGCATATTTATAAGGCTGAGAATTTGAAGAAAACATTGTTTTTTTTGTCTTATTTCATAGTTTAACACCATGTTGATCAGATATAACACTATAGCTCTAAAATGTAACTTCTTTTTGTTTAAAGGTTTCACGGCTCAATGTAAAATGCTGAATTCTCCTGTTCTCGATCCAGGTTGTTAGATCTGCGATAATAAACTTATAAGCTGCTGTGGTAGTCATATGTCCAGTTTCTGTCCTTACAAAAGAATTAGCAAAAACTGAAGGACTTTTTTTTCTTTCCATTTATACCTCTACAGGTAGGCGTATATGTGCATATGCCATCAACAGTCGTATTCTTTTATATGCTTTTTGCTAAGTCAGCTCACATAAATTTACATAATAAAATGTTTGATGTGCCTTAGTTATCTGTCCTTGATACTTTATGAAAGAACCGCCGTGGACCTCAAGGATATATAGTTCATAAATTTATGTCCACGTGTAGTTAGTGACATAAATGATAGAAAGTAAAGCTAAGTCGCCTGTTCAACATCTGATGCTCTTTTCCAGCTCTTTAGCACAATTCTTCCGGGTAACAAGAATCCAAGATCATAGCACGAGGGATCAGACTGCAACGTTCCAAGAGTTTTCAGAAGGTAGACATCAAGGGCATGGGGAGGAGGAGTAAACAGTTTCGTTCGAGTGTCAGAAACAGAAAATCCAGTATCTGAAGCCATGAGAGATTTGTGTCCTTAATCTCATGACTGTTCGATGTTCCATCTTGGTTCTCGTGGTAATAAGCTTGTTGGTCGCACAACCTTGTCTTAGAAGACTTCAGCTTGGTTCTTGAATGGGCGATCGGTTTCACGAAATGCAAAATTTAGAGTTGGGAAAGTGTTGCCAAAGTCTGAATTGAAGATCTCAGCTTCCAAGCACAAAGCCCCTATATCTGGCCGGGGACCTTGGCACTTGCTAGGCACCACCAAGAACAGCGCCCGTAAAGCAGGTAACCAAGCATCATCTCTAAGGTATTTGAAGATGGGTTTTACTCTTTCAGTGTACTTTTATTTTTGTTCTTGTGGTGGCATTTGACTAGGGCACCTCTTATGAGTTATTTTCCTCCCTTTGTTCTAGGCGGCATTTATATATGTGCTGACCTTGTGAGTACTCGCTGTGCAGGGGCTTATTTAATCCCATTTGGCGAAACCTCTCAGTAAAGATCATCATTTAGAATAATACAGATTACATAACATCGCCTCCCGACTCTTTCCATTTGCCCTTGACAGCATAATCACCACGAACCCTCAACCAAGTCGAGGCTGCCATGTCTTAGCCGAGCTTTGGAGATCATACATCTTTATTAAATAGTCACAAATGCATCTAATATCTTTTAACAGTTACCATAGTCGACCCATGCAGTGAATCTCTCTATCCGATTTCGGAGGCAAAGACGCCTTGATTAGGGTGTTCTGGACACGAAGACGATGGTATTTGACTGATCAAATATGAGAATACTCTTCTAGTGGATCAAATACATGTCATGTAGGCATCATACACGGGTAAGTAAGTCGTTTCACTTGTGGGCTGGCCCCGCCTGCGCGGGCGTTGGTCAAAAGCTGAAGAATGCGCTGCTCTGCTCTGCCCGGCGTCCGAGTGGGACGGGGCTGGAGAAGCTAAGCTGGCGCGGGGAGATGGTGGTCACCTGGGTGTCAGAGGCTGCTGCCTTGGATGCTCCCCGGCGGCAGCAGTGCCGATCACGTGCGATGGCCTGGCGACCAGCCGGACCTGCTAGAAAGGCTGGCCTCAGAACCCCATCCATTGATTGCTGGGAACTAACTCTCTCTCTCTCTCTCTCTCTATCTCTCTATCTATGTGTGTGTGTGTGAGATACCTGTTTTTAACTTTGTTCTTCCAATGAAAAAGATAGGATGAGAGTTGTTTTTGTTTACTTTCGTGTACGGATGATTCTCTGTTACTGTATATGTATGTATATATATCTATGACGTGTTTTTAAGTTTGTTCTTCCAAGTATAAATATAGGATGAGGGTTGTGTACATTCATATGCCTGATGCTTGTCGTAGTCGAGGTTCTTTTGATCAAAGTTTAACAGAACAATATACGACGACGACGACGGTGTGTATGGTACTGGTCGTGATGAGAAAACTGCTGACGTTTCAGAGCAGATTGTGATCAATTGCCTATACTATTTTCTTCATTTTCTTTATCTTGATGATATCATCTTCTCCACCTTCTAGTCCATTCTCCCAGCCATGCCCTAGCATTTCTGTACGTACCAGTTGCATAGCAGAGAGAGAGAGAGAGATGGGGAAATCGTTGAAATTATCGTTGAATCCGGAAATCATGAGATGATAGTGGTTTAGAGTGATAGCAAACGCATTTGGAGGTCAGGAGATTTTGCATTTTGGGCTCCAATCAGAGCCCATCCTTTTTTGAAAGAGGGACAACCCATGATGGCAACGCCCTGCCCTTCCTATTCCGTCATCTGGGTTGGTTCCTCCTACGAGTTCTCCGCTGGTAATTATCTGTGAAAATGACAAAAATCTAGATGGCAGTGGTCTCTCTTTTTTTGAGACAAATAATATCTGTCTCCTTGTATTATTAAAGCAAAATGGTACGTCTTCAAGATTACATTACAGATAAGAGAGTAAAAGTAGAACTCTCAAAATAAGAACTTACTGAAAAATCATGCAAACTATGTGGACAATTATAACTTTGGCATTGTGGAAGTTTTCTTCTCTAATGCACTCGATTATAGCCATATGACAGGAAAGATTTACATGATGTTGGTGTGTTCTGACGGACCGATATTGAAACTTTCCTTGTAAAGTTCGTCATTTGTCATGACACCGGATGATCACACTATGTAAGTGTGAATATCATTCAGATTGGCCGTCTCACTAATAAAATGATATGAGACTTGGGAAGACAGACATCAAATGAGAATTAAATAAGAAACAAGTTAGATAAGTTGAGCACCACCACCTTATTGCACAAAACGGTGAAATGCCTATGTAATGTAGACATTTAGGCGGGGCTACTAAGATGGGAGCAGCTTAGATGGTGGTGGTCCAAATGCAAGTTCTCGGTGAACTTGTGTTCCATTACTATTGCTTCCGCCAATCAGCCCTCTGATCTGAACCACCCCTCTCTCTTTCTTTTCAGACGAGGGGGATCTGATCTTTTTTTTTTTCTTGATTATCATGGCCAATAACTTATGATAATGATAATCATAATGCAATCCTCTCGGTGATGGTGCTGGGTATAGAACTCTAGCAGCTCGGTGAACTTAAAATATGTGTTCTTCTTAGCCACTTGCCAGCCTCTGATTGCTCCTGGAGGGAGCAGGGCCAGGCCTGCTACCTTCATTTATTCAACCACATGTCGGCAGCACGGAGGCTTCAGGATCATCTACAATAAAGAATTAGGCTCATCCACGGAGTGTTTTACCAGAAAGACCCCTTGCGAGCCCTTTTCTTTTTCTTGCTTCGACTTGTTCTGAGAGCGCCGCAGACTGGCCCTTTGAGTGTTATTTATGTCTCTGGCAACTTATTTTAAGGGTGTTGATGGGTGGCCTCGGTGGGTTGGCCTTTTGCCCTCTGGTGAGTGAAGCTCAGAAGACTAGTTTTCTACTCAAACAGCGTTGATGAGATGGGTGGCTGAGCTCTGCCCCTTCTGTTCACAGTAGTGGTGGTTGCGGCTAGGGCTGTAAATGGATCTAGATATTAGGTCGATGATATCCGATTATAAGATAGCTCTCCGAACCGAGTGGATACAGAAATATCCATTGTGCTCGGTTAAGATCCACTCTAAATATATCTTTTATAAAATGTACATAATGCTGAAAATTATTTTATCTAAAAATATGTTTTATTCCCCTACAATATATGGTTTATATTTTAAAATATATATTTTTATAATTATATATTATTAAATACATCAACAAAATAAAACTTATTAAAATTTTATCCGGAGCATATCTGAATTTTAAATTTTCATTCTTATTATAGGCGGACCGGATTCTGCCTGCCTGCCCAGCTAAGACCCTGTTTGGTAACGTTATTATATGTCTCTGTATGGCTGTCAATCGTAAAATTGATATCGATAGTAATTATTTAGAAGTGTTTGGTTGATAGTAATAATTTTAAATTTTGCAGTACAAACAAAATATGTAAATATAAATGTCGATTTGTATCAATTTTGATATTGATATTCCAACTTACAGAAATATCAATATCAATACTAATATAATATTATTTGTAATACTCTAACCAACAGGCGGTAAACGAAGTAAACATTGCTATTTTTGATACAAGAACACCGTATCACACTGCTATTTTATTCTTTTTAAGTTGGGGGGCATCAGTTAAGGCTTACCATAGCTAATAATGCCATAGAGTATGGTGTAGGGGGGGGGGGGCATAAGTTGATGGACTGTCTGTTTGTTGGGTCTTAATAAGATACTATCAGATCAGTATTGATTCAGAGTCGTCGAACGATTATAGCCATTATCCTTTTTAAAACGTCTATATATGTCTCACATGGTTCGACAAACAAAATTTTAGTTAAAATTCTTCTCTCATTCCTTGTTCTAAATCTTCTCTCTTTCTCTTGCATTTTTTTTTATTTTAGTCAGTCTTGGGTTACTTCTACGTCTCCTAACGCTCAGATTATTTACAAAAAATAGTTTCTTCTTGCCTTCTTGGTGTATATACTTGGATCCAATCAATGATTTGCTATGTTACAAAAACCTTATTTTATTATACAAGATTCATTATCTTTAGTCATACGATGCTACCACTTGACCAGGTGTCGCCTTGCCACTTATGGGGGTGTTCAGTTGCATAATAAATTTCTATACATTTTCACGATAAAAAAAACATTGAAATAAAGTGTGAACTAATTAACAGTGATACAAAATTATCTATGTTGGAAAGAGAGAGAACAACAAAAAAAAGAGTGAGTGTCATGATCAAACAAGATAAAAAATGATGGGACCCAATTTTGTGTTTAATAAAATTTTTTAAACATAAAAGTCTAATAGTTATCTGAAAATCTTCTTTAATAAGTTTTATTATAAAAATATACATTATAATAAAGATACGATTTATCGTGCAACCAAACACTTCCATTAAGTAATATGAACCACTTGGCAGTGTTGGTGATCTTTGTCCACCCATGACAACAATCATGAGGAGCTCTACAGGGCCGCTGCACCATGTAGATGGTGGTCAAGACGGAACAATCCTTCCTGCTGGATGGCATTCTAATGTCTCCATCACTTCTCTGGTATCTGGTAAGTGATTTGATGGGTATGATAAGCACTTTCAGACCACAATCTGTGCTTACAGCTCCTGGGTATCACCCGTTTCCGGTGTAGTGTCGGGCATCTTGATGCAGTTCTTCCTTCCACCTGTTGCCATGTACCTTCTGCGTTTCAGAACCCCCTCTGCAGAATATAACACATGCACCGGGACAAAGTTCCCAAAGTTGCTTTACATGAGAAAATTGAAGAAGAGATTCTCCGATTCCAGCGAGAAGAAATGATCCTTATTTTTTTTCTTTTTCAGACCACTGCAACGGTAGCAGCAGCAGCTCTTGCTTGGCCCTCTTCTTTCTCAACCAGAAAGTATCCATCTTGACGGCGCTGTACGAAAATATAGAGCCCCCGCGCTTGATTTTTGCCGTCAAACCGAGAGATTCATATGTTATATTGGGCAAAGGAGTGCCCCTTGAAAGAGACTACCCGACCAACAGGCAAACAAATTTAAGCGCCTCGAAGCAAGAGCCTTTGCCCAAACTTCCAAGCTCCCTTGGAGGCGAGCTGCGTCGCACCCCTTGTGATTGCATACGTCGAGGGAGTAGTTGCTGCCTGCCTCATCTCTGCTCGGAGGGCTAGCTTCGCGTCATCCAGTACCCCAGGGAGGAGGGAGGTCCTCGTCGTGATAGTATACATCTCCAACGCCAGCAGGGGTGAACAGGCGTCGCGGTAGAAAAGTTTACACCCCCCCCCCCCCCCCCAATTTGTTCCCGCCTCTCGTCGAATCGAGGTGCGCGGTGATGCCCTTGATTACTCCGCCCGGGGAGGGGGGATGGGAGAGGACCCCGTCGGTTCTTCGAGCTGAAGAACCCTGATTGATTGAATGGGAGGCTAGGCTGCAGATTTGAATGTGGAAGGGCCCGCCCTCCACCGTCCTGCGCTCTCTCTCTCTCTCTCTCCCCCCTCCCACGCCGTCGTTTGTGTCTGTTGCTGGCAGTTTAGACTGGTCATCGGTCCGCATTCCAGCGCAAGGCACTCAGACCAGTACAAACACTGGGCGAGAACCCGGCAAGCTCGTGGCTTGTTCCCTTCTGGGGTTTTTGAGGATCTCCCATCTTTTCTTTCTCCTTCTCTCTCTCTCTCTCTCTCCCTCCTGGTCTTCGTCCTCGCGGAACCTTGCATGGGAAGACGTAAACAACTAGAAACTCCGCACCGCAGAGGAGATGACAGCGGAAACGCGAGGCCATGACACGCAGGGCCGCCTGTTCAAACGCCCCCCTCGACCCGCTCTTCCCCCCTCAAACCGCCCGTGTCGAGGGTCTTTGAATAGCCCTGCGTTCAAGAAAAGGAGCGATCTTTAAGACGGTGCGAGCTTATTTTATTCGGTGTTACAGATCAAAGCCCATGCATTATTTGGATTCTCTGCACCTCGAGATTTGCTGCTCCGTTGGATTTGTTTGGTAGTCTATTAGCCGGCCCTCGTGGCCACCCGGGAGGGGGAGTACTCCCTCTCCCCCCTTCTCGTTTACCTTTTTTCTTGCAAGGTCTGGAATGAAGCTGGTGAATTGCACGCTTCTTTCGGGCTTGTGGCTTGCAGCTTTCTGCGTCTTGCCTGTGATGGGTTCTTCTTGATTTGATCCACCTTCGAGAGAATGTGCTGGGTTCCTGTTCTCTTGACCGGGGTGCGTGTTGCTGCTTTTCTCGGGTCCTCTTTTGCCGGAACCTGGTAACAGCTTCCCTCTCCCTTGCAAGCCATCCCTTTGACAGTGTAACGTGCTTCTTCCCTCTCAGCAGACAAAAGTCCCGTCTTTGTTCCTCGGTGTTCGTCTTTTTGCCTCCGACGCCCTAAATCCAATTCTCCATTCTGGTGGTAGCCTAGAAAAGAGGAAAAGTTGTGATTTTTGCACCGTTTGCTTGCTTCTTTGGATGCCGTCCCCATGCTCTTGATCTGAACTGCGAAACAGCCGAGGAGACACACACACACACAGAGAGAGAAGGAGAGAGCGCTCTGCCGTTGACATGAGCAGCTGCAACCAGAGGAGATGACACTCCAAAGGATCACACTCTGTGAGTCTCTTCTTCTACTCCGTGTTCTTCCTCTATCCTTGATCACATCCCGAATCCTGCGTCTCTCATCGGATAGAGATGGGGAGATGGATTCATTCAGCTCTCTACACCCCCTTCTTTGAGAATTTTTGATGTCTGCTTCTTCACAAATGGCTTGCCCTCTTACTGCAACCCAGTGCCCTGCTTCTCTGGAGAACAGAAATTCATCCATATCGATGGAAATTTCAGCTCCGCATGAAGCTAGCAGGGAGCTTACCGTCCCCGTCGTCCTGCCCAAGCCAGATGAACTGCACGCTAAGATCCTTACCATCAGAACCAGCACTTCTTCCGGAGATCCCGGCGAGAAGTCTGTTCCCATCTCCCCTTCCATCTCCATCTCCCCGCACCTGAACTCCCCTTCCATTATTTCACCGCCCTCCTCGGCATTTGTCTCTGCGCTGCAGTCGCCTTATATATCTCCGAGGGCCTCGGCACCGGCACCTGACGGTGCCACCGGCGACACTGCTACTACTACTACTACTACCGCCATCGCCAGCAACGGCTGCACCAACAATATTGCTTCGACGACTACGACGACCCTCCCGTCTCCCACTTCTTGCTCTTGCTCCCACTCCGATGATCTCCCGAGCACTTCGCATACCCCTCCATCCGAAAGATTCGATTACCCAAGCGAGCCCACCGATCAGAAGTCCAAGTTCTCCGATGCGGCGGCTCCAAGGATTTCCTTCTCCTTCCCCATACCCAGGGTCTCCTTTACCAAGGGCTCCATATCCCCTTCCTCCAATGCCAAGCTCCGTAGTTGCGACGTTTATGTAGGCTACCATGGGCAGAACCACAACCTCTCGCGCTTCTGTAAGTGGCTGAAGTCTGAGCTCGAGCTCCAGGGTATGGCTGCGTTCGTTGCAGACAGAGCGAAGTATTCAGACTCTCAGAGTTATGAGATTGCGGATCGCATCATCTGCTCGGCAGCCTTTGGTGTCACCGTTGTGACAACTTCAAGCTTTCTCAATCCGTTCACCATTGAAGAAGTTAGATTTTTTGCTCAGAAGAAGAACCTGATACCCCTGTGGTTCGATACTGAACCTGGTGAGATCTCAAGGCTTCTTGATGGAAACACGGAAGACAGGGAATGGCAAGAAGCCTTTAACGGGTTGAACAGGTGTAATGAGTTCAAGCTTGAGGCAAACGAGAGTAACTGGAGGAGCTGCATCTCAAGGACGGTCTCAATCTTAAAATCAAAGCTTGGTAGGAAACATGACGCAGAGGAGGCAGGGGTTCTGGATGAGCTGCCGTTTGTTCAAAATAAGTGCTTTGTGGGGAGGGAGAAGGAGCTGGCTGATATAGAAGCAGCATTCTTCGGATGCAGCGATGTACACGAAATGGAGTATTCCAAACCAGTGATGATCAATGGTAGTTCAAGTGGGTTTTCTGATGGTTTTGCTGATGAAGAAAGTGATACAATTAGAACGACCGGGAGATTCATCAGCCTGGAAATGAGGAAATGCAAAGAACCTACGCTAGAGGCTTGGATTGAACCACCAGTTGAACAGTCGAACAAAGGAAGAATTCTACAGAAGCAGAGGTCAAAGCACAAAAGATCAAAATGTAGTGGCAACAGGGGTTATGGCAGTGCCAACGTCATTTGCATAAATGGTCCTTCTGGCGTTGGTAAGACAGAACTAGCTTTAGAATTTGCTTATAGATACTCTCAGAGGTACAAGATAGTTTTATGGGTGGGTGGAGGGGCAAAGTATTTTAGACAAAATATATTGAATCTGTCCGTGAGTTTGAAATTAGATGTAAGTGCAGAAACAGAAAAGGAGCGTGGCAGGATAAGAAGCTTTGATGAACAAGAGTTTGAAGCATTTCAGAGGGTGAAAAGGGATATTTTTCGGGATATACCCTACTTGATCATAATTGATGACCTTGAAACAGAGAAAGAATGGTGGGAAGGAAAGGACTTGCATGATCTGATCCCAAGAAATACTGGAGCTACCCATGTGATTGTGACTACAAGGCTCCAAAAAGTGATGAGCTTTGAGCCGATCCAACTGCATCCTTTATCATCAGCCGACTCACTGCTCTTGATGAGAGGAAAGAGGAAGAAGGATTATTCAGCCGTGGAGGTGGAAGTGCTTACAAAATTTGGGGAAAGACTGGGAAGGCTGAGTTTTGGGTTGTCAGTCATTGGTTCACTACTTGCTGAGCTAATGATTTCACCAGCTGAGCTATTTGAGTCCATTGAGAGCATACAACTTAATGATAATTTGTTCTCTCTCGCTGCTAGTGATGATGCATTTTGCAGAAACAATTCGTTCTTGATGAGGGTTATGCTGTTTTGCTTCGTTGTTTTGGACCAAATAGCTGGAAAGGGGACACTAGCGTCAAGAATGGTCATAGCAGGTGCATGGCTTGCACCTGCACCCATTTCTGCAACCCTTTTGGCAGCTGCAGCCAGTGAGATACCTTCAAAGGGAAACAAGCTACACCAGTGGAGTAAATGCCTTGGAACGGCTCTATGTTGCTATCCTGGCAGCTGCTTGGCTTCCCAAACTCGAAGGAATGAAGTGGAGTCAGCTCTGATGTTAGTGAAACTTGGGTTAGCAAGAAGGGTATGCAGACAGCCAGGCTGCTGGATCCAACTGAATCCTATTACCCAGTTCTTTGCAAGAAGAAGAGGCGGTCTGCCACCAGCCAAGGCAGCAGTCCAGGGGATGAGAAAAATTGGTAACCCCATGGTGAATGCCGACCATTTATGGGCTTCGACCTTCCTCGTCTTCGGTTTCAAGTCTGAGCCACCTATTGTTCAGCTAAGAGCGGTGGAGATGGTCCTTTTTATCAAAAGGATAGCACTTCCTCTTGCAATACGGTCATTCACAACCTTCTCAAGATGCAGCTCAGCGTTAGAACTTCTGAAGGTGTGCACAAATGTGCTTGAGGAAGTAGAGAAATCATTTGTCTCTCAGATACAGGATTGGCAGCGTGGATCCTTCTGTTGGAAGAATAAACTGCAGTCCAGTCAAAGCGTTGATGAGTATGTCTGGCAAGATGTCACGCTCTTGAAGGCCACCTTGCTTGAGACCAGAGCAAAATTACTTATCAGAGGTGGGCATTTTGACAACGGGGAAGAGCTTTGCAGGACATGCATCAGTATTAGGACTGTGATGCTCGGTCACAACCATGCGCAGACCTTGGCTGCACAGGAAACACTTGCAAAGCTTGTTAGATTTAGGAGTAAGGTTTGAGACCCAACCAATATGGTCCTTGGGTTCTATATTTTTTGACACTGCAATCTTGTAATCCAGAAAATTTTCTCGGTGGCTTAGTGTTCCATAGAGAGGACTTTCTTTTCTTTCTATCAGGTCATCTGCAATGTACATACTGTCATGCGTATGAGAAAGAGCTTAGATGGTTAGTGAAGCCTGCGTTCTTTTTCCATGGACTGGAAATATTAGTGCTTGCTTATCATTTTGAAGAGTGAAAGGACCTAGTCCCTTGGCAAATATGGGGATCAAAGCACACAAAGTTATCTTTGTGAAGATTGGTTCTTGCAGAAACAAAGATCCTCTCTTTATGTGTTATAATTATATATGTCACGTGTACATATTTGCTTAAACTTCTGTTGAATGCTTTTGTAACTGCGAGGCAACATGTTCGTTTTCAGATAAAAGTAACACCCTCTCCTCCCAAAAGTAAACACACAAATGACATCATTGTTGCATTAAGATATATTGTCTGGTTGCTTGTTCAATTCTTCAAAATATTGCTTTGTTCGATTTTGCAGTATCAATTGTTTGTGTTAGCTTAGAATGTTGTGTTTTGAAACAAAGTTCTTGTCTTAAGAAAGGATGCGGAAACTAAAACAATAATATGTTGCAATTGTAAAATTTTCATAATCACGTTGTTCTCTATTTTGCTTTTCATGGTGTTTTACAAAGCTAACCAAACAAAGAGCTATTGTTTTAGAAAGCTAACCAAAACAACATTTTTTGATATTAATGTGCAAAAAATTGGCTTTGCGCTCAACTCTAAATGTTGTTGTTGTTGCACACCAATCGCTGTATTGAAACTTTTACTCGTGTTATGATTTTTAGTGATTTGACCTTGCACTCATTTGACCATATCTTGTTTTTTTTTATCTGCTGCCAAAGGTCTGTCTACCTTTTCCTTTGTTATGTATATTATCTCTGTCATTGTAGCTTGATTTCTTTTGAAGGATGGATAGCTGCAAAGCTAGTTACGAAGGGAAGTAATTCCACGTGGTTGGATTAATTATCCCATCGAGCATTCGTTCAAAACATAGATCACAAGTATTAATTGTTATAGGATCACAAGTCGAAGATTAAGTTTCACGAATTCGAGTTTTATGCCGAGTATCCAATCGATTCCGAACGAGAATTAAGCTTAGCCATGAGATCTCGAACTCGAACTCGTGTAAAATGAACTCGCAGTCGAGTCTAACTCGAACAACTTGTCTTGTTAGCTCATTTGCACCCTGATTAGAACAACAAGGACTCGATAAAGTCTGGCACCGACCGGAGACCCGCCAAGCTCAGCTTTCTTTTTCTCTTCTTCCTTTTTCAGCTTTCTTTTACTGTTCAGCTGATCTCCAGTGGTTTGGTTTGGCCCAGTCCCCACTGGGATTTTTGGTGCCTGGTATTTCATGCCTAATTTTTTTTCTTTTACTTTTTTTTAAAATTTTTATGGTTGAGATGCGCTTTTTCTTTTTTTCCTTTAAAATTTTTTCTATTATCTGTATCGCATGCAAGCTTGTCATGAATCAAAGAATATTGATACAATTACCAATGGTAGAGCTATGTAGCTTACGGGAAAAGCCATGCCACTTGCCAGCATGAACACACACACACATGCAGCTGGCCATTCGAGAACCTGTCTTTTATGCATGCATTTTATTTATTATATGAAATAACCCTTAAAAATTATCATTTTTGCTTTATTCTTAAGTTTGTGTCAGGAGGTTAATGCAATGTGAATTGATATGGATCTGATTCAAATTTGATTTAAACCGGAGTGCTTTATATATATATATATATTTTTAATTACAAAGAAAACGATGGCATTCTATCACCTATCCAGTTAGGTAACGTAGGTTTTACCAAATAAAAAATAAAAAAATGAATTATCTAATTTAGCGTGACATAAATAAAAGCATATTTGCCAATGTGATTAAATGACGATGGCATGCCTTGTAAATACACCGAACTCGAAGGGTCTTCTCTATCGGTTCGGCCCGAATCAAATTAGCCGCCGCGACCCCCCTTTGCCTTTAAACCATGTTTTCCCCGTCCCGCCGGCCGCGCGGGGAAGCTCTCCGACTCCGAGATGCGGGAATGGCGTCGCCGATCGTGGTTCACGCGATGATCGCAGAGCTCGGGGAGTCCTAGGGAGGGGAATGATGGCGACAGCGGCCTTCAAGTCCACCACTAAGAGGTCCCCCGTCGATGCCGGATCGGCCAACAGGGAGGCCGGCGCGCGTCGCCGGTCTAGGAGCCTTAGCCGCTTCTCCTCCGGTCGCCGTGCAGACGAGCGGCTGGTGAAGGATGGAAGGCAGAGGTTCGAGAAGGCGGAGGGAGTGTCGGGGTTTCCGGAAGTCAGCCTGGATGACCTCGTTGACGAGTTCCTTGCTGCTGCTGGGCTTGGGGACGAGGTGGGAAGGGGGAAGGGCGGCGGAGGGAGGTCGGGGAGGCGGCTCTCTGATGCTGGTTTCCAGATGGACACGGAGGCGTCGAGGAGGAGAGGGAGGTCGGTATCGAGAAAAGGTGGTTACCACGAGAGCGGTGTGGGAGCACAGGATGGTTCTGGAGGGAGTGGGGGGAGGAGGCGCTCGGTGTCGGTTGTTCGACACCGGTTCGGTGATTCAGAGGTATTCTCTTCTTCCTTCAGTTTTCTGTTTGTGCAAAATGCGTTTATTGTATTTATTCCGTTTGGACATCTGGTAATAAAACCTTACTGCTGATGATCACATTTGCACAGCTGCCGGCTTGGTATGAGCTGTGGTTACAAGATCAGACTGTTTTTATTGTCGTTCGTCGTCGTCGTCGTCGTCGTCACACTTTTACCTTGGTCTGCTAGATTGTTGTCGTCGTTGTCGTCATCACATCTTGTTTCTCGTAGTACCTTCTATCGAGCAGCCACAAGAGGGTACAGACTACTAGCACATGTAATTTTGTAAATAAGAGGTAGCCTAACAAATACCTACATCACCAGCAGGTTCTGTTTAGTTCCACTATCGCCCTCCTTTCCTTCCTGCACATAGTGCAGACATCTCCTATGCACCAGCTCTGCTCTTAACTCCCACTTCCTAGATCCCCTTTCTACATTCTCGCCACCTTCCAGTCTGGTCTGCAGTAGAGAATAGTCCAAGTCATCGTATGATGGCAAGCATAATAACAACCCTCTGAATCTGAACAATTGGTACATATCAGAGGTACACACGAAAAGGACTTGCCTTTTTTACTTGATTATGAAGTTATGTACTTCCAGTTCCAGCAAGAAGTATATTTCTTCCAGGGTTGTCTATTGAATGGTTCAAATTAGTGGACTAACCTGCTTGGTTTAGTCCAGTTCTTTGGTTTGAAGAAAAGGATGATTATTTAGGTACGATGGATGTGGTTCAAGGGCTAAAGCTCTGCCAGCTTCTTGTAGACTGGAAGTCTCCGAGATAAACCATCATTCCCTTTGGTTGGGGCCCGTGTGGGATGATAGACTTTTTTCTTCACCACTAGTGGCCAGCAAGTGCCTTGCTAATTAGCAAGGTGCTCGCAGAAAATATACACTCATCCATTCATTGCCTGAGGTGAGAGGTGACCAAGCTTTGAAAAAAACAAAAACTACAGGGCAGCCAAGATAGAAGATTTGTAACAATCAATTAGGTCCATTCAGTTTGGAGATCCTTCAGTATGTAGTTAGACGTGCAAGGCGGCTAAGGCAAAGGACCCGTCGCCTCATCGGCTCCGATGACGAAGGCGATTGATGCGGGACAAACCGGCTAGACCGGGCTAAACCGACCGAAAAACGAAATAAACCGGCGTTAATCGCCGCTAAACGACCTAAACGAACCCAAAATGAGGCGGACCGGACTCGAACCTGTCGAAACAGGCCCGAACCGGGCCCAAAATGGTCTGAACCGGTCCAAACCGGCTCAAAACACCCTGAACCGGTCCAAACCGGCTCAAAACACCCTGAACCGGCCTGAACCGGCGTGACCTGGCCTTGAACCCGGTTGGACCGGTCTGGGCCGCGAACCAGCCGGTCGCAGCCGCGCGTACTCGCTCGCGCGTGGGACGGAGGGGAAGGGGGGTTGTGGCGCATTCCGCGGGGTTGTGGCGCATTCCGCGGGTGCTCGCGGTGGTCGCGTGGCCATTCCAACGACTGTCGACCATTGTCGCTGTGGCGGCATCGTGGCGGTCCCGCGAGGCCGCGGGCTGCGACAAAATGACCGAGGCAGGCGGGCGAGGGCGAGCGGCGCCCGCGTCGTCTTCGCCGTCCGGACTCGCCCACGCTCGCGGCGTCGTCGGACGGGGCAGTGCGCAGGTGGCGGAGCAGGGGAGGCGACGGCTTCAGCTCCTCCGGCGATGTCCGGCCGTCGACCTCGCAGACGACGGAGAAGGGGACGGCGCCGGGAGGACCGCAGAGGAAGGAGCCGCGGAGGAAGGGGGATCCGGGGATCGCCGGACCCTCTCCCTCCTTCTCCGTCTTCTTCTTCCGCTTCTTCTTCTTCTCCTTCACAGTTCTTTCTCGACGACCCCGATCACTGGCGGATCTAGAATTTTTATATAGTGGGGTCACAAAATAAAATTAGTGGGGTCACCTCTTTTAAAAACATATTAACATCAAATATTTTGATAAAATATTTAATAACTTATAATGAAAATTTCATATTTTAGTGGGGTCACTTGACCCCACTACCTATACCCTGGATCCGCCACTGACCCCGATGGCGGACGGGGAGGAAGCCGAGACCGGGGATCTGTCCGCCGTGGAGGGAGTGACCGGAGGACGTCAGCGATGGCCGCCTGGGGTTCGGCGGGAGAAGTTTTCCGGAGGAGGAAGACCCGGGGATCGCCGGGAAGTCCACCTCGGACTGTGGGGACTGCCGATGTAAAACCGAGAAGGGGGAAGAGGGATGAACGGCACGGAGGCCAGAGGATGAGGAGGAGGAGAGGAACGGCCACCTGCCGGAGGGTTGAGGAAGCAGCAAGGGGATATCGCCATAAGGGGGTGGAGAGGAAGAAGACGGGGCAGAGCCCCCTGCTCGGGAGAACCAGGCTGATGAGGCTCCAAAAATTCTTCAATCTATTCACTAACTGAACTATGTACATCGACCCTCCTTATAAAGAATGAGTGGGGAAAATTAAAGAAAAGACCTTTAAGTAATCTATTTACAGACTTGTCCTCGTATGGACACAGAAATAAAAGAAAAACCCAAAATATCAAAATATGTCCCCATCAGCGATCCTCCATGGCCTCCATGGCGGTAGCGGTGGCGGCACAACTGCTGCAGCATTCTTCCCTGGCCAACCCTATTGGATCCATTGGGACCTAGTAGGGCCTTTGGTCACTATGGATCTATCGAGACCCTCGATAGATCCATAGTGACCAAAGGCCCTACTAGGTCCCAATGGACCCGGTAGGACTGGGAGGGCAAGGATGCCACGGTGGCCTAGTGGCAAAGGGCTGACCACCCAGGCAACCTGGACTGAATTGAGGCGGCCAAGGGCCACCTCGCCTCGCCTTGTCGCCTAGGCAGTCGCCTCAACCGCCTTTGATAACAAGGGATTACACTAAACCAACAAACCAAAATTGTATTGAAGTTTATGTCCTATCTGTAAAACATAACATTGGTTCTTGCCTAAGACAATAGTTATTTAATTGCTACTCATAAAAAATAGAAATATATATGCCACATTTTAGTACCAAAGAGTTTTCAGTCTTAAACCGAACCACACCGAAGTGTCAAAGTTGGTTCAATTCATTGGTGCTGGAGGTAATTGCATTTTTCTGGATGTTTATCAGAAGGATATGGGTTTTAGGATACATAGGATGGAAATTGAAACACCCAATTGACTGAACAACTCAACAAATTCCCATCATCTCCAGATTTATCAAACCTTTTAGGTTATATACGACCTTCTAGTGCCTTCCAGCACTCACCTGATTCATGTCCAAAAATTCCTGGCAAAATCTAGGTAGCAGTTTTGGGGTGTTATAATGTATGAATTATGATAAAAATAAAATCCCTAAAAATGAATCATGAACAACCATTATTTTACCACGTGAAATTTCTCGTTTCACTTGATGATCATGAAGGTGAGTGATTTGGTTGATACTGGGAATGTTATTGATCGACTTCAGACACCGTGAGTCCTATATGTTGAGAAATGTGTTGATTTCTATGGTGAACAGGATTTGCAGAAGTGGCAAGTCAAAACATAGCACACTGTGGTCAGTTGAAAATTTGATGATATTTTATGTAGTTTGAACTGGAATATGTTAATGATAAGAAGAGTAGCATATATTTGCTTATAAGTAGCAGTTCTTATGACTTAAAAATGATGCAGAAAGCTACAGGGCATATTTCTCATCCCATGAAGAGTTGTTCTTCAGCTTCAACTGATGATGATTTGCAGACAGTTTACAATAATAATGGGATGGAGAAGACAATAAGGACTGTCCATTTCAAGCACAAGGTGTGTGCTTTTCTTTATCCAGCTTGCCTCATTTTAGTATATGCCAATAGGGAGATAAGGTGAAAAGTCCAATGAACTTTTGTTTAACAGCAATTTGCCTGTTCTACAGACAGACTATTCTAATGAAGACAGAAAGGGGGATGAATTGTCTCAGGCAATGTGCAAAGAAGTTAGAATTGCAATTCAAGAGCTCCGAACTGAGTTTGAAAAGGTATCTTAAAGGCACTGCATAATTCTTCTGTGTTTTCTATCACATCAATGTTAGTATCTGTTGCATTTCCTTTGTGTCCTCTTTTTCCTTCTTGATTAATATTTTACCCTCAAATGAGCTCAATCCGTGTAGTAAGTTCAATGTATGTTCTTTGTGCTTGTCTATGTAAAGTCTATATAGAGTGGTCCGTTAGGATTTCTTCCTGTTAGATTTTCCAAATTTTTATGTTTTCAAGGACGAACATCATTTAGTGCTCTCTTCTTTTGTTTCCTTCCTGTAGTGTAGAGGATGCATTTAGCTGATAGCTTTTATTGCACATGCACAGGCAGTTGTGAGAACCAAGCCTTTCATAAGAATGGATAATGATGTTCAAATAGGTGGCTCCAAGGTTCTTGATACTTTTGTTGACATCAGAAGAAACTACACATCCAAATTAGAAGAGGTGAAATTGGTTAGCTTTTCATTTGGCGAAGTCTAAGGAGTATGTGAAAATGGCTTCACATGTTATTTGGTCCGCTTAAGTTCTTGTGATGCATAGCCTCAATAGTATATATTACACTAATTACTTGAATGTCATTGGGATGATACAATGCCCATTATTTCAAGGATTAGGATATGGACAAACCTGTGAACCCTTCACTATGGCTCATTAGTGACCAATTCATCATCTCATTTGATATCTGGGTAATCCCAAAAAGGTAACTGAAGTCTTACTATTACTTAACCATGGGACAAGAGTGCCGGTGGAAAGCAAATTTTAGCTTTTATCTGGTATCTTTTGCAGTACAATTTTTTTTCAAATGACTTCCTATTACATGATTTGTTTGTTGATTTACAGTGTCATATGTTTCTGCACTGTACTCCAGTTATCAAGTTATATTTTCTACTCACCTATCAACCATTACCTGAATCCTTAAGTTTTTAGAAGTAAACAAATAGTTGGCCCTTATGATTTACACACAATTGGAGATTTCTTGATCACATGTAAAGTTTATATCGAAGGCTTTGTGTGTTTATCATTGAATTTTCAGTCGGAGAAGCGTAAGCAAGGGATATTAGCAGAGTTAGCAGCTGAAGAACAGCGTGGACATGAACTTACCAAGCTTGTACATCAGTTGCTGCCTGAAACAGTGGAGTCATCTCCTCCAGAGGGATCCCTGCTGTTTGGAAAGGTAAATTATTGGCCCATGCATTTTTATATTTCTATTATTATGATAATACGAATTGTTAGTGCTATCATTATGGAAATGAAAATTTCATGTCATCGTCGTGCATGTGTATAAGAGATAGGCTGATTAGTGGAATGTAAAGCAGCTTAGATGTGAACATGTATTCTTGTTTGGCAAAACAAAGAGATAAGCAATCTGGTACAATTAAAGGTAAAAGGATGACTTGTTTTCCTCATATCTAATTCTCTGCTTGTGTGATGGGCCAGTTGAACGTGATGTGAAGACATCAACAGGATTTAGCCAAATTCTCTCTCCAAATACGTACCCATGATTTCTCCACCCACAATGGTCCTGTGTTTTGGCGTCTTGCACTGGTTCAGTTCATACTGGGCAACAGATATAGTACAAGTCTGCATGCCGAGTTGATAATTCTAACATCTTACAATTGATGGCTGTAGTCTGTACATCCTCGAGATGATATTTGAAACCCTGCATTTGACTGATCTGCAGAGGGGCAATAGTAAAACCAGAATGTCAAAGGATTTGTCTGAAGAAGCAAAAAGATATTTTATGGATTTCATTTCAAATGTTGAAGAGACGGATATTTCCTCGTTTGATGGTGATAAGAGTGATGGAGGCTCATCTATTGGAGGCAAGATGACAAAGTCTTCTCCAGAAGCAGGAACACAGGCATGTCCTTCGAAGACTTTACATCCTATTGAAACTGGCGGCCTGATTCTCCCTTGGTTGGACTGGGAGACATGCAGCGAGAGCTCCCCTCCGTTATGCCGCAGCACAAGCAGACTGGGGTCCTTGCTTACCTCTGGAAATACAGATAACGAGTCAAAAGTGGTAATCTTTGTTTTGAAATTTTTTGTTGTTGTTCATTTTTAAAGACCATCGTGAAATAACCCGTCCCAACCTTAAAAATGGCCAGGAGATTGACATTCTCCGGGTCAAGGAGCTGAGCTTTTCTCTACCTGTTCTCAGGATGCTGCCAGTGACAGTCCTTGCCTTACAAGCAGCCATGGGAGCTGGAGCCCTGACGACAACGAAGTTTCGTCGATAAATTCCAAGAATAAACAGAGCAGCAGGATCAGCGACGCTCTTATCCATCTGCCCAATTTCCGGAAACCTGCGCACAGGGTATCTTCGTTCAAGATGGATGATTACATCCATTTACAGCACACCGAGGAATTTCTCTTGGAGGGTTTGCAGCAGCGTCGAAGAATAGAGTCCGGTGGCCTTATTCTATGCAGAAATTTTATAGGTCACTAATGTCATCTATCCTTTGTAGTTTGTAGAGCTCGGTCCGTGTGTTTTTGAGTGTAAATCCCCTCGGTTAATGATTGAAAAGACTTAGCTACTTTCGTATTAAATATATGCACGAATGTCGAGCTACATGGAGTCTATCCGAAGTCTTATATGGCGACTGGCGAGAATGGTTTCTCTCTTGTTTGGTGCACGAAATCAAACTAGATTCGACTTGTTCTTATCTTCTCACAGACTACTCAGATTTTAGTACCTCTTTTTGACAATTAGGGATGATATGAACGGGATCGGCCAGCACAAATTACCGCAGGATGAGTGGCTTCTTGATGATAAATTATCTTTAGACAAGATGTAAACTTTTTGAGTCTCTAATTATATGAAAAAGAATTAAGTAAGTCGTTATCAGAAGGAAAACATCCTCCTCCGACGCTCTCCTTTGCGCGTTGATCTGTACCGCTCCCGAAAGGAGCCGAAAGGACTTTCCTAGCCATATAAGCCATATATAATTAAGTTGACCTAAGGTAACCCACAAGTAATCTAATAACTAAATAAAAGAAACTCAGGCATTCTCATTTACAAAAAGGCGGCGAAGTACTCTTTCAGTTACATTCTATCTCTGGCACCACTTGCATTAAAGACAAAAGAGTGTTTTCACCCAACTAAGGGGTCACCTTTTTGAGGATGAACTTCTCCTTTTAGCTTGACAAAACTATAATTTTACAAAATCTAAAAAAGTAACACCTCTACTGCAAAATGGTAAATCAGTGTTACAACTTGACATAAAATCACGAAGCGAACACCTCTTAACTGATGTGTTTTACTTTAAGCATGTGTGTATATATATAATGATATTTATAGCTACGCTCGGGCTTGATGGTTCGGATCGGATATCTCACGACCCCACACGGCGTGCATCAACGAGACGATCCTCCGAACTGTCCACAAATTTTCTAAGTTGCGAATGTCATATCAAGGCGAGGACGATAACGAGCTCTCGGATCAAACGCAGCCACCATCTTATCAGAGTTCCTTTAAGAAAGTTAATTGTAAACCCAATTAAAAAATAGTATAAAAAACCCACCTCAACAAAACATATTTTAATCTAAAATAGTTAATAAAAGTAATTAACGAAAATCATTGATAATAAATTCTCTGGACGTGTTCACAAATTGTGATGTTCAGAGTCCAGGCTTTTTGTTTTGAGACCGAAATTTTACAACTTTGCAATCGATAATAGTAATCGGCAAACAGGCAGTGAATCGAACTAAGGCCACCACGGTTCCCACCCCAATCGAGCGCCGCTTCCCTCAACCAGTCCTGGCAGTCGACAGGAGCACTACGCAGAAGACTTCTTAAGAGTTCCTCTGATCGAAGCGACTGGGCAAGGAGGCAATTGAGTGAGAAAGAGAGACCAATAGGATGTTTGATCGCACAATAATAAATTCTTATCCACTTTCGTGAAAAAATATAGATTAAATACAATCTAAAAAGAAAGTACGACCACAAAGATAAAAAAAACGAGAGAGATATCCTCTTTCTTTGTTCAAGAAGAAAAATCCCTTTAAAAAACTTAAATTCGTAATAATTGCCAAGCATCTCTCTTTACAATTTTTGTTACAAAAACATTTTTGTAACAAAAACTCAACTTTGTCGTGCATCCAAACGCCCCATGAACCGTAGGAGCTTTGGTGTCTGCACAGAGGCGCTGAGTCAGAATACATGTTGGGTCAATCAACTTTCAACTTTTAAAAGTTCAACCGTTTCACCGGAGAACCAAATCGTCTGCCAACGATCAGTGCTATTCAGGTCAAAAAATGACAGTTAATACATAAATCGAGCCAAACAGAATGATTCACGTCAATTCATTTTTACCAGTTTGATTGACCACCCCTACTGCCAGTCTCAACTCGTTCTTCCCCGTCTCTACGTTGGTAGAAAAATATAGCAATACTTGCGCTAACAGTTACCTTCTATCGTTAGCCTTGCTGATCCAAACTCCTTACAGGTGAATTCCATAGAAATGATCTTCTGACATTTTCCTGTATATGCTGGATAAAAACAAAGCGGGGGCGATCTTCAGATTTACTTGGTTCGAAGGACACGAGGGGCGGCGTCACGAACTTCCAGACTGGATGATACAATATCCAAAGCCAAAGCCATCGACGGTTTGTTGAACGCAAGGCAAGGAATAAATAGGAAGATGGCAGCGATAAAAATTGGCGAATAGCCGAATATGAAATAAACGCCGAAAAACAAAAAATAAACAATTATGCAGTAACAATCTATAAAGAAAAATCAAAAAGTGAACTAGATGCAAATTTAGGTGAAGTTTGTTTTACCTTAATCTGAAAATCCTAACACAATTTCATGTCTAAACCTCTTGCCAAGTAAAAACATACCTTGAGTAAGATATTTATCAGTCTTTCTTTTTGAAAGTCAAGATATGTATCAGTCAATCAACGTAGTTTTATTTTAGATCACCAATATTTGTGAATACGTTGTTTAGTTCTATCCTCGATAAAAAAAATTACATCTAAGAAATAAAAGCTAAAATTTACGGCATCATTTTAATCACTTGATTAAAAAATAAGGAATAAGAGGAAGGTTTAGATTAAAATACCTGTTGACTAACCAAAGCCAAGAGAAAGACGATGCTCTGAAGGAGAGGTTAACCGGCATTGTTTAACTATAACGTATCATATGGTCTTACGATATCTCCACAGAATTATGGAACAGATGCAAACAACTAAACATCGAACTTCCTCAGGGTGTTTACGTAGGTGTAGCTAGAGAGCAGCACAAAAAGCTTTCGGAACCTGCAGGATGGCAAGAAAGTTGACAGTGCAAATTAGAAAATAAGATAGAGATTAGATTGCAAAACACCAATCATCTATGATTCCATAAAATAGAAACAATTTGGCTATTTCTGAGCTAATATCTTATCGTGTAAAGAATGACTGCAATATGCATTGTTTTCTCTTTTCTAGATTATAATAGATGAACCAACGGCCAGTCACACCGGTAAACATTACTGAGGTAAATGCCCTTCCAACTTGTGTAGATTTCTAAAACAAGCAGCTCTTGAAAATTTGGGATCTTATGGTACTTAGTGAAGGAGTAATCATGGAATGAGTATGAACCAAGTGATAATGATCTGGAATACAAACTGATCATTTGTCAGTACCCATGATACTAACGAACGACATCTTAAGGCTCATTCCTAAAGATCCACATAGCATTCAGGACTACTCGCCTCTATTTTGTCAAACCTTCTACACATTGTGAACTGTGAAAAGAACCGAAAGGCTTGACTTCAAACATGAAAGATATGCGCCAAACTTCAAGTTCCTGAAAGTTTGTTCAGAAAGAGATTAGTGTGACTTCGTAATTTTTAAATCTATTCAATGACTGGTCCAGAAGTCAGAATTAGTTGAGATTAAGAGAGATATTGTCTCTAAATCCACAACTCTAGCTTCTGTGTGAAGCATGGTATCTCTAGATCCTGGTCTGCAGGATTGGTTGACCTGGACTGGAATTTATAATCGGGTATGGCCTCCGACTCTCACCGATTCCTGATTCTGCCGGTCAGATCCAAAGCCAAGTGTCTGATCATTCTGCAGTCCATGGAATGCCAAATTGGATTGGGTCAATGCGATCTGAATTGGGTTTTTGCTTGATCAATCCCACTGCATTGGATCGTTGGATGCCCAGACCTGGCAAACCAGGTTGGCCGGGTTGGGTTGGGTCGAACCAGATCAGCCGACTCAGGTGACCCGAGCGATCCTTGTCACCCCGGATCGCCCAAAAGGACTAAGCCAATCCTACTCTTGATCCTCAAGAAAACCTCGGAAGATTGGATCTCTGATATGATTTATGTAGATTAAATTTTACCTAAAAATATAAATCAGAACAAAAAAAACCCTTTAAAATAAACCCACAGGTAGGATTCTCCCAAGTTTCCGGTCCAATTTGGCATCAGAATCCGGCACGAGGCGATGCCAACTGCGGCAGCATTCTCGCTGCAGCTTCCCCAATACATTCCGGGTCCGCTTGGACCCAATATGAGCTCCTTCCCCATCCTTGACCACGGCAGATGCAGGTGACCAGAGACCAGACCACCCAGCTCGCAGGGCTAGGAGACCAATAATCTTGTGAGATGGCAAACATTGACTTACTCTTCCTGACCCTTAATTATTCTGAATTTTACAGTTATTATGGTTGCTAGATTACTAAATTTGCTGCTCATGACATGAGCTCACTAACGTGAACAAGGCCTATTTGGGTCCAATGATGATGGGTTCACCAAAATTATGAAAATAAAATGCATAAATCAAAGCCCAAAAACAAAGTCATTTTGCATCTGATTTAAAGCTTGGCAGTAAAACCTTGAGCCCAGTAAAGTTTCATATTAAATCCTTGAGCATGGTAAGATATTCCAGAAAAATAACAGACGCAGAAAGGGCAACCTATACCATTTTGGCATTATTTCACCAGTGCGCTTTATTTAAGATTTTTTTTGCAATTTATTGTATGCCTGAACTAAAAATACTTTTCATGAAGTACTGAAGTGCTTCAAGAAAAGAAACTAAAAAAATGAATTCGCCCAAGGCCATTGCTTTTATTGTTTTTGAATACGAAGCAACAGTACAAAAATCCACCAAGAAGGTAGATGAACAGCAAACTACAAGAAAAAAAAAGTCAAGAATAGAAAATTCCCCCCTAAAGAAAGAATCCTCCAGGGTGAAACCGAAGTGAGCAAACCACATCGGTTTGAAGAGATGCATACTTTCTGACAAGAATGAAGACATGGATATTATTATCAGAACAATTGAGTTTGAAGTCATGAGGTCTACCATTGGAGCAAAGTGGAACCGGAAAGTGGAACAAGATACATACCATACCCACTGGCTCTCGTGCTCAGCCATTGCAAGATAACTTTTGTAAGGATGGTTATTTAGCAAGCAGAAAGTTTGACCTTGCTGATAATAATGAGAGTAACAAATTGACAACCAAGCATCAACTGGCCCACTGTACTTGCAGGCAATGCACCTACTCGCCTGAATTGACATAAAAAAAGAATATAATATTTATCATGTTCGGAAAGCCAGTAATTGACAGGTCAAAATAAATGAAAAGAGTATCACTCATCAGTAAACGGAAACTATAACAAATATAAGATAAATTATTGAATGTAAGCTCAACGTAAATTCACGAGCACCAATGCTTAAAAATAGTTAAACATCCAAGCAATGATAACAAAATGTAAAATACATAAATCGAACAGCAAAAAAGTTTGAACGTCCCAGGGATCCTGTAAATGTAGCTTTCTACTAAGATGATAAACATATGCTAGCTAATCTAAAAGGGCACCAAGACTAATATTTGACAAGTTAGATGTGTGTTTTCCTCTTGTAAGGATGCCACCTGAATAACATAGACAAGAGAGTAGAAAATTCTGTAATAATTTTGCCAAAGATGCAAGTTTTCTCTGTAAAATGAGTAACTAACTTCAAAGCATAAAGTGATAGTCATTCACTTCACACAAGAATATTCAGAATTAATAATACATAGAAGATATGTTCATAGATAAGAAAAGCAAAACTAATTAAAATTTCAGATCCTACACTTGTGTTATCTCTTGGGAAGATATATTTATGATGGTACACAAGTATCTTTGCAGACATAATAAAATATGAATAGAAAGAAGAAAATATTATAAGGAAGAGAACCATACGGTTTCCCAAGCTTCAACCTCGTGACGATTCTTACATAGAAACATGCTGTTTTGAAGCCATCAAATTAAAAAAATTAAGTTAGCCCAAAAAGAATTAGAAAATGATCAACGCTGTGAGATGTAGAATAAAATATAAAAACAATCTTGGACAACAGGTCCTGAATCTTCTGATTTCTTTAATTTTGGCCTATGAACATAAACATTCGGACAAATGGACAAATTCATGTTAAATTGTCATTGTCTACAGTTCTAATGAACAAGTGTGCTTGATGAAACCTCAATGTCAAAATCTTGTACCTTCTTGGGAAAAAAATTGTATTTGATTTAGCTTTAACACCTAAAAATGTGGTATTCCATAGAAATATATAAATATATATTGAGGTTGTTAGATTCTTAGAAATTTTATTTCCTTGACTTTTCCCCATTGAATTACATTGAAAACCATTCAAACACCCTTGATTTTTTTTCTTTTTTTGAAGCAAATAACATAGGTCTCTATTATAACACTAAAACAAAAAAATACATGATTCAGATAACAAAGAAGAGAGTAAGATACTAAGATTAGAGCTCTCCAACACAGACAAACAAGAACAGCAACACGACAAAGATAAAGAAACTTCACCTACGTCTGAAGTCATCACCTCCAATAAACTTGAACTAGCCGTGCATCAACCTGCACGCTCAGGTGCTCTGAAGGTCGATTAGCAGAGACATGGACTCTTGAAATAGAATTTGATAACTGCCATGAGACCAGATGATCACACCGATAAGATGTGGATATCGCCTAGACTAACGGCCTCAATAAAAAGATCATGTCTAAGAAAAGACTCAGGAAGACGATGAGCCCAAACAGGACCACAGGACAAGGAAAGACACCTAACAAGAATGAAATAAAAAAACTAACATAAACTGACCTTCACCCCTTCAACACATAAGGGGGAGAACATCGGAACAACCTAAAAACCTCCTCCCACCCTAAGAAAAAACCTACCTCAAAATAGAGATAGGGGGTTCCACCAAAAGAGAGATTCCGCCAAATCTGATGATGATTCCATCGAAATCCGACGAGAGTCCTCACGGGGTGAAAACGCTGCAACTGGCCCCCTCCATGTGTGGCCTCTGCTCTGCGAGCAGCCGCCTCCGCAAGCTCCACCTGCGCGAGCTGCAGCCGCCTGCGCATGCGCTACCACAAACACCCTTGATTAACCACATAGCAATCCAGCCGTAGAAGACAGAAGACATGCGTCCACAAAAAATAAACAATTATTCGGGAGCAACAGCTCCATCAACTTGATGGAATGCAAACTTAGTGTTTTGGATTTAGGTGCATTTGGTTTGAGTTAGTTTGGGTTTCATTTTAGAATGCAATTTATTTTAAGTTAAGACTTGATGTCCTTTAGTTTAAGTTGATTAAGGTTCATTTGAGAAGGTTTGGCTTGTTTTAAATTGTTGCTCATTTCATTTTTTTTTCAGATTTGTTTTGAATTTGAATGATGCTTTAAGTGCATTTTGTCTTTTTGGAGTTTTATATTGACTTAGAATTTAATTAAGTTCCAGATTTTGATATGCTCATATTGCAGATTTAAAGTTACAGATATTGAATTACTTTCTTTTAATTTGGAATTTTTGAAATTCTATATTTAAAATTTGAAATTCAGACTTGAAGATTTGGGGGTTTAAATTTGGATTAGGAATCTTTTAGTTTCAACTTAGATCTAAGTTCTCTTGGGATTACAGCTTCTGGGTTACTGGTTTTGCCCAAGTGGACTGATTTCAGGACATTTGAAAATTCTCAAACTTTCAGATTTCCTGATGTTTTGATTTCCACATTTCTGGACTGGATTTGAGTTCAGAAAAATTACTTAGACTCGGTTAAAATTCCAGACCTGATCCTTAAACACTCCAAAATTTAAGATCTCCACTTCAAAGCATGCTGCAGATTCTTTGGTTCTGGCTGGAGTTTTGAACTCTGCTTCAATGCATTCAGATTCAGAATCTTGACACCTTTTAAACTCAGTGTTCTAGAATCCCAGATTGGACTGATTTTTTAAGTTTGTGAATTAAGGTTTCAAATCTGGTGATCTTGTGGTCTAGACAAGGATTGCCACCTCGGATCTCGGTTTCTCGGAGGGGGGGGGAGGGTGAAAGAGAAGAGATCTCGGAAAAATCTCGGGAGATCAGATCTCGGATTCTCGGATCAAAATGTATATATGTATGAAACATAACATAATATCTTATAAAAATAGGAGTACATTAATAAATTTACATAAAAATATGTAACACATTTTGTACAACAACTATGTGAATGAACAATTACAAGCACTTTCAATATCAAAAAGATGATCTTTGTGCTTTTAAAAGATTTAAACTTGTATGTAATCTTATTTAAATACTAATATGGTATTAAACTTGTAACACATTTTATGTGATAGTATAAATGATAGCGAAATATATTAAATGTGTTTACACTATCATAAACGGAACGTAGAGTAGTCGCAGATCGACCTATTATCTGACCGTGTGGCAGATGTGGGTATCTCGTCATTTCCATATGATGGGCTTTCCAGATCTGAAAATTCAGACTTTCTTTTAGAAATTAATGCTCCAGGCCTATTATCCTTATTTGCAGATTTGTCAAAATTGATTCCATTCATGCTCAGATTTGGTGTTAAGTGACTGACGGCATTGCCAGATTCCTTTAAACTTCTTGGGTGATGGACTGCCATTGCAAACCGACACTCAGGTATGATGGTTTTAATACTTTAAGCTTTTTTATTTATCTTTGGTTTTACATTTTGCGATTCTGAAATTCCCTATTATTATATTTGGAATTGAAATTGTAAATTTCAGATTTCCACTTCAGACTTGCTTACTGGGTGACTTTGTTTTGTATGTCTCAAATTTTAGTTTTCTCACATCTTCAAAACCTGAGTGTTCGGATGTTCGGTCCTACAGAATTTGAGACTTTATGACCTGGATCTTCAAACTTTGATAAATTTCAGTTCTATATCCCCTTGAATGTTTGAATTTTCCCCTCTTTAGTTTTTGAAGATTTTTTATTTCTTAGATTTCCTTTCCCTTTTTTGGTTCACATTGCTTCAAGTTCACAGGGCTGTTGACATTCCCCATCATGGTATCCAACGTGCACTGAACGTCACAAGTTTTTCATCGCTTGAAATATGGAATACATATATGTGGGAAGGTGTGAAAGTCATATTCCCATGGATTAGGATTAAATTCCCCATGGCCTTTGATAGGCACTTGAAAATTCATCCTTGCATAGATATGAGACTAAGTTTTCTATGGCCTTTGATAGGCATTATCAAGGATCGCGGGATCGGAATCGGCCACCGGATCGGTGGGTACCGATCCGATCCGGATCGGATGGGATCGGTGGGTACCGATCCGAACCGGATCGGATCGGATCGGATCGGTCCGATTCTGAGCGATCCGCCGGAAGAAACAACGATCCAGAATCGTTCCGGATCGGTCCTTCAAACAGTGGTAAAACATAAAAAAATACAAAAATAACACTCTATGCAGGATTCCGATCCATCCTAGAGCATTTTGGGGGCGAAATCGGCCTGAAATCGCCCCCAAAATGGTGCCGCGGCGGTCGTCTTCCCCGCCCTATCGGGCGTGGAAGACGGGGTTACCAGGTCCATCGGGACCCGGTAGCCCGGATCCGGTGACTTAGTACTTAGTCCGGATCCGGTGACTTACCGGGTCCATCGGGACCGGTAGCCCGGTCCATCAGGACCCGGTAGCCCGGATCCGGCGAGGGAATAGCCAGAATTGATCCAGAATAGACCATTTCGGTCGATTCCGGCACCTATTCTACCTACAAACATCGATCCAGACTGATCTTCGGTCCAGATCGGTAATTCCGCCGGGAATCGGATCGGAGGGGTCCGATCCGATCCAAGAATCGGCCGATTCCGATCCAGATCGGCCGATTCTGCAATCAATGGGCATTATAGAGTATCCCTGAAATTGATTGGGGACTAAGACCTCTATAGCCTTGTACATCACCCTTTAAGATTAAAGTTTATAGGTATGGCACTAGGGCTCTCCTCCTAATACAAAATTTTTACCCTTGTGTACCATCCTTTAAAATTAAAATTTATAGGTATGGCACTAGGGCTCTCCACCTACTAAATTTTTACCCTTGTGTACAATCCTTTGAAAATTGAAATTCCACTTATTAAATGTGAATGTCATGTGATGTCACTAAAAAGCCAGTTCAATGTTCATTTAGGCCCATAGACCTTATCAAAATTGTCAATGTGCTGATTGGGTATTTAACTGCCAGCGCAGGCTTCATCATGCCCACGAACTCAGCCTTTCCTGCCTTCTCTTCGACCATCCCAGATACTCCAGGCAAAGATGTAATTGATGTTGAATCTGGAACTGGCCTAAGGCTGAAACTGTTTGGTCATTGGGGAAGCACTTTCGGGTACAGTGAACCTGACAGCATGGGGAGGAGAGGTAGCAGTCCTCGGTTACAATTTCTGGGTTCCATTGAAGTATGCGTACGTGGAAGCATTCAGATAGGCCTGCGATTCTAGAAGGTGACTCCAGCTATGGCTGGATGTCATAAGGCCCCTATGCACAGTCTAAGATGGCTGACGAGGTTCTTAGCTCTTACGATACAGGAGGGATGAGATCCTAGATGAGGATGATTGGAACTAAGAAGTATGCCTTGTCTGAGTAGAGGTATGCCTTGCGTGGCAGGGGAGGGCCTCTCGGGGGTCTCAATGACAATTGAGGCCATGTGGGACCACCTTTTTACCTCTGTTTCTTCTCAGTGGCAGTGACCACTGAGGCTCAGAGCCTCAGACAGGGCATTGTTTCCCCTTTGCTCACAGCTGCTTACCGGAACCTCGCAGGATTGAGCCGGGCTCCCTACGGGGCTCTTGCTTCTTCCAAACATCTCCAAAGCCCTCTCTCTCTCTCTCTCTCTCTCTCTCTCTCTCTCTCTCTCTCTCTCTCTCTCTCTCTCTCTCTCTCTCGGAGGGGGGGATGGGGGAACCTCTCTCTGTCTCATTGCTCTTCTGACCTCTCTTGCATGATGCTGGATTGGTGTTTAAATAGGCCATGAGCCTCCTCCATTATCAGGAATGACCCCCGTACATCATGTAAGCCCCTCAGCGGGTTACTGGCTACACACGATCCCTGTACCATCTTCCAAGCATATCCCACCCTTCACCTCCTTCCTTATCTGGGAAGTCCCGGAGGGTGTTCGGCTTCATTCTCGAAGAGTCGCTATGCGGCGGGCCTACTCGAGCGACAGTTGCGGCAACCCCAGTGGCTGCAATCTTCCAGGCTATCTACTGCGATCCTTGAGGCCCTCCACAATTCTGTTTTGATGACGGTACGAATCTCCTGCCATCATAGAAGGGTGCCATCATGCTTCGATACCAATCCAACTCTTCCACCATCATAGGAATATTGCCACCTGGATCGGACTCTCCCACCTTTGAGGGGCATCTTGGAAGCGGCTAAATTCCAAATGCAGCAACTGCAGTGTCTGACGAAAACTGTGAAGTGTCAAAGTCCCTTTTGCAATCATCCCTTGCTATATTCTAGTGTCGTTGGGTCCCAATCCCTGCACGCCACATCCTCTTGATATCCTGCAAGCTCCTGTCTTCCTAAGGTAGGTGACGGATACCTATCTTCCCAAAAGATATCGGCAAGTCGAAGCAGCCAGACAACCTCTTCTACACCCTTAGACGGCTCCAGCTCATCCCGACAGGTGTCTCCCTGGTATGTACCTTAACCAATTACCATAGGACACCCAAGTTACCAAATATACTCACATGGATCAGATCGAGGCTCTTAACAGGCATTCCATGATAAAACGTGATTGATCCACCAAGCACTAACCATAAGGGCCATATCTGCGCCATAGTGGCTACGAAGATGACATTTTATTTATTATAAAACTGAAAAAAGGTGCTCTCTTATATTTAAATAAAATTAATCTCACGCCCATTAGGATTAGGAGGGGCGCTGCAAGGAGCACTATTGACCATGATCTGAGTTTGATTTTGGTTCAAACTTATAGTCAAAATTTCTCACAAATATCATATGGACCAGTCATTTTAGTCTCCCCGTGCATGGCACCCTTCTCCTGGCCTGTTTCTTGCTTTTTTCCTGGCCGCCTTGGTTGGATCTGCTGAATTGTCTCCAGTAAGCTGTTAATTTTCCCTTCTTCATCCCATCATCCTCAGATGTAATAATGGCTCTCAAACTCTATAACTGCAGGTGCCTGACTTCGGAGCAGAATCAGAAGAATCTGCAAATACCTAGTTGGCTGCAGAAAGGCACCCTCTGATTGCCTTTGGCCTAGGCGGTTCCTCTGAAGCCTACCAGGCTTGGTCTCTGACTGCCAAGAAACCGTCTGCCAGGTTTGCTTTTCATGACAGCATGCTCCTATAGTCATCGATGCTAGCTCCATTCGCCAATTCTTCATCTGTTGGGTCTGCTCTTTGGAGCAAAATACTGTTTCGCTATTAACCTGCTGACTGGACCCTTGGACCTGAAAAGGGCTTGGGACCTTGGTGTACCGCCCATCGGGAAAGGCAGAAGAACTCCTTTTGCTCTCCTTTTCCTGCCAGTTACAGCAGGTATGCCGCTCCTTAATTGGGAAATTTCAAACGCTTTGACCTCCTTGGGGCCACGATAGGGCTTGAACTACCCATTTATTTTACATTAGTTACTGGTAGACATGGCTCTAGCATCTGTTCTCTTTCCTCCCTCTCTTTTTTCACTTTGACCAAGTCTATGCCTGTGTGCACATCCACCTTCGACTTCATGTGTCCTGCCTTTTTTATATTGTATTTATTTGCTGCTCAACTCTGCTTAGCATCATGTGAGGTAGACCGGCACACGCCATGTCATTTAAAATCCATCATTATCTTCTATTGATTTACTTCTCCACCATGTCATTTAAAATCCCAAAAAAAATTAACAAAATAATATTAACAATAATAAGAAGAAACCAAATCAGAAACAAGAAAAAGAACTCTCATATCAAAATCATTAACTCTAAAACTCAAGCATGGAAAAAATCAGATTCCAGAAAAACGACTAGTCAGAAATTGCAGTTCAAATTCCAAAAAGCAAAAAAAAAATCCAAGAATCTGAAATCTTGTCAACCTTAAACTTTAAAAATTACATAGAGCATATCAAATCCGAAAGACAACAAATCAAACAAATTAAAAGCCAAAAACATCTCGAACTCAAAACAAACCCCAAAGATAAAAACATCAAGTCTTAATCAAGTCAAATCCAAAACAAAACACATTCAAATAAATCCAAAGCAATTCAAACCCAAATCCACAAATAAACCTTAATCAACTTAAATAAAATCCAAAGCAATTCAAACCCAAATCCACAAATAAACCATAATCAACTTAAATAAAATCCAAAGCAATCCAAAGATAAAAGATGCTAGTCTCAGATTAAATTCCCAAATGAACCCAAAATAAATCCAAATCAAATTAAATCAAACTAAATCCAAAACACTAAGTATTTGCATTCCATCAAGTTCATAGAACCGTTGCTCCCAAGTGTTCATTTTGTGGATGTATATCTTCTATTCACGAAGTGCTACGACAGTTAATAAAGACTAAAGAGTGATCGAATGATTGTTCTATGTAATTAACATTGGTACTTCGCAAGTTTAATGAGGATAGGTCAAAAAATTAAAAAAATCCAACAACCTCAATACATATTATATACATATCATGAATTGGCTAATACTCCTATCAAATACCACCTATCTTCCAAGTAGTTAAAGTTAAATCAAAACCAAAATTCTTTTTCCAAAAAGATAAAAGGGTATTTTCAAGGTTACATCATGAATACATCTGGACCATATAAATGGTGTTTAAGTTTTTATCAAGCTAATAAACAGCCAGCGACAATTGAATTACCCATCAATGATTTGAGCAGAGGCATAACAAACTAACCGTACTCCATAGTGCACATCACAATGATTTGGATGACCAGAAATTCCGTGCTTATCAAATGTTATTATCTGAAAAAACGGAAAATGAAAATGCAAGAAACATCATAGTCAGCTCCATAATGCACCAAAGACATCATTTAATTCTTAACTAAAAGATCCTAGAAAAGTAATTCAATTTAGAAGAATAGCTCCCTTTGGCAACAAATGAGCATTCAATTTTTGGGTTGAAATGTTCCATAGATAAACTATAAGGCAATGAAGCAACTTTACATGTGCCATTCACAATATGCAAAATTTTGAGATAGGCAGTCTTCTCTGACATTGAGTATCCAAAAAGAAACATCTCAAAAGTGCATCTAGAAAGTAAAATTACTTATTTATTCAGATAATGCTACATTAGAGAACATATGGTAGTAACATGAAGTGTTGCAGGACAGAGGGAAAAAATTATGTTTGAACATGAACTACTAACTGACCCAGCCATCTCACAATCAAATTTTAAGCACACGTCTTATCATAACAAGACTGAAGAAGAATTAGACACCCACCGGTGGTGTGTATGTTCCCTATGAGCTGCAAGCAGGAGGAATAATGCAACGATGCTTCTGTACTAGATTGGAAAGGAGGGACTCTAAATCTTACCCGTAGGGTTCACATCTCCTGCAAAAATCCATTGACTCTTCATCACTGCGTAGGCCATGCGACATTTAGGTTGAAGGACCCAAAATGAACAATCAATGTGAGACAATACCCACTATTCCAACCCCCCCCACACACACACTACCGAGATGGGTAGTGAAAATAGAAGTTAAGATAATCATAAATTATAATGAGGTTAGTGCTCTACTTTGAAACTATCTTACAAACCCCAAAATCATGACGTTGACGTTGAAGGTCTCGGGATCCATAAGCAACTGAACATTCTTATAAACAGTCGATGCAAAACAATACCCACTATTCCAACAGTTGGAGCAGGCAGCCATGGTGCAACATTATCATGGACTCGAAAGGATGTGAACAACACTGAAGATTCCCTCTAGATCTGGGAAATGTGACACATTGTCACTCCAAGCAGCTGCCTGAGGAGGGACGGAGCATGGCAATGCCTCAATCAGGTGTACTGCCCATGTACTGCCGCTAGAAAAGGGACCAAGCTGGTGAGAAGAGGGACCTACAGAGAAGACGTGGGACTTAACAGATCTGACAGAGAAGAGGGGAATGCACCATTGAACATCCTTGTGTGCCATTATCTGCCAGCATATGCATGCAAATGCTGAATCTTGTTCTTGTACGTCAGGAAGGTGAGGGTTGGGAAAGAGGAAGATCATGAATAGAGAGATGATGCAAGAATTAATGTGAAATAATGACGGGAAAAAGAGAAAGGAATGCAAGGTAAGAAATAGAGAATCAAGAAGATAGTGGTCTCTCTTTGAGAGCCAGGATCTCCCATAGAGGGAAGGGTATTATTTTTTGCAGACCAAATTCACTCATTTGTTGCCTTCGTGCTGTACACCAAAAATTGCCATCTCAAATCTTGGCTTTATCTTAGAATGGTGAAAGAAAAGAGATCTCACGAGATTCTATGAAAATTCTCGAGAGATCGGATCTTGAATTTCATTTACGTAGGGTATACATTACCTAACAGTATAAATAAGAACAAATAAAAAAAGTAAAAATAAGGCCATAGATAGGTTTCTATGGAGTTTACAGTCTAATTGAATTTTGGGTCGAATCGGCGCCGAGGTGGTGCCGCCGCCACACAGCTTCGTGCTGCATCTTCCCTATCCTATCGGGTAGAGTACGGAGTTCATACTGAGTACACCATGGTACTTGGTACAAGCTGGATCCGGACCCAATATTGCAGGAAGTGACTGGATCCAGTCTTATACATGATATCAAGTCCTGGGACCCGATATCTTAGGGATCCAAACAACCTAGTACGAGCTCCTTCTCCACCCAATAGGACGAGGAAGAGATGCAGTGGCACTCCTCTGTCTCGTGGTCGACACCGGCCCCTGGACTGCCAGAACAGGGGACAAGACAAAGATTTCAGTTGTTCCAGTCTCGCGGGGCTGATGAGACCAAGATTCTCGCGGGACCAAGATCTCACAAGATAGCATTCCATCCTGTACACTATATAATATTTCCAAAAAAGGGACTTCAGCTTCAGCCACTGCAAAGTTGTCCTCGCATTTCAAAAATATCTTTCTTATTTTCCTTCCCAAGCAGCAAATTGGGCAAATCAACCCTGGCCTGATGGCACTAGTGAAAGTTATGAAGCAGACATGTGACCTTGGTGGGTCCCTCTTAGAATTTGTTGCAACTATATCCAACAGCATATAAATTCATTTAAAAGTATCAAAAACCATAAAAAAGTCCCAGGACAGTATTAGAAACTGCAGTCTAATTTGGTGTGCCCACATGCGCCAAGCTTCATGATGCTCTCATCCATATGTAGCAATCGAGCGAACCACATGCTCTTCCGTAAAAAATCCTGTTTACAAAGGTCTGAAGAAGCACTGATTTAAAAGGCCACTTCAAGTGACTAACCTGGAAGATGTGGAATTATTCTCCCCTATGTTTTTTTGAAAGTGGTCATTCTTTCATACGCTGAGGTCATTTGACAATTGCTAGTGGCCTCAAGAATGTAGATTTGCATGTGGTTCAGAAGTATGGTTTCCAAAAACAGTATCAGTATTCTCTAATCCAGGCTAATCAGCCTATCATAAGCTGATTCTGACCAATTTTGGTCAATTAGATCGAAACTAGCACCTGCCAATCCATGTTGTTGATCTGATCCCAAATACCTTGCTCAGAAGTTGGGCCTTTGTCCTTATGCGACGTGGCTAATTCGGTGCTAAATGCCAATCAGCCTATCATAAGCTGATTCTGACCAATTTTGGTCAATTAGATCGAAACTAGCACCTGCCAATCCATGTTGTTGATCTGATCCCAAATACCTTGCTCAGAAGTTGGGCCTTTGTCCTTATGCGACGTGGCTAATTCGGTGCTAAATGCCAATCAGCCTATCATAAGCTGATTCTGACCAATTTTGGTCAATTAGATCGAAACTAGCACCTGCCAATCCATGTTGTTGATCTGATCCCAAATACCTTGCTCAGAAGTTGGGCCTTTGTCCTTATGCGATGTGGCTAATTCAGTGCTAAATGCCTTTTCCTGTAAGATAACTTGTTCAGAATTTGAGCAAATCTAAGAAGAGCACATAAATTATAACAAATGCCAAATAGAAGGAAAGCAATGAATAGCAATAAAATGGAGCCAAAACACCATTCATGGCCCAAAGATGGGACATTCTCAGAACCTTCAGCTGAAAGGCAACTTTACAATACTAAGATAAATATGTAAAAAAAAAATTATTGTGTGTGTGGTGATAAATATTACCATGTCAATTCCAAGCACCTTTATTTCCTCATAGATTATTGAAGCCAATAAATTATGATCCCATGTTATATTAAATCCATCCTATAAGGTTAAAAAGAAAAAGTCAGCTCCAATTTATACATCATGTAATAAAGCTAGTAAATTATTCACTTCTGAGGAAATAACTAACCTGTAGCTTTGGATGATCCACTATCTTAATTTGTTGGAGAGGAACCTGCAAATGAATGAAGCGCGCAGCAACATGCACTCATATCTTAGAAGATCCATTGCCAAATGAGTTAATATAATATAATGTGTTAAAAACATATGGTCACCCTGAGAACTGCACATGCGCGATAAAACTCATCCTTTCTGATATCTCCCTTGCCTTCAGCATTTCCTAATTCCTCAAACAAAGCAAAATAAAAAATAAACAGCTAACATCTTTACATAGCAGTCCTAATAAAGCATTAAAATGCATTTTCTTTGCAGAAAGTCAAAACCATCTGTATCCTTCCATACCCAAAGATTGAAAAGTACTTCCAAATTCCAGCTTAATCAACTTATTATAGCTCATACCATTCACGTATTTTTTAAACACATGTAACCCGTCACATAAATGGTTAACGTTGCCATGAGTGGATGTCATGTCACGTGAATGGTTATTTGGTAACTATATTAAGCACTCCTATCACTATTAATTTTAAAATTGATAATAAAAGAAATCATGACTAAGTGTTTGGCTAACTGATGCGGGACAAACCGGCTAATCCGGCCAAACCGAACGAAAACGACTCAAAACCGGCGCTAATCGCCCTAAACAGAATTAAACGGACCCAAAATGGCCTAAAACGATCCAAACCGGTCCGAACCGGGCTCGAGATGGTCTGAACCGGATTAAACCGGCTCAAAACACCCCGAACCGGGCTGAACCGGCCGGTTCAGGCGCTGAACCGGCCTGAACCGGGGTGAACTGGCCTTGAACCCGGTTGGACCGGGTCTGGCGACCGGTCTGGCCGCGGACCGGCCTGGCGCGAACCGGTCTGGCCAGCTGCGCGCGGGCCGCGCGCGTCCGATCGCGGGGTACACCGGACGGGGGGGTCGTGGCGCGCGGAGGGGAAAAGTCCCCGAGGTGGCGTGGCCGCATCCTGGCTGTTGCGCCTCGTCGCCGTGGCGACATCTCCGGGCGCCCTCGCTGGCGCGGGCCGCGACAAGGGGGGGGGCGAGCAGCGCCTCGCCTCGCCAGCCGCATCGTCTCATCCGTTCGATCGACGCCGCGCGCAGACGGCGGAGCAGGGGGCGATGGCGGACGGACCCGGCGCCTCGGCTTTGCCCGATCGGTGCAGGCGGGACAAGGGAGGGGAGAAGAACGAGCGGAGGGAGGGAGCCGCGGAGGGAGGGGGATCCGGGGATCGCCGGATCCTCCTCCCACTTCACCGTCTTCTTCTTCTCCTGCTTCTTCTTCGTCTTCTTCCTCTATTTCCTCCTCTTCTTCTGCTCCTTCGTCTGCAACCGTGAGGAAGGGAAGTTCCGCCGCGCTCATTGAGGAGGGAGACCGCCGAAAGCGGAAGACGGGGGAAAATCGCCAGCCGATGCGTCGTTGATGTCGAACCGAGAAGGGGAAGGGAGGGGAACGGCGCGGAGGCCGGAGGATGAGGAGGAAGGGGTAGACGGCGACCTCGCCGGATCTGGAAGGTGGAAGGGAGACCGGGAGCCCTTCCCGGAGGTGAAGAGAAACCGGCCTCACGCCGGAGGTGAAGGAGAAGGTGGGGCCGCAGCCCCTACACGGGAGGAACCAAGCCTTCCGGCGTTTCCAAAAATTCACTCTATTATCACTGTGTTGATATGTACATCGGTGGTGCCCCTTTATAGAGGTGGCAGATTTAAGAAAAGACCCCTTGAAGACTCTATTTACATACTAGTCCTCATCAAGGACTTAACATAAAGGACCTAAAAATAACCCAAAAAATGTCCCCATCACTAACAATATCGATATTGAAACTCTTAGTTTAAACAAAACATGATATGTAATACAAGTGTCCTCTTCTATCAATTTTGATATTGATACTCCATCAACAAATATCAATATCAAAATAGATATAGTATCATTTTTAATATTCTAACCGAACAGGGCATAATGTTGCAATGAATAGATGCCCGACCATTTTCTGACGCCATGGTCAGAATCCTCAAAAATGATTTTTGTTAGGGATGCATGTGTACATGTATTTGGAACAATTAAGTATGACATTCTACAAATTAGCCCTAGACTTTTGAGTAAGCTTGAACTTAAAAATTGGATAATCACTTAATATATTGCTTGATACAGATATGTCCAACAAAATCTCCCTCAACACAGAGAACAAAAAACAGTATGAAGAGTCAAGAGATGATAAAAACAATTACAACATTAACAATATATTTAACCTAAAACATATTTTTAAGATTTGGTGTAATATTATTTTCTTCTAATATTTTAACATTCAAAATTCTTAGCAGATTCTCATGATGAGGCAAACATAAACGACCACAACCCAACAAGAAAATAAATAGGTCATTGTGCCCTATGTTGTCAGAGGTGTGATGAGGCAACCTAAGGCCAGGGAGGGTTCACCTTGCCTCAGGTACCAGACCAAAACTCAAGCAATAAAAAACTGAGAGATGAAAGAATAAAAAAAGCCCTTGGAGAGAAAGTCGCTAAAGGTTGATGGAGCTGCTCGGTTTCCACCTTTCCAATTCGCTACTGGGTGTTGGAGGTGGATCTGAGGACCACACCCCCCACCCAATAAAAACCTTTGGAGGGCGGTTCACCTCAGGAGGGCTCCTGAGAGAGCCCTCTCACAAAGCCCATTAAATACATGATTTAATGGGCCATTAAATACATGACTTGATGGGGATATTTAATGGGTTTTGTGAGAGGGGCTGAGGAGGCTCCCTCAGGAGCCCTCCTGAGGTGAACCGCCCTCAAACTTTTGGCAACTCTCTAACGGCCTCCTCTAAGGTGCCCAAGGCACTGAAATACCCAACTTGGCAGGGCAGCAGTGGCAGAGATCACCTAGGCAATTTGGCCTGATTGGAGACCAGAGGAACCTCACCCAAACTCTCATCTGGAAGGTTGCCTCAACCACCCTTGATAGTTTTAGTTTGTTTCACTACCTGAAACATCATACTTTTCCTAGACCATGTAAACAAGTGATTAAAAAGTAACTACTTAAGTTAATAAAGTGAAATCTCATTTAAATAATTTTTAAGAGCTTATGTTCCATACAGTAGGCAAAACATAGAGCTCTGTCTCCAACAATCATGTCCTCAAGGACAAGTATCATTTTAAAAACAAAAAATTAGCATTATGTAATTTAGTTTTATTAAAATACGGTGCAAAATTTGTTTTCATTCATTTACATGTGACTATAAAATCTAAAGGAAAGTACCTGCAGACATGCAAAGTATGTTAATATTATGCCCTGCTGAAACCAAGAACAGAATAGTTGGAGTGAAAAACCTGCAATAGTGCAATGGGAGGAATAACATCAAAACCATACAAGTAATATTCAAACTAAGAATGTTCTAAATGTCTAGTAACAGTAGTGCCAAAAATCTTTGAATGGAAGAAGAAAAAAAGAAACATCCTGAAACAAGAGAAAGTTTGGTTATTATCACATAAGCTAGTAATTCTCCTCATATGCTGGCCCGTGGATGTAGGCCAACCCGACCCAGGGGGTCAATCCATGGATGGATTGGATCGGCCTGAATCGGACCTGGATAGGCTAATTCAGGGCATTCCAGGGGTATGGGAGGAGTTGAGACCACCCACGAGGTTGCAACCCAGATCCAAGTACACCGATCCATCAGAGTCCCCCCATGCCGCTATCGGAGTTTGAAAATTGCCTCCACCAGATCTGTAAATTATGAAATGATATGTTTCCCATATTTGTGTACGTCAAGGTGTTTTGTATGTGTATGGCCTTGGTAAAAGATATATGCATAGACATGAAAGATGAGTTTATTTGTGAACAGCTCATAGTTGTGGAACTTGATTTTTTTGAAACTCAATGATACCACTTAATTTATACAACACAAAAACAACTGAGATGTTTAAGTGTAATCAAAACCACCCCACTAGAAGAACCCCAATGCAAAGTACAGCTAAAACCAAAATGTAGTCATCAACATTACCAAAATATTGTCACAAATGGGCAAACAAAAAAAGCATTATGTTTGACTTCAGAGTTCAGATTATCTGAGAGCCATGGTGCTAAGCCAAGACTAAATCCTGGCTGAATCCGAAGGAATTGGCTAAATTGCCCAAACAAAAACAAAATTATAACTAAATCAGATCTGAATATAATAATTTAATAATATAAAATAAAGAATATTTATATATTATTTATATATAAATAATATATCTTAATAATATCTTATTGTAATGTAGGTAAATAAGTCGTATTGAATTAAAGTTCCTTTCCAGTATAAATCCAATAACACAAGCTTCCTACTTGCACAAAGAGAAAAATAAAAAAAGGAGGAAAGCATATGAAGACAAAGTACATGGATTCATCATCAGGATGAGCTATAATAAATAGGACATTCTTCCTTTTGCTGCCTTGACTTGATCCTGGATTTTATAAAACAAAGGGGTTAGCAACAAAGTAAAAAGGAATGTTAAGTAATTAAGCAAACGTACATATCAGAGACAGACGACCACTTACTGTTAGAAAATACTGTGACCGTTGAAGGACATAGTTGGGAAGAGAAAATGACTCCACACAGTGAGATCATCCAGATCAAAACCACTCCAACAGCTATCCATCCCAAAACCATATTCTAATAACCTGCCAATAATCAAGTTGGATGCAAGTTAAAAATGAAGCTCTTTTCCTGGTACGATCTTCCCTATTCCCAAAAAGTCTGAGTAAATTCAGTAGATCATATCAGAAAAAGGGAAGGTCGTACCTTCCATTATTTGCATTGGGTACTTTCTTTATAACAAATATCTTCTTTGTTTATGATAAGTGTTAATTTTTGCGCTACTTCCATATGAAAAAGTCGCCCCTGTGATAGTTGTTGAAATATTGTGATCAACGTACTTATGTTACATTTTTCTAGAGTTACTGCTAACTGCCTGTGTTAAGGATTGTCAATCATTTTACTTTCTTTGAGATGTTTTTTTCCTATCTATTACTGATGTAAATGTGTATCAAGATAAGACGTGTATGTTATATATCATGGAAGGCTGTGTTGTATTGGGTTGGCTGGTATTGGCCTGATCCTGCCTGGATCAATCTGGTATTGCACGTGGCTAGCATCAACCGATCCAGCTGCACTTTTGATTTCATTTTTTCACTTTTCATGTTTGTAATTTTTATTTGTATTTCGAGCGTAAATAAATTAGAACTTTGGAGTTAAAACTCCATGTTTTGAGTATTACCTTATGTTTAATTAAGTATACAAATATAGTGAATGTATCATTGGTTTTTTTGTTGAAAAATGATAACTTTTTTTATTTTTAACTTTTTGTAATTTTTTACAACAAAATGATATTTTAAGAGTGTATCCGATGTGGGCCTGTATGTATCAGCTGTATTAGCTGACGTGTTAGTCGGGACCAGATTCCTTTTCTGGTAACCGATACTTCGTAACTTGATATGTATAGTACATTAATACAGTTTGTGTCAACAGTCTACCCCACAGCATTGGTCTTGCATGCTTTCCCATCCATGTAATATTTATTTAACTGGTCACACCACCGGCTATCATTCTAAAGTTCAAAAGCTTCAGGCCCCTCTGCATCTGTGGTCTTAATAAAAGTCAGATGTTGCCAACAATTCTCACAAACATATGAAGTTCCATGTTATGGAACCTATCTTCTGCAGATTGTTCTTCCTAGTAAGTTAAGGATTAAACTACTACGCCTAGATCATGTCATCGTATATTCATTTTGATTCAATTTTTTATTAATTGTTTCTTCTGTAAGGTTGGCTCTATTGGACCCTTGTGTTGCCTTTAAAAGTTTTATCCTGTTAAAAGTAGTGTTCCCTTCTCTATTGAGTTGTGCACTTGTAAGAATGTGTTATTGGGACGTACTCCATATGCGAACAATCATCTAGTCTTTGCACTGCGTGTCCTCGCTTCCTCTGTGGTTGGTCCTCTGTTCCCTTGCTTGGATATACAGTGGTGATTTATGCCAATTATAGAATCTCGGTTTGTTGATTTCAGTGGACCAGCGAGCAGGAGGTAACTGAGACTTTTTCAAAGAAAGAAGAAGACGATGGTCAGTGCCCAATTCAAACCTTTGATCTGAACTTAAAGACCCTGAACAAACACGGAAGCAAGGGCAACAGAAAGCTAGCAGGATTTCCTACAGTCCTACTAGAAGAACATATCTGCCAGCAAAGGCAAGAAAAAGTTTGGAAAGAAGTCCAAAGGAGCAGGTAAGGGATAGACAATGCCTTCTCTCACGTCATAATTTTGGCAAAAGAATCACTCTCCCAGAACCCGGTAAAGTGCTGCTGCCAAAACAAGGCTCTGAAATATAACCCATAATGGTGTTAAGAGAAAACAAAGTGGTCGTCATCGGAAAGGCTCCAAGTCAGCAAAACAAATGGGGATTCAAATTCAAACAGTTCAACTGTTCCAAAAAAAAGGTAAATGAATGTTTATTGACCCAATTTCGCTGGCCCTCGTATGATGATGCCAGAATTTTCCTTTATTTTAGATTTTTTCCATTCTTGTTCAAGTTATTTCCATACGGGGCTGTTGTTATGTATTCCGCCCCACCCTTGTGTGCTCCAGGCATAGTCTATTATTTGAATTTGCATTCATGTGTCTTGAATATGAGAGAGTATTCAAAGTCCAAGATTGTGGGTGAAGCCCACCAAAAGAACTTGGAATTTGCCGCTCCCATGGAATGCCATCTCGCGATAATCTCGTGAGAATCTCGGTTTCATCAAGCACACAAGATCCGAAACAGCCGAAATCGGCTGTTCCATAGGGTGGGGAAGCGCCGCATGCTGCTGCTGCAGCGGTGGCACTGCCTTGGCACCAGAATTTGGCACCAATTCGACCCAAAATGGGTTCAATCGGACTGTATAGAAACCTATCTATGTGCTTATTTATAGATTTTTTTTCCGTTGTTTGTAACATATACCTACTTAAATGAAATCTGAGATCCGAACTCCCAAGACTTTTCCGAAAATCTCACAAGATCTCCTCTTTCACTCTTTCAAGATGAAGCCGAGATCCAGAGGCAATCCTTGGCCGCTCCAACTTCCCTGTTTAAGTTTTGTTGATCTGATGACTTCTGTTGGCAAGACACCACCATGAATAATCATACAAGGGATGTTCCAATAAAGTGGGTGACGTTTATTTTCTGCAGCTCAAATCTTTGATGAGTTAAAAGTTTCATAGAAAAAAATAATCTGATACATGGAATGCAATCTCTTGAGAATCTCTTGAGATCTCTTGGGAATCTCTCTCTCCCCGTATCCGAGAAACGAGATCATCGAAACGAGAATATCTATATAATACCTCTGATACCTTGATTTCCTCCGCTTATTATTACCCCTAACTTGTTAGATGACCTTGTTAAGTTAGCTTGATATATTGCCAAATTTATTATAGAATCCATCCAAATATTTATCTAGACATTATTGTTTAAAAAAATTTATAACTTAAAATTTTATAATTATATATATACAATTAACCCAAAATGTCATCAATCTTATCATATTGCCCAATATAAAGCTTAAGTCTGATATAAGATCCTTTGTATGTCTCTTGTTAACATTAGTTCACCCTCTCTATGTTTGTATTTTCTTTTAATTCTCTCGAAGTTTATTTTGACGTTCAATATGAGTTCCCTTGTCCCCTTTAAATATATTACATGATATTTTACACTTAAACATTCATAACGATTGATATTTCTGAAATATGATCTACTAAGATTTTTTCGAGATTTCTTCTCTTTAGTCTCCATGAGATAAAATCAAGATGTGAGATGACAATCATTGGGTAAGGTATACCCTACATAAATAATATCCGAGATCCAATCTCCCAAGATTCTTCCAAGAATCTCACAAGATCTCTTCCCTTTCACCCTTCCGAGACGAAGCCAAGATCCGAGACGACAATCCTTGATCTAATGTTTAGAAAACCCTGGGATAATCCCAAATGTCGGGAGTGAAGAAATTCCTGGGTATAACACTATCAGGCACCTCCCAAGATGGAGATAGATTACGTCTTTTATCAAGGACACACACACTTGTGAAAATGACTGTGAGACCAGGCTTATGACGATGAAGAGCTTTGAGAAGACATATTATGTCTTTTATCGAGGACACACTTGCGAAAATGACTGTGAGACCAGCCTTATGAGGATGAAGAGCTTTGAGGGTACTACATCGTTGTTCTACCATGTTTTTTCTCCCTATAATATCCCAAGCAAGTGCATAATATTCTGAGAACAGAGTTTAATTAAATTTCTTAGAGCTGTTGATCTCGACAGATCTTCTCTCCCCTCAGAGACAAGTGAAAACCAGAATTAATGCTGGCACTGTATGCCGGCACATCTGCTGACTTGATTGACGACAGAACTGTTTGCCTGTCATTGTCTCCCTTGGGGCTCTTTATGGTTTATTTTGGTTTGGTTTATGCCTATTTTTTCAACCCAAACTAAACCAAATAGAGGTCTCAAACCAAACCATATATTATTTTGGGTAGCCGTATCTAAATCACTCCAAAGTCTAAACAAAAGGAGATGATTAAAAGTCTTCAAATATTCTGAAATTTACTGACATCCACAGATCTAGTAAAAAAATGTCTAAGAAGATAGCTAGAATATGTTCAATCTATGTAGCATGTATATATAACTCTAACAATAATATAGACCATAAATATAAGGGAGTTGATAATTATACCCGTCGTCTGTCCCTGTCTCTTTCGAATCTTCCTTGTCCTCGGCTCTTTCTATCCGGATCGTAAAGATACAAACTGCCCAATATGAGAGAAAGAAAGATAGATGTAGACCAGATCGAGAGGGAGGCTGGGAGTGGGAGAGGCCTGAGATTCTAATAACACAAATGATGTCGGCGTTTCGATCCACGGGCAAGCGCAAGGTGGCCGACGGCGTGGCGTCACCGGGATGTTGGCATCTTGCTCTCGATCCGACTCCGCAGTCCGCAGGGAGACTGGCAGCACAGGCCCCGGCCGCAGTCCCGCGACGTCGCCGTAGCCACGTCGGCCGTCGGGGTAGGCGACCCTCTATGCAAAACTACAACCGCAAGCGTACGAAGGGATGTCGTCGGCGCACTGCCGGTGGCTGCCGTTGTCGGATAGAAGAGGAGGCGAGGGCGAACGTGGAGTGGAGACCGGAGAGCAAGTCGCTACTCGCTAGGGCTCGAGGGGAGGAGGCGAGGGCGCATCCATCCTCCTCGTCGTGTACCGCTTCCTTCCGGCGCTCTCACTCTTCTCCGGAGGCCTAGCAGCGCACGGCGAGGCGGACCGCAGGCGCCAGGCGGCGGGAGGGTTCGGGCCTCGGCTCCTCGCCTCCTCGGAGTGGAGCCGCGGAGGTCGGGGCTTCTGGAATCTTCCGGGGCTCTCCGGCGGGTTTTGGGGGGAGGCGGAGTGGGGGCCGCCAAAAAGACTGGTCGGGGTTAAACGGTTCAGCTTTCTCGGGACGTTAAAAATCTCGGTTCGGTTCGGGCGGGTCAACCCGGACGGTGAACCGGCCCTACGCTTACCGGCTCACGCTGCATCGTGCACAGAAGAAACGTCCGTCAATGCAATTTCCCTGCGTGCCTGGGGTCCACGGGCATTTCCCGGGGGCGACAGGCGTGGCCCACGGGAGGGGCTGCCGTCTCCCTGCCATGTGCGCACGGGCACGATGCGAACGGGAAAAGGTGGGGGTGGTAACAGTGTTCAACAGCTCTCCGTGACAGTGATGTTCATGTCGCCTGTCTCCGAGCCCCTGAAAATCATATCATGCAGTTAAAAAGATCAAGGGCCGCAGACACGTCGGTAGATGCATCCGACGGCCCTGATCAAGGGAAGCTGTGATATGCTGCCTCACTAGAATATTCATCACTTGGTGAAGGTGAGGATGATGGTCGGGTGGGAATTTTGTCTTCAACACGCCAGATGGGCCTCTCCAGAAAGTGGGGTGAAGCGAATCCGGTAATATGATAATTTGAAATTTTAATCAGATTCGGATAAAAATTAACGGAACTTATTTTTGTATTCTAAAAATTATCGGAATAAAAAATGGATATTCCAATAATTTATCCGCATCAAAAATAAAAGCGGTTGATTGTATTTTCGTCTATCAATTTTAAAAAAAATAAGTATGTAATAGTAAAATTAATTAAATTAGAGTTAAATACACCATAAATATAATATATAAATTGTTCAAATAACGTCTTGAAGTGATTCTGTCAAAAATTTATAGCATATGTAAATTATTGACTTATTTATATAAACATCGGTATTTATTATACATTTTAGAATTTGTCAAATTTAAATTTGATCCCACTAATAAATTCAAAATCAGAGCAAAAATAAAATGTAATGATCATGAAACTAATAGAATTTGAATCAAAATATCTTAACATTTAGCGGAACTGATATCAAATTTTGATGATTCTACCACCGATGAATTCGACCCGTCTTGCGATTTTAGTTGCGGTGCCTCTCCTTTTATCATTCTAGTGCAGGCTCGCTTGTCAAAAATGAACGCTTGCTTGCTAATAATGGGTCATTTTTTACCGACGCATAAAATCATAAAATTGCAACCACTATTCAAAACCAAACGCACTCTCTGTTTGCCCACCCACTCTACTGTATTTGCCGTGTATATATATATATTTATATAAATGGGAAGCACTCTTTTTAATACACGCGACCGTGCGTCTCAGATATGCAACACATAAACAAAAATGGTTGGCAAGCCAAAGCGCATTGTTTGGGCCTGTGCCCAAGATATGTGTCTTATGTTTACTCAAAAGTAGAGAACGTAGGCATGCACCATGTTTCTGCCGAGACAATTGCCACGAAATATGTTATAATTTAATTATCTCTTCTCTTGGGCTTTCTTCACCGACGAGGTAAAAAGAAGAAGAAGAAGAAAATTCCAGTCGGCTTAAAGGAGGCAGTCAAAGACTCAGAGAGAAAAAGCATATTGAGAATCCCGTTACGTTGGACTTGTTTGGAGGGGTAGTTCGGTCATTCGACTGGCCAAGTGCTTATCTATCCCGGGGTGGCGGCGGTGCGTCTGCTCACAACATATTAATGAAGACTTTGGAGCGGGCGTGGACGAAGATGTCTGAGCCAGCAAAAGTATAATTTTAACAACATTTAATTTAAAATGCCTCAAAGAAAATCAGAAAAAGTAGAAACAAAAAGTTACTTGGAAACTAGGCGGCCCCCTCAGAGGGGGGGTAGTAGTATGACAGCTCCTCTTGAGGCTCAAACGTTACTTCTCTCTTTCTCTCTCTCTCATACAGTGGACTGCTGGATGTCAATAGTACGAGCCTGCTTTGAGTGGAGCACCGGATGCGCGAGTGGGTGCTGCTGCTTTTGCAGCTGTAGCTTGAAGAAATCAATCTCTCTCTCTCTCTCCGCTGTTATTGCCACTACCCGTACGAGGAAATAGAGCTTCTTTAGCTTGATGGCGTTCTGGAGGAGGAGCTTGCGAGGTAGGAAGTTTGGTCGATTTTGTGGGGGGTTTGCTTGGTGCCGTCGATCGCCATGGCTGTCAGTCATTGAGCTTGGGCTTCGTTTGTTTGGCTTCCTCTCTCTCGTCGGTTCCCATTGTTTTCCCATCCGGGAAGTTGGGTGATGAGATGGCTTTTGGTTTGTGTGGATCGATCTTCTCCTTCTGCTCGTAGCTGGAGGTCACTGGTTTTTCCTCCCTCATCTTTCTCCCGTACACTGTATGTTCTTGGATCTCTGCGAATCTGGAGATGGGATATCCACGGATGCGCTTCTCATCCTAGCGGCCCGGGATCTCATCATCTGAGTCCTCTTCGTTTCTTTCTTTTGAATCTCTCCTCAGTTTTCCCTGAAAACCTCGACGACGACACACCTGATGCTTCTCCTGTGGCGTCGTAATAATCCAGTTGGTAGGTCCCTCTTCTTTCCGTTCGGGCAGGCAATCACTCTGCTCCTCTTTTCATCTTCGTTGTTTTCGTCGGCGGCTTGTCTCAGTTTGTTGATGTTCTTCCCGGGGATTAATGAAGCTTATCTATGCTTTACCCAGTTCTTCCTAGTCTCCTCCCACCCCGAAGAAGCCATATTTCATGTGGCAGTTTCTGCTGCGCGGATGCTTCCTTAATTTGTTTTCTTCTCCGGCACCGTTCACTTCTTCGTTCATAATCTAATCCATCGGAGCGTGATGGCTGCCGCTAGTCCTCGATCTGGTTTTTCCGAAAAAGTTCAGATCTTTGGATCTGGCTTGTTACCGTCCTCCCGTCCCCATAAAATATCAGCCCTCTCTCTGGAGGATCGACCCGGATGCTCGCCTCCCCCATTATCCGCCGTTCTAGCCCTCTCGTAATCAAGACGCTGCTGTAGGAGCCCTCCTCGTAGATGTTCACGATCTTCTTCGAAGTTCGTCGACTGCGCTTACTTGTTTTTTGTTTGGTTTCGAGCTTTGGCTCTTCTTTTCATCTGCTCTCGCATCTCGTTTTGATTTTGCAGGCACTAAATAAGGCGAAAATGACACTGATGAGATCGAGTTGTCGTTACTCTTCTCTTTCTCTCTGTTTGAGGGCCTGAGTTCGATCCCTTTGGTTATGCTGGAGGCTAAGCACAAGGGAGGGCCTGCTTCAGCTCCTGTTGGGGCTACCACACCACCGCCGGGAAGGGCAGGAAAGGGGAGCTGGCCGTCCTCAGATGTTATCCATCGCTGATTCACCATGTCCCCGCAAGATTCTAGCTTTTGGTAGTGATGAGAAGGGGCACTCCACCCCTTCCGAGACACCGACTTCCTCCGCACCAGATCCAGCGGGTGGTCCTGATGATCCACAGCACCGTCGTTTCTCTATAAGGTAGAAGCGTTGATAAGCTATATGGACATACATATCTTGCCTGATTATTGTCTTGTGTATCAGTATTTCGTTTCCGTATTTCCACATCGGGGTCTGATCTCGCGAGATTCCAAAACTGCTCCCCGTTGCGCTCTCTCTCTCTGATCTGATCTGATCTGATCTGATCTGAAGATTTGTTAGTTTCTCCGAAAAGGTTCCCCCTTTGCTGGTTCACGTCGTTTAGGTCATCGGATTCTTCCAGAAGGTGCAAATTAGTTGCCGTGTCTGATTAATTTTCTTGTGATCGTCGAGCTCGCGGCCAAAAATCTACTCGTCAATCAAGATTACCCTGTTAATTTTCTTGTGGTGTTAGAACGTCACATATGATATAAGTAGAGAGGAATGCCGGTAGCTGGCTCATGGTAGGACCTCTGTGTCTGTGTCTTCTTCCTCCGACATGGTTAGAGTAGAGAGTAGTCATGTATCTTCCGCATGTGTTTGCTTTGCAGAGATTTTGTTCTCTCATGTCGGAGCAAAGACATTGGAAACAACTGGCCGTTCCCTCAGCAATGCTTGCGATTTTGCCTGAAGCATGGTGTCTTAGACTTCTTACCGCCGTTTGAACCACCCGATTTGGTGAGAGCTCGGCTAAGCGGAGACTGCGAAGCAGCTGATGATCTGGTTGTTTTGCCCTCGGAAATAGAAGGAACACGAACAGAGTTGCCCAATCCCGGTGCCATCCTGCCGGCCAAGGAATCAGTTCGAGGTTCGTCTGAACCTGATAAACCATCATCAGAAGAAAAGTCTGCTGTCATTCAAGCTGTCACCTGCAAAGATGAATTGCTTCCAAGTGAAGAAACTGGCCATGGCTGCGCCGGATCCGCACTGATCAACCCCATTTGCCGAGTTCCATCGGTACAAGAAACTTCCGCCGTGTCAGAATCATCGTCGGTAAAAGAAGCTGTGAGAGCACCTAGTTTGACAGACAAGACTGTGAGCTTGCTCGAACCTTGCGCGAAGAAGTGTAGATTGATAGTGAGATTCTGCGGTTCTTCAGCCTCACACGGAACTGAAAAAGTATCTAGCTTTACCTCTGTGGCGGATTCAATGGCGTCGAAGGTTTGCCCCGTTTGCAAGACTTTCTCGTCCAGTTCAAACACAACGTTGAATGCTCACATTGATCAGTGTCTCTCCTCGGGAGGTGCCAAAGGGGATGCGGTCAATGGTTCCCAGCATAAAGTGAAGCCAAGGAAGAAAAGGTCCATGGAGGAGATCTATGCCACTGCAGCTCGTTCAACCCTTCAGGATCTTGATAAGAGAAACGGGACCAACTGGGAGTTGGAGCTGGCTTCCATGTCTCATAACTATGTGGCTTCCCACTCTGGAGAAAGTCAAGATACAAAGATTTCTCCCCCTAGAACCGGTGACACTGAGTGTGAAGGGGCGATCTATGTAGATTCAAATGGGACAAAGCTCTTAATTTTATCAAAGTTCAATGATGCACGACCTACGGCTGCTGTGGGTTGTTCTGGAGCAGCGAAATGTGTTGAAAAACTTAAGAATAAAGGCCCTCGTTTTGGCAAAAAGAGGAGATTTCACTCAAAATATAAAAAGTATTTGCAAGCCAAGATTCAGATTAAGCAGATGGGCTCAACCAGGCGAGTGAAGGAAGGGGTATGTTTCTTCTTTGGAGGTTTTGAAAATTTCTTGTTGAATTTATGAAGCCCCATATATACATGTTGGTTTGCAGTCATTGTTGTTGTGCGTCTAAAAGGAATCTTTTAACCAAGTTTATTGTAAGACTTCAGGACACGTTATTTGCTAAATGATGCAATATCTAACAATGCCCAAGTGCTCGAGAAGAACATGAAACATTTGTTTCTATCTCTCTCCAAACCATCATGGCATTATATCATTCTTGTCGATAAATGTGTAGGAATTGGGCCTAGTTGTTACATCTGTCTTATTTCCCTTTTTGTTACATCTTTCTGATGAACGATTGTGGCTATTTTTTAAAAAAAAAATTTAGGGATGCTGGACAGTTTATCTATTCTCTCCTCCATTAGCTGTATCTCTGACACCTGCCATGGCAATGTAGTCATATCTAAAATATGCCCATATCCATTCATGTGGTTGTTTGGTGTCCTTAAATAAAATTTCTCTTTGTCAGCTGCATCTGTTCAGAACTTTAAGAAACTGTAATCTTATATTGGTCAGGTACACAAGAATTCCAAGCATCAAATGGACATCCATCATGAGGACAAATCGATTCATCATGCATCAGATGCCACAGAAGAATTTAAAGTTGACAATCCTGGAAATTTGGGACACTGGATATGTTCTAAGCGCTCAAGCATCATAAAACATTTGAATGGTGAATCTAGCCACAGAAGCCAGAGAAATAAGTTTGCAATGGGGTACCACGTACCAAGGAAGAGTGATCTGTCATCTTCATGTGGTGATTATTCTAAAGATAGACCTATTCAAAGATCTTATGATTCACATGGTGAGATAGCTTTCTGTCTAAAGACACAAAGCAACATGTTTGAGGAACAGCGTTCAGCAGATTTACTTGAGGAAAATGCTAGGTCAGTTAGAAGTATTTCTTTAACATCCAAGGCGACCACTCTGAGACGCTTTAAATCCAAAGCAAAATGTGTTTCTTCTACAAAATATAAAAGCTCAGTGATATGTGCATGTGCTAGAACTATGCCAACTCAGCTACGATGCCTGGGAAAAGCTACTGTTTATCATGATCCTCTCATCCACAAGGGCCAAAAGGTTTCAAGAAGACATCTTCTGACTGATGAACCACAGTGTGCAATGGGTACTGGCAAATGTAACAAAATGATGCCGAAGATGGTCTCCAGAAAGCTACTAAAGCGACATTTTGTAGACAGGCTTGACAAAGCAGTTGGAAATTCATCACATGCTGCAACTGATGGGTCACATGATTCACATAGTGCTCACGGTCTTAGTTCGACATCAAGTTGTGTGAGAAGTGGATTGCCTCAATCAAACTTTTCAGGAAATGTTGTAAGGGCAGATATTACTATTAGTGATACACTTGATGATATATTACCTTGTAAGCAAGATATTTTTTATTCCAATAAGGCTGCGATGCACGACCATGCATTTAAAGAAGGGGAAGACCATACTTTGTGCAATTCTCAACTTGGTGACGATTGCTGTCATGATGAAGTGACCAAATACGATGCACAAGTAGAGCCTCCAAATATTGATGTGGTAACTAACCATCCATTGGCAAAGATACTTGGTACCACAAGTTATGAAGGTGTGAATTCTGAGGACCTTATCTATGAGAGCCTAGATTCTTCTTTTTCACCCAGACAACAACAAGAATCAGGTGGTGCTGATAAAGTCACTGATGTTCCGAGCCCTCCAGAGTTACCAAGTTATGATGGGATTTATGCTGGTGCTACTGCCAGTGGTGTTTCTCTCCAGGAAATTCACAGGTTAAGCCAAACTGAATTTGGTGTCAATGACACATTCTCTTCAGAACTTCAGAACATGGAATGTCGGGCAGATGTTGCATCTGCTCTTAGTCCCATTATATATTCAAAGAAACCAGAGAACAATGTTGCTGAACTTCAAAATAGCTCCTCAGTGAATACGTGCAGAACTGGCACTGCTGTGGTGCACAATCTGACGAGAGAACCATCTGGTTCTCCAATTTCAGCTACTTCAACCATCACTCATTTTTCGGAAAATCTAAAATCTAGAGATGTAGAACAAGAATCATCAGAGGAGCCATTTGTAAGACTTGAAAAGATGAGGCCGGACACGATGGAATTGGGATTCGTGGTGGATGACAATATAAGATGGAAAACGACTACGGTTGCAGAGAAAATAACTCCCGATACTCGGGAGCTTGAAACATTTTGTGACAATCAAACATGTTGTGCTTGGGTGAAGGACACCTACTGCAAGTCCAGATTCTTGAAGCGAAGTTCTACATCTGAAATGATGCCAAATTTAAACATAAACCAGGTTGCTTCATGTCTTCATGTAAGACCTGGTGTTTCTTCTTCTGGAACATGCTCACATTCAACATATGAAGTGAAGACCGTACCCATCTTAGACCCACATGCCCATTATAAACATGCAATGAGCTTTCCAGCTTTCAGTAACTTCAGATCAGCCGGGCCATTACTTCATGTTCAGTCTCAAACTACTTCTAGTCCCATTTTAAGGCTGATGGGAAAGAATTTAATGGTGATGAACAAGGAGAAGCCCGTCCAACAGCAAGCTCAGGTTGTTTCTACCTTCTCAGAGCGCACATCAAATGGAAAATATATGTGCCTTCCTGGATTCTCTTCTACCTGTGGCTTGTCAAACCTTAACAGCTTTAAATACCATTCTCAGGAAGGTCACCCACTTGTTGGTCGCCAATCATCAAATTTTCAAGTGCCCGTAGCTGCTGAGCAAGTAGGCCATCGTTCTGGTACCTTGTCACAGACTCCATGGATGGAAACTGATTATCATGATCACAGCAGGCGGTCAGAGAAAAAGCTGTATTCATCATCATCTATTTATGGCTTGGAGCAAGGATGCATTATTCATAAACAGAAACCTTTACCCGTCAGTCGAGCTCCTCATCTGGAGAGGAACATTATTGTTCTTGATGATTCTCCTGAACGGGAGTTTGAACCCAGTGGCAGTCCATGGAGTGCAGGGAGCAATATAGCTCCTCCATTTTTTGGGTCAGATTTCAGGCGTGTTAGACCTACTTTCTGCTATCCATCGCAAAATATGTTCCAGTGGGTAGATCCTGGGAGCAGCTGGAAATCTTCTTCCACTGCATGCCCAGCGCGGGACACCTGTCCTACGAAGTGGGTGAGCACTTCTGTGTCTCCAGATGCGGCTCCGCCCATACATTTTACAGCTCCATCCCGTTCAGCTAGTCAGCAGGCCATGACCATGTATCATTCCACACACTTACGATAGGTTGCCTGAGTTTCAATGGAGAGAGGAGGCTGGCCTTGCAGAATGCTTTCGCTGCCAAAATGTTCTGAAACTGCAGTATATATGTTCTGATTTCTCACAATATCGCATGGAAGGAAGTTTAAACTGTAACCAAGATATGGGAGACAAACACTCTTACATACACTAGTTTGGTAGGCTTCTTAATATCAGTTTAGATGGTGCATCAACCGAAGCAGAATGAGTCCTAAGTTTCGTCTGATAGTTTTTGATGTTTTGTTTTTATGGGCGAAGGTGCCCGTCATTAGAAAGTGTTTGTATGTACTTTTAAGAACATCTTCGTGTAAAGCTGAATAATCCATCTGATAGAGTACATTCTTCTCCATCTGAATAAGCCATCGGCATTGTCTCCCTTCTGTGTTACAATATATGGTGTTGTTGTGCCACATGAAATAAGGATGATGGTTAAGTTTATGTTATTAATGTGGATAATTGTATGCTCTCTCTTCTCCTTGGACTGTATGACTCCCTCCCCATGTTGACCTCCACCTGTTCTTGGCAGTCGCCTCCTTACTCTCCATCAGAGCTGGCACGAAGGTAGGAATCTCCTAGGCTCGAGCAGATCTACGATGGCTCGCCAATTGGGCTCTCCACCTCTCGAGAGTCCGGTTTGTCCCATGAGAACTCTTGAGATCAAGGAAGGCAGGATCCTGGATCGCGACCGGGTCGGCCCGGCTCTGGACCGACCCGGTCGGACCGGGTCGCGACCCGGGTCGCGACCCGGTCCGATCCGAATTATTTAATATTTTTTTTTTGATAATTCGAAAAAAAATCGAAAAAATGTCGAAAAAATTCGAAAAAAATCTGAAAAAACAGAAGTATAACAATAAAAATATTTTCATTCATTAACATAAACTTTACCCAATCGTTTACATAAACTTGACTTGTTCTACATTTTCTACTTGAGCCTTATACTCTTCCCGCGACATTGTATTATATACGATTTATGCCACACATCTTGATGAATATTATATTCTGCAGGTCCCTTCTACAATGACCCTAATGTCGCTCTTGGGTCCTAAAAAACCACCAAAGTAATGTTCGTATGGGGATTGAATCGGGGTGTCCATGGGTGATGCATAACTCATCCCACTCCACTCTTGGTCATTTGTAGGAAACCAAGAGCCTTGAGATGAATCATACACGTGGGTCGGTTGTTCATATCCATGTGCTGATGTCCACCATGTTGGGTATGTTGAGTTCCTCCACCCTGCGACCTCGCCCATGGTCTATGTCTTGGGTCGCGTGGGTATGCGGTCTTCTCCGAGTGAAGCGTTACGCCGTAGTAGGAGCTCTCCCCACATCCGCGGATCTCTGCCTACTTGAAGCCGTGGCTCCACCAGTGTCCCACTCCATCACCGGTTCTTGCTCTTCAAAGAAGAATCCTCCGAAGTTTGATCCTGCAGCCGGATGTCGGGCTCGGAGTGTCTTCCCGATCCTCGTCGAGTGTCTCTGCATACGCTATGTCAAGAGGATCGGTTAAAATTTGCTTACCCTTTCCCTTACTCCGTGCACCTCTGCTTGGATCCTTCACCGGTCTTCCTTCTCTTTGCCACGGCGGGCGGAATCACGAAATTCTTGGGCGAGAGGGACGTCGTCGAGCACTCCTTCAGCCCATTGTCGATCTTCGAGGATTGAACTCGGGCTCGCCCATCCCTCCTTGATCATTCACCCACGCTCCTAATGGATTTCTCTCATCGAAAGATTTGATCCAAGTCGATGTCTTCCTCTTGGATCATTGGTTCCTCAGTTGACCACTGGTACCGTGTCCTCCACCGTTGTTCTTCAGTTGATTTTGCTTCATTCTATCTAGATTTTTCAACTTGAGCCTCATGTTGTAGTGGCAATACACAAGGTCTTCCAAGTCTTTTGGACGTCAACTTTGTTTCTCTGCTTTGTGTGGATCGGGGTGAACGTCGACCAATTTCTCTCGCGGCGGATGCCGAAGTCGTTTGGCTAAGCACTCTACGATAGCCACATACGCGAAATCTTCATAACCGGGTGCTTTGCCATGGTCCATCCACCAATCGGCTACACAAGCCAGAACTACGTCGGAGGGATTAATAATCAATGTAAATATAAAGAATTAATGGATAAGGACACTGGACTTAGGAGCATGTGACTCGCTCCACTCTTGCTTTGTCCCAAAATGATTAGACCGCATCCTATAGTGATACATCTTGTTGCATGCAATTATTGACCGATCATCATCATCGAAGCATCCTTGTGATAACCTTTTTGACATCATCGAAGTAATTCATTTGTTGCCCTTTGGTGTTGGTAATAACGATAACGAGGGTTGAAGAAGTAACCTAAGAAGATACAAATGTTACTAATCAATCAAATCATATTTTCAAATACAAAAGAATGAAGTAAAAGAGAAATGAAATATACATGAAGCATGTATTGGTGATGTAATGTTCGCTCCCACCGACGGTCAATAATGTCCCACCACTTATCGAAGTCAGACACGGTTTTTGCAATCTCATCCTTTGCCCTATCTATTGCATCGTATAGATAGCCCATGTCCGCTTTTCTATCACCGTCGACTATCCTTAGCACCTTCACTATAGGACTTACAATGCTTCAACGTCTTCTTCACAACTTTCCGAAATCTCCGCTCTCAATTGTTTCCTCAACTTTCCTCCCTTTCCGCTTATCGACGGGTTACATCTAGCTAACCAAGTACCCCACCCCGGTGAGATGACCATGTGACAAAGAGCCCTCCTATGAGTTAATAGACTCTCTAAGGAGATATAATGGGAGGCAAAGCGGGTGGCTTTCAGAGAAGCTCTCTTCCCTTCGTATGTTCCCTCGTTAGGTTAAGGATGAAGTTGTGGTTGTAGATGAATGATGAGATAAATTGGGCTAACTTCACAACCCGGTCCTATTTGACTATCTTTGCAAATGTCCTCTAACATTAAACCTAGAGAAAGTGCGGAAGATGGTGTCCAATACATTTTCGGTCTCTTGACCATCAACATTTGACCAGCCGCTTTGTATGCAGCTGCGTTGTCCGTAACTACTTGGACAACCCTTTCCCCCCTATCTCCTGGATAACTCCATCTATCAACTCAAAAAGATATTCGGAGTTCTTGACCTACGATGCATCAACCGACTTCCAAAACACGGTCTTAGAGCTTGACAATAAACTAGAAAGTTTATCATCGTCTTTCTAGTTATACATGTTAAGAATAATATTAACAAATTAGGTATAACGTAAAACAAATTAAGTAAAATCGTTTGTAAAGTGAGCTTACCGGTCCAACCATCTGTCATCAACGTACAACCTCTTTCATCCCAAATCCTTTCAAAGGACTTGACGTACTTTCTTGTATCGTCCACCTCCATTGGAAGATATACGTTGTATATCTCCTTTGGGTTAGGTCCGGGCACTCCTTTTCCAACATCACCCATGGTGTCGATCATGTTTTCATAGTACGGTCCCTTGGCGGCATTTTGCCGGTATACTATGATGGAAGAACCACCTTGATGTCGCTCGTCCGATCTTTTCTTTGCAAATTTTCAAATTCTTCAATGCCGTCGTTATTGATGTTTGGCGTTGCCGTGGTCGGGTGACAACGGGATCAACAGGGCCCACTCTTGGGTCATCATCTCGAGTGGGATCATGAATGTCCTCCTCCACAGACGGGGTAGATCCCCTTCCACTCCCGGATCCTTGACCAATTGATCGGCCGGTGCGGCGCAAATGGTCTTCGCCGGCGAATGACTTCCGACTAGCCTCCATAGCCCGATAAAGATCCTCTAATTTTCAAACATAGAAGTAAAGAAGGTAATAAACTTATTAGGGAAAGAGATAAATAATACATAATACAAACCATCTTCGAGGCCTATATCACGACGAATGTTCGAACGCTCTTGTCGGTTCCATATATGTGTACGGAATGTCTTGCCGGTTCGGCACGATTTCTTCCGGCTTGTATCCTTTATGCCGCTTTGAAGTTCCCTTCGCCGCTTCCAAAATCTAGTAGATGATGTCGGAATTGTGCTCTTACCTCTGGTGGAGCACGAGAGCACGGGAGGAGCACATTGCCCTTCATTCGGCAAGGTGGTGTTTTAATCTAAAAATACCACCATGCATAACTTTATCACGAGTATTTACATTGCACTTTCTGGCCGTCATGGACGTAAAGTGCAATGTAGCCAAGCCGGATCATTCGGGTTGACCGATAACTTTCGGTGTCACCACTTGGAGAAGCCATGGTGAACAAAAGTAAACAACAAGGAGAAGAACAATAAAACAAGTTAACCTTCACTAAATAAAATAAGGACCTTGGGGGTGGGAATTAGCCTTAAAATGTAAGGCTTAGAGGGCTTAGAATGAGGGGGAGGGGTGGGTATGAGAGCCTCCTTGGGGGCCTTATATAGGCCCCCGAGGGGCGCAAGGGGGGCATCGGGGGCCCCCGCTTGCCCCCACGGGAAGCAATTCATTGCTTCCCGTGGGGGGCAAGGATCCCCTGCGGGATCCTGGGGTCGTGCGACCCAGTCGCTGGGTCGCGCGACCCGACGATCGGGTCGCGACCCGAGGGGATCCCCCGCTCGGGTCGGACCAACCGGATCCCGATCGGGCCGGTCGGCCCAAAATCCGACCGGATCGGGTCCGGGTCGCGACCCGGATCCCGATCCGGCATTCCATGCTTGAGATTAGTCTTTTAGCTCCTCTCACAAAGAGATGATGTGATGATATGATTCGATGACATTTTATGATGATTTGATGTCTAAATGTTGTCACATCACTTTTTTTGTATGAGAACTGAGAAGTTAGTGTCAAGAGCCCTCTTGAGACAAGCTTGACTCCCTCTTGATGGTGAACCCCCGAGTAACTTAGTTGAGACCGACGAGTGTAATTTTTCCTCGACATATATATATATATATATATCAGATGTTGTAAAGATATAAAGCAACACAGAGATTAATATATTTGGCTGCGTCATGATCAGATTCGGACAGGTCTCGAAGAACCATGGTTGAAGACACTGGTGGATTTTAGGATCTTGATCCAACGGAATCACCTCTAAAATTATTGGGATCACCTTGTTTTCATATATTCAATTCATGGAAGTGTAACAAAAAACTCTTTAGAATATTAATAAATTTCTCAAAGTGCAGTAAAATCGTTCGATCGAGTTTTTCATGGGTCCACAACCAGTGGAAGATGTATCTGATGAGAGGATATATATGTCATGAACTTCAAATGATTCCACCTCAAATCCTGCTCGATGCAAGTTTAATCTAGGGATAATCTTTGTTTATCTCCAGAACATCTAGGATACAACAAGATTACTCTCAAATTAAACGTGAAACGAACATGTCCTCGGTCACTGCCTTGATCGGTCGAGTTAAATATTCTAGTTATATCCGGACTCATCATTCATCAAGGCCAGATATGATCATTCAAAAGGATTACCGCAATTTAAAGTTTTGCAGGGTAGAGCTGTTAGTCAGCACCAACACACGTCATCCCTGAGCTATGTTGACGTGTTTGTTATTACAAGTAGACCGACCAGCAGAAGGTAAGGAGAACAAGTGCCCCTCTTAGGGTTAGATTCTTCTCTTGGGCCAGTCGGCGCGAGCCACGTGGCGAGCGTGCGTCATCCACGTTTCTAAGGTCTCAACCGTTACGTCAGCGGGTTGACCGTCCGATGGACCAGCTGCCGTCTTTGACTTGGTGTGCACATACGTTGAGTTCTCCGGGAATTACCTAATATGATCTTTTGCATTTATACGTCAGTCAAGTTTTTTTTTACGATCATGTTTTCTGATATACCATTATTATCATGTAGACGTACGAATTCTAGTAGACGGATTTTACTCGAGTCTATAAATTTGTGAATAACTTGATTAATTATTCGATTAATTATTTTTTTAAATATAAATATTAATAATTATAAAAATGACACTTAAATATATATATAAAATAAAATTTAAAAAATTTTAAGTTTTGCAAACAAATTACCATTGAATTCAAATTTTATAAATGAGTTTATGTTGATTTGGACTTGATCTGAGTTAATTATTATTAAACTCAAATTTGTTCGTTCAATCCTTATTCGATAACATTATTAAAGATTTCTATCATTATCAATTATAAAATTAATATCGATAACAATCAGTAAAAAAATATGTGACCATTAGTATGAATTTTAAATTTTTTATTACAAACAAAACATGTTATATAATATATTGTATCCACTTATATCAATTTTGACATTGATATTTCAACTTATAAATATATCAATATCAAAATCAATCGAGTTATTAAATAATAAATCGAACTTTGAACAAGACTAAATCAAACGAAGTTACACACACACATATATATATATACACAAACACATGCAGACGAGCACATATATATAAATGTGGTTATACAAAAATAAAATCTTCGAATTATAATCCAGCCCAAGTATTCACCCTTTCTTCCCTGTCAGGCGCGTGGTCCACTCAGCGTGCTCCACGTGGAGGAACCTCCCGAGACTTGCACAGGCAGGCTCGGAAGGGGGTGAACACCGAAAACCTAACAGGTGGGAGAGAGAAGAGTAAAATGCGAGACAGTCCACACTCGTAAATGAGATGCTTTGGAGGGGTATTAGAGACATTTCGCCGGGTTCGTGCGCAGACAAAACCCAGACGCGGATGAGAAATTATATCCTGGTAAATACCTTGAAGTGCGGACCAAAAAGAAAAGTGAAAAAAAGAAATAAAAAATAAAAAATCGGGTGGAAATTGCAGAGTAGGTATCCTTGCTGTAGACGGACGGCACGGCTCGGCTCCCCGCGGCATACATTGGAGCTGTGACGCCTCCTCCTCCCCCCCCCCCTCTCGGCGATTGCTGTAGGCAGTAGAAGTATGCTTTTTGTTCGGAGCGAGCCGGATGCCTCTGGTGTGTGGTGGTGCTGCCTTTTCAACCGTAGCTTGAGAAGTAAAGCGATCTCTCTCTCCCTCTCCTTGTCGCGCATGGAGAAATAGAGCTTCTTCTGACTCGGAATATGGTCGCCCTCGGCGGAACGGGGATGGGGGTGTCACAGGAGGTTGCAAGGTAGAAGCTTTTCTTGTGTGTTGCGAGGGGTCTGTGTTGATTGTTCCTGTCGATTGCCTCTCCATGGCCGCTGGACGTTGAGCTTGGTTTTTTTTTAATCTTGTCTTGATCTCGTCGCGGTTTCGTTGTCTCTGCTCTGTGCTTTCTTCTCTATACGGGAAAACATCAACGAGTCGGCAGATTTGTGTTGGCCTTCCTATTCTGCTGTTTCGGCGCCTGCGATTGCTGGGCCTTGGATTTCCCCGTTCTCTACACAGCCTAGCTTCTTGAAAATCTGTAGATGAGAGGTGTCCGCCAATGCGCTTGTGATGGAAGAGGCGCCACCTGATGTTCATCACTTCGTTTTCAATCTTTTGGCCCTCCGCAGTTTTCCTTCTTAATTAATAGCCAAGAGCTATATGATGCTAGCCTCTCATATATATCTTCGCCTCCATCTTCTCTCTTCGCCTGCAGATTAAGTCCGTAGGCGTAGATACACTCTTTATTTCAGAACAATCGCTCTCCTTTCTCGCACGATCGTCGTCTTTAATTGCTTCGGCACCGTTGCTGGCTTCTTGACGATACGCAGAGATAATCGCCGTGCTTTTAATTACTAGCTTCCTTCTAGCTAGTTCCCAAAAAGAAGCCATATTTCATGTGGGAATTCTGCTGCGGATCGTTCATTTTTTTATTTTTTTTCCGGTGTCCATATCTTCTTTGTCCTAGCTTGTTCATCATCTAATCCATGCTGATAGGCTGCTGCCGCCCCGGTCATCGATCAGGGGGCCTGTCCGATCTTTCATCTGGCATCGTCTCTTTCTCCTAGTCCCATAAAATATCAGCCTTCCCGGGGGCTGACCCAGATGATGCTTCCCATGCCCCATTATCCGTCATTATTGCCCGCATAAAATGCTGCTCTAGGAGTCTCCACTCTCCAGACATTTTCCCTCTTTTACTGTTACTACCAGTCCCGTCGGTGTTTCTTCTCTGCCTATTTTCTTTAAGCGGATTTCAAGTTCCGATTTTTCATCCGTTTTCATTTAAAATTTTTTTTTGCAGGCACCGAATAAGGTGAAAAGGACACTGTGACTTGTTGTCCCCCTTCACACTTTCTCCCTGTTTGAAGGCGTTGTTAAGTTCCTTGGTTATGCTGGAGACTAAGCAAGAGGAAAGGCCTGCTGCAGCTCTTGCTTGGGCTGTTACCATAGCAGCTGGGAGGCCCGGAAAGGGGAGAAGGCCATCCTCAGATGTTATCCGTCGTCACCAACTCACCGGATTCATCATGTTCCCTCAAGATTGTAGATTTGGATACCGATGAAAAGGGTCACTCTCCCCCTTCTTTGAGACCTTCCTTCTCCAAAGCAGATCCAGCGGATAGCCCTGCTGAGCTACAGCATCCTCGTTTCTCTATAAGGTGAATATTTCAGATATATAAGATACGTCCAATAACTTGGTTGGTGCTCTAATCTCAGATCAGGATATCGTTGCCCTAGTCTAGACGATCGATCTTACGAGACGATATTTCATCGGAAAGGTGCTTTCTTTGCTGTTTTATCGTCGACGCTCTAATAAGTTCCGGTGCTTGTTCCCGTTGATGGTTTTTGAAGTTACGGTAAAAAATGTAGTCCTCCAGATTCCTCGGTGAGGGTTATTTTCCAGTATTAGAACTTCACACGTGATAGAGGCCCGGGTTATTTGCGGATAGCTGATGGTAGGGACCAAGTGCCTGTGTCTTTTTCCACTGGCGTACCATCCTCGATCCTCATGTGTGTCTGGTTAATTTGCAGAGATTATGTTCTCTCATGTCGGAGTAAGCACGACGGCGAGAACAACTGGCCATTTCCTCAGCAATACTTGCAGCTCTGCGTTAAGCATGGCGTCAGAGACTTCTTACCGCCATTTGAACCTCCTAATGTGGTGAGATATCAACTAAATGGAGAGTGCGAAGCAGCTGAAGAACTGATTGAGCCCTCGAAAGTAGAGGGAACGCGAACAGAGGTGCCCAATCCTGTGACGCGTGGTGTCGACCAGCTGCCATTCCTGGAATCAGCTCAATGTTCTCTGATCAAACCTGAGAAAGGGTCCTTAGAAGATAAGTGCTTGCTTGTTCAAGCTGTCACCTGCAAGGATGAACAGATTACTAAAGATCAAACCAAGTCTCAGGCATCAGGCCATGGCCGGGCTGAATCCGTGCTGAACAGTTCGGTTTGTCAAGTTTCTTCGGTGCCAGAAACTAGCACGGTCTCTGAATTATCATCAGTAGCAGAAACTGCCAAAGCATCCAGTTTGAGAGAGAAGAATAAGAGCTTGCTCGAACCTTCAGTGAAGAAGTGTAGATTAATAGTAAGATTTGGTGGAATCCCTGATTCCCAAGGAACGGACCAGAAATCATCAGGCTTTAGCACCTTAGTGTCAGATCCAATGGCGTCTGTCTGCCCCGTTTGCAAGACATTCTCGTCCAGTTCTAACACAACTCTGAATGCTCACATTGATCAATGTCTTTTCACGGGATCTAGTGTGAAGGGAGATGCAGTTAACCCATCCCATCATAAAGTGAAGCCAAGGAAGAAAAGATCCATGGAGGAAATCTATGCCACTGCAGCCCGTTTCACTCTTCAAGACCTTGATAGGAGGAATGGAAGCAACTGGGAGTTGGAGCTGACTTCCAAGAACTGTGGGGCTTCACACCTTGGTGAAATTAGAGATACAACTGTTTCTCTTCCAAGAACTACTGGTGGCGAGAACGGAGGGGCAATATATATAGATTCAAAGGGGACAAAGCTCCTGATTTTATCCAAGTTCAATGATGCATGTCCTACAGCTGCCGCATGTTGTTCTGGAGCAGATAAATGTGTTGAAAAACTCAAGAACAAATGTTCTCGAATTGGCAAAAAGAAGAGGTTTCATGCAAAATCTAGGAAGATTCAGAGTAAGATGGACTCATCCAGACATGTACAGGAAGAGGTACTGGTAAACTCTTTGTTCCAACTGTGCCATTTCTTAGCCTTTGTCTGTATGTGTTGACATTGTGTGGAGGTGCTTGTGATTTTTGATGGAACCATGGTAACTAAAAGAAATATTAGAATCAAGCTTGTGTAGGTGCACACAATTATTATTTGATAACTATGTGGTATCTTGTGGAAACTAATGATCCAACATCTACTATTACCCATCTTTGCGAACATTAACTATTTGCACAAATCACCTGTGAAACAATTATAACTTTGCATCATTCTTGTTGATAAATATGTGGCTCGTGTTTTTTGAGCACTGCACTGACTATTTGCATTCCTTTCATATCTTTGTCTTATTCTCTCTTACCTCTCACTTTTCATGTTTTTAGATGAACGGTTGCACCATTTTTTTATTCCAGGAGTACTGAGCATTTTATCTATGTTTTTTACACCAACCATAGCTTTGCATCCTCCAATGGCATTCTAGTGTTATATAAAATATGCATATCCTGAATCTATGTATTTCTTTATCCTTCATTTCATGTGGTTCCTTTTGTGGCCATAATTAAAACTTGATCTTATCAGCTGCTGCTTATTAGAAATTTAGAGAACTACAGTCTTGTCTTTATCATCAGGTATATAAGAATCAAAAGCTTTCCATAGACACCCATCACGAGGACAAGACGATACATAATGTATCGAATGCTGCAAAACAAATGAAAGTTGGTAATCTTGGAACTCTGCACCACTGGACATGCGCTAAGCGCTCTAGGCTCTTAAAACACTTGAATGATGAATGTAACCACAGAAGTCAGAGGAACAATTTAGCAATGGGACACCGGCACCACATGCCAAGGAAGGGGAGGGATCACTCATCTTCTTGTGGTCATTCTCCCATGGATAAACCTATTCAAAGATCTTTTGAATCAGAAGATCGGACAGCATTTTCTTTAAGAAGGGCAGATAAGCATGTTTTTTCTGGCTTTGTTTTTGCTTCTGGTATTGATGAACAGTGTCCCACAGATATATGTGAGGAAAATGGAAGGTTGACTGGAAATGTTCCTTCCACATCTAATGAAACTACCGCAAGATGCTCCAAATTTAAAGGAAAACATGTTTCTTCTGTAGAAAGTACAAGCCTGGAGACATGTGCTTATGCTAGAACTACGACCGGTATGTTACCATGCCTGGGAGAAACTTCTGTTGATTATCTTTCTCCAATGCCAAAGGGCATAAAATGTGCAAGTAGACCTCTCCGAATGAATGAATCACAGTGTGCAATTAAATGCAATGAAGTTATTCAAGGAATAGTTCCCAGAAAGCCGCGAAGGCAACGATTTAAACAAAAGCCTCGTAGTGGGTTTGGAAGTTCACCAGAAGAGATAGTTGATGGGCTTCATGATTTTTGTAGCTCACATGATATTAGTCCAACTTCTGGATGTGTGAAAAGTGGAGTGCCTCAGTTAATTTTATCACAGAATATTACGAGGTCAGATACTAGTGATTGGTTTGACAACATTGCACCTAATCAACAAGAAAGGGTTGATGCCGACAAAGCTGATGGGTATCACCATGCCTCAGTAAGGGAAGATGTTACTTTGAGCAATTCTCAACTTGGAAGTGAACCTTGTCATGCTGTAAAAAACTTTGATGCACCGGTAGATCCTCCAAGTATCGATTCGTTGGTTAAATATCCATTAGTGACAATGCTTGATGCTTTTAGCAATGAACATATTGATTTGGAGAACCACAAAACCAGTACTTGTGAGATGTTAGAGTCTTCTTCTCGACTTGAGCATCAACCAAAACTAGATGATGCTAACAAAGTCATAAATATTCCATGCCCTCCAAAATTACAGAGTAATAAAGGAATGTATAGTGATGTCTTCCTCCAGGGCATTCACATGGTATCCCAAAATGAATTTAGTGCCAATGAAGCTCGTTTCTCGGAACCACAGAACATGGAATATCAAGCAGATCATGCATCTACTCAGGGTCCCAGTTTTCATTCACTCTGTCCCGATGATGAGGTTGTTGGACTTCAAAATAGATTATCAGTGAATGCATGTAGAACAACTATGCCTGTTGAAGCACAACATTTGACAGTAGAAAAGGAGCCATCTGGTTCACCGACTTCTGCTACTTCGACCATCTCTCATCTTTCAGAAAATCCCAAATCTAAATACGGTGAAAGAGAATCATCAGAGGAACCTGTTGTAAGCCATGAACAGATGACGTTAGATACTACAAGATTTGCATACCTCGAAGATGATGATGTCATAAGACAGGTTAAAACAACAGGCATGGAGAACACAACTCCCGAAGTTCAGGAGAGTGAGAATTCTGATGGTCAGACATGTTTTTGTACTCAAGGAAAAAACTTTTATTGTGGGTCCAGATTCTTGAGACAAAATGCTATGCCTGAACTGATGCCACCTAGAAACATAAAGCAGGTTACACCGTCTTTATATGTTAACCCAATCTTTTCTTCTTCTGGACCGCATTCAAATTCAACATCTGAAGTGACTATACCCATCTTAGATCCTCATACTCATTGCAGACCAGCTTCCAGCCTTCCAGCATTCAGTCGCTTCAATTTATCCTGCCCACCATCTCATGTTCAGTCTCAAAATGCCTCTAGTGCAATTCTGAGGTTGATGGGAAAGAATTTAATGGTTATGAACGAGGAAAGGCCAGCAAAACAGCGACTTCAGCCTGTTTCCACATACTCAGAGGGCACATCGAATGGGAAATATTTGTCTCTCCCTGGATTCTCTTCTACCCCTAGCCTGTCAAACCTCGACAGCACTGAATACCATTCTTTGGAAGGTCAGCAGCTTGTTGGGGAGCAATTGTCGAACTTTCAGGTGCCTATTTCACCTGCTGGGCAAGTAGGCCCATATTCTAATGATAATCACTGGCGATTGGACAAGCAGCCATATTCGTCATCTGCTTACATCTGGGAGGAAGCATGCATGGCTCATGAACGGAAGGCATTTCCTGTCAACCAAGGTCCTGTTCTGGAGAGAGACATAGTTGTCATTGATGATACTTCTGATTATGAGTCTGAACCCTGCAGGAGCATACAGTATCCACGAAGCAGTATAATCTCTCCATTATATGGGTCACATGTCAGCCGAATCGGACCTCCTTTCTGCTATTCATCACGACTTATGTTCCAGCCAGTGGATCCTGGGAGCAGCTTAAACCCTGCACCTTCAATTGCATACCCAAGGCAAGGTACTATTCCTACCATGTGGATAAGCACTTCTGTATCTTCAGGTCCACCTCTGCCCAGACAATATATCACCCCATCTACTCAGCTAGCCATGAAAATGCACTGTTCCTCACACTTCCGGTAGAAGGTGTCGAAGAGACTAATGAGGAAGTTGATCTTACAGAATGCTTTTGCTACCATTAGGGTTCAAAACTCGAGCCTTTTAGATTTTTCACAGAATATGAAATGGGATGTAACTATTGCTGGACATAGGAGACGTTATACTCTAGTGTAGTAGGATGCTTGGTATGAAGGGTTACACCAAGTGGAATGCACAGCCAAAAATTCTAGCTTTTGTTGATTTGGAAATAGAGTATTTTATTGATATTTTCTGGGTGAATGGGCCTTTCCGCAGAAAATGATAATTTGGTCTGTTTGGTTATAATATCAAAATTGATATTTCTAGAGGATAGAGTATCAATATTTGAACGCTTGTAATACATAAAAGTTACTTTGTTTGTATTATAAATTTCAAAATCGATACTATTACATCAATTTCAAAATTTGTTTGTATCATAAATGAAGCATGTCTTGACATGAAGCTCGAATAATCCATCTGATGGAGAACATTTTCAAGTTTGCTTTTATTTCTAGTTACATAATGTTCATAGGCAATTAAGCTTGATGATGCTAGTCTCTCTCCGCAGAGATTAGTAAAATTTGTGTCCTATCGGTTCTCTTTCTGACCTTGATATAACAGAGACTGGGTTAGGACGATAATTGTCATTGTCTCACACATTCTTTTACAAGTCTTCTGTGCTTATTTTGCTGGCCTTACTTTTGAAGATTATCTTCCGCTGTCACTGATGACAAAAATTATTTGAACGCCTGCTTATTATTTTATTTTGGGGGGGGGGGGTGGGGCTCTTATGATTCTCACCTTGTCAGATTTCTATGTTAGACTGGCCGTACCTTGTGTTATTTGTCAGCTAGAGCTGTGTATTTTGTTCTCTTCAAATTATCTGTCTGAAGCTCGCTTCCTGCTAATCACCTTCGCCTGAAAAAGATAATACTACGTACTTGATATTCAAAAATTATTTATTACTCTTAGTAGTTGTTGCAACGACTAATAAATAAGTTGAATTAACAGTCTTGTCAAGATATCTCTCTCTAACATAACACATTTATTTTTAGGGTTCTTTCCAAGTCAATTTCCGAAAAATGATTAACGACAGTTATTATTATTATTTTTGGGGACGAATGAGAGGTGCTGACAGTCAACTAGTTTAATCTCTTAATATACATATATATTTTGAAACTGAAGTATTGCAAAACTATGGTGTTACAATCTTTCTCCTAAGGGCCCGATTGGTATCAATTTTTCAGGGGATAAATCAAGTTCGTCTCCAAATTAATCTTTGTACCAAACAACTCCTTATATGTTACATACCTAAGTGGGTCATAATAAATCTTTTGGCTAGGTCAATGATGCCAAGTGTGATAATTTTTTTCTAGCAAAAAATGTTAAATTCAGAGTTTTTAACTTGGTCTTTAAAAAATTGTTAATTTGAGTTGTTGGTGAAAAATACAACGAAAAGAAAAGATAGATCACATTGCAAAAAGTATGTGATATTTATAATGGCGCAGTTCCTATTGAATAACCTATTCATAGAACCTATATTTACTACCTCAGTCACTCTACTCTGGGAATTTACTAAACCCATTTTTAATTACCTGAGCCAAGTAATCCACATGCACACTATTGTGGAATCCTTCACATACACAGAGAAACACTATTGATTACAGTACATAGTAATATATAGCCGACACAATTTTTTTTGAAAAAAAATTCAATGTTTATCCCAAATTTGTGATCTTTAGACCTGATTTTTTGGATGGCATTTTCTTACATAATAAGATGTTAATTATCAGGATCACAAAATATTAATTTTAGTCCTCATAAAAAAAATACAGAGGGAATCTCAACAGTCGGTAGTCTATTGATTTAATCTCACAGCATATTCTCCAATCAAGTGCCTGCGTTTAGCATTTAGGTGTTACAGTTGTTAGTTTAAATAATTTTTATATAAATTGTACAACGATGTTAGGATTAAAAGAAACATAATATGAATGCAAGGAAGTGTGCATTTATCTCTGATAATGATTTACAGTGGGCATTTTTGTTTTAATTTTTTCAGTAAATTGTATTGTTGTAAAGTAGCAGCTACTTCTTGAATAAGTAAACTACAACATGATATAAAAATAATTTCTACACACTTAAACACATGAAAGATAAAGTTTTTATATTTTCGAAGTTATTAGTTGTGTACTAATCTCAACTTGAGAAGATATTTTACGAACTTCTTGAATATTAATTAACATACCCTAAAAACCTTTTATAATCAAATAAATAGTTCAAAACATTTTCATGTACGCCAAAAAAGAGATGTGTACGTTCTTTTTTCCAGATAATTTATCCTACATACAGTATTTTCACCGGTTTTGTCGTCTGTAAGTTCTTGTGATTACGTCGCAAGTCAATAATAATGTCATAAGTCAGTATGGAAAAGTTGGCATTGGTAAGTTGGTAAATACATAGTGAATAAAGTTATATATATAAGGTCATAATGAGTAAGTTCGTAAATATATGCTGTATATGTAAAGGGCTGGGCATATATACAAAAAAATGTGTCCATCATTCTACAAGAAGATTTGTTACTATGCAAGAATATCTCTTGAACCATAATTTATAAATACACAATATATATATATATATATTCAAAAGATACTCAATTAAGTCCGTAATACCATATTGATAAGTTGGTAAATACATAGTGAATAAAGTCGTATATATATAAGGTCATAATGGGTAAGTTCGTGAATATATATTGTATATGTAAAGGGTCATGCATATATTCAAAAGATGCACGTCATTTCACGAGAAGATTCGTGACTATGCAAGAATATCTTCCGATCCATAATTTTTAAATACACAAGTACGTAGGTGTACATATATATAGATCAACCCACATGAAGAATTAATCCATAAATGTGGAAGAATTATTCAAATATTTATATAATCTTATAGATTCATCTACGTAGATTAATGAAATTATTTATGAACATCAATACATGCAGGAATCAGTTGAAATGACACTTATCAAGAATAGCGATTGATTTTTGAGTCTCAAGACCATCAGAACATCTTGACACAAAAGAAAGCCGTGATGTTGACGCTTGGTCGGTTGGAATGAGAGAGAGAGAGAGAGAGAGAGATTACAGGCTTATATTTTCCCAAAATATTTAATTCCGGACGAAGAGATATATGCAGGCACGGCAGGTTCATGGAATGAAACATCCTTTGTATGTATAAACATACGAAATCTTCTCACGAAAATCAAGTAAAATTTTCATCTCTTGTACTGATATAATGGGGGGTTGCTATACATATGATATGAGCATGCACGTACGTACACCTGGGAGGTGATATATCGTCTGCAGGTTCGATCTTCTTCTCCGGCGCCGGGTAGGGAGACCGTCGCCCCCGGCCTTTTACATCTCTGTACGCACCTCCCGTGCATGGTGTGCGATCCCCGCCTCCCCGTGCCTTGTTGATCGCATGCAGCTGCCGGCCGAGACCGCGCGACAGCGGGTGGCCCGCCGCCTGGCGGCGTCCGGTCGCCGCCGGCGACGTCGCGGGTGACGGGCCACCTCCCGGCGTGCCCCCCTCCCCCGCGGTAGTGATAACTCACCATGACGGAAAGGCCGACCAGTCGGGGGTTGTGCCAGGGGACCCGACGTAATTTATATATCTTGCGCGCCGGAGAAGGCGGCGTCTGCTCGGGTGATCGGCGAAGATCCGGCGCTCTTCTCGCCGTCGTTCGTCGGTGCGGTGGTGAGCTCCGTCGTCTTGGAGAATCAGTTTGGCATTCGGCGGCAAGCGGGGTTCTGGGTCTTCCGAACTGATTCCAGAGGGACATTCTCCTCCCTACGGATAAAAAAGAGAGAGACCGGATCCCACCGAGGGAACACTCTCAACTACGGACTCAACGTGTACACCTTGTCGGGGATTTCGGATCACGTTCGGTCGGGTGGAGGGAACACTCTCAGTCTTCAATAAAAAAAAAGATTACGATCTCAATCTTTAAATGATGGGTGGTAAGTGTTAGGAAGATATCAGTAGTAATCGTTCAATTCCATCGGCAACAAATTAATAAGTCAGTGAGATGTTACCGAATCACTATCGACGTCTTGCAAATTCACTATCGAGCTTAATACAAACTCACCATCGAACTTAATACAATTAACTACCAACGGTAGCGAGTTAATAAGCCGTCGGTAACGATTCAGTTCCTTTCGACAGCAACTCACCAAACTTGTAATTTGAGCCGCCACTTAAATGACTCGGGATCAAGACCATTTTTTATTAGGAACTGAAGTTACTCTCTCCGCTCAATGACTGAGGTGATCCACAATAGTGTAATATGTATGGGGCCCACTTTATCGAATCTGAAGTTGAGAGTGTCCCCTTAGACGTCTATCGGAGAGAATTTGAATTCATGTGAGATCTACCTCTGTTGTTGTGGGGGTCTCACAATTCAATTTTTTTTTGAAAAATAATAATAAGTTACAAATCTCAAAATAATAACATCTGAGTAAGAACCTTTCGCGTGCCATCACGTCCATGACATGGAACTATGCCCCCTTCAAATGTTTGAGCTGATAAACATATTATTTTTTGAAACAATAATTCGTATTTTAAAGAGGAATTTCACTTCCGATCCGTTAGAGACATTGCACTTTAACGCATAGTCCGATTGTTGAAGCTGTTTAATGTCCAATCCAATTTTTAAAAATTGTAAAACATCCGCTCCAATTTGAACACAAACCGTTAGAGGAGAGTTATCTTTGTAAAAAAAGACTTCTTTGCCCCTGTAGCATTCTTATGCGTGAACACTATATTTCCTGTATATTTTCCTCCAAATGAGCAATTTTCCTTCAATGTCACCTACGTGGATCAATGTCACCTGCGTTGTTCCGAACGTAGAGTCGCCGATGCAATGTGCACCACGAGATTGAAAATAATGGACAACCGCTGAAGCTCCTCCGGCCGAAAGTCCTCCGACGGCAGCAGAAGCGGACCCGATTTCGCAATGGGGCTAGGGTAAGCCCCCAAGTCCGCCAGCAGCACCAGAGGATGTATCAATCGGGTTAGGGTAAGCTGAGGGCATAATGGGAACCAAAAAAATTTTGAACGGCAAGTTACAGCGTGTGACGGAAATGGATGGGAAGTTTTAAAAATTAAAACGGACCGGACTGATCGTAATACATATTCGGTCAACGGACTAATAATTATATTGACTTTTCAAAATGGACCGAAAATCAATTTTCCCTATTTTAAATCATGTTTTAAAATGAGATGTGCAAACTTAACCGAACCAAAATAAGTTGGTTAAACCAAAATAAGAATACATGATATGGTTGAAAAATCATCATGCATGTCTTATGTTGTGTAACTTGTGCAAAGTTAACCAAACCAAAACTCTTTTCTATGAAAATCCCCCCCCCCAAAAAAAATTAGACACAAGCGATTTCTTGATGCAAGAGAAGCATATATGATCCAAACAAGAAAACCCTTGGTTGCTTTTTAATTACTTCCAGTCCAATCAAATTGCTTATTCCTAAGGTGGGTCGGCACAAGGTAGTCATATTCGGTCATACATGCATAAACTAGTATAGAATTATGTTATGGATTAGCCCATTCACACTAGGTTATTTCTAATTTACATGTTTAGATATTATTCCCCTAGTTTTGGTGCCCCAAAACTAATTTTCCCAGACATTTACAAAGATCCAAAAACAACGAGTTAAGCCGGATGAAGGTACAAATACAGGGACCTTTGAGGGGGAAAAGAAACTAGAGGGGGTATTAGGGCTGCAAACGGGTCGGATTCGACAGCGGAATCACCAAAATTTGATTCCGATAAGAATTAAGAGGTTCTAATTCTGATTTCGATAATTTCAGAATCATAATGTTTCGATTTCGATTCAATTCTGATTCCATTATTGAAAATCGGAACCGAATCTAAAAAATTTCAAAATACATATCTAATATTAATTTTTTTAAAAATAAATTTATAATTCATAAATAATTATTAAAATTTGGTATAATCTTTTTAAAACTTTATTTTTATCATTTTGTTAATTTATATATTATATTTTATGATTTATTTAACTTTTTATATTTAATTTTATTTATATAGATTTGTTTTTATTGAAATCGAATTAACAGAAATAGAATTAACCGATTCTGATAAACTACCAAAATATCTGATTCTGATTCTCATAATTTATAGGATATAAAAATAAATTTTAAACTCATTAATTTTTATCGAATTGAAATATCGAAATATCGGATTTCATTTAGCCCGTAGTGAAACCGTGGACAGCCACGTGTCTGAAACTTTTAACGTACGTTTTGTTTTATAAGCCCGTGATGTCCGGTGCCGAATTTCCACAAGATGAGGGCCTGGTAGTGGGCCATGTCCCCATTTACCTTTATAGGTGGTCCATGTCGGCCCACTAGATACCCTTTCGGTGCAGGGGGTGAGCATCTCTGCTCCGGTTCAGTTCAACCAATTTGAAAGTTTTCCAAACCGGATCGATTGGTTCGACCTGATTCAGTTAAAATATCAAAAAATATTATTATTTTATTAGTAAAAATATTACTTATATAAATTTATAATCACATAGCATTTATTTTAATCATTTAAAATTTAAAAATTAGTATATAATTAAATATTTTTTTGAATATTTTTATCTATGCTTAGTCTTGATTTGGACAAAATATTGAACTGATTCAGATTGATTAGGTTTGGTTTGAGAGCCTATTTTGACAATTTAAAGAAAAAAATATATATACTGAACCAACCCAAAATGGGTGGTGGAGTAGGGGGCTAGCTATTACATTGGAGGACCTAAACTAAGATGATTGAAGTGCCGCATTATCTTTGCATGATCTAGAGAAAGATGTTATCAAATGTTCACATTAACTAACATATTTATATATAGTTTTTGCATTCTTAGGGTTTGACTGCATGAAAAAGAGATATATATATATTTTTTACTAAAATATGTTTTTAGAAACAAAATTTGTTTAAAAAATCTGTAGCAACACCGTAAAATACAATTTTATAGAGAATTTCCTTTTGTAGAGGTGAGACCCTTCTTCGTGTCGTTGTGGTCCTCTACCTTAGTTTCTTGATTATATATACATACGTATACCCCCCACATTTTAAGCCCGTCGTATCTCAGAAACATGGTGATTTTATACATGCTTATGTAGCTCCCTGTTCTTTAAATGTTGATACCACAAAAGTGTCTAAACATTTATTTTGCAACCAAGTACCAGAGCAGGATAATCCATCACTGGGTTTACTTATATTCTATTTGATAGTACTATAATTTGAAGATAATTTTAGTTTAATCTAAAAAAATTAGAGAAATATCAGGCTAGTCTCCAAATCCTGGCGATGAGCATCCACCATCCCGGAGACTCCGGCCGGAGAGAGTTCGCGGTTCCCTTCACCGGGCGATGGAGGGAACCTCTTTCACCTTCCAATGATCATCTCCTCCAATGAGGCGTTGGGAGAGAGACAGAGGGGTTACCTCCACCGCCCGGTGGAGAGAACCCTGCCGGAGAAGGGTTCCTCTCCGTGCAGATCCGCCGGCCGGGGTGCAGAGCTGCTAGCGCCATCAGCCGCAGCCGGCGGCGGCGAACCCGATCTTTGAGCGGGCGACGTCGTAGAAGACCTTGAAGGTCTGCTGCTGTCGGTTCCCGATGATGGCGACGCCGCCCGCCCTCGCGAAGGCGAGGCATGTCCTGGATTTGGTCACGTCGTAGAAGACGTGGTGAGGGGACAGCCGGAGCTCGGCGCCGCCGGCGAAGGCCATGCGCACCTCCGGCACCGGCAACGACCTGGCGCCGCCCTTGAAGCAGGTGTCGAGGATGGAGTAGGCCGGCGCGCGGGGGTGCTGGGAGAGCGCCGCCGCAATCGCCTGGCTCAGGGCCGCGTACACGGCGGGCGGCAGGCGCGTGATGACGGTGCCGGAGTCGATGATGGTGGGCAGGCCCCTGTAAGCCGACGCCGCCACCGGCAGCGGCTTCTGCCCGACGCTCATTCCGACGAAGGTGAGGAAGTAGAGCGTGGAGTCGACGGAGCCGGTGACCATGGGCGTGTAGGAAAACTTCCCCCCGTCGCCGGAGCCGATGGACAGGTAGCCGGAGGACTTCCGGCTGGGCAGGCAGTAAGAGAAGGCGGCGCCGTACTTCGGCGCCAGCTGCGACAGCATGGAGAGCTTGTTCCGAGCGAGCCCGATGAGCCCCGCCGTCTCGCCGTAGAGGCCCTCGTTGTCCTCGCCGCAGCCGAAGACGAAGCCGGCCACGGCGGAGGAGCCGACGGAGAGGGTTTCCGTGCTGAGGTAGCCCGAGGAGAAGGAGCTGTCGCCGTAGCTCGCTTCATAGATGCAGGCGTTAGATTTGGAGCAGGCGGAGGGGTTCAGGGTGGCGGACTGGAGGCCCTTGCACACCGGGCTGGAGCAGGAGACGGCTCTGTACGTGCCGGAGGCGGCGGGGTCGAAGACGGCGCCGACCTGCCGGTGGCAGGAGACGCGGCAGGGCCGGCACTGCAGCCAGGTGAGGGAGCTCCCGGTGTCGACCACCATGAGGTAGCTCTTGGGAGGGGTGCCCAGGCCGATCTCGGCGACGTAGTTGCCGACGCCGAGGGAGACGCCGGGGCTCAGCGGCGTCCGCAGCGACGACGCCCGCTCGAGCTGGTGGACGCCGCCCCTGAAGCCGGCCGTTGATCCGGAGGTCGACGACGAAGCGGGGGTCTCCTCCTTCCCGGACGCCGACAGGCGGGCGGCCAGCGCCTCCGCCCGCAGCACGTCCCGCCTGAGTATCTCGCCGGCGGCCGGCTCCGGCGGCGACAGCGGGGAGCGCGGGCCGTAGGCGTGGTGCAGTGTCAGGCGCAGGCCGGAGCCGTTGAGTCTGTGGAGGAGACCATCCTCTGCACAGCCGGCAAGAGTCAGATCCACAGGTACGTACTGCTGACTAGTAAAATTATAATATTAAAAATTAAATAATCAAACATTTTCATATTTATCGGTACCAAATTATTTCTAAAGCTTACGCCCATGTAATATTAGTTCGGATCATCTTCAATTTTCGGGTAAAAACAATACTCTCGTCTCTAATAAAAAAAATCACAATCTTAATGACTTAGTAAGACGTTGATAATAGTTCAACTTCGTTAACGACGAGTTAATGAATCAGGGAATTGTTACAATATTATTATCAACGTCTTATAAATTTACGATCAAATTTAATATAATTTATTATCGATAAATAATAAGTTAGTAAGATATCGATAGCAGTTCAATCTTTTTTTTGATAATGATTCATCAAATTTATTATTTGAATCATCGTCCCGAATAACTTGAGATTGTGACCAATTTTTATCCAGGATTGAGAGTACTCCCTCCATTATCAGGAGATGGAGATGATATCCAAACTTATTCCCGGTTTGGTTGGAGCTTTATTTTTGGTACTATATCAATATTGATATTAATATTTTCAAATGTTAATGCCCTATTTGGTAACACTATTAGACACATCTATCACTATTAATTTTAAAATTGATATTGTTTGTAATCACCTTAAGGTGTTTGGTTAATAGTATCAATTTTAAAATTTGTAGTGCAAACAACACATGTTATGCCCTGTTTAGTAACACTATTAGACACCTCTATCACTATTAATTTGGTAACACTATTAGACACCTCTATCACATGTTATGACCTGCATCAATTTTGATATTGATACTCCATCTTCTAGAAATATCAATATCAATACTAATATAGTATCATTTTTGATACTCTAACCAAACATGCCATAAAAGTATCAATATCAAAAATAATACAAGTGGACACTTGTATTACATAATATGTTTTGTTTGCACTACAAATTTTAAAATTGATACAATTAACCAGACACCTCTTAATGATTCTTATCAATATCAATTTTAAAATTGACAGTGATTCAGATAACTAATAATGTTAATAGTGTTATAGGTACGTAATATCGATTCCATGCGGATGTTACGTCGGAGTGATGTAAATATAAATATTTATATTTGGGCACGGTTTGGACGGCACAATGAAGTCAGTCGCCCACCGCCCACGACAGCGACGTGCCGACAAATCGGAGCGGACGCGCGCGGGTACCGTCGGATCCACGTGGAGGCTGGTGGATGACGTGTACCGAACGTGGCACCCCACCAGCACGTGGATGATCCCCATAACGCACTGTGCACGGCGCGTACGCGCCGTCGGTGCGGTGATGACGGGGCGGGAGGGGGGGGGGGGCCACCGCCCAACTGGTCGGCGTCGGCGTGTCGTGGACCATGGCAAGATAATATCAAGTAAGAAATTCGATGTGTAATATCTACGTATAAAAAAAGATTCTGACTAGAAAATACGATTGAATTTCAAATTCTCAGAACAAAAATTTTGGAGGTACTGAGTATGAAAAGTCCTGTATAAATATTCATTCTATACAAATAATCGACTCCCTATAGACAATCTTTATCTTAATGATAATTAAAAAATACCTATTTCCATACAGAATTCATCACGTAAAACCCAATCATATAATTTTTCATACAAGAATGCTGCAAGATCACAGATAAAAAAATTAGCGTTCACATGATAACACCGAAAATGTGGCTACGGGAACAGGATGAAAAAGTAAGCCCATACACAGGGACCATATAACCAAACATGTTTAGCAAACCTAGACATAAGATCTGGACCAATCAAAATTTAAAAGAAACAAAAAAATATTGGTTGAAAAAGAACTCATTAAAAACCGATGGAGAGATAAATAGGGTGCATGCGGCAGGAAGGGAGAGTGAGATGAGAGAGAATCGAAAAATAGATGGGGGGAGAGAGAGAGAGAGAGAGAGAGAGAAGGAGGGGGGGATACCATGCATGTATATACATACATATATACATACGGCATATTTCGCAGTTTTAAACGCGTTTAATTAATAAATACTCCAATTTACCATGTGACGGGCTCGTCTTCCCACCGTCCCTACCTGCTTCTCACCGTCCGATCCACTCGCTACGACGCCTGCACTGGCTGGGAAAGAACAAGAAGAGAGAAGGCAGGTACGTACCCTGCTGTAAGCCGAGGGTGCGGGAGGCGGGGGCGGCGTCCCTGATATCTCCAAGGAGAGGAGAGACTGTCCCGAGCAGGAAGAAGAGAACGAGAAGGGGAGCCAACCCCATATGATCCCCTTCTTCTTCTTCCCGGCCCGGAGGGTAGCAGTAACCCTAGAAGGGGGGTGGGAAGGCCGCTGCCTGTGCTGCTGGGCTCCCGTATCGGCCTGTCCCCTGTTTATATAGAAATTCCACCGGAGAATGGCCGGGGGAGGAGAAGGGGCGAGGGGGGGACCCCTTTCCCTGTTTTCACCCCCGCATCTCTCAGCTGAGCTTTGACATGGTTAATCTCATCGTGCCCGATGACCCTCGGTTGTAAATTCTCTGACGGAGACGCGCGCATTATCGTCTTGCAATAATGTAGCTAGATCAGTATATAACATACATACATATATATATAATTAGTAGATTGAGGAGCGCAGAAGTAGGGAAATTTGGGAGACGGAGTCCGGCCGGCATAGTCTGGTAAGTGCTGCGCCATGCACCCCACCGGCTGCCTGCAAGTGGGGTGCGTGTGGGGGATGATGGCCGGCGCCGGAGGAGCTGGCCGTGGCGACGCCGAGTCGACAAGGCGGCCGTTGCGCGTACGCCGGCGCGCCCGCCACCGCGAAGGGTGGGCCGACGGACGTCCGGCTCCGGGACCGACGGCCTGTTCGTTTTCGAGAAATCCAGGCTATGGATGGCGACGGAACCCTAATTTGTCAGCTATCATAATGTTTATGCCCGACTGTGTCGAGACGCCTTTAAAATTATTAATTTCAAATTTAATATTAATATAAGATAATATTTGATTATTTATATCAATTTTAAGACGTGAAATATAAAATAAGCATGTTGTGTCGTACAAATATTTTCCACTATCGATTTCGACATTTACACTCTTATCTTATTAAATATTAATATCAAAATAAGTACCGCGGATGAGCTCTGCGGTAGGATTTCAGGTCACCTCAGTTCATGGGTGGAGGGAGTTTTCACATCTCCAATGACGCGAGGACACGTGGTGTCGTGGAAGACGAAACGAGAGCGTGTTTTAATGAGAACTTAAAGTGGATGTGACATCATTCGGTAGTAGATTAGTAGAGAGTCGGTAGCACATCTTTGTAATTTCGGTAATTCGGCAACGAGTTACAGAGGATCAGTAATAGGTCCTCAGAGACTCAGTAGTAATTTAATAGAGTCTCGATAACGAATCTTGGTAGTAAATTCTCAAAGATTCGATAGCGGAGTATTGGAAAATCGAAAGAATATCGTGTCATTTTTAAAATGAATTATCGTATCGTGTCCTCACGTTATTGAATACTCTCTCTGTGCAATGATACCGTGACTCTTCGTACGTATTCTCATATCTCCAGCATTAATGATTTTTCATTAATTAATATCTTTTTCCTCTTAAAAGTTGAGTTTCGACCTTTCCACGAAAGAAGTTGTCTTCGTAGTAATGTGAAGAACTCATGTGAACATGGATTCCAAACCTCTAATAAAAACTAGAAAACTGTTCGCATAAATTGAAAAAAAAATCCATAAATTGAATTGACTAGTTTAGTTTATCTTTATTGGTTTAATCTAGTTTGGCGTCTCTGTAACTAGATTTGAACCAGCCAGCAAGTTCGTTTATCGTGTAAACCTGATTTAAATTTGAATTATATTAATTTTAGATATATTATCATTAATTTATATAAGATAATTTCAAGGAGAAAATTTCCGTCACAAATAATATACAGAGCTTGATAAAATTTTATTTTGATTTAATTGTAATATTTTATTTTTATTTTATGAATAAACAATATGTGTTAAAACGACACATGAAAATAAACAGCCGTACATTATTAGGGTTGGGGTTTAGTCGATCAATTCAATTTTGTTTCATCTTTTGTTGGAAAAAGTAAGTCTCAGTGTCCTGTGTTTGGCTGAGATTACAAGGAGAAGAATTCATGAATTGATTCCATCTGATCTGTTCACTTCTCAAACATCTCGACTGTATAATAATTTATATAATTTGTCTCTTGATAGATAATTTTTTTGAAAAATCATGCCTTTCTCTCGTTAATTTTTTTTTTGATATTTAAACCCAATCATGACAATAAGAAAATAAAAAAGAAATCTGATATGCTTGGATCGATGCAGGATTTTGTGATGTTAAAGATTTCCAAGTATTAAAATCTCTTTTACAAGCTCATCCAAACAAACCTGACTTTTTTAATAGAAACATTTGAAATGTAGACTGAGATTACCAGCTGCTCGAGTCCCTACCAGTCGATTGAAGCTGTCATATAAGAGATCACCACCCTCAGTTTCTTAGAAACAGTAAATCAAGCTGAGGGGATTGAAAATTCAGTCATCGGCTGGGCAGATAGATAGTGTTGGAATATTGTGGCTTGAGTCTATGTAAAGAGATTCACTTTCTTTATATATATTCTCAGCTTTCAGTCTGAACACCAAAATTTATATGACGGTATAAGAGTATGACAGTAATATCATTATAATTTTTGATTATCTTAACTCATACTGACACTGCTCATCTTGACGAGAAAAGAGAAGATTAAAAAAGGCGAATTTAACTGGAGACCCAGTTTACAAATATCAGTTTAGTGATAAGTCCAGAGACTGAAATGTTCTAATAAAAAACCCAATGTATGAAATTTTTATAACTTCCGCCCCAGCTTGGATGACAAGTGTTAGATAGAGGATGAAAAAGTCGCTTATACCCTTGGACGGGGACTCCGGCTCCGGGGGGGGGGGGGGGGGTCTCTCCGCAGCGGGGGGCGACGCGGTCTCCGGCGGGGGGTCTCTCCGCAGCGGGGGGGGGGGGCGACGGGGTCTCCGGCGGGGGGGGGGTCTCTCCGTAGCGGGGGGGGGGGGGGGGGGGCGACGGGGCTCTCCGCAGCGAGGGGGGGGGCGACGGGGTCTCCGGCGGGGGGGGGGTCTCTCCGCAGCGGGGGGGGGGGGCGACGGGGTCTCCGGCGGGGGGGGTCTCTCCGCAGCGGGGGGGGGGGTCTCTCCGCAGCGGGGGGAGCGACGGGGTCTCCGGCGGGGGGGGGTCTCTCCGCAGCGGGGGGGGGGGCGACGGGGCTCTCCGCAGCGGGGGGGGGCGACGGGGTAGAAGGGGAAAAAAAATGGAGAAGACGGTCACTTAACGGCGGACTCGACGGACAGGGCTTTGCATTATAAATTTTTTGTTGACTGGGTTTATCACAAAGGATATTGGGTCAATGGGTTTTTGATTAAACTCATATTTATAATTGGGTCTGTAATTAATTTTCCCATTAAAAAATGAGTTTTGTCTCGTATATATCGACCGACCGGAAAAAGAGATTCACCAGTTATAGATATATATATATTTATATTTCTATTTGGTTCTTTCGACTTTATCAATGGGATTTTGAGATATTTAAGAGGTAGCCAAATTTTTTTAACACGACATTGGACCATGTATTTTGATGTAAGTGTTTGGCTACAAAACAACATATATTAAAATAAAATCTAAGTTGTTTTGATATTTGATTGCATCATTTATGATACTACTGTCTGAGGTAGATATCGAGACCAAAACTGTTTCTCCAAGAAGGGGGGGCTGCCCTTCGAGAAAAGGGCGGTTAACCACCCCTCTCGAGCGCTAATCCGAATAGCAGGAGAACAAGTTTAATTGAGCCGGCGTTACCCATCTCTCTCTCTCTCTCTCTCTCTCTCTCTCTCTCTCTCTCTCTCTCTCTCTCTCTCTCTCTCTCTCTCTCTCTCTCTCTCTCTCTGAAGGAGAAAACGGGTGGTTATTAATTCCACGTACCAACGAGGATAAACCATGCAAATTATTCATCTCTATATTAATTTTGAATCAAAAGGACACCTAATTACACACTGGAATTCATTCTTCTTCTGCGTCTCTTTAATTATCTAGATATTAAAGATAACCATTTTCTACTTCGCCCCCCTCCTAACCTAGCTATCTGCTTAGGTGGATAATTGCATTTGGAACGGCATTAGAGAGAGAGAGAGAGACGCTTGAAACATTAATGCCTCCTTAATTTTTGTTCTTATACGTTGCAAGGGATAATAGCTCTGGGTGTGATTTCTACGATGTCCAACTCCTTTTCATAGTGGTATGCCTAAACATGTTTAGGGATTTTGTTTCTTTTTGTCATGCCGGTGGTGTGAAGTTTGGTTTATCTACGTTGGATATTTTTATATTTTTCTTTGTTATTATCTGATGTTCTAGGATCAAGTTCAGTTATGATGTCTTTCTATGGTATCTTCGTAGTCATCAACTTTATTCCGAGACTGTTAGTTTGGGCATTATCCACACTTTTTTGATGTGATCATCCAATCTCGTGGCAGTTGTCTAACTCAATCGATGAAGTTATTAAATTTGCTGTTCGACCGTTCAAGCGCTCGAGTGCGTTGGTCGATTCGTGGCTATGGATTTGTTTCTTGAAAAAGTTGACTTCCAACGGAACTTTCACTTTCATTAGTTCAGCTTTAATTCTGTGTGTTTGTCTTTTCTTTTTTAAGTTGGTGTGTTGTAATGTTGTATCTGTACTCAGTTATATTATGAAATGAATATCTAGTTTCTGTCCCAAAAAAAACTCCTTTTCACATGCACATCAACACAAAAGGGTCTGCTCATTTCTCACCCTCTCATTTTGTCACCGTGGACCTTTTTTCCCCACAAGAAGATGAAGAGTCCCTGTAGGAAAAAAAGAGAAGAGACCCTTTTATGAAAGACAGTTACCTTCTCTCTTTTTTTTTCTTCTTCTTGGTCGCAGGCCGCAGCGGTGTGGACACAACCTTGAAGGGCCGAAACACCCGGGTTCGAAACCGTAGACCTCTCACGGCAAGAGAGTTTTCAACATGTCTGGCCACTTGTAATTAGGGTTTTCGAGCCCGCGACCTCCTCATCTGGAGGAGGAGGAGGAGGAGGTGGTGTCCACCAATACACTTCTCTAGACCAAAGACAATAACCGATTGCACCAAACCCAAATTCGAAGGCCGATGTTCAGTTAATAAAATCGCTTCCAGTACCCAATAAATCATTCATGCATTAATGGTTTCTTGTAGACTCCACTGAAGTCAAAATCTCTTCCGAGTTGCATGAGTCAATGATGTATCACACTCTTTGGCAAATATCGTTAACTAAGTCGCGTCCATACCGGGCAAAAACCCCAGCTATATAGCTAGTTAGCTAGCTCATGACCACCGACAGAGAACTGGCTTTGCATTTACTAGTGCACTCCGCCGCAAGTCTCTCCGTCTCTTTGGTGGTAAATACAATGCACAACTCCGAGTCCATGTATGCAAAGTATTAATTAATTACCTGTGTGTGATGTTCGTTCTTTAATTATATATATACATTTATATATTCTATATCACTGTGTGTATGTGTATCCTTTGAAGATCAGGGAGATCAGTCAAAAGACCCAAGAGGTGAAATGATAAGGAGCTGAAATCTCATGCTCCAAAAGCCTTGACAAGGACTCCCACCTTCAAAAGATAACCACCCCCCCTTCAATCCAAGTGTACAGGAGAGACAGATTCCCCAGTCCACCTTGTGAGGAGGAGATGAGGGGGTAAGTAAGGGGTGTATTGTCCAGGTCATGATTTCTGATATCTAACTTAATATAAGAAGCGCGAGTGTCATTTTTTCGTCCTCCCATTTTTGACCGTCCGTTCATAATCTGTATTTTGTTTACCACCGTCGGATGTAACGGCATCTCTCGTGACCGCTTCCCGCTTCGCGATTCTTCCTCTCCGCTCTTTCGGCCAAACCCTCGCGTGATCAATCCTCTCCTCCGCATCCTCCGCCTTCCGTTCTTCCGCCAACAGACCTATCTCGTCCGATTTTCTGCCTCCACCCGCAGCATCCGTTGACAATGGTTAGATTAATTTTCCGCCTCCACCGCGGGTGCCATCTTCGCCTCATCTTCTGAAGCCGTTTCCACCTCTGCCGCTCCCCGCACAGCACCCCCGAACCCCATCTCGATTGTTCCTCCGGCGGCACACCGGCCAGGAGGCATCCGCGATAGCCGACGCCCACCGCCGTCTCCACTCCGGCCTGCGCACCAGAACCGTAGAAGCCGCGCAGTCTAAGAAGAACAAGGGGGCAAACTCTAGAAGGAGATGGATGAAGGGGAATAGGCTGCCATGGAGCCACGAAATCTCCCTCCCTGCACGCGCACGTGCTTCCACCACGAACACTGCTCGTTCCACTGCTTGTCCAAGCTGAAAGGGGGCGGCTTGCTCATCGCCCCCGCTGTTGTGCCTTTCCAAGCAGATCCTTGAGGAGCCTTCGTACGAGGGAACCTTTGCTCCATCTATCAATAACATTTCAAGAAGTGTTTCTTATGAGTAAATGGAAGCTGTGGTCTCTGCTCGCATAAGGAATTTAATCCAAGCTGCTGTAGTTTCAAAGTTAGTTTTTTCCCCACCTATTTAAGAACTTTCCGCCAATTTTTCTTGCTGACTGGTTCCCTTGCTACTGAAGGTTTATTTTTTAAAATATAGAAAGACCACTTTGAAATGTTTGACTGATAATATAAAGCTTATTGTTTTCCCAGGATATATTTTTAGCCTGTTCTCAGTTGCAGTATGAATTTATAGTTTCATCTGATTGGGGTATCTATGCATCTGCTTAAAAATTGTTTGTCATTCTGCTTTTGTATGGCTGGCACATTGATTTTTCGGCGATATTGTTGTATGCTTCATTAGCTTGCTACAGTCAGAAGTTGATTAGCTCACCATGAATGACAGATGACATGAGACCAGAGGATGTGGAACTAAGTGCAGATCTACCTTTCTTCAGGGCTAGGAGTGCTGGTAGAGGAGCTCCAAGAATTAGCTACTCGTTGATATACCAGTGCAAACATTTCTCGGTAAGGTTAAGTATTAGTCTTGCCATTTCTGTAACTTGTGCAGCTAAGCAACCATGTAGACGCACCCGAAAATTAACATACAATCTTGATGGGCATGTATACATTTGTTGTTATCAACTACATATACTTCTTTTTGGTAAATCCCGTTAGTCTGAGTTCCAAGATAAACTCAACAGGGGAGATCAAGAAGTTGCATAGATAAAATGAATCTTGTATGGCCTCTGACGGGAGACTCATTTTGGGGGCAATTAGATATGTTCTAACCTTCAGCATTGAGCGACATTGTAGTGCAGTTGCGATTGATTTGATCGGTTCCTGATATTGTTGCGTTAGAAGATAAAATCAAAGCCCACAATTTTGGAACCCTAGACTTGAACAATTTTCACATTAATCTCTTGTTTGTTTCTCTGCAGATGTGCATATTCTTTCTGCCTCCAATGGCTGTTATCCACTCCACAACCACCCCGGAATGACTGTTTTCAACAAGCTTCTTCTTGGATCGATGCATATAAAATCGTACGATTTTGTGAAGTCCGATGAACCGAATGACGCCACGATGCCCTCTCATCGTATGTTTGTGCAGAACATCTGGTTTAGCTTTTACAAAATCTATGTGCCCATCTAATTTATTTGCTCAATTTGCAGAGAGACTGGCTAGATTGGTGGTGGATTCTGATTTCACAGCACCTTGCGACACCTCTGTTCTTTACCCAACAACCGGAGGGAACGTCCACACTTTCACGGCGATCACCCCCTATGCAGTTCTGGATGTTCTGGGCCCCCCTTATTCAAAATAAGATGGCCGGGACATCACATATTACAGAGATCATCCGTTCTTCAGATCATTAGGTAATCACCAAATCAATTTGTCTAAACATATCAAACCATGACTAAAGGAAATGTGATACCGTATCAATTTCAATTTTGCTGTTTCTAGAGGGTAGTATATGAATAACAAAATTGATAGGAGTGTTAACTGTTTTGTTTAACTGTTTACAGTCATGATTAAATAGGAGTGTTGATAGCATGCAAGAAATTTGAATATATATATATATATCACTAAGAAGAAGAAATTTCCATCCAGAAACCAATTAATTTATGGCAAATGCACCGGATAAATAAGAAATAGCTGAGGGCCTGTTTGACTGGGTTTACTAGCCACTTACTCTTATTCAGTCAGACCTTCTATCATTTAGTCTGGTTGATAATTTTCAGATATTGTCATGTGAACGGTTCAGTGTGGGAATACTCACTTAGGAATGAACAGTTGTCCTCTGAGCTGTGGTGGTGGGATGTTAGTAAAGAAATGTCAAGGGGACGGGTGACGTTGAGGCCCAATGGGCCACGCTATGTGCTTATACGTTGAGTTGATGGAATGGTAATTATTGCAATTATTTTTTATTAACCAACTATATTATTTTATAATTGAATTATGTGAATAATACATATATGTTATTCTCTATTTGCAGAGCACGTATGTAACAGCGTTGTTGGTGTTGATTAGATATTTAGGTGTTACTTCATAATTATTAAATAATATTTATTGTATACAACCATTACAATCTGATGTAATTTATACCTATCAAATTATCTTAGTCAATTTAGACTTTATATTCAGATGTGTAATCAAGCAATGTTGGTTTATTTAGTTAAATTCTATTATATATATTTGCATTAATACATTATTTTTGAAATATATATGGTATACCAGTCACACAAATGCAAAGCACGTACACATACATTAATTGCTTGCTTAATTGGAGATATATATATATACATGGAGGGAAGGCATGTAAGCCATAATTCCTATGAATTAGGATTAAATTCCACGTAGACTTTAATAAGAATTAAGAAATTTATCATTGAATTGATTTGGTACTAAGTCATCTTTGATCTTTGATAGACATTAGAGACTAACCTGAAACTAATTTGGTACTACATCATTTACATCCTTTGATAGGCGCTTTGAGATTGTCCTGGAGTTTCTACAAGAAACCAACCTGGCCTTTGATAAGCATATGGGGATAGAGTGGTATGACATTAGGGCTCTCCTCCTTTACAAGGGTTCGACCCATGTGTACCATCCTCGTAATTCAAAAGGTAGTGTGAAATGACATCAAGGCTCTCCTCATTAACAAAGGTTCAACTCATTTGTACCATCCTTAAGATCATTGTTCTCTCTTGTTAAATACATGTTCCTTATGGCTATTGAGAGCCGAGTCAATGTTCGTTTAGGCCCACAAGCCTTTGTCAAAATCTGCCACCCCACTGATTGGGGGTCTTCCAGCTGTCATCCGCTACATAATCTCTTCGTGTCGCCCTTCTTTTTACTCTCCTGTTGAATGTTTAGTCAAACTAAAATTTTATGCCTTCAACATGGGATCAAAACAGGTCCCAACATGGCTTGTCCTTCGAATTCCAATGAATGTAACCATGTAGCATGATAGGAGGTTCATATAAGGTTAAACAGTTGGCTGTATAGGTGGGTTTTAAGATGAATATGGCCTTGGTTTTGTTGGATTTCATCTAGCAAGATGAACTTGCCCAGGGGCTGATTCGATTGCCTATGAGTTGGGTATTTGAACATGAGATGACCAAGCTATATGAGACCAAACCTCAGCCAGCAAGCCAAGCTTGCCCGGGGCTATTTGGTTTGGCCAAACATAGGCTAAGTCTTGATACTTATCAACCTTGTATGGAATCCTAATTAGAATGAGATTCCATTGGAATAGGACATATTATACAAATTGTAGTGGGATTTGAAATCTCAATTAGGATTTGAGCTTGCCTTATATATAGTCTTTCATCGGGTAGCTTAGGATGCTTTATAATATAGTTAATTACAGTTTTTTTTATTTTTGGGATATGGATTTCATGTTAACTTGGATCTGTATTTCATATTTTATAATTTCATAATCGAATTTCATGTTTGAGAATTTTATTTTGAGGACCTTTGGATTAAAATATTTGGCTAAGTTTCAGATTTAAAATTTCTTTTGGTTTCAATTTTTAGGTCTTGAAATTTGCAATGTGAATTGACAACTTTTGGATTTGGCTTTTTATGTTTCCATCTTTCAGATTTGGTTACTTGCGGATCTTGGGTTTCTTAGGTCTGAGATCTTTTTGCTAAAAGTTTCAGATTTGGCTTCCCTTTGATTTTAGTTTTTTATTTTGAATTTTGTGGTTTGAGCTTTCGGATTTTGAGTTTTTAAATGATTAGCATTTTGAACCCTTTGGATTGTTTAGATATCAAACTTTCTACATTTGGTTTTTTGATTTGTTTTTTTTTTAGATGGACTGATTTGTAAATTTTCAGGTTTCTGAACTCCCCAGAGTTTTCAAATTTTAGAGTTTTGATCTTAAGATTTTTGGATTTTAGACTTACAACAACTTTTATATTTTTAGATTTTACTTTTTCTCTGGATGCCTGATTATTGAAATTTCAAGTTTTTCAGTGTTTTATGAATCCTCCTGATTTCTAATTTGTTTTTTTTCCAGAATTTCCGACTTGCCAAATTCTTATACTTGCCATTTTCATTTGGGGTTTTGGAATTTTCTGCCATTTGGGAAAATACAATTTATTCCAAATAAAATAAGGTCAAAAAATGGCAGTCATAGTTACCACACATTTTTTTGGTCACTATGAAGGTCCAATCAAATGAAAACCTTTTCCTCCTCCCTTTTCCTGCCAAATAAGCTTACTTTTTCTTTCATCCTTTTCCTGTCCAAAAAAAAAATCTCTAATACTGTCCAACTTTCCTGCGAACACATTTGGGGATCTTCAACATGGAGAAGTAATACAAGGGGATGCTTTGAAGTACCACCTTTGACAAAATTTATTTTTCTTGATTAGGAGCTCTTGATTATTTTTTTTCTTTGCAGAATTATCAGATCCTTCTTTATTTGAACCCTTGAGTTTTAAAATTTTATGAATGATCGGCCAATATATCATGAAGATGTAGTTCATGTTTTTTTGCCTTGTGAATTTAAAACTGTCTTATGATCTAATTCACATACTTAACTCTTGAGATGCAGAATGTGACCTTAAATGCATTAAAGAATGTAATGGTATCTCCATTGTGCAGGAGTTCCTCGGGTTTTCACGGATGAAGAGAATGCAAATATTTCTCTATTATTTCTTTAAAACGTCAGCCCTTTTTTTATATGTTTCTATGTTCTCAACTTTTAATTACTTGGTTGCATGTGTGATTCAAGAATAAACTATGATGTTAGTGTTTATTTATATGTACCCGGTGATGGGTATTAAACAATCATTGAAGAGCTCCACACATAATGCACGTTTCTTGGCTCTTGGAATTTGTCACTTAAAAATATAGATACTTTAGGGAAAACTAAACATGTATTTGTTTGTGTTTATTCTCACAGGGGTGTTGGAAAATGGGTCCTCCGGCTCATGCAAGGGTTCTTTCCGGAAGAACTATACTCAGAAGTCTGAGAAAGTCGCTGAAAAGGGTAAATCATAATTGTGTCAGGGTGCACGTCACTTGGTTTCTAATTTCTATGTCTTTGTTCTTCTGCAGGAAAGAAAACCAGGGGTCCCAAACGATATGTACCACAGAAGAACTCTACCGTCTATGCTTCGTTGATTACTCTGTATAGGTCATTTTATGGTTCTTACAGACAACATTCGCTTCTTTAGCTGCATCATTTGATGTTCTTGGGATTTAATGTTCGCTCTTTCTCAGGGGGTATGTAAAGGGTAGTGGCTTTACGAAGAAACATGAACTTAATGATGAGGTAGAAGCAAGTGGTCTTTCACGAATATCAACAAGGTGATAAGTCATTTTCTTCACCTTGAAGTTCTTAATGATCATTTCTCGTTTAAGAGATGTCAATACTAGCATTGTATTTGCCCAATTGCCAGCAGACGAGAGAAGGGATAGGCTAGACCTGGTCAACTTGGAAGCTCACCAAGGGACTGGTACACCGGTGGAGTTGCATGAAGTCATTAAGTGACAGACGGCTGGTCGTGAAATAACTGTCCAACAAAGTATGTTATCCTCAAGCATGTTATTATGCACATTTATTTTTTATTTTTTTATGGGATGTCAAATTGTTAAAAATATAGCTACTTTATGGTTTATGAGAAGCGGCGATCCATTTTCTTTGTCCTCCTATTTTTAGCCATCCGATTTTTCACCCTCTTATTTTTTTACTGTTCGAACGATCCCCATTCTATGACTTTCGCAATTCTTCTCCCTTCACGATTTCTTGGTCATTTTTGTCAAAAATTTTCAGAAATTTGAATGTCATTAAAATTAATTTCTGCCTTGCTTGATTAAGAATTAAAAAAAATGATATTTAATCTTTGTCATGATTGAAAATGTCTTTAATGACTGTAAAAGACCTAGACATAAATACATCTTTTTATTCTTCTTCAACTAAGAATAAGGGATGTGGGTGGTGGAGGTTGTTCATCGTTGGAGGTGGGAAGAGAGTTGGAGATGATTGTTGGTGTCATCTAAGTGGTGAGTGTAGATTTGCAAACAAAATGAGCTGAGCGTTATACTGATTAAGTTTTATACATTTGTTGTTAATTAATTTGATAGCAATTATATTTTGTTTGGCAAGAATTTTGTCACATTTTAATGACTTTCCAATTCTTATTTATTATATTTGTATAATTACTTAAAAATTTTAATTTAACCATACACGTGCGAAGCACGTTATTTTGACTAGTAAAATGAGAAGTTGGAGTTTATGATCACACGTCTCTACAATATATTTATATATGTGTGTGTAAGTTGCAGAGAGATAGGGAAAAGACAGATCGGTCACAATTTACGCTTTTTGATTTTCATGGTAAAATAATATATGGAGGAGCGTATACAAGAGAGGAGATCGAGTTACTTGAACATTGGGGCCGGCTGAGCATGGCTCGGTTGGCATCTCCCCCTGCTCTTGTGAGCAGTGGCCGGGTTCGAGGGCGGTCTTAGGCTCCCGGCCCTCCCCCTGGGGAGGGTTTCCAGGTGGGGATCGAGCTAGCGGGGGCTCGATCCCTCGTTGCGTGCGCGAGCAGCACGCCTCTGACCAATTGGGCCATTATGTACAAAAAAAAAGAATTACTTGAACATTGGGAAGGGGGTGCGGGAATTCATTATTTGCTTTGGAAAATCACAGAAATCTTTATGTCCTATCTCAACAGATGATCGACATGAATTTTGAGAAGTTCCAAATTTTTGATTCAATTTTGATGAAAATTAACAGGTTAGAAAACCATTAATATACATCATATACATTGTCAAAATTAAATCAGATATTTTGATTATCTACTTGAACCATAAAAAATCAAGGACGTAAATGGGCCGGATCAGTTGGCCCAGCCTGGTTAACGTTTAGTCTATATATTTTTTGTACTGGCCCACATTATATTGTCGACCTAACTTGGCTAGGTGTATATATATATACATGGGCAACTTTAACTTGACCTGATCTGGCTTAACCCAATTTAAAATTTTATATTTTTAAATGCATCATTGCCAAATTTAGCAAACTTGATCATTAAACATTGTGAGATATATTGATAACAAGGCATGTCACAATATATTTTGAATGAGTAGAAGTGACGTATAATGGTGATTACATGTTGGGATGGAGAATTGGAAGATATGGTAAGCCGACAGCTACAAGAAAAGAGCAAAGAAAAGGGCAATATTAACCATGGAGGTGAGATTATTGTCTAGGGTGAAATTAATTAAAAATTTTGTTTGACCAACAACAGGTCCGTTAAATTCCTAAGTTAAATTTGGGCTGCAGTTGCGTCATTTTTATACCTATTAAAACATTTTGACATAGATCTCCAAACGTTAATGCCATAATCAAGTTTTAGTTCTAATTCTTATAACTAAATCAAACTCAAAACAAACTTAAAATATCACGTGTATAATTTAATTAAAATTTGATTTGAAATAATATATTAGCCCTTGTCGTCATATATATATACTTGGAATAAAAAGGCAGGAAGTCTTGTCCAAGCTTATTTAGAGAACTGAGCACAATAAATTTTTAAGCAACCCACAGAAGAAAAAAAAAGAGCATCCTGTATCTGCAGTTGCATCAATATAATATAATTCTTCTCTATTCTGCTGTCATGATTATTGCTAGACTTTTTTTTTGCAAGGTTGTTGGCTCAAAGTATTGAGTCTAAGAAACCCACTCTGTGCATAATGTTAAGAGAGAAAAAAAAGATCCTTTAGTAGGCTTTCTAGATTTAGGGATATCAATTCATACCCACAGTAAAAAAAATTTGCAAGTTTGGATTTAGCATTACACTGTAACAGAACTCTAGCTAGTAGGATAACTAAACATGTCTCTGAAGATGAAAGGGGTGATATTAATGGATTAAGACTTAAGAGTGTATATGCAAGGTCGTTCTCAGGTTAGCAATAGCCATGTATTTACAAGACCTTCGTAGGGTATTTGGTTGAAAGATACTTCTTTATATACTCCCATGATAAAAATTTACATCAAGATAAAATTTAAGTAAGCCAAAGGTAAGAACTTATCAGGTTTCGTGAGACGTGATAATGAAAGAGTGGGGGACCATGTACGATAATAAAAGGTTGTGGGTCACAAGGAAAAAATGATCCCACCTCTTTTGTACGAGAAAGAATATTTCATATGAATATATATATATATATTCTTGTAATGATCGTCAATTGTTTTTTTAACAAATTTTACCAAATATCTTTTTACATGTTTTCTTACAAAAACATTTTTTTTGTAACAAAAAAGTCAATTCGCCGTGCAGCCCAAGCACCTCATTAGAAGGCTTTTTATATATGTTTGGGATATTGATTCATTCCCACAGTAAAAAATCTGCATGTTAGGATCCATTTAGTTTTGCAACATAACATTTCTCTAGGATTACTAAACATGCCTCTCAAGATGGAAAAAGTGATATCAATGGATCAAGAGTGCAAGCAAAATAGTTGGAATATATTTCTTAGGTTAATGACTGTTATTTATTCATATGAATAAGACGACCTTAAGATGTTACTCGGAGATAAACTTAAGTTGTCCTCGAATTTTAAAAGATAAATTAAGATTATCCCTAAAATGTTATGGTACCAAATAGGTCCTAAAAGACTACAGTCATTTTGAGACATGTCCAATCTCTCTCTCTCTTTCTCTCTCATTCATCCGTTATAATAGTTTGATAACTAAATACCTATTTATATTGATGTTAATTTTAAATTTCGTTTTTGGTTGCACAAAATAAATATTTATTAAAATATAACCTGATAAGAAAATAATAAAAAATCGTGTTTTATAATTTGCCCTTTTGCACCCACACCACTAATTTGCTGTCATATGCGGAATGGGATGGGATCGAGTCCGATCCGTTAAGAAGATCCGGTCCGGGTAGCTCTTCTCCGCGTGGACCGATTTGCAGAGTCCGGGAGAAGCGACCGGTCCGCGTCTGGGTACCTCGTTTTGTAGAAAAGCCCCTTAGAAATTTTTTCTTATATTTTTAACCCGGAGAGTTTGTCTTTTCGAAACGTGCCCTTCCATGCCCTTGGTGGAGTAAGGACGACCACTGATCTGTTCTTCGGAGTCGTAATCAGACGGTTGAAAACAACGAACCAGTCTCCGGGCGGACAGGCGACACGTGGTGGCCGCAGAGGCTATCTTGCGCAGCGGACAAACAAACCGATTTTCACCCCCTTTGCAAATAAAAAAAAATCGAAGTAAAGCAAGAGGAGAATTTAACAAATTGCGTATGGGGTGTTTGGTTAGCAGAATAAATTTTTATATATTTTCGTGACAAAAGATAATATTAAAATAAAATTACTAATGGGGTGTTTGGTTGCATGATAATTGATGTTTTTATTTTAATTTTTAAAAATTATAAGAAAACTTGTTAAAAGAGGTGTTTGACAACCATGATAGTTTTATGTTTTGAAAGTGATTTTCTTCTTAAACAAAAAAAAGAGGGCCTCACCTCTTTCTTTTTTCTTGTGGTCCCCCACTTTATTTGGTCATGTGTGGTAGTTACTCTTTTTTGTAATCACATCCCTCCAAACATGATAATTTTATGTCATGAGTTGGTTCACTTTTTATTTTAATACAAATTTTTATCATGAAAGTGTACAAAAAATTATCATGCAACCAAACACCCCATAACTATTTAATGACATAAAATTATCATAAAACATTATTTTTAATTAATTTTTTTAAAACATAGAATTATAACAAAATCTATATTTACTTCGCAACCATACATGATACACCCCCACATCAAGCTCGTCTATTTCGCTTCGCATTTCGCCGTGCACGCCCACGGGAGCGGGAGCAGGGGCGGGAGCTGAGAAGAAACCGAAGAGGAAGAGATCCGAGATCGCGTCGTTGGGAGGAGGCTTTAGAAGCGAGCGGCAGGCTGTGATTCCTGCTCAGATCGGTGCCAGGCGGTCTTGGAGCTCCTCGGATCTTGTAGGCGGTGCGGTTATCACTCGCACGGCGCGCATGGATCTGTGAGGTTTTTATCTGAAGGTGAGACGACGGGCGGAAGTGCCTTCGGATGTCGGGGGAGCTCGAGTTCGAGGACCACAGGTCCCTGCTGAGGACGAATCCATCGAGCCCTGACGCCGATTTGGAAGTCCAGGCGGCGGCAACGCCCAGAAGGAAGGGAATCGCTGAACTGCTGAGGAAGCTGGATAGGACCCTCTCGGGGAGGGGATTGAACAGAAGGCACTCCGATGCGCGTGCGGATTTCGCCCCCTTGTCGCCCAGCCGACTGGGACCCGCACCGGTACCGGCAAGGTCGGAGCAGGATGAGCTCGGGGACGGCGCGCCGCCGGAGTGGGCACTGCTACTCATCGGATGCCTTCTGGGAGTCGCCACAGGCGTTTGTGTTGCAGCCTTTAATCGCGGGGTAAGTTGTATTTTGAAGGTTGGATCTTGTGCTCCATGGGATTTTGTGATGCATCAGACCTGGTGCGCTGATGTGCATGATGAGCAACCTTGTAGGAATTTAGTTTCTTATGGTGAGTTTTAGCGTGTCGGAGACTTGAAATGCTTACTGATTGGAACAAGTTTGGCAGTGGTACACCTTAATCCCTGATTGTCCACTGTAGTCTTGAGTGAGTAAATAATTGTTACTTCTCAAGTTGTATAATATCCTCAGTTTCTTATCCGATACTTTCAAAACGAAGTAAATTTAGTCTATGCCGTGCCTTGTTAACCTCGTACTGATATTTTTTTTTTGTTTGTTATTCGGTTGTCTAAACTTTCAAATGTTGGGCATCCCCGAGAAGAATGTTGTTTCTTTTGTTCAGTAAATTTATTCCTGTCATCTTTTTTCTGGTTGTACAATCTGGAGTCCTGGCCCTCCTTGGGAACTTCTTAGGTCAATAAAATTTGTAAAAGTTTTGTCCTTTCATAATGTCACTGTTAACGCCAATTAATTTCTTTTTTTTATCCCTAGGACAAGTCTTTTTGTTGATGGATGTTGTCTCTCAGGTGTACTGGCAGTTGTTGCCTGCAATATGTGAATGTTTTCCTGTTAGTGTGAAGAAACTTGATTTTTGCAATACTTTTGTTGTGGATTTGCCAGGATGATGATCCTAGACACGTCTGTCATCACATACTTAAGTATGTAGTTCTTTGCTTACTTGATGTTCATAGCATTTGGCAGCTTTGATGGCTCCCTTGGAAGGATCTTGGTTATTTATATTTAACATTTTGTGCATATTTTTTAATAAGCTGTTGGAGACAAATTTAATTATCTCTCCCTATCGCTCTGGCCTTCACCTAGAGTGGTATGATTTCCTGGACATCTGCTGAGGTGTGTTTTGTCTGTATGTTAGGTACACATAATACATGAATGGGCATGGGCAGGTACACCAAATGAGGGTGCTGCGTGGCTTCGTTTACAGAGATTGGCAGATACATGGCACAGAATACTTTTAATACCAGTAACTGGAGGTGTCGTTGTTGGCATGATGCACGGGCTTCTTGAAATTTTTGACCAGATAAAACAGTCTAGGTCTTCTCAAAGACCTAGTCTTGATTTGTTGTCTGGAATTTTCCCAACAATAAAGGCCATCCAGGCAGCTATAACTTTGGGCACTGGGTGCTCTTTGGGTCCTGAGGGTCCAAGTGTAGATATTGGCAAGTCATGTGCATATGGATGTTCAGAGATGATGGAAAGTAACAGAGAGAGGAAAATTGCTCTTGTTGCTGCTGGAGCAGCAGCTGGAATTGCTTCAGGTATGGCACATTGCTAAAGTTCTTATAGTGAATGCGAATTTATATTCTTATTTTTGTGGTTTAATCTTGGTGTGACAACAAATTTATTTTGAACGTTATCTGGCTCTATAAAGATGATTGATCATTGAAGTTCGAGTCAGAAAATTGGTCCTGGGGTTGGCCAGATTAGCCTAACTGATTGACCTGCCGCAAATTAATAAATGCATAATACCAAGAGAAATATAATAATAAAAAGAAAAGTCTGGCTCTAGCTCTTTCTTCTCTGTTCCATTAAAGATAGGTCAGAAAGTGAAAAAGAAAATCTATGAAAGGGCCTTTTTTAAAGTACAATTAAAAAGAAAGGTTTGAACTTTGTTTTCTTTCTTGTTTCATGGAAGATAAGACAGACAATTGGGAAAAAAATCAGAAAAGAACCTTGTCTTACTTTTTGTTGCCTACTGATAGTTTTGTTCTTTCAAAGTTTAAACTGCTAGGTTTCATATGATAATGGTTTTAATTTTCTATCTGTTATTGTGCTTCACGTTTATTAGCTTGTTGCTTTCTTTATTTTTCCTATCAGCTCACTTATATAAGTTTGAAAAAACAGTCATTTTATCTTCTTTATGAACTAGTCTTATATCTGAATGCTGTAGTTACCAAATTCTTTTTCTTTGGGATTTTCCAGGTTTTAATGCAGCAGTTGCTGGTTGCTTCTTTGCCATAGAAACTGTGTTGAGGCCACTTAGAGCTGAAAATTCGCCACCATTTACCACTGCAATGATCTTATTAGCATCTGTTGTTTCATCTACTGTATCTAATGTTCTACTTGGGGAGAGGCCAGCCTTCACAGTGCCTACTTATGATCTGAAATCTGCTGCCGGTATTTCATCCTATTCTTATCCAACTGATTTTTAAAGTTTGTATTAGCTTTCATTTTGTAATCATATTGGTTTCCTAGTACTATTAGCATGTTTAGGTTGAAATTGGTTTGGCTTCTTTGTGGGCTTCCAACATTTGAATCTCTGGAAGAAATGATTCCAACTAAGTATGTCATACCCTTTTCCAGCTTCTGTGCTTAGTTATTTAGCTGGAGTTTTGAAGAGGAGAAGGATAGACTCATCTCTGATTCTCTCTTCCCATTTTTAGGCAAATTTCTAATCTTTATTTTTGAACACTCTGTATATGCAGGCATGTATGATGCATTAATAAACTATTCTGCGGCTAGATCAAGTAGCTTGCTGTTTGTTCTGTTTGAGTCTGAGTTAAGTTTGACAAGTGATAGTAAATTCTATAAGTTCCACATAGGCACTTGAGAGTTTTCATCATCTAAGAATAACGAAATAAGTATAATATAAGCTTTTTGATTTCATTTCACTACTGTTTCTTCTGGCATAAGACAAAATCTAATTTTGACAGATTGTCTTTTTATTTGTTACAGAGTTGCCTTTATACCTTATTTTGGGTATGTTATGTGGGGCAGTGAGTGTTGCATTCACTCGGTTGGTTTCATGGTTTACTAAGTACTTTGACTATATAAAGGAAAGATTCTCTATTCCATTGGTTATATGCCCTGCACTAGGAGGTTTAGGGGCTGGAATAATAGCTCTAAGGTATCCTGGAATATTGTACTGGGGATTTACAAACGTTGATGAAATCCTACATACCGGAAAAAGTGCTTCGGCACCTGGCATCTGGCTCTTGACTCAATTAGTTGCTGCAAAAGTAGTAGCGACTGCTCTATGCAAAGGCTCTGGGCTAGTTGGTGGACTTTATGCTCCAAGCTTAATGATTGGTGCCGCTGTTGGTGCCGTTTTTGGTGGTTCTGCTGCTGAGCTAATAAATTCGGCTGTCCCTGGAAATGCTGCAGTTGCACAGCCTCAGGCCTATGCCCTGGTAAGTTCTTTTTGCCTTTTATTCTCTTTGGAGTGAAGTTTAATGGTAAAATATTATTATTGATATTGTACTCCAGGTGGGTATGGCTGCAACTTTAGCTTCGGTATGTTCAGTCCCATTGACATCAGTGCTACTTTTGTTTGAGCTGACCAAGGACTACAGGATTCTTCTCCCTCTTATGGTAATTTTTCCGTATGTCATTTTTCATTGTTTTTAAGGATTTTATAGAAGTTTATTTTTATTCTTTTAAACAGCTATCATTTTTATTCTAGGCTTTTGAACAACTTTATTATTCCTTCTACTAAGAGTTGCTTTGTGGCAGAATACTCAATATTGCGTCGTAACTGCTTGTTCATAAAAAAGAGCTCTATTACAATAGTTTATATTACGTGTAACAGGGAGCTGTGGGCTTAGCCATATGGGTTCCTTCTGTGACAAACCAATCGAAGGATAATGAATTGCATGACACCAGAGAACATGTTCAAGCCTATTCTTCTATTTCCTCTTCTGAGGAGAAAAATGAAGCTGGCTGGAGACCAACTGGTGCAGAGAATGATGTAGAGCTCTCAATCGTAGCCGGTGATGTAAACCAAGAGATGGATATGGATGCAGTTCTTGATGAACTGAAGGTTTAATTTTGTTGTTATTTACCACCTTTCTATGCATTACTTTTGTTTATAACATTTCAATGAGTTGTACCTGTGAGAATGACACTCAATGTTTACTCAGATAGAAGGAATAATGTAAGTCATGCATTCTTTCAGGTTTCCCAAGCTATGTCAACGAGCTATTTAAAGGTTTCATCAACAGTCAATTTAATGGAAGCAATGGAGCTAATGCATGATAACCAGCAAACATGTGTTCTGGTAGTTGACTCTGAAGATATGCTCGAGGGGATACTTACACTCAGTGATATACGCAGAAGAATGTCTAAGAAGTCTTCAGAATTATTCAGTTCACCAAAAAGTGACTCAGCAGTATTTGATGTATGTGAAATTTCTTTGAGATCATTAATTACATGTGTGCTGAGGGAGTGACAAAAGGGAGATTCCAAAATATGGAATTTATCCTCCAAAATCACTAGAGATGTATCCGGATGGGATATCTAGCTTCTCAATAACCTTGCAAGTTCTGATGTCACTTATTTCTTCTATGTTATATGTTATATGCCCTGTATTTGTCTGAAGCTGGCACGTATTGATTAAGCATGTTTTAGTTTTAACAGTCATTATTTCTGAGAAAATTAACTTAGTCCTATAGACTAGTGGGTGAGGAAACCTAACCTAGTGACACAACAGAATACAGCTACAATAATTTTTTTTGAAGGTGACAATGCCACAATTCATTAATGATTGAGATAAAAACACATACAAAAAGAGATGCAGCAGGGGAATGCACAACAAAACCCTTCCCCGCTCACTACAAAGGGGGTAGACTACGCGGGAGACGGCCCAAAGACCAAAAACTACATACAAATTCTCTTCCAAGTCACCAGGTGATCGCCGACGTCCGGTATAGATCCTGAATAGGCAAAAAGCCAGTTTTAAACAAATAAAGCGGCACATTGAAGAATAGACAAGGGGTCCTGAAATTGACAAATTGTTCATCAAAAACTCTCCGATTCCACGTTGCCCAAATGGACCATAGTGTCGTAGGTAGGAAGAGACTCTATAATGATGATTGGCTGCTCCATGGACAAGAGTTGTTCCACAGCTGAAGAAGATGGTTGATAGAGGATCTCACCACTGTAAATGAGGTTGAGCAGAACGTGCTGAAATCTTGAGTGAGAAATCATTGACCTGAATTTTAGCAGCTAGGTAAAGATGCCTAGTACTGATCTATGCATGGAGTGATTCAGAAATGCCTAATATAGGATTAGGTTTGTTTTATCAATGTTCCAGGTATGGCAGATGGAGAGAGTGGATAGGCATGTGGCAATTATGATAAAGATTGTAACATATCTAAGGAAGTCACATCATGTTGCTGACTTTTCACTTTATGGAAGAAATGAGACCAGTAAAAGCCTTTAAAATTAAGTGCATAGATAAATGACAAATAACGACTCAAGATTATCCCCAAATGATCACCATTAGGAGCATAAAATAGGTCCATTCGCGAACATGAACTTTCGAAGACTGATTATTCCAACAAAAAAGATGGTTATTTGTAATGATCTATATGAAGAAACGAAAGAAAATTTGTAAGCATTGTTGTGGCAAAAATAGGTCCATTCTCAAACAGATCTTCATTTGCTCCATCCTGTTATTTTTGGAAGCCCATAGTTTATTTATGTGAAGTGGGTAATGGTTCCCAGCCATGTTCTCATTACAGGGTATCTTCCTTTTCTTTTGCAAGTTGCATATAAATCAGCCAAACTGGGAAACTATGCAATGTGCCTTTGTTTGTTGGATAGTCTGATTTTTGTTACTTTTACTTACTAAATTGCTTGTAACTATGTTATCTGAGACGTGAGGCACATGAGGCAGGCACTTGAGGTGAGCTATATTTTTTAATATATTAATAATATATAATATATATAAAATTAAAAGTTAAAACTTGTGAAGAACTTAAAAAACAAAAAAAAACTCACTTCGGCCCGGGGGGCGTCAAGATGTTGAGGTCTCGTGGTGGAAGATTGGGCATTGGAGATTTCAGGGCGGGGGAAGATGATTTTAATTTACTGAATCCATGTGAGGTGGGCGAGGTGAGAATCTTGCCCGCCCGCCTTGGCACCTGAGACAAGCCCCTCTGACAACATAGGCTTGTAATGTTTCTCTTTCTGGGACCAGGTAGTAGATGCACAAGTAGAGTGTTGGGTCTTATGTTGCAAGATTATGGTGCTTGCTTGCAGTTCTGTTCTCATGTATATGGTTACAGCGAAACGGTTATGGAAGCATAGTCTTTAGCATGTCTAACATGTGAGCATCATTCTCTTGTCAGGTGAATGCCTTCCCCATTTCTTCCATATGTACACGTGGCATTGATTACCATGGAAGTGAACGTGGACTCTTGACTTGTTTCCTGGACACTGATTTGACCACTGCTAAGCAACTCATGGAAGCCAAGGATGTCAAGCAGCTTCCAGTAGTTAGACGTGGTGGCAACCCCAGAATGAATAGGAAGCGCAAGGTTCTTGGACTTCTTTCTTATGCTTCAATTGCACAATGTCTCCGGTCAGTATGGAGTCTTATATCTCTTAAATCTTTATTTTCTTCTAAATGTTCAAAAGATAATATTTGCTTTAGCTCGGGGAACAAGACAGGTTATTGTTTCAATCAACAGCTCATCAGCTCCATCCAAAATCTGATATCCCTTGTGTTCAACAATTCCCATTTTACTTTGACAGTTTTCTAGATTAATAAAGATGTTATCATGATTGTCATTTTGTTACGACAAACATCATATATTGAATTTCTTTTCTTGTTATCGTCTATGATGGATACTACTTCATTTGATTTCTTGCTCATGTATCCTTGCATGGTACTTTGATTTTTCCTTTTAAGTTGCAATTCTTCAAATTTTTTCTCTTACGTTTATTTTTCCTTTTACCATACCCAGTTTTTGGTTTGATGTGGGATCTTTCAGCTTAGTTACCCTCAACAGCCAAGTTAACGAGTTAATGAATAGGAGAAATAATTTGGGGGGACCACTGTGCCTGGCCCATCTGGGTATAAGCTGGTTTTAGAAAACACCATGTGCTTTCTACAATACTAGTGGGTTTTTTGTCATCTAGGAGGGGAAAGATCTGGGCTTTGTGATGCAGTGAACTAACGTGCAAGTTCCTTGAGCTTTTTTTTGAAGCGAGCTGGCTATCTGCTTCGTGATGAGTGATGAACCCTCGCGTAGGAAACAAGATGGCTTGTCTAACTGCACCCTTTATGTATGCCTTGTCTTGGGAAATTTCTGCCATGAGGATCAAGGACTGTAGTACCACCTTGGAAGATCGTCAACTCTACTTAGAATTCTTAGTAGAGTGAAGCATTTGAATGTCTTAGATGGATCAAGGGTATGTATTGGCATTTTACTCAAGTTGAGTTGCAAATTGCTTCAACGAAGCTAGCCTACTTTCTTGATAATTTAGCCTTGATTTTTGTCATAAAATTACAGCTTCTCCTTGTCTCCGCATATTAATTTACATGTTGGCTTGGCCTTGCTTATTACATGCACATGCCAATTGTATGTTTTTGCTCTTTGCTTATTCTGCCAGGAGGAATTGTTAGCATATTTTATTTCTCGATGATGGTTATATGACCTCAACAACACTATGTTTTATCATGAAACTATTGGCTGATCCTATCAAGTTCTTGTCATGAGTACTTGTGCAGTTCAGAAACATTCAGGAAAAAATAATCATTAACCAAAGAGTGACTGATTGAGAGGGGTAATATTCTATAATATCATCTATTTGTGTATCATTACACCGGTCAAGGTAAATTTCTGTTGTCAGCTTCGCCGACCTGATCAAACATTAGGGGCAGGATAACTGTCAATTTTTGACATCCAATGAAATCTGGATTTCCGTGGATTGACATAACCCTTGATAGGAATCCTTGGCCCAGAATAAACCATGTAGCTGGGAAGCTTATAATATCGATGTATCCTCTTGTTCACCATCACCTGGTTATGTTAGTTCTATTCGTGAATTTGTTTCCAAGGCTAAATAGCATATGGACTTCATGCTATTTCGTTTCTCAATGGTCGCATGAAAGATAAATAACACCGATCACTTTGCAGAGATGAAATGGAGCGCCGGCAATCCTCCCTTCCTAGGAGGCTAGATCATCAGGAGGTCAGTGCAAATGGGCATTGAATTTATCCGGAAAGAGATTGATCTTCTGTTATCTCCAAACTCGAAGGCCGGCAGCATCATGATGATTTCTTGGGGGGCAGAAGGCCTCCTTCACAGGCTAATACGACTTGGCATCGTTTGCAACAGGCCTCTCACAGCCACCCCTGCGGCATCCGCCCCTTGTCATCTCTCTGTTTAAATTAAATGCCGCTCGCTGCTTGTAACAGTTCCTGCCGCACGATGACAGATCCGCAAGCTGTGGCATATGATGAAGCTAGAGATTTTTATTTTTTTTAACCTTTCTATGCACCGGCCCACCGAGGGTAAGGCCAGATGGGTATCTTCACAACATTCCTTTCTGTATCTTCGGAGTTGGAGCCTGTGTTTGGAGAAGTCAAAGGGGCCTGGCATCGTTTGCAACAGGCCTCTCACAGTCACCCCTGCGGCATCCGCCCCTTGTCATCTTTCTGTTTAAATTAAATGCCGCTCGCTGCTTGTAACAATTCCTGCCGCACGATGACAGATCCGCAAGCTGTGGCATATGATGAAGCTAGAGATTTTTATTTTTATTTTTACCTTTCTATGCACCGGCCCCCCGAGGGTAAGGCCAGATGGGTATCTTCACAACATTCCTTTCTGTATCTTCGGAGTTGGAGCCTGTGTTTGGAGAAGTCAAAGGGGCCTGGCCGCCTGGGTAGCAGGAGATGCCCCAGTCTGTGTATAGGAGGACGCCACCATCGTTGTCGGTGTTCAGTTTTCAAGTATAAGAAAATTATTCTTCTTATGAATTGTGGCTTTGGCCACCTTCAAAATTTTTTTTTATTCATCTTCTTACTTAATCTTTATCTGGCGTTGTTATATGCTTGGATGTATGAAGGCACTTTTTTTTCTGGGTCTCGTTGGATTTTGTTTTTACCCTTCAGCTTGATATCCTCGTCACTTGCGGGCTCCTCGGGCAGATAGATGGGTGATCATATTAAATTAGATGAAATAAAAAATGACCATATTAGAGAAAATATAACAGTGACGATAATTGTAGATAAATCGAAGGTAAATAAATTAAGATGATTTGAGTATATTAAACACCGATCTAAAAGAATTTAAGTTAGAAAAATAAAAATAAAAAGATGGCTCGAGTTAATTTATAAAAATATAATTTAAATATCTCTAGGTAGACAATTAATAAATCGTATAATCAACCCAAATAATTTGAGATTAACACTTGACTTGGGTCGTCGGAACTTAACCTCGTTAGCCGCTGCAGTGCTCCAACTTTGCCACTATCTATGTTATGTTATGTTACGTAGAGCAAACGAACGGACGGGATTAACTCGAAGAGATCCGACGGATAGCCGTCGGGCGCAATAGTCTTCCTCCTCCTCGGGTGGGCACAAAATGGTTCAAACCGAGAAACCAAACCGAACCAGCCCATTCGGTTCGGTTTGGACCCCCTTTCGGTTTGATTCGATTTGAAAAATCTCCAAACCGATTTAAACTAAACCAAACCGTTTAAACCGATTTAATCAAAAATATAAAAAATTATTATAATATTAATAAATATGATGTTTTTATAAATTTTATAATAAAATAATATTTATTTTCATTATTTTTAACATAAAATTAGTATGTCTACGTAAAAAATAATTAATTTAAATATTTTTATTTATTTTAATTTAAACCGAACCAAACCGAATTGGACCGAACAGAACCGTGCCCGCCCCTACCTCCGAGCCTCGCGGCGGGCACTGCGACCGTCGGTGGCTCTCCTCCCCGCGGCGGCATCTTCTCAAAAAAAAAAAAAATGCCGCTTCTCGCGTAAATTCTCGATCTTGGGCAATTGCAGCGGGTCCATGCGGCTGTTCTTGCCACAGATGAGGCGGCGGTGGTCACGCCGCCGTCACCCCACCTCGATTTTCTCCGCCGACCTCAGTTACGGCTACACAGCGGGGACTCCGAGGGCCACCGCCGTCCTCAGCTTCGGGGACAACAGCATGGGGGCGCTGGGCCTGCCGTTTCCTCTTCGAGAAGCATACGAGCCCACCCCGGTGCCCTCGCTCCCCTCCGACACGACGATCGCCGGCGTTGCCGCCGGGCACTACCACTCCCTCGCCGTGACCTCGTCCGGAGAGGTGTGGGCGTGGGGCAGGAACAACGAGGGGCAGCTCGGCCGGGGTCGAGAGACGCCAAGGTGTCTCCTTTCTTCTTCTCGTAGTCAGCTTTTCTCGGTCGGTAGTGCTGCTCGTCTCATTTCTTCCCAATCCTTGATCTGACTGCGAGGTGGGTTTCCGTCGATCTGTCTGGTTTTTGTCTTCGATGAGTTGAATCCTTGTGATAACTTTCGAGGTCAATCTGCATTCCTTTCTGTTTTACTCCGACCAATCGTGTATTCGTGTGTCGAGTACCGGATGCAGTTTCTGATTTTCTATGTATTAAACGGTGACGATTTATAGGATTCCGTGTTGTGTTTAGCTACATGCTGGAGTTTGAAGATGCTGCCGAGGCCGCTTGTAACGATTAAATCAAAAGTGTTGATTAGAAGTCTGTTCAAGATGTAATGCCTACGCTCTCAACACAGTACACTTGCTTAAGAATTATTTCTACTCAACTTTTAAAAAAATAGTTAATTGAAGTTGTTGATAATCCACTGATTCAATCATTTAACGTATTCTCAAACCTGCCAGGATATTACAATCTATCTCTCCAGAGACTCAAACGTCCTAGTTAAGATCACACACATCACATATCATGCACACACAGATAAGACGAGTCACAATAGACTTCTGACTGGATTATGCCCTAATACTTTATGTAATGATTAAATTAGCACCTAACAGCTGTGTTGATTAGTAGTTTTTCTAGAAAAGTCACCTATTTCGGTTACTCTGAACAGAATACGATTAACCTTAGAATTCTTTTTAAGTTCAACTTCTGAAAAATAATCAATCGGAGTTATTCGTACTCCATTGATTCAATCACTTAACATAGTACTGTGGTGTTACACAGCTATCCATAAAAAGGAGACAGTGTGTTATTCCCTTCGTCCATTCAAATCTAATCTGGAATATGGTTCCTTTAACATTCTTTCTGTTCACGTTCTGCGAGAGCGACAATTATTTGGCACCAACATTCTTCAATGGATAAAGCAAAGGTGTGTTATTCTTTCGGAGAGCATTTCATCTGCCTTATTCTAGGATCTTGGATCATAGAATGTCATGGCAAGGCCAAGGCAAGATCCTTCTTTTGATTAGATGCAAGACTGCGTTTTACAGTCGTCCCCAGTCAGTTAACAATACTGCTTAAACTACTACTTTTTCTAAATGTTGTGTTGTCTCAGTGTCCTCGATTAAAAATAGCCAAAAACTTTTGGTACTTGGGTATTATGTACACCTGTACTAAGACAAAATAAAAAATGAAGTATGTAATCCGTTCGGAGAGTTTTGATATTTATGAAAGCCCACATTATGGTAAGTATCTTACACTAAGTGATTAAGTTATATAAAATGAAAATCTACATATATCTTGAATGATTCTTCTGCTAACCAGTAATTGTTGTATTCTTATATTATATCCTGGGATTGTCTTTGTAAATACAATCGATATGTAATTTTCCAGTCTGAGGCATATTTCTACTATTTGGTAATTGGCAGAGGTACATGGAATGAACCGGGAAAGGTGCAAGGTCTTGATCATGTGAAAGTCAAATCAGCATTTGCATCTGGTGTTGTATCTGCAGCCCTCGCAACTGATGGTTCCTTGTGGGTGTGGGGAAGGTCCAAGCGCGGTCAACTTGGTCTTGCAAGTGGAATTATTGAAGCTGTTAGGCCTTCCAAAGTTGAGGCACTTGAAGGGGAGGAGACTGTTAAGGTGCTAAACCTGTAAAATATTTAACGAGTGGCACATGCAAAAGCCCATTAAGCCATTAAGCCTTACTCTATTCAATGAATTTGCTGTCTCTGAACCATTTGTTTTTCCAGAAGTTGTGAGATTATTCACAGGGAAATCTAGCATATATTCTTTGAATCTCCTTTTCTTTTCCTTTAGGGTTATTGATTGTAGGTATGTATTTGCTTGGTGCATGGAAACTCAACATTTTTCTAGGTGGTTTTCCCAATTTTTGTGCAATTTTGCTTGGCATATATTCTGATTTTCAAACTTCATAGTTCATAATAGTGGCAATGGACGTTGCTGTTTCTCTCTGAGTGCTTCTAGCAACCGGTTTTCTATTTCATTGAGTTACTGTTTTCAAGAATTTTGTTTTATTGGATGAAAAGCAGATGTTCTCTAAAACTAGGAATGTTATGGATACTAACACATTGATTAAACTTCTGCCTGCAGAAGCTGGTCTCTACAGTTATTTTATCCTATAGTTTTTGACGCTTCTTGTTCACAAATTACCCCTGATAACATCGTCGTCGTCGTCGTCGTCATCGTCATCGTCATCATCATCATCATCATCATCATCATACAGGTACCCTTTGGATGGGTACATGTTTTGATTTTGTTTCAACTACATTATACAGGTATCTTTTGGATGGGGGCATGCTTTGGCACAGACATCTGGTGGTAAATTGTTTGGTTGGGGTTATGCGGAAGATGGAAGGCTAGGAGATCTGGGGAAAAAGATGGGTACTTCATCAATACTGCCGCCTGCATTTGACATGACTAGAATATCAAGGAGCAATTTATCTCCAATGGAAGTTGCCGAGAAAGTAGTCTCGGACAAAATGGAAAAGGAGAAGAACATGCCTATAATCTGGGAACCCTCTGCAATAGAACTTGATGGTGTGAAGGTTTCTGATGTGGCATGTGGACTTGATCATTCTATAGTTCTATGCAGTAAGAACTTCTCTGAAATTTTTAAGAGTCTATATCTCTGCTGAGATTTTCGGTGTGTGCTGACCTTGTTGGTTTACATGATACATTTTATTCTTCCGGGCCTTCAATCATTCTGGTGAAAAAAAAAACTTGTTTTCAGCCCTTAAAATCTTCCTGCTGTTCATGGGCACTTGATTTGAACGAATATGAAGTCATTACCTTCTGACCATCTACAAGTGCACGGACAAAATTGTTTCTAGGTGCATATAATATGCTCGAATGCTGATGTTTTCCAATTATTCCTTCAAGGGTGATACGTCCCATCTCACGGTTCTGAGTCTTCTGGCTTCTGTTCTCAGGCGATGGCAAGGTTCTGAGCTGTGGAAATAACACATACGGCCAGTTAGGCAGGAACACAGAAGGATGCAAGCTGCTACCGATAGAGATGCCATTTCCTCCTGTGTCTCTGGCGTCGGGTCTTGGCCACTCCATCGCTCTTTGCAAGGCATCACCGGAAGAAGCTGCGGGCGAAGGGACGACAGTGGTTTCCTGGGGATGGAATAAAAGCCATCAGCTGGGACGACAGGGGAAAGGGGATCGTCCCGGCACGGTTGAGGGGCTGTCCGGGCAGAAAATTGTGTCCGTATCAGCTGGGCGTGTACACTCGCTTGCTGTTACATCCGAGGGGGAGGTGTGGATCTGGGGAAGCGGAGCAAACGGTCGCCTTGGCTCGGGAAGCTCGGCAGACGAACCTGATCCGGCATTACTGGAGTCCCTGGCTGGAGTAAACGTCCTGCAAGCCGTATGTGGGTTCGATCACAATCTTATCCTCGTTGCTGAATAGTCAGATAGCCTTTGTGTCGGGAAAATATATAAAAACAAGAATTTTATGCCGGTGGAATTTTCTAACTACCATTTTATGATCTTCTGGCATAGACCTTTCAGATCCCTCCTGTCTCCAAATGTGTTCATGGTTTGATTGATTTGACTTTTTCCCCCCAAATTCGGTTTGGTTTCACAATGTTCTGTTCTGGTCTGGTAGAGCTGAAGATAGAATTGTGATCCGTTTGAACAGAATTCACGATCACAGCGTTCTTCAACTCGCTTCTTCCTCGGAGCAGGAATCCGAGGAAACACCTTCACATGATTAAGCACGAGACAAGTACTCGACGGAATGGAACAACACGAAAGAAATTTCCATAACAACAAGCGTAGCAACTCAATGTATAATTAGCGGCGTTTAAGCTCTGTTGTGAAAATGATGTCTGAAGAACTGATCATATCTGATAACATCGATCGATCGAGAGAGAGAGATCTATGTCTGGGGTGCACCACACCCTACGAAGGAGATAACATTCCACAGACCATCAGCGCCAAGAAGATTTGCTAGGGACGAACCACTGCTGCTTATTTACATTTGAGGTCCCAAAGGTAGCCTGCTCATCATCTGGTGATAAGCTGCTGCCCCATTTGGGGCGGCATTCTCCTTAGATTCGGCCTTGGGTACCATGAAGCATGCCTCGCCCATCTGGGGTGGTCTCGGGAACGAATGAACAGGAGGATGCATCTTCATCCGAGCAGGGGGTCTAAGCCCTGCCATCGCGAGGTTGGCGAAGCCCTGCTGAGCCATGGGGAAGGAGAAGGGCGCTGGGGCCCTATGTTGCTCTCTTGCAGACATTGCATATGCACCGAGAGGAGGTACCATGTCGAACCTTGGCAGGCTTTCTTGAGGACACTCTGCTGCCGCCCTGTGTACACCTGGCGCTTGTAAAGCAGAGGTGGCCACTGAGTTCGAAGGGCCCGAAGTGGCATGGCTGCTACTCCTGGCTGCCGGAACTTCATGATTGTGTTTTCCTTCGTATGTTGTAATGACAGACTTGAGATCATGTGATGCCCTTTCCACATGCTTGCGCACCGTGCAAGCTTGACTCGTGCACTTGTAGTAGCTTCTGCGACATGCCAAAAGATAATCTTGTTTTTTATCATCCCAGGAATAACAAAGGAGAGACTTTGAGCGGGGAGAAGAAACAACTCCAATAACTTGGCTCTTAGGTTAACTTTCTCATTGTGAACTATTTGTGGTTAGAACAGGAAAGCATAGGATGGATGCAACTAGGGTTGAAAGAGAAAACGCGTAAACCGAACCAAACCAAACCAAATAAACTGGTTCGGTTCGGTTCAGAAGAATGCATGTTCAAACCGGTAAACTGGTTGACCAGGTCCTCCTTGCCACCATGGGCCTGCCTCTCCTCTCATAATCACCCTCCTCGTCCTACTTGCCACCACCTCTCCTCTCCTCGCTGCCCTCCTCCTCGTCATGACCTCTCCTATCCTCACCACCCTCCTCACCATGACCACAACCGTTAGCAGCCTGCTTGTCGCTGCCCTCATCCTCACCATCACCTCTTCTCGGACTCTTCCCCATCAGTCACTGCTGCAAGCAGCCTGCTTGTTGTCACCCACCTCCTTGTCACCGCCTCTCCTCCTCCTCGTCGCCATGAGCAACCCAGCCACCCCCCTCCTCCTCGCCATCACCTCTCCTCCTCACTGCTGCAACCGCAAACAACCTGCTCGTTGCCACCCTTCTCCCCGCCAGTCGCCAAATGCACCACTGCATCTCCTCCTCACGGCCGCAAGCAGCCAAGCCGCCCTCCTCCTCCTCACCACCACCTCTCCTCCACCCACCACCCACTGGGCACCCTCTCCTCCACCCACCACTGCCCACCGTTCAGTGGGAGTGGGATAGTCCCACATTGGAGAGAGGACTATCCCCATTTACTTTGGATTCGATAAGGGCATGTTTGGTACCATATTATTTAGGGGATAAGCATGGTTTATTCTCTAAATGTTTGGTGATAAACCCAGTTTATCCCCAAGTTAATCATGTACCAAACAACCCCAAAAAGAATATTCAAAACTATTCAATATGGTAGTCCTGAACCATTGAGTTAAATTTGGTGGTGGGCCATTTATTAATGGCTCATGTCAATATAAATTTATTTTATTTAAGATGTAAATATCAAATATGTATTTACCTTAAACTGACAGTTTGAACTGAACCGAACAGAACCAAAATTCAGTTCATTGTTGGTATGGGATTAAAATGAACCAACCCATTTACACCCCTAGATGCAGCACTTAACAGTAAATACTGCAAACAGAAGAACATTGTCCATGCAGGAAACAGCGATGTGATTGAAAATAATCCACATATTTTTTCTTCTTAGCCAGTAAAAATGTCGATACGGCTACAAGTTGAAGTGAATATTCCTTGGAAGACTGAGAGGACCAGGTAAAATCAGCCATTGGCAGGTGCAAGCTATTTTGACATCAGATATACGACCTTGAGTAAGAGAAACCATGAACTTCCAATTTAAATAAGCTTTAAGGTTTGTCTTGAGGAGTGCAACCGCCAATATTGTAACAGAAAATGATAAGATGTCAGTGAAGTGTGTTCAATGCCATTGCCAAATAATTTAATTACCAAAGAATTTTCTACTTGTATAAGTAGCTTTCACCATCATGCCTTTTGAGTAGGGGTGGGCATTAATCGGGTCAACCCGATGACCCGACCCGAACCAACCCGAAATTGTCGGTTTGGTTCGGGTTGAACACTGTATTCGGGTCCATCGGGTTGCAAAATGTTCAACCCGATGAAAACCAAACCAGACCACAACCCGAACAACCCAGCTTCCCCCCAGCCCACCAGCCAGCGGCCCATTAATCTATTTGTTGAGTTGTTGTGGAGGAGGAGTATATAAACATGGCAACCACTTTAAAACATCCGATGTGGGACAAATACCTTCAACTGCACTGTAGAATTCTCTTTAAAACCCTCCACGTGGCCAAACAAAGCTATGCTCCACCCCCACCCCACATGAGCATATTATATGAGTAATAGCTCATTTTAAATTTTTGTTGAGAAATAAAGATTAAAATTTTTATTTAATTAAGTAATTTTGTTATCTTAATTTCTTTAAGTAATAAAATATGGTTTAATTCGGTTCAAACCGAACCAAACCGATTTGTAGTGGTTTGGTTCAGTTTGGTTTGAGGTGGGCGTTCGGTTTGGTTCGGTTTGAAATTTTTTTGTTATAAACCGGACCAAACCGAACCGTGCCCACCCCTACTTTTGAGCATCTGTTTGTTTGGTTTCTATAAAAATAAATGATTTTATCATGTTACCTGGGATTTGGATTTCCTTTGACAACCTTCTGCCCGTACTTTCTCCAACGATACCCATCATCAAGTATGTCAACCTCACTTGTTGTTTGAACCACAACCCTAGGTTCACGGACAGCTCTAGAAGCTGCACTCATTTCCACTGCTGTGTTCTCCAGCTTCCTGTAGGGGGAGTAGAAAGTAACCAGTGAACACAAGACAATGAATCTGTGGAAAAAAGCAAAGTAGCCTAGGCAAACCTTCTTTTGGATTCAGACTCATCATCTTCATCATCACGGCTCAATGATATGCTGCCATGAGTTGCCTGATCATTCTCATCTTCATTTGACAAGGTAGATGAGACACCTATGGCAGGATCTGATTCAATATGGCATCTATCTTGTACCTGGATACTAGTTGTATCACCAAATTCTGCAGCAACTGCAGAAGTCACCTCAAGTCCTTCGTTCTCCAAATCTGGAACACTGTTTCCACCCAGTGCACTTGCCCAACTTGATTTGCCATCAACAACTGTCTGCGATGCATGAGCTTCAGATCCATTAATCAGCAAGTCGCTAGCTTGAGAAAGGGGAAAAGGTGCTCGACGAGTTGGAGGAGGCTTGGAGTGATTATGTGCTCCCTTGTATATGATTTCTGTTATATGTCCCTCATGTGACCGTTCCACTTTTTTCTTCACTGGACAATTAGGGTGAGTGCACTTGTAATAGCTCCGTGGAAATTCACTGCCCTTTACTTGCTTTTGACCATATTTCCTCCAATTATATCCATCTTCAGATGGTGCACTGACAGGTGCAGAAGAGTATTCTCCTTTAGTTTCTCCTTCCCCATCTTGTTGGCCATCAAACAAAGGTGATTGCTCCTCACCCATGATAGAATCGGATACATTTTGATTGAAAGTGAGGTCACCAGCTGCATCTCTTTGATCTGGTAACTTGGAGAAAGAAAAGTTCATATTATGTTTTTGAGGATTTTGAAGCTTAACATCAACGGTGTCTTCAGTTTCATGTTTAAGAGCTTCCGGTCGAACAGAGACCTCAATGGTCGGTAAGGAATGTGACTGTTCCATAGTGGTGATTACCTGAAAAGAAAACATAACGTTTCTTTGACATGTGCAAATTTGCATACAATACGGGAGAAGGAAGATTAAACAAAACATAATCTTTCTTTTATCTAGTCTACCATTTCTTATTTCTTTAAGATATGGCAGCAGGCTTGAATTCTGATCCAGTTCTAGTTCACTTTGTTTGCCAGTTTTAGGTATACAAGGAAATAAGACTGAATTTTCACCTGTACTGGGTAAACGGTATTTGAGTAATGGCTCAAATGATAAATCTGGGATTTATACTTGCATATCTTGGACCATTATCAAAGGCTAAAACAAAATCAATCTTGTCTTGAATACCAAAAACAAAAATGATATTAGCTCTCCTCAATCAAGGGATTTTCTCATCACCAGCATCAGACATGTATGATAAGATAATAACATGAAGGGTTAAACATGTTCTCTGGAAGCATGAGACATTTGCTTACAGGTTGTCTAGGGTTCTGCATGTAGCTACGTAGACTCTCCTATTTTTGGGATACTGTAAATGCATGCAAAATGAAACCAGGTAAATCTATCTCCATGATCTAGGTCGATCTTAGTGTAATTGCATTCAAAGAAGAATAACTGAGGAAATCAGAGAATCCACAAACTGGCAGGGGATCTATGCTGGAGGAGCAACAAAAAACTTCCATTTTTTATCCTCTGATTCAATAAAATATGTTAAAGAAAGATAACTGTTTACTGTTAGAAAACACAAGGTCTCAGAGTTGTTTAAATTAGCACTCTGCACCATACTTAATGCGCAGTTTATCAGAAAAGCTCTTCAACTTAGAGTCCACTTGTTTCTGTCTGCACCAAATGGAATGGTTCAGGTGGGTTTTATTTTCTTCTATAAACTTTTGATATAAGAAAAGGAAGTGTTCTAAACAAGAAGGTAACAGGGAAGTACGCTTTTGGTTGAATTTGAAAAATATGAAGAGTTTGAGGCCATATAGGGCTTGAACACGAATGATTGAACACCATCATCTGCAAAGCTATGCACTTTGGTTTTATCAAAAGCTGTGGATTCAGGCACCGAGCTTATGGTGCTAAGCTGTTCCAACCAAAATTTTCCAGTTGTTGGAGAAGGCTGAGCCTGCATTCCACAAGAGAGGTTAAATGAATTATGATGATCATTGGATAGTCCAGTTACACGATTATACAAAAACAAAAGATTGAACTGTCACTACTATGCCACTGCAAGTTGAATAAATTCACTTTTTCACTTGACGATCCAAGAATAGTCCATTTACATGATTACAGAAATATAAGGTTAAACTTGCTACCATACCAACACAAGTTGAATAAACCATAGTTATAGCATAAGAAACAAAAGCGGGAAGCAGTGCAAGAAGCTACAACAAGAAAGGCAACTCAAATTTAAAAATCCTTAAGGTTAAATGTAAGGAGAAGCAAAAGGCATGAGAATCAACCAAGGGGGCAGGATAGTTTCCTTGCAGCTATGGTAAATAAGCTTTTCACCCTCCCCCACATGCATCAGGTACATAATCCATATCCCTTCATAAAAAACAGTGATGATATTTTAACATTACGGGTCAACATGTAAAAGTTGGGAGCTCTGATAGTTCAGATCCTATATTGAAACATTGTTTTTTTCATCAATACGAACCCAGGTGCAACTATCAATCGAGCCCTCTTACGTGAAGGCAAGAAAAAAAAGGGTAAACCGACTCTCCATGCCATCAGGTTTTGTAGACATCACATGCACCTTAGGATTTATTCAAGAAAGTAGTAATTAAAATCATCATCGGCCGAACCCCATTGCTAGTATCCAATGATTCCTGTGATCAGTTGTCAAATAATGCAGCTTACCAGAGAATTTGACAGAAAAACCGGAGAATCCAGCAGCGTGGTCGGACTGAGACCGGGGGGAATGGTTAGATATGGCGATCGAATCTCTGATGAGGATGAGGACGTGTTCACCGAATTGATGCCAGCCGTATTGAGCATAGGGGCACTAAAGCCGGTCCTCGCTGCCATCCTCTTGGCAAGCCCTCCACGATTTCCTGGCTTCGTAACAGCATTGGGCGAATCCAGCTCGAAGAAAGGGTCGGTGGAGATGTCTATACCCAAAATACCGTCCTTATGACCGAGGCTAAGAACAGCTTTCGGCGTCTGCTCATCATGCAATGTCCCCACACTCCCATTCTCAGAAAGGATACCGGGGAAGGTGCTCAAGTTGAGATCTTCCTTCTGCAAATTGGGAGTGAAGGCCTTGGGGCTGGGATCTTCTGGGGGCCAATCCCCCATCGCACAAGGGATATCGTGGATCCCATCCATTTGAGGCGACACGAAAAGAGCTGTTCTTTTCTTCTACGGATCAGCGAGAAGTCAGCCCGACATCCCCAATGCCCACCTTCGATTACTGAAGGTAGAAAACTCGGAAGAGGTTTTCCATCTCGATGTTGTATCGAAGAACAGGTCACATCGGCGGCGACGGCGAGGATCCGCAAAAAGGCGCCAACTTTGGAGGAATCGGGGGGTCAATCAGACGAGCACCGGACCGCAGGAAATCCGAACAGTGGGCATCGAATACGAAGAACAAATTCGGGTACCACGGCCGACGAAACTGAAGAGGACCAAGATTATCCCACGCCAGGATCTCTGAGATCTGCAGGCAACATCCTTCGGGAAACAAACGCCGAGAGAAAGGACAGCCACCCCCGTCCGGAAATCACCAAAAACCCAGCAAGAACGGCAGCGAAGGCAGGGACTTTAAACAAAAGCAACACCGATAATTTAAAGGAGGCGGTCAAACCGCGGATGCAAGTGAGCAAAAATCTCTGGAAACAGGGAACAGAAAAGCGGGAGGAGACAGCAAAGATCACTTCACTTTCTTTGAGCAAAGATCACTTCACGAAGAGCAAGAAATAGACCCAATGATTGGCGCGCTCCCACATACCCCCGCTGTCTCCGTCTCCTCCACCCGCACTCCGTCCGGCAGCTGGACAGAGAGAGAGATCCACAATATCTGTATCGATATTGAATTTAAGGGTTCTTATATATTTCTCCCTATATTGTTGATATTTATAAATATGTCTTCCTGAAAATTGAAAATCTTTGTAATGCATAAAACATTTTGTTGCCCAAAATTAAGTGCCGTGAATCTCTTAAAATAATATTAATTTTAAAGAACGAGTTTAATATTTTAATAATGGAAATATCCTTTCTCTGTGTCATTTCTTCTTTCTCTCTCTCCTGCACCCTATCTATCTTTCTAGAAAAGTGAAAATATTTTTGTCAAGAAAAAAAACTTGAATAACGTCATTTCAAGGTGTAATTTTATGTGAAAGTGTATTTTTTTCTTAAAAACATAATTTTAGAGATTGTTTAATATTTTTAAGTTTTATAATAACATGTTTTAAAATATAAATATAAAGTCCACGGTGCATTTATCCTTATTTTTAGGGTGTAAATCTTTTAACGCCTCACGAATACCGCTATTCTTTTTTTAAAATTCATGATTGGTACTACCAATCCGGTAGCTCCAGACATTCAAGCCTTGTTTGTTGAATCATTTTACTTTTAAATATATATATATATATTTGAATCTTGAGACGGGAGTTTTTGATGTACTCGGTTAACTTTGGAGAACATATGAAAAAAAAAATTTTATTGATGTTTATAGGGTGTTTGGTTGCATGATAATTTTTTTACACTTTCATGATAAAAAATATATTAAAATAAAAAGAGAACCAACTCATGACATAAAATTATCATGTTTGGAGGGATGTGATAACAAAAAGAGTAACTACCATTCATGACCCAACAAAGTGGGGGGATCACAAGAAAAAGAAAGAGGTGAGACCTCTTTTTATCTTCAAAACATAAAATTGTCGAGGTTGCCAAACACCTCCTTTAACGAGTTTTCTTATAATTTTTAAAAATTAAAATAAAAACATTCGTTATCATGCAACCAAACACCCGATTAGGATTTACGATTTGACGATATCAAAAAACGAACATTCGAAATAAAAAAATAGATATATTGTGCGGTTAAAACAGGCCAAACTGGAAAATAATCTAAGAAGATAGCAAGGTAACTGGACTCTTTATGTAATGTATATGCAATCTGTGCGCATATTAATATTTTATTTATCTATAAATTTATAGTAAAATATATAAAAATAATTGTGATTTCTTCGATGCGATAAGTTTTATAAATTTGTTTCCTGTTGAAGCATATAACCAGTGTGCTTGTTTCTTGTTCTGTTTGGAATTTGGTCGTCATAGGCTGCTCGAGAAGGGCCTTTTGGTATTAAATGAGAAGCCTTATTCAAGAGCCTCTACGAAAAATTTTAGGATAAACAGGGGACAAAGGATAAAAGTGAGATAAAAAAATTGTAACATGACATTTTCCGAGGATAAATGCACACGTTAAGTAAATGTGTATGCGCTACACCCCCCCACCCCCACTGCAACAAAGCATAAGATTTTAAAAACTTTAAAAATAATAAATCATGATTTTATAAAGATAAATACCTCATCTACATAATAAACACCAAAAAATATAGCTGGTCAAATAGTTCTTTAATTTATTTTTAACAAAAATTCTTTCTCTGTAAATAGAGATTGCAGGAGGGAGAGAGAGAAAGTCAATATTAAAAATAGATATTTTCATCATGAAAATTAAAAATATCTAACTGATATTATTTAAGGATGTTCTCACGATAGTAGTGTTTTTTGTTTTTTTGTTTTTTGCTGCAGCTTATTATTAGAATTTTTAATTTGTACGCGGCTGTATTCCGAAATATAAATAATTAAAGAAGAAGATATTTAAAAACATATTCAAATAATATGATATCTTGCACTGCCACACCCGCATATATCTCAGAAGACAGAAAGGTTCTTCTAAATTTTAATAAATAAAGAACATGACTATTTTTGTCTCTTTTTCTTTCTTGTCCGCCTTGAATCTAATAATTGTGCATCTAGTTGGGCCTTTAAGGCTACAGATTAGACCCAAATCTGGCCCAAACCCAAAAAGCAACACATAGGTGCAGCTCTAGCCTTTGGAATCCAGATTTTTATCATGTTTGGTAGCACAATTCTTTTGTTTATATTTTTGCAATAAAAAATTTAAATAAAATATAAGATGGCTGAATAGGTAAAATTGTCATGTCTGGTGAGATGCGGTAACAAAAAGAGTTGGAACCATGTATAGCAAAAAAAAAAAAAGAGATTACGGACCACAAAGAAAAAAAGTAGCTCACCATTTATTTTCGTTTGTTATAATAATATTAAGTTTTACCCAAAGTAAACAAACGCCTCTATTTCAACTTCTCTTATAGGGTGTTTGTTTGCACAAGAAATTTTTATACACTTTTATGATAAAAAGTTACATTAAAATAAAATGTGAACTAATCAATGACATAATTAATATTATCATGTTTGAGGAATATGATAACAAAAAATAGTGGATACCATATATGACTAAACAAGGCGGGAGGACTATAAGACTAAAAAAATGATGACATCTTCTATTTTTGTTCAAGAAGAAAAGCTTTTTAAAAACATAAAATCATAATGGTTGCCAAACACACAAGTTTTGTTACAAAACGTAAAATTGTAACGGAAATCGAATTCATCATGCAACCAAAACACCCTCATTAGCTAACATCTTTTACCTTGATAAATATATTTGGACCATCTTTTGCCATAAATTAAACGCTATTTTCCTAAAAAAATGAGAAAAAATAGAAGAAAGTAAACTGGATCTATTTAAGTTCAATCACATTCCCATCAAAACCAAACCAATTAAATTGAGCAAATTCAACTTCGGATTGATTTGATTCAAATCAAGTGTTTACTAAATAGAATACATGCGTCTGCATAAACAATTTTAAATGTTTGTTTTCATAAAAAATACACAAACGATATCAGTATACTTAATATCACATAAAAACATGTTTGGTGTTTATTAAAATTCTTCGTAAAACATTATTACTAGGAAAAGACTTCGCCATTCAGTAAACATATAAATTTTTTTATCAGTAAAAAGGGTCTCCAGTTAATAGCAACATAAAAAAATGAATACATAACAGAACATTCCGCTATAATCATATATTAAAATTCAAATATTAATCGTTGCTCCCATCGCTAATTATTATTCCCCCAAATGCAACATAAATGATAGTTGAAAGCTTTGACGAGGGTGTTTGGTTGAATGACAAATTGAGTTTTGGTTACAAATTATGATTTTATCGACAAAACTCGTAATAAAAGATATTTAACAATCATTACAAATTTATATTTTTTTTAAAAATAATTTTATTAGACAAAGAGAAAAGGTGTGATACTTTTTTTTTATTTTATGGTCCTTTGTTTCTTTTGATCATACATGTTTCCACTCTTTCTTCTGTTTCACAATTCCACAATTTTATTCCATTAGCTAAGCACATATTTAATTTTAATATAATTTTTACCATAAAAATGTATAAGAAGAATTTCGTGTGCACCAAACATCATATAAACCACAAGATATAATAATGCATTAGAAATATTAAATCGGATTGAAGGCCAAAAAAAAAAAGTGATTTGCCAACCAAGATAAATCTCCTCCATGTTTGCCTGGGGCTCCCAGGACACTTAACAGTTTTATGTACATTGGACGAAAGGGAGTTACCATGTCATACAACCTTTGTATTTTTGTAATTCTATTCGGATGGTCAAAAAAATTATTTCTTTTTAATATTTATTAATTTTTACGATATTTAAGTAGAGATAAATAAGTAATATATTACTAAATTCGGCTCAACCGGGCAGCCTAATAATAATCAGGCCAACAGTTTGACCCGCCCACCTGCCCTAAACGGACCGAACCGACTACCGTATTCTATCCGGGAAAGAGCACCGGATCCGATAGGCGGCGATCATGGGCACCACGTCGCACGTCACCGCCCACACGTGCACGGTGACGCCACACGCTCGGTGGGCGCCGCCGCCGGGGACGGCGAGGGAGTAGCTCCGCGTCCCTCCCACCCCCCCACCTACAACGACGGCACGAACGCTTGCATCACCCGATACCGCTCCCCGGCTGCCCCGCCGAAACAGCGATACAGCTTTGTCTCCCCTCCCTAATCGCCGCTGAGGCCGGTGCTCGTTGCATATTATACTGCCCGTTTGCCCGCGGCGGCGGAGTTGACGGGGAATTTAATGGTTCTTTTCCTCCATTTTTCCGCTTCTAGTTGCGGCGTGGCCGTGCGTCTGGAGGGAAAGCGGCGGCGAAAGCGAGAGATGGGGTTTGCTGGTTCCGGGGACATGGTCGATCGGATATCCGCCTCTCGAATAGTTTAAAGACTTCTTCTCCCTGGGATGGATCGCCGTGAAAGGGGGAGTCTAGAAAGGATCTGCCCTGGAATGGCCGTAATTAATCTGGGCAGATGTAGTTGCTCATCAACCGTTCCCAGTGTTTGATTGATCTAAAGCACCGATGACAGACCTGCAATTTACCGGCGTCCTGTTTGTGTCTGGCAGCTAGCCGATATATATATATATATATATATATATATGCTAGCATTCGATCGGTAAGAACAAGGGCGACTGGTCGGCAGAAGGTGTTGATGATGACAGTGGAAGTGAACAGATCTTTAGAAGAACAAATGCGAGGGAGGGAGGGACCCTTTACTTTAAGGAAAATGAAAGGGCCCTGCAAAACGCCTCTACAGTTCGGTCACGCATTTCGTCGAACAGGTTGTTCACGATGGCGAATGGGTGTGTATCCGTATGCTATTATTTACAGGGGAAGGCATCATCTCGGAGCAGAAATCACTGAATACAACAGAGAGATGACGCGCATCGACGGGGCTCATGGGTTCTTCTCTCTGGATTCGCAAATGACAGAAGCCCCAATGGGGAGCCCCTCCAGTATGCCGCTGTCGCTGTCCATCTGTAGCTCTTTGAACATGGCCATCACCTGAATCATGGTCGGCCGTCGCAGCGGCCGGTCGTCCAGGCACTGGCAGGCGATTTTCAGGTATCGATAGAGCTCGGCCTCCCCGGATTTGGTCCCCGCGAGCTCCGGATCGAAGATCTCGCTGCTCCTGTTCTCCTTCACCATCTGTTTCGCCCAGCCGACGAGGTTATTGTCGCCGAACTCCGTCTGGTCGGTGGGTCTCTTGCCGGAGAGCAGCTCCAGGAGCAAGACCCCGTAGCTGTAGACGTCTCCCTTGGTGGTGCAGCGGAAGCTCTGGTAGTACTCCGGCGGCACGTATCCGGGAGTCCCGGCCAATGTGCTGACGCTGAGGTGAGTATCGAGCGCGTTCATGAGGCGCGCCATGCCGAAGTCCGACACCCGGGGCACCAGGTTGTCGTCGAGCAGCACATTGCTGGACTTCATATCCCGGTGGATGATGTGGGGGATGCAGCTATGGTGGAGGAAGGCCAGCCCCCGTGCCGACCCGATGGCGATCTTCTTCCTGGCCGCCCAGTTCAGCTTGGGGGCGCCGCCGGCCTCCTTGCTCTCGCCGTGGAGCACCATGTCGAGACTGCCGTGCTTCATGTACTCGTACACCAGCAGCCGCTCCTCGCCCACCTTGCAGTAGCCCAGGAGGGGGACGAGATTGCGGTGCTTGATCTTGCCGATGGTCTCCATCTCGGCCATGAACTCCCGGTCGCCTTGTCCGGTGATGTGTACCAGCTTCTTGATGGCGACGACGCACCCGTCCTTGAGCCGCGCCTTGTAGACCTCCCCGAAGCCGCCGGAGCCGATCAGGCTATCCGCGCTGAAGCCATTGGTGGCCTCGAGGAGGTGGGCGAAGGTCAGCTTCCGGAGGGGCTTCTCGAAGGTGGCGACGTTGATGCTGAGGGGCTCGTGGGCGCCGGAGAGCTTCCAGCTGGTCGCTCCCGACGTCGGGAGGCTGTCCACGTAGCTCGCCCTCTTCTCCCCCGTCCTTACCTTCCTCCTCAGCTTGTAAATGGCCAAGCCGAGGGCCAAGATGAGGAGCGCGGAGATGGAGATGCCTATCAGCATGCTGCCGCCGAGGAACCGCCGTCTGTCGCCGGAGCCGGAGTAGTAGATGCCGCTGCGGGGGCCGGGCCTACACGGGGGGAGTGGGACACCGCAGAGGCCGGAGTTGTTCTCGTAGCGCGACGCGGGGAAGGTCATGAGCTGCCCGGCGGAGGGGATGGTGCCGCTAAGCTTATTGTTGGAGACGTCGAGGTCGACGAGGAAGGAGAGTGTTCCCAGCGATCCGGGTATGGAGCCGGTGAGGCGGTTGTGGGAGAGGTCGAGGACCCCGACGGCCTTGAGCCCCCCGAAGGTCTCCGGTATGGGTCCGGCCAGCTGGTTGTGCCCGAGGTTGAAAACCTGCAGGTAGTTCATGGCGCCCATGTTGGGCGGGATGGCGCCCGACAGGGAGTTGTAAGAGAGGTCGAGGTAGATCATGCTCCCGTTGCCGGAGAAGGTGTACACGGCGGTCCCCGTGTAGATTCTGGTGGTCGGGCAGGCGTGCACCAGGGGGAAGCTCGCGAGTCTCTCCGGCCGGATTCCGGCGAACTCGAAAATGACGCCCGACCCGGCGCAGGAGGTGCCCCCCTCGTTCCTCAGGAACGCGAATTGCTTGCCGGAGACGGCGCCGGGGACGATGAGCCCCGTCTGGGACGCGAGAGAAGTCGGTATCGGCCCCGTTAGCCGGTTCAGCGTGAGGTCGAGCCATATGAGGTTGCGGCAGCCGCCCAAGGAAGGGGGGATCCCGCCGGAGAGAGAATTGTTGCCCAGCTGCAGGATCGCCAGGTTCTCGAGGTTGCCGATGGCGTCGGGGATGCCGCCGGTCAGGCGGTTGCCGGAGAGCGACACCCAGATCAGGCCGGTGCACCTGGTGATGGAAAGGGGGATGCTCCCGCTGATGTCGTTGTGGTTCAGGATCAGCGTCTCCAAACTCGCGCCATTGGAGCAGAGCTCGTCGGGGATTTCGCCGGAGAGTTCGTTCGCCCACATGACCAGGTCCGCCAGCCTCGGAAGCGACCAGATGTCCGGCGGGATGGGGCCCTTGAGCTGGTTGAAGCTGAGGTCGAGGGACCTGAGGTTTTTACAGCTCCCGAGCTCCGGCGGCAGGGCCCCCGAGAGGAAATTGCTGGGCAGCAGGAGCTTCTGGAGGGAGGGCAGCCATGAACAGAGCTGCGGGGGGATGCCGCCGGTGAGCTCGTTGGAGCTGAAGTCTACCGACTCCAGCGACGTGCAGTTGCCCAGAGATTTCACCGGCACCGGCCCGGTGATGTTGTTGAACGAGAGGTCCAAAACTCGGAGCTTGGAGAAGGCGCCCACCACCTTCTCGACGAAATCTCCGGAGAGCTGGTTGTGGCTGAGGTCTAGACTCTGGAGAGCAGTGCACCGCGTGAACGCCGGCGGCAAGCCCCCGGCAAGCATGTTGCCCGACAGGTCGAGTTCTGTCAGCGTCCGGCAGACGTCTGCCAACTCCGCCGGGATCTGCCCGGAGAAGTTGTTGTGGGAGAGGGAGAGGTGCCTCAGGCCGGTGAAGTCTCCCCAGAAGGCAGGGATCCCTCCTCGAAACTTGTTGTAGGACAGGTCGACCCACTCAAGCCGCCGGCAGCTGGTCAGGCTCCTGGGAAGCCCGCCACCCTCGAGGGAGTTGCGGGAGAGGTCCAACGCCGTGAGATTGCCGCAGTTGCCGAACTGAAACCCCGAGAAGTCGCCGGAGAAGTTGTTGCTCGACAGGAGCAGCTGTTTCAGCGACGGCGGCGAGGCCACCACGAAGTCCAGGGGGATCTCCCCGGAGAGGCGGTTGTAGGAGAGGTCGAGCGTCTCGAGATTGCCGCAGGCCGCCGAGACGACCTGCAACCTTCCGACGAGCCGGTTGGAGGACATGTTGAGGTAGCTCAACGCCCCGCAGCCCAGAACCCCGAGCGAGTAGTTGAGCAGGCCGTCGTCGGCTATCTGGTTCCGCGACAGGTCCAGCGACCGGAGAGTCGGCGGGAACGGGTACAGGCCGCCGGGGATAGAATTGCGCGAGAGATTGAGACTGACGAGACTGCTGCAAGGGGCCAGGAACTGCCCCGCCACCGCCGCCGTGAAGTTGTTGCCGGAGAGGTCGACCGACTTGAACGCACACGGGGCCGCCGGCGGGTCCGGCAGCCGGTGCGAGAGGTTGCCGTAGAAGAAATTGCCGCGGAGGTTGACGTCGAGGAGCGCCGGCAGCGACATGAGATCGTCCATCCCGAGCCGTCCCGCCAGGCCGCGATTGCTTAAATCCAGCTGCACCACCCGGCCGTCGTCCTTGGAGCAGGTGACGCCGGACCAGGAGCACGGGCCGCCGCTGCCTCCCCAGCTCTCGAGGGAGCCGCGGGGATCGGACTCGACGGACGCGATCTTGAAGGCCAGCAGCGCCGCAGCGTCGCCGGGAGCCGCCATGAGAGGCGAAGCGGCGGAGGCCAGAAACGCCAGAGCGACGAGCAGGGTCGCAGCAGGGGCGCAACCGATCTCCATCGATCGCAACGGAACCACAGTCCTAAGAATCAGCGAAGTTGCCTTCTTTGAACCAGGAGAGGGTAAGATCGACTGATCGAGCACGGAGGGGGCAAAGAAATCATCCCTGCGAGAATTCCATCACGGACACCTCCTCCCGACGATCTCGATGTATAGCTCCTGCATCACACAGAAGCGGAAAAGCTAGGGAGACGATGCCAACTCGAAGAGGGAGGAGCTCTTACATCTCTTTGCCTTCGATGAACTGCAACTAAAGAGAGCCGTCGGGAGCCTGCAAGTAGAATCCAACGGAGAAGATGAACAGATTTTTTTTTCTGCCCTCTTCCGGCCTCCCTTCTCACTCATGCCAAAACCCGTCATACGTGCGCCTGGATTTAACGGGCGGAAGTACGAAACAGTGACGACGGCAGCAAGCCGGAAGACTAAACAGCAAGCAGAAGCTACCTGTGGGCCGCCATTCTCCTCGTCCTCTGCCCTACAGGAGGCGCTTCAGGTGGAGAGGGGGGGGGGATGGCACGGTAGGTCCCAAACCTGTTACTCGTCCAAGAACCGGATTTCATAGGAAGAACATATTGTGAGATAGGGGAGACACTCCGAGACAAGCGCAGCTGCACAGGGGTAGGGGAACGCGCACACCCAAAAAGAAAAAAAATCGGATTTTTATGGATAGGGAAACGCGCTCGCGAAAAAAAAATCGGATTTTTACGCGGGAGACGAGATCAGATTTACGTGAATTACCGGATTCCTCTCTCTGAATTTCTCAAATTCCGAGTCCAGTCAAACCGGGGGGGACTCGATTCCCTCACGCCCACCGCATCCCCCCCTTTTCAAGATCCTTCCCCTTTCCCGAAGCCCCCCCCCTCGGCAGTTCACATTCCTCGCAGAAGACGAACATTTATAAAAAGACCCTCCTCTGTCCCCGCTAGTTTTTCGGGGCTCGTCAACTTTAGCGTGCCTTGCGCTGCGGGGCTCTCCTCCCCGGCCTTTTTTTTATTATTATTATTATCATTTCATTTTCTAACCTCGCTCGGTTCAAACATAAACTACGCGACTCACGTGATTCCCGGGGGGCTGGGGCTGCGACGTGCACGGGAGGGCCTAACCACGCGCGGTTACGATCACCGGTCCGTAATCCCCCTCATGCGGACCGCGGTTAAGAGATCCGATGGGCCGTTGGATCGGGCATGACGTCGTCACGACGAAGCGCCAGGAGGCCGCTTGCCTGAACGGACGCCCCTGATTGCATCACGGCCGATCGATGGCGGGCGGCGCGGAGCTCGGTGGATCACGGCCAACTGATCCGTGGGGTCCCTGCCAACAGCTCTGCGAGACTTCCCTTCTCCACCTACTTCTATCTACCGTATGAACAGTCAATCGTCGAACAGGAGGTGAGAGAGACCGACGGGTTCAGAGTCGAAATATTGTGCATGATTTTCACATTTCTGCGGCCGTGTGTGTAAGCGCCGGAAAGGTTGATGTGGCCGCACGGATTAGGGAGCTCCGATCCGGGTTGGGTTCTTCAGATTCCAAATATATGTATATCATATACGAGAGACATCTCACTGCAGCTTCATACGGTAGAGAACTTCGCGACAGTGTCATTATTGTACGTGTGGATCAGATGCACGGTGAGGAAAACAGGAAGCACATTTTAGAGCTGCATGCGGGCAGCGGATACTACGCGTATCCTTTATCCTGTTCCGGCCATCCGATCGGGCGACGGCGCCGGGGAGAGGAGAAAATCCCAGAAGACCAAACACAGCTAGCTAGTTCACCCGGCCGGCCTTTAGCTAGCTGTCCTCTCGGCGGTTTCGTCCTCCGCCGCGTCGGAGGGACGCGACGGCGGCGGCAGGCGACGGCCATCACCGGTGCGCCGGTCGGCGTCGAGATGGCGATCCCGTCCGCCGCATGCACGGCGTGTGATTAGGCTCCCGGGAAGAAGAGGTCGCGCGCGCGCCTCTCCGTCATTCGCTGTCGAGCGCCCCACCTTCCTCCCTGCTTCCTCCGACGCCGGCCATCTGTGCGGCGGCGGCCGGGGGGGCGCGGTGGCAACCCCTCTCTCCGTCAGCCGTCGCTGTCGGACGGTTGGGTTGGAGAGGACTTGGGTGGCGAGGGCCGGCCGGGAAGCTGGTACGTGTATAGTATAGCAACGGGGGATAAATGAATAGGAGGATATATATATATCATATACATAATTAGGCGGCGTACGTCTGCAGAAGGGAAAAAAAATGAGAAAGTCTTGCACCACTCTAGCTACCTTGAATTTCTTTCTCTCTCGAATGGAGTTACGTAAGAGCTGAGTTTATGGCATTTTCTGATTGATAGGCTCGGAACAGAAAGGGATGAATATTAGTTTTGTCAATATATATATATATGTAGATGCCAATGTAGCTCGAGAACCCTACCCACCTAGACGACAAGCACTGTCCCGGCCAGAACCGATGCGTTCCTTGAACATTGGAAAACTATGTGATGCTCGGATAAATTTATTAATTTTAATATATGTATCACCATTGTTAAATTCGAAGAACTTAACAAATAGTTAATCAAGTACGTCATGCTGGCAACAGTTTTTCGCACCCGGGGGTTTAGTTAGTTTTAAATTGTCCCCGCCATTGTGGCTGAGCTAACTCCACCACAAGCGGCTTTTCTCCGAGTTCGAACTCTGCATGAACGGTCAAGTTTATGTGGGCGGTCTCTTGTGGGAGTGTTCGGTTGCATGATAATAAAGATTTTTGTTTAATTTTTTAAAAATTATAAGAAAATTTGTTAAAAGAAATGTTTGTCAACCATGTCAATTTTATATTTTGAAAATAATTTTTTCTTAAACAAAAAAAAGAGGATCTCACCTCTTTCTTTTTTTCTTGTTATCCGTCACTTTGTTTGATTACATGTGACGATTACTCTTTTTCGTCATCACATCTCTCCAAACATGATAATTTTATATCATGAGGTGGTTCACTTTTTATTTTTTATCATAAAAAATGTACAAAAAATTATCATGTAACCAAACACCCCATTAGTGTGCAAAGTGTTTTTGTCACCCACAAAAAAAATTAAATTACCCTATACTTTCTTAAATCACACCAAATTTGTAGAATTAAATAAACTGAATTCTCCCAAGGTATACATTTATTATTTTGGACATTGAACGATTTTTTTACTTTCAATTTGGATCAAGAAAACCGAACTAGTTCTCTATTCTTTTGATCTAGAGCGCTTGTCGAGATCTGCTAATTTTTTATATGACAAAATACTCCAATGTCAAACCGGAAACGAATCTAATCATGAACAATCCAAATTCAAATTTGAAGACTTCGTTGGAAGAGGAAAACGGAGGGAGGGGGGTGAGTCGGTGTCTCTTTAGAAACAATGATATATGTGTGTGTGTGTATATATATATATAGTTAATTAGTTAGTTAATTTAGTAGGAAAACAGTTCTTATAGCATTTTAAGCTTTGATTTTGCACAACAAGGCCACATATATGCTTGCAAAAGAAAAGAAAGCCTTGCATGTCGACATGAACAACGATAAAAAAAGCCGGAGCAAAAATAAGAAAAATGATTATTTCTTGAATTAATAATAAGAAAGATGAAGTCCTCGATCTTCATATCGCCGAAACCAATGCATAATATTTTTCTTAAAATTTTATAGATATTTTTCCATGTAATATTTTATACTTGTAATATATTTTCATAAAAATTAAAACATATAATAAATTCCTAAAATATTTCGTTGCCGACATTAAGCATTTGCAACGTGAAAACATTTAAAATAACAGTAAATAAATAGTTTTAAATTTTCATACCAAGAATTCTTCTCTCAATTATTATCCCCTTTTCCTCTCTCCAACACCCTCTACGTCTCTCTGGGAAAAAGTGATAATATCCTGTCAAAAAATGGAATTTACTTGTATAATAACATTTTGAGGTGTTTCTTTTTTTGGCAAAAATACTTACATGTCAAAAACACAATGGATAGAGCCGTGTCAATTGCTGATAAAAATGTACCACATTTATAATTCATATTTTAACGAATAACATATTTACAACCACTGCACCGATACATTTTACTAATTTTCATCTCTATTCCGTTGTCCTTCATTTATACTTTATAAATATTTTTTATATTTTTGTTGACTTTTATTCATATCTCACATATTCTATCTGAGAGCAGATCGTCTTAGTTCTCGGGTGGAGGGAATAGTCACAGTCTCCAATTAGAAATGATCACATACCCACGTCACTTAAGCAGCAGTTCAAAATATTGGTTCAGTGAACCGCTACCAAAAAGAGTTGAACCGTTATCGACATCTTAGTAACTCACTATCTGTCGGTAACGAGTTACTAAGGTATCAGTAGTGGGTTAGTAAGATGTCGGTAGCAATTCAACAACGGTTAAAGACTTTCGAGTAATAAGTTAAGATGTTACTGAATCGTTGTTGAACTGCTACCGACGTCTTACTAACTTGTTACCGACGCCATAGTAACATGTTACCGATAAGTAATGAGTTACTAAGGCGTCGATAACAGTTCAATCATTTTCGATAACAATTCATCGAACTAGCATTTTGAACTATCACTTAAATGACGGGAGTACGTGACCACTTTTAATTAGAGATTACGATTATTCCCTCCATCCATTAACAGAGACTGAGATGAGCCGCTCTCATTCTATCTACGTCCGTCAGTGGTCATAGATACATTATTTGATTTAAATATAAAACTGCTTCCGAAACGTTGAGCGGTATGATCCGAACTCGGATACAGTTCACGCCAAGATGCTCCTCTGCCCCTCGAACCGCTCGAGGGGCCACGTGCGCGTCCCCGTGCGGGCTCCGTACGCTCCGTCCCGCCCAATCAAAGCCACGCGCGCGCGCCCGAGGAGACCGAGCGGCCCGCACGCGCACGGGGCGGCGGGCGGGAAGGTGAGGACGAAGCTGCGCCCGCCCCCCTCCCCCTCCTTCATCTGCGGCGGCGGCGGCGGCGGCGTCCCCCGTACGCTCTGCTCCGTTCTCCGAGGAGGCGGGGCGATAACCTAATGCCCGGCCGCCTCGGCGCGGCCCCGGGCTTGTTTTCACGCCGTCGACAAGATTCTGGGGCGCCGGCGATTCGGGAAGACCTCCGTGCCGCGGCCGCGCGGCGGAGCGCCTCCCCTGCTCCAGTTGCACAGGTACGCGCCCTCCGATGACGGCACTGGTGACCGGAGCGCGGAGGGTAGGGGGAGGGGGATCGTCTTGTTCCTCCCAAGGCTCGCGGTTGCAGAGAGAGAGAGAGAGAGAGAGAGATGGATGGATGCGTGAATACAAGTACAGCACATCCAAGGATGCGCCATTAAATTAACCCTGCGGCGGCGGAGGTCCCGGGTGTCCCTTCCGTTCGCCTCCTTCCATCGCGCCGGAGATGTGGGGGCTGTTTCAAGGCGGCCGCTGGAATTTAATTTTCTCTGCAGCTCGCAAGGTTCATCATCGTTTTGATTAGATGCAAGAGCTGTTGTCTCGTGCCATCCGGGAGTAGCGGTCTTGACTCAGATCCGCCGTAAGATAGAGTATAATTTGATTGTTTTGGGAAATAATCAGCTTGATTGATCTTATTATATCTTTGTCTGCTTTGCTGTGTGGCTTCTCTTGTTTCGAATTCATCTATTTTTAATGCTCTGATGAGACGGGAATGTTCACGGTGGAGGCCGGGGTAGATGTGTCTGGGCGACTTTGGTAAGTGTACACATATCAAGGCATGTTCAAACTCACTGCTCGCTGCAAGGGTGAGCACGGTTCGATTTGGGCTATCTTTTTTCAAACCGATTCAACTTCTTAAATCGAATTAAATCAAACCTATTTTGATTCGATGTAGTTCGATTTAAACAGAAAATATATAAAAATATTTTAATTAATTATTATTTACGTATATATAATGATTTTTAAGTAAAAATAATCAAAATAAATATTATTTTTTATAAAATTATAAAAATCTTACTTTTAATAATATTATATAATTTTTTTAATGAATCAATTTAAATGGTTTGATTTAATTTAAATCGATTTGAAAAACTTTCAAACTGAATCAAATCGAATATGGTTCACACCAAACCGAATTAAACATGCCGATTCGATTTAATTTTTCGGTTTGAGCTGTTTAATGCTCACCCTGAGCTCGTAGGGTTGGAAAGTTGGAGAATTAGAAACATATAAAGCGTACAAACAATAGGGAGAGGAAGATTATGCTTACTTATGGTCCGGGGGTTCTTTGATTCAATTTTAAAATGGGGATTTTTTTTTCTTTTTGCACATCGGTACTATAATTATCTGTATTCTAAAAAAAATCTGTAAAAGCTAAAAATCTTTAAAATTCCTGAAATTTTTATCTTTTGGTTTGAAGGACAAGTGTCTCCGTCGGAAAACGCAAAAAATATATATATCTGTTCAACTATTTTCTTATTTTTTGACAATAATGCTCGCGTTTCCGGAGAGAGGGACAAGTAAGGTGATGGGCGAGAAAGAAAGGGACAGTTTTGAGATAAAAAGTAAAAACTATTCAACCACTGTCATTTTAAAGTTTTCAGACCACAAGGATCCAGTGTTGGGCGACAAAAGATTTAAGGGCTTGTCGGTATTTTTAACTATGATAAATACAACTCGTCATAGGGGGTAATATTTTAAAAGCTTCATAAAGTATTACGCGATTCGGTGATTTAGAGTTGTGTGAAAATAAACCTTTCACTTATCTTTTAAAACATGTAACTGTTAGTCCTTTTATTTTTTGGAGGAGGAACCATCGTTTGATTTTGCAAACACATCTCTTTAATCTTGATAAAATTCTTAAAATTTAGTCGTATGTCTTATATTTTTTTAATACACAGTAATAACTTGATTAAATATCAAATCAATTACTGTTTAAATGTCTTAATCAAATAAGGTATTTCCCCCTAAATCGATAGGTTAAACATAAAATCAAGAATTCAGACTTTCAGGTGAAGTCAAAAAGCAAAAGTCACCTAGGTAGCCTGGACTCCGTAAAGCAAACCCAATCCATCGCTTCTACTTTCCGAAGAAAGCTCGTAGGAAGATATATTTTAGCAGCAGTTACCGAAGACATCTTAATATCTTTTATCTCGACCAAGATATATATATTTTAGTAATAGCTAACCGATTAAAATTTAAAACGACACGAGCTTTATTGTGTTCTGAAAAGAGAGACAGAATGCGCCAAACTCCGGCGGATTGAGTGGACACCTCATTAACGCTGTGTGGGCCCATCAGTCTGTCCATCGTGCGGGTAGGGAGCCAGCCCAATTAGAAAAAGGACGGCGCGACCCGCAGTTAGGGGTGGGCACGGTTCGGTTTGGTCCAGTTTATAACAAAAAAAATTCAAACCGAACCAAACCGAACACCCATCTCAAACCGAACTGAACCAAACCACTAGAAATCGGTTTGGTTCGGTTTGAACCGAATTAAACCATAATTTATTACTTAAAGAAATTAAGATAACAAAATTACTTAATTAAATAAAAATTTTAATCTTTATTTCTCAACAAAAATTTAAAATGAGCTATTACTCATATAATATGCTCATGTGGGGTGGGGGTGGAGCGTAGCTTTGTTTGCCCACATGGAGGGTTTTAAAGAGAATCCTAGAGGGTAGGTAGAAGTGGGCATCCGATGTGGGACTAAAAAGTGGGCATCCGAACAGTGTACAGTACAGTTGCAGTGTACAAATTGTCCCACATCGGATGTTTTAAAGTGTTTGCCATGTTTATATACTCCTCCTCCACAACAACTCATCAATCAGATTAATGGGCCGCTGGGCGCTGGCTGGTGGGCTGGGGGGAAGCTGGGTTGTTCGGTTTGTGGTCTGGTTCGGTTTTCATCGGGTTGAACATTTTGCAACCCGATGGACCCGAATACAGTCTTCAACCCGAACCAAACCGACAATTTCGGGTTGGTTCGGGTCGGGTCATCGGGTTGACCCGATTAATGCCCACCCCTACCCGCAGTTTTACGCGAGAACGGGCCCACTCTAGAGCCCACGTGGACGCGACAGAGGCGTCCTTTTTCCCGTCAAAAATAGATGGGGACGGAACCAGCGGATGCAAACTAACGGGTGTTTGGTAACGTTTTTAATTTCAAGACAATCTCGTTGTTAAAATTAAGATTATTTGATTTTTAAATTTTATTTTAAAATTAAAACAGTCTAATTATTTTATGTTCGGTAAAATTATCATAATTTTTAAAAATTAGACAGTAATATTTGGTTATAACTTACGGCTCTACGAAACTCGGCTGGGCTCCTTCTACAGAGAGGACATGCAGCTCCGTGAAGGAAGGCTCCCCCCACGGCGTCGTCTACCTCCCTTCCCCCGACGGTGACATCGTCGGCCCGCGGCCCCCCCCGTTGTCCACCACGCCCCCCAAGGGCGTCGTCCGCCTCCCCCCGCGGCAGTGGCGGCGGCGGCCACCCCCCCACAATGCACACATGTCTCACCTCTCACGTCTTGCCTCTGTGTCTATTTAAAAAATAAAATAAGACCTGTGTTATTTTTATTTTAGAAGAGATTATGTACATGAAATATCTCACTTTTTAAAACAGGACAGTTGTTAAAAATCGCAATCAAACACCTTATCTTTTTTATTTTTAAAATTTAGATCAAAAAGTGGGGAAAAAACGTCGAGGATGCGGCGTTTCTGCGCCGACTTTGTTTATTAGTCAGATAATCCGCATACGATCAGGTGATATGGATCCGATATTATAAATCAGATCATTTTGAGCTCAAAGTGCTTACGAATGATATTTATATTGAAATGTTAATTAAATTTTATTTGATCAATATTTTTAATAATATACAAATATATATAGGAATAAATATATAATCATATTCTTAAATATAAGTATCTTAATTATATATTATATATATTATGTATATATTCTGCGCAGGCGTCGGAACGTACGTCGGATTTGACGTGCGCACATCTCTGTAGAAGATTCGAAGGCAGCGAAGCGAAGCTGCCTGCTAGTGAACTCTCGATGTTGAGTTGTTGCAAGCTCTCGACTCTCGTGGCCGTGTGGCGGCACCATCGCCCAGCGGCTACCGGCGGCTCGGCGGGAAACCTCGCGGCGGCTGGTTCCTCCGCGGCTACCGGCGGCTTGGCGGAAACCTCGCGACGGCAGCAACCTCGCGGCACCATCGCCCAGCGGCTACCGGCGGCTCGGCGGAAACCTCGCGGCGGCTGCGTCCCCGCGGCACTCTCACCCAACTGCAGCACTCGCCGGCGGAAACCCTTCCTACAAGCCCCTCCCTCGCTCGCTATTCACGACGACCCCCTTGCCAATCCGGTGTGTCTACGGTATTATCTCCGTCCAGCATCCAGCCGTCCCCATTTTGACTGTACGCTCCTCCTTCCGTGAGGTATTCCCCTTCGCCCCCATCTCCCGAGTACCACCCCCACTTCCTTGCCCCTTTTCCTCCTTGTGCTCGCCGTCATCCTCCAACACCCCTACTTATCCATGCCTTCCGGTTAAGCCTCCAACCCCGAGAGCTTTCCCCCTTGCCTTTTCTGTGTGCCACACCACCATTTTTCACCCGCAACCTATATTTTTTTTATCTATTATTCTCACCCTTCTATCGGAATCCCACATCTTCGTCCTTCTTCGCTATTATCGTTCCTCGCCCCATTTTTTTTTCGAGGAACCCTTCCGGTAGTCTCCCCTTTTCCCCTTCGTTTTCCCCTTAACCTCTCCCTTGCCGACTCTCTCCCTTCTTACTCCTCACTCGACTGCTGCTTTGGTTTTTCGTGGACGGTGATTATCTTTGCTATTTTGAGGTTGTTTTTGGTTTGGGAGGAAGGGATGCTCCTCCCTCCCAAACTCCCTGTCCAACGTTCTGCTTAAGTGTAATCTTAGGCATTTTGTCTCATTTTGTCACGTGGATTCGTGGAGGTCGGCTTATTTATGTCTGTTTCATGTAATTTCTTTTTTGTTGTTGTCCGTAGTCGTTTGGCCGAGTTATGTCGTGTGGTTCTTCCTTGTTAGCTTCTCATTTGCTAACTCTATTCCGAGATTGTTAGTCTGGGCGAAATCCACTCCTTTTTGGAGTGATCATCCGGTCTCGAGGCAGTTGTCAAACTCCTCTAACGGAGTTTTTAGCTCTGCTATTCGACCTTCCATACATCTTGGTATGCTGATCGTTTTATGGTTTGTTATTTGGTTTTTGGAAATGTTAATTTTCAAACTAAATCTTTTTATCATTTACTCGGCTGAGTGTCTATCTTTAGGTTTGTTATGTCCTGTATTCCTCTGGTATGTATTTCTCTGGTTTAAATGAATGAATATGTTATTGTCCAAAAAAAAGAGTTGTTGCAAGCTCGGTCGGCACGACGCCACCCCCGAGGGGGGGTGGCGGGGGTTCGAATCCCGACTGTTTCAGCCGGGGGCCATCCCTGCAGGGGGGTTCATCCTGTGGGGTTCGAGTGCTTGCCGGAGCACTCAACCCTCGCCGGTGTGCAGTGCGGCGCACACCTGGCCGCTGTGCCATGTCAAAAAAGAGAGTTGTTGACCTCGTGTCCACGTGTAAGGGAGGAGTGTGTGATGATTCACTACCGGCTTCTCAGAAGTCTAGGAGGTGGGGGCCATCGTCCCTTCTCTTGGTCTCTCCGAAGGAGAAGAGGGGTGGATGAAATTCGGAAATTTAAGATAAAATACATAGATGGATAAAATAATTAAAATAAATTTTAGAGCGATCGTATTGAAATTTAATAATTATACATAAATTATCAACTTATTTTTAGATAAATTAATGTTTAACATGTGCTTTAAAAATTATTATGAAAATATCAAAGTCGACGTCAAATTACTTTGACTTCTGTGATCAGAATCGGATTTCGATGTTTCCGTGGGCAAATTTGACTGATTTGTAATCTGACGATGCAAATGAGTGGACCAGCAAGTAACTCGAGACTCGACCGAAAAATCAAATCAATTGACTTATTAGGTTAAATAAAGAAGCTTGAATCTAAAATAAGGTTCTACGCAGTTTGTAAATGACTCGTTCTTCGAGTGCTTGATTAATTAGTCGACTAAATATTTATATAATATTCAATCAAATATAAAGAAATAAAATTGAATTTTATCCGAGTTTTTTTTTTCAAACTTTACAAGCAAGTAAGTTTAAATTTCGTACTCGTGTCGAACCCGAGTTCGAGTTTCACGGAGAAATTCAGTCTGAGCTTCACGCATGGGTCTAAATCGAGTTCAAGCTCGCTTTCGAGTTCGATCTTGATCGAGTAAGCAAGTAGCTCGATGAATCGAACTCGAACATCTCGAACTATCGATGAATCGAGTTCGAGAACATTTCTAAACTACTCATCGAGTATCAAGCCAAGTTCGGGCTTGGATATAAATAAACGAGCCGAACTCAAGCAGCACACTACTCGACTCGGCTCCACTGATTTGCATCCTTACTTGTCCCCGGGCAACCAACAAGGAGGGAGCCAAGAATATGATATTGGAGTTCAGATTATTAAAAAGTACAACGAGGATCAGGACTCCTAACGATTAAATAAAATCAGAGTGACATAACAACCATGCATCTTGATAGGGTAGTCTTCCGAAGGGATCCTCCATCTCAGTCCTATTTCTACTCGAGTACAGTGCTTTTAAATAGTTTCACTTATATAATCTCTTAACATATAATTGTCGACAAAAGGTGGTCGGCCCACGGTAGATCCGCTTCATCACCTATCGCGTCAAGTTCGGGTTCGGTCCATGGTAGGTCCGTTAGATCCGCATCCGCTTGAAGTTCGGGTTGGGCCCATGGTAGATCCGTTTTCTCATCATCCGCTTCAAGCTCGGGTTCAGCACGGTTGGTTTCCGACCGAAGTCTCCAAAACCTACTCACCTCCCTCGCTTTCCCGGCCTCCTCCCCTGCGGTTGACGGCGTCGGAGCCAGTCATGGAGGCGAGAGCGAGAAAGCGAGGAGGTGAAGGCGAGTCGCAGCTTCTGGAGAGGATCCCACAGCCCATATTGCTGGAGATTCTGGGGAAGCTGGACTTGGAATCGCTCTGCTCCGCCGCTTCCGTTTGCAGGCTCTTCCGTCTCCTCGCTGCCCAGGCCCTCGCCTTCATCACTACCCTCGACCTCTCCGTATGCCCCTGCTCCTCTCTATCGCACGTGAATACTGTTCTTCTCTCTTTTGCCGATCTTGCCTCATGTTTCTAGGTGATAAAAAAGGGGATTTTATAGCTTATTCTTCTTCACGGTCCCTACCTTTTTGCATACATTTTTGCCTCTTCTCGAAGCGGGATTGCAGTTTGTCGTTTATTTATGCCAATGCTTGAGTGAATTTAGACGAGGTTGATTAATCTTCCCGCGAATTTTGCTCTGTTAACCATTTGATACGTTGAAAGATTCCGCCAGTTTTTTCTTGCTTGCGGTTGCGGCCCTGCTGTCACTGATGGCTGGATGCTGATAATTAAAATCACCACTTTGCCGATAAACAGATGTAAAAGTAAGAAACAAAGAGATGGAGATTCTATTCCTAAAGGAAAGCGATCAGAACTATCTAGAGAAGGCATTCAAAATAATCAACTTAATGAGAATAATTCAAGGTTGTAAGTTGAAAACCTTTCTTCCATTTATTCGGGTGTCACATGGAGTTTCGTCTTCTCACCTTCATCGACTTTTGATTGCGGAGATATGAACAGTATTCGGGTGCAATGAAGGGGTCGACCATCTTAAAACATCATAGTCTGACATTTTAAGAATGAATCCACTACAAGTTTACATGAGGGTCTGAACAATAATTAACGTCAGACGCTTGGACACCCACCTTACAACCTCTACTGTAAATTTAATGTAAAACATTAAGATGTTCAACTAAACATTAAGTTTACTAGTTTGATTGGCACTTAAAAGTAAGTATTATCTTTCAAAAACTGTTTCTCGAGTTCATATTCTTTTTAAGACTCGAAAACACAAGCAATGGACATCCATTTATTCTTTCTAACTAGTGAATCTAAAAGTAATGATTGATATCTTCTGTGCTTTTGTTGCATAGTCAGCAAAAAGGTATCATAGCAACACATCAGTTCCGAGAAACTTTTTTATGTCAATCTTTCTATCAGCTGGAGCTTGAAATGCACTTCTTTTATTGCCCCTATTTGAATTTCACTTGTATACCAATCTCTTTTCTGCTTGTTGTGGTTGGTAAGATGGATGGCTTATTTAATGTCTTATGTTGGTCTCATCTTCACTTTATATCCGATAGTTATCTTCTTATTTTCTGTAGGAGATAAGCATAATCCTTGTATGATTATGTTGGCATAATTTATGGCAGGTGTTGGTGCCATTACAGATTAAAGAACTCATTTTAGTAAAATAAGATTGGTGTTTGCAGCTGTACATGGCAGTAGCAGCAAGCAAGCATGGTAGCCATGCTATTTAAATGTTGAAAAACAGGGTGGCAAAATAACATAAGTAAAACATAAAATGTCAAGATTTATAATATCATGCATATTTGTGTCTTCTCTTTTGCCTCTGATAGTAGTTAAAAAATGTAGCAGGATTTGTGATCACTCATTTGCTTATCAAAGTTTTGTTTTTAGTCTCATGCATGATACAGCAAAATTGCAGCTCCTATTCCTGTTGATTTATTTAGCAATCTTTCTGATATTTTGCTTTCTAAAAACGTTATGCTTTATAGGGACCATTAATCATTTTACATTGGATAGCATCTTCATGTTATATCTTTTGAAAATTATCCAGTGCAATTTATGTTTATCTATCAACCTTTTAATATCTACATTTTTAAATTGATCCTGCACCTTTTCATACATTCATTTTAATAAACATTTTTTCATCCCATCTGATAGCTTTGCAAATAAAATTTTGGATTTGTTGATGCAGGCTTTTTCTCCAGATAATGTACTTCTGAATAGAGTTCTTAAGGATAACAAAGTAATTCAGAACCTGACAATTGATTGTCGTCGGTTAGAGAATTCTTCAGTAAAAGCTTTTGCCAGGGCGTCTCTCCAAGAACTCGTATTACTCAAGGGCCACCTTTTTTCTTCCAGCATTTTTGGTGCAATTGGTGAGATGTGTCCTAATATAAGGTACCAAACATACTGCTTTTACCCTCTGTCCCTCTCTTGGTGCTTATACATTTCTCAGGTTCTTGAAAAGTGTGTGTAGGGGGCAGATTGAATGAACCCTGGGGCTCATGTAAGAACACCCTTAATTTTTACTTTGTTATCCCTTGACTTGGCTACTTGTCAATGTATGGTAATCCGAATCATAAACTGTATCCTTTCCCGCTATAAAAGCAGTACTCTCTGACTCTGTGTTGTGCCCATTCAAGCACAAAACTCTGTGTGCGCACACACATGTGCCTACATGTGCATGTACTAATATTGAACACTTTCTTGTTTGGTTTGTAGGTAATCTATTAAGTTGATGCATACATGTCTAAGAATTTCCTGTCCGTATAATGTTGCTACTTAAATTTAGAGTGTGTAGATAAGGATGCTTTGCTGTTCCGTTTTTACATATTTTGGAAAAAGGAAGAAACTTAATAAGTCTCCTCTTGATGCATAGATAAGGATGCTTTGCTGTTCCGTTTTTACATATCTTGATGATAAATCACGATTCCCTGAAATTTTTGCAACAACTGGGGACTATCATTCTATACAAATTAAAAATAATGAGGCATTGTTTATTTGTTGCTTGTAGCTGGCTTTGTAGATCACTTTCTTATTAGCTAGCTTAAATGTGGATTTCATTTTCCATAAAGTTTATTTCCTTGTTCCTCTCAAATCTGCTATTAGGATGTGGGTGCCATCACACTCTGTAATTGTCCAAGTTATATTTCGAACTTGATTCCCTTGCATTTTGGAGAGTGACTTGTCATGATCTCTTCTATTATAATAGCCTGATCTGTGTAAATTATTCTTCTCCAGTTTAATGTGTTGTTCTTTGTTCATAAGATTACTTAGATTGGAGATGTTACATCATCATGGCAAGGGTTCATTTAAAAACTGTCAGAGGAATATTGCAAAAATGATTGAGAAATGCTTGCAGTTGGAGGTTGCATTACTCTCTTTCCCGTTTCTTTTGGTCTTGACTTCCACTTATCTTCTCATGTAAGAGCTGATTTTTTTTTCTACTGCTCTGCAGAATCTGTACATAAAGTTACTAGGTCATGATGTGAACCCAGATGACATAGGGACAATTAAACTTTTACCGCCAAAGAAGATCAAAGTTTTGCTGTTGCAGCCGACTTCTGAGAGAGATGTGAAATTACTTGTGAACCGTCTAAATGCTTTTAGGGACTGCTTTGATACAACACCAGAGCTGATAAATACCTTCCCAGAATTTTTTGGTACCAGATTGCACTCACTGACTCTTGTTTTAGATAGAATAACCGACAGTCTACTATTTTCAATTGTGCAAAACGTCCACCTTCTCTCTGAGCTATGCCTTGAGGACAGGCCAGTGGAGGAGCCATCTTTGCATTATGACTTGACTAACAGTGGCCTTCAGTCACTAGGTTCCTGCACTCACCTGGTTCACCTCTCTCTTTCCCGCACTAGACATATCTACCCAACAACTTTCAGAAGGGTAAATGACGTGGGAATATTTCTACTTTCCGAAAGCTGCCAAAACCTTGAAACAATTAGGCTCTCTGGATTCTCTAGAGTTACTGATGCAGGCTATGCAGCTTTTCTGAACTCCTGTAAGAAGTTGAAAAGGTTTGAGGTGGTCAACACTGCATTCCTGTCAGATTTAGCATTTTATGACATCGGTGCTCCAAATTCCCTCACCGATGTTAGATTGATATCGTGTGGTAAATTAACAAGTGAAGCAGCCAAGAGCCTTTCATTGTGTAGGAGCTTGGAGGTACTGAACCTCTCAGGGTGCCGAAGCATTGCAGATTCTGGATTGTGCGCAATTTCAGAGCTCCATGAATTGTCTACCCTAGATCTTGGTGGAGCAGATATTACTGACAGTGGTTTATCGGTTCTTGGTGATAGCAGTGCCCCTATTTCTTCCCTTTGCCTTCGGAACTGTAAGAGGGTGACTGACAGAGGAGTTCTGTCGCTTCTGTGTGGTAAGGGAGTCATAAGAAAAACCTTGTTAGCACTTGATTTGGGCTGTCTGCCAGCAATATCAGACAAAGCAATCTATACAATTGCTGAGCACTGCAACGGGATTGAGGACCTCTGCGTCCGCTACTGTTATTCCATAACGGGTGCATCAATATCTATATTGGGGTTGATAAGAGAACACGAGAATGAAAGAAGACCCCTGAGAAGGCTAGATTTATTTCAGTGTAATGGGCTGTCCCCCATCTCTACGCAGCTGTTTTTTCAGCCTTACTTCCGCGGCCTCCGGTGGCTTGGCATTGGAAACACAGCTTTGTCAAGTAGAAGCGACGACGGCATCTTGAAGATCTCCATAGATCGGCCTTGGATAACTGTGTGCTTGTATGGTTGTGAAATGGGTTGCAAGGATGGATGGCAGTTCCATGATCTCTGATAATTGTTTCTTCTTGCCCCCATAAGCTTGCAAGGAACCGAAGACCATGTTCCATGCAATTTGCTGATCACACAGAGTAAGGATTAATGGTCAAGACGAGAAGGGCAGCGAGGAAAAGAGGATCAAGATCAGCTAGGTGAGCTCTCCCGATATGATCAAGAGGGAAGATGTGAGAAGAGTTGCAGGGAAAGTGCAAGCAGACCAAGATGGATGGAAAGCTATTGAAGCCATGCCATACCTCTGTGTCACAAATGCTACTGACTTGAGAGAGAGAGAGAGAGAGAGAGAGAGAGAGAGAGAGAGAGAGAGAGAGAGAGAGGTTTTGACATTGATTTGAGCTCTCGGCAGGGCAAGAGATACTCAACTAGCGATGTGGCCGACAAGGTGGTGTATTTAATAAAGAGATTTTTACAAATCAGATCTTACAATTACTAATAATTTAAATATATTTTAAAAAAATTTATTTTTAAAAAATTTTAATATTAAAAAAGTACTCAGGATGAAAACCACTTCAAAATGTTGTCAGTAAAGTTTTCTTTTTAAATTAGTTTGACGCAAAATACTTTTACTATTTTAGAGAGATAAAGAGGGTTTAGGAGAGAGAAGGATGTGATAAATTAGAGAGGGACAATTTTACAATAAAACAAAGGTTATTTAACTGATATTATTTTTGCATTTTATTTTTACCAGTAAAAGTCATAAGGACTTACTACTAGAATTTTAGTTTTTATGAGGAGGTTTTCAGAGATACAACGAAAATTATAAGGACTTACTGGCTCATTTGTTCACTCATCATCTTATCCTCTGTGAGGCTGCAGCTTGTAGTGATGTTATCGTTTTTCTTTTGTGTTGAACCATCTGTAATCTCTTGTATAGTTACGGTTTGAGGTTCTCATCAGGTTGGAAAAAAATATTGGAATTTATCCTCTGAACACATATAAATATATATTGCTTAACTTTAAAGAAGCATTTAATTAGTTATGAGTAATTTGGAGCAACTTCTTATTTTTCACAGATGAAAAATATAATTTATTTTCATTATTTTGGTCAAACGTCCATGAGATTCATTGGGTTATTTAGGTAACCATAGTTTTCAAAATACATGTTATATACTAGAAATAATTTAATAATTTACATATAATTATCAAAATTGAATATGATATTCTTAAAATTTAACTTTATCATTTTATATATCATATTTTATAATTCATTTAATTTTATCTTAACTAAATTTACTTGCCGGCCGAGCTTAGCTCGGTTGGCGCGTGCCCCTGCTCCTGGGGGAGCAGGGGCTGGGTTCGAGTCCCGGCTCCGTCTGTCCGGGCCACCTAGCGGGGGCGGGGTGGATCTTGTGGGGGTCGAGCGGTTGCTCGATCTCTCGCCATGCGCTGTGCAGCGCGGTCCGGCGCCGCTGCACCGTCTTGTCAGTCAAAAAAAAAACTAAATTTACTTATATATGTAATTATTTTTTATCAAAATCGGATAAACAAAATGGAACGAACTGATTCTTGTACAATACCAACATTCACATATATTAATTCTCATCAAAATAAAATCTAAATTTCAAAATATCGGATTCCATTTTCACCCCTACCCGTACCACTTCGGCTATAATCATGTCTCTAGTGCAGCATTGTTTCCCAGCTTCACAGAAAGGGGGCTCTGCTGCGACGAGCGGCTGAGCGCCTTCCTGAGGTCGTTGCCAAGAAGCGGGCGGGTGAGTTGCAGGTTTGTGAGATGAACATGATTGCAAGCAATCCTGGATTGTATGTTATGTTTTCGCACTCTTTGATGATACACTTCGTAATCCATGGGATATAGCTCTTCTTCCGGATCGCTTCATTGATCCCCAATGCGTCACTCCCAGTTATGAAGTTGCCTTCGCGCGTCTCGGCTCACCGAAGCGCCTCTTGGATCGCTTTTTCCTCCACTAGACTTGTTGGAGGGATGAAGAGGGGATGTTAGTTTTGTAGCAGATAGGAATATTAACATTATCTCCAATAATCATACCTATTACCTATTGCAGCTTTGTTTTCCGCTATCGTCACATACACGTTGATCTTAATATGAGTTGACATGCGGATGGGGGCCGGGATGTAGGATTTTTAGGTTCGAGTCTGGGTGCATGGCTCTGAAGCTATAATTTACACCACTCGAAGGGTTGCAGATGACTTGGTTAGGCACAATATCCTTACTCGGCAGTTAGTGGAATAAAAGTTGGTAATTCAGAAAAAAAAAACTCAGAAAATGAGCATGGCCCTCGATCAAAGGAGACTCGCCGGTTCATGGAATAAAAGTGGGTGATTCGAAAACACCAGAATGTAAACAGAAATAGCACCAGGCACAAAAAGATTTCATTGAAGATCAAGAATCGGACAGCTATTCCATCACGAAATTCAGGTCACTGGTGCAACCTAAGCTGAACGAAATAGTAAGGCAAGGAGGAAAAGCATACTTCACTGGCTTCTTTTTTACAACACAAAAAAGGGAGAAAATCTACACCGGATTCAGAAGCCAGTGAAGTGGGCACCTCAGCCAAGCACCAAAAGTAGCAAGTAGCAGCATGCACGCTGGGGTAAGCTTGTCAGCCATTTCATACATCCAGAAAGGATAGTTGAATACCAGGACGAACATGGAATCTGCTCTGACAATCGGGCAATAACCCAATTAGCATGATCTTCATAATTGACAACTCTAGAGGGAATTACTGCTTTTGTGGGAGACGTCGCGATTCTCCCCAACTCAGCTGTAGGGAGTGCCGGAGAGGTTCATCTTGTGGCAGCAGCCGTAGATTTACATCACTAGTATAGCCATCTTCTCCAATTTGGTGACTTTTTATCACCAGATAAGAATCTGGGAAGATTTACAAGTGAGTTTACCCTCGTAACACCTTCGAGTGCAGACCATTCCACATCAGTTGTTGATAGACATTCAGCAAGGCTCCTAGTGGACTGATATCTATCCTCCTTCGAATCTGATGAAGGCATTATTTCCCCAATATCTCCAAAGGATTCTTGACGACCTAATAATGGTCCATTTTGTTGAGTGCCCCTAGAATTGACTTCCTGAATACCTTCTTGTGTCACCTGGTCGACGGATATCACATAAGTTGCTTCCTCACTCTCATCACAGTTCTCAGGTTTTGCCAGAGTTTCATAAGATGATTGTTTATATTTCAGAAACAGACAGACAACCGCACAATCATCAATTTTTGATGTTGGGAACTTCAACCGCCATGCCCTGACAGCAGTGTCAACTACAGCCCTGGCTGCTGTAGCCCGAGTTGGTGCAGAAGCAACGACATCAACAACCTCCTGATTTGAGAGTACATCCCAAACCTGGATGATGGTAGACCTTTTCAGCTAGCATATTGTAATCAAATTTTTATTTACCCAGAGATTCATGTAAGCAAAAAAATTCACCCTAATTTATTTATCATCTGGTGGTATAAGTGTGATCACTGAGAATCCTTTTCATCATCCCTCACCATTCCTCAAGGCATTAAGAATACTATCATCTGACAGTATATATTTGGTCACACTTCGTAAAGCTGAACGTAAACATGCAAATTGTTCGTAAACAGGGTAGCAGCAAAAATTTTCAAATGCCTGAAGATTATGGATAAAGAAAATTAATACAATGAGAAATGCTAATCTTATACTGATTTATTAACAAGGGGACACCTCCTTGTTATTCGTAAACTTAACATCCACCTTGCGTTGCTTGTTAGAAAACCCTAAACATCTACCTTAATATGGCCAGATTGACTGTCCATGGTTCAGCCTCATTGAGGGCAGAGGAACGATCGGCAGCCCTGTCTTCCCCCTGTTTTGGGCAGGGAAGATGATCGGTCTGTGGATCCGTCATCTGGTGGATCCACAATAGTGGTTCCCAAAGGGGTCCAAATGGTCTGTATTCCTCTCCTGAAATGGGTGGGGAAGATGTAGGGACACTGCTGACAGAAGAGGAGGGAGGCCTGCAAGTCCGCCTAGATAAAGTTCCTGTTGAAGGCAGCAAACAGGAAACTCAGTCTGCAGCCCTGGATTAACCTTTGCAGGCTGATCCAAGTCCAATTCTGATTGGCCCTGGCCAATTCAGAGGCCCATTTAGACCCAAAAAAATTCTTGAGTTGAGATGATCAGAACATATAAGCACCATATCTTAGCATAACAACCGATGTGGGGACTATGCCCACCTCCAACATATAATATTCTGAAACAAGGGGACATGTTCCGAGATGAAGAAACCAGGTAAATTCCTAAATTATTGTCTACACAAGGATTGTGCATTGCAACTCCGATAACAATCTCATTCACTCGATGGTGGTATGCTCCTTTTTTTTTAAGTCAGGTGCTCCTTCAACGTTTTTCATGTTGAAACATGACACGGGTATGAGATGTAATCTCCGCAAGGAGGCACCTAAGGCAGATGTTTGGCCTATGTTCTCTGAGGTTTCAAAAGAATTATTTATATATCTTCCGTAACATAAATGCTATACTTATCTAGCATAAATCATCAAAATAATCAAAGTATTATTTCCAACATGAATATCTGGCAACTGCTAACAAATTAATAGAGAAAAACCAAAGAAATGTGAAATTGGAGCCAGGAAAGATCTCAGGGCCAACTTCTGCAGGGATTGGGCTAGGATACAACTGGATCAGCAGATTCTGGGCTGATCCAGAGCCGATCCCAGTGGTGAGGCAGCCACCGTTTCTTCTGTCTATCTACCATGGATCAGTTAGGAATTATTTTTCAGTGTTTTATTCTTATTTTGTCACTTTGGAGGACCAATCCTTGTCTGAGATACATGATATGGATGAAAATAAAGTCAACATTTTAAATCTAAATAAACATGCAATATATAAAATCAGTGTACTTTCTCATAGTTGGTCCTCAATCTTTACTAGGAATCACAATAACCTAAGCTGGACATACATTGTTAGAGAACCATTATTCCATGAACCATCCTTTACTCCCATGTGACTAACAAGGCAATTTAGAAACAAGATGATTCCTGGTAACCACTTAAAAAATGTTTTAACAGTGCATCATGTAGTCAAGGGAAGAAGTCAGAAAGTGTGAAATAGAGAGTACCCCATCAGTGGCAAGAACAATAAACTCATCTATCTCGGTAAGATGATGATAAGAGACATCTGGAACTGCTATCAAACCATAATCTTTCAGGCAAAAGTCTCCAAATGCTCTAGCCATAGCCAAACCAGGGGAATCATTGTTGGGCAGCCATACCCTAGCAACATCAGGTTCATCCTGCAATGAAAACACCCTCCCCCTGCATTGCTGGATTCTTGCAGCTTCCTCTGAAAGAGAAAAAAATGCATTAAGAATATAAATTAGATGATAATCAAGGATAAACTAACCTTTAGTTTTGTGTTGAAGTACAAAAAAAACTGATATCCAGCAGTTAATTATCGAATGTTACATATTACTTCGTTACGAAATAAGCAGATAATCCAGTTTTTCAATATTTAAATTCATTAATCACATTGAATTTGAGACTATATTATGGTCAAAAGGAAAAATAAAAACATATCAGGTAGGTGAACATGAGCATGGAAACAATGCAAAAGACATACTCGGTAGATTGGGTTTCAAGTCCACAGTCAACTGTACAGCAACCAAAGAATTGTCCTTATCTCTAGTACCTAGAACTGCTCTTGAGTCACCCAAGTTTCCAAGCACAAGATCTTGTCCCTGATGAAGGGCAAACCACACATTACATAAGACAAACAAACTGCTGGATTAAAGAGACAGGCCAGTATCTTGACTCAGTGTCAACATTCTGAGGGGTTTCACAAACTAAAAATGATGATAAGAGACGTCAAGGTATCTTCATTTACTTCAACATGGACATACTATTATAAAAGAGTATAAGCAACTATTAAACAACTGTGGGTGTATTACCACGGGCATACCTGTTTTATCAAGGTTACAGCAGTAGTCCCACTGCAGAAGCAATCGAGTGCTGATTGAAGCTTTAGTTCTTTATCCATTAACTTGAAGGCTTTCAAGAAAGACCTCCTGAGCATCACGTACATGTCTGGAAATTTATCCTCAATACCATCTATGGGGTCAGCCCATTCTTCTTCATTGCCAACAGCAGCAGCATCTTCTGGATTCATGACGCTTGGCATAGCTACATTCTGTTTAAGGCTGTTCTGGTCATCAGTACTGGCTTTCCATTGGGTACATAACTTCAGTGGAAGCACATCTCTCACTTTCTTGGCCACCATGTGACCAAATGGACCGTGGCCATCGAAAACTCCACAGAAGATGGTGTCATCTCTTAATGCAAAATTCTAGAATGACAAGTTTGGTCATGAATCAAGAAAAGATTTTATCTTCTGAAAGAAGAGACAATAATAACGCTATAACATAAAAAAATATGTTATAGACATGCAAAGAATAACAAATTATGCAAAAACTAACTCTTACATAATAAAGCATACAGAACAGAGAGTATAAAATGGTCAATACTAAAAAGCTCGAGAAAGTTGATGCAATGAATAAAAGTAAGCTTGTAAAAAAATATGACTATTTGATATGAAACAAGTTTCTTTCAAGCTGTAAAAAGAACAAATGGTTTTATGGAATTAATTATTGATCCCATAGAGAAACATTTCTTTGATCTAGACCAATTTTTCACAACTGCAACAAGCAAAATAAATAATTTTGATACTCAACATTCTTCGAAGTATTGTCATGAGGATTGTTCATGGAAACATGAAATGGCAAAAGCCTTTCCTCAAATGAGGAGAATTTTGGAAAATTAAGAAGTCTAGTTCACACGGTAGCTGACTTCTTCAGAGAAGTGCTGTTTATTTCCCCAAGTTTTTTGTTTGAATTACCAAGTCCATAAAAGGTATCATGGAATTAAAATAAACAAATCCAGTTTTGTTTCATCAAAGTTACTGGGGCTGTAGAGGATGCATAATTCACCACAATATTCAACACTTAAGACTTGGATCCACTTATATAAAGAAGTCAACTACAACCTCACTCTACTGTATGAATCCTGGTCACCTGTAATGAAAGTGTATCTTCTTTCCTGATATCTGATACGCGTTCAAGGAGTTTAGGAGAACTATGGCACCCAATTTATAAATAATTGTCAAATTATATGATCATCTTGATAAAGTATCAGCCCGAGAACTTAAAGATTGGAATTGTGAAGGGGAAACGATGGGCCTTGCAAGAGAAATGTTTTGCCAAAATTTGCAAGCGTTCGCCACCCGAATATGAAACATATGTTATATAACTACATTTTCTATACTCCCTAATGGGCCGAGATAACGTATTTAATGGGAAGGTTTGATTTAATATGTCAATAAAATGTAATGTAGATAAAGAAAAGTACCTATTATATATTTTAATTGATTATAAATGTTTTTATTTTATATATTTTAATAATCTTATGAGTACTAACTATCTTGTTATGAGTGTTTGAACTGCATTTTATATTTATATCTTTATGATGCACATTTTATATAGTGAAAGATAGATAATAGTTGACTATATATTTTAAAAAATACCTAAAATAACATCTATATTAAAAATAAAAAAAATAATCAGCATGATTCTTAGACTGATCCAGGGGCTCATCACAGCCGGAACAGCTGATCTGGTCACAATGGGCCCTGTGCACGACTGACCGGTCAATCAGACCATGAAAGGCCCCACACCAGTGATGGACCAGCCGATCCATTGCAGGGGTAGATCTTATGGGTGCATTTGGGAACCCACACGAAGCACTTTTTTTTATTTTTGCTTCAAAGAGAAGTCCTTTTTATTTGAACTGACATGTTTGGATATATAACCACTAGCACTTCTCCTTCCCTTCAGAGGTGAACGCAAGAAGGAGATTTTATCTCCTCCCAATAACAGCTGGCCACGATGCCGACCTCTTGCCTCTTCATGCAAACATTCTCGAGAATTTTGTAGGACTCATCTAGAGAGTGCCCTTACGGATCTAGGCATCCGCTGTGAAGCCAGAGGTGCTGAGGAGTGCAGAGTTTCTAATCTGGCATGCGAACATCGACCACCTCTTCATGCAAATGTTCTTTATTGTAGGTGACCGATGGTGTTGAATGAGGTGCTGAGGTTGTACCCACCAGTGACTTCCCTGTTCTGCCATGCTCACTGTGAAGACTTAAAGCTAGGGAACGTATCTGTCCTGGCGGGTGTTGATCTGGTGCTGCTGTCTTCCATCACGATCCCAGCATCTGGGGAGAGGATGTGGAGGAGTTCAACCAGAGAGATTCTCACAGGGGATCATGAAGGTGAGGAAGGAGCAGATCAACACCCTTCTTCCCCTTTGGCTGGGTACCTAGAACCTGCCTCGAACAGGTCTTCGCCATAATGGAAGCCAAGATGGCTCTGTCCATGATTATGCAGCGTGTCTCCTTCGAGCTTTTGCTCTCCATGGTGCTTGGATGGATGCTCCTTTTTATTGACACTTGGTCTACCATTTATGACTTATTGTGGATTTCATATTATCAAATATGCAGCATTGTGTTGTGGTGTTTGTAGTAGGAGCATTAAGAGTCATTAAAGTACTTATAAACGAATAAAAAATTAATAGACTATAAAGTTAATTGATATTATACTCCCACTGCTTTCTTTTCTTTTTGTTTTTGTCAAGATGCTGCAAAGCAGTCACAATTATGAAATCACAAAAGTTGAACATGGATGGATGTGCCACTTGGAGGGCTTTATGTTCAATAGATTAATGACATATAATAAAATAATTAAGTTTAAGAACATTTACCATTAATGGATCAGAGAGAAGCAATATTGACTAGGACACTTTATATTGACTTCAATAGTTATTGACCTTTCATATGAAATATTTTTTTATTATTTTAAGGAATTCTTTGACAAATCAAATATTTTATTTAAAAATAAGTGTTATTTATTTTTCAGGACATCAATACATGTTTGTTGTAATTAAATTTTAGATTGAAACAACTTTTTTATCAAAGAAGTATTTTTATGAAAATAGTACCAAACATCTTCGACATCTATAATACAAAAGTGCTTCTTTATGAAGTACCTTCGAAAAGAAGATACGTTGCAAAGAAGTACTCTTCTCAAGTTCCCCAATGGACCCTAAGTCATCAGATCTGATTCAGATCGACCTCTGAGCAGATCCGGCACACCATGGATCAAGGTAACCCACCAGAAATTAAATTTAAATATTTGATAAATATTATTCCATATATTATGACGAATCATGTTTATCAATGATAATTGCTAGGATGGAGGTACTTTTTCCACCCTCGGTTTCCCATCCATAAAGATGAGGTGCCAAATAGACGTGGGGGGTATAACAATGAACTACCATTTGGCCACCTCATGGTTGGCAAACAAGTGCAGTACAAATGACCCTCAGGGTAACTCAGTTGAGAAACAGAAACCTCTTCATTACACATTACATTTATGTTAACCTTACACCTGGGGAATTATCAACCTAAGTAACTATGTGCATATAACTATACATAACCATTACCCAGGAATAGAGAAACAGATATATAGCTTAATAATTTATCCACAAATGTTGGCATTTTTTAAGAGAGAGAGAGAGCTTCACCAAAAATCAGAAACCCACCAGCTTTGCAAAAGATGTAGAATATAGAGACACATTTTCCACGTACAGTAAGTCTAACGGAACCATGAACCTAAAAAAACGAGATTGAAGCTAACTGAAGCAACAATTGGGATCCAAACCAATAGCACCACCACTTCTAGCTTTTCTTCTTATACTTCAATTTTAACTGGGCAGATCCAGTTTGCTTCATCAATTTCCAGAAAGATACAAATATGCACTTTCATTCTTGAAATGGGATGTAGTAAATGATTCTAGCATATGCTTTCTCTGTAATGAAAAGAACTAGATATTTTCTTGTTAGGGGATAACGGGGAAAGACCACACATGGAGATGGAACTCATCAACTGATGGTTGTGAACTTGTTTCATTCGTAGTCAATGGTGATAAAGTCCAATACCACTTATGAATAACAGATAAGGTGCTTGACACTGAATCCAAATGGATGAAGAAAATGTGATACAGAATCAGTTTTCGGACGAAGTTGCAGTAATTTTTTACCTCATTGAGCAGCAGCTATTATATACAATCAACTATGTATTTTTTGATGGTGAATAGCACTATGGGACATAGCAGAAAAATTCTATCATTATCTCAAAGAAAAAAAGCAGCTATGAAGGTACCAGGGAAAGATTATCAGCTAACAAATGCCTCTTCAGCATTACAAACCATATGGCCAGTTCACATTGCATGTTAAGGTTCATCTAGTTGGGATCTGGAGATGAATACTTTGAATCAACAACAAGGTCAATGTCAGAATCAGAACTCAACCACTCTGATGGAACATCCTTCAGCGAGATATGTGACAAATGAAGTTCAAAACGCATAAAGCCTATCAATAAAGCCCCTCAAATTTAAGCAAATCAGCAAAAATCAGACGAAATTAATTGTGCTTGGCAGCAATTTTTGTACTCTTTGGGTCAAAGGCAAGACCGCTCTTTCTGAAGAGATCAAGGTGGAACCGAAAAGAGTTCTGATCGTCTGAAATCAGACTGAAATCCAACAAACCGAAGGTCATCCTGACCTCAAGGATACGCAAAACTTAAAGGGAGAGAGAGAGAGAGAACCTCCCAAACGAGCATGGCGTCCTGATTGGTCCCCTTCTTGCCCTGCTGCGTAAATAGGCATGCCACTTCGCTGGAACCACTGAGGAACATCCGCTCCGGCACACGGTGGAGCTCCTCCTCCGCCACCCCCGCCTCGTCCTCCGCTTTCGCCCGCACCTCCTCCGGATCAGAACCCGCCTTCGAACCCCGCCGACGATCTAACAGGCCACCTCCTTTCCCCACCTTCCTCCCTCCCGTATCCCCTTCCCCGTTCCCGCTCCTGCCTGCAAAGCCACAAGCAAAGCAGCCCTTGGAGCCCGCCCCTCCGTCCGCCTCGACGGGAGAGGACAAGCAGCCACCCATGCCGGCGCCCGCCGCGGACAGCCCGGGGGAGGCGAAAGCCGGGGACTTTTGAAAGGTATAAACAGCAGAAGATCGACTCTGCGGCGAAGAAGTGGAAATCAAGGAGGAAGAAAGAGAAAGGGAGCATTCGCAGCGAGAGGGGAGGAGAGTGCGCACACGGTGACAGTCGAGACAGAGAGGGAGGGAGCGCGCGTGTTAACCGCAGAAGCGGAGAACAAAAAGCGGTCTTTTATGGAGAGAGGGGGGGGGGGGAGGTGGGGACTGCTGCCGGAGCGGCCTGCCATGATGACTTGGAATGCCGTGTATGGGTGTTTTTACTCGTTATTCTTTCTTCCCCTCCGCCCTCCTGGGTCGTCGACTCCTCGTCGTCCTGCCGAGGCCTTTGAATTCTTTTGGGGGGGGGGGGGGTCTTGTTCGCGAGAGCCCGCGTCCTCCTGGTTCCTGTCGCCGCCAGGAACGAGAACGACGACGACGACGACGGATGGCAGGAGAAGACAAAGCCACGTAGGACCTTGTCCCCGTTCCATCGCGCTTCGGACACCGCACCGCGGAGGATGGTGGACACACAGATAGATAGACGGATGGATAGAGACAGAAAGACCCTGCTAGTACTGTCTGACGGAGACTGCGGCCTGAAATCTTGCTCCCCGATGATCTACGCGAAGATTAGGAAGAAAGGGGGGGGGGTGTTTTCATTTTGACCGGACTCCGAGAAAGAACAACCGAGCTTTTAGGAGCAAGAGCAGCCTTGGACTCGTTCAAGTCCCCGTTTGCCGGCTTGAATCTGGAGACTGCAGGTTCTTCAACCCCGAAACTTTCTACGCCCGGTTAAAATTATTGATCATCGCATTCAAAATCGTAAAGCTACGAATGGAGTAAGAACCGTCATCACAAAATTTTTTAGAACATCCGATGTGAGACTTACTCCAGTACCGATTTGTCTCTCCGACTGGATTAATCCTAACTCGTGGACCGTTTATAAAGATACACGCATGCAAGATATGAATCTTATGTCAGAATAAAACTCAAAATTTTAAGAATATACATATATGATTAACGAAACAAGTATCATTCGTTTATTTTTACAGAGCCTTTTGAAGTGTATATATGTATATTCGACATGCGATTGCTCTAGTCAGTATGTTCCCCTCGGGTGTAATTAAGTCAGACTTCTGACATGGATTCTGATACCATGTCAAAACCATCACACTATTTGACTCAGCATCATCATGAAGCAGACGTCATTATTATTTCTTGCTTAAATTCCCTCGGACCATTTTAGTTACGCGAATCATCTGTCTCGACCATATTGATGCGACAGCGGATTTCTCTACGGAAGACTTTTTCCCATCTATTTCATATAAATGAAGGAATAAAGATATTGAATGAATGTACGTGAAAGTATTAAATTATCTTTGCTCTTTCGTTTATACGAGAAGATTGAAGAGATCTTTTTTAGATTATTATTTATTTATTTATATTCCGATTTCGATAGGAGTTGAGTCATATGGAGATTCTGATATTTTCAATTCTGTTTTTCCATTCTCCATCCCGTCGTTAAATTAAAAATAAATTGAAATATGTAATGTTTGTCATTCTCAGTAAAACTTTAGTAAACAAATAGTGTCTCGATATTCTTTTCACGCAACATGTTTAAAATTTATTTTTCAGCTCTTGTATGTCTTAAATTTATCTATTATAATATTAATTTTACAAATACATATTACGTTTTATCGAAATATACAAAACTAACGGTTTTCGGTTTTGATAAATTATTAGACTATCCGATTCTAATAGTAACTTATAGAATATATAAAAAAATTATAAATTTTTTCAAAACTAATTTATATGGAAATCATGTACTAGTTATTATCAATCTGATTATATATATATATATTTATTCAGAGACCTCTTTTACGCTCTCCTTAAAGTTATTTGTACACACACACGCACACACATATATATATATACACACACCTCTCAGATCACCGAGTGTCCTGACCTTCAAATGCTGTCATAAATTAATGGCATCACATCCTAGAGATTCATATATCAGTTCTCTGCAGTTCCAGAGTTAATTAACAGAGACAAAACAGCTCCAATATAGTAAATTAAATAACGAATCTAGATAGGGAGACAAGGGTTTGCGAAGAAGCATGCTTGGGACCTCGGATTCCATGCCTCATCAGCCCTCGTAACCATAAATTTATACACTGTGCTTGTAATTTAATTAGCACTTAAAAAGGTGTTGGTCATATGTTCCCGAGACGTTCTTACCCAAAAGTTTACTACCCAGTGACAACAGCCTGGTCCGTACGCTCTCTTCTACCTACCAAAACAAGAAACTCTTTTTTTTTTTTTGGGTCGGTGTCTCAACGATGAGACTGCGAAATTGCCGGGGGAGCAGAGGCGGAGTTCAAATCCTGGCTGAAGCCGCGCCACCCCCCGGGGGGTTGAATTCTGCTCGATCCCTCATCGCGTGCTGCGCTGCGTGAGCCTCGGGCCGTTGCACCGTGTGTCCAAAAAAATATGAGAGCAGATCACCTCAGTCCCACGGTGGAGGGAGAAGCCTCAGTCCCCAATCAGGTTCGGTAGTGAGTTACAAAGGGCTCGGTAGCGGTTCAGCATTTTTCGGTAGCGGTTCACCGAACCGGTTCAGTAACATAACTTGAACCGTCACTTAAATGACGGGGGTACGTGGTCGCCCCTGATTGGGGACTGAGGCTTCTCCCTCCACCGTGGGACTGAGGTGATCCGCTCTCAAAAAATATTGCCCAGGTTTGAACTTGGGATAAGGCCTCCTCGTCCCAAGGGGATGGTGGGGTCCACATTGCGCTAGCTAGGGACCTCTTCTACCACCATACCATGCCAAGTTTTTTTTTTATCCCCCTAGAGAAAGTGGTAGGTTTTTATTATATATATATATTTTTTATTTTTCTAATGATTTAGTTTGCTTGTACCCATATTGCATGTTCTTAATTTTATATATGTCTTTTCATAAGTACTATTGCTAGTATATACACCTCGAAGCTTTAAAATATTGATCATGTTGATCCCATGGGTGGGTTAAATTCCATCAACATATGTCGAAGAGAATCTATGTAAGTTTCAGAATGACATACATTTGATGACCAAATAGAGTGGAGATGTGTACTTCTGGTCTGGGTAGTTTAACTTTGGACATTAAATAACAGAGTAAATTAAGCAAGTCATTTCAAATGATTGACAGCTATTGCAGTTCCAGATCCTATAAAGAAAGCAAAATAGGAATTGGGTTATGTAAGAGGCTGATCAACTATCACGCAGTCATGGGGCATTGGCCCATCCCCGGGACCGGCCTGCCCTAACTTACTTCTTGTAAAAGAAGAAGAAGTTAAAAATTTGGTGCAAGAGTTACAAAATTATTTAACATACCGAACATATTTTTCACAATGCTCACGTCTAAGGTAATGAAGTGGCTGACATATTTTTCAAACATATATTTAGACCGATCAAATATATATATATAAATACAAAATTGGGAATTTGGGCCCGACCTGGCTGACAATGAAGTGGGCCCACAGGCTGCACACATTTTGTTGGCGAGGCCGTTTCGAGTCATGATTCCTGGTTTCTTTTTTCACAATGTTTGTTTGAACATTTTCTTTATATTTTTATATCAAATATATAAACGTAAGACAATCAAATATTCAAGAAAGATAAGTATCCTCTCTCGTATCAAGTTAAACAGATAGGTTATCAAACTCAAACTTTCAAGACAATAGACACTTTTCTTATATTTTTCATATTTTTTAAGTGTCCCCAATATAAGATTATTCTAAATTGTTTTATTTTCTGGAAATTGTTTTCGGGAGAACCAAATAAGACACCTGTAAATTCTTTTCCCTGAAAATATGTTCCTATGTAAAAGATTTTCATAGTTTTCTGTTTTACACTGAACCAAACGTACCCTTAGTCTCCTCCGCCTTCCATTTCCCAGCATGTTAATAAACTAAATATACATGTGTCAACCCCATTTTATGTATATAAATATAATGCATGCTCATATTCCATCATAACAGAGATGCACCGCACTGTGCCCGATGAGCGCAGAAGATTTTGCAACGTATAACCATTTGCTTATATTACCGTCTACGCGAAAGCGCAGATCCGCTTGTTGTGATCCCACTTACGAAACAATCACCTTCCTTCGTCATTGAGACGAAAGAGAGATTATCTATACGATTCGCCGACAGCACGTATACACTAAACGGGACAGCCAGATATATGATGATGGAAGTTCAAGGGATCCTACGATGTCGAACATGGTATAAATCATACTCGGTTACAGGTGTTTTCAATTTCAATTTTGATTAACCATCGGAACATCTAGCTTCACTTTCCGATAACGTAACGGATGCTTAACCGGACGGGCAATGACAGAAATCTAAAACGAGTCTTTGAATTATCAGAATTTTGGACACCGCCTGAAATCAAATTGCCAGCACCGAGGATGACTGCTCATAAATAAATAAACAACCAAACCCTGGGCTTCGGCAACAGACAGAAAGATCGAAACTTGCGCAGGAGAGAGACACCAATTGAGGGCGGCGGGCAAGGCTGGCCGAGGGAGGGATTTCGATTAAAATTAATGAGCGGCTAACAACATATGGCACGGGCCTATGGGAGTAACTCGGCCAAAATAGCGCCCCCGACCGATCTCCCGACCCCGGTGTGGAATAATAGTTGTACAACGATGGGTGAGGACAGCAGCTTCACAACTGTAGCCTAGGGTCGTCGGATGTGGGGGGGGGGGGGCGACAAACGACCCCCCCCCCCTTCTTGTTGAGTGAACCCATCCTCTTAGGGGTCTGTGCGGCGGACACGCCCATTTCCAACGCCAAGCGTGCTTGTGGATGTAGTCTGGCTCTCACCTGACTGAAGAAATGTCCGAATCAGGCTGCGGTGGAGTCCCCTCCGTTCCCCCGCACTGAGGCGTCTCCAGTCGGCCCGGAGCCTCAGCGCACCCGGGCCCCTCTGGAGGCAAAATTTTAGTCCCAATCAAACATCTGCTCGAAATATATGCCGTTTACTCATGTGGAGGGGGGTTCCTCCGCCGATCAAATACTATGCGCCCGCCTCGCCCGATCCTTCCAACGAATTGGTAGGGAGGCACCAGGGAACCATTTTCAACCGGAGGGTCCGACGGCGGGATGATGCCCGCTGCAGCCATGTTGTCTGGTACTAGAGGTCTTGTAAACAGCAAAATTGGTTCGTCCCGACCCTGCAGTCCGACAATCAAATGAGCCTTCAAAAATAGAACAAACTCGAACAGAAGTTCCAAAATGGAGCAAGCATTGATTCAACATGGCACGTCTTGTGAGCAACTAAAATTTTTATCCTAATTACGACGGTGGATGCAAGACATTAGAGAGGGGAAGTGATTACGCTCTTTTGGAGCCATCGATATCCCGGAGGTCGTCGTTTTAGTTCTTGCTTCGTTCGTGTAGAATTTAACGCCACTTTAGAATCTGTGAATGGTAAATTCTGCATTTTGGATGGTCGAGTGTGCGCAAGACCAATCACATCGTCTGAATCCACAGGTTCGTCTCCGCTGGACATATTTCTGAAAGAGAAGGCTAGATATCCAGGAAGTGCCAGCTCATCTTCAATAAGCTGGGCTTCGTGCTGAAAAATAGTCACACAAACCGATCACATGCTGCTAAATTCTGAGTAACAGCAGAAAACATGGACAACTTGTCATGACAGGTTAACAATGTCATATGTGAAAGACACCAAGAACACATCTCTCACAAAAAAACATTAACTCCATTTTACACATTTAACTGTTGAGTGTCACTTCAGTTACGACGAAAATCACCTACATACACCAAAATGTAATTATAAAGAGTTTTACATAAATTGAATAAAAAAGTTGGCAAGCTTGTAGACTGATAATTAATCAAAAAATTATAGGGATCAAAAACCAAAGTACATAGACATAAACAGTCAGAATTAGCTACTACCTTATATTTCATCTGGATGCGTTGAAGGCTGACATCACTCTCAGCGACCTCAAGTTTTTTCTCTTCTCTCTGCAGATAAAATACATAATTCAGGACTAATAAACGCAAAAAAAAATCCAACGGCAGGTTCAAACCTTGATCAGAGTTTCCAACATTGTTTTGACCTGCTCCAAGTTACGCCTTAACTGCACCATACAAGAGCAAATATAGAAATTTTGTGCAATGGGAACTATGTATCTAAGAGGTACTTATTCGTCACTACCCAAGTATTAGAATGATAAACCAATTTGGCACCATACGCAACACATAAAGACTCGACTCCAAGGCACCAAATGTTACATCGTGGCTACCGAAAGATCATCTCAGGCGTGAAAATTTCATTTGGAGATTAACTGCACAAGTTGATAATAAAGGTTTCACCAAAAGACTACCAGTACCCATCGACTCTTATTCCTTTCAAGGCTACAGAGGGGCCTTTAGCTTTTCCTAATGGCATGAAAATGGATATTCTTTAGCAGGTCTGGACATCAATGGGCATATCACGGCAAAAGTGGAATTGGGATCGGAGACTGGATCGGTTAGTGCCGACTCTGATAGGATCTGGATTGAATAGGCAGAATCAGCTGATTCTAGAGAACAAAAATTGATCTGGGTCAAATCTAACCCTTTTGAGGCCGAATCAGCACCAGAATCTGGCACTAGGGTGGCGGCAAACGTGCAGCACTGCAATTTCCCCACCCGAGGACCCAAAATGAGCTGGATCTAATGACTTGAAGTAATCAGAACCAGCTCGTACTAGGTCTAGGAGAGCCGATACAATCTCAGGGTGCTGCTGCTGCCACCCTTGGCAGCCGATTTGAGCTGAATTGATCCCAATATTTGATCAAGGAATTCAGGAGTGAAAACAGCACTAGACCAGCTAGTGCCAGTCCTCATCCAGAATGGGAGCTAATTTTAATCCACAACAGTAGATTCTATTTCCGTAGAATCAAGGTTTGCCGTCTCGGACCTCGGCTTCGTCTCGGGGGGTGGAAGAGAAGAGATCTCAGAGAGATCTCGGGAAAATCTCGGGAGATCGGATCTCGGATTCTCGGATCAAAATGTATATGTAATATGTATAAAATGACAAACATAACATAATATGTTATAAAGATGGGAGATCAATGAATTCACATACATTACATGAAAATAAATAACACAACATTTTTGCACACTAATTGTGTGAATGAACAATCACAAAATACTCTCAATGTCTCAATGTCAAACTCCACTCTTACACCAGCTGTGTGAATGAACAATAAGAAAACACTCTCAAATCTCAATACTAAAAATATAATCTGTGTGCTTCTTATATATCACTTTGTTGGTCACTTTGTAGTATATTGAAACAATGTTATTAGATTAATATAAAAAATAAATTAATACCTATGTTATCAATTTCATATTTTATTTATTCATTCAAAGTAAAAAAATTCATTTAATTATGATATATATAAATTAATAAACTTAGATTTACTTGAAATTATATATATGCCTGGTAATTATATTTTTATATAAATATTTTATGTTATATATATGATGTAAGATATTATATATCAATAAATATTAATTTAGTAACTTGTATGAATATATTACATAGGTTTTCATATTTATTTTTTTATATTTTACGTTGATTTAAATCTTAGTTAAAAATATTATAAATACATAATATATACTAAATCAATCTTACTATGGTAAATATTAAAAATAAATTAATACTTTAAAATAAATATTAAATTAATACTATTAAATTAATACTTTAGATACTTTATATTTATTTTTTAAGTATTAAATTATATTTAAATTAATACTTAATATTTTACGTAACTTAAATACTTTAAATACTTTATATTTATTAATACAGAAATTAATACTTTAAATACTTTATATACTTTAAATAATACTTTAAATACTTAATATCAAAGTATTTAATGTTTTACGTAACTTAAATACTTTAAATACTTTAATTTCTTAATAAAGAAATTAATACTTTAAATACTTTATAATTATTTTTAAGTATTAAATTAATATTTAAATTAATACTTAATATTTTACGTAACTTCTAAATTAATACTTAAGATTTAAATAAAATTTAAATCTTAGTTAAAAATATTATAAACACTTAATATATACTTAATCCAACTATAACAAATATATAAAAATAACTTAATATTTAATAATTATGTATATAAATTAACTTTAACTAATCAACGGTTAACGTCGATTAGTTAACGTTAATTTTAACGTTAATTAAAAAAAACTTACCTCAAAAGCCCTCCCGAGCGGCCGAGCCCCGACGCGACGAGGCGAGCCCGCGACGTCTTCTCCTCTCCCTGCGAACGCAATGCCGGAGGTCTCCTCTCCCTACGCACGCGATGCCGGAGGTCGCCGCCGCCGTCAGAGCCGGCGCCGTTGGACGCCGTCATGACGGACGCAGAGCGAAGACGGTGCCGCTGCCGCCGTGACAGCCGGAGCGGAGATTGGAGACGAGGGAGCGAGCGTCGCAGGTAGGTCTCTCCTACCCTCCTTCCTCCTATGCGTTCATTCAGGAACCGGCGAGGGGTTTTAAACACCCCCGTTAGGATCCCTTCCGTGCGGTGTGAGCCTGTGAGGGCCTGAGGAGGTCGTTGGCCGACCGGCTGCCGGTGCCGGCAGCTTCCTTTGTTCCTTCCCGCCGCCCGCAACAAGGCATTTTTGCCTCTTTGCACCCGCGAGAAGCTTGGCCACCTGTTTCGGGGGTCTCGGATCTCGCTGTGCCCGCGAGACCGAGAATCTCGCGAGATCTCGCGAGAATCTCGCGAGATGGCGAACCATGCGTAGAATATAGAAAGGAAAATGATGAAATCATCAATGCAGTGAGTCTCTGTTCTACTTTGACCAACAATTTTGGAAGGTGGTTCTCCTCTCACTGATCAGTGCAATTTCCATTGGGGCACCGGTGTTTACTCTTGCATTCTATCAAAAGATGTTTGTATTCTTGTCAATTCACTCAGCCCAATTAAAGAACACCCACAATTATTGGTACCAAATGAGCTACCCTGTAAACGTTTCAGATCACGGCAGTCTTAACTTTACAATTCCATAAACATAAATTTTACCTGGCGCAATTTGTCAAAGGACTGGACATTATTCTCACGTCTTTGCATCTGAAAAAAAACAGTTAGAAAAGTCACAACGAGGCGAATGACAGCAAATTATAATGTACAAGTTATCTTACAATTCATTTTTACATGTAATATTAAAACATTTTAAAAAATGTACCCTTCTTGTATGGAGCCGATGAGTTTTCTCTCTGGGCCTAAATACATTGTAAGGGTTTGTATCATTAACTGGAGGTGGAGGCTGCATAAACAAAAAATGCAAGATTTTTAAGTGGCCAAATTTGATTATAAAGAAAAAGTTAAAGACAATCATGGATTAATAATCAAAGAACTAAAAGTCACCAAGAATAAAGAACATGCATCAGTTATTCATGATTAGAAACCAGGTAATAGTGGCATATGTAATAATTCATGCGTCGCATGTCACAACATCAACATCAACTGAAACTCCCAAGTTCAAATAGGAAGGACATGGGTGAAACAGGATCCTGCAGCTGGATTGTCCCCACAACAGGGCTCCTGAAGTAGGTTCTAGATTCAAGCTCCCCTCGTTGCAAAACAGCATCAGAGGTTTCCTGGTCATTAAAGCCTCCATAATTTTATTTGTCAGATGGAACTATATTTCCCATGTTTACGACAAATATTTCTGATATGTTTATGATCATATCATATTTCATACATATTCAGTCATAAAATATGTACAAATGTATGTATGAAAAAGGGATGTGCGTAAGCATCTGGGGCAACTGCATCAATGGTTTGGCTAAAAAATGAAACATTCCTCAGCAAAAGTGAGATCAGTGCTGACAGAAGCAAAACCCAAAATGTTATAACAAAAATGGCTTGTATCATTATAACCTGGTCAAAAGGGAAAGTTATAAGTAGTATCAGAAGCTTAATTGCCATCACTAAGACAAAAGGTAGTCAAATTGGAAGAGATTTCCTATGTAAACAACCTCAAAACATCATGCAGATACCACCAATTATTCCACTTTACATGCCTAAACTACTTTTGTTTTCCTCTTTCTAGAAGGGATCGCTGATAACTGCTACAGCTCCATAGCTTCTTGTTTCCATAAACAGGTATGTTAACAACTTAAACATTCTTTATATAAAAGATATACAAGAAATGGTACAAGATAAATAACATCAGCGCATAGATCGCGGAATCGGCCAATTCCTGGATCGGATCGGCCATTGCCGATCCGATTCTTGGCCGAAGGACCAATCCGGGGAAAAGTTCCGGCAAAATTGGTCGGGATCGGCCGGATCGGTTGGAATCGGATCGGCCGGGATCGGAATCGGAATTGGAATCGGAATCGAATCATTTTTTTCATTTTTTGCTATTCCAGTCGGATCGACCAGAATCGGCCGGAATCGGTACGGAATTGGAATCGGAATCGGATCGTTTTTTTTTTTTGCTTTTTTTGCTTACCGATTCTGGATCGATTTTCTTCCATTGGATCGGTTGGAATCGGTCTGATCCGATCTGATCCGGATTGGATCGGTACCCACCGATCTCGATCCCGATTCCGATCCCACGATCTTTGCATCAGCGAAACAAAAGTAAAACAGCGTTCAAAATATAGCACATGAAATTCTGGAAAAAGAAAAAAACAACAGGTAGGAAAGTTTAAACAAACAAAAATATAAAACATCTACAAGGAAAGGGCAATCACCTGCAAGCACCGCAGAACAGGTTTTTGCCATTGTTCACGCTGACAAGATAAAGGAAGAATGATTTAGACTTCATGCTACAACAGAAGTAAAAACATATCATCCTCAATTAAGAATGAAGAAGAAACAAAAACAAATAAAAGGTGCAAAAAATACAATATGGTAAGAAAGGTGTCATACCCCCTAGTACAGGTCTGATTAGAATTCCCAAGAAAATCATATTGGGATGGGGGGGGGGTAAAAAGTCGCCTGCAGAGTAAGTCTTACCTTCTTCTTCCAGTAGTTGTATACAGACTGAAGAACAGCATATCTGATGAACTGGGACTGTAATACCTACAAAATGATTATAGCTAGTACCATTTAGAGTAAATATCAATAAAATTAACTTTTCAGGATGGCATAAACATTAAAGATGAAACAGCACAGGGTCACTGGAACTAAGAACACAGTAAGTTCTCCTTCTATAGAATTCTCAAAGCTCATAAATGCACATTTAAACAATTATACACAGCTCCACCATTCTGTTTGCAGAATGATTTCTATTTCTACCAAAAATAGATTCAGCTTCCTTCAGAAGCCACTAGCCGTACCATCTATCTGCTCCCTAAGCAAAAGGAAAAAGATGAGATAAGGAACAAAACGCTGACAAAGATAAGCAAGGAGAGAATGACCTCAACAATAGTGTCTAGCTGTAAGATAACAGGACTAGGCGATCCAAGAGTTGGCGCTACCATTCCGGCCCTTTCCCGAGCCTTATGATCTAAAACCTCCAATTTAAACATGACTGCCTCAAACCTGTAAAAAGTTTTTGATACAGAAATTAAAAGCTCCTGAATAGATACAAGAGATGTGCTGGAGCTGGTAATTCCTAACAATCAACTGACATGAATAGTGAATTCAGAATAGATAAATCAAAAAAAAAGAAGAGTCACTTAGGCTGTAAAAATTGCAAGAAAGTGTTATTTTGATCTACATTCTAGACTGATAATCATAACTTAAAAAACCTGTGGCAAGAAGAAATAAAAATTGTGGAGAACTGAATCATACCCCACATATGCAGTTCATGTTTAAATTACAAGCTAGCATCTAACTAATATTCACCCTCTTTTTACAAAGTTTTACTTTCTTATAAATCTCGGGTTCTTTACTTGGCTAAATGAGCCAAATTGGATGTTCTCTTCAGGTGGACTACAATTAATTCACTTACATATAGTACACAGGACAAACAGGCTGATAAAAATCCAATATGCAGTCTTCGCTTCCATAATTTTTCTTAAGCTGTGGCAAGACAAAGTATAAACTGCTTGCAAAAAACTCTAAGCTGCTGCCTTCCATTTCTCAACAAAGAAACGGACTTTTACTAGAACCTTTAGCAACCCTAACGTTTAATCTTCAACAAGAAAGTGCCAATCAAACCACTGCCAATGTAGTTGCTAGGCGGACAAAAGATAAGGAGCCTGCATATTGAATTATCACCTCCCCACCGTATGGCATGAGAAACAAGCATACAGCCATGACTGCACTTAGTCATCCAAAGGGGCAAATAAAGAACCTTGTTGGCATATAGTGACACCAATAAAGAATTGGATGCACATTTGCACTGAAATCTACAATAAGTCCAGCTTACATGGATGATTCATTTTCTCCTTTGTGTACTCAAATCCATTTCTTTTAAATCAAGTGTCATTTAACAGATCAAAAAAGAAGCAAAGACATCCTCGATCACTGAATGGGGGTTACTTATTCTGAATTATTTTGGAACTACAAAAAATTAATACTCGGTCCTATGTCACTTGGAAGAAAATATAGAAATACCTGATATCCTGGTCTTTTGGGGTTTAATTGTAATATACCTTTTAACATAGAGAGCAAGTAGCAGCATATCCTGCAAAAAGCACTAAATATGTTTTTGGCTAGAAATCTAGCAGGTAAGATTCTCCACATGATGCCTTTCACCTTCGTGGAGGTGGGCAAAGTCCAAATAATCTCAATAAAGGGAGCTCATTCCCCATCCAAAATAATCTTGTGTTCCAAAATGCCATATAGCGATCTTCTCTTATCCCAGTGCCATATCAAACATCCTGTTTACTCAACACCAAGGTGCTCTGTGACGAAATCACAAAAATGCTATCAGATAAGAGAACATCGATTTCTTCCTCCTCCAAGTTCCTTCTGAATAAATGGCACCGAAAACTACTTGGCATTGACCTTGGTAACATAGGAGAAGACCTTAGCATTGAGCACATTAGGAATCCCTGCCAAGGGGACAGGTCACCCAAATTAAAATCAGGCACCATCTGTCATAAGGCTCGTAACTAAAAGAGGGTAAGGCTGCCACCATCAACCGGGACCATAACACTGATGTACATGAAATCAAAAGCCTGTGTGCTCCTTCCAAATAGAAGAAACATACCATGAGAGAAAGCTGAAGCTCCCACCACATTGACATCCATACTACTTGCATTTGATGATATCCACCCACAAACAACTGCTTTAGACTCCCTGTCTTCCAAATTCCCCTTGGGAGAGGAGAGCAAAACTTAAGTTCCCAATCTTTCTGAAACCCAGGGTGCCTTCCACTCTGCTTCTACAGTTCTACTTATTCTGCTGAGAAGAATCTTTTCTGCAGAGTCTCAAGTTTGGAAGCCACAGGCTTCAAGATATAGAAAATGGATACATCTTTGTTATCGATTCAAAAAATGTTGTGCCATTATCACCTTCCAAAAAAAAACCTAGATATTTTAATACTAGTTATTTCATTTATTAAAGTGACTACGTTGCTTAACACATAAAAGTTTCAAATCTTTCTCCACATATATGAATGACTACAGAAAATTTGAAAGCCAAATATTTTTTTGTGAGAATGCATCGGTAAGATGCAATCCCAATAAAGCCCAAAAAATACCTTAATTAAGCAACTGTTTGTGCCATAAAATGCAAAAATGATTATTCATCAGTTAAGTTAAAGACCAGAGTCCAGACACACAAAGAAGACCGTAAACTTCCGTTGGTACATGATATGTAAAAATACTGAATTTAATTTACAACAGCCGTAAAAGAAGCACAACAAAAATAACTAATAATTGTTCATTACGCAGCAGCCAAATTGTAAAAATTTAATGTACATGTATCGATTTACTTTTCATCAGAAAGAACCATTCTTTCATTGTTGAACTCTTGAAGCCAATCCTCATCTTCATTGTCCAGGTCATAATCCACAAAGGCCCCAAGTTCAGCCCTTGCTGAAATGATAACTTTTTGATTAATAAACTGATAACATTTTGGGTATTCCAGTCATAAGACCTCAGTTTTCTTTAGTAACCGACCTCCTCTTCCACGCAGGTAAGATGTAGGCTGCTTGAATGTGGCTGTATAATCTCTTTCATAGGTGTCCACAACAACAAACTGTGGAGTAGGAATCTCAGAAATGTCCTTTTTGCTATTGCTTTGGTGAGCCTACAAGGCAATAAACGGCTTATCAGTAACGGTCCAGCCTCTGATATAAAATATAAGAGAAGGACGACACCAACTTCGGAAGCCGAAGCACCAAAACGTTCGGGCGTGTATGAGAAATCTGATCTCACCTCGTTGTTAGCCTCGGCAACAATCCGCTGCAAATGCGAACTGCGCGTGGAAGCAGCGGTCACACCATCATCATCTTCGAAGTCCTTGACAGATTTGACAATTGGAAGCTTCTTGTGGATGTCAAGAGGACGAGGCCTGAACGAGAGCCTACTCATGTCCACACATTTCTTGTCAGATTAAGTATCGCTTACTGCTCATTCCGCTGCAACGTTTTGCATACACAGACCCGTATCCATCCACCAACCAACAAGACCTCTACCGTACTGTTGTAGCATCGTACTGCCTTAATCTACTGCAAGTGATTCAGGCATAAACAAACTGTCGTCATTTCTTCGTCGGTCTAACGCAAACGCGGAGCTCAAGTCATGCTTGCTCTTCGAGGAGACACAGTCTCTTCTCCGTCACCACAATGCACGAATTCCCAAGTGGGCAACTTCCGACGGCAACAGACAGACTCCTCTTCTGCGGATGAACCGCAGCGACAAACAGCAGACTAGCCCGCAGCTGAGCACAGGGGACAACAGAAGCCCTAGAAAAAAACTGAACGGACACCCGCGATCAAGCGACACTCACTTAGGATCGCAGGAAGCTGCAGAGAGTGCAGCCAGAAACCCTAATTCGCCCGAACTCGGAACCGTTCCCAGCTCCCCCGGGTGACCTAGTTTCAGAGTGGCGCGAACAGGGGACCTCTCAACCCCACCCCCTCCACCTCTTCCGCGAATTCAAGACGTTAAAAGCGCCGGCGTCTGTCGTCCGCCATGCACGTCCAAGGTGGGACCGGGGGGGAGGAAGGGGGGGCAGAGACGGGCGAGTGGAACACGGCGGAATCGGCCGGCGTCGGACGAGTTAGGGCACAGGACGGTTGCAGGGGCGGGAGGAATCCAGGCCGCGGGGAGGAGAAGGAAGAGACACGCTCCCGAGCGACGGAGAGTTGCTCGGCAGCCTGCACCGAGGTCGCTAGGGTTTTGAGACTCAAAAATGGAGGGAAGCGGGGGGGGGGAGAGGAGGGGAACGGAGGAGCCGCAGGGGAACGAGTCTCTGCGGGCTTCCGCTTTGCTCCAGTGCCAGTCTTCTCCTCCTCCTCCTCCGCCCGTACGTACAGCCGGGAGCGTACGTACTTCGTACGTATGTGCAGTTGGTATTCGGAGCGTAGAAGCCCGGTGAGGTGGGCTCCGCCGTGAAGGCCGGTTGTCGTCGCGCACGTGATTTTGGATCTGATGTCGTCTCGTTTCTTTTCGTTAACCTCCCTCGTATGTTTATGTTCATAGATTTTTGTCCCAACTAGGGGGTGAGCTCCTCGGCTAATTCTTAGCTAGACATGAGTAAGGAAGGCGGGAGCATAGGTTGGGATCTAGTTGGTCGGGTCTAAAATTGACTCGAGTCGGTTGGGGTCGTTACCCGGGTCGAAAAAAATAATAATAAAAAATTTATTTAAATATATTAACCGGATCGGGGTCGCGGGCCCGGGTCGGGGTCGGTCGGCCCAAAAATCGGGCGGATCGGCCGACTCGGCCTACCAGGTCGCCGACCCCGCATACCATGGATATAAATTTGGCTAAAGTAAAAACAAATAAATTAGAAAAGAAATTAAAATCCGTGACACTTGAGTTTGAATAGATCTCTAGTGTGGACTTAATAGGATGCTTTGATTGATTAATTATTTAAAATTAAGTAATAAATATTTATAAGTATATAGTTACTTAAATATATAAAATCACTTAAAATAGAATTTAATTTAAATTTAGACATATATTCGATTTTTATAAGTAAATTCAAATTCGATCTTTGTAGATGCACCTAGATCGCACATAAATTGTATAGATAAGTTCGTGTCAAATTTAAACTCGAGTTTATATTGAATTTGAGCGGAGCTCAGTCCGAATGGGATCAGAGATCAAATGTACCTCCCAAATTAAAAAAAATAAATATGATTTGATTGAAAATAAAAATATTAATATTAAGTATGATTTATTTACATATATACAAATTCTATATGGATGATTTTTGAATATATTTTCATTTATTAATAGCATATAAAAATTGGTAACTAAATATCATATTTGAATACCTACGCTAGTTTGATTTGCTTTCTAAGTATTTTTGAAATCAAATCAAGCCTTTAAATATGGCTTAGTTTTGGAATTGAACCTCCTGAAAAAATTTTGCAATTTGATAACAATATTGATGATCTCTCTCACTATCCATTTTTAAAGGTGATATTCATATAAATTTACAATAATATCAAATTCGAAATTAACAAAAATTTACAGTACAATTAAGACATAAATTATAGAATAATTGTTCACATGTATCAATTTTGATATTTATATTCTGTCCTCTCAAGATGTCACTTTCAAACTCGATATAGTATCATTTTATCCTCTCACCAAAAAGGGCAATGTTACCTCTGTACATAATGAAATATACCGTTACGTGTATATATATAAACAAAAAAATATATACATAGGGTTGTATATTGTTTTATATATGTTTCGACCTTACCAAACCTTTATTGGATGTTTGGTTGCATGATAATTTTTTGTACATTTTCATAATAAAAAAATTATCTTAAAATAAAAAGTGAAGCAGCACATGACATAAAATTATTATGTTTGGAGGGATGTGGTAACCAAAAAGAGTAATTATCGTTCATGACCAAATAAAGTGGGGGGACCACGAGGAAAAAGAAAGAGGTGAGACCCTCTTTTTTGTTTAAGAAGAGAATCATTTCCAAAACATAAAATTGTCAAGGTTGTCAAACACCTCTTTTAACAAGTTTTTTTACAACTTTTAAAAATTAAAATAAAAACCACTATTATCGTACAACCAAACACCCCATTAATAAAGATGTAGATGTATTTTCTAGGGACCAATATTAATTTTATAGTTAATAACTGATTCATCTTGAAGCGCCACAAATACATATATATTTATAAAATATCCTTCAATAGGTCCCAAAACAGAATTTGTTGGCACACGATAAATGAAAAGCCCTTCCTCAAAAAATAGTGTTCTTCCCCTGTAAATGAGCGTCTGGAATACTGCCTAATAATGAAGGGGTAGCTAGAAGGATAAAAGAAAAAAAAACCAAGCTGTGATATTTTTTTTTAACAGAACCATACATAATCCGTCGAATAGATGTATGTCAAGGTACAGCTTTGACACCTGTCATTTACAAAGACTGTTACTTCGATCTATCACCTATTTCATAAGAAATGGATATCAACAGCATTGGCAAACCAAGATAATATAAGCTATACCATTTGCATGGCGGCAACAACTATATTGTGATATAAATGGAAGTATAGAAGTCAATTCATTTTGTAGGGGAAAAACTGAATCCTTCAAGTTTCATATTCAACGCTTATGGGGTGTTTGGTTGCATGATAATTTTTTGTACACTTTCATGATAAAAAATTGTATTAAAATAAAAAGTGAACCAACTCAAGACATAAAATTATCATGTTTGGAGGGATGTGATTACAAAAAAGAGTAACTATCACACATGACCAAAAAAAGTGTGGGACCACAAGAAAAAAAGAAAGAGGTGAGACCCTCTTTTTTTGTTTAAGAAGAAAATTGCTTTTAGAACATAAAATTGTCATGGTTATCAAACACCTCTTTTAACAAGTTTTGTTACAATTTTTAAAAATTAAAATAAAAACCTTCATTATCATGCAACCAAACACCCCATTAGGTTGAATCACACACATTTGGGTGGAAGATGTGTTTCTAACAACTGCCGACACTCATTAGCACAAGTTTTGAAGTCTTATGGGGTGTTTGGTTACATGATAATGAAAGTTTTTGTTTTAATTTTTAAAAATTATAAGAAAATTTGTTAAAAGAGGTGTTCGGTAACCATGACAATTTTATGTTTTAAAAATATTTTTTTTCTTAAACAAAAAAAGAGAGTCTACCTCTTTCTTTTTTGTTGTGGTCCCCCACTTTGTTTGGTCATGGTAGTTATTCTTTTATGTAATCACATCCCCTCCAAACATGATAATTTTATGTCACGAGTTGGTTCACTTTTTATTTTAATATAATTTTTTATCGTGAAAATGTACAAAAAATTATCATGCGACCAAACACCCCACTAGGGCGCTATTTGACATAAGATTGATTAAACTAGCTAGCAGGTTTTTATCCTCTATATAATCCGGTAACGAACATGCTCTTACAGTAGGGCTGTAAACGGATCCGGATAAAATCCGGATTCGGTTCGAATTCGTATTTGGATAGGCGGATATTATCGTTTAAGGTGCTCCGGCGGATAATTATTTCGGATTCGGATATTATCCGAAATTTAAACGGAGCGGATTCGGAATCAGTGGATCCACTCCGGTTAAGATCCGATTCGATCTGAGCCATTAGATGTTGGATCCAACGGCCATAACTTTTCACCCCCAATCCCTAATCCCACCGGCCAGCCCCGACTCCCCATCCTGACATCCCGCATCCTCACAAGTCACAGTGCCTCCCGAGCGCCGCGCCTCCCGGCTCTCGAGCGTCCCTCCCTCCCTCCGGTTCCAGCGGCGGCGGCGGAGCCTCCCAGCGGCGTCCCTCCCTCCCTCCCTCCGGTTCCGGCGGCGGCGGCGGAGCCTCCCAGCGGCTTCTCTCCCTCCCTTCGGTTCCGGCGGCGGCGGCGGAGCCTCCCAGCGGCTTCTCTCCCTCCCTCCGGTTCCAGCGGCGGCCGGAGCCTCCCAGCGGCGGCGGCGACGGCGACGGATCGTCCCTCCCTCCCGGATCCTCCTGGCGCAGAGCCCCCGTTCGGCCTCCCCCGGAGCCTCCCGGCGCGAGCCTCCCCCCTCCCCCTCTCGAGCCTCTGTCTGGCGCGGTCGCGAGCCTTCCCCCCCCTCTCGGGAGCCTCCCAGCGGCGTCCCTCTCTCCCTCCGGTTCCAGCGGCGGCCGGAGCCTCCCAGCGGCGGCGGCGGATCGTCCCAGCGGCGTCCCTCCCTCCGGTTCCAGCGGCGGCGGCGGAGCCTCCCAGCGGCGTCCCTCCCTCCCTCCGGTTCCAGCGCCGGCCGGAGCCTCCCAGCGGCGCAGAGCCCCCGTTCGACCTCCTCCCCAAAGCCTCCCCGGCGCGAGCCTCCCCCCCTTCCCCCCCCTCCCGGAGCCTCCCGGCCGGCGCCCCTCCCTCCGGTTCCAGTGGCGGCGGCGGAGCCTCCCAGCGGCGTCCCTCCCTCCCTCCGGTTCCAGCGGCGGCCGGAGCCTCCCAACGGCGGCGGCGGATCGTCCCTCCCTCCCGGATCCTCCTGGCGCAGAGCCCCCGTTCGGCCTCCCCCCCCCCCCGTAGCCTCCCGGCGCGAGCCTCCCCCCTCCCCCCCTTCCCCCCCTCCCGGAGCCTCCCAGCGGCTTCCCTCCCTCCGGTTCCAGCGGCGGCGGCAGAGCCTCCCAGCGGCGTCCCTCCCTCCCTCCGGTTCCAGCGCCGGCCGGAGCCTCCCAGCGGCGCAGAGCCCCCGTTCGACCTCCTCCCCAAAGCCTCCTGGCGCAGAGCCCCCCCCCCCTTCCCCCCCCTCCCGGAGCCTCCCAGCGGCGTCCCTCCCTCCGGTTCCAGTGGCGGCGGCGGAGCCTCCCAGCGGCGTCCCTCCCTCCCTCCGGTTCCAGCGGCGGCCGGAGCCTCCCAACGGCGGCGGCGGATCGTCCCTCCCTCCCGGATCCTCCTGGCGCAGAGCCCCCGTTCGGCCTCCCCCGAGCCTCCCCGGCGCGAGCCTCCCCCTCCCGGCCGTCCCCCCCCCTCCCGGAGCCTCCTGTCCTGGCGCAGTCGCAGAGCCTCCCCCCCTCCCGGAACCTCCTGTCCTGGAACGAAGCGGATATTATCCGTATCCGCTCCGTATCCGAGAGATATCCGATTGTGAAGATCCGCTCCGTATTCGAATTCTAACCGGAGCGAATATCCGATATCCAAATTGACTAGCGGAGCGGATTCGAAAATGGCATATCCGCTCCGTATCCGCTCCGTTTACAGCCCTATCTTACAGTTTATGGAAGACAGACGCCCAGGTGCTAAAACTCATAGGCATTGGTGCTCAATCAATTATTTTGGAAATTCACGGAGAAGCCACAATCTCACAGAGAGCAAAGGAAATAGTACGTAGGACACCCCGCGTGTTCATGCGATATGAAAACTCTTATTTTTGGCTAGACAGATACTTATTTCTTATGTGCCAATTATTGTCACGTATCGAGGGTGCATAGGGGTGCAATAGAGCCGAGCTGAGTCGAGCAGGGCATTGTTCGAGCTCGTCGGCTCGTTCGATTATTTAGCCGTTCGAACTCGACTCGATACTCGGCGAGTTTTCGAAAGTCTTGTTCGAACTCGGCTCGATTTAAGCTCGATAAGTTCGAGCTCGGCTCGTCGAGCCACTCGTTTATGTAAACGGGCCAACTTAGTTCGAACTCGTATTCGAACTCGTTTTTAAGCTCGAGATTGAGCTAGTTTACTTAAAATTAGAGTTCAAATATTTAAAAATATATATTTTAAATTACTATTTAAACAAAAAAAACTTATTTTACATAATATAAAAAATATAAATATAAAATAAATATAAAATATTTTAATTTAATTATTTAAATAAATAGTTAATCGAGTAATTAATCGAATACTTAATCGAGTATTTTATCGAACACTTAAATGAGTTGCTCGTGAACTTATCGAGTCGAGCAGGTCTCTATTCAGACTCGCTCATTCATAAGTCGAGTTTTTTTTTCTGTTCAAATTCATTTATTTAACTTAATAAATGATACGAGTCGAATTTTTAACGAGTCGAGTATCGACCTACTCATGTAACGTATTTGTTCGTTTGCACCCCCGAGGGTACTTGAATATCCAGGGCACCAGCTTTTGTAATGATTTCCCTTTCCGTTTAACAGAAGATAAACCTTCACGGTGTTCTGGGCCTAAAAAATGGACTAGTTGATTGAAAGACGAGGCTAGTTTTGTTGAGAAAACAAAATCGACATGATAGAGAAAAGCCAACTGCAGGTTTCTACACATCAGACATCAATAACCTTATGCCCTGGTTGGTAACATTATTAGGTACCTCTATCACTATCAATTTTAAAATTGATATTGATAAGAACCTTTAAGAGGTGTTTGGTCAATTGTATTAATTTTAAAATTTATAGTGTAAACAAAGCATATTATGTGATACAAGTGTCAACTTGTATTACTTTTGAAATTGATACTCTAGGCCCTGTTTGGTTAGAGTTTCATTTTTGATACTATATCAATATTAATATTAATATTTTCAAATGTTGGAGTATCAATATCAAAAGTAATACAAGTTGACACTTGTATTACATAATATGTCTTGTTTGCACTACAAATTTTAAAATTGATACAATTAACCAAACACCTCTTAATGGTTCCTATCAATATCAATTTTAAAATTGATAGTGATAGAGGTACCTAATAGTGTTACCAAACAGGGCGCTAACATTTGAAAATATTAATATCAATATTGATATAGTATCAAAAATGAAACTCTAACCAAGCAGGGCATTAATGTCAGAGGCAAATGTCAATGGTTGCACGATGAACTAAGTTTTAGTTAAAATTTTAAATTTTTTTAACAAGCATTGTTAAAAGAGGTGTTTAATTAGCTGCCATTAAAGATTTATATTTTTAAAAAGATTTTCTTCTAGGATAAAAAGATGGGTCACACACCTCTCCCTTTATCTTGTGGTCTCTATCTTGTTTGGTCATATACGGTATCCATTCTTTTTTATTATCATCTTTTTTTCAAACATGATAGATTTACGTACGTCATTGGCTGATTCATACTTTATTTTAATATAAATGTTTAATCATGAAAATATATAAAAATTAATGGACCATGAACCAGCAGATATATAATTAAAAGTCTTTGCTAACTATCATATCATCTCCTTTTTGTAGACTTTGTCTACCTTAGACATTCGTTGTGGCAACCTTTTGGATCGTCAATGCCAACTTTCATCGGTTCCGTTTCTGCCAAGATAATGTTCATCAAGTACCAAGTCATGCCCGAGAATGTCAAAAAAATATAAATAAATCCTTGCACTTAAATTTAAAAAAATCTGTTTATGGTTCAATAAATATTTTCAGTGAACGGTTCCATTAATGTTTATCCAAATAACGTCTTACTTGCGGAATCACTCGTCAGCTTATTAAGTTTTATTAATTGGAAGACCACCTGGGCTTACCATGCCATGTCAACATTCAAAGTTGACTTTAGTTTTGGAGAGAAAATATGACATGGTAAAATAACCTGCAAGTGTCTTACCTAGACCTTAATAAGCAAATTAAGTCCAGGGCGAATTTGATTATGATAAAAAATTAAAGAGAAATGTTTTTCTTAGAATAATAGATATATAGATGACCTATTTCTCATTCAGTGGTTCCGACCTTAATTTTACGTGTGATATTTGTTCTTCACCGTCTAAAAATATTACTAATCATCTAACGATAATGAAAAGTTCTTTTTTTTTTCCTTCGCGCGGTTAGCCGTCCCAACTTTCATTAATTTTGATACAAAAAATTATTACAAAAGTATATGAAAATCATAGCGTGGTCAAACAACGTATTTAAGCTTCGAAGTTGATTTTAACTCATCAATTGTTTACTGTGCCCCATCTATATATTAAAATCAAAACAGAACAAATACACACACATGTATAAATGTACGTACAACTGACCTTTTATGTTCACAATTAATGTCTCTCTCAATATCCTCTCAAATACGTAAGGAAGAAGGTTAAGAAGAGGAATTGTAAGAAGTAAATCACTTGATTGGAAGATAGAAAATGTAATTAATTGAGAGTACGTATTAATTTCACGGAAAGTCGCCTATAGATAAATGCAGGAACATTCCCTACAAAGTATTTTTAATTTTGTAGTTCCTACAACTTATGATCGACCCAGGTTTTGTAGTCTGTTAATTATTTTGATATCTTTGTATATTCCCTAAACAAACAACTACAACTATGTTCAAAACTACGAACAGGCCGGTTTTGTGGAATGAGAGAAACCACCTCTCATATATATTAAGTCTCTTAAGAGAAGCAACTACTGAGGTGCTTGGTTGCAAAATAAGGCCTAGTTTGTTTTGGCTTGGTTGATGTCTGACATCTGAATTGATCACATTGTGATGTTTAGTAAAATATTTGAATATAATAATATTTTTTTGATAAATCATTTAATTGTAAATTTTTTATTATACTTTTTATTTTTAAGGTGGATAACTAAGATTTTTTGTTCTATACAAAAGAATAAATATGACATTAAGATTTTAGACATTTGATTAAACCAAACATTAATCAAATACCATCCAATTTTTTATACATTTTTGATAAAATTTATATTAAAAGAAATACGTTATTACTAAAAATATTATTGTATTAAAATTGACTGAAAAATATTTTTAAGAGAAATATTTTCTTAGAACAATACATAGATAACCTATTCCTTAATTATTTTTGGGTTCTGACCTTTTATAAGTTATCCATAACCTATTCCTTAATTATTATCTGGTTCTGACCTTTTATAACTTTCCCTTCAGTTAGTTGTCCTAACTACTCCTCATTAAGTTAGATATATAAATTTGTTTTAAGAGCATTAGAGCTCATGAAAATTAGATAGTTGTTAAACAAACAGGTCCCCCCCTCTCTCTCTCTCCCTTCAAGATAAGTGGTGATCAAAGGTCAAACGATGACGACTAAATTAGTTAATTTAAAAATAAAAAATATTTAAAATAGTTAATTCATTTTTTGTTTTTAATTATAGATAATTAAGGCAACATATTATTTTACGATTATATTTTGATCTAGTCAATTTAACAGATTTCGTTCGATTCAAAAAAAAAAAACCTCAAACCAGATTGGTTTATGTTAATGGTCAAATAGATGATTGCAAGCACAGTTTTTTAACAACATTTATCTATTTGACGACATAGTCCTCCGTCGGGCTACCCACCGAAATGTTCTTATGTTCTTCCGGTGAAGGCCTATGCTTCCTTGCCCACCGATATTTTGTATTTATACAAGCTATGCTTGTCGTCGGGCAAGGTGTTGCCGTGGGCGAAGGTACGTAAGAAGGGAGGGAGTGTGCGGTGATCCGGCGGCGGTTTTGACCGACTGGGTCTTCCCGACGACGTGCGTGCATGCCCCCAGGCGCCGCCGAGGCAGCACCCGCGCGCCAGTATATAAGCGGCCGCTATATATCCTTCGGCAAGTCCTCGTACTCATAGTCATAGTCTTCTTCCCTCCCCCGTGCCTGTCTGTTGAAGAAGAAAGCCGCCGGAAGGGAAGCAAAGCAGCTGGCAGGTAGGATTGATGGGTTCTTCTTCTTCTTCGCGCAGGGTTTCCCTGTGCCTGCTGCCGCTTCTACTCTTCCTGATCTCCTTGTACTGGCCGGCGACCGCATCTGGTGCTAAGAATGCAAGCATCCCTACATTGCCGGCGCACGCATCTGGTGCTAAGAAGGCAAGCATCCCTACATTATTTCATTTCTTCTCCTCCTCCTCTTCCTTTTTTACAGACGTCCGGCTGTGTGTGTCGACCTGCTTGCAGTCCTATGTTGTGTACATGGGCAGTCATGAGCAAGGTCACAGCCAATACCCGGAGGAGACTTCTGCTGCGCGGACACAGAGGGTCGCAGATGCCCACTACAAGTTCCTGGGCTCGTTCCTGGGCAGGTGAATTTATATCGAAATATATATATTGCATTACATTACATTACACGGCTCCGCCGTCGACCAGATAAATCAATCGCTCCCCCCGTAGGGTATAGATTTCTCTCTGTCTCCGCTGGTCTTAAGTACGTAACAGTCGCCTCTCTCTCTGCCGTGCGTATTAATTATTGCAGCAAGGAGAAGACCCGAGACGCGATCTTTTACTCTTACAACAAGTTCATCAATGGTTTCGCCGCCAAGCTCGACGAGGCGGAGGCCAGGGCCATCTCAAGTCGGTGAAACACGGCCAGCGCACCGTTTCTTGATTTTCCTTCGTTTTGGCGCTGACGATCTTGATTATTCCTCCGATAACAACTCGCTGTTCGTCTCCGATCAGAGTCGCCGGAGGTCATGGCGGTGTTTCCCAACGAGGCCAAGAGACCGCACACAACGCGCTCCTGGGAGTTCCTCGGGCTGGAGAAGGACGGCCAAGTTCCCAAATACTCCCCATGGACCAAGGCCAGGTTCGGCAAGGACACCATCATCGGCAACCTGGACACCGGTATGATCATTTTCTTCCTGATAATTCGCAGGCAGGTGAGCAGCTTGTTGATGTAAGAGAGTACTGTAAAAAACGAAATAAGTGTAGTTATAGATCGATATCTTTTTCTTCTTTTTTTTTGAAAAAATTGATTCTCCATCCAATTAACAAAATGACTTTACGCCCTGTTTGATAACACTATTAGGTACCTCTATCACTATCAATTTTGAAATTGATATTGATAAGAACCATTAAGAAGTGTTTGGTTAATTGTATCAATTTTAAAATTTGTAGTGCAAACAAAGCATATTATGCAATACAAGTGTCAACTTGTATTACTTTTGATATTGATTCTCCAACATTTGAAAATATTAATATCAATATTAATATAGTATTAAAAATAAAACTCTAACCAAACAGAGCATTAATCATAAGTCAGTTGACCCAAATGTACTCCATAACAGTCCGACATTATGAAGTATTATTCTATTATTTTTGTTAGCTTACGACATGTTTGGTTAGAGTTTCAAAACTGATACTATATCAAAATTGAGATTGATGTTTTTAGAGATTAGAGTATTAATATCAAAATTGATACAAGTTGACACTTGTATAACATAACATACTTGATTTGTACTACAAATTTCAAAATTAATACTCTATATCTTATGCATGACTGCATGGAAGTAACACGATGGCCTGTCCTAAAAATAAGATTACATTTTTATGATAGTTTTTTTTCCAACACTACTATGGCGTTAATAAATATTATTTAATTTATTATATTATGTCAAAATATTATTACCTTTGAAATAAAGTTACTGTAACTTAATTATATAAAAATTAAATTTAATAAAACTTATTAATAATAATCTATTTATTATGTCACGTAGATTAGATCTGATTACATCAGTTAATTAAAATAAGATTATAACGTGAACAACCCTATTTATCACATCAGATTTATTATATCTTATTTATGACTACAAAATATCAATCCTTTTGGACTTTAAAACAAAAAATATTATACCTAACTTACAACCAAGATTTAAATATAATACACATAATGTCTGATAATTATACATTCTCTTATATTTATACTGATAGATGATTAATGTATATTTCATCAAATGTCATAAGTATCTTACCCTTACATAATTTTAAATTTTCTTTGAAAATTTTTATCTTCACGTTCTATATCTATCCACGAGGATTTTCAAACATCAAATTGAGAATGCATTGGAAAGAGGCAAATTGTCTCAGCCATCAAGAAATTGAAGCTAGGTGCGATGTCTTCCGGTAAGGGGGGGCAAAGTTAACTCCAATCTAATGCCCTGTTTAGTTAACACCCTGTTTGGTAACACTATTAAGTACCTCTATCACTATCAATTTTAAAATTGATATTGATAGGAACCATTAAGAGATGTTTGGCTAATTGTATCAATTTTAAAATTTATAGTACAAACAAAGCACATTATGTAATACAAGTGTCAACTTGTACTAATTTTGATATTGATACTCTAACATTTGAAAATATTAATATCAATATTGATATAGTACCAAAAATAAAACTCTAACCAAACAGGGCATAAAGTTTCATTTTTGGCACTATATCAATATTGATATTAATATTTTCAAATGATGGAGTATCAATATCAAAAGTAATACGAGTGGACACTTGTATTACATAATATGTTTTGTTTGCACTACAAATTTTAAAATTGATACAATTAACCAAACACCTCTTAATGGTTCATATCAAAATCAATTTTAAAATTGATAGTGATAGAGGTACCTAATAGTGTTATCAAACAGGGCTTAAAGCTATAGTAATGAAAAGAGTGAAGACGGGAGCGCGAGTTGCAAGTTTTCAATAAAAAGGATCTATGGTTATACCATTCTTGACATGCACGGGACTGTCGTCAAAGACCTCGAGTGTGAATTTGCCGTTCTTTTTTTTTGGCAGATTTTTTCTTTGAAACAAGAGGATATATATCCTGCTGTAATATATATATATATATTACTCCGTCGGCGCCATGCACGCAGAATCAATTATATCCTCGTTTCGAGCACAATCATAAAATTAGCTCTTCGATTAATTCCTTTCGTTGCTTTTCTAGTCTGCTGTGATCATATATATATATATATATTTATGTATATATATGCTGTTGTTGCTCACCACTTACTTAATCTCCGCCGTCTCTGCTTAATTAAGGTGTCTGGCCGGAGCGCAAGAGCTTCAACGACAAGGGCATGGGCCCCGTCCCTTCGAGGTGGAAGGGAACTTGTGAGAGTGGCTCCGCCAAGTATGCCATCCGCTGCAACAGGTACTCCCCCTCTCCCTCTCTATCTCTCTCTCTCATATTAATTATATGATTTTTAATGATAACTTATTAAAAAAATCACGATCTAATGTAAATTTAAGGTCGTAAGTTAACAAAGTTGTAAACCAAATCGAATTAAGGAACACCAACTTTTTAAAATCCGACAAAAGTACTTTGACCTACAGATAGCTAGAAGAGAATAACAAAAAGTCAGGATTAAATAACTCTGATTTTAAAAGATCCGACACAATTGCTTTTGCATATATATATAAGTCGACCATCTTCTCCAACTTTAAAAATGTCGAAATATTGGAACTCAAATTTACGGATAACTTAAACACTAGCTGTGTGTGGCATCTTTCAAATAAAAATCGGAGCATATTACTCCCACTTACAAAATGGTGGCAGTGTTAAACGACAATAATATGAGTGGCGGTAGTGTCCAACAAGATTAACGTTGTATTTCGTCTTAAAGTCTGGACTCAACTTTCGTGCAAATGTGTTATTTCTTCTTCAAAATTTTTTAACGTGATAGTTTTGCAATTTAAGAAAACTGTGTTATTTAAAAAAAATAAAAATAAAACTAACGATGGAGGGATGAATTGCTTTTCTGTTCTCCCTGAATTATGCTCAATGTGATGTAACAATTTTAGTTTGACATGGTGTAATATTTTGATTTTTTTTATTTTTTTATTATAATTTGAATATTTAAATTAGATTATATATTAATATTTTAATTAGATTTACTCTCCCTTCAGAACTCTGCTTTCCCTCTCCCTCATCGAATTCGACTTCCCCTCTCCCATCGAACTCTACCTCTCTTTCCCATTCCCGGTCGGACTCTCCCTCCCCCCCCTCTATTTATTTCCCGCGTACAGCAGCCCCTGCCTTCCACCCTCCCTCTTCTTCTCTTCCACGAGCGCACAGCAGCCTCCGCGCCCCTCCCTCCTTCCTTCCTCTTCTTCCCCTCTGCGCGCGTGCAGCGCCCGCACCGCCGGCCAACGACCTGCACGGCCGCGCGACGCGCCACCTCCCTCCACGCCGCCTGTCGCCGTCGGCCACGCAGCCGCCCACCACCGCCGCCGCCGGCGCACCCTCTGCCGTATCCCAGTCGCCGCACCACCAGCCAGCCGCCAGCCTACGCCGGCGCCACCCCACCTGCACCGCCGCTCGGCGCTCTCTCCGCCGTCGCCGTCCGACGTGAGCAGCCGCAGCGACGCCGCCGCCACCCGGTCGCCGGCGCGCCACCGCCACCTTCCCCGCGCGACGCCGCCGCCCTGCGGCAGCGCCTCCCTACCTCCCGCCGGTCGCGAAGCCGCCGATGCACCCTCCCTCGCACTGCCGCCCTGCACTCCCTCCGCCGCCGCGCGCCACGCCCACCCGAACGACCACCTTCTGCCGTCGCCACCTTTCCCGCGCGAACCGCGCCGTGCGCATTGCCGTCGCCGCCTCCCGCGGCTGTGCCCTGCCCCCCTCCGTTGACCTCGCCACCCTGCGCCGCCCGCCCCGCGCGAGCCATCGCCGCCCCCGGCCACCTGCCGTGTGCCCGCGGCCGCGTGGTCCGCCGCCTCCCTGCCCCCCTGCGCCGGCCGCCCTTGCGCCGCGGTGCGCCAGCAGCCAGCCCTCCGCGGTATCTCTCTCTCTCCTATCTCATATCGCTCTCTATCTCTCTCGTATAGTCGTATCCATCTCTCTCTCTTCTATCTATTATTTCTCACAATAGTATCCTCCGTATTTCTCTCATATTACAATTGTTTATTTTCTTTATTTTCCCAGCAATTAAGAGAATATAAAATCCAGTCTATCATATCGCCATCAGCATCCTTAAAATCAACTTACTTTGGATTTCAATTAATCAATCATCGCCACTATTCAGGTAGGCATCTCAACTATCTCTTATCATCTTAAATATATTAATTAAGATGCTAAAATATGATTAGTTAATTTTGGTTAGAAAAATATATTTAGTTAGTTGGATGAGTTTAGTTGTGTGCTTGATTTCAATTAGAAGTTAATTTAGTTATTTTTACTTAGATGGTTATTTAATATAAATAATACCATGTTTAGATAGTTTGAGCGCATTTAATTATGTAATTTAAATTGTAGCATGTCATGATCATATATATATATATGCATATTCTGATTTAAGCTATGAACCAACTATAATTGTTAAGAGTTAATTAGTAAGAAATATATAGTTGATTTAGCATGTAATTAACCTATTATTACTAATTGCATGCCGTATTAATTCATAGTAGATTGTATAATTTTAGAATAGTGCATTGCCTTATTAGTTGTGCATTAGATTGGTTAATCATGTGTGTAGGTATAGTTGTATTCTTTTTAAATTATGTCATTGCATAAGATTGCATATAGGTATATTTTATGTCAGTTTACTCTTAGCATGTCTAATTGGATTAATTGGTGTATGTCTGAGTATTATATGCCTTCAGCTTGTGAGATGTAGTTGATGCAGTGTGCTGCATTTTGTAATGTGATTTGCACTTCACCAGACTATGGTTAGTGGCCTGTGGGCAGCGGATGAAATAGAACAGTCCGGAGCATCCTTCGATCCCGGATACCGCGGTTCATCCTAAGTACACCCCTGCCTAGGTGTACTATGGGATTTAGCTTACTATATGTTACATTTTACTATATGGTAAATCTGGTGTTAGTCCTGGAACATAGATACAATGTCCAAGTGAAGCATGTGTTTTACTCAGACAAATAATTTAGTTTTGCTTTCATTATTGCATGTAGATTAGTCAAGTATTGCATTTAATTCATCTTTTATGTGGTAGGTGCATATAGAGTTAGGTTAGTGTTGTTATATCATGATTAGAATAGTATGCATTTGGTTAAATCATGTTCATCTATACAATGGGTAGAAAAAACATCTTATTTTAGTTAATTGAATCTTGATAATTAGCTTTACTTATAGTTGTTATAATCTGATTTTGCTTGGGGTTTATATTGTTATTATCATTAGGACTTGTTTATTATAATGGGGGTGGTTAGGTGTAAGTCCTACTGGGTCTTCATGACTCACCCCTTTCCTTTATTGATTATTTTTAGCTGAGTTCGAGGAACCCTTGCCTAAAGAAGAGTTTGAGGAGGAATTTGAAGAGGATCTTGCTCCGTCTGAGGATCCATAAGATCAAGAGTTTGGTGAAGAGTGATTGTTTTGTCTAGGTGGTTTGAGTTTATTTCTTGCAATGTAATAGAATTTATCTAGATAGTACTTAGTAGTTGTTTATTTAAGGATGAACTCCATAGGTCATTTGTTTAAGTTGTAATGTCGGTTTGGAATTTATATTGTTCGCCTACTTTTTGGAATTTTAATTCCACTATCTCAACTACGGTATATTCCGCTGCACTATACTTTCGGGGTCGTGACACGTGGAGTTCTTCAATTGGCCGGTGAAGAGAGTTATCTTCATCTAAATACAAAACACCTGATAGAACGTGTGATTTAAATCTGATTTTATCGGTGAGACTTATGTGACAGAGTGAACTCTTACTAGATATTGTGTATGAAGTTGAAGTTTTTTTAGGAGCTCAGTGTAGAAAACACTTTTCACTCTCTTGTAGGAAAGGTGAAATCCACCTAATAATGGTGAGTCCCACGTACTAAATCACCATATAAACGTATAAATTTCACTTTTTTACGAGAAGATGAAAAGTGCTCTAAAACTCTTATTCGAAATATCCTAACTTTTTATGCATGTGGCGGAGAAGGTTCCCTTGCACAGCAACCGGGTCTCACATTTCTGTTAAAAATATATTTTTTGTAACCATGCCGTTTTCCTTTATGGTCAGGAAACTTATAGGAGCGAGGTACTTCAGCCAGGGCTACGAGGCTTACTACGGGAAGACGGACGCCCTCTTGTACGGCCCCCGCGACGACAACGGCCACGGCTCTCACACCCTCTCCACCGCCGCCGGTCGGTTCGTCCCGCGAGCCAGCTTATTCGGCTACGGCAACGGCACCGCCAAGGGTGGGTCGCCCAGCGCCAGGGTGGCCGCCTACAAGGTCTGCTGGCCATCGGCGGACGGCGCCGCCTGCTTCGACTCCGACATCTTGGCGGCCTTCGACGCCGCCGTCGACGACGGCGTCGACGTGCTCTCGGTGTCGCTCGGCGGGTACCCATCCGACTACTTCAGCGACGCGTTGGCCATCGGCGCGTTCCACGCCGTGAGGAAAGGGATCACGGTGGTGTGCTCGGCGGGCAACTCGGGCCCAACGCCGGGGACGGTGACGAACGTGGCGCCTTGGATGATCACCGTCGGCGCCAGCACCATGGACCGCGAGTTTCCCTCCTATGCCATTCTCGGTAGCGGGAAGCATCTCAAGGTCGACGGTCGTCTACACCCTGATCTACAAGATCGTCGACCTAAGAACAAATAATTATAGTGCAGATCGAGGAGTTTTTTTCTAAGTAACACAGTAAAATTTCTAATCGTGAATCTAACGCAGTTCAAACAAGATTCTTATTAAGGACCAAATTATGTTAGATTTATGATTAAAAATTTTACTGTGCTACTTTTTTTTAAAAAAAAACTGTACTACTTTAAAAAAACTCGTAGATCGAGCTCTCCATATATAAATCGACTTCTTTTGACTTTTCAGGGGCAAAGCCTCTCACAGTCGAAGTTACCCGGTGGTAGGTTTTACCCATTGATTAGCTCCTCAGCTGCTCCAGCCGCTGGCTATACAGAGAGCGACGCGTAAGGATCGATGAGCGCTGAGTCGGGTCCCCTCAGGCAGGCAGGTGTGCTTTAATTCAGACTTCTTCTTTGACGCAGGCAGGTGTGCCTCCTCGGCTCGTTGGACCCGGCGATGGTGGAAGGGAAGATCGTCGTCTGCCTACGGGGGACAAACGCCAGAATGGAGAAGGGCCAGGCCGTCTTCCAGGCCGGAGGCGTCGGGATGATCCTCGCAAACGACAAAACCACCATGAACGGGGTCCTTGCCGACCCTCACGTCCTCCCGGCGACCCACCTCTCTTACGAAGATGGCCTTAAGGTCTTCGCTTACATCAACTCTTCCAAGTAAGGTTTGATCGTGCATGCGCACCCAGCTACTTCATTTAATTACCGAAGACTATAACAACTTAATTAATTGCACTAGTTACCGTCGGTTTGTTAGAAGAAGAAAAAAACGAAATTAATCCGGCACCGGCCTAATTGAAGTGTTTTAATTTGGCTTGTGTTGCAGGCATCCTCGCGCTGCGATCACAACACCAAAACCAGTATTGGGTTACAAGCCGGCACCTTCAATGGCGACGTTCTCGTCGCAGGGCCCCAATGTGGTCACCCCGGAGATTCTCAAGGTTCACCCAAACTTGTTTCCCTCCTCCGCCCATCAATGCCGATTAATTTGCATGCACATATGCATATGTATATATATATGTAGCAGTGCAGATCATAATTAACGCTTCCCTTCGTCTTGAACCGTGCAGCCGGACATCACCGCACCGGGGGTGAGCGTCCTGGCTGCCTTCACCGACGTCGCGGGACCGTCGGAGCTGCCCTCCGACGAACGCCGGGTCCCGTTCACCTCGATGTCCGGTACTTCGATGTCCTGTCCTCACGTCGCCGGCATCGCAGGCCTCCTCAAAACTCTGCATTACAAGTGGAGCCCGGCGGCCATCAAGTCTGCCATCATGACCTCCGGTGTGTGTGTATATATATATATATTCTTTTTTGCTATACATATATGTATACTGGCTTTTATAATTAAATGTGATTTTATCAGGCGTTCGTTAACTTCTAAGAAAAAAGAAAAAACTGATCCGGATCTTTGGGTGCAGCGACGACTCTCGACAACACGGGCAAGGCCATACGCGATGCCAGCCTCGTCGGTGCCACGCCCTTCAGCTACGGCTCCGGGCACCTCCGGCCGAAGCGCGCCGTGGATCCCGGCCTGGTCTACGATATCACCACCAACGACTACCTCAACTTCCTATGCTACCTGGGTTACACCTCCGACCAAGTTGCCACCTTCTCCGTGGTGCCCTACACCTGCCCGCCGAACCCTCCCAGCGTTCTTGACCTGAACTACCCGTCCATCACGGTCCCAAACCTCTTTGTCGAGAAGGTGACGGTGACGCGGAGGTTGAAGAACGTCGGCGCGCCGGGCACCTACCGAGCGACCGTGCTGCCGCCTCCCGGTGTCTCGGTGAGAGTGATTCCTGGGAAGCTTCACTTCGGTAAGGTGGGCGAGGTGAAGAAATTTCAGGTCATCTTGGAGGAGAAGAAGGTGCCTGATGGGAACTACTCTTACGGCAGCCTCACCTGGTCGGACGGCGTTCACTACGTCAGGAGCCCGATCGTGGTCAAGCCCACCTAAAAACGACGTGAATAGAAACGAGTTATACCAGCATGCCGCCGGGAATAAAACTATGCTCTGATTGCATACTTACACGTAACAACAACACACCGGCCCACATCCTTGGTGTTTTAACATGTTCTTGTCCATCCGTGATGTGCTCTGTCTAGTAGTATATATGTAATTTGGGAGCGATGTGGTCTCCGATCGCTGTGTGGGGATTGCAAGGCTTGAATAAAGATAAGGTGTTGATTGTGCTTATATATGCATGGTTGCTTAATTCTACGGCAGAAGCCACCATCTCACGGAGAGCAAAGGAAATAGCAGTACACCCCCACGTGCGCTTGCGATATGAAAACTCTTATTTTTGGCTGGACAGATACTTATTTCTTATGTGCCAATTGTTGTCATGTATCGAAGGTGCTCGAATATCGAAGGCACCAGCTTTTTGTAATGATTTCCTTTTCTGTTTAACAGAAGATAAACCTTCACGTGGCCTCAAAAATGGATAAGTCATCTAGTTAATTGAAAGACGAGGCTAGTTTTGTTGAGAAAACAAGATCGACATAATAGAGAAAATCCAACAGGTTTCTACGTACATCAGACAACAATAAGCAAAGTCAAAGGCAAATGTCAATGGTTGCATGATGCACTAAGTTTTAGTTACAATTTTAAATTTTATATCAAAAATGGTTAAAGAGGCGTTTAGCTGCCATTAAAGATTTATATTTTTTAAAAATATTTTCTTCTTAGCTAAAATAGTGGGTCACACTTCTCTTTTCATCTCGTGATCTTGATCTTGTTTGATCATATATACAATATCTATTCTTTTTTGTTATCATATTTTTTAAATATGATATTTTTACGTGTTCATATTTTTTTTAATATAATTTTTTAATCACGAAAAAATATAAAAAATTATCTTACAACCAAACACCAAGTGTTCAACCTATATTTCTTTTTTATCCTTAATGGACCATGAACCAGATATATAATTAAAAGTCTTTGCTGACTATCATCTCCTTTTTGTAGATAACTTCTTCCTTCTCCCTCGGATGACCCAAAGAAGCGGAGTGAATAAACATGACAATCGAACGTCTTCTTTATGGAAGTGAAGGCAAAACAAAAAAAACAAAAAACTTCCCTGCGGTTGTCAAACGGACCCTAAGGAAGATGATGAACCCGATAGGACCATAGGTAAGGAAAACCCACTTAACGAGAACAAAATAAAGTAACTAACATAGACCGACATTTACCCCCTTCAACCCAAATAGGGGAGATCATCTATAAACGTAAAAAAGAAAGGAAAAATTCATTCCTGATCTATTTAAGAAAATGAACTTAATTCCTAATTCGCTAATAACATTTCCTTCACCTGCCGTCTATCCGTGGGAATTTTCTTCACATACGATCCCTTCGGTCATAGTCCAGATCGTATGTAAATTAAAATGGCAAAAATACCCTTATGTCAAATAAGTAATTACGTAGAGTTCCTCACTTCTTCCGACGGAGGTACTAATACACCCAATGTCTAATACTCTAACCGCTCATTAATTTCAGTGACATTAATATAAAAGTATTTATCACATCAAAATTTATAACATGCTAATTAAATCTCATTTATTATTTTAAATATTATAATATTTAGACTTAACACTATTAAACCTAATTTACATCAAGATTTAGCTATGATATAAATTATTAAATATTTACTCATTATATTGTGTTAATTTATTATTATTTATCTATTTATTATGTCTAAAATATATTTATTACATAACTACAAAACATTAACATATCTTAAATCTAAATTACAATATTTTATTTATAAAAATTTATTTGTTTACGTCTTTCTGATTATATTTAATTTATAATTACTAAATTTTAATATGTTTGAAACAAAAAATTATTACATCTTATTTATATCAATATTTAATTTAAATATAAAATATTCAAATATTTATTTATTTATTATCTCATGCTAATCACATATGATTTACAACTAAAAAATATTAGTAATCTATCTAAAAAAATATCTTTTATGTACGATGATTATATTAAATTAAATATAAATTATCAATATATTCATTATGTCGCAAAAATATCATTAGATTTGTAGAAAAATTTATTATATATGATTTCTATTAATATTTAAGTTTAATCTAAATAGTTAAATAGTAAATATTGAGATTTAAATATTCTTAGTTGATTTCACCTTTATTACAATCAAATTTCAATATTTTTAGAGTAAAATATTATTATATTTAATTTATATCAAGATTTTAAATATAGCAATAAATTTACACGTCTTTGCATATGTCTCCATTAGTGAAATCTTATTATCTTTGGAGCATTTGAATCTTGAAATTAAGAAGAGATTCGACGGCTTCGACTTCGTAAGAGAAAATGGGTATACATGCCTTTTTCCGAGGGAGGGTAACAGCTATCTAAGGATAACCTCCGAAATGGAGCGAGGACGTACGGTGGACTTTTGAGAAAACGGACTTACTATTAAATTGATTTTGAAAATGGACATATCGTAAAAGGAATTGAGTTGCAGCGAACCTAACGTACATTTTCTCAAAAAGGAAAAGTATTAGGGAGGGAAGGTCTCTCTCCTTGGAAGAAAACTACCTTAGAATAGAGGTAGGTTAGTAGACATGCACATGCACGATGATATCGTAAGAGGGCGAAGTGTCTCGGGTGTTAATATGTGTTCTATATTGTTTATGTGAAATTCCAAAAATGCACGTGCGCTGAGGAGACTCAGGTCCAGGCTATGATAAAGGCATGGAATACTCCTCCGGTGGCCAATATGGGATTAAACCCTTCAACACTCCCCCTCTCGGCAAGCCACCACCGTCAGAGCCATGATAGGAATACACGGGGCAGGGCCGAGCAAAAATAGGAGCAAATCCACCGGAGGACAGAGCCTACAGCCTGACCAGCTCTGATACCATGTGAAATTGAAAAAACGCACGTGCGCTAAGGAGACCCAGGTCCAAACTATGATAAAGGCATGGAATACTCCTCCGGTGGCCAATATGAGATTAAACCCTTCAACAGTTTATCAATTATATAGTACAAATATAATAGTTTCCTCAGGTTTACTCTGGATCGTATTTTATTAAAACACAGTATACATACATGATTATAGTTTGGTTTAGAAAAGGTAAAATATTCATTTTATATTACATGAAAAGATAACCTAGTAATATTTATAGACCTAAATAAAAATAAATATTTAAAATAATTCGAATTATTTGATTTATCGGTTTAGTTTGAGGTTGCGGACTTTAATTTGAGACCTTAACAAATGATTGGTGGTTCAACTTTTGTCATTTTCGGTATGGTTCTTTGCGTAGAACCAAATAGTTAACGCTCCTGTTCGCACCAGACAGACTACATCTGGCCACGAATTGACGTTAATACCTTTATGGGTTTACACGCACATATATATATATATGTATTTATGTTCCCAGTATATGTATATTTAAAATATCTGAACCAAATACATGACAGTACGATATTTTTATTTTTTGTTGTCTAGCAGTTATATACAAAGTTACGTCAACGAAACGAGGGTTATTTAACCTTTTCATACCTCAGCATGAGCAAGTGGACCACTCTTGTTAATTAACCTAGCTAATACACATTCTCTCTCATCACTGCGTCATCTACTACAATTTACAGGGTGTTTAGTTGCAATTTTTTACCTTCTTTTTATCTTATTTTTAAAAATAAGAAGATACGATGTTTAATTAGATTTCTTCGAGACTCCTTTTTTAAAATTAGTTACTCTCCCTTACGGTTTCTATTTCGCAAACAAAATAATCGCAACCTTGTTTTATCTCCGAAAGAGAGGGCGTCGTGCGTAGGGGTGGGCACGGTTCGGTTTGGTACGGTTTAGACTATTTTTTTTCAAACCGAATCACCCCCTCAAACCGAATCGAACCAAATTGAATCAATTCGGTTTAAATCGAAAATAAATAAAAATATTTAAATTAATTATTTTTACATATATATACTACTTTTTAAGTTAATAATAATGAAAATAAAATTATTTTTTTATAAAATTTATAAAAATATTATCTTTATTAATATTATAATAATTTTTTTATATTTTTTTTGATTAAGTTGATTTAAACGGTTTGATTTATAGGGTGTTTGGTAACTCTTTTAATTTTGAGTCAATCTCGTTTTTAAAATCAAGATTATTTGACTTCTTATTTTTAATTTTAAAATTAAAAGAGTCTAATCATTATATGTTTGGCAAAACTGTCGCAATTTTTAAAATTTATAAAGTACTGTTTGGCTCCACCGGCACCTCCATTGGCCGGAGTCTGCTGCCCCCTCTGCGACTGCCGACGTCGTCCACCCCCTGCCCGCGGAAAGCTGTGCCCCTTGTCGAGTCCGCCGCCCCCTCCGCGACCGTGGCCGTCCATTATTTTTATAATTTTTAAGTTAAAATAATGAAAATAAAATTATTTTATTATAAAATTTATAAAAATATTATTTTTATTAATATTATAATAAATTTTTTATATTTTTTTGATTAAGTTGATTTAAATGGTTTAATTTAGTTTAAATCGGAACGGAACTCCAAACCAAATCAAATCGAACTGAAAGGACTGGTTGGATTTGGTTTTTTGGTTTGAACAGTTTTGTGCCCACCCCTGGTCGTGCGGACCCGTAGGTGGACGACGGCGGATGACTCTCCTCACGCACCCCGCTGCAGGCCACCGTGATGCTCCCCAACCAGCTCATCCCCGACGCCGCCGCAAACTAGTCCTTCGCCGACTGGTGAGTCGCCGCCAACCTCATCCCCTTCCGCCGATCCGTCAACTTCCAATTCCTTCTCGTCGGTAACGAGATCCTCTCCGACTACTCCATCCGCAGCTCCACCAGGCCGCACCTGGTCACCGTGATGCAGCGCCTGCGGCGGGCGCTCAAGACCCACTCGCTCTGCGGCGTCAAGGTCGGGACCCACTCACCATGGACACGCTGGGCGCCTCCTTCCCGCCGTCCGGGGCTTCCGCCCCGACATCGCCCGGTCGCTCCGGTTCGGGGGGGAGCCGCAGGAGGGAGCCGGGCGGAGACCGGTGGAGGGAGCCCGCCCGGGGGGGGGACTGGGGAGCGCAGCAGATTGAAACGCCCTCCTTGCAGAATCAATTCGACGATTCCTCCGCCGCCTTCACCGACGACTTTCTCGACCAAGTCTTCGCGAGCATCCCTGGGGCAGACTTCGCCACCAGCAACGCTAAGTCCCTCTGGGACCTCACCGGCGGCGGACAGAGGCTAGACCAGCCCATAGAGGAAGACTAGTGGGGGGGAAAGCCGCAGGAGGGAGCCCGGTGGGTGGGGGTGCTCTGTCCATTCTAATATTGACATTAATGGAAGAATTAAAAATTTAGTTGTGAATCTTGATCTGCAATTTTGAAGTGCAAATCTCACGCTAATGACCTACAGATCCTTTGTCTTTCCCACCCAAAATGGGGGTGGGGAGATGCAAGGCCGTGCAAGAGATGGCAGATGCCAGTTGCCCCTCTATGTGAAGGGATCAACCGATCAATAATAATCTCCATATTGATACATATGGTTCATTATTCAAATATGTTACTTGACATTATATACAATACAAAAGTTGTGAGATATTACGTTATATTGATATGTACTGTGTGCCTTAGAAGTTTTTTTGATTTTAAAGTCATAATCAAATATTACTTTCTAATTTTTAAAAATTATGACAATTTTGTCAAACACAAAGTAATTGGACTGTTTTGATTTTAAAAACAAAATTAAAAAATCAAGTAATCTTGATTTCAAAAACGAGATTGTCTTAAAATTAAAAACACTACCAAACATCCTATTAACATTGACGTATTGCCTTCAACCGAAGGAACCAGAACCATGGAAGCTTGGCATAATTAATGGCTCTCATTTGTTGAAGAAAAAATATATGATTATATAGAAATAATTATTGTATCGTACATCAATTTTAATGCACCTACGAGTGGCAGATAATATTTGCGCTCCATTTCATTATCTATACGAATTAGTTGTTAAATTCAAGAATTTACTTACCACCTTATAATGAGTTCGGATCATCTCAGTTCTCGAGTGAAGAAAATTCTTACAGTTTTCAACATAGTGATGACACATGGTGCCGCAGAAGATGAAGCTGGAGTACATTTTAACGAGGATTTGACGTTGTTTCGATTTTTCAAGATACATTATCGAACTTGTTATCGAATTTTTGAGAACTAACTACCGAAATTCGTTACCTAGACTCCAAAAAGTTGTTACGAGTCTATTGACCTACTATTAAGACTTCAATGATTCACTGTTAATTGTTTATTGACTCGCTAGTGAGATTACATACTTATTACCTAGATTTTTAAGATTCACTATTTACCCTTTACTGGTTAACTATCGAATGATGTGATATTTATTTTAAATTCTGATTAAAATATATTTTCATTTCGTTTTCTGTGACGTCAATTTCTATCCCGTTCCCTCCACCTAAAGACTAGAGACCCGGCATCGGCGTTGACTTGCTGGGTCTTCCCGACGATCGCACCCTTGAGCTGCTAAGCATGATGCGACATGCGTACGTTAATATGCATGCAACCTGGCCGGGGGGAGGCTCCTCGAATCTCTCGGGGGCGGAACGAGTTTAATTAATTATTACTCCAAAAAAGAATTTATTTGTGTTGCGCAACGAGGGTAATTAATTATTAATTTGAATGATTCGTTTAGTTCACTAAAATTGAACTATATAAACATTTAAAATTATGACTATCCTGATTTTGACACATATCACTCCAAAAATTTATTATATATATGCTGAAATAATCTTTGTTGTTAAATCCGTTAATTTACTCTTTTTAGGTAATTTAAAAGTTCGATCACATGATTTCAAATGTCTTGAATTTATTAGATCGAGTAGATCAGATAAATTATCTATTTTATGAGAGCAAAAGATAAAAGTTTAATTAATTATTATTTACTTAATTATCAATTATAAATTTTATTTTCACTTGCATGTATTATATTATTGATTCAAAATTTATCTGATTCACTCGATTCATTAGATTGAATTCGGAGTATTTGAAATTGAAAAGATGTTAGTTTTCACTGGAAAAAAATTGATCAATCAAATTCAAACTTTGGTAATCTCATATTTACAAATCTGTTTAATGTTTAGTAAGTAGAAGAAAATAAAATTGCATACTAACTTACTATTTTTTATTTAACTTCTTATCCTGATTTTAGTCAAACCATGTGAAATTAGCAAAAAGAAGATGGGCGAGTATACGAGAGTATATAATAAACAGCCACCTCTTCAAGTTAGCCAGAGCAATCCTCGCCATGGCTTCTTCTCCTCCATCCTTCGCCGTCTGGGCGTCGGCGATAGTGGTAATTCTGTGCTGCTTTTCCGGCCAAACTCGCGGAGGTGGAGGCAGCCTCGAAGTCGTCAGCCTCGAGAGCTTGATGCCCGCCGCCGTCTGCTCCTCACCGAAAGGTTTGTATATATATATAATCTTCTCTCGATAATTTGCCGACACATCGACAGATCGGGCGTGCAATTAACACTGATTATATGATCCGGGGATTATCCTTGGCGCATGCAGCGCGCGTCAACAACTCCCTCACGGTCGTCCATCGCCACGGGCCCTGCTCTTCCCGGTCGGCAGAGAGCAAGATAGGCCCGCTGGAAATCCTCCGGCAGGACGAGGAAAGAGTGGCTTCCCTGAAGGAAAGGCTTGACGCCGCCTCTCGCGCCGTGGGCCTGTCGTCGGCGGACCAGAGCATCAAGGCCGCTCGTCTCGACGTCCAGGTCTCCGGCAGCTACGTCGTCGAGATCGGCCTCGGCACCCCCACGCAGGTCCAGACGGTCGCGATGGATACGGGCAGCGACGTGTGCTGGGTCCAGTGCAAGCCCTGCGCGGTGTCGTGTTACGACCAGCAGGAACCCATATTCGACCCCTCGGCGTCGTCTTCCTACCGGAACGTCTCCTGCAGCAGCAAGACGTGCGGGAAGCTCAACCGAGGTAACAGAGGTTGTAGCAGCGGTACCTGTGTGTACGTATCCATATACGCCGACAACTCCACGACCGCCGGGTTCCTCGCCACGGAGAAGCTCCAGCTGACTGCCACCGACGCCTTCGCCGACTTCGCCTTCGGCTGCGGGCAGCAAAACAAGGGCCTCTTCGGGGGCAACGCGGGGCTCTTCGGCCTCGGACGAGGCTCTTTCTCCCTCGTCTCCCAGACGTCCTCAACGTACGGTAACGTCTTCTCTTACTGCCTGCCGAGGACCCGCAGCAGCACGGGGCACCTAAGCCTCGGCGACAGCTCTCTTCCCCCGTCGGTTGGATACACGCCGATGTTGACCGACCGCCGCGATCCCGGCTTATACTTCATCGACCTGATCGGCATCAGCGTCGGCGGGAGCCGGCTACCCATCAACTCGACGGTCTTCCGGAAGGCCGGGACCATTGTAGACTCCGGAACGACGATCACCCGCCTGCCGCCGCCGGCCTACGCGTCGCTGCGCCAGGCCTTCCGCAGCGCCATGTCGAGTTACCGTCTGACCCAGCCAAGCAAACTTCTGGACACCTGCTACGACTTCACCAACGTCCAAAGCAAGATCGTCTACCCCGTCATTGTACTCCACTACACCGGACTGGACGTCCCCCTCCCGGAGGCGGGGACCTTCTACGTCTCAAACATTTCCCGGGTCTGCCTAGCCTTCGCCTCTGACGCCGATCTGGGAGTCATCGGAAACGTGCAGCAGCGGACGTTTGAGGTGGTCTACGACATCGGTGCGAAGAGGATCGGCTTCGCCGACAAGGCCTGCTAGTCCGCTCGACGCCTGTGCGGGAGCGCCGACGACGGAACAAAGCTACGTACTGTGATTGGCACATTAATCTTAGCGCAAATGCACACTAGGTCCGTTCTAAGGGAACCACTTTACCACTAGATCCGTTTTCAAAAACACCTTTTCATTAGGTCCGTTTTTTCAAAATATCATCGCACCCACTCCAATTTAGATTTGAAATGTCAATTTTGCCCTTGCAGTAGTGCCCCCCGCCGGCCCCCCTCCCCCGCGGCGACGCTCTCCACCCGGCGGTGCTCCCCCCGCCCGCGGAACCCCCCGGCGAGGCTCCCCTCCCCGCAGCGCTCCCCCCGGGCCGGCGAGGCTTCCCCCCGCGGCGCCCCCCCCGCCCGCCGGGCCCCCGGCCGCCTTCCCCCCGCCCGCGGAACCCCCCCCGGCGAGGCTCCCCTCCCCGCAGCGCTCCCCGGGCCGGCGAGGCTTCCCCCCGCGGTGCTCCCCCGCCCGCGGAGCCCCGCCCCCCAGCGAGGCTTCCCCCGCGGCGCTCCCCCCCGCCCGCGGAGCCCCCGGCGAGGCTCCCTCCCCGCAGCGCTCCCCCCGGGCCGGCGAGGCTCCCCCGCGGCGCTCCCCCCCGGCGGCGCTCACCCCCCCCCCCGCGAGGCTCCTCCTAGTCGCCGACGCCACCATCGCTACGGGAAGGGCAAAATGGGGATACGGGGACAGTCGCTGGGCAAAACGGATCAAATGGTAATATTATGTGTTGTCAACGGATTAAATGAGATGAAAAAGTGGTCAACGGAGTTTTTGGTAAATCGATTTTCTTAAATGGACCTGGTGATAATTTTCCTTTAATCTTACGCATACATATATATATCGTGTATATATATATATATCTTCCTTACGTCGCCCATGACATCTTGATAAGAAAAAGAATATAATAAAAATGTATTGCCACTTTGTCTTGCATTGCAAGAGTCAGCGGTTGATGCTAATTATTAATATATAACCGAATACTTATCAACATAAATTATAAATAAATACACTTGCCCTTAAGAAACAGCAAATGACGTTTAGATCCATACTGATAGTGGGGGTCTCTCTCTCTCTCTCTCTCTCTCTCTCTATATATATATATATATATATAGACGCTAGTATGGTACCTTTCAAAATCTCCTCTTTTTTTCTTTATTTTTATAAAAGTACCAGTGCTGCGTTAAAGGTTGCTATATGATTTTATACATTAAAATGCATTCCTATTTTATCTTTCGCGATATTACGTGCTATCGTCTAATTATTGGTTGTTGGAGTTGTTTTCACCCACGGACTGAAAAATTAGAGCTCCTTCATAATTGTCAGGAAATAACTATCATCTTATTATCTTTGTTGCTTGTTTATTTGTTGTTGGAAAGAGTTAACAATCGAGTTTTACTTCTTAATTTAATTAACTTGAGTGTTGAGTAAATCATTTTGCTTCTCCACTCTCTCCATCAACTCTCAATATGTCAGAATCACAGAGATACTTGCACCTCCATCATTTACACCATACTAGTGACGTGGGTCTATTCTTTTCTCTACATCTATTATGTCTCGACTTATTTCTGCTAAACACGGTGATGAATGCAACCCCATTAGAGAATAGATACTCAAAATTTTTAACATTTGATTCCTCTGATTGCTTCATCAAAAAATTTGTCAAATAATTAATACGCATAGTAATATCGATAATAAAATTTAGAGAGAAATATTTTATTAGAATTCTATATAGATGACATTTCTTATTCTATGGTTTTGACCTTTTAGGTGTGATATTTGATCTTCACCTCCTAGAATAATACTCATCGAGATATATATATATATTATGACAAGGTCGTGGTGTCTTCATTAATTTTAAATACAAATCTTTTATAAAAGCGTGTAAAAATTATATCACGTCAACCACCGTGTTCTTTAAAGTTGATCTCTAACCATTAATTGAAGCAATCGGTTGGGCCGACGTGTCTCTTAAGTAGGTGCGATATTTGATCTTCACCTCCTAGAATAGTACTCGTCGATATATATATATATATATATAAATTGACAAGGTCGTCGTGTCTTCATTAATTTTCAATACAAATTTTTTGTAAAAGCGTGTAAAAATTATATCACGTCAATCACCGTGTGTTCTTTAACGTTGATCTCTAACCATTAATTAGGGCAATCGGTAAGGCCGACGTGTCTTTAAACTAGCCGACTAGTTCTGTCATACAAAATTCTAATTTGATCCGGTCTAGCATGGTTACCTTTTCCTCTGTTTTATAAATATCTTATTATAAAATTCCAAAACCTAATAATTAAATAAATAGTATGATATTGACAACAACTTAAAGTATAATATGTTTTTTAAAATTAAAAGTGATGTTTTGATGACACTCTACGGTAAAGTTTCTAGCCTATTTGACTGGTTAATTAAAAATGATGTTTTGATTGGATCCTGCGTCACATCAAATATATCTGCGGCTTGTAAGTTCGAGCTCGAGACGTGACATCGACTCTCCTTTTTATTTTAATACATTTTATTTATAAAATGATATTTTTATTGTCATTGTCAGGTATCTTTTTTGACATGTTGTTTTGTTACAACAACAATTTACTTGTTGCAACAAAATACTTTATCACGTAACCAAACACATTATGAAAAATTAGCTTAACAGTGGTTTGGTAGCAAACTACATTTTTACAAATCGTATCTTTCTACGCAGCAAGAACTTATTTGCAAATGTATGAGTTTATATATTTGACATCATTTTCCACGGTTTCGTGTGACCTCATTTAAAATTTATCTACGTTATTTCTTCGCCGCGGTTGATCGACATTGCCTGTGTAACAAGAGGGCGGATCACCTGAGGGGATTCCCTCAGCCCCTCTCACAAAGGACTGAGGTGACAGTGATCTGATGCCTGTCAGATCACTGTGTTGTCATAGTCATCTCACCCTCCTTGTGAGGGGGCTGAGAGAATCCCCTCAGGTGGGCACCTGAGGGGATCCACTCTCCTACAACAATTGTTAACTGCCTAAAGTGACGTACCGCAAATGTATCGATCAGAGAATGGATCACCTCAATTTTTGAGCAAAAAAAGTACTCTCAATTTTTAATAAAAAAGTCATGGTATCAATCGCTTAAACGATGATAGTGAATTGTAAGATATCAACAACGATTCAACTTTGTCGATAATAAATTAATAAATCAGTAAATTATTTTTGAACTGACATTTTATAAACTCATTATTAAATTAATATCACGTTAATAACTTAATAAAATATTAATAATTATTCCACTTTTTTCGATAACGATTCATGCACAAATTTTTATTGAAGATTGAAAATACTCAGGTGATTCGTTCGCTATCAATCGGCGGCGACATTGACCGGCTCAGTCATCCGGACGATCGAACTCCGAACTGCCCCTCATGATGCGACGTGCGTTCCTGCACCATGGTCAACCTTCGAGAGGAGACCATCCGATTCTCCTCCTTCCAGACAGTAGCCGCCAAAGACTCTATAATATCTCGATCGGCAAGTTCTCTCGTACTCTAGCAAATTTGAGCGATCGTCGCCATGGCTTCGCCTCCGTCGTCCGTCATTCTGGTGGCGGCAATGCTGGTTCTGTGCTGCTTTAGCGGCCAAACGCGGGGAGGCGGAGGCGGCCTCGAAGTCGTCAGCCTCGAGAGCTTGATGCCGGCCGCCGTCTGTTCCTCACCAGAAGGTGCGTGTACAGTCTTCTCTCTTCTTGCCTGTAAATCGCAACACATTTCACCCACTGGTGATTTGTGTTTGCGATTCTGACGTATCTGTCTTCCCTGCGACGTCGATCTTTTGCGCAGCGCCCGCCAAGAACTCCCTCACGGTTGTCCATCGCCACGGACCCTGCTCTTCCTCGGCATCGACCAAGACGGACTACCTCGAGACCCTGAAGCAGGACAAGCGAAGGGTTGCATCCCTGCAAGAAAGACTCTCCGCCGCCGGTGGCTCCTCTCTCCCCGCGGGCCCAACATTCCAGAAACATTCCAAGGTTTCCCTTCCCGCTCGTCGCGGCTTCCAGCTTGGCTCCGGCAACTACGTCCTCGAGCTCGGCCTCGGCACCCCCCGGAGGAACCAGACCGTCGTGCTGGACACGGGCAGCGACGTGTGCTGGATCCAGTGCATGCCCTGCGTAGGGTCGTGTTACGACCAGCAGGAGCCCATATTCGACCCCTCGGCGTCGTCTTCCCACCGGAACGTCTCCTGCAACAGCGCCACCTGCACGAAGCTCCCCGACAGAGGTTGCGCCCGCGGCGGTACATGTGTGTGTACGGAGTCCTCTACGGCGACAACTCCACGACCGCCGGGTTCCTCGCCAGAGAGACGCTCCGGCTGACTCCTACCGACGTCTTCCCGAGCTTCGTCATCGGCTGCGGGCAGGAAAACGATGGCCTCTTAGGGAGCGTGGCCGGGCTCGTCGGCCTCGGGCGCAGCCCTTTCTCTCTGGTCTCGCAGACGGCCGCAAGGTATGGCAACGTCTTCTCCTACTGCCTGCCGTGGGCGAGCATGACGGGGCATCTAAGCCTAGGCAAGAGTTCTCTTCCCCGGTCGGCCCGGTACACACCGATGTTCACCGACCGCCGCGCTCCCGGCCTCTACTTCATCGACCTAATCGGCATCAGCGTCGGCGGGAGGCGGCTACCGATCAGGTCGAGGGTTTTTTTTTGAAATAGCATTGTTTTTTATTTTTATTAGCGAAATAGCATGGTAAAATTTAAAATTGGGAGAATAGCACTCTTTGGGTGAAGTCGGAGTCACCAAGTCCGACTTCCACCCGAGAAAATGAAGTCGTTTTTTTTTATTACGACTTATGTGGAAAGTAACATTTTCAAAAACCAAATAACAAACCATAAAACGACCAGCATACCAAGATGTATGGAAGGTCGAATAGCAGAGCTAAAACTCCGTTAGAGGAGTTTGACAACCGCCTCAAGACCGGATGATCACTCCAAAAAAGAGTGGATTTCGCCGTACTAACGCCTCGGAATAGAGTTAGCAAATGAGAAGCTAACAAAGAGGAACCACACGACATAACTCGGCCAAACGACTACGGACAACAACAAAAAAGAAATTACATGAAATGACATAAATAAGCCGACCTCCACGAATCCAACGTGACAAAAGGAGACAAAATGCCTAAGATTACACTTAAGCGAACGTTGGAAAGGGAGTTTGGGAGGGAGGAACATCCCTCCCTCCCAAACCAAAAACAACCTCAAAATAGCAAAGACAATCACCGTCCACGAAAAAACTAAGCGGCAATCGAGTGAGGAGTAAGAAGGGAGAGAGTCGGCAAGGGCGAGGCTAAGGGGAAAACGTAGGGGAAAAGGGGAAACTACCGGAGGGGTTCCTCGAAGAAATGGGACGAGGAACGATAATAGCGTAGAAGGACGAAGATGTGGGAGTCCGATAGAAGGGTGAGAATAATAGATAAAAATATAGGTTGCGGGTGAAAAATGGTGGTGTGGCACACAGAAAAGGCAAAGGGGAAAGCTCTCGGGGTGGAGGCTTAACCGGAAGGGATGGACAGGTAGGGGTGTTGGAGGATGACGGCGAGCACAAGGAGGAAAAGGGGCAAGGAAGTGGGGGTGGTACTCGGGAGATGGGGGCGAAGGGGAATACCTCACGGGAGGAGGAGCGTACAGTCAAAAAGGGGGACGGCTGGATGCTGGACGGAGATAATACCGTAGACACACCGGATTGGCAAGGGGGTCGTCGTGAATAGCGAGCGGAGGAGGGGCTGTAGGAAGGGTTTCCGCCGGCGAGTGCTGCAGTTGGGTGAGAGTGCCGCGGGGACGCAGCCGCCGCGAGGTTTCCGCCGAGCCGCCGGTAGCCGCTGGGCGATGGTGCCGCGAGGTTGCTGCCGTCGCGAGGTTTCCGCCGAGCCGCCGGTAGCCGCTGGGCGATGGTGCCACGAGGTTGCTGATAACTCCCGGCCTCTACTTCATCGACCTAATCGGCATCAGCGTCGGCGGGAGGCGGCTACCGATCAGGTCGAAGGTCTTCCGGAATGTCGGGACTATCCTAGACTCCGGAACGGTGATAACCCGCCTGCCGCCGTCAGCCTACGCGTCGCTGCGGCGGGCCTTCCGCCGCGCCATGTCGAGGTACACCCTGGCCCAGCCGGCCGGCTTTCTGGACACCTGCTACGACCTCACCGACGAGCCCAAGGTGACTTATCCCTCCGTTGTCCTCCATTACGAGGGACTGGACGTCACGCTTCCGGCAGTCGGTCGGGGTCTTCGTTTCCATCGACGTTTCCCAGATGTGCCTGGCGTTCGCCGGGAACGCCTATCCGGGTGAAGTGGGGATCATCGGAAACGTACCGCAGCAGACTTTCGCGAGGTGATCTACGACATCGGTGCAAACAGGATAGGCTTCGCCGCCGGCGCTTGCTAGTTCGCATCATCACGGGAGAGCTACAAAGCCGCCTGAATACGTATGTAATTTGAAAATCACAAGCATGTTCCCTATTTTGGATTTACATGATTTGAATAAGAAAATAGTTATGTGAGTATCTTTAATTTGTATGATAAAAAGTTAAATTACAAACTTTGGATTTAATAACAAAAACAGTGCTCTTGGCTTGAGTCATTTGAACGTGAGGCCAGCAGCTTCGACCTCTTTCTTAAGCTTCTTATTCTTCATGCGGCAATGATGAGACTCACTTTGCTTCCTCCTGATCGGATGGATATATAGATGACAACAGCAGCCACCGTTACGCAGAGCAGTAACCTTGGTTAATAGCAAGGTGAACTGTGAATGACATATCACCGGCAACAGATGCCCAATAACTTAAAAAATAAGAATTTTTGGTTTATAGTAGAACGGAACTCCATTGAGATTGTGTCAAATTTCAGTCCAGCCATTTTGACTGGTATGCGGGCCGGTACGCGGGGGAGGTCCTCTCGAGGGCAGGCGGCTGGAGTGTCATCCGGATGCTTCGCCCGACCTCGACGGCATCCTCCCCGATTCCATGCGGCAGTCAGTTCTATCGTTATCAGTGACGTCTCAGAAGAGATCATCTACCATCTTGGTGTCAACAAAATTGGTTTCTCTACCGTCGTTATTAATTGTAATATCTAAATATATATGTACACGCACTACCGTATACGTTCGAACACGACGGAGTGCAGTTGATCAAATAAAAATTATGTTACCCTAGATCCTCTCACTTTTTATTTTCTTCCTGCTCTTTTTATTCTTCTCTCTTCTTGAAACGCTCATACGTACCTAGGGTTTATTTGGATATATCTCCGTAAAACTAAGATCATCGGAACCTAATACACGTTGGATACGATTTTTAGAGAAATTAAAATCTTGACGATGGAGAGTTTGGAATTGCCAATCATAGACCGCCTGCCTGCAAGCTTCGATGACGGAGAGTGTGAGTCGTCGAGGATGATCGACGGGATGCAAGTGTCTAGTGCGAGGCAATGGACAAATGAGGACGTTAGGGTATTTGGTAAAGATAGGATGAATCACAGCCGTCCATAAATTTAAAATAGACGAACCAGATTCGTTGATCACTAATATCATTTACCTACCGAGTTAGAATGAAGATAATCGATGCAGTAAACGTCTGAAGAGCGATGCAGAGAAAAGCAGATCTGGAGACAGCAGCAATGGAGAATAAGCGGGAAGAGAACTCAAGGGGCTGTATTTCATTACTCTCACACGCCCCTGTTCCCGTACTCACACCTTTATATATGAATTGAATCAATGTGTACAAATGAAGGTCAATTGACCTATGAAATGAAGAATTACAAATGCAATACAAATGAAAATTCAGATGTGCCTTTCCACGTCACCCTGGATGCCCCGTCAATCCATTAGTGCTAACCCCCCCCCTCAAGTTGAACGGGGGAAGAACGATTAACTTGTAACGCGTAAATTCAAGCATTGTACATGCGGTGGCTTGGCAAATATGTACCGCAATCCGTTCTTTACTATCAATGTCTTGAAGCAAAATAAGTTTCTCTTGTACTAATTGGCGGATGAAATGATAGTCAACCTCCACATGACGGGTGCGAGCTTTAAAAACCGGATTAGCACTAAGATAAATGGCTGATATGTTATCACACCATACAGTAAGAGGAGCAGTAAGAAGTATTCCCAATTCTTTGATCAACTGTAAAACCCACATAGCTTCAGTGACTGCAAGAACAAGGGATCTCATCTCGGCCTCTGTACTAGACCTGGCTACAGTCTTCTGCTTTTTAGCAGACCAGCCAATCAAATTGTTACCAAGGTAAATGCCATAGCCCCCCGTGGAACGCCTATCATCTGGGCAGCCAGCCCAGTCTGCGTCCGAAAAGACATGAAGAGCAAAAGAAGTTGGTTGCAGCAGAAGTCCAAAGTTAACAGTGGCCTTAAGGTACCGTAAAATCCTTTTCACCAAGACCAAATGAGCATCAGAAGGTGCCGAAAGAAATTGGCAAACTTTGTTGATGGCAAAAGCCAAATCTGGCCTTGTCAAAGTAATATACTGCAGAGAACCCACAAGGCTTCTGTAAAATGTGGGATCAGATAAAAGAACACCATCATGTTGGGACATAACTTGTTTAGATGCCATAGGAGTAGTAAAGGGTTTTGCATCAGTTAACTCAGCCTTTTTGAGAAGGTCCAGAACATATCTTTGCTGACTGAGGAACAAACCATGTGATGACCGAGACACATCTATTCCCAAGAAATAATGGAGATCACCCAAATCTTTTAAAGAAAATGTGACAGAGAGATCGCAATTAACCGAGCAATAGCAGTGACCTTATTACCGGTGAGTATGATATCATCAACATACACTAGTAGATAGAGTTGAATTCCATCCTTTGAGTATAAAAATAGAGAAGGATCACAAACAGAAGCCTTAAACCCAATAGACAGTAAATGAGAGTATAACTTGAAAAACCAAGCTCTTGGGGCTTGCTTGAGACCATAAAGGGATTTTTGAAGTTTACATACATGTTGAGGAAAATCCCTGTCACTAAACCCAGGTGGCTGAGTCATAAAAATTTCTTCTTCCAATAGTCCATGTAAAAAGGCATTGTTGACGTCAAGTTGTTTAATAGACCAACCAGAGCTAACCGCAAGAGATAAAATCAGTCTGATAGTGGTTGGTTTAACCACGGGACTAAAAGTTTCATTGTAATCTATGCCATATTCTTGATTAAACCCTTTGGCCACCAACCGAGCCTTGTACCGAGCAATTGACCCATCAGAATGTCTCTTGATTTTATAAACCCATTTGCAACCTATGATATTGGTATGTGCTGGAAGTGGAACTAGAGTCCATGTCCCATTGCGTTGAAGAGCCATAAACTCCTCAGACATAGCCTGACGCCAATTAGAACATTTATTTGCTTGAGTAAAACAAGAAGGTTCACTTTCTGAAATTTGTTCTACATTCATAGCATACTTAGTAGTTTTTCCACCAGAAACAGGTTCTGTAGTCCGAAGAATATCCTGAAGAGATCTAAACTTTTAGGATGTAACACATCGGTGCTAGAATGTGAAGAAACCGACCGGTACCGTTAGTAGCAGCCCTCGGATCGAGTACAATAGCGTAGGTGATGCATCTCGGATTGCGCAGAGCGAGAAAGAAGAAGCGGATGGAGACTGGCCGAATGTATATCACACCGATTTGACAAATTCTGTGGTGTGTTAACAGAAGTCTTCTGTTGAATAGAAGTAGTCGGAAGAGGCAATGACACAGTTTGAGGACTGTTCTGTGTTGCAGTAGGCTTGACCAAAACAGAATATGGAAAAGAGTGTTCATCAAACACCACATTAATAGCTATATACATTCTGCCAGTGCGGGGTAAAAAACATTGATATCCTTTATGTTTGTCACTATATCCCAAGAAGATGCAACACTCTGAACGAAGAGTGAATTTATGTTGATTATAAGGCCTAAGATATGGGTAGCAAGCACATCCAAACACTTTCAAAAACTTGTAATCCGGTTGGCGTTGAAATAACTTCTCAAAAGGTGAAATGGACCCAAGAGTTGAAGTAGGAAGCCGATTAATCAAATAAACTGCACAAGTAGTTGCACTATCCCAAAACTCATATGGCAATTGAGCATGACTCAACAAACCAAGAGCAGTCTCTATGATATGCCTATGTTTACGTTCAACCACTCCATTTTGGTGATGAGTGTATGGACAAGAAACTCTATGAACAATTCCACATTTAGCCAAAAATTGAGAGAGAGGTCGGAATTCACCACCCCAATCGCTTTGAAAGTATTTTATTTTTCTAGAGAATAAATTCTCAACTTGCCGTACAACCGTAAGAACACTTGAAACACTTCACTCTTGGATGTAATAGGAAAAATCCAACAAAAACGACTGTAGTAATCTATAAATGTGACATAATATTGATGACCATTTGTACTAAGAACTGGGGAAGGACCCCACACATCTGAAGCAATTATCTCTAAGGGAAACTTAGACACATAGTCTGAAGAAGGAAAGTGGTGTTTATGGCTTTTTGCCATAGCACAATGTGAGCAGAAAAAACTATTGTTACTAGAAAAATTTTCTCCTAAACTATGAAGAACCTTGTGCACAGTCTGCAAAGCCGGATGTCCAAGACGCTTATGCCAAACAGGAACCAAATCAGCAACAAGACCAGTCGGAGAAGTGCGCACGTCAGGAAGAAGGCAGTATAACCCATCATTGTTGCATCCTTGAGCCAAAATTTTCTTGGTCTTTATATCCTTAACAAGACAATAATGTGGAAAGAATTCAAAATACACATCATTCTCCTTTGTGAATTGTGAGACAGATAACAGATTTTTAGACAAATTCGGAACATAAAGAGTATTGGAAAGACTGAAACATTTATAACCTGTTTGCCCAATGTGAGATATACCAAGACCATCTCCATTTCCAACAATAACTTTGTCATGTCCAGCATAACTAACAGGATTCTGCAAAAGAGCTAAATTGGGTGTCATATGACTATTAGCTCCTGTATCAGGATACCAATTAAGATCACCCTGTGCTATGGACTGTGTAGTAGCAACATTAGCAGAATACGGTTGATAACTAGAATTAGAACTCTGTTGATCAAAAGTGCTATTACTTTCAGGTCTGAAATATACATCAAATCTTTTCCAACAGTTAAGAACCGTATGACCTCTCTTTTCACATAGTTGGCAAATAGGCAAAACAGACTGATTCTGGTTGGAAGTATAAGCATAATTCCGATTCCCTTGCTGTGAATTCCATTGATTCTGAGTGCGGTCAGTGCTAGCATTACGATCAAACCGACCTCTACCACCATTACGACCGCGATAACCACGTCCTCTGCCTCTATAATTTCCTGAATTATTCTGCTGTGGACTGTTATTTAGGTTGGTTCGAGCAAAATTAGCAGTAATCTCAGTGAGATTCTGCTGTCGATGAAGCAGAAGTATTTCTTGATTGAGTAACATGCCTTGAATGTCATCGACAGTCAATGAACCAGCATCATGTCTAGTTGTAACAGCAGTCACAAATGAGTCAAAACTCCGACCTAAACCGAGTTGAGAATGTGTAATAACGCTCACTAGAAGAAATAGGATCACTAGTCATTGCCAAAGAATTGGCAATATTTTTCATCTTCTGTAGGTAATCCGTAACCTTCATTGAACCCTTCTTACACTGCTGTAATTGCATTCTTAATTGAAGGGCTCGCTGTTTGGAAGCAGAACCATAAACCGTAGAGATAGCCCTCCAAACCTCCGCAGAAGTTTCCAATCCAACGATCAAGGGCAAAATAGACTCACTAACAGACGACATGATAATCGTAATGATGAGATTATCATACTGCCTCCACATCTCAGCATCAGGATTCAACGTTTCTACTGATGGATCTAGGGAATCAGAAACAAAATCAGGCGGACACGGAATGCTCCCATCCACCAATCCCATAAGCTTATATGCTTTGAGAAACGGAAGAAACTGTCCACGCCATATAGTGTAATTCTCACTGTTTAATTTCACTGAAAAACTGTGCGAAATGCTTGATAATGAAGCAAATACAGAGCCAGAAGCAAACGGCAAAGCCGAAGAGTTCTTAGGTGAAGCAGAAGATGAGCTTATACCAGATTCCGCCATAACCAGAATGCCGTAAGACAGAAGATGGAATGATAGAAAAAAAATGAGAAGATAATCCAACCTGCTCTGATACCATGTTAGAATGAAGATAATCGATGCAGCAAATGTCTGAAGAGCGATGCAGAGAAAAGCAGATCTGGAGACAGCAGCAATGGAGAATGAGCGGGAAGAGAACTCAAGGGGCTGTATTTCATTACTCTCACACGCCCCTGTTCCCGTACTCACACCTTTATATATGAATTGAATCAATGTGTACAAATGAAGGTCAATTGACCTATGAAATGAAGAATTACAAATGCAATACAAATGAAAATTCAGATGTGCCTTTCCACGTCACCCTGGATTCCACGTCAGTCCATTAGTGCTAACTTACCGGATGTCAAACATACAAATTTGCAAAGAGCAACAAATCTGAAACTGTGGGGTTCAACAAATCAGAAAAAGAAAAATCTGCAAACTGATTGCTGAAACAAAATAAAGAGGGCTCCAAACAAAATCTCAGAAAACCAGGAAAATCTAGTCATAAAGAAGAGGGAAACCGGAAAATGAATATTATTAAATATGCTCTATTATATACCAGTATACTTGATTAATATTAATAAATATACGACAAGAGCTGATTACCATCTTTAGCATGCTCCCCAGGTGAACGGTTATTAGTTGTTGTTTTAACGATTGTTATTAAAACTAATTTATTAGCTACTAAAACACTTTTCAAAATTTTGAGTTTCTTTAAAAACGCATCAAGCAGTCCCTAAATGGCGCCAATATTATATATTTAGCTGGTCTGAAAATACCGGTAGAAAATACCGTTGGTCGGTGTCAGGTCTATCTTATTTATTTGCCCCGTCATTTTATTTTAGTGTAAATTCCTATACAAACTTTTTTGCAGCTTTGCCAATCATCAGTAATTTTCTATTGTTGGGCTTGATAACATATTTTTTTGTAACCATTGGTCCGAGCAATGTGTTTGCTTGCATTTTTTGCAGGTTCTGGAAGACCGAGGCAAACTGTGCCAATTGCAAAATTTAAGAATGATATCACATCAACTGTGGAATCTAACCAGGTTCTTATCATTTTACTTTGTTTTCTGCTGCCATAGGATATTTCTCTCTTTTAAACTGATAGTCGACGAACCTTAAATCTCTTAATTCATGGCTGGCAGTATTTCACTTGAATACTCCATAAGAAAGGAGTTCAAGGTAGTAGCGAGGAAAGATCAAACAAGACCAAGGAAGGTTAGATGGGAATTGGGACCAGGATTAGCCAGCCAGCACTGATCCTGACCTTGATTCTGATCAAATCAGCCTATATGACAGCAAATCCGGGGTAGGATCAGCCTGGATTCAAATTTAATTACCTACCGGATGTCAAGCATACATAATCCGTAGGTGCGAACACGTTTAACTCGAAAGATCTCGGATACGCCATTTATTTATAGGCCTTGAAGTCGTTAGGATGATGACCCGGCCGAGGGCGGCACGCGCAGCGCCGGAGCCGGAATCATCCCCCGCCGGCCGTTCTCTACTCTTTAACACGCCGGGCGTCAGGTGCCGAGGCCCCCGCGGTCGAACGAATTACCGTTACCATTTATTGGGTTCCCTGATTCGGTTGGCTGGCTGGAAATCAGACCTCCCTAGCTAGAACCAGAATTCAGCGGATTTGATCAAGTTCCCAAAAAGATGTTCTTGGTGCGGCTTAATCTTCGAATGACACCGGTCATCAATACTATACCCCTCTATCTTCTTGAAGCAACGCGTCGATTATAATGGCCGTCCGAAGCACGTCGCGAATGAACCGATTGAGCGGCGGCCGCGCGGTTCTTAATTAATTAGCGATTTTGTTTCCGAGATTCCTCTCAAAACCATGAAAAGCTATAGTCTCTGGGAAATTCGAGGGATTTGACTTTTCTGACACGGATTCTATGACTTTCGGTTGTCATAGCTAGGGACGATATGTTATAAAGTTTTTTTAATAAATCAGTACACTTTATAATATCAATTATTTTCAAACTAACACGATAAAAAATAAAATTTGAAACTCATAATAGCTGCAGTAAGATCACCTGATCAGTCGCGATGCCAAAGACAACCCAGGAAAACTTTCCTATCTAGTAGAGACTTCCCAGTTTTTTTGTTCCTTTAAATCTAGCACAAGGAAAAAATTTTACGATCGACATTCTCTTTTTGAAGGGCATTTTAGGATGGCCTTTGTTTTGCATTGATCTGAAAAATATTAATGATTTTTTCTTATTATTTTTGTTGTGATGAAATGATCTAGATATAATTTGCTCACTTTTATATTTTATTTAATGACATTCTTAAATAAATTAGAAAATATCCGAGTTAGGGACTAGTACATGATTTTAAGCAAGCTTACAAGAATCATAGTACAATTAGAGAAGATAAGAGATTTTTACTCTTTTAGCCCACATAATTATTCATTTTTGAAAAGTAATCTTTTTTCTAACCCTCGTATAGTAATATGAAACTCCGCTTTTCTGCTTGTATCGATCAACGTTTGTCTGCCAAAAGTAATCGCCTAATTAATTAGTTTTGTGGGCATGCATAATGGGGTGTTTGGTTGCATGATAAGTTTTTATACACTTTCATGATAAAAAATTATATTAAAATAAAAAGTGAACCAACTCATGACATAAAATTATCATGTTTGGAGGGATGTGATTACAAAAAAGAGTAACTACCACACATGACTAAACAAAGTGGGGGACCACAAGAAAAAAAGAAAGAGGTGAGATCCTCTTTTTTTGTTTAAGAAGAAAATCACTTTTAAAACATAAAATTGTCATGATTACCAAACACCTCTTTTAACAAGTTTTCTTACAATTTTTAAAAATTAAAACAAAAACCTTCATTATCATGCAACCAAACACCCCATAAGTCTTCTTCCTTGAATATTTTAATCAAATATGGGATTGATCTAATCAAATACGTTGATTAGGCAAGCTATGTTCTACTGCTATGTAATTTTCCCCTTGTCATCGGAATTTATGTGTAGTGTTTGTTCTTCCTAGTCGGCAACTATTTGATTCGATGTATATCGTTCTAAGATGTATGTGTGTGATTTCGACGATGACAACAAATCTTTTTTAAAAAAATGGATTGTAACCTCTCAGTCTATGAATGTGTTTAGAGATTAAATAAGTTGTGAATTATCAATAATTTCTGATTAACCATTTTTCAATGACTAAATTGATAAAGTCTCCAAAGGTTATAAATATGTTTTGTTGGAAGTATGTCCCATGATGAGTGACCTCATTGAGAATGCTACTAATTAAACGGTTGTTATGCCATCAATGTAGTTAATTGTTATAATGGAGTATCAATATCAAAATTGATAAAAGTGGTCACCTATGTTACACAACATACTTTGTTTGCATCAAGAGTTTCAATATTAATATTGGTAGCAAACACTTATTGATAACTTCTATCACAATGAATTTTAAAATTGATAGAAATAGAAGCGTGCAATATTGTTACCATATACGGTATCAATTTTGGTGCATCAAATATTCAAATTGCCTATGCGGCACACTCAAATATAGGGGTGGCAATGGGCTAGGCAAGTCCATGGGCTCGTAGGTTGGGTCAATCGTGGGCCACTATGTGGGCCAAAGATTTTGGCTTGCGGGCCTTAATCGAGTTGACATACGGGTTGAGACGGGCCAAAACAGGCTAAATAGACTTTAACTTTTATCTCGTAACTTCATTAAAAATGTCATATTTAATTATTAAAATATATTTTACTTAAATTATTAAAAAAAAATTAAAGTGTTATTTTAAATAATTAAATTTGTCATATTTAACTATTTTATAATTATAAAATAAAATTTTGGGCTGGGTCAAGTCGGGTTGGGCCAAGTTACTATTTTTGACAGGCTTGGCCGTGCCAACAATATAGTATGGGTTGGGCCAGGCCGACCTGATATATTTTGGACTGGGCCTTAGATGGGCCAACTTTAGGCCGGGCTGGGCTAGTTGAAACCCTACTCATATATGAATATAAATATAATATTATAGTTTAGATACTTCAGGGATGTACAGAATGCATGTTTCATAGTTTTAGTTAAATTTTGTTTAACAAAAAACTAATATTATAAAAGTTTTAAAAATAAGTTATTAAATATAAACATACTATATATGCATTATAAAATATTTAAGCATAATTTTAATAAAATAAATTAATATAAATAATTATATATTTGAATTAAATATTATAGATTTTTTTGCAAGGTGGATCTTAAACATATATTAGAACACACTATTTTGTATCAGCATTGTTTAAGATTCAGAATGTCTCATACATGATATCCAATGTGAGGATACCACTTTAAGTGGGCCCGTCCACTTTACCCACCTATATCGGTTTTGTTGTTGAGTCATGTAGAAGCATCAAGATGTCTAATTTTGTTGTTCATTATAAAATAAATTTATATAAATAATTATATATTTGAATTAAATATTATAGAAAATTTTAATCTGCTCCAGTTACGGGTGGAGTGGTTCACTGTTTGCGCACCAATCATGTTTCTCAGGGGGGGGGGGGGGGCGAAGCTCCTTGTGACGATGCACACCGAATTTGTAGACGATGGCCAGCCAGAGCAGGTTGGATAGATTCTGGCCCAAGGGCACCTTTCTAGGATCGATGCGACCCTTTTGGGCGATATGGCTGCGGCCCTAAGCCCCCTTTGCAAGAATGACTCCTGCAATCTCTCGCTGCCAGCGAAGTCCATGGTGCCGAAGAGCAACAACAAACAGTCATTTGGCTGCAACTTGAATAAACTCACCACGACGAAGAGCTCCCTCTTGCCAGAGGATTCTAGGGAGGAGATCTAGGTCATGGAGAAGTGCACCTTGCAGGGAGAAAGTGGGGAGCTCCCGTCGCCTTCGTCAGAGCCGTTGAAGAACCTCTCGGCCCTGGAAACGAACTACTCCGTGCGGTCATCAGGCAGTAACAACTGAATATTGTCCAACTCCTATATTTTTAGTGTCAACTCTGCCGTTTCCATAGCTGGAACCATCAACCCTAGTCCTCCCGGCCGACCTTCCGCCGTAGGACGAGGAGGAAGATGGCCCTCCGTAGGCACGGGAAACACCAGGCTCCCCCACGGGCATGGCGATTGGCACCCATTCCCGGCGACCGACCGATCGCAGCGGCAATTGCGCTCCCACCGCAACAATCGGCTCCCCTCTCTTGCAGCGTCGTAGAACTTGGAAAGACGATATCAGGGATCCGAAATATATTCATTCGGGTTAAGCCTGATCCGGAACTTGTCACCTCTTCGTCGTGCTTGCCTTTATACAATCCAAACCCGATAAGGGTCAGGTTAACGGAGATTGTAAATCTATCTACACCTCTCTCTCTCTCTCTCTCTCTCTATATATATATATATATATATATATCAATGTTCCATTCTATCTGGACTTGACAGTGAAGAAGGATGCGACGTTTAGATAACGACAGTGAGGAAGCGTCCTCCTATATACATTGTTACTCTCCCAACGCCAGCAGCCGTGGAATTTTCTTCGGCATGTTCTTGCGGATCACGCAGACTCTTTCTCTTTCTTTTTTTCCTCTAAATTTCATTTTGGGCCGGCGTCGTTGCCACGGTGAAGATGAACCCCAGACAAGCTAGCGTATATGGAGATGTGAGGGAAAACAATTAATTTATGCACATACGGGAGCCGCGAGACGCGCGGCCCGGGATGGGCCGGGGTGGCGGGCGGCGCCGGCGCCGCGCAGGATATGCGGGCGCCCGCGGTGATCTGCGGTTGTAGATGATCAGCGGCTGCGGCGGTAGAGGGGGTAGGCGGAGAGGATGACGAGGGCGACGAGGACGATGGAGGCGAAGAGGGACACGGCGCAGGCGCTGCCTATATATGTGGCGGCAGAACTTGTCCATCAATGTGGGCGCCCCTTGGAGGATGATGTATGCCTTCCTCGACACCGGCAGCGATTTCTGTTGGATCCCGTGCAAGCCCTACTACCCGCAGCTACAACCCATCTTCAACCCGACCAAGTCGACCACGAGCTATCTTCCATGTAATGATCCGGCATGCAAACATCAACGTCGGCATTTTATCGCCGTTGGCCCTAGCCGCATCAATCAATTGCTGAATTCGCAGATGTCTCACATGGGCAACATCTACTCCTTATGTCTCCCCCCCACGTACAAGGATACATGGTACCTTACCCTCGGCAACGGAGCCTATCCACCGCCGTTGTACACTCCCATCCTTCCGGAGCCTACACATCCCGACCATTTCTACGTCGGCCTGTATGCGATGAGTGTCAACAGGCGGAGGCTGCCAGTGCCGAAGGAGGTCTTCGCAAGGGTGAAGACAATTGTCGACTCGGGTTCTACGTTGTCGTACATCCCGCAGCTAGCCTACGACCACCTCAGGGAGGCTATCCGCAGCAGCATGACCAGGTTTCCGCTTGTGCCGCCACGGATCCAGTTGGTTGACACTTGTTACGACCTTGGCAACCACACGACGGTGGATTCTCCGACGGTCACCTTGCACTTCACTGACGCTATCCTCCGACTAGGGTTCACCCAGACATTCTTTAGCCATACCCAGCGACCGCACATATTCTGCCTGGGGTTCGCAGCTAACCGGGTCACGGGCATCCCATCCACATTCGGGGCGATCCAACAGCGTGGGTTGGAGATCATCTACCATCTCAGTGCTAACAAAATCGGTTTCTCTACTGTAATTACTAATTGTAATATATAAATATATATGTACACACACTACCGTACGTATTCAAACACGACGGAGTGCAGTGGATCAAATAAAATTCATGTTATCCTAAGCATCACACATGATGTAAGGATGACTCGATCCTCTCTCTTTTATTTTCTTCTTGGTGTTTTCCTCCTCCTCTCTTCTTGAAATGTTGGTACATACCTAGCTAGGGTTTGTTTGGATCATTGTAAAACTAAAATCATCGGAACCTTAATACATGCTGGATATGATTTTCGGATAATTTAAAATCTTGGTGGCCTATTTGGTTGCTTGGAAAATAATTTTTCAAGAAATCATTTCTCTTATTTATTAATTACTTGTCAATTATGTTTCTAATACAATGTTTATTTTCCATGAAAAAAATTCAAATATCTTATTTGATATGTTCTAAAATGATTTTACTTACAGTAATGTTAATTGTTTTTTTCATTTTAAAGTGTTTTATATTTTTTTTGAATTTTGAATCTCTTGACTAAGAAAACATCATGTAAGTCTCATAAGTCAAATCAAGTAGTTAATCATGCTGAATCTCATATTTGCAAATGGCTCTGGCAGATTGATTTTTTTCAGAATGACCCAAGGACTGAAAGACTATTGGGCAGAGTTTACAGCTGCCAATAACCCATTTTTGTAGTGTATAACCATAAAGATGAGGCATCACAATGGAAAAAGAAAGAAAGTTTCATCACTCATGTTGTCTAAGAAGAAATATTTTATGGAAACAAAATTTTACAATGATTGTAAAAACTTTTTTTTAACAAGTCATCTACAAAAGCATATTTATATAACAAAAATAAAATTTATCGTGCAATCAAACACTCCATTGGGAGATCTTATTTCTTCTCATTTATACATGAAATTCTTTACAAGGCAATTTTTTTGTATAATATAGCTACCTTTGAAATTTTCAAGCTATATATATCCTCTTTATATTTCAGTTGAAATATTATCTCATTATTTTATATGCATTTTTATTCTTAATTTTTAAAAATAACCTAAAACCAATCTTTTGATTTCTCAGATTTCAACACTTTAAAATTTCTTTACATTACTGAGATCACACTTCCAAATGCTTGCCACGGAGAAGGCAGGCCTCTATCTTAGTCATATGATTGAAGGACTCACAACCATGGTAAGTATCAAATATATATTAAATACACAAACAATTTCGGAAATGTGAGATTCACCATAATTATATCTAGTGATTGTTTCACTCACAAGATTAAAGTGATCTACCCTCATGTTATACGAACCTCCTACACCCTCTCCACATCATCCCCACCTCAAAGGCGCATCCTCTTCCCTTCCTATCCACCCCATTTGCCAATAGTCAAGGAGAGTTGAACAACTAAGACGCTCTAGGAGGAAGCTCCCACGGTCATCAACCGAAGTCATCCCCCCCCCCCATTTAGTAATGTTTTAACTTATTTTTACATTTTTATTTTTTATTTTACTCGCATATGTTGTTGTTATGCCTCGCTATTTTTTAGTTACTAACTCTTATAATATATTACCAAGTTAATGACATATTGCTGATGTTAGTAACCAAAAAATTAGAAGGCTTAGTAACAATAAATACAAGTTAATTAGTAACATAATACAACAATTAGTAGTAAAAAATAAGAAGTTAATAATGAAGAAATAAGTTAAAATATTATGTGAGGGAGAGATTGTGGCTCCTTCCACTCATTCGTGAGCTCCCTTGGATTGTTGATCGCTTTCTCTTCCTACTCCACTCAGCTGCAACAATGACTTCCCTTCCTCCCTGACAACCAATCCCTCGCTCTAGCGCCTCCAGCCGTCCCCCCCCTTCTGGTTCTGGTTGCGCCCTCCCATTCCTGTGAGGCTTCTCACCTTGCCCCCACCTCCCATGTACTATACCCCTCCATTTCCCCACAATACCCCTCCCACTTTCCTTGTCGTCATCCGCACCCCCAACGTTCACCTTCTTCCGGTTGTGCCGTCCCACTCTCAATAGGTCTCCCCCTCGCCCTACCTCCGGCGTACCTTCCCCCAACTCCCATCTTTGGCTTGCACACCTACCTATTAGTCCCCCCCCGGCAATGCCCTTCCAGCAAGACCCCCACCCCCTCTCTCTATTTCTCCTCCACTATTTTCTCTCCCCCCTCTGGTTTCCCCCTCCGATTTCGTCCATGCTGACAAAGCCCCCTTTGGTGGGGTTTTTTTTTTAACTAACACAATTATTTTTTTTATTTTTAAAAGTAGCACGGTAAAACTTTTAATCGCAAATCTAACACAGTTTGGTCAAATCGAGTTTTGAAAACTCGACTTTGCTCCTTAACAAGAATCTCGCGTCATCCCGTTGAGTTAACTGTATTTAATAAAAGTCGAGTTTTAATAAAAAGACTTTGAAAATCGAGTTTACCCAACTCGACTTTCAAAGACGTAGTTGGGTGAAAGTCGAGTTCACCCAACTCGACTAACAGTGAAAAAAAAAAAAAAACGCGCCCGCGCGCGCAGTGCAGCATTAAATGTTGTACAGTAAATTTTAACATTTTTTGATCTTCCACTTAAAAAAATAGGATATTCGGATTAAAATTTGTCCGATCCACTCGGACCAATGAATTCGGAACATTCGAAACTATAGGATTGAACTTTTAAATTTATAAAAAATGCAAGTTTTATCATTGGACGGTCCAGGATGCTTCGATTTAATATTAAAAAATTTAATATTAAGTATTTCGATATTCTAAATTTATTGGACGGAACGGATCGTTCAAATTCAATCCCAATAAATTATAATTTAAGAATATAGACAAAGACGATTTGATTTTAAAAAAAATACTCTGGCTGTGCGCCGTAGCGCACATCAATTTATATTTTAAAAAAATACAATGCATTTAATGCTGTACGCGCTCAGAGTATTTTTTCTTTAAAATCAATTGAAATTTACTTATATATTTAAATTGTGATTTATCGGGATTGAATTTGAACCATCCGTTCCGTCCAATAAATTTAGAATATCGAAATACTTAATATTAGATTTTTTAATATTAAATCGGAACATCCTGGACGGTCCAATGATAAAACTTGCACTTTTTATAAATTTAAAAGTTCAATCCTATAGTTTCGAATGTTCCGAATTCATTGGTCCGAGTGGATCGGACAAATTTTAATCCGAATATCCTATTTTTTTAAGTGGAAGATCGAAAAATGTTAAAGTTTACTGCATTTAATGCTGCACTGTGCTGGCGGTTTTTTTTTTTTTTTTTCACTGTTTGAAAGTCTAGTTGGGTGAACTCGACTTTCACCCAACTACGTCTTTGAAAGTCGAGTTACGTAAACTCGACTTTCAAAGTAGTTTTATTAAAACTCGACTTTTATTAAATACAGTTAACCCAACGGGATCACGCGAGATTCTTGTTAAGGAGCAAAGTCGAGTTTTCAAAACTCGACTTTGACCAAACTGTGTTAGATTTGCGATTAAAAGTTTTACGGTACTACTTTTAAAAATAAAAAAAATAACTGTGTTAGTTAAAAAAAAAACTCCCCCTTTGGTGCCCTCTCTACGCTACTCTGGCAACCCCTATAGCCATGCCTTCTAACCCTTCACCCTCCTCTGGCATTCCCTCTGCCCTATCTGCTTGCCTCTCCACCTCCTCCTGCACCCCCTCATGTACTGCCCCTCCGACACTCCCCCTCTGTCTAGTTGATCCTCTACGTACGTGTCTCCCTCGTCGCTCGCCCTCGACTGGTTGTGGAGTTCTTTTTTGCTATTTTAAGATAGATTTTGATCTAAGAAGAAAATGATTTTCCTCCCTCCCACCCTTCCATTCCGATGTTCTATCTAAGCATGGTTTTAGATATTTTGTCTTTTTTGTCGTGCTGGAGTTGTGGAGTCCAGCTTACCAATGTTGTTTCTTTTTAGTTTTATCTTTATTATTGTTCGATGTCTTGTGGTTGAGTTCCTTCGTGTTGTCTTTCTTAATTATCTTCAAAGTCATCTACCTTACTCCGGGACCAATAATCAGGGTGATATTCATATCCATTTGGTGTGATCATTCAGTCTCATGACAATTGTCAAACACTTTCGATGGAGTCCCTATGTATGTTGTTTGACCTTATAAGCAGTACTCATGTGTGCTGGAAGATTTGTGTGTCTATGTTCGAGTTTCTTGGAAAAGATAACTTCCAACGAAATTTTAATTATCTCTAGTTTGGTTGTGTGTCTTTTCTTGTTTAAGTTTATTGTCATATTATCATACTCGTACTGCTCAGCATTATGAATGGATGTTGCTTTCAAAAAAAAAAACTTCCCTTCCTCCCCACTTGCTCATTTACATTTTACATGTAATTAAATAGCGTAGTGAACGAGAGTTTTGGAAAAACTTAACCATATAATTTATTTTACATGGATCCAAATGACCACTAAAAGCCCATTTGCTTCTATGTAAAATTGGCTCCACGCATCGGTTTTTCTGAAACATATAATTGAAGTTACTATTTAGTTTAAAGTACAAACTATAATTCAAATTTATAGTGATAAACATATTACAATGTATAGCTACCAACACTGAATTTTACTTGAAAAGAAATATGTTTATTTCATGACTTGATGCAAAGGAATAGATAGAAGGTGAAGAACTCTCTTCTGGTACCTAATATGCAATTTAGAGTGAGCATATTATTTGCAATTCAAACAAATATATGTTGATAAATAAAAATTACCTGGAAGGTAACACGTTTGAGAGGATGTCGGAGCTGCCAAGTGCAACTATTAGCTAATCATTAGGATTTATCTTTAAATCCAACATACCCTTCTGCGCTACAAGTGTCTAAACAGGGGTGGAAATATCATCCAAGGATGATATGAAAATCAAACATCCAAGATCTTATGATATACTTTCTATTTGTCTATCTATCTATATATACCTCTCCCTCTACACAAACTCTTTTCACATTTTAGTGTAGTAGAAATAAGTAAATGGCCATGGCTCCTGTTCGAAGCATGATCTTCTCACCATTTACGTTCTACTTTCTTCTTTGCTCCATGCTATATATCGCAGTTCATGCAGAATACCAGTTGAATCTTGAAGCAATTTCTACGAAGAAATCAATTTGCTCGGAATCAAAAGGTTTGTATCTTTGTCTGCATCTCCGTCGGCACTTATCAATAATGTTCTCCGACAAGATACGTAAGAGATCATTTGCTCCACAATTAAATTAATTTTCAAAGATATTCCCATTCTTATGATTGATCATTTCCGTCGTAGCTCTCATGTAATAATGAGTTAAGTAGGTACGTATGCAATGCATAAATAAAATTACTCTTTTTCGCTAGACTTTTATATTAAGTATCAACACATAATTAGGATACATTTTTGTGATAAAGTAGTATAATAAAATAAAAACTATGACAGATTAAACTTAAAATTACATCATGCTTGGCTAGAAATTAAATGATAATTGCAATTGAGGGTGAGTGTGTGCATATATTATATAATCATACTTTTATCATGATTGTCAAACAGTTTTTTTTTGATAGTTTCGTGGCATAAACATATGGTTTTATAAAAAAAAACTATTATATGATGCAATAACCATATGGAAAAAATTTCTTATTAGATAGACTGGATTAATTTCACCTTATAAAGAGCCCAATCTAAAAGAACCCTTGCATGCCTATCAATCTTCCAGCCTGCTCATTTATTAATCATCTATATATACATGTGCATATACACATATGAGGCAAGTTTTGAAAATTTTCAGTACTCAAAGAGAACTCACTGAAGATTGTGCACGCCCACGGACCGTGTTCTCCTACGCGTCGAGAACCGCCGGGTGCTGTCGAGATGTTAGCCAGCGACTCCCTTAGGCAAACTTATATGCACGAACGAATACTTAGGCAGCTACGGGGCGGTACTACAGCCAACCACAGCGTTGGTGCCGCACAGTTGGGTCAATCAGTATTGACGTATCGCGTACCAGTGCAGGACATCCTAACGATCGGCAGTATGGGTTACATGGTGTCCATCAACGTGGGCACCCCCTGGAGGATGATGTATGTCTCCCTCGACACCGGCACCGATCGCTGTTGGATCCAGTGCGAGCCCTGCAAGCAATGCTACTCGCAGCTGCAGCCCATCTTCGACCCTGCCAGGTCAACCATTAGATATCTTCGGTGCAATGATCCGGCATGCAACCATCGATATTGGCGTTCCGTCGCCATTGGCTCAAGCAACGGAGACCACGACAACGGTTGCGACCGCCACGGCAGGTGCACCTACCGGATTGATTACAACGATGGCTCTTACACGTCCGGTCTCCTTGTCCAGGATAGAGTCAAGCTGGTGGGTGACATGCGGCGGGCTAACTTCACGTTCGGCTGCGGCAACGACAATCGAGGGTCCTTCCACAGGACTGCCGGTATAGTTGGTCTTGGACGCACCAACCAATCGCTGAATTCGCAGATGTCTCACCTAGGCAACATCTTTTCCTATTGTCTCCCCCCCACGTACAGGGATACGGGGTACCTGACCCTTGGCAGTGGACCCTATCCACCGGCATTGTACACACCCATCCTTCTGGAGCCCAGACGTCCTCAACATTTCTACGTCAGCTTGTATGCAATGAGTGTCAATGGGCGGCGGCTGCCCGTGCCAGAGGGGGTATTCGCGGGGGTAAAGACGATGGTTGACTCAGGGACCGCGATGTCGTACATCCCGCGGCTAGCCTACTATGCCCTCAGGGAGGCCATCCGCATCGGCATGACTAGATTTCCACTTGTGCCACCGCATATCCCTGTAGTGGACACCTGCTACGACCTCGGCAACTACACGACGGTGAATTCTCCGAAGGTCACCCTGCACTTCACCGACGCCGATCTCCAACTAGGGTTCACCCAAACATTCTTTGTCCAGACCGAGCGACCGCACATATTCTGCCTGGGGTTCGCAGGTAACCACGTCACAAGCATCCCGTCCGTCATTGGGGCAATTCAACAACGTGGGTTGGAGGTCATATATGATCTTGGTGCCAACAAAATAGGTTTTTCTACCGTCATTACTAATTGTCGTTGACGAATATATAAATATTTATATATATACATCACAATATGATTCGTGTTCAAGCATGATGGAGTGTAATTGATCAAATAAAATTCATATTATCTAAAACATCACACGTGACAAAGGACAACTCGATCCTCTCACTCTTTTATTTTCTTCGTGTTCTTTTCCTCCTCCTCTCCTTGAAATGCTGATACGTACCTAGGGTGTATTTGGTTCAATGTAAAACAAAATTCACCGGAACCCTAAAACACGCTGGATATGATTTTTTGAGAATTTTAAATTTTGTTGGCCTATTTGGTTGCTTCGAAAATAGTTTTTCAAGAAATCATTTCTCTTATTTAATAATTAATTTTCAATTATGTTTCTAATAAAAATTTTATTTTCCATGAAAAAATAAATTCAAATATCTTATTCGGTATGTTCGAAAATGATTTTACTTACAATAATTTTGATTATTTGTATTATTTTAAAATGTTTTATATTATTTTGTATTTTGAATCTCTTGACTAAAAAATCATCATGTATAATTAATTTTAAAACTTCATCATAATTTTAACTAAATTTTATTCCATATCATATATATAAGTGATAATATATAACTATTAATACATATAATGTAATAAATAAATATTCAGTAAGGTATTTATTTAGTTACTTGTGAACTTATCAAGTCAAAAATGAGTCTGTTCAAGATCAACTCATTTAATGAGCTAAGCTTTTTTTTTCAAACTTGATCGTTTAACATAATAAACAAGTCAAGTCTAATTTTTATTGAGTTGAGTTTCAATTTACTTATCAAGCCTATTAGTTCCTTTCACCTCCAGTTTTCATGGGTTTGAATGTTGTCGTTGTTTTCAAATTAAACGAGAAAAAAATTACAACAGGCAGTACTGCTAACTTACTAGCTACTTTGAGTGGTTATGGAAGATGCATGCCAAATAGTCAGGGGTTTGGCTCCTTTTTTTAATGTGATGATGGATTAATTTTAATGGGTGGATCTTTATATTTATTCTCTTCGAATTGTTAATTTCATGTATGGCCTTGGAATTATTTATATTTTATTCCCACACTTGTCGTATTTAAACGTTGAAATCCAGGTTGTAGTCCTGGGGAGTGAAAGATCCATTGCCATGGTTGCATGGCATCCAAGGTGTTTGTCAAAGTAGCCATTGAGGAAGAACCTGTGCTCAGTAACATATGCATGCAAAGGTCCCGCACAGAAAGATACTTCAAAAAAGTACTCTATTCTTTTTTAGTTTAAATTTTATCGGTCTAGATTGTATAAGTTATATAAATTGTGTTGTATGATAAGAATTTAGATTGCACAACGTGTGTGCAATATCATTTTGTGAAATACTTTAAAAGTCATTTTTGTAATATTACTTATTATTGACGACAACTTCTACCATGGTCGCTAATATTTTTTTTGGGGACAACTTGGCACCTTTCGAATAAGAGTGCGAGTTCCCTCGTGCGTCTGCCCGAGAGAACATCCTCCACCCGAGACACAAAAAATGTGGGATCCATCTTTATCATGTAAGTCTCATGAGTCAAATCAAAGAGTTTATCATCGTAGATCTATATTTTTTGTGTCTGGATGAAGGAGATGTTCCTTGAGGCAGATGCCTTGTAGAACCCGTGCTCTTCAAATAAAAGTTTTAGCGACAACTCTTGTCTCTAGCATGGCAAATAGCTCTAGCAAACTGACTTTTTCGGAATGCCATGAGGGCTGATAGGCTATTGGGCAGAGTTAACCGCTAATAACCCTTTTTTCCAATGTATAACTATAAAGATAAGGCATCACAATGAAAAAAGAAAGGAACTTTTATCTCTCGTGCATGTTGTCCAAGAAGAATACATGAAAACAAATTTTTGAAATGATTGTAAAAACTTTTTTTAACAAGTCATTTACAAAAGCATATTTTTATAATAGAAATTAAATCTGTCGTGCAATCAAACACTCCATTGGGAGATCTTATTTCTTCTCATTTATACACAGGATGCTTTACAAGGCGTTTTTTTGTATAATAGAGTTGTCTTTGAAATCTTCTAACTATATATCCTCTATATATATCCTCTCTATATTTCAGTTGAAATATTCTCTCATTATTTTATATGCATTTTTATCCTTAATTTTAAAAATAACCTAAAACCAACCTTTTGATTTCTCAAATTTCAACACTCCCAAATTTCTTTCTAGTCTTTCTACATTATTGAGATCATACTTTCAAATGCTTGCTGTATAGAACGCAGGCTTCTATCTTAGTCGTATGATTGAAGGACTCACAACCATGGTAAGTGTCAAATATTTATTAAATACACATACGATTTAGAGAAACGTGAGATTCACCATAATTATATCTAGTGATTTTTTCACTCATAAGATTAAAGTGATCTACCCTCATGTTATAAACGAACCTCCTACAACCTCTCCACACATCATCCCCCACGTCAAAGGCACATCCTCTCCCCCCTTATATATTGTCCACTCCTTTTCTCAGTTGTCAAGGAGAGTTGAACAACTACGACACTGGAGGAGGAAGCACCCACAGTCATCAACAGAAGTCACAATCCCTCCCCCCATTTAGTAAGGTGTTAACTTATTTTTACATTATTAATTTTTTATTTTTTTCGTTACTAACTGGTGTGATATATCACTACTCTCTTATATTGTTGTTAAGCACAACTATTTTTTAGTTACTAACACTTATAATACATTACTTAGTTAATGACATATTGCGGATGCTAGAAATAATGTAACAACAATTAGTAATGAAAAAGAAGAAGTTAATAATAAAAAATAAGTTAAAAATTATGTGAGGGAGAGATTGTGGCTCATTCTGCTCGTTCGTTATGATAGAAGCTCCCCTGGACTGTCGACCTCTTTCTCTTCCTACTCCACTCTGCCCCGGCATTGACTTCCCCTCGTCCCTAATGGCCAATTCCTTTTCTTTCTCTCGTCCAAGTGGTGGGTGGGGAGAAACCCTCCCAGCGACCCCCCCCCATGCAAGAACCTCGCTACGGTGGCACCCTCATTGCATGTTGAAGCCCGACTCTACCTCCCCCCTCCCCTAACAAAACCCTCGTTGTGGGGGGAAACCTCCTAGCACTCTCCCCAGTGAAAACCCTTTCTCTAGCACCCCCAGTCATCCCCCTTCCGGTTGCACCCTCCCACTCCCGTGAGGCCTCTTACCTTGCCCCACCTCCCGTGTACTACACCCCCCATTTCTCCATAGTACCCCTCCCCTTTTCCTCGTCATCGTCCCACCCCAACAATTCACCCCCTTCCACATGCGCCCTCCCACTCCCGAGAGGTCTACCCCTACCCCACCTTCTGTGTACCTCCCCCTAGCTCCCAACCCTAACTCCCAACCCTGGCTTGAACACCTACTTCTTAGTCCCCCTGGTAGTACCCTTCTAGCAAGGCCCCCACCCCCTCTCTTCATTTCTCCTTCATCAGTTTCCCTTCCCCTCTGGTTTCCCCCTCCGATTTCTTTCATGCTGACAAAGCCCCCTTCAGTGCCCCCTCTACCCTCCTCTGGCAACCCCATTAGCCATGCCTTCTAACCCTTCCACCCTCCTCTGGCGTCCCCTCTACCTTTTCTAGTTGCCCCTCCACCCTCCTCCTGCACCCCCTCAGGTATTGCCCCTCCAACACTCCCCCCACTTTATATAGTTGATCTCCTACCCTCACACCTCCGGATGTCGCGTCACCCTCGTCGCTCGCCCTCCCACACTTCCATTCTAGCATTCTATCTAGCATGATTTTGGGTATTTTGTTTTTTTATTGTGCTAGAGTTGTGGAGTCTGGCTTCCCGATGTTGTTTTTTTTAGTTTTATCCTTACTATTGTTCGATGTCTTGTGGTCGAGTTCTTTCATGTTGTCTTCTCTAGTTTTCTTCATAGTCATCCACCATATTCTAAGATTGATAGTCAAGCCTATGTTCACATATCTTTGGTGTGATCATTCAGTCTCGTGACAGTTGTCAAACTTCTTTGATAGAGTCCCTATATATGTTGTTCGACCTTATATGCACTCATGTGTGCTGGTGATTTGTGTGGCTATGTTTGAGTTTCTTGGAAAAGATAATTTCCAACAAAATTTTAATTAGCTTTAGTTTGGTCATGTATCTTTTCTCGTTTAGGTTTATTGTTGTATTATCATACTTGTACTACTCATTGTTATGAATGGATGTGCTGTTTTCAAAAAAAAAGAAGAAGCTTCTCTTCCTCCCCACTTGATCATTTACATTTTATATGCAATTAAATAGCCTAGTGAGGAAGAGTTTTAGAAAAACTTGACCCATATAATTTATTTTACATGGATCCAAATGAACACTAAGGGCATGTTTGGCATCAAAATATTTTGGGGATAACCCTGGTTTATCTCTTAAATTTTGGGGATAAACCAGATTTATCTCCGAGTTATCCCGATATCAAACAGCCCCTAAAGGCCCATTTGTTTCTACATAAAATTCGCTCCACACATCGATTTTTCTGAAACATATAATTGAAATTACTGTTTGGTTTAAAGTACAAACTAATTCAACTGAAAAGAATATCCATTGACCATTGTTAAGCAGTGATTTTGTCATCGGGCGGATTTAACCTGGGCTGCTTTTGGGGTGCGTGCAAACTCATTTTTATGCAAATGTAAAATGTCATTTGTTGATAAAATGATTATCGGTCAAAGTTACAAGTGGAGTCAGTTTATGTAATAAAGTGTTTTTAGAACCTTTTAAAGTAATGTGAAAATTTATCTTTTAAATAAAATCTTTTAGTTATAACTATAATAATATTAAGATATATTATTTTAAGTTAACATTTACTTTAGAAGTTGTTAAATTATGTTCAATAGCTAAGATATTTTACTAAAATTTATTTTAAAAAACAAGGTAAATATTGTCTGCATTATTTTTTAGAATGAAATAACTGTTCACTTTCAATAAAAAATTCCAATGAAAACAAATAATAAGATCAAGTTTTTCATTATATGAAAACTATATTTGATGCAGCATGTGTTCCTTGATTGCTTTTTTACATGAATCAAAATAGATCCTAAGAACAGTTTGATAAAAGATTAATTCGGGGATATTCCTGGTTTAATCCCAGAATCCACCAGATTTATCCCGTAAAAGAACTAATACCAAACTAGACCTAAGTTTCATAAAACATGTAACTCCCGAAGACGTTCAAAAATCAGTCACGAACCGCGACTACCTGCTGATTTCGTACAGAACTTTAATTAAAATTGCAAAGGTGCAAATTCATAAGCTGGTACGTACTTATATATACTTTAAATTATGAATGTTGATGTCTAGATCTCCATTGGATATGATCAGATATCTTGGTCAAATTCAAGAAAATATCTCTTGACTTTATTCTAGTATTGTGTTCCTCAAAGGGCGGCTTAATTAGTATATAGACACGTACGTATCTTTCTAATAATACCAGAATAAATGAAAATAGCCAATGGGAGATATGAGTGCTCTAGAAAGAATGTCAGAACATAAAATTTTAGGAATTTATGGCCTTTTGATTAGATTATCAAAAAGAATATTATATTAGTATTGATATTGATATTTTTAAAAATTGAAGTATCAATATCAAAATTGATACAAGTTAATATTTACTTTATATTACATGTTTTGTTTGCACTGTAAATTTTAAATTTGATATTGTTAACCAAACATCTCTATGTAATTATCACTATGAATTTTAAAATTAATGTTATAAAAATATTTGATAATATTATCAAATAGAGTCTTAAAAAATATTTATGTTTCGTCATGATGTTAACGTACCTTGAAACTGATCCAAAGGCATTATTGCAAAATGTTGCAGCATTTTGAGGTGTGTTTCTCCTGACAAAATCTATGCTTTTCAGCTCGAACTTATCCAAGATCTGAAAAATTGCATTGATTGAATGATGTTGACCAAATTCGACTTTCCTTGCCAAAACCGGCAGCCCATAAAATTTGTATTCAGCTTACTGGCCGGTATTTAACTGGTAATTGCTCGGACAGCAAGCGTCGTCTTTACATGCCAAGGGAGGAATTAAGTTAAACTGGAGCAAAGAACACCAAATGCAGCAGGATTCTATGTATAAACTAAACATATCCAAGAACGTACAAAGATAAGCGATTGAAAAACAAAATAAAATAAAATGTTCCAAGACATTCATATATATATATATATTGATCATCGTCACGCGGCCTGCAAAGAACTACTTTTATTTCTGGCGGACATTCAACCGCAAGTACAACTTTTACTTGCAAGCTCGTGGGGCAAATCCGATCTTCTGCGCCGCGATGTCGTAGATCACCTCCATTCCCCGCTGTTGAACGTTTCCTATGATGCCGACGTATGATGGGTCCTCGTTGCCGGCGAACGCCAGGCAGGCCACCGAACTGTCGACGGAGACGAGTACCCCCGGCAAGTCGAGGGTCACGTCGGCGCCGTCGAAGTGCAGGGTGATGTCGGGATACGATATACCCTTCACGCCCGAGAAGTCGTAGCAGGTGTCCAATACGCTGACGGGGTCGGCCTCCCTGTACTTCGCCATGGCGCGCCGGAAGGCTGACCGGAGCTCGCTGTACGCCGAAGGGGGCAGCCTGGTAATCACCGTGCCGGAGTCGATGATGGTGCCTCCGGCGCCGAACACCGTGGACTCGATCGGCAACCTTTTCCCCCCGAGGCTGATTCCGATCAGGTTGATGAAGTATAAGGACGCGGCGCGCGAATCTGCCACCATCTTCGTGTACACTGCTGCCGAGTGAGCCGTGCTGCTGCCGATGGTGAGATGCCCGGTATTGGAGCTCTTGACCGGCAGGCAGTAGGAGAAGACATTGCCGAGTCTCTTGGATGCTTGGGAAACCAGAGATGCACCGCTGCGCGCGAGGCCGATGATGCCCGAAACGCCGTCGAATAATCCCTGATTATCCTCGCCGCAGCCGAACACGAAGCTCGGCAGGACGACGGTCGGCAACAGAGCCATTTTCTCCACGCCCAGGAGGCCGATGGTGAAGGAACCGTCTCCGTACTGGATGCTGTATTGGCACGTGCCGGCGGAGCAGCCGCCGGCGTGAACGGTGTTCTTGCAGGCGCGGGAGGAACAGGAAATGTTGTGATAAGAGGCGGAGGCGGCGGGGTCGAAGATGGGATTTTTCTGCCGGTAGCAGTGCACGCGGGAGCAGGGCTTGCACTGGATCCAGCACAGGTTGCTGCCGGTGTCGAAGATGACGATCTGGTCTTTCTTGGGCGTGCCGAACCCGACGGTCACCACGTAGTCGCCGCTGCCGACCATGTCTCCGCTCCACGCAGGGAGCGTAGCTGCGTCCGGCGCCCCGACGGCGACATCCTCCCGCGAAACAGGAGCCCCGGATCCGGCAGTCATCTTCTGCAAGGAGGCCGCACGAAGCGAGTCGCGGGCGAGCCTGATCTGGATATGGCGGCTGGCCGGCGCCTTGGAGGAGCCCGCCGACGTCGGAGAGCAGGGGCCATGTCGGTGGATGACCTTCAGGTGGTGGCCGTTAATCCCGCCGGCGACGGACGACGCTGAAAGGAAGGGTACACATGTTTTGTTACACAAGGCGCGCATGTTCAAGAGAAACGACGGGCGATCAAACAGGAGAGATCGAAGCTAGCACTTCCAAAATCGAACCTTCGTTCGTGGCGGAGCACACACCGGCGGGGGTCAAGTCCTCGACACCGCCGGCGAGCCCCCATAACAATATGGCCGGGGCGTCCCCGAGGGCCAGCCAAGAGGCGTGCGGTGACAGGAGGAGGAAGAGGAGAGGGGCGAAGATGCGACACAGTCCTACTACCGCGGCCATAGCTTTGCGCCGCGAGAGCCTGCAGAGCTCGAAGGGTCGGATAAGCCATTTATAGGGACTTACGGGTCGTGAGGATGATGACCCGGAGGGCGGCACGCGCAGCGCCGGAGCCGGAATCATCAACACGCCGGGCGTCAGGTGCCGAGGCCCCGGGCGTCGAACGAATTACCGTTATTATTTATTGGGTTCCCTAATTCGGCCGGCAGGAAATCACTACTCTCCCTAGAACTAGAATTCTGCGGATTTGATTAAGTTCCCAAAAAGATGTTCTTGGTGCGGCTTAATCTTTGAATGACACCGGTCATCAATACTATACCCATCTATCTTCTGGAAGCAACGCGTCGATTATAATGGCCGTACGAAGCACGTCGCGTATTAACCGATAGAGCGGCGGCTGCGGTTCTTAATTATACGTATTGTTTTAGAGATTCCTCTCCATAGTTGTCAAGGCGACAAGTAGGGGTGCAAACGAACCAATACACTCGACAAGTAGCTCGAAGCTCGGCTCGATAAAAATTCGATTCAGCTCGTTTATTATGTTAAATGAACAAGCTTGAACAAAAAAATAAAGCTCGACTCATTAAATGAGCCGAGCTTGAACAGACTCCTGCTCGGCTCGATAAACTTGCGAGCAGCTTGATTAAATATTATATTATATATTTATTTTTAAAAATTAAATTTTAAGTATTAATATTTATATATTGTCACTTAAATATGTTAAATAATTCAAAATTTGAGTTTAAACTTAGATTGAGTTTCATAAATGAGTTAAATCTAAAGTTTTACAAATGACTTTCATTGATTTTGGATTTATAAAGGAGTTTGTATATAACTTAAGTTTGAATATGAATTGAATTTTAGTCTAACTACTACTCGAGTTCGAGCTCGACTCGGCTCGATTAATAAACGAACCAAGCTTGAACAAGGGTTCCACATACTCGCTAAAACTCGAGCTAGAACTCGAACTCGTGTAAAATAAACGAGCCACGCTTGAACACCATGCTACTCGGCTCGGCTCGGCTCGTTTGCACCCCTAGCGACAAGGCGCCCAAGACATTGAAGGGTACCGATTCCGCTTAGGCGACAAGGCGGCCGCTTAGACGTCGCCTAGGCAGTCAAGGCGGTATTTAAGGAAGGCTGAGTCGGGAGGTTGTTATATATAAACAAAACATAAATATAATTATATTTGTTATGTTATAATTGAATATGAGTGTTTTATCAATGCACATAAGTAAATATGATGTGTGTGTGAAAGAGAAGAAAGTTAAATAAATTTTTATAAAATTTAAGTATATAACTCATTTATGATTATAAAATTTATATATGTGCAATAGTATAAGTGATGGTAAAATATTTTTATAATATTATTAAATGGGGGGAGCACAGAGTAGTCGCGGCGCGGTCAGGTCGCGGGGGTCAAGGGGGCAGCACCCCTTGTGGGGGGTTGTAGGGGGCGAAGCCCCCCCAACCCAAAAAAATATGTTATAATATAAGTGAGACAGAGAGAGAAGAAAGAGCTGAAAAAGAACGTAATTAAGTATATAATATATGTTTATAATCATAAATCTTAAATATATATATAATAGTATAAGTGATAATACAATATATTAATATATCCAAACTATCATTAAATAAGTGTCCCTTGTGAGGGGTATCAAGGGAAAAAAACCCCTCAAAATTTTTTTTAATGATGTAAAAATACCCAAGGCGTCTTGCTTGGGCGCCTTGGGCGCCTTGGCGGGCGCCTTTTTGGCCCCAGACAAGGCGCCCTGGCAAGGCGCCCTTGGAAAGGCGCCTTGCCGCCTAGGTGGCGCGCCTGGACAACTATGTTTCTCTCAAAACCATGAAAAGCTAGTCTCCGTGGAATTTGAGGGATTTGATTTTTCTGACACGGATTCTATAATTTTCGATTGTCATAGGTTTTTGACAAGAATTTCTTCACGAGAATCCCCGCCAAACGCCACCTAAGTTATTACCTCACGTGGGTATATATAAAAGAATGATCTGATCTGAAGTTTTTTTAGATTAACCAACACATTTTAAAATATCAATTACTTTCAAACTAACACAATAAAATATAAATTGTGAAACTGATAATAGCTATAAAATCACCTGAATCTGATCAGTCACGATGCCAATGACAACCCAGGAAAGCTTCCCAATCTAGTAGAGACTTCCGAGCTTTTTTTTGTTCCCAATCTAGCACAAGGAATAAAATTTAGTACATTCTCTATTTGAAAAGGTATTTTAAGGTGGCCTTTGTTTTGCCTTCATCTGAAATTCCGAATGAGTTCTTATTATTATTTTGTCGTCATGAAATGATCTAGCTATTAGCACAGAATTTGCCCAAATTTATATTTTCTTTAATGACATTCTTAAATAAATTAGAAAATATCCGAGTTAGGGACTAGTATATGATTTTAAGCAAGTTTACAAGAATCACAGTACAAATAGAGAAGATACGAGATTTTTACCTTTTTTAGCCCACATAATTATTCATTTTTGAAAAGTAATCTTTTTTCTAGCCCTCGTATGATAATATGAAACTCTGTTTTTCTGTTTATATCAATCAACATTTGTCTGCCAAAAGTAATCGCCTAATTAATTAGTTTTGTGGGCATACGTCTTCTTACTTGCATATTTTAATCAAATATGGGATGATCTAATCAAATACGTACGTTAATTAGTTTATCTCGTCATAGGAATTTATGGACTTGCGTAGTGTCTGTTCTTCCTAGTTGGCAACCATTTGAATCAAAGTATAACATTCTAATATGTGATATGTGTGTGATTTAGGGTTCGGGGTTTAGACGAAGATAACAAATATGTGATTCTAATATCATGTTAATATGTGATTTCGACAAGGATGACAAATCTTTTTTAAAAAATAGATTGTAACCTGTCGGTCTATGAATGTGTTTAGAGAATAAATAAGTTGTGAATCATCAACAACTTTTGAGATAACCATGTTTCAAAGAATAAATTGATAAAACATCCAATGGTTATAAACATGTTTTGTTGTAAGTATGTCGAGGATGAGTAACCTCATGAGAATGCTACTAATTAATACGGTTGCTAGGCAAGTCAATAGATTTAATTGTTATAATGGAGTATCAATATCAAAATTAATAAAAGTGGTCACCTATGTTACATAACATACTTTGTTTGCATCAAGAGTTCACATATTAATATTGGTAGCAAACACTTATGGGGTGTTTGGTTGCATGATAATTGAGGTTTTTATTTTAATTTTTAAAAATTGTAAGAAAACTTGTTAAAAGAGGTGTTTGACAACCATGACAATTTTATGTTTTGAAAGTGATTTTCTTCTTAAACAAAAAAAGAGGGTCTCACCTCTTTCTTTTTTCTTGTGGTCCCCCACTTTATTTGGTCATGTGCGGTGGTTACTCTTTTTTGTAATCACATCCCTCCAAACATGATAATTTTATGTCATGAGTTAGTTTACTTTTTATTTTAATACAATTTTTTATCATGAAAGCGTACAAAAAATTATCATGCAACCAAACACCCCATTATAGATGACTTCTATCACAATCAATTTCAAAATCGATACTAATAAAAGTGTGCAATATTTTTATCATATAGGGTATTAGTTTTGGTGCATCAAATATTCAAATTGCATGTGCGGCGTACTATGATATGGATGTAAATAAGATATTATAGTTTAGATACTTTAGGATTGTACATAATGCATGTTTCATAATTTTAGTTAAATTTTATTTAACAAAAAACTAATATTATAAAATTTTAAAAAATCATTGAATATAAAGATACTGTACATGCATTATATAAAATTTTTGCATAATTTTATTAAAATAAATTTAAATAAATAATTATATCTTTGAATTAAATATTATAAAAAATTTTACAAGGTGGATCTTAAACATACATTGGAGCACACTTTTTTGTATCCACATTGTTTAAGATTCACAAAATTTCATACATGATATACAATGTGAGTATACCACTTTAAGTGGGCCCATCCACTTTATCCACCCATATCAATTTTGTTGTTGAGTCATGTAGAAGCATCAAGATGTCTAGTTTTGATGTTCATTATATAGATCTCCCAACCGTGTATCGATCCATCATTTTGTGACTCCAAATAATTACGTGTAAGTTAGCTATGTTATGATTCATATTTTGTATGACACTACAAACTAGAATAAAAATAATTGACAAGAACTGTCTCTAATAATAATACATCTCGTTTACAAAAGCTTATCATCGATGACCACATACTAATCTCTAACACATATACATCTGATAGGTGTCACACAATTGAGAGGATGTTAGAGCTGCCAAATGCAACTATTAGCTAATTGTAAAGATTTATTTTTAAATCCAACATACCCTTCTACTCTACAAGTGTGTCTAAACAAGGGCAAGAACATCATCCCAGGATGATCAGAATCAAACAGCCCAAAATATTATGATATATCTTTCTATTTATCTCTATATATATATATATATATTGCTCCACATGAACTCTTTACAGGTTTTAGTGTGCTAGAAATAATTAAATGACTATGGCTTCAGTTTAAAACACAATCTTCTCACCATTTATGTTCTATCTTCTTCTTTGTTCGATGCTGCATATCGCAGTTTGTGCAGAATACCAGTTGAACCTTGAAGCAATCTCTGCAAAGAAAACAATCTACTCAGAATCAAAAGGTTTGTATCTCAGTCAGTATTTATTATCAGTAATGTCATCCGACTAGATATATAAGAGGTCACCCGCTACACAATTATGGGGTGTTTGGTTACACCCTTTTCTCTCTTTGTAACATAAAATTTAAAAATACAAGACCTTATGGGGTGTTTGGTTGCATGATAATGAAGGTTTTTATTTTAATTTTTAAAAATTGTAAGAAAACTTGTTAAAAGAGGTGTTTGGTAACCATGACAATTTTATGTTTTAAAAGTGATTTTCTTCTTAAACAAAAAAAGAGGGTCTCACCTCTTTCTTTTTTCTTGTGGTCCCCCACTTTGTTTGGTCATGTGTGGTAGTTACTCTTTTTTGTAATCACATCTCTCCAAACATGATAATTTTATGTCATGAGTTGGTTCACTTTTATTTTAATACAATTTTTTATCATGAAAATGTACAAAAAATTATCATGCAACCAAACACCCCCTTAGGTGTTTGTTTGTGTTTTTTAAGTGCTCTCTCTTTTTTAAGAGTGGAAAGATACGCTTTGATAACTTCTCTAAAAAAAAAGAAGTCTTCCCTTGTTTTGTTTACGAGAGAGATGCGGAGTCTCTCTCTCATGAGCACTTGCACGACGTTTGTTGTGCCCTCCGCGCATTTATCCTTTGCTCTTGTGCATTCCAGATGACCGGCTTCTCCCTGTCTCTCTCCCACTCGCTCTTGCCACACAGTTAGGGCCGTAAACGGGTCGGATTCGGTAGCAAAATCACCAAAATCTAATTTTGATTCTGATAAGGGTTAAGGGGTTCCGATTTTGATTCCAATAATTTCAGAATCACTATGTTCTGATTTCGATCCAATTCTGATTTTGTTATCGAAATCAGATCCAAATCCTATAATTTTTGAAATATATATTGAATATTAATTTTTATTTAAAAATAAGTTAATAATTTATGCATAAATTAAATATATTAAATATATATTACTGATATTATCTCTTTAAAATTTTATTTTTATCATGTTATCAAATTATATAATATATTTTATAATTTATTTGACTTTATTCTATTTAATTTCATTTATATATTTATTTTTATTGAAATCGAATTAACTAAAATAGATTCAACTGATTTTGATAAATTATCGAAATATTAGATTCTGATAGCTTATAAGATAAAAAAAACAAGTTCCGAACCCATTACTTTTTTATCGAGATCGAATAAAAATATCAAGTACAGATTCTGTTTACTCCCCTGCACAGTAGCCCCCTGCTCTCCCTCGTTCTTACCCACTTCGGACAACCGGCATCACCCTCCCTCCCTCTTCCTCGTTTAATCGCCCCCTCACAAACTCTCCCTCTCGCTCTCGCCCGTGGTGGCGCTGCACCCCCCATGGGCCCCATCTCTCTCTCTCGCTCGCTCGCTCTGGACGATCGGTACCTCCCAACTTCTCCCTCTCGCTCTCGCCCGTGGTGGCACTGCAGCCCCCCCACCCGGCCGCCCCGCTCCCTCACCCTGCATCTCTCTCTCTCTCTCTGGACAACCGGCACCTCACAACCTCTTGCTTTAGCCGTGGTGACACTGCGCCCCCCATCCCGCACCAGCATCTCTCTCTCTCGTTCTCTAGGGCGTCGTTTGGTATCGGGATAAGTTTGATGGGGATAGGGATAAACCAATCCTTGTGGTTAACCTTATCCTCATCATGTTTGGTTTAACTTAGGATAAATTTAGGGATAACCCTATCCTATGTTTGGTAGTTTAACAATAAATTCGAGGATAACCATATATTTTTATATTTTTACTTTATTTATATTATCTTATTTTATTACTCATAACATATTCATAGACATCTTAACCCACTTACATATTTATATAATAAATTTAAAATTTTATTTAAATATATAAATAAAAATAAACTTAAACGCGGACGGAACTCAACCCGCCCCCCCTCCGGACAGAACCCGGCGGACGGTGCTCCTCGTGGAGCCGCTCCCCGCCCCCCTTCCCGACTAGGGGTGAATAGAAAACGGTTTAAATCGAGAAACCAAACCGAACCAGCTCATTCGGTTCGATTTGGGACCCCTTTCGATTTAGTTCGATTTGAAAAACCTCTAAACCAATTTAAATCAAATCAAGTCGTTTAAATCTACTTAATCAAAAAAATATAAAAAAATATTATAATATTATTAAAAAAACAATTTAGCACCCCCTCCCCGACCTGACGGAGCCCCCTGCACCCCGCGCGCCTACCCCCGGGAGCTCCCCCCCCCCCCGCGCGGACGTCCCCCGCGGAACCCCGCCCGCGCCCCCCCGACCGGAGCTCCCCCCCCGCGCGGACGTCCCCCCGCGGAACCCCGCCCGCGGCCCCCCCAACCGGAGCTCCCCCCCCCGCGCGGACGCCCCGCGCGGACGTCCCCCCGCGGCACCCCCCCCCCCCGCGGCACCCCGCCCCCTGGATCCCCCCCTCGCGCGGACCCCCGCGGCACCCCCCCCCCCCCCCCGAGCTCCCGCGCGTATCCTCAAAGTATTATTTTGGGAGTAAGTTATCCCAAGTATTATATAGGATGACTTATCCCTGCATTTGTTCCTGATTTTGGGGATAACCTGGATTAACTTAATCCAGGCTAACCCCATTTTTAAGTGTGTGCCAAACAGGGGATTGGGGATAAACCAGGTCTATCATAGTTTATCCCCATACCAAACAGGCCCTAGGAGACTAGCCCCTCCCAACCTCGAGTTTTTTTTTTTAAATAGCACCCATTTTTTTATTTTTTATAAGAATAACACTGTAACTTTTAATTTTGCAAGAATAGCACCGTTCGATGAAAGTCGCAGTTTTATACAACGACTCTGTGGATTTCAATCTAAACCCCACGAGGAGGAGTGTATTGAAACTAAAATAAGTCGGTATATTATTAAACGAGTTATTAAATAAGTCGTTATATCGTACAACGACTTAGTAACAGTCTAACTTAAAGTCGTTGTATAATATCACGACTTTATACTTCCAAAAAAACACATTTCGAAACTGAGTCGTAAAAACATATACCAACTTTAAAGTCGTGGTATCGTACAACGACTTTACAATGTGATTTTCTAAAGTCGTAGCATGTTTAAACGACTTTAACTAAAACGGTCAGGGAATTAACTTTAACGATATTTTGATCAATAGGCGTTTAGTAGTTAAACGACTTTAGTATATAGTCGTGATTATATACAACGACTTGTAATAAAGTTGTTATATAAAATTGCGACTTTCATCGAACGGTGCTATTCTTGCAAAATTAAAAGTTACAGTGCTATTCTTATAAAAAATAAAAAAATGGGTGCTATTTAAAAAAAAAACTCCGTGGCCGACTGCCACCAGCAGCCCCGCCGTTGAAGCCCGCTGCATGGCCGCCAGGCCAGCGCCATGCAGGCGCGCGGACGTCGTCCGCAAGACCGCCATCAGCCGCGCGCGCTCTCTCTCTCTCTTCGTCGCTCACCAAAGCCGTCCGGCCAGCCGCCTTTCGACCTCGTCTCTCTCTCCAACGCCGCCCGCCTTGCGGCCTCCCTCTCTCTCTCCTCGCTCCGTTCTCTTCCCCCCCAGCCGATTGCCGTCCGCCCATGCACCCCGGCGATCAACGCCGCCCGCGCCCCCCCGGGTGCGGCGGTGCCGCCCCGCCTCCGCGCTGTGCCCGCGGCCTGCAGCCGACGCCACCCCGCCAGCGCCGTGCGCCGGCTGCCTCCGCCCACCACCGCCGTGCGCCACCTCCTCTTTGCGCCGGTGTGCGCCCCGCCCCTATCGCCGCCGTAAGTCCTCTCTCTCTCTCATATCTATTCTCCCCTCTCTGCTATTATCCATGATATTATTTCTCCTTAATCTTTTCTCTATATTTTCCCTTTGATCCGATGGCCTAACCCCCCCTCCCACCATTCTAATTATATTTTTCCAGCAGCTTTGGAGAAGGGAGAACCCCGTCTTGTTTGAGCGATTTGATTTGTGCGCTGCTGCGTTGTTGATGTCTGATATCGTTTTCGGCTGCCGATCCCTATCTTTTCCTGCGCCGATTCGGTAGGCATCCTTGACGTGTCTACTATCATTAAAAATTCATATTTTAATTCTCCATGATCTGTAGAATTGGCCTTTTAATTAAAGGGGTGTGTAGTTACGTTTTTTAGAAATTTTGTGAGTTAACATGGGTTAATTAGCTAGATGCATAGTATATGTGTTGATACGTGATTGTCGTTGTTTATGTATATATATATATATGTGATCATACTTAGTAGTAGTGTAATATTGGTCCTTTTAATTTGTCATCCGGTTGTATATTAGTGTATATAGATCAAGTGAACTTTGTTATGTTTGTGATCATAGGTTAACAAAAATTAAAGGTTATGGTGATTAATCTTCCAGCATCTAGTTATGTCCATGTTAATCATGCTTAGGTGTTTGTATGTTGATATTGTCTCATTTTAGTTCATTTGGGGGCATGGTTGTCTAAATGACTTGGTTGTGTATATATTCAAGTTAAATGTTCATAGTCTGTGTTGTTATGTCATGGCATAGTATTGTTGATGTTCATTGATCTTGCATATTGGTGGTCATGGCATGGCATGATTGAGGTGGATGCATGATGCATTGAAACTGTGAATGGAAAACTGAGCTACACCAGACTAGTTAGTCGTGACTCGAGGGCATCGAGGGGTTAGAACCGTCTGGTGCATCCTTTGATCCCAGATCCCACGGGCATCCTACGTGCCACCACTGCCTAGGTGCACTATGGGATTTCGATGAGTATATGGTATTTATATATGATAGATCTGGTGGTAGCTAGTTGAGATAGCAAGACGACGCATTCCTTGCTAATGAAAATCTTTGTAAAGGATATGTGCATCTATTAGAGGATAGGTGCATCTGTGTGGATGTGACCCTTATTAGATGATAGGTGCATTATTGCATGGTATGATATAGGTGGTCTAGTGATGTATTTCAGTTTGTCAATTATCATGTTGTGTTGCATGGTGTGTATGCATGGTTTGTCCCATTTGTAGTGTATCATCATATGAAGCATATAGTAGGTGTCTATGCATATGTTCATACCATCTTTTTAGGTCATGTTAGGGTGAATTTAGGTGCTGGTCGATGTGATTATAGGCTTTGGTTGATGGTGTAAAACACATGGATTAAATCATATATTGAATGTATTGACTAGTCTATATTTGCATATAATTGGTGTAGGTCTGGGTACCTAGGGCCTTCTGGCTATCCGATTTGGCGGATGATGGGGTGTCTACTGAGTCGTCGTACTCATTCCAATCCTCTTATCAATTTTCAGGTAATCAGGTTTAGCGCAGCAGAAGCATGATGGATTGATTCCCGAGAAAGCAATTGGATGGTTCTTACCTAATTTAGATGGTAATTAGATTTGTTTAGATTATATCATAGCAATATATTTAATTTGATTCTGTGGTTGTATAAATTGGGACCTAGTTGTCTTCATTTTTCCCTAATCGATGGTTTTTATGGGGTTAATTTTCCCCGGTCGCATCGTCGGATTATCTCGCTGTGCTTGTTAAAATTCGGGACGTGACATTTATCGCATAGCAAGGAGGTCGACGGCCGGCTGTTGCCTGTGCATTGTTGGGGGAGGACGTCGCGAGGGAGGGACCAGGGGATGCACGGAGAGCGGGCTTCGAGGGCCGTGACAGATGAGGGTCGGTCATCTTCAGAGTACTCTGTCGCGACTCTGCAATGCTGCCGCAATCCACCAAACAAGAGGAGGAAGGGGAGAGGGGGCTAAGGGTGACGAAAGAGGATATCATGAGAGAGGATGTCAAAACTTTAAAAGTTCTATCCAACCAATGTTTTACAATTTTTAAAAATCATGACATTTTTTTAAAACATACGAAACTTGTGTTTCCCTAATTTTAAAATTAAAACTAAGAGAGAAAATAATGTTGATTTAAAAAATAAAACTGTATCAATATTAAAAGTGTAACTAAGCATCATATTATATTAATTTTCAATGATATTTCATTTTTTCTTTATTGATCATTTCCGTCATCTCTTTCATGTATTAATTGACCAGCTGGTTCGTACACAGCACATAAACAAAATTATTCTCTTTCGTTAGACTTTTATATAAAGTATCAACATATAATTAAGATACATTTTTGTCGGATAAAATAGTATAATAAAATCCAAACTAGGATGGATTAAACTTAAAATTACATCATGCTTGACTAGAAATTAAATGATAACCGTAATTGAGGGGGAGAGAACGTGTGTACGTATAACAAATCAATATACTTTTATCATGATTGTCAACCGATTTTATTTTGATAAGTTCTGCGGTATAACCATACTTTTTTGTAAATATATATATCGTAGGATGCAAGAACTCATACAAAAAATTAAGAGAAAATTAATTACCGGTCCAAATAAAAGAATGACTGTAACTCCTAATCCGTTGACCAAATTTCACTCACCGACCGTAGATCCGCAATCAAAATTCTTTTAACGCTTCGTCCATTCTGTCGTTGTCTGTTTCCCTTAACTTCTTTTTCATTTTCCTATCGTGCCCTTCCAAGATCTTTTGCCCGTTGTTCGCTGCTGCGTCGCCACCTGTGCAATGGTGGAGTTTTCTTTGTGCAAAGGTGCAATTTGTGGGATCATGAGCACATGTTAAACGAAGTGAAGACATAAAAATATTAAAAATGATTTCTGTCAAAAATTAACTCTAATAAAAATATTATTATTATTATCTTTATCGTATCGTCTTAATTATATGTATTTTATAATTTCAAAGTATTAGTATATCTGGATAGGGGTGCAAACGAGCCGAGCCGAGCCAAGTAGTATAGTGTTCAAGCTCGACTCATTTATTTTACACGTGTTCGAGTTCGAGCTCGAGTTTTAGCGAGTATGTAGAATCCTTGTTCAAGCTTGGTTCGTTTATTAATCGAGCCGAGTCGAGCTCGAACTCGAGTAGTAGATAGACTAAAATTCAATTCATATTCAAGTTTAAACTATATACAAACTCGTTTATAAGACTCAGAATCAATGGAAAATTATACGTGTGAAACTCTATATTTAGCTCATTTATGAAACTCAATCTAAGTTTAAACTCAAAATTTAAATTATTTAATATATTTATGTAATAATATATAATTATTAATATTTATAAATTATTTTTTAAAAATAAATATATAATATAATATTTAATCGAGTTACTTGCGAGTTTATCGAGCCGAGTAGGAGTCTGTTCAAGCTCGGCTCGTTTAATGAGTCGAGCTTTATTTTATGTTCAAACTTGTTCATTTAATATAATGAACGAGCCGAGTCGAGTTTTTATCGAGCCGAGCTTCTAGCTACTCGTCGAGTGTATTGGTTAGTTTGCACCCCTATATCTGGAACTCTAAAATATTATGATTATAAATCTATTTATTGCATCATATTTATTACAGTTTATTTATGATCACAAAACATCAATATGTTTGAAGTATAAAATTATTTACTCTATTTATATCAAAATTTAAATATAATACAAGTAATAATTTTTGATTACCTATTTTTATATTTTTTTGTTGGATGCAAAAAAAATAAATATAAACAATATTTTATGTTGACGTGTCAATTTATAATTTATCAAGTATAAATGTTGATTTTTTATGTTTTTAAAAATTTGATTGAAGATGTTATCAATTTAGATAAATTTTATTTTACAGTTTAATTAATTATAGTATAATAATTAACCTTTGATGTTTTTAAATTTTTTAATATATTATCTATCCTATCAGATGTCCCACCAAGAAAGTGACGTCAAAAATAGAGAAAGAACAGAAAGATTTTGAAATTTTTTATACTTTTATCGATGGTAAAAATGATATTTTATCTACCCATATACGTCTGTCCCTATCTTATGGTCCTTTTGGAGCCAAAACACATAAAAATGTAAAAATCGAATCTACACTTAACTTGAATGTCTGATCGGATATTTGAAACGGATCGGTTGTTAATTTTCTCAAAAATTAATTATGAAAAAGACCAGAATAATATATATTCCAGCTTATAAAGAACCCAATCCAGAAGAACACCTCTGGATGTCTTCTGGCCCTGCTCCTATATTAATCGTCTGTATATGCATACATATATATACACGTGATACAAAATTTGAAAATCTTCATATATACCTGCAGATAACTCACTGGAGATCGTACAAGCATACGGACCATGTTATCCTTCGTACCGGGACCCACTGGGTGCCGCCAAGATGTTACAGGGTGTTTGGTTACGTTTTTCTTCCTTTTTTACCTAAAATTTGAAAAAGAGGTGTGTGGTTACGTTTTCTTCCCACTCCTCTTTTTTTGGAAACAAAAAGTTCTATTCCTAATAACTCTCTCAGAAATAAAACAGGAAATAAGTTATTTTAATTTTAAGAGAGACGCAAGCACACGTTTTCTCTCACCCGTCTCCCACGTCCGTCACCCGTCCAGGCGTCTCCCAGCGATCCGCCATCGCGCTTCTCACCCGCCATCGCGCCAACAGCGTGCGAGGACACCCACCCGAACGACGACAACGTGCGGGGACGAACGGCGGACACCATCAGGTACGTGGTTACGGGGACGAAGTTTGCGATGGCGGACAGGGGGGACCGACGGCGGCAGGAGCCTGCGACGGCGGACGGTTGGAGGGGGAGCCGGCAGGAGTCTACGGCTGACGCCGGTCCGCGGGCAGGGGAGGGGGGCGGGCGGGAGCCGGCGACGGCGGACGGTGGGGGGGGGCTCCGCCGGCGTACTCGCCTCCACTCGGCGGGGACATGCGGGGGGGGGGGGGGGGGGGCTCCGCCGGCGGCTCCTCGGAGGTGGCGTTCTTCCAGCGGGGACATGCGGGCAGCCTCGATCGAGTGGAGCAACGTGTGATCGAGGGCGGGCGGGAGCCGGCGACGGCGGACGGTGGGTGGGGGGGAGCCTACGGCGGGGGGAGGGAGGGGGGGCGGGCGGCGGGAGCCGGCGGAGCCGGCGACGGCGGACGTTGGGGGGGGGCGACCGTATGTTCCGCGGGGGGGGGGGGGTGGGGGGGGACGACTGCCGGCGGAGCTCGCGACGGCGGGACCGGCGGGGGCCGGGAGCGGCACGACTACCGGCATGAGCTCCCGCGACGGCCGCCGGGAACGCTTGGGGGCCGGCTGGACATGGGGTGGGGCAGGCCATCCGACGCGGGGGGGCGGGGGGAGACGGAGATGACGCTCGTCTATGCAATGCTATCAAAACATCAGTAACAGAAGGGTCTCCTTCCAATGAGGTTCTGTTCATGTCCAAATTCAGTTTCACCAAATTTCTGTGCAAGATGCCCCTTTATCTTTAAGTTCCCAACCCCATATCAACCTGGAAATTCAATTACCAGCAATACGTAGTTAGATTGCATAATAAATTATGTGTATATTACATTCAACATACGTGCATATTACATATAATTATTCCATACCTTGGATGCATAATCAGTTGTGTAGTTTAGTTGCATATTACATTTTAAATATTTTGTGATACATGTGTGCGTACGTGAAACTTGAGGATAACGTATATGTTTATGTACATTTGTGGGTACATTAGAGTCACAGATGGATGAAACACAAACAACTTCGGCGAGTGGAAATAGTGATAGGATCAAGTGGGAAGATTATGTTAGTAGACAAATTTGATGTATAGGATTCATTATTCAATCATGTTACTTGTCATTATATACAATATGGAGGTTGTGATATTTTATGTTGTATTGACATGTACTGTGTGTCTCGTAGAAGTTCTTTTGATTTTAAAGTCATAACCAAACACTACTATCTAATTTTTAAAAATTGTGACAGTTTTGCCAAACACAAAAAATTGGACTGTTTTGATTTTAAAAACAAAAGTGAGAAGTCTTTCAATCTTGATTTCAAAAATGAGGTTATCTTAAATTTAAAAGCGCTGCCAATTATCCTAAGTTTAGCCCGCGACTGAGGCAAGTTTATATGCAACAACGGGTACTCGGGCAGCTGCAGGGTAGTGCTACGTAGCCAGGTCAATCGGCAGCAAGGGTCTACGTACTGGCGAAGGGCATCCTGACGATTGGCAGCTTTAGCTACATGGTGTCCAACTACGTGGGCACCTCTTGGAGAATGATGTACGTCTTCCTCGACACCGGCAGAGATTTCTTTGGATCCAATGCGAGCCCTGCAAACATTGCTATCCGCAGTTGCATCTGATCTTCGAGCCAGCCAAGTCGACCACGAGTTATCTACCGTGTGCAATGATCTGGCATGCAAGCATCAGCGACATCCCGTTGCCGTCGGCTCTGGCGGCGACAACGCCAACGGCTACGACCGCTACAGCAAGTGCACCTACCGGGCTGAATATGCGGACGGCTCCTGGGACCGGATCCTCTGTGCACTACGGTGTGCACCTCAATGCACACCACTTCAATAATCTATCTTATATTACACTCAAAATAATTATTTTAATATTTTTAAAATTGTAAATATAAACAAAGATTATATATCAAAAAAAATATAATATTATCAAATATTTTTAACATTTATACTTTGTTATAAGTTAATTATGCATTTAATTCAAATAAATATGTAAAAAATATTTTTGATACTAATTTATATAGAATATAATATCAGATGATATTTATTTATATTTTTAATTTTAAAAATATTAAAAATAATTATTTTGAGTGTAATATAAGATAGATTATTGAAATAGTGTGCAATGCACACGGTAGTAGTGCACTGAGGATCCGGTCCCACGGCTCCTACACGTCGGGTCTCCTCATCCAGGACAGAATCCTACTGGCGGGGCGACGCGCGGCAGGCTACTTTCACATTTGTCTGCGGCAACGACAACCGGGGGCCCTCCCAAAACACTGCCGGGATGGTCAGCCCTCTTCGTATTTCATTTTGCTTAGAGATAGTTTTTACATGCAACCAAATCGTATACTTTAGTATGTTTTCGAGAAAGGTAGTTGCATCCAACACGTATTTCATGCAAACAAATAGACCCAGTATATTTGTAAGAGTAAGAAATTATGGGAAATGTTGATATATCTTCATTTTTTGCCGACTTATATTTTTTTCAATAATTAATAATCTCTATGTGTTATGTCCAGATAGTTGTAAAAGATGAAACATACGTGAAGCCGACACTAGGGGCATCGAGGCAAAAGGGTGGCGGGGTATAAGGGGCACTTGAGACAGGGAGGGGCACCACTATATGGGATGAGGCACCAAGGGGCTAGCACAAGAAAGAGAGAAGAGAAGAGAGAAAGAAAGAAGCGAGACCCTATATAAGTGGAGAGAGAGAGAGAGAGAGAGAGAGAGAGAGATGGAAGATTAGGGTTAAGAGTTTTGATTAGAGTTTGATTATCATTAAAGTCAGAAATTTTTTTCTTACTTTAACAATCCTAATCTTCTAAATTGTATTACAATTTTTTTCTCTTGTCATTTGGAACTTTATCCGCTTATGCTTTCTTCTGTGTGATTAATTGGCAACAATCTGACGCTGTCATCATTCTAATAACTTATTTTTCAGAATTTATTACTTAAAGGGACCCACTAGAAAAAAAAAACTCAACAGTCACCATATTCAAGTGTACAGCCAAGAATAGTTAATAGCCTATTTGGATAGTAGTCATAAATAATAGAACTTTTAAAGTTACAGTTTGTTTGGTATGTATAGATATTAAACACCTCTATCTAACTATTAATTTTTAAATTCATATTAATATAAATCATTGTATTTAACTTATATGAAGACAGATTGGATATTATATTTTATTGGGTGTTTTAGTGCACAACAAATTTTTGTTTAATTTCACGACAAAAATGTATTAAAATAATAAAGTGTAACCTAACCAATGAATAAAATTATATGTTTGGGGAGATGCGATTATAAAAAAAGACTGAGAGTTCTCTAAGATCAAACACATCTGTAAAAAGTAACATAAATGTTTAATAGTTGCCAAACATATTTTTTTACAAGTTTTGTAATAAAATTATAACAAAAACTCAATTTATCATGTAATCAAACATCTCCGTTGAATAAGTTTTCTCTGTTCTAAATAATACCATTTTTAAAGTTTTAATTAATAATTTTGATAATACAAAATACAAAAAGTAAATTATTAAATATAAAATGTACCATATATTTATTAATGTATTAAAGAATATTAAAACATGATTAACTAAATAATTATAAATCTATAATTATATACATTAATTACATATCATAGAAAGTTTTGCAAAGTGGATTTTAATCATGGTGGAACATTTTTTTCTTTTCTACAACAACCTTGTTTAACATTTAGATAATATTCATGCATGATATCCCTGTGGGGACACCTCTTAAATAGGACCATCCACTTTATCCGCCTATATCCATTTTGTTGTTGAGTCAGGTAGGAGCATCAAGATGTCTAATCTTGTTGTTCCTTAATTAATTACATTATCATCCATATTTGTATTGTATGGCACTTCAAGAATCAATTAAGTGATCAATGATGGCACTGCAAAATGGAACCTATTAGCTAATCAATATTATCTATATATCCAGCATACCCTCTACCCTACAAGTGTGATCTAAACATGCACAACGCGATCTTCATCCAAGGATGATGATATAATTATATACAGCCCACAAGATATAATGATATATCCATCTATCTATCTATATATATAGACATCTCTTCCACGAACTTTACACACTGAGGTGTAGTACGTAGAAATTAAAATGATTATGGCTTCTGTGGGAAACAAGTACTCCTCTATTATTATCTTTCTTCATCTTTGTTTCATTCTACATACCGCGGTTCAGGCAAAATACCTGCTGAACCTTGAAGGAATTTCTGTAGAGCAAACAATCTGCTCCAAATCAAAAGGTAATTTTTTTGTATCTTCGTCCATATTTATTAGTAACAATTCTTCAAGGTAAGATTATCTGCTCCACAATTAAATTAATTTCTATTGATATTTCATTCTTTTTTACTTATCATTTTCAACACAACTCATCTATATTTATTAAGTAAGTACACTATGAGAAAAATTTTTAAGTGACCTTAAAATAAAATTTGTAGAACTAACGTTGCAAATAAATCCAAATCTAATACACTTTTGTCAAAGTCACTATCATTGGTAGCGACCTTAACCAGTCAAAATGAAGTCTCTACCGAACATAGCAACTTCCACTTTTGATTTATTTTTTTCATCATTAACATAAGTGGTTACGCAATGTAGTGACTTTCTCTTTATTTTTACGATGGGGTGAAAGTCTTTCACTCTCTAATATTAAATGGTATAATTATTATTTATAAAAATTATATATTATTTTAAAATATTATAATAACATGTGATAAAATATAATAAAATATATAATATTTATTTTATAAAAGTTTTATTTAATAAATAATTTAATATAAAATTTTACATGTAGTAATTATAAATTTAATAATTATTTTATCCTAAAAGTAATTTTAATAAATATTTTGTAATTTTATAAAAATAAAATATAAATTAAATTAATTATTTAAAATATAAAACAAAAAATTTATGTTACATTAAATTTATATTTTTAATTTTTTTTAAAAATACTTATTAAACTTTTAAAAAATTTATTGCAAATTTTTATGATAAAATAAATAATAAATTTATTTTTATATTTTATTAATATTTTAATATATATTACCACATGTTATATTGTTTATTTAAAAAATTTAAAGAATTGTTTTTTATTATTTTATTTAAAAATGTAAATGTAACTTTATATTTTTTATTTTTTAAAATACTTATTAAAATTTAAAAATATTATTACAAAAGTTTATGATAAAATAAATAATAAATTTATTTTTATATTTTATTAATATTTTAATATATATTACCACATGTTATATTGTATATTTTAAAAAATTTAAAGTTTAGTTTTTTTATTTAAAAATATAAAAGTGACTTTTTTAATATTAATTTTAAACTATATTTTTATAGAACACAATAAAAAACTAATCTTTAAATTTATTTTATTCATATTAATTTTTAAATTTTTTTGTTTATTACATTATAATATATAGTTTTATATTAATAGTTATTTAGTATATAATTAAATATAATTTTTTTAATTATACAATATAGCATGTGGTAATAAAAGATGGGGGTGAGTTCTCAACGCCTTGTGGTGCTAAAAGAGGAAGGTGAAAGTCGTTGAGTTCTCGACAACTTTCACCTCATCGTAAAAGAATAAAAAAAATAAAGAGGAAGTCACTACATTATGTAATAACTTCTGTTAATGACCAAAAGTGAAAGTCATTATATCCGATAGCAACTTCATTTTTGATGGGTTAAAATCACTATCAACGATAGTGACTTTGATGAAAGATTGAAAATTTCTTTTACATTGTCAATTCTTCAATTTTTATTTTGAAGTGTGCTACTTTAAAACTTTTCTCGATACACGACACACCTCTCATCCATAAGATGTATGCTTTAAAATTTTTAGTCTTAGAAGATCGCTCGGTGAAGATTGTGCACGCATATGGGCCGTGTTCTCCAACGCGCGAGCAGCCGCCGACGATCGCAAAAATGCTAGCTCGTGACTCGTTGAGGCTAGCTCGTCTGCATGAACTAATTCGGCCAAAGGCCACCGGCATAGCCAACAATAGCATCGGTGCTATGTGGCTGGGTGAATCGGTGTCAACCGCCCGCGTACCTGTGGAGGACATCCTGCCACTGGGCGGCTTCGGCTACATGGTCCCCATCTACGTGGGCACCCCATGGAGGATGATGTACGTCATCCTCGACACTGGAGCTGACCTTTGCTGGATCCAGTGTGAGCCCTGCATTCATTGCTACCCACAACAACAACCGATATTCAACCCAGCTGCGTCATCCAGTCTGAGCTATGTGATGTGCACTGATCCGACGTGCAATCATCGTCCTATTGTCCGGTCTGATAGTGGTGACGACAACGTCAACGGCTACAATCGTGGCAGGTGCACCTACCAGGTTACGTACGAGGACGGCTCTCACTCGTCTGGTTTCCTCGTCAGGGACAGGGTCGCCTTGGCGGGTGCCGCGTGGCAAGGTAATTTCACATTCGGCTGTGGCAATAACAATGGAGGGCTCTTCATCGGAACCGCCGGGCTGGTTGGCCTTGCACGCACCGACCAGTCCCTCAATAAGCAGATGTCGCATATGGGCAACATCTTCTCCTACTGTCTTCCCCCCACCTATAGAGATTTCGGGCACTTGACCCTTGGTGATGGACCATACCCGCCGGCTGTATACACGCCTATCATTCCCGACCCCACATGGCCTAAGTATTTCTTCATCAACCTGTTGGCGATGAGCGTCAACAATCGGTTGCTGCCTGTGCCGGAGGGGGTCTTCATGGTGGAAAAAACAATCATGGATGCTGGTTCTCTGATGTCGTACATTCCAGAGCTTGGCTACACCGCCCTCAGGATGGCTATCCGCAGCAGCATGACCCGATATAGGCTTGTGCCCTCACCGATCATCAACGCAGACACTTGCTATGACTTGGGCAATGCAACAACGATGGATTCTCCGACGGTCACCCTCCACTTCACCAATGCTGAACTCCGGCTAGGGTTCGCTCAGACGTTCTTTAACAGTCCCGAGAATGAGCACATCTACTGCCTGGCATTCGCAGGTAACAACCTCAGGGGCGTCCCATCCGTCATTGGGGCGATTCAACAGCGTGGGTTAGAGGTCATCTACGATCTCGACGAGAACAAAATTGGTTTCTCTACTATTATTACTAATTGTCATTGATCAATATAAATACAAATATATATATGTACGCATACTACCATGCATGTGTTCATACATGACGGAGTGCGGTGGATTAAAATAAAATTCATATTATCCTAGACATCACACGAAAGGAAGGACAACTCCTTCTCCCGCTCTTTGGGTTTTCTTTCGGCTCTTTTCTTTATATATTCTCTCTTCGTCAAATGCTAGTACACATCGGGTGCATTCATTATTTTTTGGGAATATTAATTATAGATCTATTTAAGAATTAACTTTAACAGAAGATCTGTTGATCAAAATTTTATTATGCTTAGTCCATTGACTCAAATTTCTTTACCAGATCAACCACCATCTAGTCACTGTTAAGCCATTTTTTTATATTATCATTTTTTAAAGATTATATCAGGTCCCAAATTCATAATTTAAATGATTCTATCAAACAATAAATAATACGATGTTAAAATATAAACAAATTAAATATCAGAATTGAATAAGAAATCAACTAACTTCTCAAATTTTCAATCACCACCACGCTTCTGCTACGTTAAACATGTAATTTTGAAAAATATTAAAAGATTTAGAATGAGTTACACAGATTCAGTAGGACTTATACCTAACTATCTTATTATACTAACAACTCTAAATGATAATTATATATAAACTGAGACCCACATATTACAATAATTACATATAAGTTAATTATTGGGTTCAATTATCTAAACTGCAATATTTCCAATTTATTATCAATCTGCCTCTATATGAACCTAACTAATTACTACTTAACCAACTAATCTAATCTGTATGTTTATGTCACCTGGACCTGCATGTGCCAATCACTAATCCATTTGTCTGAGTACATTATATACTCTATTTGAACATTGCAGATATGTCGCAAGACTCACTCCAACTCTAAATATATATAAGAAGTACCATATAGTAAGTTACATCTATAGTACACCTAGATAGGGATGTAATTTAGGATAAACCGCAGCATCCAGAATTAAAGGATGCACCGAATTGTCCTAAACCATCCGCCGCCCACGGGGACTCAAACTATAGGTTGGAGGACTAATAGTTCCATCACTGAATGCATTATATCATCAACCACATCTCACAAGTAAAAACAAATAATTACTCAGACAATTACAAACTCAATATACCATAAAATGAAAATTTTACCAAACCAAATGCATAGAATATCAAGTAATGAAGAACAATTACGTCTATTCACAAATTATGTAATAGAATTAATAAAGAACAATATACATCACAACGAGACATGTCAAACATCAATTGATCATGATTTAAAATCAATTTATAAAATTACGCATATTACATTATCCCTATTAATGTTAATTAACCCTATTCCATCGTTATCAAGCAATTCCAAATCTCATTTCAATTTAACTCTTAATGAATTAAGATAATTCATAGCGCAAATTGGATATAAAAGTGAATATAAGTGGTCATGATTCAAGTTTGGTGAATTAATACATACGACACAATTAATAACCACAATATATCTAATTTAATGATCACCAAACAATAATTAACAAAAATTGGCATCTAACAAATACAAGTCACAAAAATAAATAAAATTATGTATGAGTGACATGATTGACAATTAAATAAATTCATGTATATAATTGAACAATTAAACCATCATTTATTCACCAATTTCTAACTAATAATCCAACAAATATATTTTTAACACCTTAATTAATATATAGGGATATTAATGATAGTTGTCTATCTCATTGAGGACGCCTTAGTTTCAAAAAAGTTTGCTGGACGACGAACACTAAACTACAATGACGACGACAAAACGACGACATCAAACTTGAACAATCAACAGAAAAATTACATAGACTGCGACCGCAGGTGGACCATAGGGTTGATTGTAAGGCTCATGGTTCGCCGGTCGGCCGGGTCTGCCGACCCGGGTGGCTTTTGGGCCCACCGACCCGGCCCGGCCCACGACCCCGACCCGATTATTATTTTAATATAAATTTTTTATTATTTTTTAACCCCGATCCGACCTGAGTTACAACTTTAATCGACTCGGGTTGATTTTAAGCCCAACCCTCCCAGGGTTGACCCTAAGAGTGTCAACTGAGCCGGGCCAGCCCGTTAGCCCGTTGGGCAGCCCGTCTCAAATGACACGCGAGCTTACTTTTCAAATCTGTTGATGTTGCTGACAAGCCCGTGAAACAAATCCATATGCATGCTGGGTTGGAGCGGGCCTGAGCAGGGCCATGCTCGGGCAGCCCGTCTGACTGAATAAGTAACGTAATTGATTAGATTAACGTATTTGAAAATGAATTACTTTTAAATCTGATATTTTAAAATGAGATAATATTAAAATTAAAATTGATATAGTGAAAATAAATTTATACATGTTACGCACTTACGTATGGTGTGTGATGATAAAAAGTAAATTTTTTTAAATCATTTCAGTTACATATTTTAAGTTATTAAAAATTACATGTTGTAGTAAAATTTTATTTTACCACTTATTAATAGTAATAATATTATGTAGGGGTGTAAACGGGTCAGATTTGGTAACAGAATCACAGAATCTGATTCTGATTCCTATAAGGGATAAGGTGTTCTGATTCCGATAATTTTGGAATCACCATGTTTCGATTTCGATCTGATTCTGATTCCGTTATCGAAATCGGAATCGAATCCGATAATTTCCGATTCAGATAATAGATATTAATTTTTATTCAAAAAATTACTAATAATTCACATATATTTAATAAATTTTGATATAATATTTTAAACTTTATTTTTATCACTTTATCAATTTATATATTATATATTATGATTTATTTGACTTTATTTTAATTATTTTTAATTTAATTATTATTTATTATCGAAATCGGATAAACGAAAACGGAATCACCTGATTCAGATTTCGATTCCGATAAGTTATCGGAATATCCGATTCCGATTCTGATAGCTTATAGGATACAAAAACAGTTTTCAAACCCGTTAATTTTTATCAGAATCGAATCGAAATTTCGAATTATCGGATTCCCTTTACACCCCTAATATTATGAGATATACTTTTTAAGTTTCTACAAGACAATTTTTAAATTTTTAATAAAAAATCGGTGAATTTAATTTAAATGGACCAGGATTGATGAATTCATCAATCTGCATCAACCAAAATATGTCTAATTATAAATTTTTAATATTAAAATTTTAAAAATGTGAAAATAAAAAATAAAAAAATAATTATAAATGTGAAAGTTAATTAAACAGTATATTTATATTTCTACATTATATTGTACATATTTAAAACTAATTTAATTAAATAAAAAAAATTTAATTATATATTAAGCTAATTATAGTTATTTTATTTTTAATATGTTTAAACCTTTAATTTTTATATAATACAAAAGAATAGTTATATTAAGGTATATTTTTACATAATAATTTAAACATCAACTTTTAGCTGAATTTGATTAAGCGTTATATACATATTATATGGTTAGAATTTATTTAAACATATACACAATTAGTATCAAATAAAATAACTTGCAGAAAATTTAATCTTTATATTGTAGAGATCACAATTTTTTTTTGTCTATTTTTGATGGTACCACTATTTTATTTTGTAATTGATGTGTAAACTAATTTGTATCGGATCATATATTTGACGTTCATTGTAAATGCATTTAGGATTAGTCTTTATTGGATTTTATGTTTCAACTATTCTTTTCTAGTTTGTGAATTATTGATATATCATCATTTTTTTTATTTCTCATGTTACAACGTACAACAATTCACGGATTTATGAATTTTATTTTTTCATGATTTCTGTTTTATAGATTCTATATTTTGTAATATTATAAAATTTACAAATTTTATTTTTTACTTTTATAAAAAAAATTAGGTGTCTAAAGCTCAGTCCGTTGGGCTGACGGGTTATGACGGATTTTGAAGAGTTAAAACCCATTTACACAACACAAGCCCGTTAGGTCTTATACATGGGCTTGGGCTTGGGTTTCAAATATGTGGGCTGAAGTGGAGGGCCAGCCCAAGCCCGACCAATTGACACTCCTGGTTGACCCCAGTTTTTCTTCCTTAGCAGAGCTGGCGCGGTCAACATGCGCATAACCGAGAAAACGCGGACAGACAGCCAGCACGGGCGACGGCTTGGGGCTGGGAGGCGACGAAGTTGGGGCGAACAGGTGCAAACGACGTCGACGACGACGGGGCACGCAAACGCGTGCGAGAAATGGCCGCAGGGAAGACGCACGCACAGGTGCGGCACGGAAGAGAGAAAAATAGAGGGTAGGGGCAGGAGACGGTGAGCGAGGAGAGAGAGAGAGTAGACGGGGGACCGGGCCGCCGCGCACGACGCACACGGGAGGTGTGTCAGGAGCATGGCGAGGGCGTGCGCGAAGGCGCTCGACGGCGTGAGGGGGCAGGACAACAGGTCCATGGCGTGGCTGGCCGGGGTGGCCCGCGGCAGCGCCTAGTGCGCGCGGGAGGCGGTGACTGGACGACGAACTAGCTGGGGTGGTGGACATAAAACGGTTCAAATCCAGAAATCAAATCAAATCGGTTCATTTGATTCGGTTTGATTCGATTTGGATCCCTTTTGATTTGGTTCAATTTAAAAAATCTTCAAATCGATTTAAATCAAACCATATCCTTTAAACCGATTTAATCAAAAAATATAAAAAATATTATAATATTAAAAAATTATATTTTTATAATTTTTATAAGAAAATAATATTTATTTTCATTATTTTTAACATAAAATTTAGTATATATACGTAAAGAATAATTAATTTAAATATTTTTATTAATTTTGATTTAGATTGAATCAAATCGAATCAAATCGAATATATTCAATTTGATCCGATTTGGACGGTGCCCACCCGGCCACCCCTGCGAACGAGCGAGAAAGAGAGAGAGAGAGAGAGAGTAGAGGCGGGGATAGACACGGGAGAGAGAGAGAGAGCGGGTTGACGATTCGATGGAGGGGGTGGGAAAAAATTTAAATAAAAATCAAAGAGGGGACCGGTGGTAGCGAAAAAGTTATAAAGATATAAAGAAAATCCGGACTCGTTTTAAATTCTCTGTTTTAAATTCTCTATCTATTTAGACAGATAATATTCGATTTAAGATATCCATTGAAGCGAATATTCAGATATAGATATTATCCGAATGTTAATCAGAGCGAACACGAAAATATTCGCTCCGTTCTATTTATGATCCACTCCGAATCAATTTTTGAAAATATATGCATAATATATAATTATATATTTAAAGTCATTATATTTAAAAATATGATTAAATATTCTCTATTATATATTAGTATACTAAGTTATTGTTGATAAATATATAAAAAAATTATATTTTATACTTTTATTTTTATGTATTTATGTATTATTAAATATATTAATCAAATACATTTTAATTAACAATCCGAAGTAGATATTATCCGTATCTACTCTAAATCCAAAGATTATCCAACTTATAATATCCAATCTATATTCGTATCTGATTCGAACCGGATACGGATTATCCGACTAGCTAAGCAGAGCGGATACAAAAAATGTCATATCCGCTCCGTATTCGCTCCGTTTACAGCCCTAGCGGGCACCATGTGGCAGGGTAATTTTACCTTCGGCTGCGGCAACGACAACGGAGGGCACTTCATCGGAACCGCCGGGATGGTTGGCTTTGGGTGCACCAAACAGTCATTCAATAAGCCGATGTCACATAAGTGCAACATCTTCTTCTACTGTCTCTTCCCCACGTATAGAGATAAGGAGCACCTGACCCTCGACGACGAACCATATCTGCCGATGGTATACACACCTATTGTTTTCGAGTCCGCACAATCCAAGTATTTCTTTGTCGGACTGTTGGCAATGAGCGTCAAGTGAGTTGCTGCTTCTGCTAGACGGGGTTTTTGTGGCAGCCAACACAATTGTCGACACCAGTTCTCTGATGTCGTAAATTCTAGAACTAGCCTACACTGCCCTCATGATGGTTGTTTGCAGCAGCATAACTTGATATAGACTTGGGCCCCCACTGTGCCCCTGGGCACCTACTATGACTTGGGCAACAAGACGACGGTGGATTCTCCCATAGTCACTTTCCACTTCACTAATGCCAAACTCTGGCTAGGGTCGTCTAGACATTCTATAACTATCTCCAGAATCAGCACATGTATTGCTAGGCATTCACGGCTAACAACTTCAGGGGAATCTAGTCCATCACCGGGGCAATCCAACAACGTGGGTTGGAAGTCATCTACAATCTTGACGAGAACAAAATCGGTTTCTCTACTATTATTACTAATTGCCATCAACCAATATAAATCAATAACTAATATATAGAAGTGTGAATCGTCGATTTTCATTCCTGTATCTACCTCTTGTAAACACCTTTTCGTCATCTCACACCTCTCCACCCTCTTGCATCATTCCGCTCGCACTGAGTTAGCACTAGCCATTGCTCACCCCTCCTCTACTCCACCCTATTGATCTTCGTCCCAACATTTTTGCCATCTAGGTTGTAACATATTTCACTATTATTTGATGTGTTTTATTCCACTAAGTCGATAAAGGGTAAATCACAATTTAATTTAAAATATATATTTTATTTCTTTAGGTTGATAAAGAATACATCATAGTTTTATTTGAAATGCATATTGCCATGTTAAAAAGTGGAATGAAACATTGTCTCCTTATTTTTCATAAAATCTTCTAGTGATAAATAAAACATTAAGTTAACATGCATGTGGGCATTTGCTCCCTAGCCAATTCACAACTCATGTTCAAAGGGGGTAAAATGAAAAACTTATAAATACATTCGTGAACTTTGACGGTCTCATGGGTAGACGGGGGTGGGAGTTATGAAATATTTAAAAATGGGATTACAAATTAAATAGAGAGAATGGTGGGACTAAAACATAAAGCACCCTTGAAAAAGTAGGGGTAGGAGTTAGATTTACTCTTAATTAAGTGGTCAATGTTGGCATCTCTCTCATGGCACACTAGCAGGCGTCACCGTCATAGATGCAAAGTGTAACCTATTAAGCTTACCAATCTTCTCTATGTATCCAACATATATACCCACTAATTTACAAGTGTAATCTAAACTTGCAAGGCACACAATCTTCATTCAAGGAAAAAAATCTAACTAATTATATACAACCCACAAGACATAAGGATATATCTATCTATCTATCTATATATATAGATATCCCTTCCACAAACTTTACACATTGAGGTGTGGTACGTAGAAATTAAAATGATTATGGCTCCTGTGGGAAACTCGTTCTCTTCTATTATAATCTACCTTCTTTGTTCCATGCTGCATACCGCAGTTCGTGGAGAATATCAGCTGAACCTCGAAAGAATTTCCACAAAGCAAATGGTCTGCTCAGAATCAAAAGGTAAGTTTGTTGTATCTTTGTCGATATTGATTAGTAACAATTCTTTGGGGTAAAATCATCTGCTCCACAAATAGTTTAATTCCTATTGATATTTCATTATTTTTATTGAACATTTTTCGTCACCTCTCATCTATATATCAAGCAGGTACGTACACTACACATCACATATGTAATTTAAAGTACTTTAGTTCGCTAGATTTTTATGTAAATTATTAATTTATGAGGTACATTTTTATGATAAAGTAGTGTAGTGTGATAAAATAAAAATAATTTTTTAGTCTAAAATGTAGCATTTGACATCATTTTAAATTTAAGTACATTGATACAAGTAGATATCCTGATATAAGCATGTGGTGTTGGATTGTCATAGTCAAAAACTAAGTTTGAAGTGAGAGCACAACACATAAGGTGTCTGTAGGACATCAAGGTGTCTCTTCCCTAAAAAATAATAATGTCCTTGATCTTCCGATTAATATTCTTTTCAAGTTGGTAAGATCGACAACCATTTTGGAATGATTAAGAACCCAACATTGGCCCCAGATGTTAATACTTTTCCATTACCTACCTTCTAATAGCAGCCCTCTATATGATAAGGTTAGCTACAGTTGTGTTGTTTTCCACATCGTAGATCTCCTCTTGGGGTGTTGACATGCCAACCAAACATCACTATTTCTGATATAGTTAAGTTTGAGGATGATTCTCCAAAGTTTTTTCTTGCAATGTGCCAATCACCAAGGCAATGTCGTGTGGAGAGCTTGATTTAGGATATTTCGGTCCCGAATACCAAGACCCCTGCTCTTTACGTAGTTTGTGTAAGAAATTTTCTATAGAAAGCAAAGGTGACAATTTCAAGGGTTTTAATGTTGTTGAGTAGATTGGAACTAAACGACATAATTAAAAATTAGATTCAAACATATTCGAATATTTCTTAATAGAATTCAACAAATCCCTCAAACTTAGATAAGAATGAGTGTATCTATAATCTCCAAAACCTGTATGTATGGTCATGGACAACATCCTTTCCTGCTTTAGAGTTTTAATACTACAGTATTGAGGATGGAGAGGCAAAGGAGGAGAGATTTTGCTAAACAAAAGGAGAGAGAGGTGAACTCCCGGTAGAATATAATAGAAAACTGACAAAGGAGTTTAAGCACTAGATATCAAAGTCATTTATTACTTAAAATCGATTTTCTCTATACTATATTTCTTCTTTTAAGGCCAATCCAGAAAACAACGCCTAACTATCCACCTTCTAGCTCATTTATTAATCTACATAATTTTCATACATATATATAAAAGATGCATGCTTTGAAAATTTCAGTCTTGGGAGATCATTCTGTGAAGATTGTGCATGCATATGGGCCGTGTTCTCCAATACGCCAACAACAATTGACATTGGCAGAAATGCTGGCCCGTGACTTGTTGCGGCTAGCTCATCTTCATGGACAAGTCCGGTTACAGGCTGTCGGTGCAGCCAACCACAGTGCCGATGTTAATGTGCGGCTGGGTCAATCGGCTTCAACGGCCCGTGCACCGGTGGGGGACATCCTACCGCTGGGCAGCACTGGCTACATGGTCCCTATCTTCGTGGGCACCCCTGCGAGGAAGTTGCACGTCCTCCTTGACACCGGTAGCACCCTCTGCTGGATCCAGTGCGAGCCTTGCATACATTGCTACCCACAAGAGGAGCCGATATTCAACTCAACTGCGTCGTCCAGTCTAACCTATGTGCGCTGCCCTAATCCAGCATGCAATCATTGTCCTATCGTTCAGTCTGACGGTGGCAACGACAATGGTTGTGATCACGACAAGCTCACCTACAAGATTAGGTATTCGAGTGGCACTAACTCATCTGGTTTTTACGTTTGGGAAAGGGTTGCCTTGGCGGGCGCTGCGTGGAAGGGTAAATTTCTGTTGGGCTGTAGCAATGACAACAGAGGGCGCTTCACCCGAACTGCCGGGCTGGTCGGCCTTGGGCACTCCAAGCGGTCACTCAATAAACAGATGTCACATATGGGCAACATCTTCTCCTACTGTCTCCCCCCCACATATAGAGATTCCGGGCACCTAACCTTCGGCGATGGACCATATCCGCCTGCGGTATACACACCTATTATTCCAGAGTCCGCACTGGTTGATCATTTGTACGTCAGGTTGTCAGCAATGAGCGTCAATAATCGGTTGTTGCGGGTGCCCGAGGAGGTCTTTGTGGGGGCCAAGACAGTTATCGACATCGGTTCCTTGGTCTCGTACATTCCAGAGCAAGCCTACACCGCCTTCAAGAAGGCCATCCGCAACAGCATGACCCAGTATAGGCTTGTGCAGCCAACATTTCAAATCTTGGACACTTGCTATGACTTGGGCAATGCAACCGTGGTGGATTCTCCAACGGCCACCCTCCACTTGACCGGCATCGAACTCCGGCTAGGGTTCACACAGATGTTTGTTAACCATCCCACGAAAGAGCACATCTATTGTCTAGCGTTTATGACTAACCACTTCCCAAATGCCCCATCCATCATTGGGGCAATCCCGCAACGTGGGATGGAGGTCATCTATGATTTCGACGAGAACAAGATCGGTTTCTCTACTGCTATTACTAATTGTCATTGACAAAAATAAATATATATAGGTACACATACTACCGTACGTGTTCATGCACGACGGAGTGTAGTGGATCAAAATAAAACTCATATTATTCTAAAATTTATGTTGTTTTTCTTCTTCTCTCTTCGTTGAATGCTAGTACACTTCTGGTGCATTGATTAATTTATTTTTCTTTCGGTGATAATGTGACAATAGGTGTCCACTACTCCAAACTGCACAAATGCATAGGATTTTTATTATAAGAGGAAGAACTTATTGAAAATATTCGTCTGAGCCCACTTTTGCCCGACCAATGGATTTTGCATTAACTGATAATTCTTATATTTTATATCTAGATAGTTTTAAATTTTGAAAGGCATGATAATATATTTGGTTATATCTCTTTTCCTTAGACATGAAGTCAATCATTGAAATCTAAAAGTCAAGCTATGATTGAGATTATGTGAAATTAGATATTTTGATAATTAAAATCTCTTTCATAGTCTCAACCAAATGCAACCGTAAAAATGTGACAAATATTGTGTTCTATTCTACTTTTATAGACTATTTAGTTGCAAACTAATTCAATATATTTTTTACAATAAAAATTCATATTAAAATAAATTTTGTAGATAACTAATGATGTAAAATTATCATATTTGAATTATTTCAATTTTGACTATTTATGTAAATTAAATAAATGATTTTTAATGCAATTTTATATTTTTAATGCATTTTTATGATTATTTATGTAAATAATCATATGGCACCAATCATGTTTTAAAATTAAATTGTTAATTAAATTATTTAAACTGAGCAACGACCGTCCATCCAGAATAGGGAACATTTTTAAATGGATGCGGGACAAGAAGTAGATATCGTATCTTTTTCACCCCCCCAAATTATCAACAAAGTTAATTTAATTCATAGATATTAAAATACAATAACATACTAGTTTAAAGAGATCCATCATTTAACTAAATTGATGATATTTATCTGATTTAAGTGAAATATTGATACAGATCCCACATCATAGTTTAGACACTTTTTAGATCCATATAATATCTAGGTCAAATTTTTATTTTTTATTTTTATTTTAATAATATAAAAATAAAAAATAATTTATAAAGCATAAAAGTTATTATATATTTATGACAACAATATTTAATATTTAAGTACAATTTAAAGAAAATAATTTTAAATGTATAACTAAATACATTAATTACATATTATAAAGAATTATGATGAGCATATCTTAATCGTAGGGGAACACACTGTTTCATGTCCGCTTTTATATCCACCCAGATAACATTGGTATATGAATTTTCACCTCAAAGGGACCTCCGTAGAGATAGGTAGGTGCATATCAATCCATCATTTGTAGGATTCCAAATAATAGATTGGATCCGCCTGTTACCATCAATAACTGCATGGATATGGACAATCTCTCCCAGAGGAAGTCAGAGTTGCAAGGTGCAACTTTTGCTGATTAAGATTACCTGATATATCCAACATAACCTCTACTCTACAAATGTGAGTGAACAAGGGTAATGTCTTCGTCCACGGATTACATCATAAATCATACAACACAAGATATTATGATCTCTCTCTATACATATATACATGTTCCAAGAACTTAACACTTCAGTGTGGAAGAAATAAATGGCCATGGCTCCTGTTGAAACCATGTTCTACTTTCTCATGATCTTCCTTCTTTTTGTATACCCTACGGTATAACACACTTCGTGGAGAACACCAACTAAACCTTTAGAAAATTTCTGCAAAGAAAATGACCTACTCAGAATCAAAAGTTATGTATCTTTGTCCATATTTATCAATAAGGTGCTTTTGTTGGCTACTAGTTTCAATTTTAAAATTTATTGTAGAAATAACATAAGCAATGTAATATTACGGTTGACATGTTTCCATTTTACTATTGATATATATATATATATTCTATTCATTGAAAATAACATCATCAAATTTGATAGATTTTTCATTGATACTCTAACCAAATGTATATAGACTCTGTTGATAACGCTACTAGACATCTTCATCACTATCAATTTTAAAATTAATATTGATAATAATCAATAAAAGATCTTTGGTTAATTATTTCAATTTTGAAATTGTGATGCAAACAAAAGATATTATATAATACATATGTCAACTTGTATCATTTTTGATATTGATATTACAAATTTTAAAAATGTCAATATCAATATCAATATGATATATTTTTATACTCAATTGAAACTGACACTTATGTAGGTAAAATCATCTGCTCCACATTTAGATTTGCTAGGATATTTTATACTTTTTTGGTTGATTATTTTCATCACACATCTATGCATGTATTAATTAAGCGTGTGTACACACCACATATACAAAGCTTTATTTTGCTAGGGGTTTATGTAAAGCATCAACTTCTAGGGGTACATTTAGGTTATAAATTAGTATAATAAAATAAAAAAGTGAAGTACATACAACTTAAAATTATATCATGTTTGGCAAGATTAACAATCTGATTTGAGAAATGGATATGTAAAATGTGGGATTTTTTTTGGAGAAAAAAATCTCGACTAGCTCTTCATTTATCCAAGAAAAAGTTATATATAAAATCAAATCTTTATAATTGTTGTCAAACACTTTTTTTGTAAGTTGTCACTTATAAGAAAATATCATATCATGCAACTAATTGAATGCATAATCATTAGAAAAATTGGAGTATCATTCCTGCCTAAGCCCAATCCGGAAGAACCTGCCCATGGATCTCCTAGCATGGCCTTTTCATTAATCCATATATACATATATCGAGAGAGAGTTTCAATCACCTTAGTCTCCGGTGGAAGGAACTCCCACATTCCTCAATGGGATGATGGCACATGGTGTCGTGGAAGATGAAATGAGAGTGCATAGTGAGTATGTAATACTATTGTCTACCGATTTCAATATTAACATTGATACACATATATATACATATATAAAATAAATATACTCTAACCAAACAGCACCTTTGGCACGTACAATCATTTGCTCCACATTTAGATTTGTATCGATATTTTATACGTTTTAGTTGATCATTTCATCACATCTCATGTATAAATAGCACGTACGCACACCACATATATACACCACTTTCCTTTCGCTAGGGGCTTATTAAAAATATCAATGAATGAGGTACATTTTGTGATAAAATAGTATGGTAAAGTAAAGATAGATACATCTTCAAATGAGTCCGAGTTCCTTCAAATGTTTCGCAGTGGAAATTCTTTCCATTTTCTTCACAAACATCTCATCACAAAGATGATTTGACCACGATTTAATTGACAAGACTCATCTGATTTAACCTTTAGAATGAGATGTTTGCAAGAGAGTGGAGGGAACCCGAACTCCAAATTGTATCAAAGAATATTGGGTGTTGTTGAGATGAAAAATGTGTATACCAAAGGTGTTGAGAGGATATATAGCAAGAAGGAAAAAAAATGTCTTGCCCCTTCATCTATTCTAGAAGAACTTCTCTATAAAGTCATATTTTTTATCACGATACCGAACACATTTTGTTTTGTCACACAAACAAAAATGTATATACATAAAAAAAGAAACTATCACCTATCATGCCACCAAAGACATAATTATTAAAAGGCCAAATCAACTCCCGCCCTAGTTTTTATACTCTTATTTATTTTTTAGTCCTAATAACTTTTTTACTTATTTTCTAACCCCAGAATAGTTTACTTTTTAACTCTCGACCCTATTCAAGGCTAACACCATTAAGTCTACCTATTCATTAATTGTATTTCCAATTTCCCTCTCTCTCTTCTCTTTCAATTCAGCAAACATCTTTATATTTTATTTTATTTTATTATTATTTTTCTAATATTTTATTTATCATTTTGTTACTCATTTACGCAACATACATCTCATCATAGGTAAATCACATCCCACACCATTTATATATTTTTAATATTTATTTATATATCTTAATAATTTATATATTAGTTTTTTCTAGAGTGATCTACTATTTGTTGCTGTAATTAATTTTCTTTAAAATATAATTAAATATTTTTAAAAAGTTATTTTTTGAAATTATTATTATGAGTTTAAATACTTGTAAATATTTTTTTGTACACAATAGTCCAATTGGCCGGAGGCATGCCGCACGCGCACGCAACGTGGGATCGAGCCCCCCCACTTGGAAACCCTCCCCCTCTGTGTTGGGCGCCCTCAAACCCAGCCCCCTACTCACAAGAGCAGGGGGAGATACCAACCGAGCCAAGCTCGGCCGGCAATTTAAATACTTGTAAATCATTATATGCAACATGTCCTTCATCAAATAAAATAATATAGTAATTTAAATAATCAATTTTTATTTGAAAATTTAGTTTTTTTAGTTTCTTTGAAAATATTTTTTAAATATTATTTTTATTTAATTAAATTTTTTAAATCATGCATGATATTATTTTTTACAACTTATTTTAAAAAACTTCATAATTCTATTTTATTTTAAAATTATGTTACCGTTAATGAAAATAGCATCTTCCCCCTTCGGCGGAAGCTATGAAACTCAAGATGTTAAGTACATTTTTTTTTTTTTTACATTCACCACGTCGTGGACAGGAGGAGTAAAAAGGGAAAATTTAAGATAACTTGACCGACGATATTAAAAGTTGTAAAGTAGACAAATTTACGATTAAAAAATAACTTAATTAAATAGTGAGACTTAAAAATAATTTATCGGTTTTTTTAAGGTTAAGAATTGAAACCCCTTATTTAAGAGATTGAATTTTTTCTGCTAAGAATCTGCTCCTATCGATCACCCGGTCCGGTTGTTAACCTGTGCATTTGCAAACGTAAGATGCGCGTTTTGAAATGGGCCATGTTCACCTACGCGCGACGAGCTGTCGAACGCCACCGCCATGTTGGCCCGTGACTGGCTTATCATATACATGGACGAGGCCGGATTCCCTCAGGTGGGGCACCTGAGGGAGTTCGGTCAGCCCCTCTCACATTGGGGCTGACAAGACAATGAAAAGATGGTGATTTGAGGAAGTCAAATCACCATCTTGTCAGCCCCAATGTGAGGGGGCTGACCGGACTCCCTCAAGTGCCCACCTGAGGGGATCCGGTCTCATACATGGACGGGTCACCGGGCTGCAGGCAGGCCCACATCGCAGGCAGCCACAGCGGCAGTGCTGCGCGGCGGGGTGAATCGACATCATAGAGCCGCGTACTGGCGAGGGACGGGGTAGCGGAGACTATTTGGTGCCAATCTATGTCGGCACCCCCAGCGGCTGCAGTACATCGTCATCCACACCGATAGTGATGTCTGCTGCTGGATCCAGTGTCAGTCTTGCACACCTTGTCACTCGCCGGTTCGGCTGGTATTCGACTCTGTCCAGTCATTCACGAGCTACGTGCAGTGCCACGATCCGACGTGCAAGAGTGACCAAATTCCTGTCCGCTTCAAAAATGGTGAATGCTACCGCGGCAAATGCACCTACGAGGTCGAGCACATAGACAGATCCCGCACAAGGAAGCTTCAAATCTTCTTCAGATCTGACGCACTGCAAACATATGAAGAAAGCAGAGAGAGTAGAGACGAAGGAGAAATATAGTGAGATCGATTGGAAAATTAGACGAGATTAATCATCCCCCTTATGTATTACACTGAACATATATATATATCATGTACACGTGGGTATTTACCCTATTATAAGAGATATAAAGAGTGACATTTCACCTAATACAAATACATAGAAATTGAGACTTTAACATAACGTATATGCATCATATTTTGTATTATTACATATTATAAATATTAAGTATATGAATTATATATTATAATATTAAATACTAATTTATATTTTTACATTTAGAAACATAGTAAAGCCAATCTTTATTTTTAATAAAATTTATACAAAATAAAAAAAATTAACATACATATTTAATGCATTAAATATAACAAATATTTAGAATTAATATTTTTAGCATTTAATCACAATTTTTCTTTCCAAAAATTTGAAGATAAACGATACGTACAAATCTTGTTTTAGTATTGGTAACGTATATGGTAGTTTACTAGGCTATAACATATTCCACTATTATTTAAAATGTGTATTTTATTCCACTGAGTCAATAAAAAGTTAATCACAATTTAATTTAAAATATATAATTCATTTTTTTAGGTTGATATAATATATCATAGTTCTATTTAAAATGTATATTGCCATGATAAACAGTGGAATGAAACACCGTCTCCTTATTTTTCATAAAATTTTCTAGTGATAAATAAAACATTAAGTTAACTTGCATGTGGGCATTTACTCCCTAGCCAACTCACACCCATGTTCAAGGGGGGTAAAAAGGGAAACTTATAAATACATTCGTGAACTTCGACGGTCTCATCGGTAGATGGGGGCGGGAGTTATGAAATATTTAAAAATGGGATTACAAAATAAAAAGTGATGAAGGTGGACTAAAGCATAAAGCACCCTTAGAAAAGTAGGGACGGGAGTTAGATTTACTCTTAATTAAGTGGTCGACGATATCGTCTCTCTCATAGCACATTGGCAGGCATCACCGATGGAGGTGCAAAGTGTAACCTATTAAGCTAATCAATCTTATCCATGTATCCATGATATATACCCTCTACTTTACAAGTGTGATCTAAACCTATAGGGCATACAATCTTCATCCATGGAAAAGATCTAATTAATTATATGCAGCCCACAAGACATAATGATATATCTATCTATCTATCTATCTATAGACATCCCCTTCCACAAACTTTACACATTAAGGAGTCGTATGTAGAAATTAAAATGATTATGGCTCCTATGGGAAACTCGTTCTCCTCTATCATAATCTTCCTTCTTCTTTATTCCATGTTGCATACCGCAATTCACAGAGAACACTAGCTGAACCTTGAAGAAATTTTTGTAAAGCAAATGGTCTGCTCAAAATCAAAAGGTAAGTTTTTTGTATCTTCATCCATATTAATTAGTAACAATTCCTTGGGGTAAGATCATCTACTCCACAATTAGTTTAATTCCTACGGATATTTCATTATTTTTATTGAATGTTTTCGTCACCTTTCATCTATATATTAAGCAGGTACGTACACTACACATTGTATATGTAATTAAAAGTACTTCCATTTGCTAGATTTTTTTTGTAAATTACCAACTTAAGAGGTATTGTTTATGATAAAATAGTGTAGTGTGATAAAATAAAAACAATTTTTTGGTCTAAAACCTATCATTTGACATCGTTTTAAATTTAAGTAAGTTGATACAAGTAGAGATCCTGATATAAGCATGTGGTGATGGATTGGCATAGTCAAAAACTAAGTTTGAAGTGAGAGCATAACATGTAAGGTGTCTATAATTGTATAGCATGACAACAAGGTTTCTCTTCCTTGAAAAATAATAATGTCCCCAATCTTCCAATTGACATTATTCCCAAAGTTGATAACATTGGCAACTATTTTAGAATGATTGAGAATCCAACATTGGCCCCAGATGTAAATACTTTTCCATTACCAACTTTCCAATAGAAACCCTCTATGATGAGGTTAGCTACAATAGTGTTGGTTTCCACATCACAGATCTCCTCTTAGGGGTGATGGTATGCCAGCCAAACATCGCTATTTCCGATATATTTAAGTTCGAGGATGATTCTCCAAAGTTTGTTCATGTAATGTGACAATCACCAAGGCAATGTCATGTGAAGAGCTTGATTTAGGTTATTTGGGTCCTAAATGCCTAGACCCCTTGCTCTTTATGTAGTTTGCATATGAAATTGTTCTATAAACAGGAAAGGTGACGATTCCATGAGTTTTATTGTTGTTGATTAGATTGGAACTGAATGGCATAATTAAAAATTGGAATCAAATATATTCGAATATATCTTCACAAAAATCAACAAATCCCTCAAAATTAGATAAGAATGAGTGTATCTATGATCTCCAACTACTTGTATATATGGTCATGGTCAGCATCCTTTCTTCCTTTACGATTTTAGTATTGTGGTATCGAAGACGGAGAGACAAAGGAGGAGAGATTTGGCTAAATGAAAGGAGAGAGAGGTGAACTCCCAGTAGAGTGTAATGGGAAACTAACAAAGGAGTTAAGAACTAAACATCAAAATCATTTATTACTTAAAGTCAATTTTTTCAATACTTTTTCTAAAAAAAATAGCGCATCATGCAAAAACCATGTATACAAATAATTGTTAAAAAGATGAGAATATTTCTTCTTTTAAGGCCAATCCAGAAAACAATGCCTATCTATCCACCTTCTAGCCCGATTTTTAATCTACATAATTTATATATATTTAAAAGATGCATGCTTTGGAATTTTCAATCTTGGGAGATTGTTCGGTGAAGATTGTGCACGCATATGGGCCGTGTTCTCCGATGTGCTAGCAACCACCGACATTGGCGAAAATGCTAACCCATGACTAGCTATAGCTAGCTCATCTGCATGGACGAGTTCGGCTGTAGGCCAACCATAGCATCTGTGTTAATGCGTGGCTAGGTCAATTTGCTACAATGGCCCGCACATCAATGGGGGACATCCTACCGCTGGGCAACTTCGACTACATGGTCCCCATCTTTGTGGGCACCCCCATGAGGAGGTTGTACGTTGTCCTTGATATCAGCAGCACTCTCTACTGGATCCAGTGCAAGCCCTGCATACATTGCTAACCGTAGCAAGAGCCGATATTCAACCCAGCCTTGTCGTCTAGTCTAAGCTACGTGCGGTGCCACGATCTGGCATGCAATCATCATCCAGTCGTCGGCTCTAGTGGCGGTGGCAACAACGACTGCAACCATGGCAAATGCACCTGCCAAGTTGGGTTTGCGGACGGCTCTCGCTCTTCTAGTTTCTTAGTCAGGGAAAGGGTCACCTTGGTGGGTGTCGCATGATGGACTAATTTCAAGTTGGGTTGTGACAACAATAATAGAGGGCACTTCATTGGAACCGCCAAGCTGGTCGGCCTCGGGCACACCAACCAGTCGCTCAATAAACAGATGTCACATATGGGCAACATCTTCTCCTACTGTCTCCCCCACATGTATGGGAGATTCCGAGCACTTGACCCTTGGCGACAAACCATATCTGCCTGCGGTATACACGCCTATTATTCTGGAGTCCGCATTGCCTGATCGTTTGTTCGTCAAGCTGTCAGCGACGAGCATCAACAATCGGTTGTTGCCGATGCTGAAGGGGGTCTTTGTGGGGGCCAAGACAGTCATCGACGCCTGTATAGTGGCCTGATTCATGGTTTTTAATCGTAGACCGATCCATTGTCGTACCATACACATTTGCACACAAAACCAGGCAGTTTGATACGAACAATTACGTTTCTTTTAACCTTACCTTTACCTTTATCTATAATGGGATGTTTGGTTGCATGATAATTTTTTGTACACTTTCGTTATAAAAAATTGTATTAAAATAAAAAGTGAACCAACTCATGACATAAAATTATCATGTTTGGAGGGATGTGATAACAAAAAAGAGTAACTACCATACAGGACCAAATAAAGTGGGGAACCACAAGAAAAAAGAAAGAGGTGAGACCATTTTTTGTTTAAGAAGAAAATCACTTTCACAACATGAAATTGTCATAGTTACCAAACACTTTCTTTAAAAAGTTTTCTTACAATTTTTAAAAAATAAAAAAAATCTCTATTATCATACAACCAAACACCCTATAAGATTTATGTTCATGTTCCAGGCTTGGCATAATTAAGGTTTTAGTAAAGAACTAAGGGCTTGTTTGGCACCATAAAATTTTGGAGATAAACCTGGGTTATCCCCAAAATAACTCATGTTTATCCCAGGTTATCTTCAAGTTATCCCTATACCAAACAGCACCTAAGATAACCATATGTTTATGATTTCAGGACCTTGTTCACCGCTGCATTCAATAGAGGTTAGAGACACTAAGCAAATTAATCCGCAAAGTTTGAAGTTCGGCGCCCAATTTTCTTTTCATGAAGCATATTTCACTAATGAAGAAGAATCGGACTATGAGTTGGGCTCTAATCAATTTCATGGCAAGCTAATGAAGATAAAAACACGCACGCAAGGACGGAGCTAGTGAGAAACCTCAAAAAATTCGAAAAATAAATAAATTAAAATTTGAAAAATTTTCTGTGCATGTTGTATTTTGAAATATTTGTACATGAAATTTTTGAAATTGATTTTTAAAATTTGAGTATTTTGAAAAGTTCGAAAATTTAGTTTAGATTTGGGCATAAACTTGAAAAATATTTTAAAAAAATTTAACTGTATAAAAGGTCAGTTCTCAAAAATCTTCTTCCAAATTTATTTATTAAGTTTAATAACATAAAATATAAAAATTAAATTGTTAAACACAATTTACTATATATTTATGAATACATTGCAAAATATTAAAACATGATTTAATGAAAAATTATAAATATATAATTATATACACCAATTACGCATTATAAAAAAAATCCACTGTGAGGATACCTTGTAAACAGGACCATCCACTTTGTCCACCCGTATCTGTACTATTGTTGGGTCAGTTAAGACTGTCAACATGTCTAATATTGTAGTTCATTAAGTTAATTTATACTATCATCCATACTTGTATTGTATTATTTTAAAATATAATATATCTTTTTTGGTCCCATTTGGATCTTAATTTATTGTTTTAGTCCCATTATAATGGGCACTTATCTTTTGATCCCAAATTCTTCTTTCCCATTTCTTCTAATTGTATTCGCCACACATTTACCCTTATTTCAATTTTACCCGTACTTCTGTTGTGATATGGATACCATCCAGCCATGAGAGGAATACCTTTTAAGTTCATTTACTCAAGTCGTCGGGTGCCCGACTAACTTTCATTCTAGCATGATATATTATATGTTAAAATAAAATTATTTTAGCATAATTTATATGAATCATATTTTGCATTATTATATGATGTATTATTATGTATTTTAAATATTAAGTGTGTGCATCACGATTATTAATTATATATTATAATATTAAATATTAATTTATATTTTTACATTTAAAATATTTAGTAAAATCAATATTTTTAATATAATTTAATAAATTAATATACAATTTTTAATGCAAAAAAATACATCGAATATTTATAATTAATATTTTTAGCATTTAATTAAAAATTTTCTTTCTAAAAATTTGAAGATAAATGGTACACAAATCTTGTTTCGGTATTTATAATGTATATGGTATTTCACTAGGTTGTGACATATTTCACTATTATTTGAAATGTGTGTTTTATTTCATTGAGTCGATAAAAAGTTAATCACAATTTAATTTAAAATATATATTTCATTCCTTTAGGTTGATAAAGAATACGTCATAGTTTTATTTGAAATGTATATTGCCACAATAAAGGGTGGAATGAAACATCTCCTTATTTTTCATAAAATTTTCTATTGATAAATAAAATATTAAGTTAACCTGCATGTGAACATTTGCGCCCTAGCCAACTCACAACCCATGTTCAAGAGGGGTAAAATGGGAAACTTATAAATATATTCGTGAACTTTGAGATCTCATGGATAGATGGGGACCGGAGTTGTAAAATATTTAAAAATGAGATTAAAAATAAATAGTGAGAAAAGTGGGACTAAAACATATAGTACCCTTGGAAAAGTAGGGGAGGGAGTGCGTCTCTCTCACGGCACATTGGCAGGCATCACCCGCAGAGGTGCAAAGTGTAACCTATTAAGCTAATAAATCTTATCTATGTATCTAGCATATATACCCTTTACTCTACATGTGTGATCTAAACTTGCTGGGCACACAATCTTCATCCAAGGATAAGATCTAATTAATTAAATACAACCCACAAGACATAATGATATATCTATCTATCTATCTATCTATATATAGACATCCTTTCCACAAACTTTACACACTGAGGTGCGGTACGTAGAAACTAAAATGATTATGGCTCTTGCGGGAAGTATGTTCTCCTCTATTATAATCTTCCTTCTTCTTTGTTCCATACTACATATCGTAGTTCATGGAGAATACCAGCTAAACTTCGAAGGAATTTCTGCAAAGCAAACGGTCTGCTCAGAATCAAAAGGTAATTTTTTGTATATCCGTCCATAATTTTTCATAACATTCTTCATGATAAGATCATCTACTCCACAATTAGATAAATCTCCACTAATATTTCATTTTACTTACAATTTTTGTCTCCTCTCATCTATATATTAATCAAGTACACTACATACCTCTCATCTATAAGATGTCTGCTTTGAAATTTTCAGTCTTAGGAGATCGTTCGGTGAAGATTGTGCATGCATATGGGCCGTGTTCTCCAACAGGCCAACAGCCGCCGTCGGTCACAGAAATGTTGGCCCGTGACTTGCTGAGGATAGCTCATATGTACGAACGAGTCTGGCCACAGGCCGTCGGTGCAGCCAACCATAGTGTCGGTGCTATGTGGCTGGGTCAATCGGCAACAATGATCCGCGTACCATTGCGGGACACCCAGACGACGGGTGGCTTCGGCTACATGGTCCCCATCTACGTGGGCACCCCCGCAAGGCTGTTCTACGCCATCATCGACACTGGCAGCGACCTCTGCTGGATCCAGTGCGAGCCATGCATAAATTGCTACCCACAGGACGAGCGGATATTCAACCCAGCCGAGTCATCTAGTTTGAGCTACGTGCCGTGCACCGATCCGAGGTGCAATCATCGTCCCATCGGCAATCGTTGTGACCACGGCAGGTGCACCTACCAGGTTTCCTACTTGGACGGCTCTTACTCGAGGGGTTTGCTCGTCAGGGACAAGGTTGACTTGGCGGGTGCCGTGGAGAATGATACTTTTTTGTTCGGCTGCGGCAACAACAACGGAGGGTTCTTCAGAGGAACCGCGGGCGTGATCGGCCTCGGGCGCACCGACCGGACGCTCAATAAACAGATGTCACCTACGAACAACATCTTCTCCTACTGTCTCCCAACCTCGTATAGAGATTCCGGGTACCTAAAATTCGACGGTGCATCATATCCGCGGGCGGTATACACGCCTATTGTTCCAGAGCCTGCACGGCCCGGTCGTTTCTACATCGGCCTATTGACCATGACCGTCAATGGGCAGTTGCTGCCAGTGCCGGAGGGGGTCTTCCGGGAGGGCAAGACGATCATCGATGTTGGTTCCACGCTTTCGTACCTTCCTGAGCTAGTCTACACCGCCTTTAGGATGGCCATCCGCAATAGCATGACCCGATACAGGCTTGTGCCGCCACCAAGCACCCAAGTGGACACCTGCTATGACTTGGGCAACGCAACCCGGGTGGATTCTCCAACAGTCACCTTCCACTTTACCGGCGCCGAACTCCAGCTAGGGTTCACTCAGATATTCTATAATAGTTTCGGACGAGAGCACATCTACTGCCTGGGGTTTAGGCCTCTCCCTACCCACCTCACGGGGATCCCGTCCGTCATCGGGGCAATCCAGCAGCGTGGGTTGGAGGTCATATATGATCTCCGCCGGAACAGAATAGGCTTCTCTACTGGTATTGCTAATTGCCGACGAATATAAATAAATATATACATATATGTGCGTATACTTCCATACATGTTCATGTATACCAAAGTGCGATGGATCAAAATAAAATCCATATTATTCTAAATTTCATTCTCTTTTTCTTTTTCTCTCTTCATCAATTGCTCGTACACTTTGGGTGCATTATTTTTTATTTTTTTATGACGATGTCGCAATGGGTGTCCACTGCATCAACTTGCAAGAACGCAAAGATTTTTTATTACAAGAGGAAGAACGTATTGGAAATGTTTATATGTCCCCACTTTTTATCGACCAATGTATTTTGTAATAATTAATAATTCCTATACTTTATCCCTAGATAGTTTTAAAATTTGAAAGAGAAGATAATATATTTGACTATATCTCTCTTTCTTAAACATGAAAGTCAATCATTGATGCCTAAAAGTCAAGTTAGGATGACATTATGTGAAATTAAAGATTTTGACAATTAAAATCTCTTTCATAATCTCAACCAAATACAAGTACCATAAAATGTGACAAATATTGCGTTCTATTATACTTTTATAAACTATTTGGTTGCATACTAATTTAATCTATATTTTTATGATAAAAATTTATATTAAAATAAAGTTTTCAGATTACTAAAGATGTAAAATCATCATATTTAGGCAAGTTGCAAAAAGAGTGAGGTCATGTATAACTACAAAAAATGTTAGGGACCATGAAGAAAAAATGTTTTGACCGTTTTGTCCACATAAAAATCTCTATAAAAATATATTTTTTATAATGACGGTCAAAACATGTTTTAACAAACTTTATTACAGTTGTCAAAAAAATAATCAATTGTCAATTTCATGTTGATACTCAAGTTGAGTAATGGCCATCCGTAGAGAATGGAGAACATTTTTAAATGGATGTGAGACAAGAAATAGATATTGTCTCTTTTCTATGTGCCCCCAAAAATTATCAACAAAATTATGCTGAGTCGTAGATATTATAATGTGATAACATATTAGTTTAGACAGATCCATCGTTTAATTGAATTGACAATATTTATTTGATTTAAATAGGATATCACATCATAGTTTAGACACTTTTTGGATCCATATAATATTGGGGTCAATTTTTTATTTATTAAATAATATATAAAATAAAAAATAAATTATTACATATAAAAGTTCTTATATATTTATCAATACAATATTTAGTATTTAAGTACAATTTCAATAAAATGATTTTAAATATATAATCATATACATATTATTAAAAAAATATGGAGAACAAATCTTAACCGGAGAAGAACACACTATTTCATGTCCACTTTTATCACCAACCAAAAAACATTCATATCTGAATTTCCACTCCAAGGATATCTCTAAAATAAATATTAATTATCGGCCGAGAATCAAAACAATATCCAAATCGTTTACGACCCAATCCATCTCCTCTTTTTTCTCCTGTTGAGACATGTAGGTGTATCAAGATGTCCAATCTTGTTGCTCCTTAGCATTTTCCCAGCTGTCCATATCGACCCATCGTTCTAGGATTCCAAACAGTCGATTCAATCCTCTTGTTATCATCAATAACTGTATATGGATATTGACAATCTTCCACAGAGGAAGTCATAGTTGCAAAGTGAACCTTTTGCTGATTAAGATTATCTAATATATCCAACATAGCATCTACTTTACAAATATGAGTGAACAAGGGGTAGTGCCTTCATGGATATAGATGACATCATTAATCATACAGCACAAGATATTATGATCTATATGTGTATATATATATTTCAAGAACTTTACAAATCAGTGTGGTAGAAATTAAATGGCGATGGCTCCTGTTGGAACATGTTCTTCTCCATGATGATCTTCCTCCTCCTGTATTCCCTGCCGCATACCGTAGTCATTGGAGGATACTAACTGAGTGTTGAGGAAATTTCTGCAAAGAAAGCGGGTGCTAGGTTGGTTACTAGTATCAAATTGAAAATTTATCATGGAAATAACATGAGCAGTGTAATATTAGCTAGTGTCGACATGTTTCAATTCTAATTCTAATATTGATATATGTATATTCTATTCATTAGAAATAACAACATCAAAATTGATAGATTTTTTTGATGCTCTAACTCAACAGAGAGCCTTCTTGGGTACGTAAGATCATCTGCCCCACATTTAGGTTTGCATAGATATTTCATACCTTTTGGTTGATCATTTTCATCACACATCTCACATGTATGTATCAATTAATTAAGCGCATGTACACACCACATATATATATAAAGCTTTATTTTGCTAGAGATTATGTAAAGCGTCAATTTATGGGGTACATTTTGGTAATAAATTAGTATATTAAAATAGAAAAACTAAGATAGGTACAGCTTAAAGATATATATATCATGTTTGGCTAGCTAGAAAATACTTTCTGTAATTGAGAGTTGGAGAGGATATATATGTCAAAAGATGTGGGGGATTCATAAGGAGAAGAGAAAAAAAGGGGTCTCAACTCTTCATTTATTCAAGAAGAAATTCTCAATAAAATCGAATATTCATCATGATTGTCAAACACTTTTCTAACTAGTTGTAACATATAAAAAGTATCATATCATGCAACTAATTAACGCGTAATCATTAGAAAGATTGGAGTATTGTTCTTGCCCAAGCCGAATCCAGAATAACCTGCCTATCGATCTCCTGTCCTAGCCTGTCACTTAATCCATATATGCATACATTTATATATATGACGCATGTTTTGAAATTTTCAGTCCCTAGAGACAATTCAATGAAGATCGTGCATGCGTACAAGCCGTGTTCCCCTGGGCACCGGGAGTGGGACGTCGCCGAGATGTTGGCCTGTGACTCGCTGATAGGGATGTCAACGGGTCGGATACGGGTCGAATAATAGTATTATCCGTATCCGTATCCTATAAGAAAAAGGTGTATCCACTTGCTGTTCGTTAACTATCGGTATTAGGTGTATCCGCGAACCGCATTGTTCTATCCGCTTAAAAACGGTTTACGGTCGGATAACAGACGGTTATCGAATATATAAAGAGATAACATACGTATAATACAACCTAGCAAAATAAAGAAGTAAAGATAAATTTACCGATAAAGACACACATAAAAAATATATATATTACGATTAAAAGTATCTATTTATAGCAATGAACAAAAAGAAAATTCTTAATTATATATCTACCACAAAACATGAGATATAGAAAAATAATTTACAAGTCCATAGTAAAATTAATTTTTGAGTTTGTAGTAAATAATTAGATGTGCAACACAAAATATGAGATAGAAAAAAAAATCTTAATTACATGTCCAAAATAATACATGTCCAATATAAAATATGAGATAGTCGATTTGCAGCAAAAGTGCGTACGTGGATTGCACCATCAAGAAGCAGAAGAGGATGAAAACATCACTGTTAGACGTCAAGACAAGGGTTATCCAATGTTAAGATCTCAAGGAGAAGGGTGAACCGGTGAGTTAAGAACAATAAGATTTTCTAGATGGGTCATATATACTTAGATGTCATAAATTGTGAGTTATATCATATTATGTATTAGTTAGCGAATACGGATAACGGTTTTCGGGTTCGGTTTATGGTGTATCCATGACCGCATCTGCTAAGATAACGGTTAATCGGTAAACGAACGCGGATAGCTTATTCGGAAAATTTAAACTATCCACTTGCTGTTCGTTAACTAACGAACGGGTCGGATAATCGGATAATCGGTAACCATTGACATCCCTACTCGCTGAGGCTAGTAGCTAGCTTATATGCATAAACAAGTTGGGGTGGTGCAGGCCAACCACAACACCGTCGGCAGTGTTGCGGCATAGTTGGGTCAATCGGCATCGTAGATCCGGATACCGACGAGGGAGAAGGGATTTGGAAGAGGAAGGAGACAGACGAGGGGGAGAGAGAGAGAGATAGAGAGAGCGAGAGGAGTAAAAGGAGGGATGAGAGAGAGAGGGGGGAACGGGCGGCGCAGGGGCCGCACCATGGAGTCTGGAGACTGCGATACAGGCAACTAGGCAAGGAGGGCAGTGCGTCACAATATATTTAATTTAAAATATATATTTCATTTCTCTAAGTCGATAAAGAATACTTCACAATTTTATTTGAAATGTATATTGCGAGTGTTAAAGAGCGGAATGAAACACCATCTCCTTATTTTTCATAAAATTTTCTATTGATAAATTAAACGTTAAGTTAACCTGGATGTGCCCATTTGCGCCTTGCGCTCAAGCGAATGAACAGCCCATGTTCAAGAGGGTAAAATGGGAAACTTTTAAATATAGTCGTGAACTTTGACGCCCTCGGGGGTAGATGCATGGGAGAGGGAGTAATAAAGTATTTAAAAATAGGATTACAAAATAAGTAGTCTGGAAAGATGGGACTAAAACATCAAAAACCCTTGGAAAAGTAGGGCAAGAGTTGATTTAATTACTCTTAATTAAGTGATGGATGACAGTGCCTCTCTCATAGTACATCCGCAAACATCACCGACTAACCCGAGGATGTCCCGAGGATGTCACATGTGCAAGTGTAACCTATTAAAGCTCATCAATCTTATCTAGCATGTATACCCTCTACTCTACAAGTGTGATCTAAAACTATAGGGCACACGATCTTCATCCAAAGATATGATATAATTCATTATATGCAATCCGCAAGATATAATGATATATCTATCTATCTATATATAGATATCCCTTCCCTAAACTTCACACAATGAAGTATTGTACGTAGAAGTTAAAATGAGTATGGCTCATGTGAGAAACATGTTCTCCTTTATTATAATCTTTCATCTTCTTTGTTCTATGTTGCATGCTGAAGTTTATAAAGAATATCAACTGAACCTTGAAGGAACTTTCACAAAGCAAACGGTCTGCACAGAATCAAAAGGTAATTATTTGTATCCTCGTCCATATTTATTAGTAATATTCTTCGAAGTAGCATCATCTGCTCTAAATTAGATTAAATTCTACTGATATTTCATTCTTGTTTATTGATCATTTCCGTCACCTCTCATCCATATATTAAGTAGATGCACTACCCACTACGTATATAATTAAAAGTACTTTTTGTTTTCTACATTTTTTTAAAAGATTTCAACTTAGGATGCACATTTTTGTGATAAAGTAGTGTAAAAAAGGAATGCATTGTTGGTCTAAAGGGTAGCATCTGACATCATTTCAAATGTAACTAAACGTCGATAAAAGCAAAGATCCTGATTTAAGCATGCATGTGGTGTGTGTTGGACTGGCACAGCAAGGTGTCTGTATTTGCTAGGGACAGCAAGGTGTCTCTTGCCGGTTAAATAATGTTTCAGATCTTCCACTTGATATCGTTCCCAAAGTTGATAGGATGGACTACAGTTTTGGACTCGCTGCTGATTATGTAGTTAGGTTGCAAAGCCTCTTTTTTTTTCGAAACAACAAAGATTAGCACTTAGATAATTAGGGGATAACAGGTACATCAATGCGCCCTAACTGGTACCAGACGATTCCGGGAATAGCATCTGGATGTGCCCAGCAGCCCGCGAAGTGTCCGTAATATCCAGCGCCCATCTGGCTAGCAGATGAACAGCCTCGTTACAAGCTCTAGGAATAAAATTAAGAGAAATTAAGGGGAAATTAAGATGACATCTGCCTTCGGCAAGATATAATGATGGATTCGGCCCTCCAAAGGTTGGGGCCGGCGTCTGTGATAGCTTCCTCCAAAGCGGAAGCCATATGAATTAGCATCAAGCACAGCTAGGGATTCTAGAATGAGGGGATCCGATATGCCTGTGCAAAGTGGGTTCTGCAGATGAGGAGATTGCCATCTTGGTCTCACTATCATGCTTGTGGCAACAAGGAGGAGTTTGTAGTACCATCTTTGCTGTATTTGATTGAGGTGGTGAGTATCTATACACACCAAAAGATGTCCGGGATTAATGCAAGAACAAAAGGCACATCTCACCTATTTATTTATCAAAGATGAAATTTTCTAAAAATCATACGAATGTAAAACACTTCTTTGACAACCACTTTTGAGAAAATCATTTTTTCTTAAACCCGCTTTGATTCCATTTTCACAATTTCATTCATTCCGGATCCAAAAACAACGATTTCATACACTCCGCTGCTGGCCAACATTGCCCTCAAAGTGGTTATCCGTGGGGGCATGTGAAAGTATAAGCATGTGCCGTCGCCGAACACCCACCTAGACACCTACTATGACCTCGGTAACCTGACAGACGGTGAATTCTCCGACAATCACCCTTCACTTCTCCGGCGCCGACCTTCGGCTAGGATTTCTTCAGAATTTTGACAGGGTACAGAATGACAAATAATACTGCCCGGCATACAGGCCTTTCAACATAAAAATCCCAATTGTCATCGGGGCCATATAGTAGCACGAGTTGGAGGTCATCTATGATCTCGATGCGAACAAAATTGACTTCTCTATTGTCATTAGTAATTGTAAATGACGAGCCAAGAAAATAATTATTATTTTCGATCCAATTAAAAAAGTAAAATATGAGTAGAACAGAATTGGACGGAACGGAACTTGTCATACAACTTATTCACTCTGATCGATTGAAAATGATACATATTTGGTCAACAAATTAATAATTGAATTAAGTTAATTCAATTTTTCCATACTATTTTACAATAATATATATTGTAAAATAATGATATGTGAATCAGATACTATAATTTAATCATTTTTCAAATAAAAAAATGTCTGTCTCAAATTTTTAAGTAAACTTTATTTAATTAAAATTTTTGATAAAATGAAAAAATATAAAACATAATATGTATTTGTCCATTAGTTAATACTTAAGCATGTTTTTGATAAAATAATTTTAAATACATATTATTTACACTAGTTACATAGTATTAAAATTTATGCAGAGCGGATCTTAATTAAACATATATATCAAACACAGTTTTTTCATTGCCCGCTTTTATCGCACCCACCACTCCACTCGAAGGAAACCACTAAAGTATAGATATATCATCCAGCGTTTCGTGATTCCAAAATTCTGCAAGTTATCAACAACATACCTTCTGCTCCCACACGCGTGAGAGCTAAACAAGGGTAGAATCTTCATCCAAGGAATGACATTTATAATCATACTCTCTCTCTCTCTCTCTCTAAATTTATATATATTTCACCAGTTTTATACATTGGGTGTGATAGAAATTAAATGACGATGACACTTGTTGCAATCATGTTCTACTCGTTCATGATCTTCCTTCTATTGTGTTCTCTTTCGCATTCCCCAGTTCGGGGAGAATACCAATTGAATCTTGAAGAAATTTCTGCAAAAAAAATGGTCTACTTAGAAACAAAAGGTTCGTATCTTCGTCCCTTCTTATTAACAACATTGTCTCAAGAGGTGTTAGGTTACCGGTATATATAGATTTTAAAATTTATAGTAGAAATAAAGTAAGGTGTGTAATGGTAAACTATTGTCTACCGATTTCAATATATATACACTCTAACCAAATAGCATCTTAGGTACGTACGATCATCTGCTCCATAATTAGATTTGTATTGATATTTCATACATTTTGGTTGATTATTTCATCGCAACTCATGCACTAATAGCACGTACACACACCACATATGCAACATTTTCTTTTGCTAGGAGTTTGTTAAAAGTATCAATGTATGATGCACATATTTTGTGATAAAATAGCATGGTAAAATAAAGAGATATATACAACTTCATATCTTATCGTGTTACTAGAGAATACTAGCGGTTGTTGAGATGAAGAGTATGTATACCAAAGGTGTAGAGAGCTAGGATACATATCAAAAAAAAAATGTTCTACCTTTTCATCTATCCAAGAACTTCTCTATAAAATTATATATCTTTATCACTATTGCCGAACACTACTTTTAACAAGTTTAGTCACGCAAACAAAATTTTATAAGAAAAAAAAGAAGAAGAAACTGTCATATGATGCCACCAAAGACAAAATTATTAAAAAGATTGAAATTTTCCTGCTTAAGCAAATTCAGAAGAATTTGCCTACGATCTCCTAGACTGGTTAATTATTCATCTTTGTATGCAAATTCCATGTTGTTCGACCTTTTATACTCAATGGATGGCTATGTATTGATGTGTTGGACAAGATGGTCTCCAACAAAACTTTGTTTACTTTCATTTATAGTCAGGTTTTCGTTTAATAGAGTCATTGTAAGTTTATTGTACTCTTTTATTATGTTATGAATGCGTTTGTTGTGCTGAGTCAAATAAGAGCATCAAGATATAATGATATAACTATTCATCTATATATAGGCATCCCTTTCCTAAACTTCACGCATTGAGGTGTAGCACGTAGAAGTTAAAATGATTATGGTTGTTGTGGGAAATATGTTCTCCTCTATCATAATCTCCTTCTTCTTTATTCCACATTGCATGTCGCAGTTCGTGAAGAATACCAACTGGACCTTGAACGAATTTCTGCAAAGCAAACAGTCTGCTCGGAATCAAAAGGTAATTATGTGTATCTTTGTCCATATTTATTAGTAATAGTCATCGAACTAGGATCATCGACTCCACAATTAGTTTATTTTTCACTGATATTTTATTCTTTTTATTGATCATTTTCATCACCTCTCATCCATATATTAAGTAGATGTGCTACACACCACCACATATATAATTAGAAGTACTTTCGTTTGCTAGATTTTTATGAAAGGTATCAACTTAGGAGGTACATTTTTGTGATAAAGTGGTGTAAAAAAAAGAATGCACTGTTGGTCTAAAAGATAGCATCTGACATCATTAAAAGTCGATGAAAGTAAAGAGCTTGATTTAAGCATGTGGTGTGTGTTGGACTGGCACAGCAGGGTGTTTGTAATTGGTGGGGACAGCCAAGTGTCTCTTGCCAGTTAAATAATGCTTCTGATCTTCCACTTGATATCCTTTACAAAGTTGATAGCATCGATCGACTACAGTTTTAATTGGAATCGCCTATTGCCAGTTAAATAATGCCCCTGATCTTCCACTTGATATCCTTTCCAAAGTTGATAGCATCGACTGCAGTCTTGGAATCGCTGTAGATTATGTAGTTAGGTTGCAAAGCCTCTTTTTTCTTTTCTTTTTTTCGAAACAACAAGGATGAGCACTCCCGATTATTAGGGGATAACAGGTACATCAATGCGCCCCAGCTGGTTCCACACGATTCCGGGAGTAACATCTGGATGCACAGCTGCCCGCGAAGTGTCCCAGCTGATAGATATCCAGCGCCCATCTGGCTAACAGAAGAGCAGCTTTTCGTTACAAGATCTAGGAATAAAATTAAGAGAAATTAAGGCGAAAGATGACATCTGCCTTCGGCAAGATAAATAATGATGGATTCGGCCCTCCAAAGGTTGGGGCCGGTGTCTGTAATAGCTTCCACCCCAGCTAGGTTGCAAAGCCGAAGGCATATGAATTAGCAACAAGCAGCACGGCTAGGGATTCTAGAATGAGGGGATCGGATATTAATCCTGTGCAAAGTGGGGTTCGCAGATGGGAAGGTTGCCATCTTGGTCTCACCATCGTGCTTGTGGCACCAAGGAGGAGTTTGTAGTGCCATCTAATTTGCTATATTTGATTGAGGTGGAGAGTATACATACACCAAAAGATGTCCGGGATTAATGCAAGAACAAAAGGCACCTCTCACCTATTTATTTATCAAAGATGAAATTTTCTATAAAATCATACGAATGTCGAACACTTCTTTGACAACCACTTTTGAGAAAATCATTTTTTTTTTCTTAAACCCGCTTTGATTCCATTTTCACAATTTCTTTCATTCCGGATCCAAAAAAAAACTATCAAATAAAAAAGCGTAAAAGATTAAGTATTATAACATAATTAAATAAACTACAATTAAAAATATATAAATTGATAAAATATTTGATAGAATATTTAAAACATAAAAATAATTATGATATTTGATGAAATATAAATTTGCCTGTCAATATAAATATAAAAAAAGGATAGACATAAATTGTTATTTGTATTACATTCAAATCTTGAAATAAATAAAATGAATAGTGTTGCACTTCAAACATGTTATTTTGTAATGATATAATCTTGGCTTGATAAATAGACTTGTAATAATAAATTTTTTGAATTTTAAATATACTAGTACTTTGTAATTATAAATTACGTATAATTGCCATAATATAATAAAGAGATTAGTATTAATAATTTTCATTAGATTTGCCAAAAGATGTCAGGGATTCACAAGGAGAAGAGAAAAAAAAAGGTCTCAACTATTTATTCATCCAAGAAGAAATTCTCTATAAGATCGAATCTTCATCATAATTGTCAAACATTTCTTTCAACAAGTTGTCACATATAAAAAATATCATATCATGTATGCAACTAATTGAACACATAGTCATTAGAAAGATTGGATTATTGTTCCTGCCTAAGCCCGATCCCCAAGAACCTATCTATGGATCACACGGCTTGACCTGTCAATTAATCCATATATGTATATATGAATATACACAAAGTGAGGTTCATCTTAAGTGACCATCCGAGAAAGAAGTAGCAACCTTCTTTAAATGATTGTCATGATTTTTTCATAAATACATCCACGTCTGTGTGTATTTTCATTTTTTTCCTCCCTCGTATGAACATATATATTTATATCTGATGCATGTTTTGAAAATTTCAGTCCCAAGAGATAATTCGGTGAAGATCGTGCATGCATACGGGCCGTGCTCCCCTGGGCGCCGAGACCCACCAAATATTGCCGAGATATTAGCCCGTGATTTGCGGAGGCTAGTAGCATATACGCATGAACGAGTCAAGGTAGTGCAGGCCAACCACAGCGCCACCGGCGGTGCTGTGCAACTGGGTCAGTCGGCATCGCAGATCCGGATACCAACGAGGGACGCCCAAACGGTGGGCGACGCAGGCTACCTGGTGCCCATCCACGTCGGCACCCCCTGGAGGCTGCAGTACGTCATCATCGACACCGGCAGTGACCTCTGTTGGTTGCAGTGTCGGCCTTGCATATCTTGCTACTCGCAGATTCAGCCGATATTCGACCCTACCCAGTCGAGAACGAGCTACGTGCAATGCAACGATCCAGCATGTGCGAGTTCCCAACTTCCCGTTCGCTCCAGCAACGGCGGCGAATGCTACCGAGGCAAGTGCACCTATCGGGTTTCTTACATGGATGGGTCCTACACATCCGGTTTCCTAGTTCGGGACAGGCTCTCGTTGACCACCATGGCACAGCTAGGTAACTTCACATTTGGGTGCGGCAACGACAACCGAGGGATCTTCAAAGGAATCGCCGGGCTGGTCGGCCTCGGGCGTGGCAAGAACGCACTCAATTCTCAGCTGTCTCACCTGGGCAACATTTTCTCCTACTGTCTCCCCCCCACGATGAGTGGTACCGGGTACATGACCTTCGGCAATGCCAGTGGAACATATCCACCGGCGACATACACACCAATCGATGTTTCAATGCCCAAACATTTCTACGTTGGCCTACAGGCGATGAGTGTCGACGGGCGGCTATTGCCTGTGCCGGAGGGGGTCTTCATGGGAAGGAAAACGATGATCGACTCGGGGACCGTGATCTCCAACATTCCAGAGTTGGCCTACAATGCCCTCAAAGTGGCTATCATCAGCAGCATGTCCAAGTATAAGCTTGTGCAATTGCCGAACGCCCTCCTAGACACTTGCTATGACCTCAGCAACATGACAACGGTGGAATCTCCATTGGTCACCCTTCACTTCGTCGACGTCGACCTCCGGCTAGGGTTTCTTCAGAATTTTGTCAGGTTAAAGAATGATTACTACTGCCTAGCATACAGGCGTATCCACAATATGAACGCCCCGACTGTCATCGGGGCCATCCAGCAGCGTGGGAGCGAGGTCATCTATGATCTTGATGCGAACAAAATTGGCTTTGCTACCGTCAGTACTAATTGTATATGACGGGCCAAATAAAAAAATAATAATTTTGATTCAATTAAAAAAGTTAATTCAATTATTAATTTGTTGACCAAATATGTATCATTTTCAATCGGTCAAGGTGAATAAGTTGTATGACAAGTTTGTTCCGTCCAGTTCTGTTTTACTCATGTTTCACACTCTTTTCATTATTCTGAAATAACCCCGGCAGAATAAGAGGACCTGAAGCAATCCTCCGCATCGTGTTCACCACCTTGTCTCATTTCTTGCTTGCCCCCTTTTCTCTTTCGTGATGTCGAAGGGGCTAAAACCATCTCATCGAGGGAAGTCCCATCCCAATTGTTGTTGTTGCTGGTTGCTGCTAATATTGCTGGTGTTGGTAAAGAACATGTGTCAAGGATCTGCGGCATGCAATGTGTACTGCTTTCCTCAGAGAAGGTGGATGGAAAAAGTTGTAGTCTCTTCCTCGCTCTGACAAGATCGTTCCCCTCTCTGTCTCTTCTTTCCACCTATTCTTCTCTTCTCTTGTCTCTGTTTGCTAATGACTGATGCCTTCCAGAGACCCCTCTAACATTCGTCTCTTGCATTGCACAATAATATATCTTTCCCTCTACCCTTCATCCTTCACCTCTCATTGCCCTTTACAAATTACAGATAATTGACATATATAATGATGCTAATACCTAACTACCTTTCTTCCAACCAACATTAGAGGATGAATACATTGATGATGACCGATGTAATTTTTTTGAGAAAATCAACTCCCGCCCCCATTTTTGATGGGTGATTTATTTTTTTTGTCTCGTGAACCCTTGTGTTATTTATTGTCCCATTTCTTCAAATGATCACACTACCAGCCCTACGGTACACTAATAGCTATATGCATCTCTTGAATGGAAAAAAAAAACTAACTAGAATTGAATCATTTAAATAAATAATTGGGCTCATATTAAAAATATAAAAGTAAATTATGACAAATATTATATGATGTATGCAAATTAAGGATGATCTAAGGTGCACTATCCATGACAATGGATGGCATCCCATCATATTTTGAAGTCAGTTACGTACTTTCCTTGAAATATCCTATTTTGCAAGTTCAATTGCACCGTGTAACCATCTTATGTCATCCTTCCTATCGACATCAACTTTTACAAGTATCATTACAATTCACTCACCTACACATAACACATAAGGTCTTCTTCTTCACTATCTTTCATAAGTCTTTACTCTCTAATATCACATCTATTTTCTTAGTGTGATTAACTCAACTAATTTATTAAATTTATTATTTGTAGCAAACGACAACATTACAATATCATACTCTTTAGAGAAATGTAATGTGACAATGCGCCTAGGCTTAATAGCTTCCATCGTCCTTGTGTATGCTTCCACGACATATTCAACATGTAGGTGTAATTTTAGATGAGTGATGATATAGATTGTGTTATTTTAACTACCTGACTAATGTTTATATTTTTACTAATATCTTATAGCAACAGATCTGACAAATGTGTAGAATATGATACTTGATAGATATGATATCTTATGGGGTGTTTGGTTGCATGATAATTGAGGTTTTTATTTTAACTTTTAAAAATTGTAAGAAAACTTGTTAAAAGAGGTGTTTGGCAACCATGACAAATTTATGTTTTAAAAGTGATTTTCTTCTTAAACAAAAAAGTGAGCCTCACCTCTTTCTTTTTTCTTGTGGTCCCCCACTTTGTTTGGTCATGGATGATTGTTACTTTTTATTGTTATCACATCCCTCCAAACATGATAATTTTATGTCATGAGTTGGTTCACTTTTTATTTTAATATAATTTTTTATCATGAAAGTGTACAAAAAATTATCATGCAACCAAACACCCCATTAACTATTTATCAATATTCTTCCAACTTCTTTGTAGATAGCAACATTGTCCACAACAACTTAGATAACAAGATCTTCTCATCTCAACTACATTGTCATCTATTAAATCAAATAAGTAGTTTGTATTATAATTTTACTAGATGCCTCCACCAACTTTAAAAAAAAAAACTTTCAGCTTGAGAATAAGATAAGAAGTTGACCGTGGTCTTCCTCATAATACCTATTAAGGAAAAGAATATACAATAATAAGAAATAAATTTAAGACAGTTAAACACGACAACAAAGATTAATATATTATAAAATATCAAACATAAATGTCTAGTCATCGGTCTCTAACGCACATTCTCTTTCATTTTGAATATGCTCAAATACCTTCATATACTTCATCATATCTTTCATCTTCATTGACTAATATATGTTGTTAATTTTAAATGCCTAATTCTTTTTTCGGGCTTCAATTCTGATGTAAAGTTCTTGTTTTAACATTAAATTGAGAAGATGACCAAAGATTTAGTTCAAACCCATTTCAATTTCATCAGCTCAGACTTGGATCATGAGATTCACCAAAATTATGTCTCAATTGAAGAATTTTCTTATAGCATGCTCAATTGTGTCAATCATATTTTTATAATAAAGTTCTTTTGCAGCAATGGTCAATATCTTACTATAAAAATTCACTTAAAGGTTTCCAATCTTCTTCTTACATAGTTTTAGCTATTCACTACCATAGTGATGATTTTAGTTGTCCTTCTCCACATTTCTTGATTAGAATAACTATTTACATATTTGGATAGTAGTCAAAAATATTTTACTGTTGACACATTTCCGTTTGTTTGGTATCCATATTAAACACCCCAATCTCTATTAATTTTGGAAATGATATTGATATAATTAATATACATGCTTAACTGTTAATATCAATATTAAAAGTTATAATACAAAGAAGACATGAATTGCAATATAAGTATCCACCAATAGAGCTGAAAATAGAGTGGGATGCAGAGCAGCTACATCAGAGTGCATGAACAGTCTCTTGTTAATCTGTTTAACTAATCAAATAAATAATACTTATGTGATTTAAGTAAAATAAAGACATGTGAATCAGTTACTATATTTTAATCATTTTTCAAAGAAAAATAATATCTGGTTCAATTTTTTAATTAAAAATTTGATAAAATGAAAAAAATTAAAACCTAATATGTGTTTGTCCCTTAGTTGATACTTAAGCATGTTTTTGATGAAATAATTTTAACTGCATATTATATACACTAGTTACATAGTATCAAAATTTATGCAGAGCGGATCATAATTAAACATATATATCGAAACACACTTTTTTCATGCCCGCTCTTATCGCACCCACCACTCCACTCCGAGGAAACCACTTAAATATAGATATAGCATCCATCGTTTCAAGATTCCAAAAGATCTGCAAGTAATCAGCAACATACCCTCTACTCCCACACGTGTGAGAGCTAAACAAAGGTAGAATCTTCATCCAAGACATGGCATTTATAATCATACTCTCTCTCTATATATATAAATTTATATATATTTCTCCCGCTTTATACCTTCGATGTGGTAGAAATTTAATCACAATGGCTCTTGTTGAAATCATGTTCTACTCGATCATGATCTTCCTTCTATTGTGTTCTCTTCCGCATGTCCCAATTCGTGGAGAATATCACCTTGAAGAAATTCCGGCAAAGAAAACGATATGCTCAGAAACAAAAGGTTTGTATCTTCGTCCATTCTTATTAATAACATTGTCTCATGAGGTGCTAGGTTACTGACATAAATTTTAAATTTTATACTAAAAATAAAGTAAGGTGTGTAATAGTAAACTATTGTTAACCGATTTCAATATGTATACACTCTAACCAAATTGCACCTTAGGTACGTACTATCATTTGCTCCACATTTAGATTTGCGTTGATATTTCATACATTTTGGTTGATTTTCTCATCGCATCTCATATATTAATAGCACGTACACACACCACATATGCAACGTTTTCTTTTGCTGGGGGTTTGTTAAATGTATCAACGTATGAGGTACATTTTGTGATAAAATAGTATAGAAAAATAAAGATAGATACAACTTCATATCATATCGTGTTACTAGAGAATTCTAGCCCTTGTTGAGATGCAGAGTATGTATACCAAAGGTGTAGAGAGGATACATATCAAGAAGAAAAAAAATGTCCTGCCTTTTCATCTATCTAAGAACTTCTCTATAAAATCATACATTTTTATCAGTATTGCCAAACTCTTCTTTTGACAAGTTTAGTCACACAACCAAAATTTTATAAAAAAGAAGAAGAAGAAACTATCATATGATGCCACCAAAGACATAATTATTAAAAAGATTGGATTTTTCCTGCTTAAGCCAATTCAGAAGAATCTGCCTGCGAACTCCTAGACTGGTTATTCATCTTTGTAGGCAAGTTCTATGTTGTTCGACCTTTATGCTCAATGGATGGCTATTTATTGATGTGCCGGACAAGATGGTCTCCAACAGAACTTCGTTTACTTTCATTTATAGTCCGGTTTTTTTCGTTTATTGTACCTTTTTAATTTGTTATGAATGCGTTTGTTGTGTTGAGTCAGATAGGAGCATCGAGATATAATGATATAACTATCCATCTATACATAGACATCCCTTTACTAAACTTCATGCATTGAGGTGTAGTACGTAGAAGTTAAAATGATTATGGTTGTAATTATAAATTGCGTATAATTGTCATAATATAATAAAGAGATTAGTATTAATAATTTTTATTAGATTTGTCAAAAGATGTAAGGGATTCACAAGGAGAAGAGAAAAAAAGTCTCAACTCTTTATTCATCCAAGAAGAAATTCTCTATAAGATCAAATCTTCGTCATAATTGTCAAACATTTCTTTTAACAATTGTCACGTATAAAAAATATCATATCATGCATGCAACTAATTGAACACATAGTCAATAGAAAGATTGGATTATTGTTCCTGCCCAAGCCCGATCCTCAAGAACCTGTCTATGGATCACGCGGCTTGACTTGTCAGTTAATCCATATATGTATATATGAATATATACAAAGTGAGGTTCATCTTAAGTGACTGTCCGAGAAAGAAGTAGCAACCTTCTTTAAATGATTGTCACAATTTTTTCATAAATACATCTATATCTATGTGTATTTTCATTTTTTTCTTCCCTCGTATGCATATATATATATTTATATCTAATGAATGTTTTGAAATTTTCAGTCCCTAGAGATAATTCGGTGAAGATCGTGCATGCATACGGGCCGTGCTCCCCTGGGCGCCGGGACCCACCAAATATTGCCGAGATATTGGCCCGTGATTTGCGGAGGCTAGTAGCATATACGCATGACCGACTCAAGGTGGTGCAGGCCAACAATAGCGTCGCCGGCGGTGCTGTGCAACTGGGTCAGTCGGCATCGCAGATCCAGATACCAATGAGGGATGCCCTGCTGGTGGGCTACACAGGCTACCTGGTGCCCATCTACGTCGGCACCCCCTGGAGGCTGCAGTACGTCATCATCGACACCGGCAGTGACCTCTGCTGGTTGCAATGTCGGCCTTGCATATCTTGCTACTCGCAAATTCAACCGATATTCAACCCTGCCCAGTCGAGAACGAGCTACGTGCAATGCAACGATCCAGTATGCAAGAGTGCCCAACTTCCTGTTCGCTCCAGCAACGGCGACAAATGCTACCGCAGCAAGTGCACCTACCAAGTTTCTTATGTGGATGGGTCCTACACATCAGGTTTCCTAGTCCAGGATAGGCTCTGGTTGACCACCATGGCGCAGCTAGGTAACTTCACATTTGGATGTGGCAACGACAACCGAGGGATCTTCAAAGGAATCGCTGGGCTGGTTGGCCTCGGGCGTGGCAAGAACGCACTCAATTCGCAATTGTCTCATCTGGGCAGCATCTTCTCCTATTGTCTCCCCCCCACAATTAGCGATACCGGGTACATGACCCTCGGCAATGCCGGTGGAACATATCCACCGGCAATATACACGCCTATCGATGTTTCAGAGCCCGACCATTTCTACGTCAGCCTACAGGCGATGAGCGTCGACGGGCGACTGCTGCCTGTGCCAGAGGGGGTCTTCATGAGAAGTAAAACGATAATTGACTCGGGGACTATGATCTCCAACATTCCGCTGCTGGCCTACAATGCCCTCAAAGTGGCTATCCGAAGCGGCATGTCCAAGTATAAGCTTGTGCCGTCGTCGAACTCCCTGCTAGACACCTGCTATGAACTCAGCAACCTAACGACGGTGGATTCTCCGATGGTCACCCTTCACTTCACCGACGTCGATCTCCGGCTAGGGTTTCTTCAGAATTTTGTCAGGGTACAGGTTGACAAATACTGCCTGGCATACAAGCCTATCACCATGAACATCCCAACTATCATCGGGGCCATCCAGCAGCGCGGGTTGGAGGTCATCTATGATCTCGGAGCGAACAAAATTGGCTTCTCTACCGTCATTACTAATTGTAAACAACGGACCAAATAAAAATAATAATTTTTGATCCAATTAAAAAAGTTAGTTCAATTAATAATTTGTTGACCAAATATGTATCGTTTTCAATCCGCCGGAGTGAATAAGTTGTATGACAAGTCCATTCCGTCCAATTCTATTTTACTCCTGTTTCACTTTTTTTTCATTATTCTGAAATAACCCCGGCAGAATAAGAGGACCTGAAGCAATCCTCCGCATCGTGTTCACCACCTTGTCTCATTTCTTGCTTGCCCCCTTTTCTCTTTCGTGATGTCGAAGGGGCTAAAACCATCTCACCGAGGGAAGTCCCATCCCAATTGTTGCAGTTGCTGGTTGCTGCTAATGCTGGTGTTGGTAAAGAACATGTGTCAAGGATCTGCGGCATGTAATGTGTACTGCTTTCCTCGGAGAAGGTGGAAGAAGTCATATGTAGTCTCTTCCTCACTCTGACAAGATCATTCCCCACTCCGTCACCGACTTTAAAAAAAAAACTTTCAGCTTGAGAATAAGATAAGAAGTTGACCGTGGTCTTCCTCATAATACCTATTAAGGAAAAGAATATACAATAATAAGAAATAAATTTAAGACAATTAAACACAACAACAAAGATTAATATATTATAAAATATCAAACATAGATGTCTAGTCATCGCGGTCTCTAACGCACATTCTCCTTCATTTTGAATATGCTCAAATACCTTCATATACTTCATCGTATCTTTCATCTTCATTGACTAATATATGTTGTTAATTTTAAATGCCTAAATCTTTTTTCGGGCTTCAATATTGTAAAGTTCTTGTTTTGACATTAAATAGAGAAGATGACCAAAGATTTAGTTCAAACCCATTTCAATTTCATCAGCTCAGACTTGGATCATGAGAATCACCAAAATTGTGTCTCAATTGACGAATTTTCTTATAGCATTCTCAATTGTGTCAATCATATTTTTATAATATAGTTCTTTTGCAGCAATGGTCAATATCTTACTATAAAAATTCACTTAAAGGTTTCCAATCTTCTTCTTACATAGTTTTAGCTATTCATTACCATAGTGATGATTTTAGTTGTCTTTCTCCACAATAGATAATATGTGGATATGATAGACCTACGTGTGAGTCATCATCTCGTGAGATCATGTATCTCATCTCATGTTGACGTTCATTAGTGAATCCATGCTCACTACTAGAGACATGAGTCGTATACCTCCTAATCCATCCACATATGTCTTTGTCAACAGAAGATTTATTATTAGCTTCATTAGCTTGTATCATCCCGTCTATTAAAAAAGAAAAAATAATAATAATAACGAAGATAGAATATGTTCATTAAAATTGAGTATATCTTCGTCAAAAATCTTGTAATGCTCAATCTCTCTAAGCCAAAGAGCACTCTTGTTTGGTGCCATAAATGTTGATTATATGCGTAGAAGAATGAGAAATCTCTTATGTTATGTAGTTTCAACCATATCTTGTTCAAAAGACCTTAAGTAATTATGATATTAAATTTTTATCTCGGGTGGAGCCCTAGTGGCTAGTGCGTTGAGCGGCATTTTCTTTCTTTCGATTAACACGAGACTTCAATCGAAATATCGCACCAAACATAATCTTGTTACACCATTTATATTACACCTTCATTTGTTGCATATCTATCAAGATGCAATGTGTTCAAGTCAAGTTATTTTGACTTGATTTGGTAGTTTGGGTTTCATAGTTTCCCTTCAATATTTTGATTGAAAAAAATATAAAATAATTAAATATAATTAAACTAAGATAGTTAGTAACATATTTCAATAAGAAAGAATGCATTGATAATGATGATAGCTCTGTGAAAGATGTGTGTGTGGAAGAGGAAGGCCCCTTGATGGCCTTGGTTTCCAAGGGGTGGTGTTGTGGGCACCTAAGCATCCCTCGGTTGACTAGCCGTTGGGCAACCCAAGTCTCCCTACTCGAGTTGAGTCACCCGACTTGACCCATCCATCAAGACTAGAGGTGTAAATGGGTTGGATCTTGCCTGATCCGAATTCAAATCCGATAAGAGAATATCCGACCCGACCCAATATCATTTTTCCTGAATTTGAATTTACCTGCAATGTTAAATGCTCATCGGGTTCGGATTAACCCGAAGTGCCCGAATCAAAGATATACCCGGTGAGGCGGAGGCGATGGTTCACGCGGGAGGGCACGGTGAAGCCGCGCAGGTGAGAGTGGAAGGTGGCCAGGCGAGTGCGCGCAGAGGGGACCCGGATGGCGCGAGGGGGGGCGCACGGCTGCGGTTGCGCGCGGCGGACGGTGACGTCGCGGGGACGGTGGGGCTGGCGTTGGTGGGAGGCAGGCGGCGGCTGGGCTTAACACCGGCAACCGTGGCGGCAACGGCGCGGTGGCAAGGTGACTGGCGACGGAGCTTGGCGCCGGGCGGCAACCGCGGCGGCGACGGCGCGGTGGCGAAGGTGGCCGGCGACGGCGGTTTGCACGGAGGGTTGCACGTCCGCGGCTCTGGCTGTGACCGGCGGCGGCGACAGCGGCCGCGGGAGGGTGGCAGGGAGGCGGCGGAGCTGGCAGAGAGAGAGAGAGAGAGAGAGAGAGAGAGAGAGAGAGAGAGAGAGAGAGAGAGAGAGAGAGAGGAGGGGGCAAAGGTGAGCCTTTTCTCCTACCCGGAGAAAATATCGGGCACCCGACAAACATTTTATCTGATCCGAAACATATTTGTTCAGATCCAGCCCAAGCCTGAACCCATCACGACTTTGTCGGGTTCACCGTAATACACTTAAAACCCGATAACACATGTGGACTCGGGTCAGGTTAACGAATCTTGCGAATCCATTTACACCTCTAATCAAGACTACTTGGGCAACCAGATCAATTGATCCGGCACGTGTATTCAAGATCCATCGTGGCCAAACCCAATTGGATGGGGCCCCCAACATTCCTTGATTAGAATAACTATTTACATATTTGGATAGCAGTCGAAAATATTTTACTCTTGACACATTTCCGTTTGTTAATTTGGTATCCATATCAAACACCTCAATCTCTATTAACTTTGGAAATGATATTGATATAATTAATATACATGCTTAACTGATACCATCAATATTAAAAGTTATAATACAAAGAAGACATGAATTTCAATATAAGTATCCACCGATAGAGTTGAAAATAGAGTGGGATGCAGTGCAGCTACATCAGAGTGCATGAACAGTCTCTCGTTCATTTGTTTAACTAATCAATTAAATAATACTTATGTGATTTAAGTATACTAAGGGTATGTGAGCTCAAATTTTTAATCAAACTTTATTAAATTAAAATTTTAGATATAATGGAAAAAATAATTTAAAACCTGATATGTATTTGTCCCTTAGTTAATACTTGAGCATGTTTTTGATAAAATAATTTTAAATACATATTATACGCACCAGTTACATGGTATTAAGATTTATGCAGAACGGATCTTGATTAAACATATATATCGAAACACACCTTTTTCATGCCCGCTCTTATCGCACCCACCACCACACTCCGAGGAAACCACTAAAATATAGATATATCATCCATCGTTTTATGATTCCAAAAGATCTGCAAGTCATCAACAACGTACCCTTTGCTCCCACACGTGTGAGAACTAGACAAGGACAGAACCTTTATCCGAGGAATGACATTTATAATCATACTCCCACACGTGTTCACCTACGTGCGACGAGCCGGACACCGCCGCCATGTTGGCCCGCGACTGACGGAGGCGAGCTTATTACATACACGGACGGGTCACCAGGCTGCAGGCCAAACACCGCAGGAAGCGACAGCGGCAGTGCCGCGCGGCGTGGTGAATCGGCATCATAGAGCCGCGTACAGGCGAGGGACATCCCGACGGTGGGTAGTGGAGGACATGGTTGGCCGGGTCGGCGACCCGGTCGGCCGGGTCGCCCGACCCGGTCGTTTTTTGGGCCGACCGACCCCGATCCGGCCCCGACCCCCCGACCCGGTTATTATTTTAAATTGAATTTTTTATTATATTTTTTCTCGACCCCGACCCGACCCGGGTCGCGACCCCAACCGACCCGGATCGGTTTTGGGGCCGACCGACCCGGGGCCGACCCCCGACTATTCCTTCCTTGGTGGAGGAGACTACCTGGTGCCCATCTATATCGGCACCCCCCGTGGCTGCAGTACGTCGCCATCGACACTGGCAGGAATATCTGCTGGATCCGGTGCCGGCCTTGCACATCTTGCCACTCGTATGCTCAGCCAGTATTTAACCCCGCTATGTTGTTCGCGAGCTACGTGCAGTGCAGCATTCCCGCGCGTCTGGTTTCCTCGTCAAGGACAAGAACTCACTCACTTCGCAGTTATCTCATCTAGGCACCATTCTCCTACTGCCCCCCTCACCGACGTACGGCAATATAGGGCACCTGACCCTCGGCAACAGAGAATATTCACAAGCAATATACATGCATGTTATTTCGGAGCCCGACCATCCTTACTTGATCTACGTTGGCATGTTGGCAATGAGTGTCAACAGACAGTTGCTGCCCGTGCCCAAGGGGGGTCTTTGTGAGAGCCAAGATGATCATCGACTCGGCGGCCTTGATCTCGTGCATTCCATCGTTGACCTATGCAGCCCTTGAGACGACAATCCGTGGCAACATGACCATGTATAAGCTTGTGCCGTCACCAACCCCTGGGATAGACACCTGTTATGGCCTCAACAACTTGACGACAGTGAATTCGCCGACAATCACTCTCCACTTCACAAACGTCGACCTCCGGCTAAGGTTCGTTCAAATGTTCACCCGGGTGCACAACGACATATACTGTCTAGCTTACTCGGCTAACCAAACACCCCCGATCGCTGTCGGAGTCATCCAACTACGCAGAATAGAGGTCATCCACGATCTCAGGACGAACCAAATTGACTTCTCTACCATCATCACTAATTGCAAATGACAAATACATGTATATACACATCCATGCATACATGCACGGATTGCAAATGATTCAAAATAAAATACATACCATCCTAGACACCACGCAAACGAAAGACAACTACTATCACTCATTTGCTTTCTTCCCTACATTTTTTTTCTTGTCCCAAGTGACAATATGATATTTAGAGAAGAATTTCTATTCTTCAACCTCTTCCACATGAGCTTGGGGTATATTTGGTTGATATTACGAGGAAGAAATTATATTTTTTTAACTCTCCACACTTTTCATAAATCTATTTTTATAATAATTAGTAGTCATTATGATTTTTATTTAGATAGTTTTTAAATTTCAAGAGAGAAGATAACATAACATGAGTCTATCCCTCTCTTTCTTAAAGATCAAAATCAATCATTACATTCTAAAAGTCAAAAAAATTATATGATTGAATGGGATTATGTGATATCATATACACCAGCACTTAAGATAACATGTCAGACACTTGGTATACATTGAAAACCAGGCACAGCAACAATTTGTTTCACAATCACCAAAACCAGTTAATGAATCGTCCGGAATACCCCGCTTGATTCGTCATAAAACCACCTGCATCGTAACCTTGTCGTGAATAAAACTGAGCTGGTAAAAAAGACAGTTAAAAAGACATTTGAATCTTCAGACAAATCCACAAACTTGACACCAAACAAAGTTACAAAATTGCTTGCTCTAGAAAAGCTACTCAAATGGACATTTAAAAGAGATCGAAAAGGGATGCACATTTAAAACTGAAAGTTACTTGAGTCAACTTGCAGAGTAATATTTAGGTGCAGAATTCATATATTAAAGGAATACCTTTCCATTTAAATTTCTGTTTTCTTTATTTTCCCTTTTGTAACCATCTTTCCTTTGGATTTTCTTTATTTTCCCTTTTGTAACCATCTTTCCTTTCTTTTGAATTAATGAATTGTGGTTTACACCACCTTCAAACAGGGTAAAGGAATACGATCCCACTTTCCGTGTATACCACATTGCAACGTATCTCCACTTGTATTCCTAAATAAAAGATCAAGCTTCCTAATAAGCCCGATACGATCAGCCAATAACACAAAGAAAACAAGCTATCACAGAACTACAAAAGACAGCTTATTGCTCTACCCACCTAACAAGTAGAATGTCCTAGCCTCCTAGGAGCCTTAGTGATGCGGGACAAACCGGCTAATCCGGGCTAAACCGAACGAAAGCGAAATAAACCGGCGCTAATCGCCTCTAAAAGACCCTAACAAACCCAAAATGGAACGAACCGGTGTCGAAACAGACTGAACCAGCTCCAAACCGGGCTCGAGATGGTCTGAACCGGGTTAAACCGGCTCAGAACACCCTGAACCGGCCTGAACCGGCCGGTTTAGGCACTGAACCGGGGTGAACCGGCCCGAACCGGATCAGAAACCGGTCGAACCGGCCGGGATCCGATCAAACCGGCTGAACCGCCGGCTGGGCCGCGAACCGGCGACCGGGCGAGCCGGCGCCGGCCGCGGGCGTCGCCCGCTCTCGCGGGCGCGAGCGCCGGGGGGGGGGGTCGTGGCGCCCGGAGGAGGGTTGCCGCCGCGGTCGCGTGGCCACGCGCGGACCGTCGCCGCCGTCGCCGTGGCGGCATCTCCGCGGTAGGATCTCCTCGCGTGAACCCCGCGTCCGGACAAAATGGGAGAGGGCGGGATGAGCCCGCGTGGGCGTCGCCTTCGCCCGAACGCCGTGGTCGCGCGTCGTCGTCCCGACAGAACCGCAGCAGGCGACGGTGCAGAGGAGGCAGGAGAGGGCTCGCGGTGCCAACGCCGCTCGCGTCGTGCCGTCCGGAGGGAGCCGTGCAGATGCGGCGGAGCAGGGGGGGCGGGTGACCGCGGCGTGTCCAGCCGGCTTCCTCGCGTAGACGACGGAGCCGGCAGAGCGGAGGAAGGGGGCGTCGACGTCGTTCCCGCCCGGACGGAGCCGAGGTCTCGCGGGGAGGAGAAGGAAGAGGTCCGGCGTTGTCCGGCCAGCGGGGGAGGCGCAGGTGGAGGCTGCCATCGCCATGGAACACCGCCGGAGGGGGATCCGCATCGCCGAGGCAGGAGGAGGAGATCCGGGGATCGCCGGATCTCCCCTCCCACGTCTGCCTCTTCTTCTCCCGCTTCTTCTTCTCCTCTCATCGATCTCGCGCCACGGAACCGGTGGAAACCGGCTCCAGTCCGCCATGGCTGGGAAGAAGGTACCGAAGGGGATGCGGGAGCAGAGTGCTAGGGGGAAGAAGCCGCGCGGGAGAGCCGATGCTCTGGGGTGTTAATGTCGGACGAAGGTGCTCCCGCCGACGATGCAGATCCGTGAAGAAGAAGAAGAGGTGAACGGCACGGAGGCCGGAGGATGAGGAGGGAGAGAAGATCGGCGCACTTCGCCGTGCTTGGAAGGTGGAAGGGAGACCGGGAGTCCTTCCCGGAGGTGAAGAGGGAGCCGGCCTCATGCCGGAGGTGGGAGAGGAAATGGGGCCGCAGCCCCCTACGCGGGAGAGACTACCCGAAGGCTCCAAAAATTCTTCAACTATTGTGTGGACTATGTACATCGGTGGTGCCCCTTTATAGAGGTGGCAGATTTAAGAAAAGACCCCTTGAAGACTCTATTTACATACTAGTCCTCGTCAAGGACTTAACATAAAGGACCTAAAAATAACCCAAAATATGTCCCCATCACTTAGTGGAATAGGATGCAGTAATATCCTAACAACCAAAACTAATTTAACACCTTGAAGTTTTTCTTATCAAAGATCTAAAAGCTTATATACATTTGCTGTTGAATAGCAATATCACATTATAATGTAACCGTCAGGAAAGGATATATAACTTTATGGCTTTCATTATAAGTTGAGAATACTGTGCAAGAGATGAAGGGTACCTGCAAAGGAACATGGGGCTTAGACCTGCAGCTGAATCACCTGCGTATCCTCTTTTTGTGGTTTGTTTCTCAAATTCATTTGGAGGTAAGACATAGCATAGCCCACTGATCGACTCTGCCAAGATGGTGCTTGACTTGTTTGTTTCATATACCTGCCAATTGTGTGTTGAATGCTTCTTTCACATCAGCAGACTTGAAGAGGAAAAAAAACTTAAGAGAAACGACCTAAACAAACTTGAATAAAAAAAAGACAATAATGTGAAGTGTGATCAGAACATTCAACATCTAAAAGGCCAAAAAAATGCCTTCATACAAAGAATCATTGGAGAATCATACTATAAATTTTTTTTTGGTTCCTGTATGAAACAATACTAATTGCTAGAGATATCTTGATAACAGCACAGCACTACCTTGTAATCCACTGCTCAATGCAAAAATAAAAGAAACAAGCAAGCAAATGAGGTCCACATCCACAACCAATGAGGTCTAGGCAGGGTCAGCTGGCACATAAATGGATGCAAGATATAAGGTTAAGGAAAAGCACCCTCAATTATTAGAAGACTGTTTCAGCGATATTTATCAATTTTGAAATCCTGTTGGCACGAAGTATGTAGACACATGCACCAATCTCCTCAGACATGAATGTCATGGAGTCACTGGAGACATTACTAATGAGCATGTGCATGCCAAAGATCTTCCTCTTCCAGTCTGCTAAACGTGGCTAGTAAAATGATACTGCTTGAGCAGTCTTTTTGAACGAGGCTTAGCTATACAGCAGTCCCTATTTACTGCAATTAACATGTAGCAAGGCATTGAAGACAAAGTAACCCTTTAGTTGCCTCTAACACATAGTTGCCAAGGTGTCTACTTAAGCGCCCTTAAGTGGCAAGGCGCTATACTTTACAAGGTGACAGGGTGTTATAGGAACTATTTCCGCCTAAGCAGTAGAATTATATCTTGATACTACATATACAAATACATATAGAGAGAGTGAGTGAGTGCTAGGAAAATATAGAAAACTTTGTCTACTTATAATTAAAAATCTTCAAGCATATATGTTGTGTTAAAAAAATATTTTAATACAATTTCACTATCATTAAAGCGGTGCCCATGATTTGCGGATCAGCCTTAGGAGTGGGGGGAGGCAAAGGCCCCAAGAAAAATGTTTATTATTCATGTAGTCACGTGGAAGGGCCAAAAATTGACAAGGCAGGCACCTTAGGTGCCAAGACAGGTTACCTAGGGCTTGGAAAATTGCCCTTAGTGCACACTGCACACTTCCAACAACTATGCAAGGTGCCCTCTCATGGACAAGGTGAACAACACCTTTATGGGAAGCCATAGAGCGACCAAACTGCCTGCCCATGCACCTAAGGTGACCAAGGCACCTGGTGCTCTCTTAAGAGCACAAGGAGCCTAGTTAAGTGCCTAAACACAGAGCATGAATTCTCCTCCCTCTCAAGCCTGCCCTCTCCCCGAGCACTATGCCTTTCCATGTCCCTCTATAAATATATATATATATATCCCTCCCTCCCCACCCATCTTATTAGTTACCATCTCTCCCTTAGGCTCTGTTGAGCCCTCCCCCTTCCCTCTCAAGCCTGCCCTCTCAAGCCTGCCCTCTCCCTTAGGCCTAGTTAAGTGCCTAAACACAGAGCATGAATTCTCCTCCCTCTCAAGCCTGACCTCTCCCCGAGCACTATGCCTTTCCATGTCCCTCTTTAAATATATATATATATATATCTATATATATATATCCCTCCCTCCCCACCCATCTTATTAGTTACCATCTCTCCCGTAGGCTCTGTTGAGCCCTCCCCCTTCCCTCCCTCTCCTGTTCTCTTCTTTGTTGCTTGTTTAACATTTGATTTTATACATAAGATTTACAATAGTGGGATATATGACCGTACCGCTTCAAGGGGCTCTTGAAGTAGGTTCATTGTCACTTATGCAATCAAAGATCCCTTGGTTGTTTTAGTCAATCATTGCCACAACAACTATGTTCTCACCTTTGATGACAAAGGATAAAAGGATCAATGTCTTCCATATATAACCAAGAGGATTCAAAGGTTGATTTGAGATTCACATTGGTTTTGAAGTACTGTTGTTGATGATCAAAGGCTTCAGTGCTGAAAAGAAATCCAAATCAGAGAAGGGCATTATGTCCGTCATAGTTGTCAAGGTGCACGCCTAGACGGCAGCTAGGCACCAAGGACCCTTTGTAGGGCTGCTTGGCTCGGGTGCCCTTTTAGCAAGGAGATCAACAATTCATGAGAGCCATCTAATGATAGTAAAAACATAATAACATATACCACCATCACTTCTACTGTAGCATATATTTAATATTTTTAAAAACATATGCTATATGCTTAGAAATTATAACATTTTCTCTTAGTCCTCTTTTCTCTCCCACTCACATAGTTTATCAACATTAACTCTTCCCAAAAACTATATACCCACACATACATAATTACATAAATAAAAATAACCATACACATTCAATTATAACATACAAATATAATTGTATTTATGTATAAATGCTTGTATATATACATAAACTACTAGGGGTGTGCACGGCTCAGTTTGGTTAAGTATGGAACCATTTTTTCCAAACCAAACCCAACCAAACTAAGTCATTGAACCAAACCGAACCAATTCAATTCAACTTGATTTGGTTTGGTTCAATTTAAGACCTAAAATAGATAAATATTCAAAATAATTAATTTTTTACAGGTATATACTATTGTTAACTTCTAAATAATTAAAATAAATATTATTTTATCATAAAAACAATATAAATATCATTGTAATAATAATATTTTCATAATATTTAACTAATTCGTTTAAACAGTTTGGTCCTGTTTGGTTCGGCTTGGAAGTCTTCCAAACCGGTTGAACTGAACCGGGAGTTCAAACCAAACTTCGTTTCGGTTCGATATTTGACGGTTTGAACCATTTAGTGCACACACCAACATAAATATGTATATGGTTGTTGGAACCTCGAATTTTCCTCTTTTTTCTGGTAGAAAATTCTTTTTGCTTTAGGCTAGCATTGACTACTATGAAAATATGTGGTATTCATAGGAGTATTAGCTAATTTGATGTGGTATTATTTTATAGGAACACCGATGGTTCCATAGATTTGCTAAGTGTCGATATGGGTATCACCCACCACTTAGATGATCTGAACCACAATTTAATTTGTGAGGTTATCTGAGTTCTTTGAAAATAAATTTTGACCTCTCTCCACCGGACTTGCGATATTCCGGTGTTAATTACATCGAGCGAACACTCGAATACCCTTGATTGACCGTCACAGCAACATGTTGAGCCCAGAAGTCATTCATCCACGTAAAGAAAATTTGGAAGACATATCCCCATGGCCTTATGAGATGGAATTTGGTTGAACTTAATTCAAACTTTAAGTTTGGGTCCATTGATTTTCTTTTTGATTTAAGATTTGATTTGATTTGTTTTGTTTATGTCTTTCGGTCGTTTGTTGACTTAGACAATTTTGTTTAATTTTTATCCACCTCTCAAAGTCCATGGGGATTAGATGTCATCTTTGGATGACACATCGGTCAATCGAACTTGAATTTATTTCATGTCGATTTGAGTACATGGAAGTACAATAAATGAGGGGGCATTCGAGCCTTTGTTCCTCAACACATATCGAAAGTTTGTTCGATTTGACCAAAGACTTCGGCTTTACCGATTTGAGTTTCGATTTTGCCGGTATTTCGGTTTTTACCGAACCAAATTTTCTTCGTATGTCCAAGAATGACTTGATTGCATTTGATATCGCAAAGATTTACGTGAGCTTCTTCGGTTTTGCCGACATTTCGGCTTTACCGATCCGGGTTTCGGTTTTTTCGGCATTTCGGCCTTACCGAACCGTATTGTCTTCGTATATCCAAGAATGGCTTGATTGCATTTCGATATGCGGCATTTCTGAGCATGTTCGGTTTGCACGACATTTGGCTTTACCGATCTGGGTTTCGCCTTTTCGGCATTTCGGCCTTACAGAACAGTTGTCTTTCGTATATCCAAGAATGGCTTGATTGCATTTGGTATGCGGCATTTCTTGGGCGTTCGGGTTTGCCGATATTTCGGCTTTACCGATCTGGTTTCGGCCTTTTCGGGCGTTTCGGCCTTACCGAACCGTATTGTCTTCGTATATCCAAAGAAACGATTGCATTTGATATGCGGCATTCGGAGCATGTTCGGTTTGCGATATTTCGCTTTGCGATCCGAGTTTCGGCCTTTTCGGCATTTCGGCCTTACGAACCGTATTTTCTTCGTATATCCAAGAATAGCTTGATCGCATTTGATACGCGGCATTTCTTGGAGCTTGTTCGGTTTGCCGAAACATTTCGGTTTTACCGATTGGGATTTCACCTTGATTTCCCGTTAGTTTGGCTGACCGCATTTAAGTTTACCGATTTGGGTTTTCTTTAAAATTCCCTGCTCGGTTTGACCGGCATTTCAGTTTGACCGACTTGGGCTTTCTTTTAGAAATTCCCGTTCGTTTTGACCACATTTCGGTTTCTGACCGATTTGGGTTTTCTTTGAATTCTCGTTCGGTTTGAGGCATTTCGGTTCGACCGATTTGGGTTTTCTTTTTTGAATTCCCGTTAGGTTTGACCCAGGCATTTCGGTTTGGACCGATTGGGTTTTCTTTTGAATTCCCATTCGGTTTGACCAAGCATTTGGTCAATTCGATTTGGGTTTTCTTTTAATTCCCGTTCGGTCAGACCGGCATTTCGAAGTTTGACCGATTTGGGTTTTCGATTTGAATTCGTTCGGTTTCGACCGACATTTCGGCTCGACCGATTTGGGTTTTCATTTAGAATTCGTTTGGTTCGACGCATTTCGGTTTGAATCGATTCGGGGTTTTCGATTTGAATTCCGTCTCGGTTCGACCGGCATTTCGGTTTTACCGATTTGGGTTTTCTATTCGATCCCGAGTAGCTTAAGTTCGCATTTTTTAAATGCGGGGCTACTCGATCCCTCTCGCGAAACGAGATAGGATCGGGATCGATTGGACTTCGAGGTCGGGCGAAACTCCTTACTCCCCGCCTCGAATGGCCAAAAGCCGATTCGAGGCGGTTGGAATTTTTTTTGGAAGTTGGGCAAAACCCTTCCTACCTTTTTGAAGAAATTGGGACTCACTTTGAAGACCAGAGCTTCTCTCTCCTCAAAAGCCAACTTTTTTTCAACACTCTCCAACCCCTCTTTTTTTTTTGTACGTATGGCCAAGGGAAGCTATTTATAGAAGTCTTGAAGGGGCATTCTGGTCATTTGGCAAGCTCCCACTAAACCCATTTTCGCAATAGTGGGGTGGTGACCAGATTCGGGGGTGAGTTTAACCCCATTTCCTCTCTTCCTTATGCTTCTGTTTGACTGGAGGTCAAACTGGTGGGTGAGGACACTTAGGGGTGACCCGATCCAAAGAGTGGGGTGAGTGGGCACAACCCTCGGTCGTGGTGACGTGGGGAGGCCGGTTTTGACCCGGTCTTCCCCACTTTTGCCCCCTTTTTCTCCTATTTTTTTTTTGCTTGGGCACTGTTTGACCGGGAGGTGCCTGCGCGTACACGCGCACACGCGCTGCGCGCATGCGAGGCCCGCCGGCCCATGTGGCCGGCGTGGCCCATTTTTTTTTCTTTGTTTTTTTTTTAAACCTTCCCCCGGTCAAACCGGGGGAAACCTGGTTTGACCAGGTGACGGGCGGTCGCGCCCGCCGTGCGGGTTCGCCCGAGCGCGCGTGCTCGCCACGCGGCCTTCTCCTTTTTCCCTTCTCTCTTTTTTTGTTTTTTTTTGTTTTTTAATCCCGCGCTGACCGGGAGTTGACCGGGGGAACTATTCCCCCGAGCCCTCCTTGCGGTCTCGCAGCCTTCTCTCTCCCGACGTCTCTCTCGCGACACGAAGCGCCCGCGGCGGTGCTACGGCGCCATCCTTTGTCGGCTGACGGCGGGGATCATGGCGGCGGTGGATTCCAACAACGGCGGCGGTCCCCGGCAGCGGCAGCCGACATTCCCTCGGCCTTCTTCCTCTCCCGTTGCTTCCTCCGCCCGAGACGAAGCGTAGGGGACTCCCGCGGCAGCTTCTTCCGGTGATGGCGATGAACCCGGTGGCTGATCTCCAAGGCGGCGTGTGGCGGGCTTCGAAGAAGACGACAAGGTGGCGGAGGCTTGCCATGACGGCGGCAATCAATTTCTCTTCCTCCCCTTCCTCTCCGTTCTTCCGTGACGGGAGCACCGGGGCTGGGCCTTCTCGCCGCAAACTTTACAATGGGGGAGGCTTGGTCCGGTGGGGATAGCGGAAGGTTGCTCCCGACCCGCGATGGCAACTAGAGCCCACGAGGAATGTCCTTCCTCACGGTGGGCTTCTTTTGGCAAGCTTCCAGGCGGCGACAGGTCTGGGTGACCGGAGTGGGGGTTTGTGTTGGCGGCAGCGGAACCTAGGGGGTCCTCCCCCTTTTCCTTCTCGTCACTCCCTCTCTCTCTTCGTTTCTCCTTCCTAGCCCTTTCTTTTTTTCTCCGCCGGCGCATGGATTTCCCCCGGCGGCTCTCCCTGTGGAGACGGCGCAAAAGGGGAGGTCAGCCATGCTCGGTTTAAGCCGACGATGGTGACGGCAGGAGCTTTTGGGCTTGTTTAATGGTGGCGTCGACGTCGCAAAACAACGTCTACAATGGTGACGGTGGGAGATCTTCGGTCCTCTTTTTGACGATGTCGATCTGTGGTAACGTTTCTGCCCTTTTTCTTTCTGACAATCGATCTTCTCGATCGTCATTCCGATTGGATTGATTCAACCATTTAGGAGATCGTGTTTGCCTCTTTTTAGTGATCGGGATTTTTTTAGTTTCAACAATGGTATTAACATCTAATTTTATATAAGTGTACATAAACATGAATATATAGCACTAAACACCTAATTTTCACTCTTGAATATCTTGGGCACCTTGTCACGTTGACAACTATGACGTCCATATTTCTATACATGATGAAATACAGACATTTGATATTTTGATCCCCTCCTAACCCCTAAGTAGGCAGCACATCAAGAAATGTAGCCAGGGGTCATAATGCGTCCAACTATCACCACTTGACCTTTTCCCCCAGGATGTAGTTAGATTTTAAAAATAAAGGCACCATGCATTCCTACATGTGAAAGTCATTTACATATATTAGAGAGGGTATAAGAGATAGCTAAATCAGCATAGAATTGGTTCCAAGAAAGGAGTTATCATTGTATGCTAACATCTTTACCTCATCATGACTTGGAATAGCCAGTTTGGGCACAATTTCTGGAATGTCAGTAGCATTAGAAAAATGACGAACTAGGGCCCACTTCATTCCAGATGTGTGATCCTCCCAAAGAGCCTGACATAGAAGTCAATAAAAAAGTGATATAAACAGTAAAGAAAAAAATGCTGAGACTCAATGGAGTACAGATCTTCCAACGATAACACCAAAAAGTAGTCATAGTCAATGCTTGCCTGAAGCTTGGAAGGTGAACAATTGCCGTTGTTAGAAATAAGAACGTAGTCTTGGAGTTTACAAGTGAAACCGTTAACACAGCAAGAGTGGTAATAAGACCTTCCTTCAGTTGTTTGGATGGCATCACCAACCCATTCAACATTGTGTATAGCAACACAGAGTTTGCTGCAATTTCCATCCAAGGTTTCACTTGGAGTTCCCTGAGAAAATGCCATGCTTTCCCTACAAGTTTCAAAATCCACTCCACCAGAAGATGAGTCTTTGAGGTCAGATGGATCAATTAAATCATTAACTGAAAGCTCACTTGAAACTTCATCTCTTGCAACCTTTTCTTTGTTAAGAATTTGTAAACTAGTAAGTTCTTGGGATATAGGATTGACATCAACAGTTCTCACAGAATTTCTAGAACCAACATGCTCGGCATCAACTACAGTCTGCAAGCTAGGTTCCAAATGCTGTTGCTGCGTTTGGCAGGGTACTAATCCAGTGTTTAAATTTTTCTGATTACCATTTTGCATAGTGTTTAGATTTTGCTGATAACTATCCGGTGTAGTAGGTGGAAGAGACTTCCTATCTGAATGATCTATGGTGAGTGTTGTATGTGCATCACCAGAAAGTTTCCTGGCTATCACTGATAAACCAGATTCATCCTTCTCCATGATATCCACTGTCTTGTTACCTGTACTTGACTCATTGTGGCTGTGTGAGCTGGAAGTATGGAATAAAGTTAATATGTCAGCCTTCCCCTGTGAATTCATTTTCTGATGACTGTTGACATTGTCTGTCTTCTTTTCTGAAGAAGCCTGAATACCACCTGTACCAGGGGAAGACCTCGGAGCACTGATGCTTCTAGTAACCCTACCATACTTGGGAGGCAAAGATTTACCGTTGCTCGAAGACAAGCAATTTGGACAATGCCATTCAGCTTTTGGAACAATCCTCTGACTGTAAGAGAATAGACATTTTGTGTGTACACCTTTTTCACAAGAATCACAAACAAGTAAACTCTCTACATCACTGACCATGATATTGCATTGGAGGCAATACAAGGGTTTATTCATGTATTCAGTTGATGGCGGTACCCAATTAGGTTGATCAAACGTTTTTGGTGGCAAGATTCTCTGGACCATTTTAGAGATCTCATTATGGTTGTTAAAAGCTGAGGAATCATTTAGATTTACAACATGTGGAAACTGGTGGATGAATTGTTGATTCCCAGAAACTGCCTGAACTGCATATGTTTTGGTGTCCTGTATAAGTTGTGTAGAAGGTTGGAAAACATTAAACCCATGCATGTTATCAACTTTAGCTGCAGCTTGTTGAACCTTGTTTGCCTGTATACTGCTTGTTGTCGTTGTAGGTGTTACTTGCACTGGAGTAGTAAATATCTTCTCAGGCAGCCGAACACTAGAAGAAGCTGTTATACATAAAAAACGGATGATAATTTTTTTAGGGGTGTACATGACAAACTATCATTGGGAAAGACGATGCAGAGAAAAAAACAGACCTATGACTAAACTTGTAATTAACATCTCCAGGCATTGAACAATGTCAAGTTCTCCAAGACCCTAACATAACAGTATCACTTGATAAAACAAGCACCATATTAACAGCGTGATAGAGAATAATACATTTGCACATAATTTCTATTTCCTTGCCCTTTTAGTTGAAAATTCTAGATGGGTGGGTGATGGTAACTACTTTGAGCATCCATAATGTTGGCTGGCATAATAGAATCATTGAAAAAAGCTAGTCTTAGCAAGTATTGTATAAGACCGTCATCAGATCTATGTGCAACCAAAGAGAAAACAGAAGCTTCTAAGTTCTAACAGCACCAAAAAAATTGGCCAACCACATTTCTCACAGCCTAAGAGAAAACAATGCCCAACCACATTTCTCGTTCACTTAGCACTCTTACCCATCCCAAACTGCAGGGAAGACCAATTGGCTTACTTACCTGTGAACATTACAAGGTAACTTTTGTCTGTATAGCCTCTGTGGTCTATCAGTATTTAGGATAAACTCGTCAGGCACAGAGTATAGCCAAGGGTGTCGGGGTGCCAAGAGTCGAGATGAGCCGACCAGTATGCTGATTGAGTTTATCTTGTTTATTTATGCTTGAGCTCAGCTTGATACTCAACGAATTGGTTCAATTTGTTCAAGCTCAAAATCGTTAAGAGCATGATAGATTTGAGCTCCGATAGTTGAGCTGCAGATTTACTTGATCGAGTCAAGTTCAAACTCGAACTCAAATGGGAGTTATCTAAGCATAAGTTTGAGCTTGATCTAAGCTCATTTATGAAGCTCAATCTGAACTTGTTTACTGAAGCTCGAACTTGAGCTCTATCTAAGCTCGTTTATGAAATTCAAATTTAACCTAGTTTAGAAACTCGAATTCAAGTTTAAGCTTGTATAAAGCTCTACTTCAGCTCATTTAATATGTTTAATTAACATTACTGTAACTAGTTAGTAATAATAATATATGTTTTAAATTAAATGTTTAACCAATTAGTTATTCAAGTACATAAATGAGCTACTTGTGAGCTTTATCAAATCAAGTAGAGATTTGCTCAAGATTAGCTCGTTAAAAATTTGAGTTTTTTCTTGTTTAGACTAGCCTATTTAACTTGATAAATAAGATGAGTCAAGCCTTTACCAAGCCAAGTCTCGGGCTACTTGAGTGTATTGGCTAGTTTGCACCCCCTGCCCCATATGGGGGGGACCCACAAGGTGTGGATACACAACTTCTTGTGGATCCTAAGACCCAAAAAAAGCAGTCAACAACTTAAAGTGTGGATCAAAAAATCAACAAGCTATGGGCCACCCTTCGGGTCCGAGAATATGAAGCAGGCCGCCTCCCCATCTAATAGGGTGGTGATAGGGTGGGGAAGAGGCAATGCCTGAGCTGAGTGAGACTGAGACCTTTCTGTGCCACTTGCCTCCAGCCGTCGTCTACTGGAGACTGCTCTCTGCCCTTCCGGGGCATCTGCTCCAATAGGATGTTGAAAAATATTGTCTCACCATAGTTCACAGAATCGGCCGATCCAGATTTCAGCCCTGGAGCCGACTCCCGGAGGAATCCACCCAGATCAACCGATCCAGGCAGGATCGGATCAGGAATCGGTCGATTCCCTAAGATCTGGAAAGATCGCCCAGTTTCGATCCAATTTCAGTAGAATCGAGATGTCGGTAAATTCTGGATAGATTCCTTGCCTGGATCGGCCCCAAATACCACCATCGCAGCCCCGGGTCTGTCAAACCTAGTAAAGTCGGGATCCATCCGCCATATATGGCATCAAGTAAGCCTAAAAACCTTACCAGATGCCACATTGGGTCGATCAGGACCAGATACGGCGGAAGTCACCAGATCTCTACCTTACTGGATCCACCCTGATAAGGCCGTCTTCCTCACCCTATCGCCATGACGGTGTGGATACACAACTACTTGTGGATCCTAGACCCAAAAGAGAGCAGTGCACAACTTTCACTGTGGATCAACAAGTTAAGGGCCACCATCCGTGTCCAAGAAAATGGAGCAGACTGTCTCTTCATCTAATAGGATGGGGAAGAGGTTATCTTGAGCTGAGTGAGACTGCTCTGTGCCATTGCCCTCTAGCCATCGTCCATCTGCCCCAGCAGGGATGTTGCAAGATATTGCCTCACCATAGTTCGCAGAATTAGCCAACCCGAAATGGCTGGGGAGTGAGGACAGCCACAAGGTGTAGATACACAACTTCTTGTAGATCCTAGGACCCAAAAAAGAGCAGCCCACAACTTAAAGTGTGTATCAACAAATCAACAAGTTATGAGCCACCCTCCGGGTCCGAGAATATGGAGCAAGCTCTCTCCATCTCACAGGGTGGTGATACAAAATGCCTTATCCTGAGATTTTGCGAGAATCTCGGTCTCGTCGGCCCCGTGAGATCCGAAACAGCCAAAATCAGCTGTTCTAGATGCTCAAGGGCCAGCGCCAACTGCGAGACAGTGAAGCCACCAATCTCTTCCCCCATCCGAACACATCAGGTCCTAATAACATCCGATATGCAATATCAGGATATCGCAGGCTCCAACTCGCACCGGGGTAGGGGTGCAAGCAAACCAATACACTCAACAAGGAACTCGAAGCTCGGCTCAATAAAAACTTGACTCGGCTCGTTTATTATGTTAAATGAACAAGTTTGAACAAAAAATAAAGCACGACTCATTAAATAAGCCAAATTTGAACAGACTCCTACTCGGCTCGATAAGCTCGCAAGTAACTCAATTGAATATTCTATTCTATAATTATTTTAAAAAATAAAATTATGAGTATTAATAATTATATATTGTCACTTAAATATATTAAATAATTCAAAATTTGAATTTAGACTTAGATCAAGTTTCATAAATGAGCTAAATCTAGAATTTCACAAATCATTTTTCATTGATTTTGAATTTTACAAATGAACTTGTATATAGATTAAGCTTGAATGTAAATTGAATTTTAGTTTAGCTATTACTCGAGTTCGAGCTAGACTCGACTCGATTAATAAACGAACCAAGTTTGAACAAGGGTTCAACATACTAATTAAAACTCGAACTCAAACTTGAACTCGTGTAAAATAAACGAACCGAACTTGAACACCATACTACTCGGCTCGACTCGGCTCATTTGCACCCCTAGGTCCAAGGGACATGGTAAGAGCTTCTTCCCCACCCAATAGGGCAAAGAAACACAACATGGAGGTGGCACAACCCAGGCGCTAGAATCCGAGGGTCAAATCGGACCATAAACTCCATAGAAACCTATCTATAGATTTATTTTTAGGTTTCTTTTTCTGTTTTTTTTCTTATTTATGTTGTTTGGTAATATATCCTCCATAAATGAAATATGAGATCCAATCTCCAGAGATTTTTTCAAGAATCTCATTAGATCTCTTCTCTTTTACTCTTCTAAGACATAGTCGAGATCTGAGAAAGCAAACCTTGGGTGGTGATAGGGTGGGGAAGAGGCAATGCCTAAGCTGAGTGAGACCACCTTGTGCCACTGCCTTCCAGCTGCCGTCTACTGAAAATTGTTCTCTGTCCTTCCAAGGCCTCTACCCCAACAGAATGTTGCAAGATATTGCCTCATGATAGTTAGCAGAATCAACCAATCCAGATTTCAGCCCCTGCCGATCCAATTTCGGCCCGGACCGGAAGGGCCTATTCGGAGCCAACTCCCGAAGGAATCGGCTCACATCTGCCGATCAGGGTAGGATCAGATTGAGAATCGGCCGATTCCCTAAGACTTGAAAAAATCACCCAGTTTCAATTTGATTTCGGAAGAATTGGAACATTCGTCGATTTTGGACCAATTCCTTGCCTTAATTGACCCCAAATGCCATCGCCGTGGTGCTGGGTCTGTCGAACCTGGTAAAGTCGGGATCCATCCACCGTATATGGCATCCGGTAAGCTTAAAAACCTTACCAGATGCCACATTGGGTTCATCGGGACTGGCGGAAGTCACCAGATCCCAGCCTTTGTGGGTCCAACTAAGTAAGGCCATCTTCCCACCCTATTGTCACAGCAGGTGTGGATACACAGCATCTTGTGGATCCTAGACCCAAAAGAGAATAGTCCACAACTTAAACTGTGGATCAACAAGTTATGGGCCACCCTCCGAGTCCAAGCATATGAAGCAGGCTCTCCTTGTCTGATATGATGGGGGAAGAGGCAATGCCTGAGCTGAGTGAGACCGTTCTGTGCCACTGCCCTCCAGCCATCGTCTATGGGGCATGTACCCCAGCAGGATGTTGCAAGATATTTGCCTCACATAGTTCACAGAATCAGCCAATCCATATTGTGATTGACTGATTCTCGGATTGGATCAGCCCTTGTCGATTTAATTTCGGCCTAGAAGAGCCAATCCGAAGACGACTCCCAAAGGAATCAGGAATCAGCCAATCCAGCTGATTCCCCATGACTCAGAAAGATCGCCCATTTTTATCCGATTTTGGTAGAATCAGGATGTCAGTCGATTTTGAACCGATTCCTTCCTGGAATCGGCCCCAAATGCGGCTGCAGCAATGCCGGGTCTGTCAGAGCTGGTAAGGCCGGGATCCATCTGCCATATATGGCATCTGATAAGCCTAAAAATCTTACAAATGCCACATTGGGTCCAACGGGACCAGATATGACAGAAGTCACCGGATATCAGCCTTACCAAGTCTGACCCAGTAAGGCCGTCTCCCCTGCCCTATCATCGTGATCGTGGCAACACAAGGCTGCCTTGGAGGCCTTATACAGCCCATTTTGAGGTCAAAATCAATCCCAAAAACACCTAGATCAGACCGAAATCCAATATGGACCCATTTTTCATTTTTTATTTTTGAACACTTTTTGAAGGACCAATCAGACTAATTCCGGATAGATTTTTTTTTTTCCCAGAGGATCGGCATCCAATCTGGATCGGAATTCGGAACTCACCGATCCAGGTTCCGATTCTGATTCCAATTCTGATCCCATGATCCTTGTGCCTCACTGACCATCCCAAGGTAAGGTCAATATCCAAGTTGGCATTCCTTGTTGCTACCTGTCATATTAGTAAGGAGAAGATTACCAGGAGTGGATAATGATTTCAAGGGGCATAGACCTCGTTGCACCTCATTCATTTGTGATTGCTTCAATGTAGAAACTCCAGATGCTACTGGAGAAACATGAGTCCCAGAAGAAGCAGTTGGCGAGATTCCAGGTGTCACAGTACTTGCTTTATCAGGAAAGAACCTCTGAGCTCCTTGTGACAATGGACTACGGCCTTCAGGTTTTACACCAAAGTTCACATGCATAAGCTGAGATGGATGTGCTGAAGATTGTGCATTGATTTCCTTTGCCTCTTCCATCTACACATAAAAGACATTGCCATTGGATGTTGATTCAGGGACAACAGAATATCACAGTTAATAATCATGAAAAGCAAACCAAGACTGATAACAAACAACACAGAGAAATGAATCTTATTCCCAGGGGGTGCATGAAATGCCACCAAGAACAAATGCTACACAATAAGGCAACTCAACTCATTCTAGCCATAATCACACTAAAATTGAAAGGTAAAATTTATCGTACAATTATAAGACATGCAATGTTGTGGTAGCGAACACTGGAGTGTCTTCACGAAATCATAATAAAAAATCAAACAAAACAATCAACACGAAGAAAGCTCCAAAAATTACCTCCACGCCTAGATGTGGGAAGTCTGCTCTGCTGGAATTTCATCCGACCGTTATCTACAAATGATTCATTATATTTACAAAACAAATTTGATCCACACCTCACAGGGCAATAAAAGATCACAAACATAATATCAGTCAGATGAGTTCCGAGGTTGAAAAGCTGAAGGCAGTTGAAGCTGAATTGCCCTCTTAAATGTCTTACTTATCTGCAGATTTCGTTTCATCGACTGGTATGTCAAACTCTCAAGAAGTTATTTAATGACAAGTTAGTGGACAGATGATCCGCATTGAGTCCTGAGACATGTATCAGCTGATCCACATTGGTCTAGACAGATTACAGCTCACCCCCGTCATTGCAATCATTATCTTCAATGCCCAAGCAGGACAATGTTTAATCATCAGAGATACAAAGCAAACCCAAAAGTCTGCCTTAAAATCCTTATAGATTTTAAGGAATTAAGACCTTCGAAATTTAATTTGAAATCAATCCTAAAAATCCTCCAAATTACCTCACTGAAAATTCGTACGGAAACTTCCTTAAACATAGAAAACATACAAAAGACCAAAAGTTTTAAACGAAACGTGTGTGTACATGATATATAAAGAGAGGGGGGTCAGAGCTAAAAATACCTTAAACACGGCTTGGTTTAAAGAACATTGTTAACTTAAGAGATGGTGTTCTAATAGGCCCTAAGACATACCGGACCTAGAAGTACCACCCACAAGACCAACCAGGTTACTTTGTTTAAGGTTTCGCGTCACGGTCAAACAACCATACCTGAGTGGGTGTTTTCTTTTACCCTGGAAGGAACCTATAAGGATAGACAAGGAGGGTTGGGTCGGGGGTCGCGACCGGGTCGCGGGACCCCCAGGCCGACCCGGTCGCGACCGGGTTGCGACCCGGGTCGCGACCCTAATATTTAATTAATTTTTTTTTTGAAAAATTCAAAAAAATAAGAAAAATGCGAAAAAAAATCTGAAAAAATACAGAAAAATTGGATAAATTAAATGACATGATTTAAATAAATAATGCATCAATTTTATTCCAACATGATGTGTTGTACACTTTGTAGGTAGTTGATATATTCTCCCAATGTCATTTGGGTTGAGTACAAAGCTTGATACATGTACACATGACGATCATATTCGTCTGTCCCTCGGGAAACTATCCTAAGACTTGATCCAAACGAGTCACCATAACTATAGGTCGATTGGATCGAAGTATCCGATGACTCCACATAATTCATTCCACAGTACTCTTGATCGTATGTAGGGAACCAAGAGCCTTGGGATGAATCATTCACATAGTCGGAGGCATCGTGGTATTCGCTCCAACTCCATGGCTACGATGACCTCCTCTACCTTGTGGCGGCCTTCTACCATGATCGGTATCTTGGGTCGCATGAGTATATTGCTCCTCGCCGGTAAAACGTAGCGACGTGGTAGGAGATAGGGGAGGATCTGAGGTCCCTTAAGTAACTACTAAACTAAATATCTAACTAATCTTCTAGCTAACTAACTATGCAAGTAAGCAAATAAGTATTAAAAAGAATAAACTACTTAACCCACTAATCAATGGAACTAATATTAAATAAATATACTAAATGAACTAATGAAATGCTTGATGAAATAATTAAGTAAATGAGAAAAAAATTTGACGAGCAATGAGAGCAATGAGAGCACAAATGAGAGGTTGAGAGTGAGAGTGGGGGGTGGGAGTAAGGAGAGCCCCTCGGGGGCTTTAAATAGCCCCAGGGGCTGAATGGGGGCTGCGCCCCCGAAGAACCGTTGGCAACGGTCTTGAGACCGTTGCCAACGGTCCCGGCAACGGTCATGTGACCGTTGCGGCGACCGGGTCGCGCGACCCGGCCCGGGTCGCGCGACCCGGTCGGCCGGGTCGCGCGACTCGCGCGACCCGGCCACGACTCCGCGACCCGGCCGGGGGGGTCGCCCCGACCGGGTCGCGACCGAGCCGGTCGGGTCTAAACCCGACCGGGTCGGGGCCGGGTCGCGACCCGGCATTCCATGAGGATAGAGATTCCATCTTTCAAAACCCTAGTCACTAATCAAAATGAAGGAAGTTAAGAGCAAAACTCTCCAACGATAAATCCATGGACAGAGAACAGTCTCAACGCCCGAATCCCTACCGAGTACCGACATAAGTTGCATGTATTTCTCTACAACGCTTCGATTAAGCAATGATAGAAACCTAGATGACAAGAAATTATCCATGTCAGAGCGCAAGGTGATGTAAATACTGCACCTTCCTTTTCGTGTTCGCAACCTTCTCGGCTATAGTCAACTTCGGGGGCCGCGGAATGCACTCCTTGGGTGGATTAAGACCGAGATCCACGACGACCGCCATAGCCATCTCCTTCGTGAACAGCTCCTTCCGACGGGGGAGCTCCATCGACTCACACACCTTCGCGAGCTTCTCCCTCGCCTCGGCCATCAGTGCCTTCTCCGCCTCCGTGGGGTCCCGCCCCGCCCGTATCTGTCCCATGGCAGACAGCACCATCACGATCTCCGCTACCCGTCCAAGGTGGCCGGAATCCGGATTGGCCCTCGCCCTCTTCCTCGATTCCGTGGGCGTTCCGCTCGCGCCGGGCGCATCCGCCACACGCACGGGCGCGGCACCGTCCTCCCCCATGGCGAGAAGCAAAGACAGGATGGGGCTTCCTGCAAGCTGACGGCCATGAGAAGGGTGGAGAATAGCGAAGAGGAAACGCAGGCGGCTCGGTCAGTGCGGAGCTTTTTAAATACCTGTTCGGCGGAGAAGCTGCTGCTTGCGAGTCTGATGAGCCCCCGGGGCTCGCGTCAGGAGCGGCGAAGTCGGGATCGGGAAGAAGCCAGAAGCCGCCAAGGCAAAAAAGACCCAAGATTTAAAGGCTTCCGTCGGCCTATGTACGTAGATCCGACGTTGAAAAGTATATAAGTAAATATAGATACATAGCAGGTAAGGCACAAAATAGTCGGCAAGATGAATAATTTCTGCTGTCTAAAGTAAACGCAGGAAGTTTGACATTTTATTAGTAAAAAAAATAAAGTTTGGCACTATATTAGTAAAAAAATCCTGAATAAAGATGACGCTTTATTTTTATCAAGTACTTAACGTGCAAAAAGTAAAGGAAGATTTGGTGTTTTATAGGTGTGAAAAAATGAGGTTGTTTGGTGTTTATAGAAACAGTGGTATTCATGTCCACTCTCGAATCGTAGAAACATGGCACTGTTTGGTGTATCATAAAAAATTAAATATTACATTGTACATCTAACGCTGATAAATGTAAACAGTAATTCGTTGAGAAAATGTAATTTACAGATTATTACATGTACATCTAACGCTAATATTCAATTCGATTTAACAATTGGGTTCTGTTAAGAGATAGGCCAGAAAACCAAACTGATAAAACCTTGTTGATATGGTTCGGTTCAATCAAACCTTTGAACCTTCGATTCTGTTCGATCTATCAGCTTTTTTTTTTTTTGGTTGACGTCAACACCCCGACTAAGACTTACAGTTTGTAACTGATATTTGCTTGATCAAATAGGTATATTTAATTCAAAACCAGACTCCATTACCCTACTTCAAAGTTCAAACTAAGAACAGCTTCACTGCGCAATTAAGTTACATGAATTATGTACAAGTCGGTCTGGACCAAGGAAGACCCGGATCCCACCACGAGGCTCGAAGCTGTGATAGACCAACCACCAAGGAGCCGCTGTTGACAAGGAGGAAAGCCTTCATTTTTCCCTTTCTGCTCAAGTACCGTGCAGTATTGACAGGAGGCAAGAGACGAGAACTAGCGGGCCTCGGATAAGAGTGACCTGTGCAGGACGGAGAACGCAGAAACAAAACCGAGCTTAAAAGAGCCATTTAATATTCTTCTTCCCTCGAGAAGGCGGGGTCGGAGGCCGGGACTGGGTCGGTCGGTCCTAAAATTGACCCGAGTTGGTTAGAGTTGCGACCCAGGTCAGGTTAGAGTCGGGTTGGGATTGAGAAAAAGAAATTATTTAAATATATCAACTGAGTCGGGGTCGCGAGGCCGAGTCGAGGTCGGTCAGCCCAAAAATTGGCCGGGTCGGACGAGTAAGCACACCATGATTTTAACTACCTCAGGCATGTGCAGGTTTCTGCAGTTTGGCTTCTATCTCGAAATTATTCTTCACCATTACTTCCTATGGATAGTTGGATACAAACGACAGTAAGCATCATAGACCAAAGTTGTAACCTTAACATGTTTGGCATGAAAAATAATATGAGGACAAACCTGGTTAATCGCCTAAATTTTGGAGCTAAATCAGGTTTATCCCCAAGTTAATATTATACCAAACAGAGGCAGGCTGAACACGAATAGTTATACTGCAGAGCAAACGCCCAAGTTGGGCTCTAGTCTCCGCAGACTGATACAATTTATACGGCTCTGTGCTGCTTCCAACGCAACCCACAGTTAAACAGGTATTGAGTGTCCAGTCGCAATGGTGCTGATCTCCGCCAGACATTGCAAGGTGCTATCAAGCGAAATTTGCTGCACTTGTTCCATTCCCGCCTTTGAATTGTCCTGCTTGAAGCCTTCAGTTGCAGCCACACTCAACAACCTTTGCAGATGGTTTTGGTTGTAACTCTGATACGGTGATACCTGCTCTCGGGTATCCCGAAAGAAAAGAAAAATACTCATTTTAAATGTGATGAGAAAGCAATTCATGTCAAATCTAAGAAAAATGCCACTCACCTTTTTCTGGAAAAATAATATTTTTTAGTGCACATCACCAAATAAGGGTGGCAGATCTATGTTCTCTATTTTATTTCTCCCAACCATCATGCTGCTACCACTTATCCCTCATTCACTCCATCTTAACCTATAAGGCTAATGACTGCGGAGTATAAATGCTCCTACACTCACCATTTACCACATGCATAGTGAAACAGAAGAAATATAAAATAGAATTCAAGAACTTCTTGACAAAACCACCATTCATTTTTCAAACAAATCCCTTTGACATTTCTTAGCTGAAACAAAATAAATTAAAATTTTCATTTAGATAGATGCACCCAAACGCAGCTCTTACGAGATAAGTTTCTAAAGAGAAATATGGATCAACATTGCAACATATCTTCCGCCACGAGAAAACATAAGGAAATAAAATTATTTGTGACATCAGAAAATTTGATATAGTTATTATGTTTGATAATTCAGTAGATACATCAGTATTAGATTTCTTAGTAACTAATATAAAAAGTAATATGATATGTGTGACTAATGTTCTATCGAAGCAAGGCCTTAGCTCTTGAGGCATCACCTTCCGAGGTTCAAGTATAAAAGCCCACATGTGTCCCCAACAAATACATGTTCCACAACTGAAATGTGTAATCTAGCAGATGCTTGAATTCAAAGATAAGACAAGTAAATGTGCATATTGAAATATAAATTCAAATATCTAGCCACCAAAGAAAAGAAAACAAACATCAACTCCTGGGCTCCTCGTGAGCTACTGCTTTCTTAATTTATTCTGCTGTATATATTATGTAGCCTGCCCCAAACAAAGAACACAACAAGCCCTCCTGATCATAGGTACAAGGCGATAAGAGGTGGTAGACTGTTGAAAATTTTAAGTCTAATATGTAGAGACAAGCATACCTATTCTACAGTAAGTTTTGAATGTTTCCTGTGAAGACACGTGCACAAGAAAAGAAGCATGTAAATAGTACCTAAGGAAGGATACTGGCTGATTAGCACAATGTAACCATAGCCAATGCAACTAAATAAGCATATGATTATCCTGATTCACGTTTCTGTGAATATTAAAGAGCTTCTCCACACCCACTTTATTGCATGGAGGTCCAAATGATGTGAAAGAACTCAGGTAGTAGAGTCAAGCCATCCTTGCATATTGTTTGATATACATTAACTAGGACTCAGCTACTAAAAGAATGAGGAAGAAATTACAATGTATGGCATGATTGTGTAATGTCACAAGGATGCAAGATATTGATGCTTTGTTTCTGAAACTATCCGTCAAGCCATCAAATGATCAGAAAACTGCAATTTGTACTTATAGTCAATATTAGAATGATATTTTCCAATAACAAAGACCAACATGACTCCATACACGTGTAAAAATGCCATGACTTGTAACATAAAAAGATGCTAGTAGTAGGAATCTGACTAAAGTATCCTAATGGCATCAAATATGTTGCATAACACAATGCCTATACAAGACAAAGTGTGCCAATTTGTATATATTCTTAGGATCAAGATAAAGCACAATGTTTGGAATGCAAATCTCTTAATGACCTGCAAAAAATATCTTTGCATCAGGAAAAATATAGATCATGTTGAGACACCATCTTCAAACCAGCTCCAATCTAAGGTCAGAATTGCATACTCAATGACCAATAATAATCATGTGTTGATCAATCATGCCACCAAGGCAAACATCTTTCATTGAACATCCTTTTGTAGGATACAACATTTCATCTAATTCTTTCTAGGCAACAATTGAGCATATCTATCAACATAATGTCATTAACATTGTCAAAATGAAGTTAAACACGACTTAGTATGGCAACAATTGAGAATAAATATCAACCTATATCATTAACACTGTCAAATTGTGGTTAAACATGATCAAGTGTGCCATTGGCCTCAGAGCATCAATTTGGCTAACACATCAGATAGAAGATGCACATCAAAGGTCTCCAAGGACAAACCTGAGACAATGCGAATTGCTCAGCACTCTATTTGTATGGAAACGAAGGTTTGGTCATAGAAAATACTTAAACCCCAATCTACAGTAATCGAAGCTGATGAGAACATTCAAAATCTCAGTGGCCATCATCTTAAATATTACCATCAGTAAGTCTTCAATGAGTCTAGCTATCTAGACGAAACAACCTGATGGAATAAAGCTAGCTATAAGAGCTTCCCAAACTAAATGGATATGTGCAAAATTTCCAACAAGTCTCCCAACATTTCCAAATGAAAGCCTTCTGACCCTATTTTCAATAACAAGTATCATGTACATGACAAAACAACTATGCAGAATATCTTAGCGACAGCATTGATCACCAAAATTATTTTATAAAAGCTCCAAAATGAAACAATTAGACACGCGAACTCTTATTTACCAAGAATTTCCTTTCAATATCCTCACTCTGATTCTCACAGGTAAAAATGGACAAAAATGTAATCCAGAAAATCACAATGGGGGCCAGGTAAGGTAACGTTCTAGCAGGACTTCCCATCATCGAACGGTAAGTTCATTCTGGGCAACATCCCCTTAATGAGATTTCCCTTCACGTCCACTGCCCTGCGGTGCACCTCCACCATGGTCTTCCGCTACACTCCACCTAGATTTCACTCCACCTAGATTGCCCGCCGAAGAGAAGTCAACATTCGACAACCGGGGGCCGCGCGACGCAGGATGTTCGTAGGGTGTTGCACGCCGTTAGGTCATGGCGGGGGCGACCCTCGCCGCGCCGGGAGAGAACGGACTTGACTACATCTCCATGGCGCAGCGAGGGAGAGTTACGAGTAGGCTATCGGGATGTCGTATCGGTATCATACCGTCGAGTACTTTACATTTTAAACCCTCATCCATTTTCTAATTCGTTGAATCCCCAAATATTAACTTGAAGGTCTCAACCTTCCCGTTGATTGGGCAGATAATTGTCTCCCGTATGCCGTGATCCGCTGGTGAATAAAGTTGCAAACGGATTAAATCCAGATCCGGACCCGAACCTCACCGGTCCACCACGCTACCGAACCGAACAGTCCCCGGCTATGAGGTGCCGGTCCGGATTCGGTGGCTCGTGCGCTTCCGTCGGATTCACCTACTCATCTTCTTCCAAAGAAGAGCACGGGGTATAAATACCTCCTCTTCCCATCTCACCGTCACAGGCTCACAGTCCTTTCTCAGTGTTTCCTCTCCGGAAGTTGCGGACAGCCATGGCGCCTTTAAAGTCCTTCGTGGAGATCCCCGAGGGCTCCCACTTCCCCCTGGAGAACCTCCCCTATGGCGTCTTCCGCCTCCTTGCCGAGCCCTCCGTCCAGCCTCGCCCCGGCGTCGCGATCGGTGATCACGTCCTCGACCTCTCCGCCGTCGCGGAGGCCGGTCTCTTCGACGGGCCCCTGCTCAAGAGTTCACAGTGCTTTTTCCAGGTTCTCTTCCTCTATCCGCAAAGAAAGTTTGATGTCGAGTCGGCGTTGCTGAATTTTCTAGCGTCTCCTGGTACTTGCTGCCGTATCGGAGCATATGGAGTAATGGTATCAGTTGACAGAGCTCGCTTAATATGCTCCTGGCGATGGGGCGACCTGCGTGGAAGGAGGCGCGTTCGGCCATTCAGAGGCTGTTGTCGGGTGATTCTCCGTCATCATTTTCTCGATTAAGTTTTGGTTCCTGAAATTTTCTTTGATCGTGCAAGGATCTGCTTGTTCTTTGATTGAAGATATTTAGTCCGTCATTGTATCCAAAGCAGAAGAATCGGATTCTGTTTTGCATTACGTTGTATCACATAATGTTGTGACCTTAGTGAAGGCAAAATCACCTTGCGCGGTAGCTAGCGCAAGATGAAGTCTTGAGCAGGAAATTTTGCTTCAAATTAGTATTTAACGGAGCATATTTATGTGCTCTTTCTCCCGGGGCTCCTATCGCTAGGGTTAAGATACTTGTCTTACAGTTAATAATTAGGTCTACTTGTGGAGTTTGACTGCATATCGTGCGAATTTTATATTACGTGGCTTCTTTGGATGTGCACGTTCTGCATTTTTTCTTAATTTGAAAATAATTGCGATTAACTTTTCTTTTTCTACGCGAGTCTAAAAGTTAGAAGAATAACGAAACTCCTTTTCCTTGCAGCTGATGAACCAATTCTGCGTGACAATTATGCTTTAAGGGAGAAATGTCTTCTGCCCATGGTATCACAATTAAAAGTCAGCTTGCTAATTATTGTTGTTGTTTCATGATAAATCGTGTTAACTAGTTTCTGGTGTCATTATTTGGGCCATTCAGAGCATGGTGAAGATGATCCTTCCAATAATAGTTGGGGATTACACAGATTTTTTTTCTTCCATGCATCACGCAAAGAACTGTGGGACCATATTTCGTGGACCGGAGAATCCAATTCCACAAAACTGGTAGCTTATGTATAATGAGATTTATTTTACTATGTTTTCTACTCTTACAGTAGATGTAGATGTGAATGTGATTGATAAACTGTTGCAGACGCTTTATTATTATTCATTTACAATTAAAATGTAAGGTCGTTTCTTTAAGCACATATCTATTTGCAGTTGGGAAAGCAAGTTGCTAGACATTTTGAAGTAGTCAATGATCTCCTAGGCAAGGAGGCGAGATGGCTTCTTGCTGTCTGGTCTTGGGCCAAACCACTTAAGCAGTCATATAGAGGTGGGAAGTTGGTGGCTATGCCCTATGCCTTCCCCACCCTATTTTGGGTAGGAAGGACCTGCAGGTCCACCTGTTCTCTCTTTCTCATTACCCTTCACCCCTCTCCAGAAACTCTCTCTATCTATCATTATCTATCTACCTCTATCTATCTATAAATATATGTATATGCATACCTGCCAGTGCCACCATCTTTCAATCTTCTCTTAAATTGCCACCATTTGATAGATAGAGGCAGTTGAGATAAGGTCAGGAGCTTTAACTGCCTTTTGCCTTTGACTCATAGTTTGCACAATCAGCTGATTATGGGATTGGATTGGCACCCACCAATCTGATTTTGGTTGGGACACTTGATCCCTGCTGGTCTCCATCAGAATCTGCCGAATAGACCTGGATAGGGACCAATTCGAGTAGAATTGGCCGAATCTGACTATTCCTTACCGGAATTGGCCCTCATGGCGGCTGTGATGGGCAAGCAAGACAACTTACTGGAATAATGGGTAAGCCATAGAGTCACTACATCTGCCACATCAGATCCCGTGGACCCGTTATGGCATCCGTAAGGCGGATCCAGTGACTCTATATCAGGTCATTAGATTTACCATATTAGGTCTGGTGGATCTGGTGACTCCACACCTTCCTTGATGTTGTATGTCTCAAATGTGAAACATCAAGTTATTGGAAATGTTGTGACTGAATACGTGTGTCTCCTTGAATGGTTGATTTTTTTATTTTTATTTCTTTTAGTTTCTAGATTGTTTTTAGACAAGCAGAAATAATGTAGTATTAAGGCCTCACGGGGATTTGAGATTTTGTACTGTTTTTCTATTGATTCCATAATAATTCTTTTCACCTCTAAGCTCTAACTACTTGCCATATAGCCACATCTTAGCAATACTTCTTGCTGTTTCTTGATTTATGTTCATTGTTATACATCTTGATTTTAAGCAATTTGCATCAGGTTTCATCTTCCAATTGCTTATCATGGTCGTGCTTCATCTGTAGTTATCTCTGGAACAGATATTACACGTCCCAGGTAAACATTTCATGATACTTTTCAGTGGAATATGATCTTGTTCAATCTATTTGCCATCCTGTTATCGTATCTCTTTATTTTGTCCAGAAGTCACCCTTCCTTCTTTAGGTTTCTTTGCTGTTTCTGTACCCAGGTATCAAGACCTACCATCTTGATACAGGGAGACTAATTCCATATGTTATTAGGGACTGGAAAATTGAAAAATAACTTGATGGTCAGTGATGCTGCAGACATTTAGACAAACAACCTGCAAGTGCAAGGAACTGTGTTCCAAGAACAAGGAGGTTGTCTTTTCTAACAATTAGAGAGAGGGGGGCGATGTGAATGAAATATTTCAATTTCAGAGTGTTTGCCTTTGTCAATAGCCGATGGAACTTATTGGGCACAAGGTTTAGTATATGGAAAATCTTGTTATATAAGAATCTTCTCACTTTCTGACTGGCAATCTCTGCCTTGCATGGTCTGGCAGATGTCTGGATTTATTAGATCACTGCTGGTGTTATAGCTGACTGACCTAACAAGTGGGTCTTTAACTAGGTTTTCTGACCAAGCCTGGTTGTGTAACGTATATGCTAAATGGAATCTGAAGATTTAATGAAGATTCCAATACTGTGTTGCACGTCATAATACACTGAATAGATGATAATCTTGTGAATCAGTTTTGAATTGCAAAATGCAACTGTGTTTCATGGGATTAATTCATTTAGCTATAAAACTTTTAGAGGAAAAGATAAAAATGCAGAAATAAATGGATACATAATCTTTTTTATGGAAGCTATTCTGGAAGATATTATTAAATTGCAATTTAATATATGATCTTATTTGTACCCTAGTTGCAATGAAACTTGTATACTTCTTCCATCTCCCATTTGTTTCTCGAATTTTCCGTTTCTCAAAAGATTTAAGTCTTCAGATCTTTATTCGTTATTTCTCACTTCCATTTTTTTCTTTTACTTTTTACTTCCATTTATTTTCTGGTAAATTTGCTTATAACTGGACATTATTACTGAACATCACTCTTGAATATTCTGAAAAAGTTGAAATGTTTAAGACTTTTAGACAATAGGTAATTGTTTGTATGTGCCATCACATGCTTGGTTAAATAGCATATCTGCATATTTGCTTGTTTAGTTTTTCAAGAGTTGGTGCACTGTTTAATACTTGTCATGGTTCTTTACAAACAAGCTCCATTAATTATAGTAAAGTAGAGTTTACCTGCAGACAAGGTTTTCAAGGTGACCAAGGCGATCAAGACAACATAGTGCCACTTTGGTGCCTAGGCGATAAGGCGAGACGTTAAGCGACGTCTTTTTTATATAGTAAAATAGATGAAATAACAAATACATGTGTAAAAATAATGCAAAATAGCTTTAACACCATGCAAATCAATTAATAATGCGGGAAGTGCATGTTACATAGACTAAATAACTTTACAAATTAGTTAATTTTAGTATTGAAATTCTATTAACTATCAGTAAACACATAAGAAATAATTTAACCATAGCTATTATTTATTATTAAAAATATATAAAGTAATCATTTAAGCGGATGGGTGCCTAGGCGTCATAGTTGTTAAGGCGAGCGCCTAAGCGGTGCTTAGGCGCCAAGGCGGCTTTTGGAAGACGTCTTGCCATCTTGGTCGAGCGCTTTGCTCCCCATGCATAAGGCGTACGCCTTGGTGTCGCTCAGCCGCTCAGCGGCTGTGGGTTTTTTTTTTTTTTTGAACCGGTGGACAGCGGGAAGCTCCCGAGCCCTCAACAGGCGCCGGAGTCCGCCATGGAAGACGCCGCCGCTGCCACCAGCTGTGGAAGCTGCCACCATCACCTTGGCCTTGCGACCACCTAGGTGTCCTTGGCCTTGCGGGAAGCCACCGTTTCAACCTCCCTTCTCTTCCGTCATTCTCCTCCAGTAAGAAGTTAGGTTTTACGTTTTTTATTTTTCTAGCTACATCTTTTTATTTCTTCTTTTAAGTTTAGTCTTGTAACATCTATTAGAGTGTTTTTATTGTACACATTCTATGGTTAAATGTTGAAGATTTCGTAAGTTTGGACGTCTCCGGTGCGTCGGAAATTTCCGACTTTGTTGTTGATTGTTTTTTCGACCATTTGTTAGTATGTATACATTATGTAGACATTGTTTGATATTTGTGTATGATGGTTTGAGGACTGTTTGATCCATTTCAAATTTTTTTGCCATTTTTAGCTGTGGTTTGTTGTGGGATTGTGTGAATGGCATCCAGTTTGTGGGATTTTTAGCTGTGATTTTATAATTATATATAAACATGTCCGCCTTGACCGCTTAGGCGACGCCTAAGCGGCCGCTTAATCGCCTAAGCTTATTTCGCACCCTCTAACGCCTTGGGCCCCTTGTCGCCTTAACAACTATGCTAGGCGCCCATCGCCTTGCCCCCTTTGGCGTCACCTAGGCGACACCTTGAAAACTTTGCCTGGAGATTAAGTAAACTTTTCCTCATATTGGAAAAGCAATCTACTTGTTGATATCTCACATCTTTTTCTTTGATCTTAAAATTAAATAAAGAATACATTTGCATCCTCACCCAGGCTTAGACATGAGTAAGTGAGCAGTTGCTGAAATCAATCCACTTCCACTGCCACTTCATGCATCACCAGACGACATCCAAGTGTACAGTTGGTGTCCATTGCTGCAATGTCAATGCACTGTGAATTGGTTTTCAGCCCCACTTGAGGATTAGCAAATAACGTATCTGCCTGAGAAGAGTAGTAGTTGGTTGGAAACACTTAAGATGCTGAGGAAGCTGGAGGAGATGCATATATCTTATGTACTTCCATGGATAATGATGGATTTAGATTTGAAGAATCATCAACAAATAGTAAAGCTTGAATGTTCTTTGTTATATCTTTTCAAACCTAAAAATCTTATATGCCAAGTGCCTTCCTGGATGTAACATTTTGAGGTTATGGCAACTGTTGCCTTCGAAATTTGCAGGAATGTGTCATTAAGTCATAGTTCCAGTTATCATTTTGTATGCTCCATCTGAAGCCATTTCAATTGCTCTGCATTTCTCGAAGTTATAAGAACTAGTTTTGCTTATCTTCTGTTAGTTTGACTTATCTTTTGTCATTTTGAGTGTCATATGCAATTTAGTTGAGGCACTTTTGTTTTCTGATTAGAGGTCAAGGTTACCCAGCAGCCAATTCTCCACCATATTTTGGGCCTTCAAGAAAACTAGACTTTGAGCTGGAGATGGTTAGACTTTTCTACTGATGAATTGTATTTTTGCTTTATGGCTTACAACACAATTTTTGATGTGCTAACGATTTCTCTACACACCTGGAAAGTTAAGGTGGACATACTTTTCTCACTTGTATTTCCAGGCTGCTATTGTTGGTCCAGGGAACAAATTGGGCCAGCCAATTAACATCAACGAGGCTTCTGATCATATTTTTGGACTTGTTTTGATGAATGACTGGAGTGGTAAAATATTATTTTTCTTTTCTATAGACTTAAGCTCGATTGATGTATAATAATTTGAATGCTATAAATGGCTTTTGCAGCTAGAGATATTCAAGCATGGGAATATGTTCCTCTTGGACCTTTCCTTGGGAAGAGCTTTGGTAGGTTCTATATGCTGAGTGTGCATAGGACCAACCATTACAATTTTTCTTGAACTTTTGACTTTTGAATGCGCATCATTTATTAGAGATGCTTTGATCTAGGTACATCGGTATCACCTTGGATTGTAACACTAGATGCATTGGAACCTTTTGCTTGTGATGCTCTAAAACAGGTGGGCTCACATTGTAACAAGCTCAGGTTTCAAACCTGGGGAATATACTTTTTTTTTTCATAAACTGCAAAAACATCAAAGTTTATAAAGCCATTTACTTGCTAGAGATTTTATGAAACACCTGAACATATGCTTAACTTGCAGGAACCCTGTCCATTACCATATCTAGCTGAAGCTAGACATCTAAATTATGACATTCCTTTGGAGGTATGCTACTGAATTTTCTAAGCTTATATATTCCCATTATTTTAAGGTCCTTAGTGACAGAGTGAGCTATTTCAGATTTCATGACCTGTTTGGTAACAGTATTAAACACCTCTATCACTATTAATTTTGATATTGATATTGATATAAATTATTACAAGGTGTTTGGCTATTAAAATCAATTTTGAAATTTGTAGTACAAACACGGGATTGTAATTCAAGTGTCCACCTGTATCAAATTTGTTATTGACACTCTATCCTCTAGAAGTATCAATATTAAAATTGATATAGTCTCATTTTTAATACCCCCCCAAACAGGGCATTTGTCTTAAAAAGATTTTTGGTGCAGTTTTCCCATGTGGAGATAGGGTCTTGTTGTCTCTTGACCAGTTATTCACCATTCTAAGGGAATTTGATACATTAGGAAGTTACTTGTGAGTTCTTGCTGGTTCACCTTCCAACTGAACTTCTTAAATTTTCTAAAAAAGAATGACTAGTGGTTTAGAATAATCCTTCTTCACATATTACCTTAGACTTGAGTCTGATTACCCCATAACTTCAACCGGCTGGAAAATGATTGAATTTGCAGCCAACCTGAAAGTATGTAAGGCTAATGCTGTATTTCATCATATAAGAAAATAGAAGTTCAATGTTGTTTCTATTTGAACGATTCCTACAACCAAGTTTTTTTGATATTTATCAGAATCTGTTTTGCTAATAGGTCTGGATTAAACCTGCTGGACATGAAAATCCATCACTGGTTACAAAAAGTAATTTCAGTCACCTGTAAGAATCTCAAGCTTTTATTTCTTTAATGCTACAGATCATTTAGTTCAGTTCTTTAATGCTACAGATCATTTATTTTAGTTCTTTACTGATATTATGCATCCTATGCCACATTTCTTTGAAGCTATTTGAGCACATCGAGCTCTTGAATCATCCTTGCCCTGTGATGTTGTTGACACTGGAAGTTCATTCCAAAACACAGAGCTGATATGCGTATTGTTCCCCGGGAAACCATAAACTTGCCAGTTGATTTAACTAACTCTTTTTACACAAATTATATACTGTTCCTGTGTTTTAATCTGCCCTTTCCCATTCCATTTACTTCTAGACATTTTATTTTTCTGGTCTGCTGTTGTTAGGTTCTGGTTGATCTTCTTGTGTTAGTACATTTTTTTTCATTCCACTGTTTGTACCAGATATAAGAACAGTTTTGAGAGACATTAACATTAGTCTTTTGGCAGAATATATATATTTATTATGTTTATTATTATTTTTTCAATTTTTTATAGTTTTCATAAGGAACCTTTCACAAGGTAAGGAATTATTATGTGTATTATGTGACTTTTATGGGAAGAGATGCCAGATGATTTATATTGTTTGTGTTTCCTAAACGATGTAATCCTAATTTAGGGATTTCGTTGCATTGAACAGCTACTGGACCATAACACAACAACTTGCACACCATACAGTTAATGGTTGCAATTTGAGGCCTGGAGACTTGTTTGGAACTGGGACGATAAGTGGACCTGTATGTTATTATCCTCTCCCATTTAGTTGTAGTGGCTTCTTTTTCTTATCTCCTTCAATTGGTCCATTTTTTACGAAAAAGAATTCTCCGGTCATCTTCAAATAACAAGTTAGCTTTATTTTTAACTTTTGATTGCTACCAGGATCAGGAGTCTCTTGGATGTTTGTTAGAATTAACTTGGAATGGGCAGAGGCCACTTTTGCTAAATGGATTATCCCGCCACTTTCTTGAAGATGGAGATGAGGTTATCCTTACTGCATGTTGCAAGGTATAAGTTGACAACACCACATTTTCAGCACTAAATGGAAGCATAAATGGGGAGTCATATGGGTAGAGTTTAAAAGATAAAAACTTCCTGGTTTAGCAGCAATGCATGAGTATATTGGTGCACTGGATTTTCATTTGTTTGTACTGAAATTTATCGTTAAGGTGGGGAGAACGGATGAATTGATAATTGGATAATCATATGTTTTAATAGGTGAATCATTGATTCCTTACTCATTCTCTTGCTCGTTAATGTTTCTTATTTTCTGTAATCATGTGTACATCCAGGCTGCATAAATAAGGGAAGGAGCTTAATGAAAACAGACTCATATCATGTTTCAGTAACATACAGAACAATCTAGATTAGAGCAAATAAATTATGAATACCATACAAGCAAGCTGCATTTAGCACCAAGCTGCAGCAATAAGTTCAGTAATTTAAACATGAAATAGATTTTTGTCATGTTTCCTTATCGCTATCAAGTGCCATTCATAAGGAAGTAGATACCCTAGTATAACCCAGTTTAGCTCAAGACATGCAAATTGTTCATTTACCTTTGATATGGAAGTAAGAAGATACCAGATATTACTAACATGAAATGTGAATATGGAAAGTTTAGCAAGAAACAAGGCTTGAGTGTCATTTTATTAAATGAGAATTGAAAATTGTGAAAAATCAAAAAGCACAAGCTAGAAACAAGCAATAGATGAAGGGGATAGAAGAGCTTTCCTGCAATTGAGCCAGAAAAACCTCATTCTGCAGTATCAATTCAAGCGATATATATGTATATGGAAAAAGATGCCCTAAACAACCTAGCAGCACCTTCATCTCATAGGAGGGAATATGCAACAAGAAATATACAGGAAAATGCTTTACAACAAATCCAGTAGAAGAACGGTTTAGAAGCAAAAACTACACCTTTTCCTCATAGAGCCAGGGTACTAGGCGAGGATGGTGAGAAAAAGGAGCAGGATGGTATCAGAATTAAGAAGACAATAACTAGAGCTTGAAGATGATGGCATCATTGCATCATTCGCATCATGGCACAGTGCAACACAATTAAGGGGCTAATAGCCAGGCTGAACCAGAAGCATGACATCAAATTGACCCAAGGATTCCGGAATCGGAATCGGAATCGGAATCGGTATCGGCCGATTCCTGGGAAGGGAATCGATTCCGGAATCGGTCGGAATCGGTTTTTTTTTTTGGATTTTTTTTTCGTCAAAAAAATTCAAAAAATTCAGAAAAAAATTCTAAAAAAATAGGAAATGAGTTAGAAAAATTTTAAAAAATCACCAATGCATGATATCCTGAAAACCACATCATACGAAATACTAATGAACACCAATTGAAGACTTGAAGACTTGAAAGTTAAGTACATATTCCAATTCCATTTATTGAAATATCGAAAGAGTTGATACATCATCGAAAAAAAATTACATCGTATCAATCTACTACTGATATCTAGGATAAAGATGTGGGTCGTCCTCCTCTCCCTGCGCTCGTGACGCTCCTCCCTCGTGCTCGGTCTTGAATGCTTGTCACCGGGACCATATCCGTATGAAAATAATGCCGATGCCATGCCATCGAGGTCGTATGGATCGGATGCAACGGGACGACCGGGACGTAAGCGAGAGGATGGTGGAGCCGGTGGTGTAATCCCTTGCTGGTCGGCACGGCGAATCTTTGAATCTTGTGGCTCCGTAATATAAGGCTGCGGTGTCTGCTCGTCCGGCGTGTAATACGGCTTTGGAAACGTGAATCGAGGTGACTCGGTACAACGCGATGGGCTGCGTCGGCGGTATACACTCCTCGTCGTCGGCACACGAGGAGTGAGAAGGAGCGCTCTCTTGTCGTACGGGGCCGACGGACGCCCCGACCTAACTTCCTTCTCTTTACCTCTTCGACCATCTACGAACTACCGGAGAAAGTCGGAACCCAAAGTTTTTTCAACTTTGCAAAATCCTCCCCATTCTCGGGTGCGGTCACCTTTGTTTTCGTTCTCCCGATCGCGAATGAGGTGAGTAACGGCTGTGGGACGGAAGACGGAAGTGGAGGGCGGGGCTACGCGACGGTGGGCGCCCGTAGGCTATTTGGGGGCGAGAAGAAGGCCTGCCGAGTCGTGGTAGTAGATGGAGGTGGAGGGCGGAGCATCCTCCTCGGCTTCGACACCATCGACTCTCCTTACGCCGTACGCGGTCATCGGGATCGAAACTCATTGCGTGATCACGGCTTCCTCTCCCTCTGTCAGGGAGGCAAGTGCATGCTGTCTGGAAAATCGGTCCCGTGTCCACCTCCTCGGGTGGTGGTGTGGCGGAGGAATGACTGCGCTCGTACGGGCCACCCTGCGAGCCGTGCGAAATCGCTCCTCGGCGATCTTACGCCGATCTTGATGTTCTTTATGCGCGGCCTCGTATATAATGACGGAAGACCGGCTTCTCACGGTCGAGGTCAGCTTTGTTCCTCGCTTTTGGTATGTATCGAGTTGAATGTACTCCGGTTCCTCTCGGTGGGGAGGAGCGGGTGCTGCAACTCGGAATCACGATGCGATGGCCGCAGTGGATTCCATCCACTCTGGTGTTCGCACTGAGTCCACCGCTCGGTACGAGAAAAACACGAAGAGAAAAGGAAAACAATTAGCCGTCGTAAAGAATAACTTGTATGAAAGAAAAGAAATTGCTCGTGAACTATTCTTATACCCGGGGGTGACACTTTGTCGGCGAATATTTCCAGTCGGCGTACGAGTATACACCGACCCTCGTCACCAACGTACGAAACATTTAAATAAAAAATTTAGTTGCACAGTAATGCTAGTCGAGGTATTTAATGAACTACAACACTTATCTATCTCGGCCTCTATCTGTCCTTTGAGATCGGCACATTTGGATAGCTAAGTGTACCCCGCATCACCTCGTTGTCGTTCACCTTTGTCCTCGTATTGGATGCGGGGGGTTAGTATCTAACGAGATTTTATTAGTTAACAACGTGTGCGTATAAGATAATTATACATCAAAAAATAATTTAAGAACCAAGTTACTGCGCGTGGACATCGTGGTGCAAGGTCTTGTCCCATCGGTCATCAATGATTTTCCACCACTTTTTGTAACCTGCGGGATTTTTTTCTTTAATTTTCAGCTTTGCCCGGTCCATAGCATCGTATAGTTTGCCCATACGGTCTGTCATCCGAGTCTACCAACCTCGAGACAACTACCGGTGGCTCGATGATTGCCCAAATAGTAGGCAATCCTCTCCCACGAAACCTCTCTTGTCGGTGATGCTTCTCGGACACGACAAGAATCTCCAACTTGCTCTTTTTGTCGTACGGGTTGTCCACCGTATAGTTGTAATACTCCTCGTGTGAACCTAACCAATACTGAAATCTGTGCGGTGTAAACTCTCCGTAAATGCGCAATGAAGTTCGTGGCGAAATCGTGTCGGACCGGGCCCGACAAGATCGTGCCCTCTGTGTGAGATCTCGTGATATGTAGGAGGCGGGGATGCGAATAAATAAAAAGGCTGATGGTACACGCCGCACGACGAGTGTAGATACACCCTCCTCCTTGCCTATATCCTCTAAAATGAGATCTATGGAATGTCTTTGCACGGGGGCACCCGAGAAGATGTGCTTCCTCTTCTCCATCGACTTCCTCGGCCGCCTTATATGATGGTTCGTTGTCGGTGACAACCGAACCGCATTCTCCTCCCCGTCTCCTCCCACCACTCCATCCATCGAGAGAAAAAATGAAGTCGGCATTTTTAATCTTCCCGGAAGCATCTACCGAGGCTTCGAGAATGTAGTCCCTCGAACGGTACACCGAAGTTTATCATACTCCTCTTGGGTACCGTCCGCCCGTCGCACATGATTGTGCAACCCTCTCCTTCCACTCCACCTTGAACCCGTCCATCCACTCCCTCGGCCTCACGGACCTCCTCGTCCGAGCCGGCGCCGTATATGTGTCTGTGCCGGGGCTTGCAAACCCGGTCCAGCCCTCACCCGCGGCATCCACCATCGTACTGGAAATAGGGGCTGGTGGTGCATGTCTTGGGGATGCCTACATCAGATTAAAAAACATGGGATCGGGGTAAAATTAAGTTTTAGTAAATGAAACGAGGCATAATGTCAAATTTAATTTAAAAAGTGATACTGCGTGTAAAAACCACTTGACAATGTGGCGAACGGCTCTCTTTGCGGCCGTTCCTGTAGCCTTCACCCCTTTCGTTACTGCTTTATCCCCGTACGCCGGCACTACTGTTTCTAAATAAATACTCGTCACTCGGTGTAAATCGAGTCTTGGTGGAGTGGAACGGCGGTAGGAGCTCTGTCTCTGAGGGTCGAGGCTCTCGGTCCCAGTAGGGGCGAGCCGATGCCGATCGGCCCAAAGGGGGTCAACTGCGGACCCGAGACCCTCTGCTCCCCTCCTCTGTCCTCCTCCTCGGCCGATGCACGCGCTGGCGTGGCTAGCACGTCTCGGCTCGGAGTCCGTGGACTCGTCCTCGCTCTCGGCTCCGGTGGCTGCCGCCTTCCCCTTGCCTTTCCCTTTGGAGGTAGGCGAAATCGCGGTCCCTCCTCCTCTCGAGTAGCTCGTCCCGACTCCTCCCTCTGCTCGATCCGAACGGCCGTTGAGAGGCTGCGTCATGTGTATCCTCTCGTCTCCTCACTCTTCTCCACGGGCACCTTGTCGCATTTCTTTACATTCCCACTGTTAGGCAATATGTTGTTTCGTAGGAACACCCCCCGTTCATCTCCTTCGCACCACTGCACTGCACCCTCTTACGACTAGGTCTATCGTATGCCCGTGTTCCCGGCCCACGTCGGAAGCACGTGCGCTTGATCGGCCATTGCTTATATCTGCAAAAATTGTAAACAATGCACTAAAATTGATTAGATAACATAAAAAATGATTTAGACGTATGTTTGGGAAGCGAGACAATCAAGTAACACACCATTCGGTATGTTTAAAGGGTTACGTAGTTGCCGGAAATCGTCGCGAAATAACGTACGGGATATCCGGAATTTTTCCCGTGCAAAATGAACTTAAACGGATAGTTTTAAAACTTGAACGGACTAATTCGGTCGGAAATCACAAGGTTTAACGACGCTCGGACTCGTCGGAAACGCGTAAGAATGGACGTACGAAGTGTTCGGCGAAGAAATCTTGCAACAGTCAAAGATCGAAGAAGACGTTGATTCAAGGCGGATCGGAGCTTGGATCGGCGGAATCGGCTGAAGGAATCGCTTGGAATCGCTGGAATCGCCGGACTCGCCCAGGGAATCGCTGAAGTCGCCGGAATCGGTGCTGAATCGCTCCCGGACCGACGGATCGCTGCCTGAATCGCGCGGAACCACGCCTGGATCGCCGGATCGATGCCGGAATCGGCGAGGAATCGCTGCGGAATCGCCGGAAATGAGCCCTACCGCCGCGGGATCGAAGGAATCGACCGCGGCGGTCGATTCCGGCCCTTTTAGGGCCGGAATCGGTTCGATTCCCGGTCCAGAATCGAACCGGGGCCGGTTCAACCGGTCTTCCATCGGAATCGGTCGGATCGACCGATTCCACAACGAATCGGTCGGAATCGGATCGATTCAGACCGATTCCAGTCGATTCTTACCGATTCTGCGGAATTATTCCCGGAATCGGTCCTTCCGTCGGAATCGGTCCGATTCCACCGATTCCGTAATCTATGAATTGACCCGGTAAACAAGACAGCAATGTAAGGCTTCCCTCTGTGTCGTCATAGAATCCATTTTGCACTGTGAAGTTGAAGATGAGCAAAAGGAATAGGATGGTGATGCCGAAGATAATAATTTATGACAAAGGAATTAGAATTGGATCTGCCACCCAAACCAGCCTAAGCGTATTCTGATGTGGATTGACAGATTCTGGCCTGTAGTTGTCTCGTACAGCCGAACAAGCCTGAATCGGAGCATCTTGGCCAATCCTGCGAACCTAGATCAAGACTGTTCCAGATGGAAGACAATGGAGAGCAGAGTTCTTCTTCTGGCAGTCTAGGGCAGAGAAAAGGAGCAGGTGACCTGATAGGACCGTCAGGATTGTTATCAATTATCTGATGTGCGGATTTGAGGATGAGGGCCAATTGAAGACTAGCAACAACCAGCAGAGTTCTCTGGTGATCTGGAGCAGCGTAAAAGGCGAAGTGCAAATGGAAGGAAGAGATAGGTATTGAAGCGGTTGAACATCATATCCCCAGGTAAGCTGCATGAGAGTAGATCAACAGAGAAACCAATCTCAAAATTGAGAATGGCTTATACCCTGAATTTACCATGGTAGAGGATAACCAGGATATTATAGCCGGGGCTAATCTCATTTTTTTTCAAGTCCTTAACGGAGCATTGGATTTGAGCCGGCCGCCGGGGATATTCTCTGTTAAGCCTGTATCAAATGTAAGATAAGTTAATAAAGATTTTTTCCCAAGGATAAAATAAGGATGGATAGACAGATATTATGTATCTTATACGTCCTGTAGCATTATGCATTTACCCGAGCACAGTTGAGCTTTAATTTTCTTTTCACCTTTTCAATGTCTAATTGTTTGATGTACATCCCATCCCACTGATCTTGTCACAACTCTCTACAGCATGCATGTAGCACGTCTTTAACACGTTTTCGCTTGTTTTAGTTCTGATGAGTTCAGTATTTACATCTTGTATTGACTACTACAAGTCGAATCAGTTTTTTCTTTTCTTTTGATCTCATTATCCATTTTGAACTTTCCAGGGTGAAGGGTTTAACGTCGGATTCGGAACTTGCACAGGGAAGATACTTCCGTCAGCCTGAGTCTAGCGACGCACAAAGACATGGACTTTGTGGCTAGGCATTTGATTGCATCATCTCATAGCCTCCTGTTCCGATTCGGAATGAGCCTGCATATGTTGTCGGCTGCCATGCTCAGCGTCAGATTCTGAGCATCTGCAGTCCGAACTCCGAAAGAGCTTGCTACTATGCAGGGTTGTTCACTGTTTGATTCAACTCGAAAAAGTCAAACCAAATCAATAATTTGGTTCAGTTTGAACTACTGATCGATTTGGTTTGATTTTTAGGACTCTTCAAATCAAATCAAATTGGTAAATCGAATAATCCGAATTAGATTAAATATTATATTTTATATTATATATAATATAATATTTATGTATATTTTCTTATAAAAATAAATTTGTTTCAAAAGTTTTTAAGATAAAATTAAAGTAATGGATAAATATATACACAATATTTTAATAGAATATGATTTAAAATAAAAAAAATAAAATTATATATTGACATATCTACTGTATCTCAATAAAATATGGTTTTAACCGAATCAAATTAAATTAAATCAAAGCAAACTAAATCGTGAACACCTCTATTGCTAGTAAAAGTTGGGAGATACATAAATACAATCTCTGGCGCTGGAAGATGAATTGCACTAGTAAAAGTTGTCTACCGAGTAACAGGGACGCTAAACGGATCCATACGTTGTCAGTTTGCCGTGTATACCGAATAACAGGGACGCTCGGTGAGTTTGGATGCGCGGAAAAAGGTAAAACGATGAAAATAGTTTACATGGGTTTCGTTTTTCACGAAAAAGGAAATACATATATCTTATTTATTGCACTTAAAAATGATGTTGCCGAAAATACCTTCAACTAGTTGGTTGATGTAAAATATTTTCAAATTATTCAATATTTAATTTTTTAAAAGACACTTTAAAGTTTATGACTACAGAGATTCGTGTATATATTCTTAAACATTTTCTGAAATCAATTTTATATCTTATAATAACTTGTTTCTCTGAGGATAGTTTTTTTTGTACCTGATGGCCTAATTGGCCGGACGCCGGATGCGTGCCTTTCGCACACGCAGTAAAGGATCAAACCCCAGCTGGCTCAATCTCCACCTAGATAATCCTCCCCACTCAAGGGGAGGGCCGGGCGCCTAAGACAGCCCTCGATCCCGGCCCCCTGCTCACAAGAGCAGGGGGAAGATGCCAACCAAGCCATGCTCAGCCGGCTCTGAGGATAGTTAGCACCTTGATATATGATGACTTAATTTGATATAAATTTTCCTTGTAAGCTACATTATAAATTGAATTAATAAGTATTTTTATGTATTTATATATTTTTGTTTATAAAAATTATCAAGTAGATTAAGTTAATAAGTTTATTTATACATTCACATGTCCAAGTTTCAACGCAGGAGCATATTTGTTATTGTCTGTCTCATGTCTCACGGTTACGAAAAATGACTTAATTTCATTTTACTGACCATTTCAAGCAAACCAAGCAAAATGGTTGATGACGCACACAGGCTATTTTAAAAGGATCCAGATGGATCCTTAAGATCTGCATATTTCCTAATATGAATGCTAGAGACCTATAAAAGATGAACTAGTGTTTAAGCTCGCCGAGAGTAGAACATCTTCCTCCATCTGTACTGCTTCCCACTACGGAGGATGGTAATGGTAATGTTTGGCACCAAAAATTTTGGGGATAAACTTGATTTATCCCCTAAATTTTGAGGATAAATCAGGTTTATCCCCAACTTAATTCCATACCAAACAACCCTCGATAGAAAGAATAATCACTTGGGGACAATATAATTAAAATGACCAAGCCCGAATGATACATTTACCCTGCTTGTCAATGACAAAACAAATTATACAGGTCGATACATTCATTTTCCTTTATGAACAAGGCCGATTTCACAGACGAATGAAATTACAGCGACAATATTATGTAACTCCGAGAGCGGATCACCTCAGGTGGGCTCCTGAGGGAGCCCACCTCAGGCCACTCACATATGGGCATTCAATGCATGATATGATGGGTCTTAAATACATTGACATGATGGGCATTGAATGCCCATCTGTGAGTGACCTAAGTGGGCCCTCAGGAGCCCACCTGAGGTGATCCGCTCTCATGTACTCTACGGACAACTATGGAAGGGTGGTTATGTCTTGGATGCTTTACAGTGTAGATTAGGTGAACGCTAAGTCCGTGCAAACGACGATGCTAGAATCAGAGGACGATATGTTCGCATTCCGGAGGGTAAAACCATGAACGATCGGCAACGGGAATCCCTTACTAAGTCGTGTGTTCACGTGAGGGATAAACACATTGTTCAGGAAGACCCGCACAACTCCCTGGAAAAGGAAAAGAACCAGTTGAAAGCAAGGCGAATATTAACGAGCATTTTATAGTGCCATATTGAACACAAAAAAGAAGAATATTAACGAGCAGATTCAGTAACGTGAAAGCTAACGCCAACGGTAAACTAGGTTGACACTTTATACATATGGTTGCGCCACCAACCAGCTCAGACGATATGATTCGGAAGGAAGAAAAAGTATGAACCCTTGTAATCCCATGGATTACGAATTTAATGCACAATTCAGGTTGGAAAACCTTCATGACGCTTGATTCCTTAAAATAAAAGTGATTATCATTCATTCACCGATGGGACTTGACATTTTAGAACAAGAGACAAGATAATGGATTTAATTCCCACTTCCCAGAGAAGCATTCACCGTTGCAGATACTATGATAGATGTGTGATCACACTTGTTTAAAAAAAATTCGCAACGAGTGTATTAGAGACAAAGTGATAATTGCGAGAATCAAGGATATGGTTAAAGAGGGAAGATTTCATTAGTTTGAACATATCAAGCGATGTCCTCTTGAGGTGTTGGTCAAACAAGTCAAGGCCTTGATGTTGCCGATGTAATAGAAGCAGAGAGATAAATCCACTTGACATTAGGGGTGTTCATGATTTGGTTTAGTTTGATTTTTGAGTTTTTTTTTTTTCAAACCAAACCAAACTATCTCCCAAACCAAACTAAACCGAACCAAATGAATTCGGTTTGGTTCGGTTCAAACCATATTTTATTAAGATATAGTAAATATATCAATATATAATTTTATTTTGTTTGTTTTAAATCATATTTTATTAAAATCTTGCGTATGTGTTTATATATTACATTAATTTTGCCTTAAAAACTCTTGAAACAAATTTATTTTTATAAGAAAAGATACATAAATACTATCTTATACATAACTTAAACTAAAATATTTAATCTCATTCAAGTTATTTGGTTTACCAGTTTGGTTTGGTTTGAAGAGTCCTAAAAACTAAACCAAATTGATCCGTAGTTTGAACCAAACCAAACCGAACCAAATTATTGGTTTTGGTTTAGTTTTTCGGGTTGAATCGAACAATGAACAGCCCTACTTGACATAGGCGAATCCAATATGACTTGGAGGATTTAGGCATACTGGAGGAGTTCGTAGAGAACCATGTAGAATGAAAAAGACGAATTCATATAGCCGACCTCAATCATTTGGGACTACCACTTTGAATTTGTGTTTGAGTTGCTTAGTAGAAGTATTGTGTTTCTGCAGTGTTGGTCTGCCTCCTTGAAGTCTCTAGTCCACAGAAAAGCTCATGGTATTTCAAGATGTACATTGGTGCCATTAGTTTTAGAGATTCAATTTTCACAAAAATCCATGAGCTTCAATTTCATCTGAAAAAGTCTAATAGAACTGAACTTCAACCATGCATAGCCCTAGTTGTCTAAATCTGCATATTAAGATAAACAATCTCTTAATTATGCAATCATCCAGGTCCAGGGTACTAGATTGACTGTAGGGAAGTGAGTTTTATTTAATCTTGATGTTGTTCAAGAAACCTCTAAACTACTATGCAGTAAACCATATCATGCATCTCCGATTGAAAATAGGTAACGGCCTTGTAAAAACACGAAAAAAAATGTTGTTGACCAAGACAAAGATCAGTTTCTCTGCAAACACACCCAGACTGACTTGCAATCAGCAACTTAAATCCTGTACTTGAACCAATTCTCACTGGAAATTGCACGTTGAAACATAAAATACTTTTATAACCCGTACCTGAATCAGATACATGTGGAAGTTCCCAACTTTGCTCCATTTCAAGTTCAAGGTGAAGTTATCCAATGTGATCCACCCACCTAGATTATTTCCTGAGATCTCTGGAACCCCTGAGGTTGAAACCACCTGCAGTGGAATCACTTGTGCTTAATTTTAGCATACAGAGTGTGGGGAACCTAGCAATGCAAAATGACTAATGAAAATTTATCAGACAAACAATGTGTCATTCTGGAATTAAACAGAGGTGAACATTGTTGTCAACAGTAAGAACTATTTCCTTTTATAGCACACTAGGATAATGTGATGTAAATAGTAGGTAATTCTCGTTTAGTGTCCCAAACCCACAACTTGGTTGAGGTCAGAAGCCTTCCATGCCATGGATCCCCAAGCTACAGAGTAATTCAAGTCACATGGAGTCATCTTACAATCTGGTACATAATGGCCAAACGACAACATTTTTGTACAACTTAAAGGGAGAACCAAAAATAAGCCAAAATACACAATATACGCTACCAATTATCAACAATAACCAAGTAGCAGAAATTTGTGAACAGATGACCAGTGTATTTATGAATTTTACTTCCCATAACTACCACTTGAAAACGGACAAATGAATCAAACTATAACCATGATTTGCTGATTGTGCAATCCATGTCTTCCAAGGAAATATTGCCCAAAGCATACCAACCTTTTCATTAGCATCACGTCTTCTGATTCTATATACACGAGCAGGTGACAATCCATGTCTTTAACAGAAAACCTTGCACAAAAGAGAACCAACTTTTTTATTTATTAACATCTGTTGTCATGCCTTGCTTTTACTTCATGTTGGTTTCTCCCTTCTCCCTCTTTTGTGTATCTTGTTCTACCTTCATGGCGGAATCTATACTTCAGTAATTCTGTTCCTTGCATTAGATTCACAAACTATATTTAATTAAAAAAAATAAATTAATAACTAACAAAGTAATATTAGATTTCATCGCCAGCTTCAGGACTGAATGCTAGGATTCTTGTCAGGAAAATTATTGTGCAAAGAACAGTTGTTTGATTGGTCAAAGGAAACAACTAAAAATTATCCAAGGGAATGTTCACACTAAGCTTACCACTGAAATGCATGCCACAGGTACTATTTCACTACCGTGTAAGACGTCAACTGTCATGTCTGCAAAGATAGTTGTATCAATCTTCTGTGTTGAAATCTTTATGTCAGGTGGAGACATCAATGATATATTAAGCTTCATATCATCATTTGGGTACTTGTTGTAAAGTTGAGGAATAATGAACCGCCAGCTAGCAGTGTTTAAAAGGGATTGATCAGGAACCTTAGTCACAACCCAATGCATATGCCCAGCCTAGAGAAAACACAGACTCCATCAGTTAGATAGTTTTCATAGTTTTTTCAGCTTTCAAGGTTTGATGTGATTAGTCTTGAAGATATTTACATTATCTCTACCAAGAAGAGATAGTAACCATTTGCTCATACTAAGCGCAGAAGAGAAAAGAACATCACTATACTCAGTAGATAACCTTGAATGAACAAGTTGCATATCTTCTTCCATCAGTATTACACACCAAAAATCATTTTGGACGGTTATAAGAAATTTACTTTGTTACTGAGAAGAAAATAAATTAATGATGCATCTAAGGCTAGTTTTAAATGCTCTTAAAAGCTCCAATAACGTATTAAGGTCCTCATTCACTTACATTTCTTCAAAGTAACAGCTAAATAAAATGAGAATACGAACCAACATTTATGAACACAAAAAAGATAATTCCATAAAAGTGGTTATATAGGACAACCTAAAATCATAAACTGACAGTAAATTTATGAAGCTTACATCAAAATAGGTTAATGATGCAGAGTTAAACACGGCCTCATTCAGATATATCCCAAGCATTGGCGCCATTCCCTCACAAAAAATTAAATGCTGAGAATTTTTGTGTAAGAATTTGGAAGTCACAACTGTTTTCCTCTCGGTGAACAAGCCATCAATACCAAACTCCACTGCCGAGTTTCCTAACAAAGGTTCACCCACAAAGGTGATGTTCAAAGACACCATGTCATCAACTTTGATTGCCTTTGGAAGATTTTGTAACAAAGAATCAAGCTTTGATATGCCTCCAGTAGTCTTTTCCTTAATAGCATTTTCCACCGCAGCCCTTATTTGATCTTCAAATGCATTGACAAACCTAGAGAGAGACAAAGAATCCATAGAAAGATATCAGAGATAGTGGCTGATATATTTATTTCATGTGTTCCTATGAATAACTAATTGTAATACAAAAGGATGGAATGCCAAAAAAGAACAACAACAAAAAACAGAAAAAAGAAATTTCATCAGAGAATCATGTTCCCGAGAACAACAATAAGTGTGCGTACCCTTGATAGAACCACGATGCTCCACCCTCCAGGGTAATCAAAAGAACGATAAAAAGCAATTACGATAACAAAGTGTAATACAAAAGGATGGAATGCCAAAATGGAACATTAAAAAAACAAGAACAGAAAAAAAGGGATTTCATCAGAGAATTATGTTCCGAAAACGACAATAAGTGTGCATACCCTTGATAGAACCACGATGCTCCGCCCTCCAGGGTAATAAGAATCTCTTCCATATAACAGCCGCATTCCATTACAGACAACTTTAAAGTTCCATCTTTGTTCTCCATGCCAACAGTAATGCCAAATTCCATGCTTTTAACCTTATCCAAAAGCAACAAAAGTAAATTTTGCTAGTCAGGTCATGCATCCAAAAATCACATGATCATGTATAAAATAAAATGCACATCATATGCATACAATAGAAGCCTCAGAAGAGCACTCAATGTTTGAATTTTAAAGATTCAAGAAGAATAATTAATGCAGCTACGAAAAATAAGAGACGACTTGATATTACACGTTACAACCTGTTAAAGATACAAATATGCTTCCCGTATAACTCGTGATCAAAACAAGATGTAAATAACTGATATTGAAGAACGTGGATTATACTAATTAACTAGGAAATAACTTGTCACCGCATAACTCAAAGCAACTTGACGAACTACTCTCCATAAATCGTGATTGACCGATACATCGACAGCCCAGAAACAAAGACTTGCACAAGCATGTTACAGTCGGAACTAAGCATAACATCCAAATGCCCACCAACTTACGATATTTTAAAGAGCCCATTTGTCAGGCAAATTACATGAAAAAAACGAATAGAAAATTGAAATCACATACCTGTACAGATGCCCTTCCTCTGTCCCATAATTCGTACGGTCCTAACCAAGTGCTACATGAATAATACCAATCCATGCTAAGGTTCGCCCCCGATCCCGTCACGGCGATGGCGACGCCAGAATCGCCAGGCTTTATGGTCGACGAGGATACCTCAACATGGTCAAGGGTGATGTTTGACAACTTGAAATTGATTCCACCAACGAAAGGTATCCGAAAGACCTTCTCCATATCATGAACATGAAGTGGGACGAGCTCGTGGACAGCCTGGTCGACCAGCAAGTCCTTGGCGAAATCGAGCCCCTTTTCTGTGATAAGCGTGGAGATGAAACCCCCGTCACTTGACTGCACGCCCGCAGCAAAAAGACACAGCAGCAGCAGCGGCAAGAGGCGAGAGAAGGGAGCAGAACGCACGGCCATCGAGTAGCCGCCACCGGGGAGAAGACGCGCTATGGGAACGCCCCTCTCCTTCTGCGGCTGCAAGCAGAGTGCACAAAAGAGGTGAAGCGGTGCTCTGCGGCGGACGGAGACAAGCGAGACGAAGAAATCGGACCTTCTTTGACATCTACAGTGGCAAGACGAGGGCAAGAATGGTTGATCGCTTTGCGTCACTGCCGTGCCCCGGACGCCAGACCATGAATTTTCGCCATTACTACGATGAAGCAGACGGAAGAGCAGGTTTCTTGAAACCTGCTTTGAACTTTCTGAATCCAAATTCTGTATTTCTCCAGAAGATACAGCTCGATGAAGGACGACAGAGAAATCGAGGATCCTTGAGATTCTGAGAACGACGACGGAGAAGCAGCAGCAGCAGCAGCGTGTAGGAGAAGCGACTGAAACGCCTACGGAACAAGGGCCAAAGCGGTTGGGAAGACGGCCGCGTAGGACAGATTTTTTGGATGAAACCCCTAATAATATGTTAATGGCATAAACAATCCGGGTTAGATGACTTCGGGGACATTTCAGCCCATCTTTTTCTTACGATGTTGACAATGTAAATCAAAAAGCTACCACCACTAGGAGGGCATGTCGTTAAATTAGAGGGGCAAAGCTCAAAGAGAGGTCAACCTCCGTCGCCGAGGAGTGAAGACAAGTGTTGCTGTGGGTATTCAAAATCAAAATCAATAATGCAAATTTGATTTTGTTCTTACTGAAACAATCGATAGTTTCGACTAAGGAGGAGTAAAGAAAGATTTTCCACACCCTTTTTTTGTTATCGCAACTTTGCAAGATGACAATTTTATGTCGAGTTCACATTTTTATTTTAATACAATTTTCCGATACAAAAATACATACAAAATTGTTTTACAACCAGATACCTTGTTGATATTTATTTCTTTAAATCAAATTAAATCATGACGGAATGATTTGAGTTAAATTAAATATTTATTTTAGCTTAATTATATTGATATTTTTTACTATTTTTATATCAAATAATATTTTAAGAGTTCGTTCATCATATATACGACCATATACAATAATTTAAAAAAGTTGATTTCGATGTTCTATTTTCTTAGAAATTTTAATAGGGGAAAATATTATCACCTTTTTCTCCCTGTAACCCCCTGCCCCCTCATTTTTAAGGTTTTGGCTAGTTAATCTAACAATTTCCTAGGCATCACGTGTCACTTGAGCAGAGTCTCGTGCTCAGCCTTCAGTTTTTGTTAGTTGGACTAAAATGAACAGTCAATAATTAAGTTACACTTGATTAAATATGTTTAAGTTTATTTTTTAACTTAACATCCGAAAGGTAGTTATTCATACTTATTGTAATATCTAATATCTTAAACATATTTTGCAAGATAATTATTATTAGCTTACATCGTACGTGCACGTGTTTCATCCGCCCAAAACTTGCCAAAATAACATAATAACTCTTACATAAATATATCTTCGATTTTTTAAAGTTCCTTCACGAAAATTAAAGGCCTGATTAAGAGAGCCGCAGGGATAATCACTGACACCCCCATCTTCGAGCATTTCAATTTTCACGTATTTTGTCGGACCAAAAAAATTTTCCATGTATGTGGCGTGCCTAAAGAGAAAAAGACACAAGCCCGTGAATGTACTGTTAATCTGCAAAATTTAAAGACATTATATATATTTGAAACATTTTATATGTGCACGGAAATCTTCGAGACTACATCACAGATATTATAATTACACAGTGTTTAAAGATAATCTGTCCTCTCGACGACTCTCTCGATACCCGACATATATAGAATAAGTCATTAACTTGAGCTATTTATAGAGATGACAACTTTGAAAATTTAGGACTCTTCTGATCTCTACACAGAGTCATGATAAACTTAAATAACTCGATGCATATTTGATTAATAATCACCGAACTCTTATCTCTGCTGGATGATTAATCCATACGTACCTAACTAGTTAGGAAACAATGATGAAATACAACAACTATGACCTTTTTATCAAAGGTACATGTGCAGATCAAGACTCACATGCACCCTTTTCGGAATACCAGAAATATACGATCCAATAAATAGTATGCAAAGGAACGTATGAAAATATGAGCATTTTAAAAGTATATATGCAACCCCCACCGCAGATAGAAAGAAAAGGAAAGAATAAAAAAAATCTTTTCATCGCATATTTTTCTAGATCAAACTGACAAGAAGATAAAGCTCCCTTCTCTTCCAAGAAAAAAATAAGAGGAAATGCACACTAAGTCCGCTGCAACACAATTGCTTTCGCACTATGTCTATTTTCAAAATCGATTTAACAGTAGGTCCGCTTCTTTAAAATTTTATCATCTGCACTCCATTTCCGAAGATGATCTTAAGCTAATGGTTACTTTCTCTTAGAAAGAGACATTTCTACCCTTGTTTTATTACGAAGTTAACATTGTCTAATTTTTTTTAATTTCAACATATAAATATTTTAAAAATAATAATATTTTACCAAGGGAGACATACGAATGTAAATTTATCGTTATATTTAGATCTTGATATAAGTCACATATAATAATATTTTATTGATAGTAATAAAGGTGAAATCATATATAATAAATTCTGTTACAAATCTAATAATATTTTTGAGACATAATGAATATATTAATATTTTATATTTTATTTAATAGAATCAGTATACATAATAAAAAAATTTTAGATAGATTAGTAATATGTTGTAGTTATAAATCATACGTAATTAACATAAGATAATAAATAAATAAATAAATAAATAATTTATATTTAAATTAAATATTTATAAAAATCAAATGTAGTAATTTTTTGTTTTAAGAATATTAAAAAAATTTAATTATAAATCAAATATAATCAGCAAGACGTAATAACATATAGTTTTTATAAATAAAATATTTTAATTTATATTCTAAATATGTTAATATTTTGTAGTTATGTCAAAATATTATAGTATGTAAACTTATAAATAAGATATTATAATATTTAATATCTCTATAAATCATACGTGATTAACATAAGATAATAAATAAATAAATAAATAAATAATTTATATTTAAATTAAATATTTATAAAAATCAAATGTAGTAATTTTTTGTTTTAAGAATATTAAAAAAAATTAATTATAAATCAAATATAATCAGCAAGACGTAATAACATATAGTTTTTATAAATAAAATATTTTAATTTATATTCTAAATATGTTAATATTTTGTAGTTATGTCAAAATATTATAGTATGTAAACTTATAAATAAGATATTATAATATTTAATATCTCATCGCGAAGAACTTTATCATATTATTTAATTGATATAAGGGCAATTTTGACATTTTAACATACTTGTGAACTGGGAGTATAATAGAAAGGACTACCTGTGAAGAAAATTTGGACAAACGGACTGCAGGTGAAGAAAAAGCTGTCCCCGGATCAGGGATAAAACTCATTTTCTTAAACAGACCGTAGATCAATTTTCCCAAAAAATAAAGACAGGAAGATAATCTAATTTCTAGAATAACCTTGGTATACACCAAATAATCACTATATAAGATTCAGTTTCCAGGCAAATCTATAGATATTATAGCTTCACATCTCGAAATTATTTGTATCATTACCGATATTATGTGCAGACAAGACATGAGCTCCGATCGATCAAGCAGGGCCGCCACCGAGCAGGAACCCTTCCAGGCAGCGCAGCCCCCTCCGCGTCATCCTCTCCTCCTCCGCCTCAAGGGGCGCCTCCCCCTTCCCGTCCCCGCCGCCGCCCGCACGCCAGAGCAGCTCCTCCCAGCTCGCGGGGAACTCGTCCGCCCCTTCGACGCGCTCCCCGACGATAGCATCCAGCAGCTCTTGGAGCGCCACCACCCGGCGGCTGGCGGCCCGCCGCAACTCCCTCACAGCCGGATAGAACCCGGGCACGGCGTCGAGGCCGAGCAGCAGCGCCATCAGGCCCTCCGCCACGCGCAGCCGCTCCCGCTCGTCGCACCGGACGGCGTCCACCGTGTCCTGCCGCTGGATCAGGCGCTGGAAGCGGGCGGCCTCGGCCTCCGCCCGGCGGACGCGCCCCACCAGGGCACGTACCAGATGGCCGCGGTAGACGGACTGGATCCTGACGGCGGCGGCGGAGGGGGAATCGATAGGGATGACGGTCCTGGAGGGCCGCGGAGGAAGGGGGACACCGTCGGCGAAGTAGAGATAGGTCGTGGTGGAGGAGGAGAAGAAGCCGGAGCTCCGCATGGACGGAGAATTAGAAGATCTGGAGATGCTTCTTGCCGGAAGCCTTTCGGCGACGCGACAGTAGAGTAAAGCGGAGAAATGGACGGCAGAGGGAAGACAAGGAAGAAGACTACTTCAGACTGATCACCACGAATTGCAATTAACTCCTTGCTCCTGAGTTTTTTTAGAAATATCCCGATACTACACATGATATATTTGATCAACCGATAAACAAAACGTCCTCCAACCGATAACAAAAAGTCATTCTTCCTGACTAATCCTATCTTCGTTATATTTGATCTGACTTGAAGTAAATGGTAAGAATAACTTATCCCATGTCCGATACAACAACAACAAATTCGAAGATAATCTCGTCATAAATAAATATTAATTATAAATTATAGTAAAGATATAACTACAATTTAATAAATAAAATATAAAATATTTATTATTTTAAAACAATTTAAATAATCATATAATGTGTTTAAAATGTAGATAATAATAATTTCACATTTCTCAACGCCTACACTTGAAGTAAAACTAAATGATTAATAAAAAATCTCATAAAAATAGGATCAATCTCTTATTTGTTATTTTGATTGAAAATATGATAATGAATAATATATTTACATCACAAAAGAGAACGACAAAATGAAAAAAAAGTTAGAAATTAACTAACATTATGGGGTGTTTGGTTGCACGATAATTTTTTGTACACTTTCGTGATAAAAAAATATATTAAAATAAAAAGCGAACCAACTCATTACGTAAAATTATCATGTTTGGACGAATGTGATAAGAAAAAAAAAGAGTAACTACCATTCATGATCAAACAAAGTGGCCGGGGGACCACAAGAAAAAAGAAAGAGGTGAGACCTTCTTTTTTTGTTTAAGAAGAAAATTACTTTCAAAATATAAAATTGTCAAAGTTGCTAAACATCTTTTTTGACAAATTTTCTTACAATTTTTAGAAATTAAAATAAACCCCTCCCCCATTATCATGCAACGTCCAAACACCCCATTAGGCTCTTTACACTGCTGGCTCACCGATATATAACAGGTGCCGACCAAGAGAAATCCAGCTTCAGAGGCTGAAGAAGCCAACTGTCGAACCAGTGCAATGGCGGCTCCGTGGACATATTAAAAAGGGATAAATGATTAATCCACCAGCCCTGCTCGGCTACGTACACACATTCAATACTCCGATGAAGGTCACGCTTGTGGGCCGGAATTCTCCGTGAACCTCTAAAAGAGGTAGAGCGCTTCTTGTCCAAGAGCATGAGAAGCAAGACTGCATCGTAGCATGACATTCCAAGATAAAACATCGATCCCTCTCTTACATTTCATCAAATACTTAATTGCTTCGATGATGCGATGCATCCACATTTTGCATACATGTCAACGAGTGTTGTGTAGCAACCGTGACCGTCATTAGAAATTATCGTAAGCCCTTCACGATTAAGTGGATGAACTGGCCATGTTCAAGCAGACCAAGCTGCGCAGATGCAAAGAGAACGCGCACTTATGGGGTGTTTGGTTGCATGATAACGAAGATTTTTGTTTTAATTTTTAAAAATTGTAAGAAAATTTGTTAAAAGAGGTGTTTGGTAACCATGACCATTTTATGTTTTAAAAGTGATTTTTTTCTTAAACAAAAAAGAGAGTCTCACCTTTTTCTTTTTTCTTGTGGTCCCCCACTTTATTTGGTCATGTGTGGTAGTTACTCTTTTTTGTAATCACATCCCTCTAAACATGATAATTTTATGTCATGAGTTGGTTCACTTTTTATTTTAATACAATTTTTTATCATGAAAGTGTACAAAAAATTATCATGCAACCAAACACCCCATTAGCATTTTGATTGAAAACTAATTTTTTATATTTATTTTTACTAAATCATAAATCAAAATGAAATCTAACACCCTGTTTGATAATATTATTAGATCTCTCTCTCGCTATCAATTTTAAAATTGATATCCATAGAAATCATTAAGAGGTGTTTAGTTAATTGTATCAATTTTAAAATTTGTAGTACAGACAAAGTATATTATGTAATATAAATGTCAACTTGTATCACTTTTGATATTGATACTCTAACATTTGAAAATATTAATATCAATATTAATATAGTACTAAAAATGAAACTCTAACCAAACAAGGCGCAAGATATGATAAAAAGTGTGGGAATTATGTATAGCTAAGAAAATAGAGACCGCAAGGAGGAAAAAAAAAGAACAACTCCTCTTTCGTTTTCCCTGAGAAGGAATTACTATATATGGAAAATTGTATTTACACCATGATTGCCAACAAGTTTTCTTATAGAATTACATCAATTCTTGTAGAGAACTTATTTTATAATGCAACCAAAACATCCTAATACCATATACACATTCTTACTAGTCACTTGCTATGAATGCCTCAAGTAAGTTTCTCATTCATCCCCACTGACTGATTGATTATATATTTGACTAATTATAACATATATGTATATCTATTCTACCTATAAGAATTTGTCAAAAGATGTGATACTATGAATTTGTACATTGATTGTACTCTTCCCCTTTTACTCGAAACTGGGAACGATAAATCAAGCAGCTGTGTGTGATTCAACTTGTATCGGTTCATGTCATGGATCTCAAAAAATTAACAATTAAAAATAAACTAAAGTTATGTCACGTTGCATTTTTAAAATAAATTAAATAGAAATCGATACAGAGAGACGCAACCAAGAACAAAAGTTGCTTCCTTGAAAGAGATTTCCATATATTACATGGCTTTAGGATACGTACGTACACCCTCTCAATATAAAGGGAAAACATATGAAAATTTCTACTAGCTAGCTAGCTAGTATAATAAGCATACATCCCACTGACATATAATATATGAGAGCGAATCTTCTCAAGATGAGAGCGGATCTTCTCGAAAAGTCTTCTGAAGAGATACTCTCAATTTCTAAATGTGGAGATAAAGATGATATAATATTCTCTCGTAGTTACATTTGATAATAATTTAATACTCTTCAAAAGATCTACTAAAATATTTTGCTCTCATAGCGTATATGCGCACGAGTATCCGAGACGCGGCCCCTTTGCTCGCGGCGGAACCTCCGGCGGATCTCCTCTCCGGCGGATCCCCCCTGGCGGAACGCTCGTCTGGCATCCCCGCCGGCGGAACATCGTGTGCGCTTCTCCCCCGCAGCAGCACCCTCCCCCGGCGGACTTCCTCCCCGGCGGCTCTCCTCTCCGGCGGACTACTCCCCCGGCGGACATCCTCCCAGGCGGCTCTCCTCTCCGGTGGATCCCCCCCAGCGGTTTGAGTAGTCCAGCGACCGAGGTTCGTCTCTTCATCCGCTGATTTTAGCGTCTTAGACGCTAAGAATCTTTCGAGATCGTGTGTCTGGAGTTTATCCACTCATGTTTGGAGTGATCTTCCGGTCTTGACGAAGTTGTTCAACTCCCTTGAAAGAGTTCCTATCTCTACCACCCGACCACGTTGGCATGTTTGTGTGTTGGTCATTTCGTGGTGGTATGATCATATCTTGAAAATTTCTTTTTCCAAGATCTCTCTCTTGTTAACTCGGTCGTTTGTTTTCAATGTTGTCGATGTATGATTGTATAAACTCTGTATCGTTCGTGTATGAATGAATATAGTACTGTGTTTCAAAAAAAGAGTATCCGAGACGTGAGTGCGTACATAGAAACATTATATATTACTCTTCCTCTCGAGGTATATGCAAGTGGAAGAGTAACATTTTATGTCCTCACGGCGCGTATATGTAATTTATCGGGAAAATTACCACCAGGTCCATTTAAGAAAATCGGTTTACCAAAAACTCCGTTGACCACTTTTTCATCCCATTTAATCCGTTGACAACACATTATATTACCATTTGGTCCGTTTTGCCCAGCGACTGTCCCGGTATCCCCATTTTGCCCTTCCCGCAGCGATGGTGGCGCCGATGGCGTCGGCGACGAGGAGGAAGAGCTCGGCCTTCGCGGGCGGGGGGAGCCTCGCCGGGGGGGCTTCCGCTGGCGGGGGGAGCGCCGCCGGGGGAGAGCGTCGCTGCGGGGGAGGGGGGCCGGCGGGGGGGGCACTACCGCCGAGAGGGCCGCCGCCTTCTTCAATGTGCAAAGGACAAAAACGACATTTCAAATCTAAATTGAAGTGGGTGTGACGATATTTTGAAAAAACGGACCTAATGGAAATGTGTTTTTAAAAATGGACCTAGTGGTAAAGTGGTTTCCTTAAAACGGACCTAGTGTGCATTTACACTAATTTATCCTTATCATGTGTTATGACGTCTGTAAATCCCGTGATTCTTGATCACACGAAGGATAATCATGCTTTTGAGATCTATCCCTACAATTCTTAACAATCGGGCCCAAGTCCCTTTTGTTCATATAACAAAACATCCTTGTTTGTGCGTTCCTTTGTCTCGCGCTAGCTCATTCACCGATGCGTGCTCGTGGGCGCACAGTGCATGCAGAATATAGACAAAGGGAAATTGCCACCAAGCTGTAGGCGGCAAGATGAAAATCCGACTCCTGGGAAATAGAAGAGTACTGCAGGGCCTCGCCGATCCCATATTCTCTGATCTTCTCTCGACGAGCTTGATTATATAGGCACACTGTGAGTCTGTGACGGACGTGCAGGTGCAGGCCTGAAAGAGAAGAAAAAGCTGCAAAGGTTATTATCAGTATATAAAGCTAGCTCGATAGTCTAGATCATCTCTCTAGATCTCTCTCTCTCGCCCGTCCGTGATCACGCGTACTGACATGCATATCAAACAAGACGGGAAGGAGTCCCACACGGGAAGACCTAAACTTCGATCGAGTCCAGAGAGAGAGCAGCAGGAGACGTACAACTGTGAATGATCCCCCTGGAGATACTGCTTTCAATCCGCCACGTTAAAACCTGCTATCTTTCATCCCTGTGTTCATACGCAAAGAAGAAGCAGAAGAAGTATGCATAATACGCAAAGAAGAAGCAGAAGAAGTATGCAATCCCGGGCGTTGCACTTGGCCGAGAACGATCGGCAGGTGTAGCTTCATTTTACACATAATTATATTTCATATCACTTCTTCTTCTTCTTCTTCTTCTTCTTCTTCTTCTTCTTCTTCTTCTTCTTCTTCTTCTGTATTTCGCCTTTGGGGTTGGTGCAGGTGGTGCTGGAGAATGGGATTCTCCAGCTCGTGCTGTCGATCCCAGACGGGAACGTCGTGCGCATCCGATACAGCGGCGTCGATAACTTGATGGAAGCCCGTAATGAAGAATCTGGGAGAGGGTAGACATACAAGAACCCCATATGTACGTACGTATATATATATATCATGATCATCGATCTCGATCGTCTTGACAGGTATTGGAGTGTCAACTGGAGCGAGCCTGATGCCAAGACTAGCATATTCGACAGGTCGCAACTGCTCCTTCGTCTTGCCTCTCTTCTGATCAGAAATTTTCTCTCCCAACGCTTGCTACGTACGTACTGAAAGAGTTTCTTGGTCAATCGTTGGGATACACCGGGAGGACGCATACACAGGATAATTAGCACCGATTTCAACGTCGTCCTGGCAAACGAGGATCAGATCGAAGTCTCCTTCACTAGAACATGGAACCTCTCCCTCAAGGGTTCCTCTGTTGTCCCCCTCAACATAGACAGACGGTAACAATTAATTAATATTGCTCATACATATAATTATAAATATACATACTTATGTGTGTGTACAGCTCTAAAATTTCCACTTTCTCCGTGAAACTAGTTTATTGTGTCATGTTTGGTAATTGTATTTGGTAGTTCTATCACTATTAATTTTGAAATCGGTAACCATAGAAATCATTAACAAATATTTGACTATCAATATTAATATTGAAATTCTTAATACAAATAAAATATATAATATAATATATAATATTAGTGTTTATTTGTATCAATTTTGACAAATATTGATATATCATATCTTTCACATATATCAATATCAAATTTGGTGCAGTGTCATTGTTCGTACTCTATCCAAAGGACGTTAAGCTCTGTTTGATATAACAATATTTGGCATTTCTGCCTGTTTCAATTTTGAAATAACAACTGTTATTTGTCAAATAATTAATATCAATTTTGAAACTAAACACAACAACTTATATGATACAAGTGTTTCTTACTTGTATCGATTTTAATATTAATGTACGTACTCTTAACTTCTTAGAACATCAGCATCAAAATTGAGACTCTAGGCCATGTTTGATAATAATATTAGACACATTTATCACTGTTAATTTTGAAATTAATATTGATATACATCATGAATAAGTGTTTGGCTAAAAATATCAAATCTAAAAATTATTGTATAAACAAATTATATCATGTGATAAAAATATCAACATATATCAATTTTAATATTAATATTTTAACTTTTAGTATATCAATATATTATCGTTTTTTATATTATTCCGGCCAAACGGTTGCCCAGGTTCATACTGCTGCGCGGCTGTTCGGGGTTCTACACCTATGCCGTCTTTGAACATCTCGAAGGGTGGCCGGACTTCGACATGGCGGAAGCTAGAGCTGTCTTCAGGCTCAGCAAGGACAAGTAAGCCCATAAGCAGAGTTCTTGAACTCCTCCTCGTGCCATACTGCGCTTCTCGATCGATCGATCTCTGCAGGTTTCAGTACATGGCGATTGCCGACGACAAGCAAAGGATCATGCCAATGCCGGAGGACCGTATGCCTCCCAGGGGCCGTGCACTGGCCTTCCCCGAAGCAGTCCGTCTTATCAATCCGGTCAACCCGGATCTCACGGGAGAAGTAAATAACTTAACCATATTTCATACCGAGAGTTTTTTTTAAAATTAATCGTCCCCGGTCGATGCTGGTATTCAAGCATTGCTTTCGAGAGATGATCGTCACCTCACCGGCCTGATCGATCGATCCCAGGTAGATGACAAGTACCAGTATTCGTGTGAGAACAAGGACAACAAGGTCAACGGGTGGATATGCTTCGACCCTCCTATGGGCTTCTGGCAGATCACTGCAAGCTCCGAGTTCAAAAATGGGGGTCCTCTCAAGCAAGATCTCACATCCCATGTCGGCCCAACGACCCTCGCTGTAAGCTGCTCACCATTCTCCAGCGTTACGACGAGACCAGAACTACATCTGCTCTGGTGTTTGACCCACAGCGCGCCAAGCACCAATAGCTAGAACAGTTGAACGGAACATGACATGATCATCTGATTAACTTTCTTAATTATATGATGTTATGTATCTTGATCTGTGCATACAGATGTTCAACAGCACTCACTATGCTGGATCAGATCTCGAGCTTAAGCTCAGGGGAGAGGAATATTGGAAGAAGGTCTTTGGACCCATCTTTATCTATCTTAACTCCACCTGGGATTACACAGATCCATCAGTTCTATGGGAGGACGCGAAACTACAGGTAATTATTGTCTGATAAGTGAACTCTATGGAGCTAATAGTTTTTTGATTAACAACTTATTATCCCAACAGTTACTAATCGCAAGTATATATCAGATGATGAATTACTACAAGCTTTTGCAGGGTAAGAAACCTTGAAAGTAATTCAATTTTTTATCCTAGTGGCACTAAGCCCGCTACAAGGGACAGCGAGAATTTGAACGGGTTCTCATGTTTCATTTAAATCTAATGCCCTATTTGGTTAGAGTAGGAAAAATGATACTGTATCAATTTTGATAATGATATTTTTAGAAAATGGAGTATTAATATCACAAGTGATGCAAGTAGATACTTGTATTAAATATCATGTGTTATTTGCATTAAGAGTTTTAATATTAACATTGTTCGCTAGCTATTGATGGATGATATCTATCTATATCACTATCAATTTGAAAATTGATAGCGATAGAGGAGTTCAATAACATTAACAAAGAGGCCCTTAGGTCACACACGATTTCATCTGAATGCAGATGCAGATTGAAGAAGACAGCTGGCCATATAGTTTTCTTGCTTCACAGGATTACCCAACAAAAGATCAAAGAGGCTCTGTTACCGGCAGGTTAGTTGTTCGGGACAGGTATGTTAGAAGCTACCTTTGATTCAGTACGTCTATGAAATTTGTGACAATCTATATTCTACTCCTTAGCTTATGTACCTGTGATAGAGATTTTTACCTTGATGGAGAGAGTTAAACTCTGAAAGAGAAGATCTGGATGATCCTCAAAAGCTCAATGAACTAAACTTTTGGGGAAAAAAAAGGTCAAGGATTTTGGAAGTAATGTGTAACGAGGTAAACTTATATTTATACGAGGTAAAATATTAAGAAAAGTATCGTCCTACCAAATAGAATTATAAATCCTTTTCTAGATTATCAGAGAAGCCGCTTTGCTTCCTAAAACTGACAGGGAAATAGAAAATGAACAATCTGCTTTCACAAGTCTCTCCAAATGCTGCATTGCTCATGTTCATATTTGTTTATGCACTTAACGATAGGTAAAGCGCTTCATGTCAGAGATGAAATGCATGATCAGACTTTACTAATTAATAAAAGAACTTACTGTTGCCATACTTGCCATTGTCCTTTAGGTATCTCAATGAAGCGGACATACCTGCAGACTCTGCATACGTTGGACTGGCTTTACCAGGAGAAGCAGGATCATGGCAAAGAGACAGCAAGGTTTAAATTCATCTGGCATGCCTAAACTTCACTGCAAATTTTAGTTTTTTATGTAAATTTACATGCATAGATAGTTATTCTCCGAAGGTTGTTCTGATGTTAGGGTTACCAGTTTTGGACGAAAGCTGATTCTGATGGAATTTTCTCAGTTAGTGACATTCGGCCTGGAGAATATAACCTTTATGCATGGGTTCCAGGATTTATTGGGGACTACAAAAATGAAAAAATTATCACCATTACTTCAGGTAAGTCTTCTTATCATTTAAGACATTTTATATAATCTTTAACCGCCATAATCTCTTCTGTTAATTATGCTTACCTTTCAATTAATGATCATTTAAAGCAGGATGCTACACTGATATGGGCGATCTCACATTTGAACCGCCAAGAGATGGACCAACTTTCTGGGAAATAGGCATACCAGATCGTTCTGCAGCAGAATTCTATGTTCCTGATCCTAATCCTAACTACATTAACATGTTATATGTTGATCATCCAGAAAGGTGTGATTTATCTGAATTCGGATATACGTAGTGTTCTATGTATATATGCTGGGCTTGAAACAATCAGACTATATAGAACTTCAACACTTGGATTCAGAATTTTGTAGGATATAAATGTAATAGGATACCAGTCACAGAGGGAATATACTGGCACTACAAAAAACACATATGGCCATGAACCTAAAGGTCGTTAGACTCATTACTAATAAGTTTGGCATTTGGGTATCAAGCAGATGACGATTTAATTACCAGAATCTGCCTCCCTTCCATCCTTAATGGAGTCGGACTTATTAATCTCCCATTGATAGAATGAAATGTGCAAAGTTGTTATTCCAGAGCAAAGGCTAGAATTCTGTCCTTGCAGCTCATCTCATGACTCAACCGTAGTTCAATGCAGGGCGTGAAATGTCATGTCTATTATGTTAATCACTCTTCTGTTTTGTTGTTTTATGCAAACAGATATAGACAGTATGGTTTATGGGAAAGATATACTGAGATGTACCCCGTGGAAGATCTTGTTTACACTATTGGCCAAAGTAACTACGCAACAGATTGGTTTTATGCACAAGTTACCAGGTACAAGACCAAGCAAATAAATCTCATCTGTTCCTTACAAAGATCAAATGTTATTCATGTTCATGTATTTAGGGATCTTCTTGCTGGCACCGGCCAGAACTTCGTCATCCAAGAACATATCTTTTGTGTATGCCTTGCAGAAAGAGGACTGCGGGTGATATAACTGGTGCCAACACCTATGAAGCAACCACATGGCAGATAAGATTCATACTTGATCAAGTTGTAGAGGGTGGATGCTATAAGTTGCGGATAGCGCTAGCATCTGCCAAAGATTGTAAGTTGCAGGTTTGTATCATGGCAAGCAAAACAAAAACTGTATCTCCTTGCACACAAGTTATGGTCATCTTACTAGTTAAGAGGTTTCTCTCTTGAACTCCATGAAGGTTCGTATCAATGATCCAAAGGCAACTCCTCCTCATTCCTCTACTGAGAGATTTGGTGACGACAACTCAATCGCAAGACATGGGATTCATGGGCTATATTGGCTATTCACCATTGATATCCAGAGTTCCTGGCTGCTTCAGGGTGACAATGTCATCTTTCTCACTCAGGCAATTAGCACAAACTTTATGCAGGGGATTATGTATGACTATATCCGCTTGGAAGGGCCTGCAGACTCGAGTTCTCTAAGGAGGAAAACAACAAAATGCTGTGCTCTCATGTGAAGTTTTCTATTATTCTTCTTATCCACTTGGACGCTTAGCTGATTATTATATTACTACCGAAGACTGTAAATTTCTTCCTTCACTTGCGTGTTCTTTTCTTGGCGCCCATTACAAGATTCTGTCACAGTGAAGTGTCAAGCAGTCTGTTCCTTCAAGTAATGGGGAATATGTCTGCTGTTATATATATCATTAGTTGTAAATAATAAATGTCTTATTGAGGTGGCTTTAGTTCAATATGTCTATGAATATTTCTGTGATGGTACGTAAATAGGTTTCTTAAGATGGATCTATCTACCGCTATGTCAATGTTCTTAATCCACAGAGGACACCGAACCATCAAACTACAATAACAAATTAAGTAATAAAAGAAAACACATTACTTACAAAGGTGTTTGGTTGTGCTACGTATTTTCACCATTTCTTGGTTAAATAATATGTCAAAGTAAAATTTAAAACAGTCAATGACATGACATTACCGTACGTGTTTGGTGATAATACATAATAACTTATAAAATGGGTTATGGAGATGAAAGACCAGAACAAAGAAAAAAGGAGATATCGATTTTATTCAAAATTGATTCTTCGTAAAAATAGTTTTAGTTATGGTTGTAAAGGCCATGTGCTTTGTTTTCTTTTTTACCAAAAATATAAGTTATAGATAAAATTCTTTTTTTATCACATGAAACCGAAACCCCCATTAATTGTTGCATGAAATCGAGATAATTAAGAGGGTGAATATGGAAAGCTGCACTTCTGATATATCCAACTTGTTGACACTTGTACGTACTATGATCATCATAAAGAAATATGATTCAAGTGAGAAATTAAATCGCCATCTGGCCACATCGATCTCTTCCCCTTCTTTTCTCTATCCGGTGATGCCAATATTGATTGTGCGGTGCAGCCACCGGGACACCGTCTGCTTAAAAATAATAATAATAAAAGAAGCATATATTTTCTTTTCCTTCAAACAAACGCCACTGTTTGCTTCTTGTTTCTTCTTCCATCTCACCGTCGCATGCTTCCTTCTCCTCAACGTTTCGATCATTATTAACTTGCCATCCCCTTCCGTCCTCCATCGACCGACACTTTCACCATTATATATAGTAAGGTGTTGTTGGTTGTATGATAAATTAAGCTTTTTTTTAAAAAAAAATACTATAAAATTTGTTAAAAGAGAGTTTAACAATCATCACAAAAATATAACATATTTCTATAAAGAATTTCTTCTCAGACCATAAATAACTAAGATCTTTTTCTTGTGATCCCCACCTTTTCTCAGTTATACAGGTGCGCCACACTTTTTTTTTTTGTTATTATATGTCACGGAACGATGGCAAGTTTATGTATTTAGCGATCTTATATTTTATTTTAATATCATAAAAAATATTATACAACCAGAAACACCTTATAAGTAGACGAGACCTGGCCGTGGAAGAAGGCTTGCGCATTAGTCGAAGAACCCCGCTAAGAGCCGTAAAGAGTCAATATGCAATCTCCACAAGTGCACTTGGCTGCCCATGATCGACAGGTATGATAATAATATATATGTATAGAAAGCTTATTTCACTCGGCCTGTTCTTCTAGCTAGCTATACGATTCCCCTTTAATTCTCTCTTCCTGTAAATCATCGTCTCTCTTGTCCGGGCTTCTTGATGTATTAGAAGAGGGACGGTATCTTTCATGTGTGCGCAGGTGGTGCTGGGCAACGGCCTCCTCCAGCTCGTGCTGTCAAAGCCGGCCGGCAATGTCGTTAGCCTCCGATACAACGGCGTCGACAACTTGATGGAAGTCCAGAACCTCGAATCTGATAGAGGGTACGTAGTACGTATTAATTAATACACTGCTGTGTGCTGACGAACAGTACTGGGCAGCAAGCCAAACGAGCCGTGCAGCAAGGGGAAGTCTCCGAAAATTCTCGTACCCGTTCTTGCGAGAGCGCAATAATGGTGTAAAAAACACACCTTGGTTTGCCATGATCAGATCACTCTAGCTAGTTCCATGCAATATTGATATGTGACGATATCACAATATATATAAATATGTAGGTACTGGAGTACTTACTGGAGCCAACCGGACGTCAAGACTAGCGTATTCGACAGGTTAAATGCTCTTCCTGTCTTCTCCTTCTCACCGATCTAAGATACTGCCACTCGTTTAGAAATTGGATGACTCTACTCCTGTTGAACGTTTTATTTGGTCTGGCAGGGTTGTGGTATGTATCTTTCGGCGTCAACTAATTGATAGATCTTACTTACCTCTCTGTACTCTAATTGTCGACATCAAGTCTAGCTAACACCTCTGCCTCTAGCTTAGTTAGGCTTCCAACATAGATAAAAAGAATGATATATATATATATATCTCTATATCTTCCCGCACATGAGATGTCGGATTAAAACATTTTATTATTTTCTTTCCCTAATTTAGTTGGGCCAATTCCAATTATATATGTATAGAGAGAGAGAATTCAATATGATTTAGATGATTTAAATATCGTTGAAAAAATAACACAAAATCGACTTGAGTGGAGAAAGAGAATTCACATGACCGTCCTCAAATAATTTGGAATAAAGACTTTATGGCCAGTTTGGTTAGAATATCAAATATAGTACTATATTAGTATTGATATTGATATTTTTAGAAGATGGAATATCAATATCAAAATTGATACAAGTTGACACTTGTATAACATAACATGTATTGTTTGCACTACAAATTTCAAAATTAATACTATTAGTCAAACATCTCAAAGTGATTACTAACAATATCAATTTTAAAATTAATAGTGATAGAGGTGTCTAATAGTGTTACCAAACAGGGGCTTAGTTAAGTTGAGTTGAATTGAGAGAGAGAGAGAGAGAGAGAGAGAGAGAGAGAGAGAGAGAGAGAGAGAGAACGACGATCTTCCGCACCAACCTTGATCAGATCCTACATTAGATCTCTAACCCCAAAATGGATCTGGATTAGAATGACTAAAGGTGACATTTGCTTATATTTAATCTTAAAAAATAAACTGTTAATTTGTGTTAAAAATAATAATTTTGAATAAGATATTTATATATTAATTTGTTTATTATTTACATATGTATGCTACTTCTATCCTTGATAAAAGACTATGTCTTAGAAATAATAAATAAATAAATCTTACAATTTATTTTTAGGAGATTTACTAAGATGTAAGAGATATATCAAGAAATTAATCAAGGCAAAATTAATCATTGTAAATTTATTTAAAAGTTGGAGATTTATTTTGACCAATCTAACGCAAGCTTACTTGTTCCAGTTCCATGTCAGATTAAAACGTTCTTAATGTTCCGTACGTGTTTTACGTGATTGAAAAATGATTACCTACCTAGTTGCTACACTTCGATCAGAAGCATATACTAGTATCAAATTCAAAGCTATATGTCCAACTGCGCAAGCCGACATGTTGCCTGCGGGGCATTAGCCGCAACCTCGTCAAAAGAAAAACTATAGAAAGCTAGCTATATGGGAGTAATCTTCGTTAAATTTCCTTCCACTGTATTTCCATCTAAACCAGAGAAGCAGCCACTGATTACCTCTACCAGCTCTATAGAGTGAGGGATATGCGAACTCCCATAGTGAAAATCTGAAGAATATCCTAGATGTTCCTTACTGATCTTACACTCCAATTTCGTCTGCTAAGTAAACTCTCTCTTTCCTAAATGCTTACTATTTGAAGAGACGTGTGTGAGCAATAACACACTATGGTTCGCAGGATAAACGGCACCGAGTTCAACGTCATCCGGGCAAACGAAGATCTGGTGGAAGTCTCATTCACCAGAACATGGGATCCCTCGCTCCAAGGTTCAACAGTTGTTCCTCTGAAAATAGACAGGAGGTACTGCATACTTATATACACAGATGAAAATTTTAGTCGAAAAGAAACATCATATCGAAGATCACGAAGGCCATCGGCCAGCGGCTAATAATTAACATTTCTAAGAAAATACCATATAATATATAGGTTCATCATGCTGAGGGGTTGTTCCGGGTTCTACATGTACGCCATCTTTGAACATCCAGAAGGGTGGCCGGACTTCGACATGGCAGAAGCCAGAGCTGTCTTCAAACTTAGCAAGAACAAGTAAGTCATGCTCTTTGATGGCAGATGAAATCCAAGATAAGTCGACATGGTTTCTCATGCAATGCATCTTTGAGTTAATCTCAGGTTTCACTACATGTCGGTGGCAGACGACAAGCAAAGAATAATGCCGATGCCTGACGATCGTCTTCCTCCCAGAGGCCAACCTATAGCCTATCCAGAAGCAGTCCTCCTTGTAGACCCTATCAACCCTGATCTCAAAGGAGAGGTAGAGATGATCATCTCCGTGCAGCAATAGAAAGGACTCAAGTTAGATTGCAGAATTGAAGCACATACACATGGATGCATAGCTTAATTAGAATATATGACAAATCCTAACAAGTTCATATAGTCTTTCGTCTAAACCAAATTACATATTAATGCTAAGAACAAGATTATATATGATCATTGTCAACCGATGTGGATAATCTACAGGTCGATGACAAGTACCAGTATTCATGTGACAACAAGGACAACAAGGTCCACGGCTGGATTTGCTTCGACCCTCCGGTCGGCTTCTGGCAGATAACCTCAAGTAACGAGTTTAAGACCGGTGGCCCTGTAAAGCAAGACCTCACATCCCATGTCGGTCCTACAACCCTCGCTGTAAGTCTTTGATCAATTTTATGTGATTGTGAGAGAAAGGATTTCCTCAATCTTAGATTGGAAGAAAATCTACTAACTTCGGCAAAATATGTGGGACTTATAACTGTATTAAATGATGTCAACAAACTTATCTTCGGAAAATCTTTCTTTTTTCTTGTGGTCCCCCACTTTGTTTGGTCATGAATGGTAGTTACTCTTTTTTGTAATCACATCCCTCCAAACATGATAATTTTATGTCATGAGTTGGTTCACTTTTTATTTTAATATAATTTTTTATCATGAAAGTGTACAAAAAATTATCATGCAACCAAACACCCCATAATAGTGTTACCAAACAAGGCTCAAGTATATGAGGAGTCATGACTTCCCTTTGAGGAGCAGTGCCAATCCCCTCAAACATTGGGTTGGGATCCCCCCCCTCTTTTATTTGATGTATTCTTCTGCGCATACAGATGTTTGTCAGCACTCATTATGCTGGATCTGATCTGGAGATAAAGTTGAGAAATGGGGAGTACTGGAAGAAGGTCTTCGGTCCTGTTCTTATCTATCTCAACTCCAGCCAGGCTTCAGCAAACCCATCAATCCTTTGGGAGGACGCAAAGCAGCAGGTTATCATGATATCATCTACGTACCTTATCTTACGATTTTTACCATCCCCTACCACCTTAACAAGTTCATCTTGCTCTCGTTACTCAGTCTTTCTTTAGTTTTTACATACCACCCGCTACAAATTTTACCAGTTCCCAGATTAGATTCTTTTTTTTTAAATTACTTCTATATTTGTCTTTGAAGCAGATGCAGACAGAAGTTGAAAAATGGCCATATAGCTTCGTTCTATCAGAGGATTTCCCAACAGTAGTACAAAGAGGTTCAATTACCGGCAAGCTACTTGTTCGAGACAGGTACTCAAAGAAGTTGGACTTACTGTTAGGTGGTCATTAACTGATTTTAATTTATTTTTGTGCACCAAGAACAAGGAAACAAGCCTTTATACATAGTTTATCAGTAGCAAATTAAGGCTTGTAAGTTGTTTCTTCATTCTAATAAGCACTTACAAATGTTGTTGCTTTGCACTTGATGATATATCTGGAAGTGCTTCATATCACTCGAGGTTTGCAGTAGCATTGGGATTGATCGTTTCCCAAGTCCATCCTCATTAACCAAAATACCAATTAGTGAAAAACATAATCAAGATATACTTTGTGAATCTACCTAGGTATCTTGATGAGGCAGACATACCGGCAAATTCTGCATATGTTGGATTGGCTTCACCAGGAGAAGCAGGATCATGGCAAAGGGAAAGCAAGGTTCTGTCAGCCTCTCCTGCTTCATATTAATTTTATAAAATATTGTCATTGCAGCTTTAATTTGGGTTGGTTTATCGTAGAGTTCACTGTCCTACATATGATATTCTCTCATATGCTCGTCTTAACATAGGGATACCAATTCTGGACAAGAGCTGATCATGATGGATCTTTCTCAATCAATAATATTCGACCTGGAGAATATAGCCTTTATGCTTGGGTTCCAGGATTTATTGGGGACTACATAAAAGAAGAAGTAATTACCATAACTTCAGGTCAGTTTTTATCAAGGTGTGGACTCTTTTGCCAAGAACTATATGCTTCTTCATCGTGCTAATGATCTTCTCTGAAGCAGCAGGATATTCTGCTGATCTTGGTAAACTTGTATATGAACCACCAAGAGATGGACCCACTTTGTGGGAAATTGGCACACCTGATCGTTCTGCAGCGGAGTTCTACGTTCCAGACCCTAATCCTATGTATACAAACAAGTTATACGCTGCTCACCCAGAAAGGTTGGTTTATTCGAACTCTTGTTATATCGTAGTGGCATTCTGTATATTTTTTTCTCTTCCAAGTTATTTTCTTCGTTGAATAAGAGGATCGATTGTATTGTTTTTTTCTTTGTATGATCGCGTCACTCCTTTTGTTTATTAATATTCTTATCCAACCAGATTTCGGCAGTACGGTTTGTGGGAGAGGTACACTGAGTTGTACCCCCAAGATGATCTTGTTTACACCATTGGCACTAGCGACTACACGAAAGATTGGTTTTATGCACAAGTTACCAGGTAAATGATCAAACTCAATATATAGATTGTTACTATGACCATGTTGAGAATGCATCAGCGTTGTGGTACAAAATTAATGATTAGAATTTCCTCAGTGAATATTCCTCACAAGTAATTAGAACAGCGTCGGATATACCGCAACCTACATGTTCTTGGTGTCCAGGAAGAAGACGAGAGATGCCACAAATGGTGCCAACATGTATGAAGCAACCACATGGCAGATAAGATTCAAACTTGATCAAGTTGTAGACAACGGAAAATATAAGTTGCGGATAGCACTAGCATCGGCCAAAGACTCTGAATTGCAGGTGAGCAGTAGAAAATGCAATTAATTAATTAAATGGGTTCTCCTTATATGCATTTACATTTTATATACGGATAAAGAAGGCTTCACCCCAAATTTGCACAAGGTTCGTATCAATGATCCAAAGGCAGCTCCAGCGCACTTCACAACCGGGAGAATCGGCGAAGATAACTCAATCGCAAGACATGGAATTCATGGGCTGTACTGGCTGTTCACCGTCGATATCCGGAGCTCATGGCTTCTCCGAGGTGACAACATCGTCTTCCTCACTCAGGCGATCGCCACAAACTTTATGCAGGGAATTATGTACGATTACATCCGTTTGGAAGGGCCTGCCGCAAACTCTACGAAGATAGAACCAGATGTTGTGCTCTGACGTGATATGACAGTTTTCCAGCTGAAATTTATTTCTGATATATATATATATATATATCCACACACACACACGCACCCGGCCACTGGAATGCATTAATATTAATGATCTTCATGAAATCGGTGTTTAAAATTTGCACTTTGTTTTATGTCCTTTAAAGATAGTAGGAAAGATCAGGAATGTTCCAGAGGAGTCTCTCAATCTACTAATTGAGAAACTAATCACGCAATTTTCCATGTTCTCATATATATTGTATGCTAAGCTTTCATGATGTGTACAATGAAGTGCCAAGAAAATTCAAAGAGGAAGCAACAATATGTGCTGCGACTATATATGTATATATATTCTCTCCGGTTCGATACAGTAGAAAGAAAAAAGGCAGCAGAGACTAATTTCCTTACAGTTTCTCATATCTGTACACACCATTAAGATCACATAATTCATCACGAAAGTTGCTTGTTTTTATTACATGGTCAGCTGCCTTTTCTTCTCTTCTACCGCGTCCGCTGCCTCCTCCTGCGTCCTTGCTGTCTGTAGATCGGCCTCACTCGCCTCCTGTTCGGACCTTGCCCTTGCCTTCTTCAGCTGCATATACATATATACGTATTGCCGGACATGCGATTATATATCGAAGTGAGAATTAACCTCACCATAAAGCACAACTAGCACGCTGCATATGTACGATATGCATCCATCATTCTCAAGCGGGTAACAAAGAAAACACAGCTTTCGGAAGTGCAAAGCGTTTGAAACAATGTGCAGTAGAGAGAGATACTATACAGTGCTACACAGTATATAAAATATGTGGTTTGCATCTAATCTACGACCACCGCGTGACTCGATCAGGGTGGACTATAGAAGGGCACCTGCCCGGTGAAGATGGCCTTGACGTACTGCCAGCTCTCCTGCACGGAGATGAGGAAGGAGCGGCCTTCCTGCTTCAACCCCAACGCCATCGAGGTCTCCTCTCTATGTTCCATGGTGTGGTGTTGGTGACCGCCGGCCGGGTCGACCTGCCGCTGTGCGCCCAAAGGTGCAGCTAGCTCGGGGACAAGAGAGCCGATCAGCACGAAGAAGATGGATGAGGTTGAAGTCGGGGCTGCGGGCAGGTGATCTTGCGCCACGAAGACGCCGGCGTGAGCACACGCGGCGCTCGAGAAGGGGACTGCCAGAATAATAATTATATATATAGGCGGGCGGCGATCTTATCAGCTAGAGAGTTGTTGAACTTATCCTGGAGATAAACTTTTCTCCGGAAAAAAAAATAAATTTTACAATTAAAGGTTCTCTTAATCGAATGTTATAAATGTTGGAGGTCGATCGGCTATGTTTTCTTACTTGCTTAGATGGCGTTTGTTAATTTGGCTGGACCTGAGAATTTTATTTTATTTTTTATATCTAATCTCTAGCAGATATTTAATTCGATTATGAGTTTATATATTGATAAATTTAATATTTACTTACATGGATATTGTATATTAATTCTACTGCTGCTGTGAGTCCGTGACTAAAAAATAAAGAATAAAGTATGTACACAACTGAATTTTAAGAGTTTTAACGAGAGATATTTATATATATTTATTAGATGTCAGAAGCATGTTTAGACCATTTAACACACAGTCTTCTTTGACATTGAGACTTAAGTTAAAATTTCGAACTCTTAATTATATTTATATTTTTTGTTTTGTGATAAAAATACTTAATTTGATCAAAATATTTGTAAGTCAATTAATTCATTGTTACTTAAACTTATACGTTACTTCGAAAAAAAGGGGCTAAAACATGTAACTTGATCGAGAGTTTTATCAATATATAATAGATATGTGAGATAGATGTTAAATTCATACAGCTGTATGAGGCTTTTTACGTATCATTAAGATATAATAAATACTTGATATATATGTATTAAGTTTATTTCAAATATATATCTATTTTCATATTTCTTTAAAACCGATGAAGAGAAGGAAGAGGTGTTGTGCTACTTTTTTTTTCCTTTATTTTGGTTTCTTATTTTTTATTTTATAAAATGTTCACAAATGTTATTTCTAATTAAAATGTTTAATTGTATATTTATATTAAAAAAAATTAGTGTATTATAGTATCATAAAATATGTATATAAATACTGTAAATTAATAAACAAAGGTCCAATTTATGTTAAAATCAAGTTTGGGTCGGTCGGCTCAACTCAGAAAGTGGTCCAATTTATGTTAGAGTTTGGATCACATCAGAAAAAAAAAGTGTAAGAAACATTTTTAACTCTTCCAAAAAAAATACTATATTTAAATAATAATTTGACATGAGATAGTCATGTAAGATTAGGTAGAACTTAACCGGATCCAAATCGGCCGGTCTAACTTGGGTCGGCCGAGAACGTCAGGGTCTAACGGGGTCGGTGAGTCGTTCGACTCGGGTCGGTGCTGGCTCAATAGCTCCAAGTCGTGTGGACCCACAATTAAGGCTGGCAATGGACCGGGCTGGCCCGTGGGCCCACGGGCCGGGCCAGCCCTGGGCCTTGTTCCGGGGCAAAGAATCGAGACCATTGACGTGGCTCGGGCCGAGCAAGCAGGCCCGCGGGCCTTGTTCTGCAACTTTGTCCAACGCCCGGCGGTCGTCAGTCAGTTGGTTCGCTAGACATGCAATTTTTTTTTTTTTATGAAACTTACGTAGACTTGTTCTGCAACATTGTCCAACATACGTATCTTGTTCGCTAGACGGGTCTGAACAAGATACGTATGCGGATATGCATAGGTCTGAATAAGATAAGTAGATTATCAAAGAAATTTAAAAAAATGGTAATATTTTAAAATAATAAAATATATTCATATCTATGATTATTTGGTTGTTAAACGGTATGTTTATCTATTTTTATTTCTAGATTCAAAATAGTTCTTTAATAGTTGATTTGATGTTTAAAAATTTTAAAAATATGATATGTATTTTATTATATATTAGAAAAATTAAGTGATATAGTTAAATCTATATATTTTATTATAAATTAAAAAATTATGAATACATACGATGTATCTACTATTCTTATTTTAATCATGTTTCGAATTTTTTTGTCAAACCAGTCATACTTTAATATTTCAAAAAAGAATCTTAGTTTTAATTTTGTATGTCATATGAAGATTTTGGTAAGTTCATAGAAGTTATTAAAGTTTTTTGGATTGATGTTTAAAAAATTTAAAAAATATAAAATATATCTTATAATAAGTTAAAAAGAACGGGCCGGGCCGGGTCGGGCCGGGCCAAACTTATATTTTTTCTGGGCCGGGCCGGGTCGGGCCGAAATGTAATACGGGCCGGGTCGGGCCGGCCCATTATATATTGGAGCGGGCTTTGTTGGGCCAGCTGCGGGCCGGGCCGGGCCCAGCCCATTGACACCCCTACCCACAATGTGGGTCGAACATGGTCACCGACGTCGGTGATCCCGGTGTGTCAGGTCAGGACGGAGCCAGACCCACCGTCGACCCCGCCGAGTCGGTCTACCGAGTTAAACTCAAACCAAGTGCGTTTCCCGAGGCGAGTTCAATTGGCTCGGGCACAACTCACCCAGGACCTGAGTTGGGCCATCCCGGTAACAAGACAATAAGACTGCACCGACGCGGCTCCCTCGTCCCCTTCTGTCTTGTGCGCCAAGCGTTCTTCTTCAATCAGCTCCGCGCTGGCTGCTGTAACTGCGGGTGGGGACTCCTCCATCATCCGCGACACCACGACTCCTGGTCATTGTCAATCAGACGCGTCAAACACCCAACCCGGCGACGCCTGGCTCAGTCTCGGCGGCTCCCCGGAAAGGAAAGCGCAGTGGAGAACACCTAGTACCAAGAGCTAGGTGTTCGATCAAATTCCACTTCTGCTCTTCGCCTTCTTCTCGATGTTACATTAAACGATGCGAGGCGGTGGTCGCTCTGCGGTGCTGGTCTCGCGCCACTGCCCGCTTCCTTCTCCCGATTGAGGGGGGAAAAGGGGCTTCTTTTTATCTATTTATTTATTTGCTAGTCGTTACATAGACCTGCGTATTTAACTTCGGGCTCACAGCAGCCCCAAGAGGTCGTCGCATCACTATCGCGCTGTAGTGTTTCTGAATTTCATCTACACGCTTATATATCATCGCCTTCTGGGAGAGTTGAAGTTTGGTGCGCCGGAGGCGGTACCGCGCTCCTCTAGTTTGGTGGGAAATTCGCAGAGAAGGGGAGAAAGCGGGTGGAGAGATCCATCGCGATGGGGAGGACGTGGAGCGCGTATCCCTTCCTGGGTGTCCTCCTCTTGGTGGCGCTCCTCTACTTCAACTGGTCTGGCAGCGGTCCCGACCCCTCCCGGGTGCGCATTCCCATCCCGTGGCTGCAGCCGCGCATGGAATTCGTCGGTCGCAACGGGACGCGATTCGTGCTTCTGCCCACGGATGATAAGAGCTTGGGGAAGCCCCAATCTGTGTACGTGAACGGCTGGAACTCGTACTGGCTAATGGCGGCGGCGGCGTCGGCGGACCCGCGGGAGCGGGCGCTGGTGACGGATATGCTGCAGCGGGGAAGGGCAATGGGGATGGATGTCTGCCGGACGTGGGCATTCAGCGATGGCGGAGGTGCTGGATCCCTCCAGATCTCGCCCGGCCGCTTCAACGAACAGGTGTTCCAGGTGGGCTCCTGCTAGGTTCAGGAAAGTTTCCGACTTTTATTGGTGTGAAGACTAAACTGAACCTTGGCTTTGCCTTCTCGGAGCTTGATTATATGGTACCTCTAATCTGATTCAGCTGAATTTGTTAACCTTATTGGAGCCCAGGCTTTGGATTACGTCATATATGAAGCGAGGAGGAATCACGTAAGATTGATCCTTTGTCTAGTGAACAATCTGGACGCCTTTGGTGGGAAGGCCCAATATGTGAGGTGGGCAAAAGAGGCTGGGGCCAATTTTTCATCCTTGAGCGATCCGTTCTTCACGCATCCTATGATTAAAGACTACTACAAAGGCTATATTAAGGTATGATATTCTATATGATTTATTGTGATGATTGGAAATACGGTTTTTATCTCTCTAATGCCATGCTGTTGTTTTGTTCTTTTAATATGATTGGTAGGGGGACTAAATTGGACGGTTGTTTCTCAGCTTTTATGTGGAAGTTTGTATTCACCATTTGCATTGAATTATAGCTTTTGGAGTTTCAGCTTTGCCGGGTGTTCAAAATTTTAAATTTAATTAATTGTGTTTCTCAGTGCATTGCCTACTTCTACAATCTTTTTTTTCTTCCGTTGTTTCTTCCGTTATGTGAAGGTGGTTTGAATAGAAGGGAGAGGAATGCAAGGATAAAGGGGCATGTGAGATTTTGATGAAACTACAATACTTTTGTCAACTAGGTTATGGGAGATTTGCTAGTACTAGAACTCATTTATTGCTATAAATATGGCTGTGATCCTTGTTTACAAGCAATAGATATTGAAAATCTTTTCAAACTTTTTCTTGTGTGGCGAGTACTATCTCAATCTTTGCCTTCTTCCTTTCTGTCGTATGCCTGTCCAGGGTCAATTGTAATTTTCTTCATTGTGGAGTCATCCAGACTATTGTCAGAACATTCTTTTAGAGTGTTTAATGTTCCAAACTAAAACCCATGGGTTTCAGCAACTATAGTTGCAGGAATTATGTGGATTGGCACCAGTGGAGTGTTTGATGTTCATTCATTTAAACCCATGGGTTGCAGGAATTGTGGTTGGTTGACAACGGTTAAATCAATGAAGGATCTAATTACCTCATAGCAAGCTGAGTTATTATTGCTCTGACTTGTGCTGTGCCTTATGGCTATCCTTTGGGCTGTTGAGAGAGAAACTATTGAATTTTCAAGGACAATTTCTGCACTTCTCGAACATTATTGAGGAGGGATATTTTCTTTGTGAAGGAATAAAGGCTTTCCACTTCCATTCTTAAGTTTGCAGATATTGTTTGGCTGATCTGTGTTGCCAGCAGCTTTATATCTGTTAATTGATCTATTTCTTGTTTGACCCGTTTTCTAGGGGTCTTTCTTTTCCTTCTCGTTTTTTCTTTGCTCTTCCATTGCCTGCACATATACTTTATATTTTCTGTTTTTTCTGTTTTTTTCCTTTACCTCAACTTATAAATAAATCTTGACTTTCAATTTGACACCTTTAAAGCAATCACTTTTGTAATCATTATTCATGAGTCTTTCCTTGCTTAGCTCTTGGTTAAATGAAATATTTTATGCAGATGTCACATCTGTTTAATAAGCATGATGTGTACAATGTTCTCTGTTGCAGGCCATCCTGACTAGAAAAAATTCATATAGTGGGATCGAATACTCAGATGAACCTGCCATATTTGCTTGGGAACTCATGAATGAGCCTCGTTGTTCATCAAATGCATCAGCTCTTCTTCAAGTAACGATGCTGACATGTCCAAGCATTTTACTTCATTTTTTATTATTGTATCTAGCATTAGTTTATGCACTTTTCACAGAGCTCCCATGGTTGCAGATAATTCTGAATATGATTATGCTGCATAACAGGCTTGGATATCAGAAATGTCTGCATACGTCAAAACCTTAGACCATAAGCATCTGGTTACGGTTGGACTTGAAGGATTTTATGGCCCTAGACGAACTCAAAGGCTGGGATCCAATCCTGGAGAATGGGCGGCTGAACTTGGTTCAGATTTTCTACAGAATTCGGCTGTCGAAGCAATTGATTTTGCTTCGGTTCATGCATATCCGGATAGCTGGTCAGTAGATACTAAGCTGCACTTTAAAACCTTAATACTATAGAAAAGTCTTTTCATGTTTACAATAAATGTCTTCTTTGATCGTTTAGGATTCCAAAAGCTGGGTTGGAAGAAAAGGTCAAATATCTTTCTCAATGGGTGGATTCCCATGTTAATGACAGCGAGTATGTTTTGAAGAAGCCAGTTCTTTTTACAGAAGTAGGCTCTTATCTGCACGCTGACAAACAGGGTATATATGACAGAGATGTCTTTTTGAAGACTGTTTATGATAAAATATACGAGTCTGCAAAGAATGGACAAGCTGGAGCAGGAGCCTTGATATGGCAACTGATAATTGAAGGAATGCAAGAAAGATATGGTGATAAATTTTCTCTCGTTGCACGCAAAAACCCTTCCACTTACAAATTGATAAGGCAACAATCTTGCAGACTAACCTACTTGTTAAGGAAAGAAGAGGTAAACAGAACCCTCGAGTGGCCTTGCTCTGAATTGGTGCCTTAAGAGCAGGATTCCTTTTAACTTGAAGCGTTTGAACACCAATATCAATGAATTGACAGCAAGAGGAATATTGCATATGGTTTGCCTTATCGATAAGGAATTGAAGTTTTGAACACTTAAAGAAGACTGCAATGTATAGGTTGAATATTCCATATCTTTCTTTTTATACGTACATCATTGATTTGCAGGCATTTATGTCAGACAAGAAGAAACCAATCTTTTGTTAGGGAACTGGGCTTTTTGCTCAAGAAGAAAACAAGTACACATTTACCAGCATGGCGTCCATCAAAATGCTTCAAGAGTAACGTCTAGGTGATTCAATTATTCAAATTCTTTTATGTTCATAGATTTTCAATCTGCTGCCCCTGTTCCTGTGTAAACATTATCTGCTTTTACTTCAGCAAAAATGTGATTGGCCCTCCGTGTATTCCTTGGTTAACACATTTTATGTTGCAATAGTGATCAGATTATCTTAAAGTGGATCTCTTAAGATATTTCAGCCTCGCTCTAAGGTGGTGTTTGATTAGACTTAATCTGAAAATCTTAACTCTTAATTTCACATCTAACCTCTTAACAAGCGGTGAAAAAGTGCTGAATTTGAGTAAGAGATAAGTGATTTATGTTGTTTGATAAAAAAAATCTGAATGGCATGGGCCGGCCGACGCAACAGATGGTATCCCCGGAGCTCCCCCCGCGGCGCCCCCCTCCCCCCCCTCCCGCAGACACCCCTTCCCCGGCGGTCCGCCCCCCCCCTCCCGCGGACACCCCCCTTCCCCCGCTCCCCCTTCCTTCCCGCAGCTCCCTCTCCGGAGCTCCCCCCGCGGCGCCCCTTCCCTTCCTTCCCGGCGGTCCAACCCCCCTCCCGCAGACACCCCCCCCTCCTCGGCGGACGCCCCCCGTTCCCCCTGCTCCCCCTGCCTCCGCGGCACCGCCCCCGCCCCCGGAGCCCCCCCCCCCCCCCCCCCCGCGCGCGGACCCCCCGCGGCGCCCCCCTTCACCCCCCCCCCGCGCGCGGCCCCCCCGCGGCGCCCCCCTTCCCCCCCCCCCCCCCGCGAGCGGATCCCTCCGCGGAGCTCCCCCCCGCGACGCCCCCCTCCGCAGAGCTCCCTCCACGACCTCCGGCCTCCGTCGAAGAGCAGGACGTCGTCGGAGCCCCTGATGGTGACGGCGAGCAGGCCCCCGTTGCCGACGCCCTCGAAGCCCCTCCCCGCCTCCGCCTCCGCGAACTGCGCGTGCACCTGCGGCGGCATCCGCTCCAGCTCCGCCCAGGCGCGCGGATTTCCCTCCGCGGAGCTCCCCCCCGGAGCTCCCCCCCGCGGCGCCCCCCTTCACCCCCCCCTCCGCGGAGCTCCCCCCCCCCCTCCGCGCGGATTTCCCTCCGCGGAGCTCCCCCCCCGCGGCGCCCCCTCCGCGGAGCTCGAGCTCCCTCCCTAGAGCTCCCCCCCGCGGCGATGGTCACCCGCCACCATGGTCACCCGCCTCACCGCCGGCTCCTCTGTGCGCTGCAGCAGCCTGCCACTTGCGCATGGTGCGGGGGAGCAACTGCGCGGACGGCGAGGATGAAGGGCAAGACGGCGTCGAGGAGGCTGGGCAACGTCTGAACCTGAAAAAGCTAGATCACGGATCTGAATTGATCAGAGCATTTTAAGAGATCAGATCTTCGTTCAGACACCATTTCAGTCATTTTATCAAACACTGTCAAATACCTTATCTCTGACCGAATCAGAGATAAGTGGTTGATTAAGCCCTATCAAACAGGGCCTAAGTGAAGCTGGATCTGGATAGGTTGGTGCCCTTACTGACGTAAAATGGTTGGTGTTGTCACAATAAACTGCATATGACCAGTCAGTATTAGCGTGGCCTTTTAAGGAAAGCCCATTCTCTTTAATTGTGGATTCGAGTACTTCATGTTTATAACACTTAGCTGCCACCATGATTGAAGTTTCTTCATTTATCCTGACTGTAAATATAACTCCAATGCTATCAGTCTGGGGACAAGCTGTAGTCGCAGGTAGGGGTGCGCACCAAACTGCCAAACCAACCGAGCCAATGGGTTTGGTTTGGTTTGGTTTGAACTTTGAAGCACCAGTTCAGTTCAACCAGTTCGGGAGTCTCTCAAACCGGACCAGACTGATGTAACTTATAATATTATAAAATAATACGATATTGTTAATACAATACATTTTATGTATTTTTTATTATACTAATAATAATTTTAATAACTTATAACTAAAAAATAAGTATAAATATTTAAATTATTAAACATTTTAGATATTTAATTAATTTTCGGTTTCAAACAGGATCAAACTGAATTGAACGGGATCGGTTCAGTTTGATTTGGAAAAAAAGTCTCAAACCGGATCGAACTGAGCTGTGCGCACCTCTAGTCCTAAGTCTCCGGTTCATTGGAGGTGAATATGGTAACTTTTGAGCTTTTGGTTGTCACCTACAGGTGCATAACAGTACCGATATGAGAAGAAGTATGTGATAAATAATTTGAGCGTTGAACAAAAAAGAGAATGTATTTCCAAAATAAGCATTGTGATATGAGAATGCTAAGGTGGATACATACACTTGTGACTATTCTTTAGGAGAGCCAGGGGCAAGTTTACTGAGGACAAATTGAAAGAAAGAGATTGAGATGAGCTAGATGTGTTAGGTCCAGGAGGTTGAATCAGTTGCAGTTCTAGGCTTCTTTGTGATCTCTCTGTATGCTCTGTTGCAAAAATTGGTTTGGGCAAACTGATTATATGACGTGTAGATAATTTAACACGACGAGATATTAGCTTTGAGCCGGAAAAAGGTGAACTTTCAAGTCATTTTCTCGAATCATGTATGGTGGCAGGTGGGAACGATTCACCTTGACCCTATTCTTGCCAGCCAAAATTATCGGAAGGTGCAGGAGCATTTTTCAAAGCAAACAGAGACATCAACTGAACCACAGCTCAGCCTCTCCTTTTCTTCCGCGGCCACATTCAAATGTCTTGTTGGTAACAGCTGAATATCTTTGGTCGGTGGAAATGGGTTTAAGCCGTCCATCTTCAAGCCAACCCCATCCCAGATTGATTTGGCTCGTCTTGCCTGTAGCCACCTCCTTTATTCAAAGCAAAACCCCAGCCATATGCGGTTCAGTTCAGTTCATCGAGATTTCACGAAGAGCACAAATACTCAAAATTGTACCACTTGTACATGCAGGGAAACCGAAGGCACTGTCATTATCCTTTGCAGTGCCTGTTGAGAAAATCCTTTGGCAGAGCTCTTTCCCCTCTTCACGGCCTTCAGCCTGTTACTGGATGCTGGTATGTTGGATTTATTTGTGGACGATGACGATGTGGATAGCATTGCACCGTCAAGTGTTAACTTTGAATGCCTCGCGATAGGCTTTTTTTCACATCGAACTACAATATTTATGATTTTTCAAAGGCTTTGTTTGTCTATGTGATTCCGAAAAAAAAAAAATCTCGTGTGTTTCCTTTGCAGTGATTCCTTTTCATTTTTGTTTAGACCAAGGTAGACACTAGACAGGTGGGGGTCGGTGTGGGTACTGCCCCGGGTCTGGACTTGGGTTGAGCGAGATTGAAATAAAAAAATAATTTAAAAATATCTACAAAGTCGAGATCTTGAGATAGAGACTGAGTCAGTCTGACTATTTGAGTCCCGACTCCGTATTCCATGATTTAGGTTGCCGCAAAATGTCACATTCTCCTCGCATTAAGTGTGAACAAGCGTGAGTGAGACAACTACGCCACATCTAACTGGCACACCCAATCAGACGGTGGTTCCAACTTTAGCAAGTAAATACATAAACAAATAAAATAATAAAAAACCTTGATTCAAAAATCGGATGATAACAGTAAAAGTAACGTCCGCGGATACGAATAGCTTCGACGTCATCCTTCTCGGAAAAAGGTGAAGGATCAAACGACTAAAACATTCACCCGACATAGCAGCTGAGCTCTAAAAAGACACGACTCTCGTAGCGCGCCGCTTACGTCAAAAACGGAGATATGGAATCGAAGACAAAAGGTTTGTCGACTGATTGGAAGAACGTGAACGGAAAACTTCTTAAATTCACGAAACAACGACCCTTTTTGGATCTTCCGGTGCCTACTTTTGATGTAGAAAAGGATGAAGAGATTAGACGTCGGAATGGCACTAGAAAGGTGGAATACTCAATGAACTCCACGTGTTTTCGCACAAAGCAACATATAACAGCAGGTCTATTTCAATGTTTCAACAAGTTTACCGAGACAAGCTTCCTTGGGAACTGGATAATTCCGACACACCCAAAACTCTAGAGCATTCTGCATCATGCCCTGGCCAAAATTTGGATGCAGCTGCTTTGCACGTTTTCTTTCTTCTATGGTCCTAATCATCCCTCTGCTAACAATTATTCCAAAGGCCGTGAAAGGAACTGGTTCCTATGATGGAGGCGGCATGAGAAAACAGATTCAATACTCTCCTTTGGGGGAAGAAACTGCACACGACTAGCACACATTTCGGGCAAGCTTCCAAATGACATTTTCATTGGCAAACGAGCCGAATATCAAGCATATATCCGCAGTCAAGGCAAAACGCTTCATTCTTTTACTTCATATTCTGTCAACATTATATCACATCATAGGAAGTAATCGGGCGCAGGTTTCTTCGAAGGAACACCTCTTGATTCCTGACAAAGACTTGAATCATGAGAAACAATATATATGATAAGAGGAAAACCAGATAATAAAGAGTAGCAATGCAAACTTGTGGTGCAGCTTCAAAAACACGAAACTGCTTGTTAAGGTTCTCATCCAGCTCAAGAATGGCAGCCACATTACCACATCTGAAATAATAAAAAGAATAAATGATGAATATACAATTCCATTACAGCAAATATGTATTCAGGTGCAAAAAGTGTGTTCCTGTTCGTTACAAGTGATTTCAATAAGTGACGAGAAATTTCTGAAAAATATTAGGAGATGAATGAAAAATACAAACATGATAATCCGATAAAGCTGCACTAAGGTCCAATCAAAAAATTTCTTTGTCCCACAACTAAAAGCATTACAAGATTGAACAGCGTATACCCACTTTCTCAGTCTGAAAAAACTTGGATCACAAATTATTTTTCTTTCCTTTTTTGTGCCTGATACGATTTGTCTGTTCTAGTGGAGAGAGAGAGAGCTAGAGAGAGAGAGAGAGAGAACTATTAGATGCAAAGTTTTAAAAAGTTGGTGACTTCTTCCTGCCATTCCCTTTGATATAGTCAGATTGAACATTTTCAAACAAATAGGAGTCATAATCAGAGGCTACATGAGGTGCCTGACACAAGGCAAAATGCCTCCCATGATGGAGTCAGTCAGTTTGATGCTTACGTATTGGGCTGGGGCTGCAGGGAGTGACCGACATCTGGTTGCAGGGGGGAACGGGCTCAATATCTAGAACACTCTTGGAGCTTAGACCATCCTGAGTGTAACCAATAATTGTGCAACCAATAATTATTGTTGATAAGTTTGAGAAATTCACATGTCATACTTCTTACCCACGTGAAAAAATGTCAAAATTAAACACAAACTCAAAACCTTAACCCCAAATGATTGGGGTCGGTTATATTGATTCGTCTTTTCTATTCTCCACGGTCTACTGCTAACTTCTCTAGTATACCTAGTTCCTCCAAGACATACTGGATACGTCTACACCAAGTTATCTTATGCCTACCTCTTCGTCTCTTCTGTGCTAGCAGCAACAAGGTCTTGACTTGTTTGACCAGTGCCTCATGAGGATACCATCTGATATGTCCAAACCAAAAAAATCTTCCTTGTTTTACTATATTCTCGATTCTCACAACCTTCACTTTGTCCTTAATGCACTCATTACAGATTCTGTCTACTAGTGTGTGGCTACACATCCATCGTAACATCTGCATTTTCAGCTACATTTCATTTGACAGTATATTTCTTCTTAATTACCCAGCACTCACTACTGTAGAGCAAAAGAAAAATGTAAACATAAGTTATTTCAAACCTCTGCACGCTGAAAGATGTATGGGAGATATTCTAATCATTGGAATGTCTAACAAGATACAAGCTCATCTCAAATGCAGCATACGTTTCTATTTGCTTCCATGCCACATTAATCAGATGGATTTTGAGAGACAAATATCCATCTTTATCCCTCTCTACTAGTATCCTCACTTTCCAAAGATAGTTTAGAGTGGCTTTTGGGATCGCAATAATAGCCTTTGTTACGGGAGGGGCTATTTCATAATCTTATCTCAATTACATCCAGAAAAAGCTAATAGAAAATACATTAAACCCCTCTTTGGAAGGGTAGGAATTTAGTCTCCTCTATGCACTCTTTAAAAATGTGCCACATGTGACACAATTAAAAACGTTACGTACAAAGACCAACCCCTTTCATTATTCATTTAACAGAGTGCGCGCAGAAAATTGGTCCCTGCTGCACAAAAACACAACTTTTCCTTTTTGAACTAGTTAATTTTGAGACTATGAGCATTACTCAGAAAAAAATTATATTAGATGCAGTACAAAAATTCAGGATTATGAATACATTAACTACCTGTAACAGTAATTAGGAGCAGACCACACAGTAACAATTTGGTTGTTGAACATCCACTTGTATCCTTCCATCACTAACTGATGTGCCCGACATATGAAATCAATGTTGTTAGTGTGATTAAAGGAGGTTACGACATTTCCACCAAACAGGAACCCTGCACCTCGAGGACTCAGCCCCCAACCATCCACAGCATCTTCAGGGTCAGACCACAGAAGATCACACATTCCCCCATCATGTGGTACTTCCTGCTTGCGATCTATTGTTCTGATCTGTCGACAAACTCATTGATTTCATAAATGTCAAATGATTTGAGGATGTGTTAAAAACAGTGATAAAAAGATAACTGACCTGATCTAGTGATGTTATGGTAGGAGAGAGACCACCATGTACACTAAATATTTTATTCTCAACAAGTGCTGAAAGACTAAGTATGACAACCAGGAAATAAGTAAGGGACCATCCCACATGAGAAGGATAAAATGAAGTTTGTCTACGTTGCATGGAGATGAAATCAGCCATAAAAGACCGAGTACCTCAAGTAATCAAATATATCTGTGCAGTATCTCCAGACATTAACAGAACCATACTTGCGAAGACATTCATCATAGAATCCATAAACCTATGAACAGGGCCAATTTATTGAATAAATGCATATGCAGAAGAAGTTTTTCAGAAACATGGCTAGCACAAACCTGTGTAATCTGACGACTCTCGTGATTGCCTCGTATAAGTGTGATTCTATCTGGATACCTGACCTGCAATTGGAATTTAATTTGGCAAAAAAATAAATGACTACATGTTTTAATTTAATAAAACAAGTGAGAGGAAACCTAAGCCCTAATAAAGCAAGTCTAAGCTGCATTGAGAATTACCATAAAGCAATAACTGTCCAAAATTGCACTTAACATATGACTGAAGAATATTGTCTAACCATGAATCCATAATTTTCAAGACGACATAGTACCAACTTGCCACTTAAGCAATAAGAGAGTGACAAATAATATATAAAAATAATAAATAGCTATGGCAACATGTAAATCAATTCATAATATGCAAGTGCAAAATTAAAAAGACTAAATAACATGAATACCAAATTAATTAAAATGACTAAATTATGCTAATTTTAATACTTAATTTGTATTAACTATTAGTAGATATCTAAAAAATTACTTAATCATAATTATTATTCCAGTAAAATATCTATTTATAATCAAATTAACTATTAGAACTAGCTATTTTTACTTTAAAACCACATGGTTAAATGATATTAATAATTAATATTATTTATTAAAAAAATTAGACAAAATGAAAAAAATAATATGCTGCTCACCTAGGCGCCCCTTCACCTTGAAGGGTGAGGGGTGCAGGGGCCCCTTGATGCCTAGGTGTCACCTAAGTGACGCCTTGGAAACAATGAAGATATCTGGTACATGAACAGGCAAAACACCTTTCTAAATCCACAACCCATCAAGATATTTAATATTTTCGATAGATTCCACTAAAGTTTCGCATAAAACTTTCAACATGTCACAAAAGATAAGAACTCATCAGTAGCCCAACAAAAAAGTACGGACTCAAGCTGGAAATTGACCAAGTTATCATAGACTGAAAGAAAGAGGAAGAGAAATGGGTGAATAAGTAGGACATTTGACAAGTTCAAATGGTGTGAGGGCGCTGGATCAAAAAAATACCATATGAAAAAAAAAGTACAAGAACAATGGTAATGCAAAACCAGATGGTCTGCATGGTGGCAGCAGGCTAGAGATGTGATGGAAGTCCTATCAGGGAGGCAAGGATAGAGAGACAACAAGGGAAGTACTTTTCTCATGACAGAAAAAGGACAATAAGTTGGCAAGCGTGTCCACATCATAGCTCAAACCATCACATGGAGTAGTTGCTTCAAAATTTGATGATACTTGCAAATAACAAAATATGTATGATCAAGAACCCGAATATGTGAATGTAATGCACCAAGAACAAAGTGTAAGAAAAGATGGTAATTCAGTTGTCCCTAAATTGCATATATGGGCTTAAAAATACCAAAATAATACAACAAAACATAGACAACATCTCCAAACTCCTACATGAATCATTTGCCACAGCAGAACTGATCCTCTAAACAGAAGGAAATTGATGTTCCGGGATGGTCTAACCTTGAGTGCAAGGAGAAGCAGGAAAGTTTCAACAGAATAGAATCCTCTGTCAACAAAATCTCCTAAAAATAAATAGTTCGTCTTCGGACAGTCACCTCCAACTTTGAAGAGCTCTTTCATGTCATAAAATTGCCCATGAATGTCACCACATACCTGACAAATAATAAAGCATGTAAGATCATTGTATGTAGAAAATATTTCTTAAACACGGGTAAAATATACAAGCACACTTTGTACATTGTAGAAGTAATGATCTGCAGTTTAAGATGCTGAAGAAAGTAGCCAATGTCCTGGTGATGTCAAAGAGACAATTGTGGGCGTTTTACAACCTACAGCTATATCCTATTATGATAACCAGTAATCCACTTCTATGTCATATTGTATGTCTTGCTCCAAGTTGACTACATCTGTAAGACAGTTGTCAAGGCAGGTGCCTAGGCACCACAGTTTTCCACCAGCGCCTTCACCTTGCCAAGGTCACAAGGTGCCTTTTGGGTAAGGTGCCTGAGCTAGGCACCCCAAACCTTTATACACAAATAAAAATTTTTATGTTGGGGGCTTTGCCCACCTCATACCCCCACAAGGGTCTGTCCCTTAAACTCCTGCAACCTGACAGCACTTGTCGATCCGCAATTCATGAGTACCCATTTAATGATAGTGTAAGCATAATAACATATTTCACTATCACTTATATTATCATATATAATTAACATTTGTGATTATAAATATATGTTATATATTTAAAATCTATAAAACTCTCCCATAACTCTCATTTATTTCCCTCTCACTTGGGGTGTATTTGGTTGCAAGAAAAAAATATAACGGGGAAAATGTTTTACAATGAATCAATTTTTCATGGAAAACAATATACGTATCTCTTATTTGGCAAATGAAAAAAAAAATCTGAAAATGATATCAACTCTTTAGTTAGTTTTAAAATATTCTCAAAGTATTTAGTACTAGTTTTTTAAAGAATATTTGAAACTTTTTACTACAAGATTATACTATCTATGAATTTTTTGAAGTATTTTAGTTTTTATATATAAATATTTTTATATCAAACTTTGTAATTTTTAAAAATATTTTTTATTTTATAAATTTGAAATTATTACTTATCAGTGACTCAAAAATGTACATATAAAATAATAAAATACAGAAACACTTCACCTCAAGTGCAGGCACCAACCTCCATCTCGAACACCATAGATGTAATTTTAACTAAAAATGTTAAAGAATGGTATTCACTTTTTTTCTACTTCTTAGCCACTTTGTAAAACATTTTACAGCCTTTTTCTCATATTTTTAGGAAGGGATAAGACTAAGGTCAGATTCAGATAAGCTTGATAGGCTGGGATAGGGCCATCTGCTCCCAGTCCCCAGTTTTTCTTTCCATAATAGATGGATATATGTATTTAAGTATGCAATACAAGTCTCACAATCATTACTTTCATCAATATAATGGCCTTGACTGAGATTAGAATTGACCTGGATTTAGAATTGGTCACATCACTAGGATAGGCAGAGATGACATGCATAGTATCTTTTCTACAGTTTGCCTGGCTAATGTAGGAATAGATTTTCCAGTCTGCATATTATGATTCATTTGCTAGTTGCTACCTCTACCACTCTCATTCCTGTTCATAGTAGAGAGCTCAACTTTGGATCAGAGGAGAAATAGAGGGTCCATTTGTTTGTCACGAAAACTTCACCATGGAGCAACTTTTCAGAAAAAATATTTTCAAATCATTTGTTTGTTTCTGTGTAAAAGAGGAGTCACTGTAAAATGTTTTGTGTAAGACCTCCGGCCAACCTGATTTTGGCATCCGATCGGAGGCCACGGACGCCATTTTCCGCATAAGGTCAATATGATCTTAATTTATAAAAACATACTTGAAAAGTTATTTATTAAGTAAAATTATTTAAGATTTATAATGATAAGTACAAATTTTATTTATTAAATAATATCTTAATATATACTTATTTGCAAACATAAGATTTTCAACTAATAAGAAACTTGAAAGGAGGTTTTACATACGACTACCTGTATGAAAGTATTTTTAAAAAATAATTTTCACATCAAACAAATGATAGATCACATTTTATGTTTTATAAAATGGTTCATTCTTTTATATTAATAAAGTATTTATATGTTTTACTTTGACATGCCATCAAATGAATTAAAGAAAAATAATTTATGACAAATTAAATTATGAATTACTTTTCAAGGAAAAATAATTACATGCAACCAAATAACATAAAATGTTTTCATTTTCCTTGGAAAAACTACTCCAAGGAAAATGTTTTACTTGATTTTTTTTTACATTGATCCAACCAGACCCAGAGTCTAGGAGAGATCTCAAAGACAGGCTTCAGTCAATTAACACATTATTGATGAAAAGTCTAATCTTCTGTCCAACAAGATTCAGTTTTCTGTGGTCTCGTGTATGAACGTAATAAATTCACTTTTTGCATTGTAATAGCCCAGATAAGCTGGTTTTATCTGTTTGCCTGCACTTTTCTTTGTTAGCTTAGGGCTGTTGGAAACGTCAATGTCTAGACAACTCTAATCACCTTTAGCAGATAACCAATATTGACAGTTCCTTCATGCCATTGTACTCATCATCAGAATGTTGCCTCAATTCTTTCGACAATCAGATAACATGAACCACTTAACAGGGCAAGGTGGTGATGTGAACAAATGGTATATTCTTTCTAGTTCCATGAGTATTTGCCATATAAAAAAATTCAAAAGAAAGAATCACCCCAGTCTATATAGACAGGTGGAGCTTTAAGCTCAGTAGTTTGTCGAGCAACATGTAGCAGATGATGGTCTCCAGAAAGCCATATAATTTTTTACTGTGCATTAATGACTTATCCTTCAACATCATTTTAAGATTTTATCTCCTACAAATTACTCCTTGCAGACAGAATCCTTTTACCATTACATCTCATTTTAGTTGTAGGCCATTAGCACAAATATGAGAAAGTAAAAGCAAGATAGAAACCAACTTTGGTGTCCACAATTTTCGGAAGGAGCTCCAAACATGCTCTTTATCTGATGTATCAGATAGCTTGACCATCTTTTCCATATTTCTATAGAAGGTGGTTACAGCAGTATTAAATTAATTAACAACATTACTTGAAATAAAATTACAACCTGGAAACAAAACAAAACAAAAATAAAACTACCATTATGGTTGCAACTAGGAGGTGAAAGGAGCAGACTAAAAGAAAAGCAGCTTCAACTTGCTGATTCAAGGAAGGCTCAGAATTACAGTTCCGCTAGAGAGGATGCAAAGATGACATGCCTCGTCAATGACGCAATCCAGTAGACTGAAGAGGCGCAAAAAGATAGAATTTGACCTTAAAAACTCGGGTGAATGGGAAAAAAAATCGAGACTTTTGATAGCCAAGATAAATTGGCTACTTTCCAATCACTATAAGAAACTAAAGATAAAAACGTCAAAGTTGCAACCTCGGCATCCAAGAAGCAAGATAAGTAGGCAAAAATCCAATGAAGCATTCAAAATTAACTGCAAAATCTGCAACGTGCCAACAAACTGCTCCCAAGCGTCTATACAATTGACGGGAAAGTGCATCCTATCCAAATTACCATGAGCAATCGGCCCCGACGAGACAACAATGGAGAAAAGGAAGAGCATGCAATGAGGACGGCAAATGGGATCTTGCGGGGAAAACTTCCCCGGAAGCCCTAATGGTGTCCAACTAAAATCAATTCAACCAACCATCGGAAGAAAGTGAAAGTGCCGGAGAACACATAAAGACAAAGTCAAATGCAGAATAAATCGATACGAATCAACGCAGCGAATAAGTTAAATTATGGTTGCGTAACTCGATCTAACGTCCGAAAAAAGCATTTGCGGGCAAAGTGGCACAAACAGGAGCGAGATGCGCAAGAAGGAGAGGAAGAGGAAGAAGGAAAGAGATACATGCGGGGGTTTCCCTTACAGTGACGGGTGCGTCGACGCGCTGGACGTTGCTCTCCTCGACCAGGATCTCCATTGCCTTGAGACAGAGCGCCTTCACCTCCGACTCCTTGAGTGGTTCGCATCTCTTCAGCTGCTCTATCTGCCTGTCGAGGTCCGACATATGCTCCTCCTCCCCTTCTCCGCCACCACCTGGCTTCCCCCCGCCTCTCCTCCTTTCCCCTCTTCCCTCTCCCGACAGCCCGCCTCTCCGTCTGTCGTCTCGTTACTGTGCCCTTCCCCCGCTCGCAACAGAAAATTTCCGCCAGCATCTTAATATTACTGATTTCTCCCTATTGATTTTACCATTGTGTTTACGTCCCCGGAAGAATGGACGGCTATCCTTCTGTTTTATGTTCAAGCGTTGTTTTTTATAAGATGGTTCGTTCATACTTGATCAAGCTAGCATCTGGTTGATAGTATTCGACTGCATGCTAATGAGATGTTTAGTTGCAGGATAATGAAGACTTTTATTTTAATTTTTAAAACTGGTAAGAAAACTTGTTAAAAGAGGTGTTTTGTAACCTTGACATTTTTGAGTTTTGAAAGTGATTTTCTTCTTAAACAAAAAAAAGAGGGTCTCATCCCCTTTCTTTTTTCTCGTGGTCTCCTACTTTGTTTGATCATAAACGATAGTTACTCTTTTTTGTTATCACATCCCTCCAAACATGATAATTTTGTGTCATGAGTTGTTCACTTTTTATTTAATATAATTTTTTATCATGAAAATGTACGAGACGCAACCAAACACCCCCAGTAGGTATTTTTAGTAGGAAAATCAATTCTAATGAAATTTGTTTAAAGCATTGGAAAGTCGTGATAAAATGTATGTTGCCATCAAACACATGGTAAAAATCATATAGAAATCATTATTAGACTCGCACACTTGAATTTATCAATGCAACTTACAATTATTTAATTAACTTAATCTCAATACGGCAAATCAAAATTACGCTCACACACCTGAATTTAGAAGGTAAAAAGGCCATTTGATTACACCTTTGATAATATCCTCGGTTCTCCATTTAAATTTGAAGATAATTTTCCGGACTCATTGTTACACAAATTTATGTAACCAAACCTAGTGTTAACTAATTAAAGGTGCAAACAAGTAGAACCCTCCACTCTCGTTAATTTTACACGAGTTTGAGTTCGATCTTGAGTTGCCACCAATACGTCATACTCTTGTATAATCTTGGTTTGTTATTTAATTTGGTTTAGCTTGAGCTCCAATAATGATTCAACTCAACAATAGCCCGTAGTTCAAACTCAACTCCTATTATTATACAAATATGTTAAATAATATCAAAAAATGTTTTTTATAAATAAAATACTAATATAGAATAGTAATTATTGTTTTAATATAATATAAATAATTTTAATTTTTATAAATAAATATCGAATGTTAGACTGACGAGCATCCATCTTGATGCGATACTCCTTTAAAGTAAAACTAAACTAAAAGTGCAAACTATTTGAGTTGGATATTATGTTATTTAAATCATATTCATTTTTTTTACAAGGGTTTGAGTTCTAACTCAGGCTCTTGTTAGTGGGATAAATCCTTCTTGTTGAAATATGGCTCAAACGCACGCAACAAAATGACACAGGTAAACTAAAGTTCAATCTAACACTTTAGTGTAAACTCGGATATAAACTTATTTATAAAACTCAAACTCTATCTAAACTCAGCTCAAGTTTATACATTAGGTCAAGTTTTGAGTTACCTGTAGAATCTATCTGTTGGTTTGCACCCCTAAATCAAATCGAATCGGTTCATTATATTTTTATTTTGGTTCAATTAAAAATTTTATCGCGCGCCCAAACACCCAATAATTAATATATTAATACAATTGTATTTTTCTTTTTTTGTAGAGAATCACTTTGTAGTATCCACTCGTTGCTCTTTGGCCCACACAGGCCCATCAGACAATGCTTATTGGTTGGGCTCACATACAATATACCCGTCTGAACCTGACCTTCTCATACACCGGCAGAGTAGAGCTGACTTGATGTTTGAGATTTGTTTATCAAACCAAACCAAATCAAACGCATCTTTTGAACCAAGACAATTGATTTAATTCAGCTCAAATGATGTCTTATTAAGATATAGTATACAAGCATATCTAGATATGATTTCATATGTTTTTTTATTTAAATTATATTTTATCAAAAAATAATGTATTTATTTGTACATGGAACTAGTTTTATCTTAAGAACCCTTAGAATATCTTTTTACATGAAAGGGATATAAAAATATGGTTAATATGCTTAAGTTACTCGACAAAATTAAAATTTATGCTATTTGATTTATCATTCAAAAAACCTTCCAAATCAAATTAATTAAGTTGACCAGTAACTCAACCCAAACCAAATCTAGCCCAATTACTAGTCAGCTCCTCCGCCGTTTACTTTTATCGATAGGATAGAGGCAATGGGTAGTCACGGTGGTCCCATCGGCATCCTCACTAGTTCCTCCGTTCTTCACGGTGGCCCCATCGACATCCACGTTGACCCCTCATCAATCACGGCAGTCTACCCTCTTTAGATCTCTCTCTCTCTCTCTCGCTCTCTCTCTCTCTCTCTCGCTCTCTCACCCCCCTTCCGGCTAGCTCTCCTCGTCGTCAAAGCGGAAACAGGTGTATGTGTAGTGGACTTGACGTCCTTGTCGGCCCCCTTACACGGTGGTCCTGCCCCCTTCCAAAGGTCTCCCCCTCTTGCTCTCCTTCCAACATACCACATCCCCCGGGCTCCCCATTTCTCCCCCTTCCCTTTCGGCTAACTCTCTCCTCCGGCTCCTCTCGGCTCCCCATACCCCCTTCCCCCTCTTGCTAGCTTCCCCTTGGCTCTCCATATCACCCCCTTATGACTACCCTTCTCTAGCTCCCCTCGACTCCCTCAACTCGCCCCCCTTCACCTTCCAGCTAGCTCCCCCTTGCTCCCCATATCGCTCCTCCCCTTTCCTGTTCCAACAACTCCCCCTCCCCCTAGCTCTCCATACCGCCCCCTTCTCCTTTTCCGGCTAACTCTCCCCACCTCCAGCTCCCCTCGGCTCCCCCATTTCAACCCCCTTCACCTTTTGGCTCCCCCTCTCTAAAGGTTTCTCCCTCTCGCCCCCTCCAATGTACCGTACCCCTCAGTTCCCCTTATCTCTTCCCCTTACCCCCTCAACCCCCTACTTCCCCCCTTCTGGCTAGCTCCCCCTGACTCCACCATATCGATGTCTCTACGAATGGAACAACGACTCTACTCCCTTGCTCCTGACACTACATCCTCCTCCTCGATCATCGTCGCTTGGTAATCTTCATCAGAGGAAATTGTTTTTGCTATTTTGAGATAGTTTTGGTCGGGAGGGAGGAATGTTTAGGTATTTTGTATCTCCCACCCTAGTGTTCTACCTAAACATGATTTTAGGTATTTTGTCTCTTTTTGTCATGCTGGAGCTGTGACGTTCGGTTTATCTATGTTGGATCTTTTTATCTTTTTCTTTGTTATTGTCCGATATCGTATGGTCTAGTTCTATCATGATGTCTTTCCATACTATATTCATAGTCACCAACTTTAATTTAAGACTGTTAATTTGAACGATATTCACACCTTTTTGATGTAATCATTCGATCTCGTGACAATTTTCAAACTGGAGTTTCTAGCTCTACTGTTCAACCATTCTAACACGTGCATTGGTCGATTTAGGGTTATGTTTATATTTCTTGAGAAAGATACTTTTCACTAAAACTCTATCTTTAATTCAGTCGTGTGCTGTTTTCCTTGCTATGAATGAATATTTTGTTTCTGACCTATCAAAAACTAGTCAGCTTTAAATTATGATGTTGAACCGATTAGTGAACCTCTTTATTGGCGCTGATGTGCCCGGACTGGACAAATCATGACGATCTTATAGGGTGTTTAGAGATACAATTTTGTTTCTCTTTTTTTTAAATAAAAATCAAAGGTAAAAGATAATAAAGATGTGTTTGACCGTGTTTATCCAACTTTCAAAAGAGATGTCTTTCCCTTAGTTAACATCTAATTTCAAAACAACCTCCCCCCCCATTTGTTTTGTTGATTTTAAGAAAGTCAGGGCCATCAAGATACATATGCATAGATAGTTACCGGAAGATGACTTACCGAACACCATAATTAATAATTAATAATCATGTCGTCTGTACCAAATTATGGGCCACTTCGAGTTTTCATGAAGTTTTAATATTTGTGTTATTGCCCGTCATAGCAGGAATTTTAAAATCAAAATTATTCAAGAAAAAAGGTTATATCCAAACATCCCATTTCAATAGATAATAATTGATGATATCTCCTCAATCGCTAGTAGAAAGCGACACACTTCACACGCAGATAAAATGGAGTCACATATTTAGGTCGTGTGTTTCACATAGTGCAATATTTCTTCAGCTTGTGATTCATTCATGTTTGCGTACGTGTAAGAACAAATTAATACACTTTCCAAAGTTGTGAGTGAAAGGATGCCACTATTTTGGTATAATTAAGCAATTCTCGATGCACCTAATTGTCTCTTTAAGTTTCTTTAATTAATCTGGTACATCTAGAACAGTTGAAATATAATAACACATATTAATTAATTAAAAATCAATGCTTTTAGTCACAGTTACTTATGATTGCTTTTCATAAACTATCGAATTCCTCTCTTGTATGTATAAACGATGAGCAAGGTTTGTAGGTTAAATGTGGGCCGCGTAAATATTTTAACACCGACATCTGTAACTTTAAAATATAGGATATCACAATATCCATCTCCCCATCGGAGACCAATCTCCTATTTGGTATTTCAAGAGAGAGTTTGTGAAAATAAAATAATATAAAGTGTCTACTCGAACCACTTTGTGTTTTAAAGTTTTAACTTGGATGGTCCCGTAAGTTTAACACATCTATTATTGAATTCTCCACTCTTAGTTCAACAAAGATCAACAACAATAACGTTTTGTGCATCAATTTTTCTGGGATCTGCATAGCCATTTCCCGCATCAACTAGCTAGCTAGCGCATAAAACATTTTATATGAACTGAGAATGAGAAGAAAATCTTCAAAAATTTAGGAACTAATCAGTTGTGTGCTCGTCTTCAGATGATAAAATAAGATCAAACCCATGCAGCTGGATGCGCAACCAGAGTTTGTTCCTTGGAAACCACCGTTGTTGAGGCCTCCGTTCGACTGGCTTTAGATGGAAGCCTGCGGTCCCCGATCAATCCGATACCGTCGTCCGTTGTCCACCACAAGATTTATATATAAATATATATATAACTATAATATTCTTCGGCACATGAGATAACCTATTCGGGCATGCATGCATGCACATATATTATGTATTCTCGTCTCTGCCTACAGACAGCTGATAGCAGCACGAGCAAGCTACTTCCCGTACAAAGCACACGACAGCAGGAGAAGGAGAAGAAGAAACACAACAATACTACGGCAGAGCGGGCACTAAGCTCAGCCTGCCGGAGCAGCATACTGCGCGGCGCTCTCCTCTTCTCACCGGAAGCACCGCGTTTTATTCACGTACAGCAACGTCAGCCAGAGGTGACCTTTATTCTTCTATGTATAGAAAACCGGTGGCTCCTCTCGGACGACCACCGGCGGAGAGAGGGGCATCCTTAATTCTCAGTTGTGGGTTTCCGCGTCCACCGCGGCGTCGCCGGCAGCATGGCAGCAGCGCCTGCAACGACCGTGGAACCAGCCTCCGCAGCAATAATAGCCGTAGCCGCAGCGGTAACCGTACTGGTCGGCCACGGCGTCCTCCGCGGCGGCGACCACGGCGTCGGGGGCTTCGTTCGGGTGGTAGCAGCACCGTTGGCAGCGCCCGTAATACCAGCCGCAGCACCCGTGGCGGCAGTATCCGCCTGTTAACCAACTCAAAATCACGAGAAAGACCCAGACTTATAAACATAGGATATCTTTCCTCACTATCCGGTGTGAGATTATTTAACTCCGCCATACTTATCCCCCACAGCGCCGCCTGCGCCCATCGAGCCTCAGCAATCTCTATACTTATATATATATATATATATATATATATATTTACCGGCATGCAAGCAAACATCTAACTAGCTAGTTTCATGTGCATATCTGGTTAATTAAGCAGACTCACTTTGCCCGTCGGCCACCTTCTCCGTCTTTCCGGCGGCAGCAGACGCCGCCGAGGAGACGACGAGCAGGGTAGCCATGAGAAGGCCCAGGAGAAGCAGGAAATTGCGGGCCATCTTCTCGAATATACGGCAGCACAAGGAAACCCTAATCAATTAAGCTAGTGGAAGCAGGGAGCTGTGATCAGACGAAGAGACAAAGGCCGAGATGATCCAGTAGTAGCCTGGGGAAGAAGGGTATCCCTCGAAGGTGTATTTATAGCCGGTTTCTGCAGGCAGGCAACCGTGTAGTGTTGTAGTAGTTCACTTGCATGCCGGTGACGTTGACCCGCCACCAGCCGGAACAAGAACGTCGGCAGAGTTACTCCCGCATGCAAGTTGTCTCTGGTGGCGAGCATCGATTTGGTCGGACCCGGCCTGATCTTCTTCTTGACTTCTGCTTCCACTCATCTGTGGACGTATATGCGCTTCTTATATATATACAATTAAACTAGCTTATCTTCTTCCAATGTTCCAGCGATTGCCTTCAGTTTTCCACGAAGCTGGTAGGGGAGTGAGAAACACGAGAACAGTTCAATTATCTATTTAATTGACTATGTTGATCTGACTCCTTTTTGTACTAACTGGTCCAATATATAAGCAATATTATTTGAAACTTCTAATTAATAATGACGCGATGATTTTTAGATTCTATAATTCTTATAGGGTGTTTGTTGCATGATAAATTATTAACACCTTTTTGATAAAAGTTGTATTGAAAAAATGTGTGCTATTCAAGGACATATAAAATTATTACGAAGATACGATGGTGACAGAAAAGAGTGGATACTACATATATGAGTACACATGGTGTGGTACAAAAAGGAAAAGAAGTGCAAAACATAAAATTATTATGATTGTCAAATAGAAAAGTTTTGTCAAAAAAATATAAAATTATAATAAAAATTCAATTTATCACGAAACTAAGCATCTCATTAGACAGGTTCGTACGTATATATGCTCAACAGTAGCAATAATTAATTCAAGGATTAAAATAATATGAATGGTGAATAACAAGAAGATGACGACACACAGGTTGAGGAGAGGAGCAGCCGCCGGCCGACCCACACGCTGATAACGACGAATCACCAGAAAATTATTAAATTTGGGGATTGATATTAATTGATATGAATCATATATAATACCGATTGAAAAGTTTTTGCAATATAACTAAACCATAGTATACAATACAAGTACTCTCACTTATATCGTTTTTTGATATTTGATACACAGTTAATTTCTATATGAATATTAATATCATATATCATTTGTATACGTATACTCTAATCAACTAGGACATTAGATGATAATAAGCATATTGGATTGAAGAATTTTTTCAACAAAACATTAAATCAAGTATTGTTCAAGCTGTCATCCACCCCCGTGGATACCCTATGAATTGGTACTGCACATCCAGCGTGCGTACGTGCCAATGCATGTAAGTCAACACCGTACTTATCAGCGGTCAGCCGATGTTGACTGGCCGGCGAAATGGTCAACAGCGCGTGCTCGGTTTCTTGTCCGACTCGCAGGAAGATGCCATTGCCATGTACACGTCTGGGGAGTGTTGACTTTGGTGTTGGATTTTGAGTCGTTTATTTGATAAAATTCAAACTGCACAAAAATAGGAATCCAATGAACCGAATCAATTCGGTTTAGGGGTGCGAACCAACCCATACATGAGTAGCTCAAAACTTGGCTTAATGGGCCGGGTTGGCACACGAATAAGTTCATGGATTGGGATGACGACAACTATTACAAGTTTATATGTTCTCGGAGAGATTTCTTTCTTAAACAAAAGAGGGTGGATCTCACATTTTTTATCTTGTTGTACCTTTTTTTTTGCTATCCAAACGTGATAATTTTATATTAAGAGTTAAGTCACACTTTATTTTAATACAGTGTTTTATATCACAAAAGTGTGTCTAACTCCAACATCAAACCAAAAAAATAAATAATTAAATAATTACATTTAGGTTGTATAGATAAAATTATACAAGTAAATTTTAGAAAAAGAATTGATTCACCTACAATAATTAATTATAATAGCGAATAAAAAGTTCACTAGTACTGCACAATCAATATTTAAAGTTTAAAATCTTCCCACTATATTCATTAAGTTTAAGTGATAGAATTTCTTTCTGGCATATTAACAATAAAAAGATATAGTCTTTCATCTTGGGTACTTCGTAAAAGTACTACACAACAAGATAATAACTTAAAATAAGGGAAGATAAATAAAATGTAACTAGGATAGACAAAAAGGAAATAAGAAGAACACAATACTTCACACTGTAGAAACTTGGCTCTCAAACCGTCAAATAGAGAAGTAGATGGAAGAAGGGAGCAGATTGCTCGATCGACTATCATTTTCATGTACTAAAGCTTAGGAGTGATCCCCCCTGTGAAGGTTCCCTCCATTAATTATATAGATAGAGAATGACCTAAAAACATCATTGTCCACGTTCTCTAGCAATAATAGAAAGAATCTATATACAATGTCCCATACACTCATTTCAAAGCATATTACAATTATTGCTATAGTGATTATTACAATTATTATTATGGCACAATTACTTCTACGGTACGACAACTATTCACGTTAGTGTTGCTACAGTAAATCTCATATGCTATCGTTGTCGTCCCTTACTATTCTTCGATTTCATCCACCCACTTGTTCGCCTTTATTATCTTCCATATTTCTCTTGCATTTGATCTAAGAATGTTGAAGTCCAAGTGTCTATTATATCCTAGACTATTGATTCTACTTCCGTGCACTAACTTATCTAGTTCGATGATCATTATTCTTCTATTTGTCCAATTTGCAATATATGTTAACCATTTTTTATAATATTTTATTTTTAATATTGAGGATTTATTCCTTTCAAATATTTATTTTTTCATTCAGCTCTTCATATTTAATGTTGATTGTGTATTGGGGCTGGATCCTCCATATTTGTAAAGATGGGTAGGTGTTACCTATTTAACTTTCCGAGAATATGGCAAAGATATCTATTTCAAATACTTGTAATAATAATAGTATTCATTCGACGATGGATTTAACAATTGCTAGAATGTTGAGATTATGATTTGTTCTCCGGTAATAATAATTTTTTTATTATTTCTTTTTCAAGTGCGGTTATGCTTTATTCATCTATTTCATGATGGATTAAAGTTATTCTTTTTATTTATATTTTCTCGATATACAATATTTATAGTAGATAGTCTAATAGTTCTTCAAATATTTTATCGTAGATAATATTATTTTTTTCTGCTGAAAAAGTTTCATTTATCATGTCATGCATAACTATTCTTTTAAGTTTTTCTAACAAGGCAGATAATATTAATTCTTCTTCCAAGATATTAATAGTACTTTGTAGTATTTCGGGATTTTCGGATCAACATACGGGTCAAAGCAGGTTACAATGAGCCAAAGCAGACCGAAACTTTTATGCCAAAACTTGATTAAAAAGCATCACTTTTACTTATTAAACATATATTCGATTAAGTTATTTAAAATAATTAAATTTATCATATTATTAATTATTTATTTATAAAATGAAAAATCGAAAGGGGTTAAACTGGACTAACCCGATATATTTTGGACCGAGCCGTGAATGGGCTGACCTAAGACAAGCCCGGCCCGGCCCAATGGCACCCCGGCCCGAAACCCTGATTAAATAAGCTACAGAAGAAGATCACGAGGCAGCTGCTCTGGAAGAAGCAGGCCGCGGGAGTGAACCAGAGATCCAGATCAGGGGATCGGTAGATCATAATTTATAACCCGGGGGAAGAAGTAGTGAACCGGCGGCGCCCGTCCACTGCCCGCGTGCCCGTCGCCTTCAAACTCTATTTATCTATTTTACACAAGTTCGGAGCTTCTTCAGCCCGATCGAAGCCCCTGTGAGTACGATAAATGTTTGTTGATATTTCGCTTAAACGCATGCAACAATACAACTGTTAGACTCAAAAGTCTTAAGATCGATGTAGTGTCTGAGTTCAAACGCGGATACGAACTCGACCCATGCATGCATCATAAGATTTAAGTTTTATCTAAACTTGTGTTCAAAACTGGAATTTATATGTGAAGTCCAGAAGCTTTGAGTTCGTTGGTTTGCACCCCTCGATCGCCTCGATTCGGTCCATTGGACTCCTGTGTTGGGCCAGCTGAGAAAAATAAAAAAAAATGGCTCAAAATCAGACCCGACGGTCAACACTCCCGGCTGGTCGATCCCGCGCTACGTGGCATCTTCCCCGCGAGTGGGACGAGCAACCGAGCACGCGCTGTTGACCGTTGCGTCGGCGAGTCCACATCCGTCGACCGCTGATAAGTACAGCTGTTGACTTACGTGCATGTACACGTACGCAAGCAGGGTGTGCACCCCTGGTTGATGATAGGGTACGCCGGTATGCACTGCCCGGTCGTGGTCGTGGTCGTTTTCTTCTTCTTTAAAAAAAAAAAGAAAAAAGAAAAAGAAAGAGAATACACGGGGGTATATGCCAGGACGGTACTTGAATTGCGCGAGCAACAATTTTAGTTATATTTACACGCCTGACACAACCATTTAATTGAAATAAAATATTTTGGGGGGAGAAAACTCTTCAATTTAATATTCTTATTATCATCTAATGTCGACTTAGTTGGTTCTTTAGTTAGAGTACATATAAAAGATGATATCTGATACTTATATAAAAACTACGTATCAAATATCAAAAACGATATAAGTGAGAGTACTTGTGTTTTATAATACGGTTTATTTATATTGCAAAAGCTTTTCAATCGGTGTTATGACTCATGTTAATTAATATCAATTCTCAAAAAAAATAATTTTTTGGTGATTCGTTGTTATCTGCACGTGGGCCGGCCGGCGGCTGCTACTCTCCTTGTAAAGGTTGACTTGGTCAACTTAAGAATCTTCCGGACTCTTCTAGCCATATCTTCTAGGCACATCTAGAAGTGCTTAGATGTCTTCTAGGGACATCTAGGGAGTGCTTGGATATTTTCTAGAGATATCCAAAAAAGGTATATTCTAGTCATATCTAGAGAGTTCTTACCACCCCTATATAAAGGCATGAGGAGGGGGCAAGAACAACACACATAAGCAAGACAAGACCAAGAAGAAGAGAGAGCCATTACCACCCTATTCTCTTCTTCTCTCTATTTCTTGTATTCTCTTGGGAGATATCATAGAGAGTTTGAGAGTGTAAAGGGCTTCGGGTCTTGAGAGATTCTCCATCCTTTGTACTTGTTTCTCATATAGTGGAAGTCGTTCGTCTTCGCCCGTGGACGTAGGAAGGCATATCGCCTCCGAACCACGTAAATCCCGGTGTGCTCCTCTCTATCCCTACTTCTCGTATATATTTTGTTTATTTATTCTTTGCAGAGTCGGTATATTAGTTCCGCACTATATCAGTGATATCTACCGCGATCCTCAACACTCCTCAAGCTGTGTCGTCGTCGTCTTTTTGTTATTCACTGTTCATATTATCTTAATCCAGAAACAATTAATGCTTCTGTTGAACATACGTACGAACATGCCTAATAATTATAGATTCTAAAAATAATTAAATCGAATCGAACTGTTCCCGTGTTTCTCACTCCTCTGCAAGCTCTGGGGAAAATTGGAAGCAAACGCTCGAGAAAGTGAATCACTTCAGTTCTCGGATGGAGAGAGTACTCTCAGTTTCCAATGAAAAAAGAATGCGATACCAACCACTTAAGTTATGGATAGTGAGTTAGTGAGACGTCGATAACGATTCAACTCGGTCGGTAACGAGTTAATAAGTCAGTGAATTGTTACTGAACTGTATCGACATCTTACAAATTCACTATCGAGCTTAATACAATTCGTTATTGATGGGTAGTGAGTCAGTAAGACGTCGATAATAATTCAGCTCTTTTCGATAATGATTCACCAAATTTATTATTTGAATTGTCACTTAAATGACTTGGAGTCGTGATTAATTTTCATTGAAGACCGAAAATATTTTCTCCAGCGGGGGCTGAGGTGATCCGAACTCATCGCTGGAACATAGGATGAAGATAAGATAGTTTAATTGTACAAGGCGCGCATACGTCCACAGATGAGTGGAGGCAGAAGTCAAGTAAAAGATCAAGCCGGGTCCGATCAAATTGATGCACGCCAGAGACAACTTGCAATGCGGGACTAACTCTGCCGTTCTTCATCCGGCTGGTGGCGGGTCAACGTCACCGGCATGCAAGTGAACTACTACGACACTACACGGTTGCCTGCCTGAGAAACCGGCTATAAATACACCTTCGAGGGCTACGACCGGATCATCTCGGCCTTTGTCTCTTCGTCTGATCACAGCTCCCTGCTTCCACTAGCTTAATTGATTAGGGTTTCCTTGTGCTGCCGTATATTCGGGAAGATGGCCCGCAATTTCCTGCTTCTCCTGGGCCTTCTCATGGCTACCCTGCTCGTCGTCTCCTCGGCGGCGTCTGCTGCCGCCGGAAAGACGGAGACGGCGGCCGACGTGCAAAGTGAGTCTGCTTAATTAACTAGATATGCATAGGAAACTAGCTAGCTAGATGTTTGCTTGCATGCCGATATATATATGTATATAGATTGCTAAGGTTCCATGGGCTCAGGCGGCGCGGTGGGGGGGAAGTATGGCGGATACTGCCGCCACGGGTGCTGCCGCTGGTATTACGGGCGCTGCCAACGGTGCTGCTACCACCCGAACGAAGCCCCCGACGCCGTGGTCGCCGCGGGTTTTTTTTTAAACTAACACAGTTATTTTTTTTATTTTGAAAAGTAGCACGGTAAAACTTTTAATCGCAAATCTAGCACACTTTGGTCAAAGTCGAGTTTTCAAAACTCGACTTTACTCCTTGACAAGAATCTCGCGTGATCCCGTTGGGTTAACTGTATTTAATAAAAGTCGAGTTTTAATAAAACGACTTTGAAAGTCGAGTTTACCCAACTCGACTCTAAAAGACGTAGTTGGGTGAAAGTCGAGTTCAGCCAACTCGACTTTCAAACAGTGAAAAAAGAAAAAAAAAAACGCGCCCGCGCGCAGTGCAGCATTAAATGCTGTACAGTAAACTTTAACATTTTTTGATCTTCCACTTAAAAAAATAGGATATTCGGATTAAAATTTGTCCGATCCACTCGGACCAATGAATTCGGAACATTCGAAACTATAGGATTGAACTTTTAAATTTATAAAAAGTGCAAGTTTTATCATTGGACCTTCCAGGATGCTCCGATTTAATATTAAAAAATCTAATATTAAGTATTTCGATATTCTAAATTTATTGGACGGAACGGATAGTTGAAATTCAATCCCGATAAATTATAATTTAAGAATATAGACAAAGACGATTTGATTTTAAAAAAAATACTCTGGCTGTGCGCGGTACCGCACATCAATTTATATTTTAAAAAAATACAATGCATTTAATGCTGTACGCGCAGAGTATTTTTTCTTTAAAATCAATTGAAATTTACTTATATATTTAAATTGTGATTTATCGGGATTGAATTTGAACGATCCGTCTGGCCCAATAAATTTAGAATATCGAAATACTTAATATTAGATTTTTTAATATTAAATCGGAGCATCCTGACGGTCCAATGATAAAACTTGCACTTTTTATAAATTTAAAAGTTCAATCCTATAGTTTCGAATGTTCCGAATTCATTGGTCAGAGTGGATCGGACAAATTTTAATCCGAATATCCTATTTTTTTAAGTGGAAGATCAAAAAATGTTAAAATTTACTGTGCAGCATTTAATGCTGCACTGTGCGCGCGCGCGCGTTTTTTTTTTTTTTTTTTTTTCACTGTTTGAAAGTCGAGTTGGGTGAACTCGACTTTCACCCAACTACGTCTTTGAAAGTCGAAGGAGCAAAGTCGAGTTTTAAAAACTCGACTTTGACCAAACTGTGCTAGATTTGCGATTAAAAGTTTTACCGTGCTATTTTTAAAAATAAAAAAATAACTGTGTTAGTTTAAAAAAAAACCCTGGTCGCCGCCGCGGAGGACGCCGTGGCCGACCAGTACGGTTACCGCTGCGGCTACGGCTATTATTGCTGCGGAGGCTGGTTCCACGGTCGTTGCAGGCGCTGCTGCCATGCTGCCGGCGACGCCGCGGTGGACGCGGAAACCCACAACTGAGAATTAAGGATGCCCCTCTCTCCGCCGGTGGTCGTCCGAGAGGAGCCACCGGTTTTCTATACATAGAAGAATAAAGGTCACCTCTGGCTGACGTTGCTGTACGTGAATAAAACGCGGTGCTTCCGGTGAGAAGAGAGCGCCGCGCAGTATGCTGTTCCGGCAGGCTGAGCTTAGTGCCCGCTCTGCCGTAGAATCGTAGTGTTTCTCTTCTTCTGCTGCTGTCGTGTGCTTTGTACGGGAAGTAGCTTGCTCGTGCTGCTATCAGCTGTCTGTCGGCAGAGACGAGAATACATAATATATGTGCATGCATGCATATCCGAATAGTTATCTCATGTGCCGAAGAATATTATAGATTTATATATTTATATATATCTTGTGGTGGACAACGGACGACGGCATCGGATTGATCGGGGACCGCAGGCTTCCATCTAAAGCCAGTCGAACGGAGGCCTCAACAACGGTGGTTTCCAAGGAACAAACTCTGGTTACGCATCCTGCATGGGTTTGATCTTATTTTATCATCCGGAGACGAGCACACAACTGATTAGTTCCTAAATTTTCGAAGATTTTCTTCTCATTCTCGGTTCATATAAAAAGTTTTAGGAAAAATTACTATTAGGTCCATTTAAGAAAATGACTTTAGTAAAAATTTTGTTGATCATATTTCGTTACTGTTTAGTCCGTTGACACTGAATTTCATTATCACCAAGTCCGATTCGTCTTCCCATCATTTTCAAATCCCACTTTTACCCCCCGTTCAATCGCTCCGTCCCTATTCTCCCGTTTCCAACTTTCCGCCGTGGCGCATACCCTAGGGTTCCTCTGTGCCATCGCGATCCGGATTCACAGGGAAGCCAGGCGCTGCCGGTGCCATCGTGACCAGTTTCCCGTCCAGCCGCTGTTGGTGCCGTCGGCAGCCATCCCGTCCAGCCGCTGCCGCCGCGAAGCCATCCCGTCCAGCCGCTGCAGTGCCGCGAAGCCATCCCGTCAGTGCCAGAGGCATCGTGTGGTCGCCCTCCGGGCCCGTGTGGTTGGGGCATCCCCGCGCGTCCCGCCGGAGACCACCCAGGCCCGCTGCCACGAGCCGACCACCATTGCGGATATTGGGGGGTATCCGCAATATTTCACAATGCGATTCCCACTCTTCTTCCTTCTCTTACTTCTCTGACGGGGTTGGCATCCGGCCGCCGGAATGTCGGCGTAGCTCCCCTGTTCCGTGGTATTGTTATGGATCGGTATAATGTGAGCAGGGGGGCATATTCCTCTTGGGACGGCCGCAAGCTCGTCGGTGCCACACGGCGCACGAAACGCCCGGCCAGAAGCACCCGAGGGCACACTGCTCTTGGGGGCAATAAAGACCTTTCAAATCTAAAATGGAGTGGGTGTGATGATATTTTGAAAAAATGAACCAAATGGAAAGGTGTTTTTGAAAACGGACCTAGTGGTAAAGTGGTTCCCTTAGAATGGATCTAGTGTGCATTCACGCAAAGTTTTATGCGCTAGCCGGTTGATGCGGGAAATGACCGCAGATCCGGGAAAATTTGGTGCAAGGATACTGCCTGATTGTTTAGCATGAAGCAAAGATATTATATATGTGGGGGTATTTAATATATGAATATGATAGAATTTTCGGATTAAGCTAATTAACAACAACCATCACGTAGCCGACCTGCTCCGCTTGATGTGTGAAGTCTCGTTAAAGCAAACCGATAGTGGTCTATGATCACTAGCTAGAATCACTACATGTATCTCTCGATAGCATATCCCCATAGTATGCTGCATGGATAGAAAATGTCCAAAACTTGTGTGACATTGTCAAAGTTGTTAAAAAATATCTATAATTTTGTAAAGAATTTCTTATTGTATATCTTCGCTGCATCACCGTCAAAGAGTTCTCCGGTAGAGTGTGATGTCTTTTTTTTTGGTCACCTGGCCGAACGGCCAACCTCGCGCGGCGACGAGAGATTGAGCTCCACTGCTCGATCCTCAGCAACAGCCCTCGAACCCGTGCCCTCTGCCTAGAGAGCAGAGGGTGATGCCAACCGAGTGACTGATGCTCGATCGGCCGGTGGAGTGTGATCTCATGAGCCGCAGATTAATATTCGAATACAACTTTTTCATCTCGGTCAATACAGGGCATAACATATCTTTTCAACAACGTCATGCCATATATTATCACTACATGTAACATCTTAGTACGTACTGCCTAATTTCTATCAAAATTGAATATATTTAGAAGATAAAGTATGAGGTTGTCTTAACATATATCAAGTATTGCTGCGCAGTAAATTTTAAAATTTATATTAATATATTAAATATATTTATCACTTAGAATTGATATTAATAATCATAAAAATATTTATCACTATTAGTTTTGAAATAAATTAATATTGATATAATAAAGAGATAAATTTGTTTCAACTTAAAATAAGGTTAATTTGTAAGAGTACAATTATCTCTCTAATCCAAATAGGTACCGACTAGTCAGAAGAAAACGTGCTTCGCACGTATACGTGGAGTAATTAAAACTATTTTATACATGTATCATAATTTATTTGTCGGATGTATATATTTATTTAAAATATAAATTGTTTGTTTAAAGTGTTTATTGTATATGTAAATTTAATATAATTAGTATTTTAGTTCAAGGTATTTTAATTATTTATTTAGATATTAACAGCCTTATAAAATACTACGTATACATCACGCATCATGAGTTTAGACTTTAAATTATTATAATTTTTAAGTTATTAATTTTATATTTAATAATTATTAAACTTTAACATTAATTAATATTTGTTGGGCTACTTAAAAGAAAATAAAACAACAACGGAAAGCTTATAACCCTCTAGTAACTGATCGCCTGCAGTAATCGATGATATGTTGAAATTAACATTCACAAAATTCGAAAACCATAGACAAAATTGATACGTTGAAATTAACATTCACAAGTATCTTCCATATAAAAGTCACATAATTACCATCACAAACTCCATTACCGAAATATTAATTTAAATAAGATAATCATTATCTTTTCCAATTCATAAAAAGGTACCGTAAAAATATCAATCCGACCTCAGAAATAGAGAAATATGATAAGACTATTCACGCAAAGAGAATATTTAAGAACAAGTGTTTGGTATAATATGTTAGTTGTAATCCAAAAAAGTACAAAAAATGTACAGATGTTTAATGTGTATCTCTGTCCAAATTTTTTATTAACACAAAAACACTGAACTTTGGATTTTTAAATATTCACAATTATTTTATTTAACATAAATTACATAACCAATGCTTATTCTCTAATCACATGGAAAAACTTAAGCTGTTGGAATCAAAAACATTTTTCAGGTTCTAGGTGTAAAGGATCCATCCTTTCGACGAAGCTATGGCTCAAACTTTTTCTTCATTATGTTTGTTTATTGTTATGCTTTAATATTTAAACCTACTTTCCATGTCTTAAGACACGAATAACAGGAAATCACAATTTTGGCATATACTATTCCCACTGCACCTACCGTACATGTACAAGCAAATTCCCATTAGAATTTGAACAAAAGTAATCCAAATAAAAAACTTGGATCGTAACACAAATGTCTTAGAAACGTAATCCTGGCTCGGGATTGGACACAAATGTGACCAAATTTGACTTGGATTCAAACTCCATAGAATTCTCGTCCATCGACCAGCATAAATGGACATATAAGAAGAGCATTCATTCAATTGAAGCAAGAAAAGAGAGAATAACAAAGGAGAGCAAGGCAGGTGCAACGGAAAAACCATCACAAACCGACCCCTCCATACCTCCATCACGTGCAATACCCATTTGGTTGTAGTTTGCGGGACAAACAATCCAGGGAAGCTCAATCCAAGGGCCAGCTTTCGGAGGATCAGGCTAGATATGACTGGTCACCAAATCAGTCCGAATCATCCAAATTCAGATCACTTGAGACAGATCCCAACATGATCAGCACCTTGGTTGTAGTTTGGTGCCAGCCAATCCAGGGGAAGACCAATCCAAGGGCCAGCTTTCGGAGGATCAGGCTAGATATGACTGGTCACCAAATCAGTCCGAATCATCCAAATTCAGATCACTTGAGACAGATCCCAACATGATCAGCACCTTGGTTGTAGTTTGGTGCCAGCCAATCCAGGGGAAGACCAATCGAAGGGCCAGCTTTCGGAGGATTAGGCTAGATATGACTGGTCAGTGGTCTCCAAATCGGTCAGTGGTCTCCAAAAAACCGCTCCAAGAAAGCTTCTCATCCAAAGAAAAGATGCTGCAAGCCATAGTCCAATCTTCCACCAACCAACCAACTCTCTTTATAATCATCTTTATATGCTCAAAGTGGTTGTCAAAGATCCTTCTGTTTCTACAAACAGACCACAAAACTGCCAATACTGTTAACTCTCAAAGTTGAACGTCATTAGGCCAGGGGTTGTAGTAGACCCATTCAAACAAAGGAGAAAGAGTACGGCTGGGTTCCTCCAAAGGAGGTGCCATTTAGAAAACATAATCTTCTAAACAAAGTTGATCGCTCCACAATTTAAGAACAAGTGATTAATGTCTTCTTCCAAGATACCATAGAAAACACAAGAGTGTTTTGGAAATTCTTGAAGATCCCTTTGAGATGTTGTCTGTCCTGGAGCCTATGTTTGCATATCCGTCGTACTAATTGACAATCAACCATTAAATATGTTTAGCAAGGACTAATTGACAATCAACCATTAAATATGTGAAACTCGTATTGGTCCAAAATTTAAAACTGATTTTGCATTATCAGACAAGAATGACAGTATTCACAATATGCAATTTGGCATAACTACGTTTCCCATAAAATATCCATCGGTCTTAATATTTTTGCCATGGTAAAAGATCCAATGGCAAAATTTTAATTAAAATATGGTCGGACCGGGTTGCAACCCAGTCCGAATCCGACCGGTCGCGACCCAAGATCCAACCTTCATTGGTTACAGTAAATTAGCTGATTTCTGAAATTAAGAAAGAATGGGTCAGAACATAAAAAAACAAGATAGATGGAAATATCGTGATTCAGGATGATTCGTGGATCCCAGCAGATGAACGCACAATACAGGCAGGCCAAATGAATCGAGAACGAAAATTAACCATGAATTTCACCATTTTGGTGCCGAAATCCAATTCATAGGACATAACTGTTCCCCATTGTTAACAGACAATTGAATCAACTTATTGGACAATGCCAACCGTTGTCCTCGAAAGCCAGGTGAGTGGCAAGCTTGAGACTACGAAGTACTTAAAGTATGTACGACAACCTGCTAGAGAAGAGAAGCTATCATGTTTTCCTGCTGCTTGGTATCTTGCAAATAGCTTCCAGTATCCTAGAGTACTCAACTTCTCTTTCTACTTCCAACAGAGTCAGGACCTCCTTCCTCTCCCTCCATGCCCCGAAACATTTCTTTTTTGCCAGCCTATTCCTAGGTAATGACCTCATCAATAAAAGTTAGGTAGGACAAGAGCAAATGTAGCAGCAGCAAGTGGGCATGGTCTGTGGTCTGGCAATGGGAGGCTGCAGGGATGATCAACTACGTGCATCAAGATCACAGAAGTGCATCATCATCTCAGATGACCGTAAATGAAATTGTGACCTTGATGGCAGTTCTAACTCCTGGTTCAGAGGTGATGTTTTTTTGGCGTTGTGAGACAACGCCGACTGGGGTACAACTTTCAGAATGATAGAGCCAAGATCATTAATGAAATATAACTTCTAGCAGGGAAGCTCCATATCTCAACACAGGGCAAGATGGCTGATGGCCAGAATGCTTGACTAATAGAAGGCTTGTCGGACTTGTCACAAGCACCCACTTTGGCAGCATCCCAGGACAAGGATGCAAGCAGATCTATGTTTTTGAAAAAGGGTGACTACGTAGATTCTGCAACAAGGAACATCTCACCCACTCAGCTACTTGAGGCAGCTGCAGTTGCACCTTTCTGCCATTTTCCCCTAAGAGATTCCATAATTATATTTCATATTAGTCTTCTATCAAATGATTTTATATAATTTTAAATTAATAACTTAAAAATATCAGTGATTTTGGGTTGGGTGCATTATTCTCTAATCTATTACTGTCAAGGAAGGTCGAATCAGAATTGAGGTAGCTAGTGTCAATCATAATTCCGATCCTGGTCGGATCCTGGGAAGAAAACCAATCTGGAATTGGTTGGGATCCAACTCTTCCAAATTTTGAAGAGAGAGGGGAAGAGAAAATAAAAAATAATAAAAGTTAGGCTGATTCCGATTCAACATGGATCGGGGCCAAAAATGCCTGTCATGCAAGGATATGGTGGGGTTTGAGAGATATTCAGGTCTGAGCGTTGATAAACCAATTTGTAGTAGTTAGATAATGTAAGTAGTAATACTGAGGCATTTCTTTCATTGCCATCAAATTAAAAAAGCAAGACCGAAAGATTTGTCTCAAGTAAGGAAATAAGGAAATAACATGGAATTGAAAATGAGACAATCATATGTTACGTACCAAAATTAAAAAAGCAAGACAAAAATTTTTATCTTAAGAAAGAAAGTAATAAGGAATTAACATGGAATTGAAAATAAGACAATCATATGTTACGTACCTTATTTGAAGGATGATAACCAAGAAATTTGTAAGATTTTGACAATGACGACAGAAATTCTGTGGAGTGCTGCGTCCCAAAGAAATCCTGCGAGAAAATTTTTTTGTTACGTAAAAAAACATAAGTTGAATGCTTTACGATCTGCTTAACATAAAATAAAAATGTCATTGAGAGTACCTTTTTTATGGTCGACGTTGGGAGGATTGGCGATGTTGGCTTTCGTAGATACGCGTCGACAAGGAAAATTACCAAGGTGGTTTGGGCTTTTGCTCTGAAGTAGGAAGAATTGGCTGTATTGGTGAACGAAGATGTGGTTGCGGTAGGAAGAAGTAGGTAACGACAATCGCGGGGGGAAGGGGGTGACACTGCAATGGAGAGTGACGGTTGTCAAGAGTGGCGAGCGGGGTGGATTGTGCCGTTAAACTGATTTGCGGTTGCATTCTGTAAAACGTGGCCATGGAAGGAATCTGAAAACGCCGGTTGGAAGAAAGGAGTGGCGGTTGAGGGTGATTGAGGCGGGAGAAGTTATTTGCGGTTGGAATCGATCGATCGAGGTAGAGACGGAAGGAGGGGCGATGAAGTTATTTGCGGTTGGAAGGGGAGATGGCATCCTTCGAGGCGGAGACGGAAGGAGCCAAGGAGGGGCGATGGAAAGTGGTTTACCGCCGAGCTAAGATGGAGTGGAGGAACAGTCGGAGACGGAGAGACGCCGGGCCTGCAACGCCGACGCCGGACCGACGCCTGCGGACAGAAACGCAGTAGACGATGGACGTAAAAACAGGGACCGACGCCGGTTGACGAAGAGAGGGCTTTGGACGGGCGCTGCAGAGAGGGCTTTGGACGGGCGCTGCGGACAGACGTGTGAGACGTTCGTGAGAGTAGGCAGTGACGAAAAAACAGCAAGAGACGCCGGGCCTGCAACGCCGACGCCGGACCGACGCCTGCGGACAGAAACGCAGTAGACGATGGACGTAAAAACAGGGACCGACGCCGGTTGACGAAGAGAGGGCTTTGGACGGGCGCTGCAGAGAGGGCTTTGGACGGGTGCTGCGGACAGACGTGTGAGACGTTCGTGAGAGTAGGCAGTGACGAAAAAACAGCATATTTGCTTCTACGTATTAGTTATAGATTATCCCGACTCATAAACAGTGTAGATAAAGAAAATCTTCAAATGCCACATCTCTCTCTCTCTCTCTCCTTCCCTCCGTCCTTGGTGTGTATATAAGCACTACATTTTTAATTGAATAACCGAGACACTACAAGAGTATAACGTTTTTGTTGCAAACGTTATGTTGATTTTATTTCATTTGTCCTTCGTAATTTGAAATTTGTAATACAAACAAAATGTATTAAACAATACAAACATCCACCTGTATCAAATTTTTTTATAGAAATGTCAACATCAAAATTAATATATAGTGTTATATTTAGTACTCTAACAAAAAAACTATGAACCATTTTGGAGAAACATGCATGATTAACACTTGTATGCTGTCCCAATGTTTTGCGTCATTAGTTTTGTTTTGTTTTGTTTTGTTTTTTTTGTGAAAGGATTTGTATCAATATAAAGATTGGTATCAGCTTTATTAACAGTTTAGGAATTATTATTTAATAAAGAAGTTGGAATATAATCGTTACTCATGCATTTTCTAGCTAGGTACTTTAAAATTTCGAGTGATTTTGCTTCGATCGAATTGAGGCAATTTTTTCTTAAGTTGCTAAAATTTGTTGTGTCTGACGTATTAGCAGGCCGGTTTATATCCGAAAACTTAATCGGGCCTAAGGAGGATCCAACCCAGATCCGAACTTCTTATCGATTAGCACAAGCACCGGCCCAGTTCACTAGTGGATTAGGCCAACAACAGCTAAGCTTGCAAACAATGTAAAAAATTAAAGGTACCCGTGCCATCATGAAAAGCAGATAATAATAAATTTCAAAAAGTAAAATTAAAAATTTTAAAACTATCAAATAATTAAGATTTTGGGAGACACATCGTATCGTTTTAACCTGAAATTTAATTGTAATCTAGATATTTTAAAAATTTTCGCTAACTGCAGGATAAATGCCACCTATCCAAAAGATTATTCCTTAATTTTCCTGGTTTTTGACATGCAGAAGCATCGAAAGAGGCTGTTGAAGTGGGTAAAGACCTAATGGGATGTTTGGTTGCATGATAATGAAGGTTTTTATTTTAATTTTTAAAAATTGTAAGAAAACTTGTTAAAAGAGGTGTTTGACTACCATGACAATTTTAGATTTTGAAAGTGATTTTCTTCTTAAACAAAAAAAGAGGGGCTCACCTCTTTCTTTTTTCTTGTGGTCCTCCACTTTATTTGGTCATGTGCGGTGGTTACTCTTTTTTGTAATCACATCCCTCCAAACATGATAATTTTATGTCATGAGTTGGTTCACTTTTTATTTTAATACAATTTTTTATCATGAAAGTGTACAAAAAATTATCATGCAACCAAACACCCTATAAGGGGCGCAAAGGTACCGCTTGGACAAAGTGTTTACCACAATTTTGCCTATTTCTTTTGATGTTATATACAAAAGTTAAATAGCCATGTATCTACTAGAAATATTAAAAGTGATACTGTATTATATTTAAATCTCTGACCAAACAGGCATTAAGGCCATGTTTGGTACGAGGATAACTTGGAGATAAATCAGGTTTATGCCCAAAATTTAGGGGGTGAACCCGGTTTATCCCCAAAAAAATTTGGTGCCAAACAGGTCCTAAGGATGCGTTTGGGAACCTTTCCGAAGTTTTTCTTAACCACTTCTCCTTTGATTTTTTTTTCTTTTGAAATGTACGTTTGCTTCCACAATGGTACCAGCTTCCACTTCCCCCCTGATCAGCTAGACTCTGATCCAAGATCAACCAAGAATTCGCTTGATTGTTATTCTGGAAAGGTTTTTAATAAAGGAAATATTTGATGCAATAAGAACCGGCCAGAAAAAGTTGGTACGTTTTAACTTAATATGAAAAATCTACACACACATTACGTTTGTTTTGACTTACTCTAAAAACCCGAGCTCTCAATTTCATGATTTAGCTCCTAAATTTTATTATAAAATTTATATATATTAATTTACCTCGTTTTTACTTAAAGAAATAGTATGTTTCTATCCTCAACAACTAGATTGTCTAAAAATAAAAAAATAATCATACATGATTATGGGGTGTTTGGTTGCATGATAATTGAGATTTTTATTTTAATTTTTAAAAATTGTAAGAAAACTTGTTAAAAGAGGTGTTTGACAACCATGACAATTTTATGTTTTGAAAGTGATTTTCTTCTTAAACAAAAAAAGAGGGTCTCACCTCTTTCTTTTTCCTTGTGGTCCCCCACTTTATTTGGTCATGTGCGGTGGTTACTCTTTTTTGTAATCACATCCCTCCAAACATGATAATTTTATGTCATGAGTTGGTTTACTTTTTATTTTAATACAATTTTTTATCATGAAAGTGTACAAAAAATTATCATGCAACCAAACACCCCATTAGCTATTTTTTATTAAGTGGTTTGGTAACATGGGGTGAGTTACACCCCTTATTTAAATCTAATAAATTTAAATTAATATTTTTAAATAGATATAAAATATTAAATTAATATTTATGTTGTAGATAATTTGTTTTATTTTAAAATATGACATGAATTATAATATGAAAAAATAAGAGATATGATAAAAATATATTAAAGTGTTATACATTTATTTGTATGATTATTTATTTTTTTACATTTATATTTTTATGTATGGATTGAGTGATAAATTATACAATTGTATATTAATAAAAAAAATTTATGGTAAAATTAAATTATATATTAGAATATTAAAATTATATATATTATGCATTTTTATTTTATTAATATTTTATTTTTTACAGATATCTAAATGTATTATTTATTATTTATACTTTTTTTTATTTCTACTAGGAGACTTGTTGAACACCTTTTGTGGCTCTCCCGTGCGCCTTGGAACGGTAGTGAAAACATTGTGGCCACTTTTAGAGGGATATTTTTGGGACCATTGTTAGAGGCCTAACTTGGTCTTATGAAAATAAGTTATTACATACATCTACGTGCGATTTATAGATATGTTTGCAGATGGCCAATTTTGTTTACAAGCCCATCTGCTCATATTCAGAATTTAAAATCACAAAATGAAGTCATTCTTCACGTGGAAGGTCCTAGAACGACACAAACATTAAAAAAACATAAAGTTATATTGTTGTAATTGCCCTTTTATAATGTTATAGCTAATTATTCATTTTAAATAAATATTTTATTATCAGAAAATTATTTTTCTGACAAAAACAATACCAAATAAATTTTTTTTCTTTATAGAAGTATTTATTTGGAAATTGCCTTCTTGTTGTAAAAAACTATTTCACGTGGAAGTACCTTTGTCAAGTGACTAAGGGCACTCTAGGATGTGAAGAATGAACGCTCGATTCATTGCTTTTACGTTCCTCTTGGGAAATAGAGTCTAACCTGCCTTCAATATATATTTTCGCTCTTCCCCACCACCAACGATTGAATCACATCCGGTTTTCTTTTAAAGTAAGACACTATATATATATATAAATATATTGCAAAAACTAACGCCAATTTTGTGTGTGTGTGTGTACAAACGACTAACACATCCAACTTCTATTAAAGCCTGTTTGTTTTGGAAAAAAAATATCAGTTGTTCTTAAAAATAATGTTTAAAAGAGTGTTAATCACTTAAAAAAGACTGGATCACATCATAGTTTTTCTTAAGAAGATTTTCTACTACATGTCTTTGAGTGATATACGGTGTGATTGATTAGCAAGTGACGGTATATATATATATATACACACACACACCTATTACCAACAAATTAGCGTCGGAAACAATATATTCCCATCCATATATGAGATGGATACAAAGCATTGTATTCTACTTCTTTAACTTCTTTAACTTCTTATTTGAAATTTTCGATAGTTTCTGTGACCAAAAAAAAAAAACTTCAGATCCACCAAATTGATCGAAAAAGCGAACCTCAACCGTATATGCCTCGTTCTCCAACACCTTTACCAAGACAAAGCACTGATATTTCATTTCTTAATAAGATACACGAAGAGACGGGCGTCGCTGCGCCGCTTATTTACTAGCACACACTTATGTGTTATATATATATGTGGGTAGGTCATGATCTGACGATATAGATAGGGTGCATCAGCCGTCCAGGTGTGTCGACTCCTGCTAGTTCTGGGTCTCGACGACGTCGGCATCGGGGACCTGGCCGGGGAAGTTGCAGCACCGGCAGCCGCCGTAGTAGCCGCGGCCGCAGCAACCCCAGCGGCAGCCGCCCCTCCAGCCGCCGCCACCAGGATACCCACCGCCGCCCCGCCAGCCGCCCCCAGGGTACCCACCGCCGGGATATCCGCCGCCGCCCCTCCAGCCGCCCCCTGGATACCCGCCGCCGGGATATCCGCCGCCGTACTGTTTGGCCTCCTCGACGGCCTTAGCTTCTGCACAATAAAAAGGCGTACGGAGACACTTAGTAAACGATCGGGAAGGACCAGTAAGTAAGGGGCTAGCCACGACGACGTCTACGTCGACAACCATGCATGTATGTGTAATTTCTTCATGCATGCAAGAGCAAGCTGGCGGCCGCACGAAGAGAAGGATAAACAGTGGAAATAAAATCAAGGAAAATAATTAAATTGATCCGGAGGATGGGGGTACTTACGAGCATCCTCGGCTAGCTCTCTGGCCGTCACCTCCGAAGAGATGAGGAGAACCGCCGACAGGAGGAGACCCAGCAGAAGCAAAGTTCGAGGGAGAGCCATCGTCTTCCTCGCCGAGCTGGGTGCTATATGTACCTGTGATCAGGGCAATTGATAAGGAGAAAATGCAGTGATGGATGTGCAAAGAGGCCTCTGCTACCGTGCTCTATTTATAAGCTTGATCAGGGAGTGTTGGCAGGGAGAGAGATAGAGAGGGAGGTACGCGTGTATATCAAGATGGGTATAGACAAGTGGTCATTTAATATTCTGAGGTGTTGACGAAGTTAACCCCACGTATTAATGCAGTTGTCGTCTGGTGAAGAAGAAGAATTAAAGAAGAAGAAGGCCCCGTATGCATTCATTGGGATCTTATCTGACTCCTCCCCGGTGACCCATCGAGGGGTGTCGGTAGGATATATATTCTCAATATGGTTCTATCTAGCTAGATACCGCGGGCGGAAGCAATTTTGTGTGTGTGTGTGTGTTCTAACCGCTGATTTGATTTATTTGATACCATGGCGACTAAGTTCGGTTCGAGCGGCTTGGCGTTGGGGAAGATCTGCTTATTGTGTGGACTAAAACTGGTTAAGAGCATTTTTTTTATTTGTGTTCAGACTTGTCCATTTGACACTACAAATTATATAGCTTGAGTTAAACTAATAAGTTTAATTATAAGGTACTACACACTACATGCACAGGTAGTAGTTTTTTTTTTTTTTGAAGGAGAGAGAACACATCTATATATTCATCATAACATAAAAGGAGTACACTAGTGGGTACAATTTTTGACACTAGAGTCGGTGTCCATTGTCTGTTTCAAGTTTGTACTCTTCTATGTTATGAAGGAAATGTTTATCCCTTATTTCAAAAAAAAAAGATTGTCTGGTTCGGCCCATGCATGTTGCATGGGTGCCACGTATCTATATACATATTTTATATGGTGCACTACATTAAATGCACGTATATAGTTGATTTAATGTATCGGGTACATGGTTTGAACAGGTCGGAGCAGCCGTGTTTGACCTTGGTTGCACACGTCACAGGACAGGACCGGCAGCTTCACAGTTCACACCGCAGTGCGCAGCTCCTGATCCATTTACTCTTTATTTATTTATTTATTTAACAAACACACACACACATATATATTATAAAATTAATTTAAAAACCGACACACGCAGAGTAAATTCCAAAACTAGTACACTGTCTTGGAAGCCCCGTTACGTTTGCGTACTTTTTTTTTTAACAGAAGAGCATATTCATTTATATATATATATATATCTTAGGGAGATACATACGTTTGTGTACTTGGAGTGACGATGTTCACAGCTATATATTATATCCGACAGACGGAGTCGGTGGGAAGCGCAGGCCCATTAATTGACGGCGACGGCGACCTGCCTCCATATATTACCACTGCGTTACGTGCTCGACTTTTTTCAAACTATTTTAATGCCTCTTGGCCTGCTATTCTACACGAAGATTATCTTTTTTTCCCCCTTACCATTCGGGGCACAAGGCAATCATCTCTTCTTCTTCTTTTTATTATTATTATTTTTTTTGATCTGAACTTCTCCATTTTACTGGAGAGTTCAAGCTGGAGTCGGATTTACAGCACCTCTTAGTAAGTTTAACCTTCTTATCTAAGTCAGGGGAGCTCCAGTGGTAACTCCACTCAAAGCTCCATCATGTTTGTGTTGTGTGTTCTTCTATTTCGAGTTTACCGTTGTATTATCATCTTTGTATTCTCTTATGTTATCAATGAATCAGAGGTGTTGTTGTTGTTAAAAAAAGAAGAAGACTCAAAACTCTATCATCCCCCTCCCCCCTCTCTCTCTCTCCACCGTCGGTGGCTGATCTAATAACCTTAAAAAAATTAATAAGATGTTTAATTGCATGATAATTTTTTGTACATTTTCGTGATAAAAAATTATATTAAAATAAAAAGTGAACCAACTCATGACATAAAATTATCATGTTTGGAGGGATGTGATAACAAAAAAGAGTAACCATCGTACATGACCAAACAAACTGGGGTACCACAAGAAAAAAGAAAGAGGTGAGATCCTCTTTCTTTGTTTAAGAAGAAAATCACTTTCAAAACATAAAAGTGTCATGGTTGTCATCGAACACCTATTTTAACAAGTTTCTTTATAATTTTTAAAAATTAAAATAAAAACCTTTATTATCAGGCAACCAAACATCCCATAAGTCTTTTTTTTGTTCGAACTTAATATATAAGTGTGTCGGAGTCCAAAATTTTATCGAACTATTTATCATGTCTAATTTTGAGGTAAGACGACAAACATATTCTAATCCTAAGAGAGATCGATTAATCCTTCTTCCAACACACTCTGTCATTTGCAACGCATTCTATCCGCGTCATGTGACTGACTGAGTGTTTTTTTTTGTTCGTTTTCTTAGTGAAATGAAATATTTATGTCCATGACATGATAAAAGAGTACAAATCTAATAGGACTGACTGACTGACTGACTGACCGGGAGAGTCAAATATGAAGGAAGATCAGCTGGGGCTCGATCATCATCCAACCACATCCTATGTTAGCCACTGGTGACCAAAAAAAAAAAAAAGGGGGAAGAGACGTCGACCCCCATACCTCATTTAAAATATCATGTGGTCTTTTTCTAACTATTTTAATGCCTACGGGCCTACATAATTAATTGTAGCCGATATTTTTGTTTTCTTCCCATCAAAGACAATAATATTATTTATAATCACACGCCCGGGTAGTCGTCGACAGCTAGCCTTGAGGTAGGGTAGGGAAGTAAATTGAGCTTGGTAAATTTCGAATCCGCTAAATTATGTGAAAAATAATATCTTATTATAGGACATCCGGATATCAGCTGCTTATATATTAACCCCAGCGGACAAGAAAAAGTATCCGCTTCCTTCGTTTATGGGGTGTTTAGTTGTATTTTATTTTTTATATAATTTCTTGATAAAAAAGATATCACACATAGGAATATAGAAATATTAAAAAATTTAAATTTTAAAATTACATAAATATAATGCTTGGTAAAAAAATTATCATTTTTAGAAATGATGGTAATTAAAGTGTTTGGTGCATAAGTAAAAATTCATATTTGTATTACATGGGTTAGGCTTGTCCACCATGTGTGTGGCTGCGCACTTTTGAAAAAAAATTGTTCAATATCCTTTTTTTCTCTCTGTCACGTGGAGGAGGGTGAAAAAAATTTTAGGATAAAAAATCGTAAGACATGCCAAACACTTTTAAAATGTACTTTTACTATAATTTTTAAAAATTAAAATAAAACTACTCATTATCATGCAACCAAACACCCCATTAAGATCTACTCTCAATAACCATTTTTAATAAGAGCTTAAATATTTTTAAATTAATAAATATATAACTAGTTTTATATTTCACAATTAATTCCAACATAATTATATATTATTAATTGTATCAATCTAATAAAATCTAATTAAAATTTTGAATTGGATATTATCTTTATTCACTCCGAACTCAGGGAATATTCAATTTTTAATATTTAATTTATATCTTATTCACATATGTTTTCACCACTATTAATTATCTCCATCTACATACCCGTACTGCTGGCTAGGGACGTACGGTCACGTAAAAATGGAAAGGTGAACATGTTTCTTTTAACTTAGACACATGTTTATTTATTGTATAAAGTGTGTATATATATATATATATTGGGTACGTACGTATTAGGTGGGATAAAATGCCCTCTACCAAATTAAGGAATTTCTCTTCGGAAGTTAAGATCGAGAACAAGTATGAATCATCGTGATGTTAGATTGTATAAAATTTCGATTTTCTCACTCCCAATTTCTTCGTGCCTCTCTTCTGTGTGTTCCCTCCTCTTGTGTGATTGTGACCTGATCTCCTATCCAGCAGCATTAATCATGGATCGGCAGGTTCCAATGTTAGGTATTTGTTTAAATTTAATCTGATATATTACTTATATTACCGCAGAAAGCACTTAAATTTGATTAAGACATGTATCGGTTACTGAACTCGGTTTGTACTGTGCTGTACTGCAACGTCAAAACCAGCCCAAGAAAACTCACTCTGGTGATCAAAGACGTTGACACAGGCCTAACTGTTATCTTGGGATGTCACAAATTACTAATTATCTGATTATATGACCTGTTTGTTAAGTTAATGAACAAATAAAAGATAATTTATTATCTCTCTCTCTCTCACTCTCACTCTCACTCTTTTGTGTGTGTGTAAATACCTCTCAAGAATTCTTATCAATATTAATTTTAAAATTAATAATGATAGAGATACCTAATAATGTTAACTAGAAAGAGTTGAGTGTTGTTGGGGAACAGAGCGTGTCTCAGTAGTCATCTCTGACTAGGATAGATTAGAAGCGGCCGTCTGATTCTCGAGCTATTAATCACATACTAACAAAGATCGGCCGCTCATCTGTGCATGGATCGACCTGGATAAACTCGGTCCGATCGAGAGGAGCAGAGGGTCAGACGATGATGAACTTAATTCCAACCGGTACTTGAACACGAAGCACGAAATTATGGCATTAATAATTATATCCGGTCAAACGAGAGTCTGGCTCCCTCGTTTGATCCGGATGCATTCCTGCTGACAACCACACACGGACGTGAGTACTTACGTCTCCCCCTTGCAGTTTCTGAGGAGCCCAGAACTCTTTGCACCGTAGACAACAACACAGGTACGTACGTGAGCACGCCTCCCCCCATGTAGACGTAGAGAGGGCGTCGTTTATTCGGGTACGTAGAAACAAAGGCACGCCAGCTAGTTATGGGGCTGGGCCTCGGCCTCGAAGTTGGGCACTTCTCCGGCGTAGACACAGCACTTGCATCCTCCTCCGTAGCCGTAGCCGTGGCCGCAGCATCCGTGCATGCAGCGGCCACCGCCGCCGCCCCGACCGCCGCCATAGCCACCACCACCACCGTAGCCGCCGCCCCGTCCGCCGCCGTAGCCACCACCACCGTAGCCGCCGCCCCGTCCGCCGCCGTAGCCACCACCACCGTAGCCGCCGCCCCCATAACCTCCGCCCCGACCGCCGTAGCCGCCTCCATATCCTTGCTTGACGTCGTGGTTGGGTTCCACTGTATGAAGAAGAATACATACATACATATAGATAGATATAGATATGGTAATTAGCTGGTGTGTTCTTTCTTTTGTCAACTTAATTAACTCGCCGAAAAGAAGACCGGCGGGTACAAGATCGATTATTATGAGCAATGTATACATATTTCCGCTCAACTTGTTCGTCATGTGTCAATATGTTCTTAAGAATGTATAACTATGATATGACATAATTCTGTACAGTAGGATTCTTTTACCGCGACCAAGCATTGTATTTTGTATAATTATTAAGCAGTTGAACCAGTCTAATTACTTAAGCAGAGACCTTGATTTGTAGCTAGCTAGGTTCGCCGTCGATCTTGTACACACAACACGTACCGCTAGCTGGTCACGGTGGTGTTGGAAATCAATTAAGGCCTCATATTTATATAGATATGTATACTCACCAGCGTCCAGACCCTTGCTGGCATCATGGTCCACTTCCGCTTGAGCAGCTGCTTCGACGTGGGAGGAGATGAGCGCCAGGGCAAGCAAGAGGAAGCCCAGCAGCAGCAGGAGCTGCAGATTCTTGCAGGACGCCATCCTCATTGATCTTGGGAAAGGACGATGCTATTGCTGGGTAGCTAGTGAGTGCCCAAGAAGTGGGGGGAGAAGGATGAAGAGAGCGGAGCATGATCTTCCGGTCCCTCTTTATAGATAGATGGATGGGCCTCCGGGAAGGAAGGAGAGATGGGCGTCGATATACAGAGAGAGAGAATTAATTACCATTTACCGGTTGTTGATGATAGGTCTTCGTTTCATCTCATCCTCCTCCGCCTTTGAACGAGTCAAGATATTAGATATTGCAGGTGCAGCTCCTTTAATATATATGGCCCATCGTACAACAGATGATATTATGTACATATATAGAGTTAGGTGGAGTGAGTATCATCTATTTTTTCAGAAAAAGTGAGATTTATATATTTAAATAGTGATTTAACATATGACACTCACGTTATGATGTGGATTTTATTTTTTCGTGAAAAAGTGAAAGATACCTTCTTTTCACTAAACTCCCGAGGGACTCCAACTCATATATACACACACACACAGGGTTTTTTTTTAAACTAACACTGTTTTTTTTTTATTATAAATCTAACACTGTAAAAACTTTTATTACAAAACTAGCACGATTTGGTCAAAGTCGAGTTTTCAAAACTCGACTTTCCCCTTTAACAGTGATTCCATCGGGTGACAGTAATTAGAGTTTAAAAGTCGAGTTTAAAAAACTCCACTTTTGAAAGTCGAGTTATGCATACTCGACTTTCAACCGGAAAAAGAAAAAAAAAACGCACGCACGGTACTGTACGCATTAAATGCGCACAGTAACCTTACATTTTTTTTAATCTTCCACCTAAAAAAATCGGATACTCGGATTGAAATTTTTCCGATCCACTCGGACCAATAAATTCGGAGCCTTGAAAACTATAAGGTTGAATTTTTAAAATTTAAAAAAGTGCAAGTTTTATCATTGGACGGTCTAGGATGCTCCGATTTAATAATTTAAAATCTAATCTTAAGTATTTTGATTTTCTAAATTTATTGGACGGAACGAATCGTTGAAATTCAAAGCCGATAAATTATAATTTAATAGTATAGGTAAAATTAATTTGATTTTTGAAAAAAATTAATGCGCATGCGCATTTAATGCTGTGCGCTGTAGCGCAGGTTAATTTTTTTTAAAATCAAACGGTCTTTACCTAAAAAAATTAAATTATAATTTATCGGGTTTGAATTTCAACGATCCGTTCCGTCCAATAAATTTAGAAAATCAAAATACTTAAGATTAGATTTTAAATTATTAAATCGGAGCATCCTAGACCGTCCAATGATAAAACTTGCACTTTTTTAAATTTTAAAAATTCAACCTTATAGTTTTTCGCCCAATTTATTGGTCCGAGTGGATCGGAAAAATTTCAATCCGAGTATCCGATTTTTTTAGGTGGAAGATTAAAAAAATGTAAGGTTACTGTGCGCATTTAATGCGTACAGTACCGTGGCGTTTTTTTTTTCTTTTTCCGGTTGAAAGTCGAGTATGCATAACTAGACTTTCAAAAGTCGAGTTTTTTAAACTCGACTTTTAAACTCTAATTACTGTCACCCGATGGAATCACTGTTAAAGGGGAAAGTCGAGTTTTGAAAACTCGACTTTGACCAAATCGTGCTAGTTTTGTAATAAAAGTTTTTACAGTGTTAATTTTATAATAAAAAAAAAAAACAGTGTTAGTTTAAAAAAAAACTCCCACACACACACATCTCACTGGCCGCAGGGTGCTGCATGCATATATTCGTACGTACATATATGTATATTTATCTACCCACCTACCTAGCTAAGATATTTGCAGCGGCGCATTAATATGCGAACGATTGAGTGGAAGACGTGGGCGAGGGCAGGCCGTGTGGTGGGTGTGCCGTCGACGTACGTCCACGAAGCAAGATTACCGGTCTTCCTAGCTACACTACACGTAAGCGTTTCCTCGAGACTGAGGTCGACGTGCCTTCCGCGAGGGGAGAGGATAAGGATCGGCACTAATTAGGTTGATTTTTTAAAAAATTAATAACGTTAAAAATTATAAAAACATGTTAAATTGGCAACAAATATTAATTTTTTTTGTGACTAAAAAGCTTGATTAAGAATAAAAATATATATACCCATATTTTTTAAAAAAATATTATCATTTGTAAAAATGTTTAAAAAGTTGGATCGGAGCGGAATTGGGTCGCGCGCAGTGTGTGTATATATATTAATTATTTTTTATTATTTTATTATTTTATTATTTTATTATATATTAATTATTTATATATAATTTATATATTTTTATATATTATATATTTCATATTTCAATTTATATATTTTTATATATTATATTTATATTATATATTTAATATTTATATATATAATATATAATTATATATTTAAATAAGTATAATTTAATATTTAATATATATATATAAATATAATTCATAATTCTAATTTCAATTTAATATTTATATTTTGACTTTTTATATTTGAAATTTGATATTATTTTGATATTATATTTAATATAATATTTCATTTTAATAATTAATAATTTAATATAATATTTTCATATAATTTAAATATAATATTTCATTATTTAAATTTAATTAATATTTAAATTTAATAAATATTGAATATATATTTCATGGACTTACATTTACGTGTCGAGTGCCCTGTGTCTCACACGCTAATTTTGATATTGTCTCGGCCCAGTCCACCCGCCATGCGTCGGCCCAGCCCAGTGTGCGGCCCATCAAACCATGCCGCTCTGTGGCCCAGTCTTCACAGGTCGTCCTGCGCCCAACTGTCAAGAAGATGCTATCTTAGGAGGAGGATGTATGGCAAGGAGTTCCGGGACCTGACACATCAAGGGAGCGACCCTCCATGTTAGAATACACGATGTAGTGCGTGGAAATTATTTTGCAACCAAACATTCTATATATATATAATCATCATCTTTTCTCAAAAAAGAATAACATCTAAAAGCTGTCCCCCGCTGTACCTCCTTGGCCACGAAGGCCTACGTACGGCAACAGTCGACCTACCGGTATAAGAATCGAGAGGATATTCCCATATTAGTAATTAGAGAGACATGATAATGTATTTATATATTCTAATGGGGTGTTTGGTTGCATGTTAATTTTTTGTACACTTTCATGATAAAAAATTGTATTAAAATAAAAAGTGAAGCAACTCATGACATAAAATTATCATGTTTGGAGGGATGTGATTACAAGAAAGAGTAAGTACCGCACGTGACCAAACAAAGTGGGGGACCACAAGAAAAAAGAAAGAGGTGAGACCCTCTTTTTTGTTTAAGAATAAAATCACTTTTAAAACATAAAATTGTCATGGTTACCCAACACCTCTTTTAACAAGTTTTCTTACAATTTTTAAAAATTAAAACAAAAACTTTCATTATCATGCAACCAAACACCCCATAAGCCATGCAATCTCCACGTCATAATTTGGGAGTCCATAAGACTGCCACCCGGCGATGATGTCCACCATCACTCCAACTCCAACCGGTTTGGATCGCCTCCTCCGAGCGGAGAAGGGAACAGCCGCAGTCATCCATGGATGGCGATTTCTTTTTGGGTGTCGAGACACACATTCTTAACACCCTGCTTGATAACACTATTAAGTATCTCTGTCACCGGCAATTTTAAAATTGATATTGATAAGAATCATTAAGTGATGTTTGATTAATTGTATCAATTTTAAAATTTGTAACGCAAACAAGACATATTATGTAATACAAGTGTCAACTTGTATTATTTTGATATTGACATTCCAACATTTGAAAATATTAATATCAATATTGATATAATATCAAAAATGAAACTCTAATCAAATAAGGTATAACTTAGTCACCGCCTGGTCGGGGAGCAGTAGATTGGTGGTCTTACACTCTGAGTTCGAATTTTCTCGAGAGGTGGGTGGAGAAAATACTCTCTGCTCTCTCACGAAAAGAAAATAAATATTAAGATTAATGTACGATCAAAATAACATTAATATCATGCGAGACTTACTTTTTTTTGTGAAAATGTGAAAAGGTACCGTCTCTGACCCCCGAGGGGATCAGATCAGAACCCCTTACACCGAGCTTCTTCCCTACAGTCGGACAGGCAAGCCAGCAGGCGCTGTGTTGACCGCTGCGTCGGCAAGTCCACGTCGGTTGGCTGCGGACAAGCTAGTACAGGTGTCGACATAATTAACATGCATGCATGATGTGCACCACTACACTATTACGTACTGCTATTATTACTACCAATTAGGTATCTTTCTTTTTTTTTTGAACAATACTACCAAGGTATCCAAGGTATCCACAAGGGTATATGCTAGCTTAGAACAGTACTTGAATTGCGTAAGTAAGGTGCAATTTTGTTATAATATTCACATGCCCGACACAAGCATTTAATTGAAATAATATTTTTTATTATTATCTAATGTCTTAGTTAGTTAGTGTATGTATCAGAAATGATGTCCAATATTAATATTTATATAGAAACCGTATCAAATATAAATAAATGATAAGTTCTTTGTACTATATATTATACGGTTTATTTGTATGATTACAAATTTTTACAATCGATGTCATGAATCATATTGATATCAATTCCAAAAATAATAGCATTCAAATATACGTGTGTGTGTGTGTGTGTTTCGTAGCCTTGTCAAACACGGACGATCCGAGGAAATCTCACAATGGGCTCCGGAGAGAAAGTATAAGTTTGGTTAATTTTACGGTGATTCATCGTTATTATCTGCAAGTGGCGGCCGCCCGGCGGCTGCTGCTCTCCTGAAGCTGTGTCGTCATCTTTTTCGCAGCTCAAGAATTAATTATATATTCTCACAATCATCTTGTCGTCATTAGAACATTCAAACAGTGCTTAAATAGTTAATAGTACGAAGTGGTCGAATCAAGATAGTTTAATAGAATTGATCCTCTCTTGTTTCTGTATGCTCTACAATCACCATGGATGGGAAGAGAGTGGATTAACTCAGTTCTTTAGTAGAGAGAACTCTCAGGGCAAGTTTACCCCAAAATTTAGGGGATTAATCCCCAAGTTATTCACGTACCAAACAGCACCTCAAAGTCTCTAACCCTGTGACGTCACTTGATGTAACGGATAGCGAAATAGAAAAAAATGATCATTATGAACTCAAATGTCGCATGATGACGTTTCGACTTTGCTCGACAATGGGTCGATAAAGAATCAATAGCAAGTCAGTGGAGAATTCATAGCGCGTCAGTAGAAAGTCGATAACAAATTTTCAGAGTCTTTGTAACATATCTGTAGATGCTCGATAGCAAGTTCAGACTCGGTAGTAAGTCATCAGAGCCTCATCAGTATATGTTTTTGGAGTCTCAGTGGCATGGAGCCTTGGTAGCGAGTCTGTGAAACCTTGATAGTAGGTCATCGGAGCCTCAATAGCACATCTTTTAGGAGCCTCGATAGTAAATTATCAGAGACTTGGTAGCGGGTCTTTTGTGCCTCGATAACAGTGGAGTCTCGATGGTAAGTCATCGCAGTCTCGATAACAAGTTCTCGAAATCTCGATAACAATTCATCAAAGATTCGATAATAAGTTACCAGAGACATGGTAACATATCCGTATAGGTCCGCAGAGATTTTTTAATCCAGATGATCTCATCCACCATTTAATTATATCATCATTAAAATGTAAGATGACGATTCTTTCTCTGTCTCATCTTCAGTAATTATATCACGTGACATCACTCGATTGATTGAAGACTACGTACGAAAGGTTCCAAACTATGGTGATCCGAACTCTCGTGGAAAACCGAAGACAATCGCCGGAACAATGTAAGAAGATAGGGTAAGTTTAATTGTAACAGACAGTCCACAGACGGAGTCAACCAGGAGATCATGCCGGGACCGACCAAATCTAAGGCGGCCAGACAAGTGCGGGAGTAGCTCTGTCGTTCTTGATCCGGGTGGTGAGGGATCAACGTCAAGGCAATTGAGCTACGTACTAGTGCGGTTGTCCGGAGAAACCCGTATGAGCTATTAATTAAACTAGGTCGTCCATCAGAGGAAATCAATTATCTAATATTTTTTCCCCTTGTTAAGTGTTTACTAAGTGGAGTGTGTATACCTGTTAAACTCACTATATTTTAGTATCTATTCTTTGTATCTAATCCTTCAAAAATGTTACTAATTAAATAATTATATATATTAATTATACTTTAGAGAGGTTAATAATAAAAAACAGTAAGTTTAATAAATTGTATACACAACTTAACAATCATATACGCTCTTTTGTAACGAGAAAAAGATAAGTTATGTTCGGGTTCGAGGTATGTGACTTCTTTTAAGAACGTTAAGGGGGGCATCCGAGATTACATCTTCGGATACTTTACAAAAAGATAATATATATCACATCAAATTATATATTAAATTAAATATTTATTGTCTCCGGTGAGAGATGCTGAGCAGGTGTCTCAAGTGTCTCCTGAGACTCTTCGTTCTTCTTTTAATCGAAGGCGTTCAGATTTCTCTTTTATATATGAGTGTGTGAGGTGACGCTCTCGCTATAAATACACCTCCAAGGGTAACCCTTCTTCCCCAGGAGGCTACTCCTGATCATCTCGACCTTTGTTTTGTTTGATCACGGCTCCCCGCTTCCAGTAGCTGATTGACTACTGATTAGGGTTTCCTTGTGCTGCCGTATATTCGGGAAGATGGCCCGCAACTCCCTGCTTCTCCTGGGCGTCCTCATGGCTACCCTGCTCGTCGTCTCCTCCGCGGCGTCTGCTGCCACCGGAAAGACGGAGGCGGCGGCCGACGTGCAAGGTGCGCCTGCTTAACCAGATATGCATATGAAACAAGCCACATGTTTTGCTTGCATGAGGTTATATATATATATTGCTGACGTCCCATGCGCGCAGGCGCCGCCGCGGTGGGGGATCAGTACCACCCCCGCAAGTGCTGCCGCTGGTATTACGGGCGCTGCCAACGGTGGTGCTACCACCCGAACGAAGTCCCCGACGGCGCCGTGGTCGCCGCCGCGGAGGATGCCGTGGCCGACCAGTACGGTTACCGCTGCCACTACGGCTATTGCTGCGGGGGCTGGTTCCACGGTCGCTGCAGGCGCTGCTGCCCGGCTGCAAGCCAGTCCGCGGAGGCGAAGGTGCAACCGGAAACCCACAACTGAGAAGCTGGGCTGCCCCCTGATCTCCCTCTCCGGTTGCACGCGCCGCCGGTGATCGTCTGCGGACCACCGGCCGGTTGTCTATACATAGAATAAAACGTCACCTCTGGCTGACGTCGTTGTATGTGAAGAGCGCTGTGCTTCCGAGCTCAGTGCCCGCTTTACTGTACTGTGTTTCTTCTTCTTCTTCTTCTTCCGTGTGGTTTGTATGGAAACTAGCTTGCTCGTGCTGCCGTCAGCTGTTTGTTGGCAGAGACGAGAAATATATAATATAATATAGGTGCTTGCATGCATATTCGAACAATTATCATGTGCCGAATAATATAGCTATCTTGGGTGGACTGAGCAGATTTGTTCTCTGCTGGATGGCATGTTGGGTAACGTAAGATTTGTTCTCTGCTGGATGGTCTGTTGCGGTTGCATGCTAAGGGGCGGCTGGACTCGCGGGGCAGCACACCGGACCGCGATGTGCATAGTCGCGTTATTGGGCGGGGAAGCCGGAAGCGGGTGGGAACGGCGTTGTGTGGGCCGCCGGGGGCGCGGGCCGGGCGAAGTCGCCAAAAAAGACCAGCAAAAAACATATAAATGTGTAAAAATAAATTTTAAATAAAAATATATCATTTATTTAATAATGTCACAAAAATATTAAATTAAATTAAATAATAATAAAATGTATTTAAAATAGAATAATATAGATATATAATTATGTATACTATATGCCATAAAAGGATTTATTTGAAGATGATCTTAAACAAAGTTGAATTTTCGTGTCTACTAGGGTTAACAATCAGATAATAAATATTTTAATAAAACTAATCAGTACACATATTGAATAACGAATGTTTATCGAACAGTTAGAGAATTCTCTTTGAGTCAGAAATAGATAATATGCAAATTTACTCGGTACTAAAGTAGATACGTACGAAGGTTGACTGCTCAACTTAATAATTTTCTTAGACCGCTCTAAAAATATCCTTAAAGAGATATTCTAGAAAAATGCTTATATATTCTATAGAGATATTTAGAAGGTATGTTCTATATATATTTAGAAAGTTTTTACGAAGGTACGGGGAAGGGACAAGAACCAACAAAGTAAGAGAGGCCAACAAGAGATGTCGAACAAGCAAGAGAGTTACCACCATATCTCCTACCCTATTCTCTTCTTCACTCTATTTATTGTATTCACTCATAAGATATTGTATAGAGATTTTGTGGGTGTAAGGAACTTTGAGTCTTAATAGATTATCCATCTTTTTAACTTGATTCTTCTATAGTGGAAGTTGTTTGTCTTCACCCGTGGATATAGAAAGGCATGTCATCTCTGAACCACATAAAGTCGGGTGTCTTCCCCTCCATCCCTACTTCTTGTGTATATATTTTTTATTTATTATTTGTAGAGTCCACGATCAATTTCGCATTATATCAGTGATATCCGTCGTGATTCTCAACAAACTAGTATTAGAGTTGTGTTGAGATTCACTGATATTTTTGAGATAGCACGATGTCTATAAAATTTAATATCGAGAAATTCAACCGGAACATCAACTTCAATTTATGACAGATTAAGATGAAAACGTTTCTAACTCATCAGGGGTTGCAGAAGACTCTACTTGGGAATGAGAAGTTAACGATCACTTTGTTTAATGATAAGAAACAAGAATTAGATTAGAAAACTCTAACTTCATATCAATTAAACTTATTTAACAAGGTTCTACAATAAGTAATTCACGAGAAAACAATGACCACATTATGGTTGAAATTAGAGTCATTGTATATGACGAAGTCTCTGACTAGCAAGTTAATTATATTTAGAGCATCGTCTCTTCATGCTTAAGATAGCAGAAGGTATGCATATAAATTCATTTTTCAATGAATTCAATTCTATTTCTGTATATTTAGAAAATATCGAAGTGAAGATAGAAGAAGAAGATAACACTTTGCTCTTAGTTTGTTCTCTAAAAAACATAGTCAATACCACTCTCTCTATTTTTTGTATTCTTTCGAGAGATATTATTAAGAGAGTTTGTAAGCGTAAAAAACTTCGGATCTTAAGAGATTCTACATTCTTTATATTTATTCTGGTACAGTGAAAATTATTTGACTTCGTGTACGGACGTAAAACGATATGTTATTTCCGAATCGGGTAAATTTCGATGTGCTGCACTCTATCCTTACTTCTCGTTATTTATCGTGTTTAATATTAGATTACGCATTACATCGGCATCTACCATGTCAACCATGATCGTTCGCGGGACACGTTAAATCAAATTTATTATTGTCGACGACAAAATTCAATCAAGTGTTAAAAAATTCAAATGTTACATTAATGTTATTTAATTCGTTTTATATAAAATACAATTTTGTTTATTATTTATGAATAATTATAAATAAATAAATAAATAAATTTTGATTATTTAATTGATTTTCAATGTCACACACCAAGTCTAAGTTTGCCGCCGCCAGCTACTGGTGCCGGTGAGTAGACGTGGACGGCGACCTCGCACACTCGGCTTTTTCCTTGCCTGTTGCCAGGTAAGAAGAATCTAGAAAGAAACACGTGCCGTTTACCAGGAAGTCCACCTGTGTCAGACTGCAAACAGTAGGTGCAGTATATATAATATATGTATTGTTTATTCACTGCATTGCGTATATATTCGATTTGATTTTATATATTCACGGGTTGCCACGTGGATATGAGCAGAACGGTACGTTTCTTCTTAATTATCCAATACTCAATACTGTAAAGTAGGGTAGATCTTAATACACAAATATAATGAGTCTAATTAATTTGATTAAACTGGTATCACTCTAGATAAAACTCACAAATAATTTAACTTATATTTTAGTAGTTATCTATTTAAAAATTTTAAATTACGAATACTCATAGTTATGTTAACTTTGTCAAATAAGTTAAAATTAGATTTAGTTTAATTTTAAAATAAAGTTCTAGTTAAACTCATGTAAGAGTTTCATAAACCAATTCAAATTCAAATTTCGTAAAAAAATATATAGCTCGAGCATGACTACGGAGTTAAACTGAAAGCTGGAGTAAGTATACAACAAACTCTGCCGGGATCACTAGCTAGTTTGCAGAGCCTTTAATTGGAGGGAGGGGCATATCCTTTTGTTTCTGTTAGGGGTGCAAAATAAAATTTATATCCCATAAAAATTAACGGAATTTAAAAAAAGATTACATTCTATAAATTATCCGAAGCCGGAGCAGGATCTAGCTAGTCCCCTACTGGTAGATAGGCCTCCGAGACGTAATATTAATATGGATATAAAAAAGCCCTGCAATTTTTGCACAAGAGATGGGGCCATTGCCGCGCCTGCAATTTCTGACTTCTTGAAGGAGGAGGAGGACCCATCAACAACCAGGTTGTTTCTATATGAGGCCTAATAATTAATAGGGACGAGAAGAGAAGATCCTGCTCCGCTCTCTTCATCCTTCTCTCTATCTCCCCCAGTTCTTCAGCATCCAACTAGCAGAAACTTGAGCTCGCAAGCTTTCTTTCCCAGGGATGGCATCCAAGACGCTCCTCCGTCTGGGTTTCTTCTTGCTTGCTCTGGTGCTCATCTCCTCGCAGGTGGAAGCAGCTCTAGGGGACGTGGACCATGATGCCAAGGGTCTGGACCCTGGTGAGTATATGTATGTGTATGTGTATATATATATATATATTAGGCCTTTCAAACACCAGTCTCCTACGTGTGTTACACGATCGACGAACCTATATTGCAAAGGTTTCTGCTTAATTAACAAGATTGTTCTCAGCTAATTAATAATAGTTATACAAATTAAATATCATTCTTGGTCGCCGTAAAAAGAACCTTCGAGGCATCTCTATCCTACTATGTAAGAATATATTATAGTTATTAATCTTGACACGAAGAACATTAATTAATTAATCTACGCGGATATTATATATATATATATGCATACATCGATGAACATAATCGATCATTTTCTTTTAACAGTCGGTCTTCTTTCCAATGATCTAGTTAATTAACTAGACAAAAGATCGATTACTACGCTACGTCTTCTTCTTCTTCGTGCAGGCGAAGCCATCAACGACGTCAAGCAAGGATGTTGCGGTCGCTGCAAGTTCGGATGTTGCGGCCGCGGCTACGGCTTCAGCGGAGGGTGCAAGTGTTGTGCCTTCGCCGGAGAGAAAGAAGTGCCCAACTTCCATACCGAGACGGAGGCGGAGCCACAGAACTAGCTAGAGAGCCGGCCTATTCCACCGGCGTGGCATTCTACCCGATCGAATAAACCTATATATTTTTGCTACTTTGAGTTGGTTTTGATATGAGAGGGGGAGAGTTACCCCCTCCCAAAAAATGTTTAAGTCCGGTAATGTTGCTCCTATTGTAGTACGTCGCCTAAATTTTTATTTAAGAGTTTTGTTGTTTCTAGATGCACTACAATTATGAAGCTCGGATTATCTACGTTCGTCTCTATGTCGTTACTTTTAGGTGTTCTGTGGTCGACTTCTGTCAAATTACCTTTACGTACCTTTTTCATTGTCATGATCTCTTTTTCAAGACCATTAATTTGAGTGATATCCACACTTTTCTAATATGATCATACAATCTCGAAACAGTTGCCAAACTCTATTCGGAGAGTCCCTATTTTAACTGATAGACCTTTGGTCGGTGTGTGGCCATATCTTGATTTGTTGGACAAGGTAATTTCCAACAAAGTTGGTTTCATCCTCTCTTCAAATCTGCATGGGGAGACATGCGTACGTGTCGTGGTCATAATTGCATGCCGAGTAGTCAATCTTGTCTGATCAGATGATCTCATTTCGTGGCTCAATTTCAAGTACGATTCGGGGAAGAGATCGGATCTCCTTAGGAGACCTCTTGAGAAAATTCGATCAGTTCCCTCACATAAATAAGGGAACAATAATGATTTAATGATATCCTAAGAGGATCCGATCTCTTCGGGGAAATATTTGATCAAAGTTGTGCTGTGTATGTTCGTCTGTGTATTTTATAACGTAGTTATTTTTCTCCGGTCCAACCCACATACACAATCATATATGGCCAGCGAATTTGCCATGGTGTTCGCATGACCATCCGATTATTATCCTATTTAGACGAGTTTGGATCACCTCATTTTTACGATAGAAAGAATAATTTCAGTCTTCAATGAGAAACGGTTGTAGACACGCAATTTTGGTTCAGTTGAAGAGCTTAAATTCTTGTTCTCATGAAAAATATTTGAGTAACCATTCAAGGGAACCGAGTTTTTTGAAAAAATCAAGTTTTTCGGCGTATTTCGAAGAAGATCGATAGGGCATTGACCAGGGTCAAAGCACCCTATATACAGGGCACCAGGCACCCTATATACAGGGCACCTAGAGCCCTACAAATGGGGCACCAGGCGCCCTATAAATGAGGCGTCTGACACCTGATCAAATCGATTCGACCGGTCAATTTGACCACTCACTGGGACTCGTCTTATCGATTTGACAAGACTCATGATGCTAGCGCCCCATATATAGGGCACTTTGCCGCGTGGAACTGGTTTTCAGATTTGACCAAAGTGCCCTCTTTTTTGCTATAAATAGGCACCCATTTGGAGCTTTGAGGGGATTCCAGCTCCGTCCAATCACCCAACTCATCCAATCACCCAACTCATCCAATACCACGAATCCAAGCGCTCAACACACTCCCTAAGCCCTCAAATCACCTCAAAACTCTCTCCCAAAAACCCCAACAACCTGCAGTTTCGACCACCCAGAAATATAGTTTTCTTTCGACTTTTAAAGCCTCTACTCACCGTTCCTCATACATCCAATGACCAAACACCCTACCATTTGCATCATTTACATATTGGCTATAAGGAGGAGCCCCCGTTTCGTCTTGGAGGTCTTCCTACACTCTGGGGCGACGCCGCGAAGAAGAGAAGAAAATCTGCTGAAACCAGTCCCTGGTGCCCCTTAAATAGGGCATTTTGACTTTGGTCAACGCGCCCCATAAAGGGGATACCTACAGCAGGCATCTCACATATGGGGCACTAGGAGGGGCAGACCCCGTTTTGCATTTTTTTGAGTTTGTTTACCTTTCCGGTTGATCATTTACCCCCCCTTTCATTTTAACTTTCATTAACATGTCATTTAGCATGCATTAAGCCACACATTTGCATCTTCGTACCTCTTTAAAAACTTATCAAAGATATATAGGGGTTGGGATTTAGTCCCAATCCGGTCAGTCCCTTCCCTTTTGTGTGTTTAAGTTCAAATTTGAGTATGATTCTACACTTTCACTAGAACTAATGATCTTTTTACTTGTTTCTATGTTTTCATATAGATATTTGTAGGTAACTCCGGTCGAGGCGGAGCTTCAACCGGATCAAAGACGAAGGACTCACTAAGTTCTCTTCTTTCGGCCGGCCGAGAGAGGAGAAGTCGGAACCCAACAATCTCCCCGCTTACAAAGGTACGACGGTCATTTTTATTCGTCATTTTTATTTCTTTCTATTATATTTTGGAGCCTTTGGCTCCTGGCGACCACAACCACTAACATCCCATCCACCAAGACCCCAAAACAAGCGTAGGGGCCGAAAAAGGGAGATCTACGGATCTCGTTTCGGGTGCTTACAACGATCACAACTTTTATCTCACTTAAGTGACACAAATGAGTTCAATAACTGAACCGTCGTCTAATGACCACAATTGAATTCACTTAAGTGAGACGGAGGTTGTGATCGTTTCTTATTAGAGATTGAGACGGTTCTTCTATTCTTCAGAGAACTGAAATGATCCAAACTCCTTTTAGATTGACTTTTTCAAAAAATGATATTGTACATAAGTTCACATATTAATTGATATTTCGTAAGAATATCGATTCCAAAATTAATATAAGTGAATGTATGTATCACATAATATGTTCTATTTGTGCTGCATGCGTTGTTTCAAAATTGATATTCATTTTTATCAATATCAATTTTAAAATTAATAATAAACTAGAAATATGTAAAGCATTGTTTTCAAACAGGATTGAAGCTCGCCATCCGGACTCAGCTCCTCTCGAACAGCGTTACTCCACGTCAAATTGACATTGCCAATGCACAGTTGACCGATCTTATGAGGTTGTTTGGTTGCATGATAATTTTTAGTACATTTTCATGATTAAAAATTATATTAAAATAAAATGTGAACCAAACATAAAATTGTCATGTTTGGAGGGATGTGATAATAAAAAAGGGGTAACTATCATTCATGACCAACCAAAGTGGGGGGCCACATGAAAAAAGAAAGAGGTGAGACCCTCTTTTTTTGTTTAAGAAGAAAATTACTTTTAAAACATAAAATTATCAAAGTTGCCAAACACATCTTTTAACAAGTTTTCTTATAATTTTTAAAAATTAAAATAAAAACTTTCATTAGCGTTATGGGATCCGGGGCAATCGATCAGAATCAGACGAGTACTACTGATGCGCTAAGCTGGCTCTGTTGTCAAACAGTTTTATTTTAAAATTTATGTTATGCCATACAGTAATTAATACAAAGATCAATCCTGTCAATTTTGACATCGACGGTGATTGAAATTTATTTTTGGCTCTGCTACCCTATGTATTTGGATAATCACAGGTTTTTTTGTGTATAATTTTTGTTCTCAAACAGTTTTATTTTAAAATTTATGTTATGCCATACAGTAATTAATACAAAAATCAATCCTGTCAATTTTGAAACTGACGGTGACTGAAATTTACGTGGCTCTGTTCCTCTATTTATGTGTATATATACATACTTATAGGGGGTTTGAATGTATTTTTTGTTCTTAAACGGTAATATTTTACATTTTATGTTGTGCTATATTTTAAAGAGAACCATCAATGGGTTGGCTCATGTGAACAGGTTCTGGGGCGTTGCCCAGATTGGACCGACTGCCATGTAAAGCTTATGGGCTGGATATTTATTTGGGTTTACCAATCTATTTCTTAAAAATATAGACTTAAACAATCACAATAACAAGAGAAGGAAACACATAACAGAGGCACGGAAAATCGGGAGTGTGAAATTTTAAATTTATATAATCTAACATTACGAGTCATATGTGTTATCGATTTTAACTTCTGAAGAGAAATTCTTTTGGTAGATGACATTTTATCCCACCTAATAAGTATAAATACACACACACTTATACAATAAACATGTGTCTAAGTTAGAAAAAACGGTGCGAGAGCGAGAGCTAGAGCGAGAGCGAGAGAGAGAGAGGGAGAGAGAGAGAGAGAGGGCAAAGTCCACATCTGATCACCCCCTTGGCATCTCCCTCGCCGTCCTCAGCATCTGCATTGCCCCCTTAGCATTTCTGCACGTTAGAATTGTGGAGATAGTCACATATTGACTATTACATACATATATATTGTGCTTATATATCTTGGGTCATTCAATCTAAATATCATGATTTTGGGTTTTGTAAGATAGTATCAGAGTTGTCACTTATCTCTCTTTAATACTTGATTATCTTGTCTCTTTTTCTTACTGTCAACTTTGACAGTGAGGGGGAATGTTAGAATTGTCAAGATAGTCCCATATTGACTATTACAGACTTAATATTATGTTTATATATCCTATGTCCTTCAACCTCAACACCGTGATTTTAGGATTTGTAAGACTACAGTCTTCTCCGGCAACCCCCCTGCCCTCCTCTAGCAAAAGTTCTCCCTCATGCTTATCTGCCCCTTGGTTCCCCCCTTCAGCTACCCCCTTGGCCCCTCCCACCCGCCTCCGCACTCCACTTTGATCCCTGCGGCCCCTTTTGCCAAATCTACCCCCTCCTCCCCCTCACCCCCCCTTTGGTTGCGTCCCCTCCTCTATTTCCCACTCACCCACACACTCCCGAAGGTTCCCTATGTCTCTCACTCCCTCCTCCAGCTGCCCCCTCCCACTTGCCCCTGCACTCCCCCTCGATCCTCGGTCCCCATGGCCCCTTCAAGCAGTTCTGCTCCCTCCTCACCTACGCCCCTTCGATTGCACCCCCTTCTATGTCTCCCATCCGCCCCCACGGCTCCCCCCTCCCACTAGCCCTGGTGCTCACCCTCACTCCTCCCCCTTGCAGCTCCCCCCTTCTATTGCACCCCCTTGTCCATGTCCTGTAAGGAATCAATCTATAGTAGCAAAAAAATTTTGACTCTTTGAAATCATGATCTTTGCCTTGGTCGATACCGAACTAGTAAAATCAAGAATCGAATATGAAGTAGAACAAGAGTACCTCATAATATTTTCAAAATCTCTCACCATGGATAAAGAGAAGACGTTCCTCCTTATTGAAAACTGTTCAAGTGAACGGTCTCTAGCAGTATTTACTATCCACACGATCTGCTTCAATAGACGATCTCTTCTTTCATCTAGGTCTCAAGAAACCTTCTATATCCAAGTTTGACATTGGAGATCTCCTTCTAGAGAAGAAAGAAGAGAGAGAGGCTGTTAGGGACATGCTCCAGCTAGGGCTATAAACGGGTCGGATTCGATAACGAAATCACCAGAATCTGATTTCGATTTTGATAAAGGTTAAGGGGTTCTTATTCCGATTTCGATAATTTTGGAATCACTGTGTTTCGATTTTGATTTCATTATCGAAATCAGAACTGAATCTAATAAATTCCAAAACACATATTAAATATTAATTTTTATTAAAAAATAATCCAATAATTGACATATAATTACTAAAATTTTATATAATCTTCTTAAAATTTTATTTTTATCTTTTTCTCAATTTATATATTATAATTTAAAATTTATTTAAATTAAATTAATTTAATTTAATTTATATATAGTTATTTTTTATTGAAATCGGATTAACAGAACGGAATCAACTGATTCTGATTCTGATTCCGATAAGTTACCGGAATATCCAATTCTGATTCCGATAGCTTGTAGGATATAAAAACAAGTTCCAAACTCGTTAATTTTTATCGAAATCAAATCGGAATATCGAAATATCGGATTCCGTTTAGAACCCTAGCTCTAGCCCTATGACTTGTTAGGGTTTGACTTCATAAGCCTTTTACTTATAGAATATAGAATTTCTCACAAAAAATCTAAAACTTCTATAAAATTACACTCATGGCCTCATCTTATTGAACAGACCTAATATGTGTGACCCACTAGGCCGAATAGTCAATTTGGTTAAAATCATAATTAATTTAAAATAATAATTTATTAAATTAAATCATAATCGTTATTCGATAACATGGTCATCTCAAGAGGGTGGTGGAAGGAGCACCCTCCACCTTCTCACAAAAAGTGGGGTCCACATAATCATCTCAAGTCAAGTCACCATTTAAACATGATGTACTCTACTCTTTTTCGAGAAGATGGAATGTGCTCCCTCCACCATCCTCCGGAAGCAACACAAACTCTTTTTTATCGTACCCTATTAATTAACAATTAATAGTGACTTTATATGACTTTAGTCTTCAAAAAAAATAAAAGAATATGACTTCCTTGGTGACAAACCTCGTCCTCCAGCCAACTCTTTCATTTTCTTGATCAGGAATTCGCCTCCCATTCCTTGCATCTTGGCTTCCATTCTTCTTCGATGTCTATGTGTGGTCGTCCATGTCCAATTTTTTTTATCATATCATACGTCGAAAGACTCTTCGGCTAAACATTTCGCCTTTAATTACATCCCGTCGATGAGGCTGCGTTGGTGCACTTCATGGTTTCCGCGAGTGTGGAGGTCAAAGATGCAGCGGCCACTGTGCAGCAAAGGTGTGGATGCGCGGCGGGTGAGGCCTTCAACAACCAGGGATTGGTCGACTGCCTAGTACTCGCCGTGCAGCATTTTTGAGCCCGGGTTCTATCCATTGAGCAAGAATCTCATCTATCTCTCTTACAAATATCTCATCTAACCAAATGATTTACTCTTGATTTAATCGATGAAACTCACCTGATTTAATTTTACGACAGAACCCAAACTCTATATTTTTATATCATCGGCTATGGCATGGGTGGCTATATATACAACATGGAGCAGCAGCATCCAATACGTGCTGCGCGGGCATGGCGTCCTCCATCTTACCGACTTTTTCATCCATGTACATGGTGCTGTTTAATACCCTTTGCAACCATGTCTGCGCTTTGGAATCTCAAGAGAAGGCATTTAGGTAGTGCCCCCAAAATTTGCCTCTTCTCTGAGATGCCTTTTAGCCTTCCTGCCTGTGTTCCATTTGCACTTGTTTCTCCCGTTTTCGAGTGAGTGAGGGTCTTCCTTCCTCTTGATGATTTCATCGGTAGTGGCAGCTGGTAAGATTCCAAAAAAGAAAAATTTCTTTCCTTCCTTGCCTTGGGTAAATTTTTATGGCGTTGTCGAGAAGAGAAGAAATTGGGGAAAGATGCCACCCATTATGCCTTTTTTAGCGGCCCGCGTGGATTGTCCAATGCGGCCATGTGACCAAAAAAAAAAACAAACAAACCTGTCTGTGTGTCTCTTCTCCTTCCCCGCTGCATCTAATCTAATATATTGCTGAATGCCGGAAAGGATTACGTGTCTACTGCTGCCTAGCTATCTTTACCCCACCGGGTTTCTGTCAAAAGTAAATGCACATTTTGTAATCACATATTGACACTGTACTACACACACTATCCTCCTCCTCCTCCTCCTCCTCCTCCTCCTCCAAGAGCTTCTCTCCCCTGGTAGGACCTGAGCATTACGTACGCCTCCCGCAGCGGTACTGTTGAACGCCCCTCTGTCCAAATTGAATTGTACGCTGGATGTGGATTGATTCGGCTAGATTAATAAATGAATCAATTTGATCAAGAGTTTAACATATTTGTTAAAATTGGAACTCAAACTTAAATTTAATTGAAATAAATTCCAACTCAGCTTATTTTGCACCCCTAGCTAGGGGTGGGCACGGTTCGGTTTGGTCCGGTTTGGACCGTTTTTTTCCAAACCAAATCAAACTGAATCACCCTCCCAAACCAAACCAAACCAAACCGAGTCACCCTTTCGGTTCGGTTCGGTTTAAACCAAAAATAAATAAAAATATTTAAATTAATTATTTTTTACATATATATACTGATTTTTATGTTAAAAATAATGAAAATAAATATTATTTTATTATAAAATTTATAAAAATATCATTTTTATTAATACTATAATAGTTTTTTTATATTTTTTTGAATAAATCAGTTTAAACGATTTGGTTTGGTTTAAATCGGTTTGGAGATTTTTCAAACCGAAAAGGGGTCCAAACCGAACCGTACCGAACCGAATGGGCTGGTTCAATTTGATTTCTTGGTTTGAACCGTTTTATGCCCACCCCTACCCCTAGCCACAGTCCAAACTCATCTCAACCGAAGTCCGCCACCATCCTCCTCACCTGCTTACTTAAGCAGTAACGTCGCACTGTTATTATAAAATATAGATATATTTATTTTAATTTTTTAGTCATGATAAAAAATTTAATAAACTCCAATACCGATTCTTCGCTTCCCTCCTCGCGCAAGGCACGTCGACCTCTTCTCGAAGAAACACTGACGTGTAAGAGCACCAAGCTGCATGAAACCTTGCTTCGCGGACGTACGTAGACGGCACACCCACCGCAGCTTGCAAGCTAAGATTGATCGAGCCGCCCACATATTTCATGCGGTTGTTCGGATATTCATGCGTTGCCGGGCGTTGCCATGTATTAGATAGACAGATAGGTAGATGAGTATTAACTGCAGCTCCCCCTTGGCCAGTGAGAGGCATATATTGCTCCGTCCTCTTCCGACAAAAATGTAACCATGCGAATAGATTAAAATTAAATAAATAAAGTTAGAAACATAATTTATTGGGTTGAAATGCGTAGTCATTAAAATTAAGAATTTTATTGTCAACCGACGTGTGATTCTCACGACAACGTACTCCTAGAGATACGACGATCTCGAGTAAGTGAGATCTTTCTCTTCCGTCAATATGTTTTTCAAAAGAATTTTACGAATCGATCTTGAGTACTTTGAGCCAAGAAGAAGAAAAAGAGGAAAACAAAAAAATCCAACACCGAAATGAGCAAGAAAACGGACGAAGAAGGCTACAGTCATAATAACGTACATCTTGGGGGAGGGGGAAAGTTTTGGAGTTCGATAAACATATGTAAACCTTCTTGGCTCAAGAAAAAAAAAATTCTTACAATAGATACTCTCCAACGGCAAAGGAGAAAAAGGGTAATCGTCCCGCGAAACCCGCGCGCGTGAGTGAGCGGCAAGTCATCATTTACTTATTTATTTATATATATATTTTCAAAAAATATCTTAACATATATATATAGGTATCACCGTCATCGGGACGGGCCATATTAATGAGCTGCGCCTGCAATTTCTGACTTGTTCAAGGGCGGAGGAGGATGAGGTGAAACGAGGACCCATCATCAACAACCGGTAATTAATTTTCGTAATTAACTCTCTCTCTCTGTATATCGACGTCCATCTCTCCTTCCTTCCCGGAGACCCATCCATCTTCATCTATCTATAAAGAGGGACCGGAAGATCATGCTCCGCCCTCTTCATCCTTCTCCCCCCACTTCTTGGGCACTCACTAGCTACCTAGCAATAGCATCGTCCTTTCCCAAGATCAATGAGGATGGCGTCCTGCAAGAATCTCCAGCTCCTGCTGCTGCTGGGCTTCCTCTTGCTTGCCCTGGCGCTCATCTCCTCCCACGTCGAAGCAGCTGCTCAAGCGGAAGTGGACCATGATGCCAGCAAGGGTCTGGACGCTGGTGAGTATACATATATATATATATATATATGTACGTGGACCATGAGGGCTTAATTAATTTCCAACACCACCAGCTAGCGGTACGTACGTGCTGTGTGTACAAGATCGACGGCGAATTAACCTAGCCAGCTACAAATTAAGGTCTCTGCTTAAGTAATTAGACTGATTCAACTGCTTAATATATACTTATACAAAATACCGTGCTTTGTCGCGGTAAAAAGAATCCTACTATACAGAATTATATCATATAGTGTTATTCTTAAGTACATGACATGACGATCAACCTGAGCGGAAATATACGTACACTGCTCATATATAATCGATCTTGTACCGGCGCCGGCCGGTCTTCTTTTCGGAAAGTTAATTACCTAGACAAAAGAATGACCACCAGCTAATTACCATATATATTCTTCTTCATGCAGAGGAACCCATCCACGACGTCAAGCAAGGATATAGAGGCGGCTACGGCGGTCGAGGCGGAGGTTATGGGGGCGGCTATGGAGGTCGGGGCGGCGGCTACGGTGGTGGCTACGGCGGCGGGCGGGGCGGCGGCTACGGTGGTGGCTACGGCGGCGGACGGGGGGGCGGCTATGGTGGCCGCTGCAGGTACGGATGTTGCGGCCGCGGCTACGGAGGAGGATGCAGGTGCTGTGTCTACGCCGGAGAAGTGCCCAACTTCGAGGCCGAGGCCCAGCCCCAGAACTAGCTGGCAGGTCGATCGCCGGCGGGTCGATCGCCGGCGTGCCTTCCTTTCTACGTAGCCGAATAAATGACGCCCTCTCTACGTCTGCATGGGGGGAGACGTAAGTACCCACGTACGTGTGTGTGGTTGTATGTACGCAGGATTGCATGCGGATCAAACAAGGTAGTCAGCCTTACTGTTTGACCGGATATAATTAATGTAATTTCGTGCTTCGTGTTCAAGTACCGTTTGGAATTAAGTTCATCATCGTGTGACTGTCTGCTCTTCTCGATCGGACGGAGCGCTTAGTCCAGGTCAATCCATGCACAGATGACCGGCTGATCTTAATTAGTATGTGATTAAGAGCTCGAGAATCAGACGGCTTCTAATCTACCCTATTCAAAGATGACTTCTGAGATACGCTCTGTTCCCCTACATATATACGTATATACTTAATTAGTTGCATACTACGATGAGCACTCAACCCTTCTAGCTAAGCTAGCTTTTCTCGATCACACGTCTAATTAATTTTGACCACAATATAACATATTACTTGCATTGAAGTACGATAAATAAAAGTCGGTCCACACTCATGCCTAGACCTGTGATCCGTGATCATAATTAATTAAAATGTCCCTCTGCTACTCTAATATTTGAATATCACCTCAGAATTAGAAAATCAACTCAAACTGATCAAGTCCACGTGGTGGTGACTTTTAGGGTCAATCTCGATATATATGGTTGATAGTGCAGGGAGTAGGACTGAGCAAGGTGTACTCCTCCTTCACATATGCATCCATTTGCTTGATCTTCACATCTGCTACACAGAGAGAGAGAGAGAGAGAGAGAGAGAGAGAGATTGACAGTAAGAATATATATAGCTTGATGAGAGTATAAGGTGGTAGTACTTTCTCTTCCAAGGTGATAATATTATAGGATGGATTTGAAAATTTAATCCTTTGACAGAGTCTTTATTATATTTTTAAATTGTAATACTAATTTATTAAAAAATTATTGATTTTGATCTATGCTCTTCCGCCGAAGCTATTTATAGACAGAAATCATACACTATATTTGCATTTAATTGCGTATATATTGTTACGGTCATGTACGGCAAAACATAATATTTTGGGGGTACCTCCGCTAAGATTGTGATTGATCGGTCAAATTGGATTTTGAACGGTTAGCTTGTTCAGTTGATCTTGATATGGGATCTCCATCTCAGCAAAATTGGTTTTGAATGAATCTAATATGATCCAATTTGTATAAATTTAGATTAAGATTAAGTTTGAACGACCAGGATCAAATGACATATAATGAGGCTTCAATTCAACTTATTTCAATTAGACAAATGCCCTTGTAAAAAATAAATGTCCAAACAAGTCCCGTGGTGACCCGCCCGCAGCCGCTCACCGCGGATCCTCGGATCCAACATCCCCGGTGCGCCACTACTCCCCCTTGTTGTGTACCCACTCTTCTGCCCGCGTGAGCCACCCCCCCCTCCGTCGAGGTTGCTACCCTAGTAAGCAGATATTATCATCTTTATTTTTATTTTTTTTTCACTCCCTCACATCATCTCTCCCGTTTCATACCAATGATGTGGATATATCCATCAATCTTTTTACGCTTGGAGCTAGCGCTGTGACACATCGGTTTGTGAATATGTTAATAAATTAAATCAGTGGACTATCAATAACACCGGTTAACTATTTTTCAGAGATTAAGCGTGATTTGTTAAGTGTAGGTCGAGGATAAGTGAACTCTTGAAAAAACTTCTAATTAACACGGTTGTTAGGTCAGTCAACTGATTTAGTCAGTCCTTACATTGATTTAATCGGTCTAAGTCTCGTGCTAACTCTGAATCAATTTGTCAACGTCATTTCAGTAAGCACCCATGTCTAATATCACTAAATTAATATTGAAAAATTTACTATGACTTGTGAATAATGATTTAATTCTAGATGTGCGATATTAGAAGTGATGTATAGTTTCATCTTTAGTTATGTCTATTTTGATTAATTTATTATGTGTTTACAAGTCAATTAATAATGTTAACATAGTTAACTATATTAGAGTTGATGATTATTTCTTGTATGGTATGTCGTAAGTGATTAATTTGTCAATTCCGTTAAATTATGGTTAATTCGTTGGGTCCTTGATTTATACATTGTTTAATATTGTAGGTTAATCAAATCAGGTAGAATTCGGATCAATTATTAAACTTAAAATTTTCATGTAGCACCATCAATATTTATGTTGTGATTGTTCTAAGTGTCTAAGTTATGTTGACATATCATGTATGAGTATGTATAACATTGCATTTGCTTAATCATGATAGATAGAGCACTATTAGCACGTAAGGGTGTCTAGTATCATGTCTATGCGGTGTCTTTTTGTTAGATTGTGAAATACGTGACCTATTAGTTTGTTAATTTGACTATTACGGTGGTATGGTCTTCATCTTAAATGTGATAGTTTGTCATTGCAAAACATATCGTATGTTTTATGAGATTAATCATGGCATGGTATGAGGTGTGTTGTAATACATGTGTGCATTAAATACATAATATGAGATTGAGCTAAACCAGACTAATAGTCATATTCGTGGGCAACTAAGTTTAGAATCGTCTGGTGCATCCTTTGATCCCAGATTTCGCAGGTATCTAAAGTTTCACCCTTGCCTAGATGCACTACAGGATTTATCTTAGCTATATAGTTACTGCTATATATGATAAATCTGGTCCTACCTCATTGAGATCCGAAACGACGTATTCCTTATGAAAAAAAATGAATGTTTCATATAGAGGATAGATGCACTGTGGTATAGTATTTGTGTTAGTAACCATATTATGTTCATTAGCTCATTTAAGCATATTGTTTGTATGGTATGCATGGTAGATCTCAATAGTTGGTGTTGGATTGTATGATATATTCATAATATTACGTCTTGGTGAGAAGTCCTCTTTTGTTTTGGTTTTGGTAAGTTGTGGTTGTATGTCTTAAAATCTATGGAATGTCAAGTTATTCATATATTGTTTAGTTCTATATTGTATATAGTAGGTGTAGACTGAAACTAGTATACATCTCATGATAGGACTATATTGGCTATTTGATTTGGCAGATGATAGGTGTCTACTGAGTCATTATGACTCACCATGTGGATTATTTTGTCATTTTACATATTTGGAAGAGGAAAATCCCGATGTGGGACTCGAGGAAGAATCGGTGGGTGAACTAAACTATACGGACTTAGGAGACAAGTGACTTGTCTTGTTTTTAGGTGTTCGACATCTCTCATAGTTAATAACTTTTTGGAGATGATGAGATAACTTAGTTGTGATTTATTTTATATGGATTGTCGTTAGATCCACTTTGTGTTGGAGTTGGTTTTTAGGGTTGATGCCCTCTAATTGTGACTTTTGGTTAGGTCACTTTGTGGTGTCACCATAACTTGATTCTGTCTCATTTTGGTAATGTACCTAGACTTGTGGTTTGTTTGAGTGGAATCCAGATTCTTCAATTTGGTGATTTATATTTTTGTTAGAATGTTTTGGTTCCAAGTGATGGAATATTTTGATGTTATGGAACTAGTTGTACTTAAATTTACATAGTGTTTTTGTTGCATTTTTTTCGGGTCACAACAAGAGTGGAAATTTTAAAAGTGGACTCCTGACCTAAAGTGGAGTCGAACTTTGATGATCTAACTTCCGTCAAATGAAGTGGAATTTATTAAATTTAATTTCATTACATCCCTATAGAGTATAGCCTATTGGTTATAACTCTTGTCTCTTGTTTGGTTTAAAGATGATAATTTAGGTTCGGATATGGACCGAAAGTCAGATATTTATATGGTGTCCTAGTTTGTGCACAAAAAATATAGTGTGTTTCTTTTTCAAAAAAAAGTAAATAAATAAATAAAAGTGTGCTTCTTTTAAAAGAAAACCAGATGTTATTCAATTGTTGGAGGTACGGAAGATCGAAAGGAAAACATGTTGAAGGCAGGTCAGACTTTAATTCCAAAGAGGAACGTAAAAGCAATTAAACAGGTGCCCTGTTTGGTCAGCTAATAAATTCAATATAGTATTATTATATATATATAATATATCTCTATACCATGTTTGTATTTTATATAAAAAACAATAGTCAAAATTGTGGCTAACACTTTATGGGGTGTTTGGTTGCATGATAATTTTTTGTACACTTTCATGATAAAAAATTGTATTAAAATAAAAAGTGAACCAACTCATGACATAAAATTATCATGTTTGGAGAGATGTGATTACAAAAAAAGAGTAACCACCGCACATGACCAAACAAAGTGGGGGACCAAAAGAAAAAAGAAATAGGTGAGACCCTCTTTTTTTGTTTAAGAAGAAAATCACTTTTAAAATATAAAATTGTCATGGTTACCAAACACCTCTTTTAACAAGTTTTCTTACAATTTTTAAAATTAAAACAAAAATCTTCGTTATCATGCAACCAAACACCCCATTAATTGTCCAAGCAGCCCCTTTGCGTGTCTTCGGTCTTTACGGACTTGAACAGTCTCTTTCTTTGCTTCTGCGTGTCAAAAACCTGACAAAATTATGGAATAATATCCTACATAGGTGTCATTTATTCTGTAGTTTGCTAAAAAAATTAAAATATCTAGATTATGATTAAATTTCAGATTAAAATGATACGCTGTGTCCCGTTTATACCCAGACTCTTATTTATTTGATTTTTTGAGAATTTTTATTTTTATGATTTTAAATTCGTTATTATATAATCTTGTTAATATTTTGGATTGTTTAAATGTTTAAGTGTTGTTTCTCCTGGGCAATAAGCAGAATCCACTAGTGGACTGGGACGGTAATTGTAATAGTCGATTATGATTTCGGATCTGGGTTTGCTTTGTTGGGCCCGATTATATTTACGGATATAGACTGGCCCGCTAATGAGTAATAAATACCCACTCGTCTCTCGTCTCTTTTATTTAGAAAATGAGAATTTGGCATAACAAAACTTCTTTATTAAATAATAATTCCCAAACCGATACTAAAGATACCCATGCTTATATTGATACAAAACCTTCAAGAAAAAAACAAACTAGTGATACAAAACAATGGGACAACATATGAAGGTGCTACTCATCCTTCTCCAAAATGGTTCACAGTTTTACTGACATTTATATATAAAAATCGATACAGGTGGATCGATGTTTGTATTATATAATATTTTGTTTTGTATTACTAGCTTCAAATTAATGTTAATAGCCAAACATCGCTATATGTCAAGATCAATTCCAAGTAAATACTGATTAATACATTGCATAGGCTGACCTGCGCCCTTTAATTTTAGGCACCGTCTCATATCAAAATTAATAGAAACGAAGGCATGCATGGCTAGGGATGTCAATATTATCCGACCCGTTCGTTAACTTAATGGACGGTTAAAAGATCATCGAAAATTTCCGAATAGGGTATCCTTAGCCGTTACAGATTATCCGTCTTTTTAACAGATACGGTCACGGATACAATATAAACCGAACCCGATAAACCGTTTCCGAACCCGTTAAGTAAATCTTGATCCAACGGTTGAAAATATATCAACATCTAACGTTTAAGAAATATGTCAATCTCATGATGCTAATATAGATGATATCTCTGTATTATCTTACTACAATATTTAAGTATACATGTTAGGAGGAAGCTAACATTTTTTTTGTGTATATTAGGTACCTTCTAGTAATGCTTATATATTCGTTAATTGACCGTTAACCGACCGTAAATTGTTTTTAAGAGGATATTACAATGCAGTTCGCGGATACACCCATTATCGATAGTTAACGAACAGTAAGTGGATACTTCTTTTTTTATAGGATACGAATATGGATAATACTATTATTCGACCCGTATCCGACCCGTTGACATCCCTATGCATGGCTATCTGGCTGCTCGGCCGAAACTGGGTTAACTACAATCGATGAACTATATGTTCATATACATATGCACTATCAACAAAGTAAATATAGGTCAGTAGTTCTAGATCTAAAGATCAAAATACAAACAAATATTATTAAAAAATTTCTCTTAAAGTAAAAAAGTAATAATTTTTTTGAGATAAATAATTAAGAAGTTAGACCCTGGATATTAATATTAAGTGGATGGACATAGTTACAAAGATTAGAAACATCACCGGAAAAGTATTTGAAAAGCAAGGACATGATCCAACTAAAAAGTAGACTTGGTGGTGTAACAAAGAAGTGTAAAAGGTAATAAAAAAAAGATAATAGTATATAAAGATTGTCTAACTGTGATAATAACAAAGGTTCACGAACAATACAAGATAGTAAAAAAGGAAATGAAAAAGGCTATAAGATGATCAAGAGGTGACGCTTTTAAACATATATATATATATATATCTATATATATAAGAAACTTGAAACTAAAGAATACAAAAAACATATTTATAAATTATCAAGAATGAGATGAAGAACATATCATGACCTTAACTAACTAAGAGGCATCAAAGATAATGAAATATTTTGAACAAATATGATGATATTAATAAAAAAAGGTGAATTGTGAAAATGTTTGGAAGATTCAGAGTGTGAAATTGTTAACTCAACTTTTTAATAAAATTCTAATAACCAAAAATTGCGGAATGAATAGAGAATGAATATTATTATACCTTTTTAAAAAATAAAATATACAATTTTATGCAAATTACAAAGATATCAAACTCATAAATCATACTATAAAATTATGAAAAAGAGTTATTATGCTGTAATCAAAGAATTGTGCAAATATTTCATTTAACTAATTTGGATCTATATCTAGATGTTTGATAGAGAATTTTCTTACTAGATATTTGATAGAGAAATATCGAGATACTAAGAAAGCTTTACATATGGTATTTATTGACATAAAAAGATATATGATAGAGTTCCAAGAGAACAGGGAGTGAATAAGAAGTTAAAATTGTAAAAAAATATTTTAGAGTCTGAGGTTTTAAGATAAATAGAATTAAAATATATATAATATATGTATTTTAAATTTAATAAAAAATTTGTAACACTATTAGACACCTCTATCACTATTAATTTTAAAATTGATATTGATGGCAATCACTTTGAGATGTTTGGCTAATAGTATCAATTTTGAAATTTGTAATGCAAACAACACATGTAGTGTAATACAAGTGTCAACGTGTATCAATTTTGATATTGATACTCTGTCTTCTAGAAATATCGATATCAATACTAATATAGTATCATTTTTGATACTCTAACCAAACATGTCATTAGGTAGTGCCCGAAAACCTGCCTCTTCTCTCCAGATTAGGAGTGTCAATGGGCCGGGCTTGGGCTGGGCCGGCCCAAGCCCACTACAGCCCACATATTTAAAACCCAAGCCCAAGCCCATGTATAAGGCCCAACGGGTTTGAGTTGCCTAAATGGGCTTTAGCCCTCCAAAGCCCGTCATAGCCCATTAGCCCAACGGGCTTTAGTTACGTAAAATAGTACGAAATTGAAAATTCTATTAAAGTCAAAAAATTGATAAAATTTATAAATTCTATAATAATGCAAAATATAGAATCTATAAAACAAAAATAGAAAAAAAGAAAATTCATAAATATGTGAATTGTTGTAGGTTGCAATATGAGAAATCACAAAAATAATAAAATATAGGGTAACCGTTAAAATGTGAAAAAATGAAAAAAAGCACAAGTTAACTAGTTTAATCTAGCGCTTATCATGTTTGTGCAAAAATACTATTTCAATGATCTTTCTACGGTCCACATAATTGCATTCTTGGTGATATATGTGAAGAATGCGTCAAGGTTTGATTTGTACGCAAAATTTCAAAATTATATGATCTTCTTTGACAGCGTCCGCAGCGGATGGAATTTTATATTTTATATAGAATATAAATCTATATTCTATAATTTTTAAAAATATAAAATCTAAAAAAACCACTAAAAATATTTTTTACTGATGGCAAGATATATTTCATGTTGGTGAAATTTTAGAATTTCATGTACTCACATTAGTCGATATTTGGTTTGCATGGCAAGCGACTATGTATAAAATAAGTGGACAATATTCTATTCAAATAAATCCGATAAAATTATTAACATAATATAATCATAAAATATATGCATATGCAGTAGGAGTATAAACAGAATTCAATATTTCGATATTTCGATTCGATTCTAATAAAACTTAACGGGTTTGGAACTTGTTATTGTATCATATAAGTTATCGGAATCGGATATTTTGGTAGCTTATCGGAATCGGAATCAGAATTAGTTGATTCCGTTTTTATTAATCCAATTTTGATAAAAAAATAAATAAATATAATTACAATTAAATAAATTCAATTACTTATTTTCTCTTTCATAAATAAATTTTTTCATCGATAATTGTACTAATAAGGTGCTTAACCTCCCTTACCAGCGTATCAGCTCTACAATTTTATCTGAATAGATAACTATAAATAATCAGCCGCACAAAGATTTCTTATTTACTTCTCCTGTATGGCGCTAAATTATTTATTAAAATATATAATTGATCTCTCGTGAACAAAGTGTCTATAAGACTGTAATCCGCCGGCGGGGGGGCGAAGGAAATCCGAGATGGACGGACCTGACGGGTTGGCTGGCCCAGATGGACGGGTCTTTCTGATTTACATAGACGGGCCTGTCTGATTTACATAGAGTAAGAAACAGGCATGTTGATTGCTTATTTAACCTTTTGAGGGGCCTGGGCCCAGCCCGCCGAGGGCTTCTTGACGGGCCAACGGGCTCAGCCCGTCCATTTGACACCCTTGCTCCAAATGCCTTTTAGCCTTCCTGCCTGTGTTCCATTTGCACTTGTTTCTTCCATTTTTGAGTGGAGGTCTTCCTTCCCTTTGATGATTTCATCGGCAGTGGCAGGTAAGATTCCGAAGAAAAAAAATTTTCTTTCCTTGCCTTGGGTAAATTTTTATGACGCTGTCAAGAAGAAGAGAAATTGGGAAAAAGATGCCGTCCATTATGTGTTTTTAGCGCCCCGCGTGGATTGTCCAATCAACCGGTCACATGATTTTCATCTTCGTCGGGATTTTTTTTTTTTTTTTTTTGAACAACCATGGCCCAACGGCCGAGAGGGCCTGCTGCACAGCAGGCAGCGGAGGTTCGAAGTCCCGCTCGAACCTCACCCGTCACCCCCCCCCCCTACGGGGGTGCCTGGCACTGACGCCGCCAGGAAGCGAACCTGCGCCGGGGCGCAGGGCGGGTGCCAGTCGACCCACGGTCGACCAGCTCTTCGTCGGGATGTTTGCAAGGTGCATCTTGTAAGGTCCTCTCCCTAGGCTATGAGTATGATTATGCTTCATGGACGATGCAGAGCGTAGCAAGTACGCTGTTGAGGTCACCCTAATAATATTTTACCGGATGCTTTTTCTTTGTATTGACCTCTGTGTGTCTCTTCTCCTTCCTCCCTGCATCTATCTAATATATCGTGGAAGAGTACTGCAGCTCCCCTCGGGTGGTCACAATGCTCCCCACCTACTTACTTAGGCCATGTTTGATAACACTATCAAACATCTTTATCACTATCAATTTTAAAATTGATATTGATAATAGTTACCAAGAGGTGTTTATCCAATAGTATCAATTTTGAAATTCATTGTGTAAACAAAAACAAAAGATGTAATATAATATAAATGTCTAACTTGTATCAATTTTGATATTGATAATCCAATTTTAGAAATATCAATGTTAATACTAATATAGCATTATTTTTGATACTCTAACCAAACACTCTATTATGGCCTGTTTGTTTTGAGTATCAAAATTGATACAATATCAATTTTGATATTGATATTCCAAGAAGATGTAATATCAATATCAAAAGTGATAGTATCAAGTTTCTTTAAACGTTTGGTAATGCTATATCAATATTAAAATTGATATTAGGTGTTTGGTAATACAATATCAATATGAAAATCACTATTAAATATTTTGATTAATTAGCATCAAATTTATATTTTAATACCAAAATTATTGTTAAAATATAAAAATATCTATATTATTTACAAAATTAAATATATATTTAAATATTTTAATTTAAATAATAAATTTAAAACAAAAACTAAGAAAAAATGATATAAAGTTGACCACTTTCAACAAATTGAAATGTCAAAATCTCATATTTTGTTGTCCATGCTCTGTACAGACATACATGCATAAAATTCAACCATAAAATTTTATTGTCTATTAAATGCACTAGCGAAATATTCTAATACAGACAAAGATCAACTGTATAATCTCCATTAACATGATTATACACCTCATATTTACCCCTTATAGATTCATCTGAAATCCCCCACTTTCAGATTAAAAAAAAAACTACAACGTAGGCCTTGCTAGAACATTACAAAACAGAATTTATCCAAACCAAACATTTGTGCATGCCAGAGTACTAGCCACCCAAACCCCATTTGTGCTTCCAGCAATCAAGTCATCAACATGCACACCCTGACAACACCCAAGCTTGGCACCACAGTATCGCAGCTCAATCACCCAAGTCCAACACTTCGAAACATCTCTTTGGAGCTATAAGCAAAGAAGACCACAAATGAAAAGAAGAGTAATCAAGAACTCCCTACAAGCATCCATTCATTTGATATTTTATGCATTTCAAATAAACAAAGATAGATCAGTTCATTCCTTGCCAACGCAGTATGAATTATGAATGTTAACCGTAGCTAGTCAGAAGTAGCACCATGGAAGTAGAAAGAGATTTGGACACTAATTGCTTGCTAGTTTCCTTTTAATGCTAGAAACAATTCCTTGCTTCCAAGTGGTCCATGGATAATAAGCTGTATGAGATCGTTGACTGTTTCTATCTCCATCTTCTCTCCAGAAAAGAAAAGCGAGAGAAGATCAATCAGCACTTTCAAAAAAGAACCCAGCAGGATAGTATGTCTAAATTATTAAAAGGACTGTGGTGAAATCCCATGCAAAATGAAATAAAAACAACAATTCATACATTAAATTTGGTGGATATCATGCATTAAAATTTTAAACCACCAAGTGCCTACCTTTGTTCTTACATAATAAGAGCCCATTACAGACATATCAGAAGGGTTGTATCCAGGCAGGAGAGAGAAGGAAAACAACAAAAGAAGTCTAAGCAAGGTCAGGAAAGATTCCATTAGGTCTCTTAGGAACACAACGGGCAAGAAACAAAAAAAGGGCATACGAACAACATATATAAAAAGAACATCCTAAAGTGCTCATTATGATTGTCTCAAATCTAAAAAGGAGAGAATGCATTCCAAGATGCAAAGGACATCCAAAAATAGAACACTTTAGCTATTATTTGCTTAGGAGAATACAAATAGTTTATCGATCATATATACATATACATAATATGTACAAAATGGTAAATGCATATTGTTGAATGCTGGCAGTAAAACTTAAGAAACATGCAGTTATGACGCCCATATGTACGCCAATGGATGTTGATGTGGTATTAGAAAAACATCAGCTGGGAGCAACCGGCATCTTATATGCACAGGAAACATGACAACTAAGACACCATCTCGTGGTGTGGCCTACATATATAGCCATATGCAGGCTCCAATATCTTTTTCAGTTAGGCTGGATAGATATTCTGCTCTAGTGGACTACGTCAAATCTCTCCCTCTTTTCCCCCTCCCCATATACATATATGTATGTATGCACTTGTCATCTAACCAAATATTGAACCTTTGAACAAAAACAAAAGATATCTAGTGGCATTCTCCCATATTGAATCTGGAGGCCTCGTCAGCACTCAACAGTATATACCAATCAATCTGTATGTACGCACCTCTTCAAAGATGAATTTCCTGTTTAACAGACAAGTTATTTGTACGTTAACACTAAAAGCACATGATTTGAACTAACTTCTAAAAATAAATAACAAGTTATGAATTATTAGCCTTACAAAAAAACATTGCCCAAATTTCACCTTACAGTGATGAATAATGTCAGCATGGTGACGCATTCCTAATTCTTTCTTCACATATATAAGTGAGTAAAGTTTTAATGCATACCTCTTGCTAGAGCAATTATCTCTTTTGTGCACCTGTAGCTCGATGTGTGTATCTGAAAAATAAAAATAGAAGTTTCCTTTTACATAAATGGATTTCTGGGAAAGACCATCCTTCAATGATTAGGCAAGTCATATACCTTCATTGCTAGTGGCTGGAGCTTTCAAATAATCCAAACCTTTTCTATAGAGACCCTACCAAATTTGATTAATATCATATAAACTACTATGCCAAGCAAGCAGTAGCAGTTTCCTAGCAAATATGTATAACACGTCTCATTTATCCACGATTAAGCTGAATTCCTGATGCTATCAATCTGTTCGGGAGCTGTAGTCACAGGGCAGAGAGGCGCAAGAGAGATTCGTCACAGTCAAGATGCCTAAACGCCTCCATTCATGCACAAAACAAAATCGGTTCTATGCGTAGGGTCGATCTCTTCAGTTACCCCCTTTTCCAGAAACCTTGCAGCTGTCTGTCCGATGCCAGAGACTTTATTTTCACCAATCTTGACTCCGATGACATCGCAGGTCCTCCACCCCGCCGTGGACTTCGTCAACCCCTGTTCTTGAAGCTTGCCTCCTGCCGCCTTGGAGACACCCACATCTCGCCAAATATTGTCGACCACTAGAGTTTCACTTGGAGCTCGTTGTCGACCTAATTTGCCACCGCCATGGGAGCTCCTCACCACAGTTGGAGCGTTTGCTGCCACCATTATATCCCGCCGAACCATCATCTAGGAACCGCAACACGTTGTCGATGTGCCGCCGCTCATAGCACCTGCAGTCGCCATCGTGGGGGGAGGACATGCGGAACTAGGGCTTCATAGAGAGAAGATGTAAGGATAATAAGTGACTGGCCTTCACAAAGAGGAGAGGCCGATGATGGTTACGGACAATATTATTTTTAATACAGGAGGAGAGCTGTATTGCTTTTGTCTCTTATTTGCACTAATAATTTTAAAAGTAATATAGTTAATCAAACAGCTACCTGTGCCACGTAACAGTTTCAGTTTTAAAACTGATATTAATAGAGGCACTTGATACTAAAAACAAACAGGGCATTAGATAGTAATCGCATCACACTGTTGTTATTATAAAATAAAGATATATTTATTTTAATTTTTAATTTATTTTTTTTAGTCATGATAAAAATTTTAATATACTCCAATCCCGGTCCTTCGCTTCCCTCCTCGCGCAAGGCTCGTCGACCTCTTCTCGAAGAAACACTGACGTGTAGCTAAGAGGACCAAGCCGCATGAAACCTTGCTTCGCGGACGTACGAGCCGCCCACATATTTCATGCGGTTGTTCGGATATTAATGCGTTGCCATATATTTGATAGACAGATAGGTAAATGAGTATTATCTGCAGCTCCCCCGAGGCCAGTGAGAGGCACACATATATATAGGTATCACCATCACCGTGATGGGCCATATTAATGAGCTGCGCCTGCAATTTCTGACTTGTTCAAGGGCGGAGGGGGATGAGGTGAAACGAGGACCCATCATCAACAAACGGCAATTAATTCTCTCTCTCTCTGTATATCGACGTCCATCTCTCCTTCCTTCCCGGAGACCCATCCATCTTCATCTATCTATAAAGAGGGACCGGAAGTGTTACGTAACAAAGTCAGTTACGTACGTACGTACGTACGTGGGTTAATCCCCAAGTGGGGATAAGGATCCGGTGGTTGTTAACCGGATAGGCATCGGGCTATCCTAAGTCTATCAGGACTCTGAATAGGGACTGGGAGAGTCCTAGTCGGGATGGGTTTCCTGGGTTGTTCTCCCTATAAATAGCCCAGGCCGGTGGCTCATTCGGGATGTCGGGTGTCGAGGGAGCCACCGGGGGAGAGGTTGTACGTCTGCGGTTTAGTGGAGTTCGACTTCTCCAAGATCTCGTCGTCTTCGTGGTGTGTGCGTCTTGCTCCGAGGGAGATCGATCGCCGGGTTTCCGCAACATCTAGTATCAGAGCTATGGCTTGATCGTTCGGAGTTGAAGACGGCGCAGTGAAGACGACGTTGGGTGGCATTCCTACACCGACGGTTCTGCAGCGGCTCCGTGCTGCAGGTGAAGCCTCGGGGTGGTGCTCGGCTGGAGCGCGCAACCTCTTGAAGAGGAGGTGCTCCAACGACGGATCTCTGGTGAGGGCTGCAACGGCACCGGGAAGGACCATCGGCGGCTGGCCGTTGGGCGGCGACGGTCCGTGACCCTGCGCTGGTGTGTGCTCGGCACTCTGTTCGGTGGCGTTCTTGACAGGGAGACCAGGTGAACTAGACAAGGGTCTTCGCGAGGAACATCGCGAGGACCGGCGGCGATGCGGGGTTGGCTCAGGGCGAGGACCAAAGTGGTGGACGACAAGCTTGCGTGAGGACCCTTTGGCGGTGTTGCGGGCGGGTCACGTTGCGGTAAGGAGGCCTTGGCGAAGGCTGGCGGGAGGCACCCAGGCGCGCGGCGCCACATTGACTGGCAGTGCAAGGTTTCATTTCCTCTTAAGATTTATTTTCTTTATTCTCTTGTAATCACGTGGGAGCACATAGCTGGTGGTTGGGTGCAGACGTGGGGTGTGAGAGGAGAGAGAGAAAAAAAAGGAGAGAGGAAGAAAAAAAAAAACGTAGCAAGTGATAGAAATGTATGCCCTACAAGCCAATCATATATGATATGATTCGACATTTCTAGAAATATCTCATTCAATTAATTAGGCAAATCTTCATTATAAGCTCTTATTAGATGCGAATATAATAATGAAGTCCTTGATCAAATGCAATGATGATTAAATCATGATGAGATCATGATAATGAGATTGATCATCTAGATGTATTTGATCTAAATGTTCCTAGTCATAGGATACTTGAGACGGGACATCAAGGATCCGGATAGACTAGTGTATGTGATGTCTTCTCGTGATGAGGATGACCGATCTCATTGGTCGTTAGTGTGGAGATTTGAGATACACATACGGGTGCTCATTAGTTGAATGAGTTCAGGCTTTGACGACCGAATTAGAAACCATGAGATGGTATCTTACCGAGTCTGTCTATCGGGGGTCTTCTATCATCACGGTTGCATGGTTGAACCTTTGAACTGAGTCGCCAAAGATGCCTTGTTGGGTGGAACTTGTGCTTTGACCATTGACTTATGGATCACAATTTAGATGGTCCTATATAGCGATGGATCGGGTACAAGGAAAATCCGATGGAGGCAATTGAGCGGACAACGAGGATCATCCACTCTCGGTAAGTGAGAGTGAATGTCCTATGGGATAGTACTCTAAATCCTGGCCGGGGTAGATAGGATAATTGGAAAAGGAGTTTTCCAATTGATCCAATCGAGTACGGATCTATAGAGTCGGTACACTAAGGAGTTGACAGTCGATGACGTACTCCTTTCTGACCGGGACATTGAATGGATGAGGGTTTATATCCATGTGGTAACTGATGATGGAAAGGCTCAATGGAGATGAGATTATCCCCATAGCCATTTGGGATCATGGGATGTGGCTTGTACCCTTCATGATCGGTAGGCCGATTAATCTGTTATCGGATAACGGATTTAATTAAATTAAATAGAATTGTTCTATTTTATTTAGGTCTCAACCAAATAGGTTATTGGGCCTAGTGGGTCACACACAAAAGGACTTATCCACAAGTACAGGGGCAAGGACGTAATTTATAGAGATTTTGGGTTTTTATGAAAAATTCCATAATTCTCTATAAATACTAATGGTTTCGTAATGAAACCCCATCAAGCGAGGTGAAAACCACGTCCCCAAGCCTCCTCCCTACCTCCTCCTCTCTCAAGAAGGTGTCCATGGTCGATGGAGCTCCGTTCGGGAAGAGTTCTCGAGGCCGGCGCGAAGGGAGAACCTGCTGTGGATGAAGTTCGTGTGGATACTGCTGGAGACCGGACGCTTGAACGGTTTGTAGAGCTTGAGAAGCTCATCTCCTTCCTCTTCATGGGATTATTTGAATCCCTATCAGGTATATTCGAACCCGATTTGATCGGTTTTCGGTTTTCGTCGTTCGGTTCTGATTGAGACGGATTCTAAAGGAACCCATAGGAATCGTCGCTTCCGCTGCACCAAATTTTAATTGACGATTCCTTACAGCAAGATCCAATATTTAGATATTTATTGGGTCATATTAGTTCTTATCGGATCCGGTTATTAAGACTTAAATTTTAAGTCTGGTTGGATCCGTTAAGGTTAGGTTGCTAGGTCCGGGCTTCGGGTAGGGTTGTCGGGTCTCGTCCGTACCCGTTAACAGGATCCGAGATCAGAAGGAGCGGGTTTACCGATCAGGTGGCTGAGGTTGTTTCGGCTTGATCGGGGGCGTTCGGTGTCGGAATCAGGTGATTCAGGAGTCCAAGCCTAGGTTTTCAGGCGCTCCGGGTTCATTGGACGGTCTGGATCGGGCGATTTCCGAACCGACGGTCTGATTTGTGCAGGTGCAGGTGTGCGTCGATATCAATCAAGGGTGTACTTGATCGGGATTGATCGATGGCAGGGCAGGAAGGCACAAGTCAGAGATCCGTTGGAAGGGTTACAAGCTTCTCCATAGAACCCTTCAACGGTTATGGAGACTTCACTCTATGGCAGCAACGCGTGAAGAATATTCTTACGCGGGAAGGACTGGTCAAGGCTCTTGGCAAAGCGACGGACGCCGGAGAAGGCGGCGGAGGAGGGAGTGGGGTTGAAAAGCGGGCGTTGGCGAATAGCACGATTCGGCTATTCTTGGCGGACAACACGCTCGGGAGGTGATCGGCTTAGAAGATCGGCGGATGTACGGGAAAAAGCTCGAGAAAGCGGTACGTATGTCCAAGTCGGCCGACAAACAGGTTGCTAGCGAAGAAGCGGCTATATGGCTTGAAGATGATCGAGGGAATAGGGATCGAAGCTCATCTCGACGACTTCAATAGGATTCTGACGGAGGTGCTATCTCTGGGTGAGGAAATCAAGGAAGAGGATCGAGCACTTCTCCTATTGTCGTCATTGCCGATGTCGTACGATCACATCGTGACGACCATGCTGTATAAGACCGACACTCTCAGGCTAGATGATGTCATAGCCTCGTTGCTTTCGAACGAGTCTCGTCGAAAAAGCAACGAAGCAGGGACGTCAAGTGGGAGTCAGGCTTTGATTGCAGGTGGAGGTCGTGGAAGATCAGACAACCGGCAGGGGAGACGAGATGACAAAGGACAATCCAAGACTCGGGGTCGTAGGTGCTATTACTGCGACGAGGAAAGTCACTTCAAGCGGGAATGCCCACAGCGTAAGAAGAGCGAACGGTGCGCAAGAGGCAAAGTTGGAGAAGGCGAGGGCGTCAACGGCAGCGAGAGGATAGCGAGGAGGACGTGGATGACGTCCTGCGGTCGACATCTGCAAGAGAGGGAGATTCAGGTTGGGTTTTAGATTCTGGCTGCTCGTTTCACGTATGCTCAGACAGGACGATGTTTCACAGGTATCAGACATGCGAAGGCGACTCGGTCCGATTGGCAAATGGAGCTTGTTGCTCGGTTGCTGGTATCGGATCCGTGAGGATACGCATGTTTGATGGAAAGGTGTGAAAGCTCGTGGAGGTCCGACATGTGCCAGATCTGAAGAAGAACTTGATCTCACTGGGAGCCGTGTGTTCAAGAGGATACCGATGCACTCTTGAAGGTGGACCTCTCAGGGTGTGCAGAGGAGTACGGATCGTGCTAAAGGGGCTGCTGACGAAAGGTTTGTACAGGCTCATAGGGAGGGTTGACACCGGTGTAGCTACAAATTCCCTGGTGAGTAGTACGGTTCAGCGGAGGACGATATCTGCTGAAGGTGGAGCGCGGAGGAAGCATGTAACGTTCGCTTCCAATGACGGTGGTCGATATCTCTCGCGTCAACCGAGAGAGGAGGGGCCATGTCGGGGCGTGCAGCGGAATCAGGCTGTGCGGGCACCTGGTTTTGGTGCAGGCCATCTTGGTGGGCGGCGGACGGACGAACACTTGTGGAGTTAACCCAAGGTGGAGAATGTTACGTAACAAAGTCGATTACGTACGTACGTGGGTTAATCCCCAAGTGGGGATAAGGATCCGGTGGTTGTTAACCGGATAGGCATCGGGCTATCCTAAGTCTATCAGGACTCTGGATAGGGACTGGGAGAGTCCTAGTCGGGATGGGTTTCCTGGGTTGTTCTCCCTATAAATAGCCCAGGCCGGTGGCTCATTCGGGATGTCGGGTGTCGAGGGAGCCACCGGGGGAGAGGTTGTACGTCTGCGGTTTAGTGGAGTTCGACTTCTCCGAGATATCGTCGTCTTCGTGGTGTGTGCGTCTTGCTCCGTGGGTGATCGATCTCCGAGTTTTCCGCAACACGGAAGATCATGCTCCGCCCTCTTCATCCTTCTCCCCCCACTTCTTGGGCACTCACTAGCTACCTAGCAAAATAGCATCGTGTCCTTTCCCAAGATCAATGAGGATGGCGTCCTCCAAGAATCTCCGGCTCCTGCTGCTGCTGGGCTTCCTCTTGCTTGCCGGGACCGGATCCTCTGTGCATCTCGGTGTGCACCTCAATGCACACCACTTCTTAAATTCATCTAATTACGTGATCAAATTAATTATTTTAATCATTTTTAAGATCGTAAATATACAAATATATTATGTATATACAAATATGTTGACCGGAGAATTGAACACAAATCATTTATACAGAAACTAAGATATCCAACCGGCATTACACTACATGTCTCATTAGTTATGAAGCTAGATATCTATCTGTCGTCCAACCTTAATTTCGAAGTTGAACCTTTTTAAAGTTGATCAGTTTCTTCTTCTTCTTCTTCTTCTTCTTTACATCCTATTTCACTATATTCATTCCTGAATCCGACTTCCACACTGTAACTTCCAAGAAATTGCACTAGTAAATTATGGGATTTACTTTGTGTGTTGTTTTTTAAATAATATTTCAGAATATGTTTGGTAGTTAAAAATCAAGAAGTAAATGGATCAGGACCTGTGCACCGCCGTGTGGAGCGCTCTTTCTATCGTGAAAGGCTGCCACGAAAGTCAAACAAGGCGGCTTCCCGACGTCCCCTTCGTGGGGTCAGAGATGAACCACTATTTTGTTCAAAAAAAAGCACCCACTCGATTAAATCCAATATTTTGCATTTTATAGATTTATATATACGATTCACCCAAGTGGCACCATGTAACAAGCATGAGTGCGGCACGAGTGAGGATCATCTTAGAGGGCTGTCGAAGAGAGAGACACCACAATTATCTATGAACGATTGTCACGACCTCTCTTTCATGAATGCTCTCTCATGAATGCATCCACATGGGCGTGTGATGTTTTTTTCAAGAGGGGTCGTTTGCCGATTGTGGCCTCTTCCTAAGATGGTCTACACTCAACAAACATGACCCGCAAACCAGACAATCGAAACTTGTTATAGTTTAACTCAAACTGTTGGTTTGTAGTGACAAATGCTTAACTAACCTGACTAAAAAAAGAAAATGGCCATAACTTGAATTAACAAACTAAAATTGAGCTCAAACTCGAGTTGAAACTTTATAAATGAATTTAAGTTGAAGTCTTCGTGGACAAAATTATACCGAACTAGACTACTACAAACCTTATAAACAAACATAAATCAATTTTCATAAGAGAAATTAATTAATGTACTTTATGCTCATATCAAAGTTCTTGATTAATGAATCGGTCTAACACACAAATTAATCAAAATTACCCACCAAAGGTCAAATTGAATACTTAGTGAATTGGGAAAAAGATCTACTATTTTACGCCTCTGATTTGAATGATCCCACAAGGTTTAAATTGACCTCATAAATAAGCATAAAGCTATATATATAGACCACACAAATAAGGTCTGCAAATTGAAGTACTCTTAATAGCTACAGTTCGATTTTGACTTGTCGAGATGAACTCAAAGATATCGAAAATCTTAGTGAATCTAGCTCGAATCACTAAGTCGTCGACTATTAGAATTGTGGGGATAGTTCTACATTCAATATTATAGATTTGATATTGTACTTATATGTCCTAGACTCTTATGATTTTGAGATTTATAAAATAATATATAAAATAAATATTTATTTTATTTTAACACTTGATTATCTTATTTCTTATTCTCACGAATCTTAAAAATAATCTCACATTGAATATTATAGATTTGATTTTGTACTTATATATCTTATGTTTTTCTATCTTAACACTATAATTTTGAGGTTCGTAAGATATACTAGTTAGTATCAAATCAAATTAACGTTAGAACACAAAAAATGGTTTCCACCCGAACGTAGCTAATGGAAGCTGTGTTTGTTTGTGTGTGTGTGTATATATATATATATATATAGAGGGCGGATCCCCTCAGGAGGGGTCCTGAGGGGACCCCCTCAGCCCCTCTCACATGAGGGGCTGACGCGATGTGATTTGACCCCCTCAAATCACATCGCGTCAACGTCTTGTCAGCCCCCCATGTGAGGGGGCTGAGGGGATCCCCTCAGGACCCCTCCTGAGGGGATCCGCACTCATATATATATATCCTACCGACATGTTTCGATGGGTCGCTGCGGACTGAAGATAAGATCCCAGAAATGGATGCCTTCTTCAGACGACTGCATTCATGCATGGGGTTAAATACGTCAACACCTCATATTAAATGTCTACTTGTCTATGCCTCCTTCTCTCCACTTCTCTATGCCTCCCTTCTCTCTCTCTCTCTCTCTGTGATCTATACCAGTATTACTCCCACATCAAGCTTATAAATAGAGCAAGGTAGCAGAGGCCTCTTTGCATCGATCGCTGCATTTGCTCATTATCAATTGCCCTGATCATAGGTACATAGCCTTTCGCAAGGAAGACGATGGCTCTCCCTCGAACCCTGCTTCTGCTGGGCCTCCTTCTGTCGGTGGTTCTCCTCATCTCTTCGGAGGTGACGGCCAGAGAGCTAGCCGAGGATGCTCGTAAGTACCCATCCTCCGGATTTAGTTATTCTCCGCAATTTAATTTCCACTGTTTATCCTTCTCCTCGTGCGGCTGCCAGCTTGCTCGATCTTGCGTGCATGCAGGGTTGTCGTCGTGGCTGCCAGGAAACTGCGTGCCCTCCTTCATCGATTATGTAGATGCGTACGTACATGGTCCTTCTCCGGTCGTTTGCTAATTATCTTCGTCTGCCTTCTATATATCGTGCAGAAGCTCAGGCCGTCGAGGAGTCCAAACAGTACGGCGGCGGGTATCCGGGCTGGAGGAGCGGCGGCGGATATCCCGGCGGTGGGTATCCTGGGGGCGGCTGGAGGGGTGGCGGCGGATATCCCGGCGGTGGGTATCCCGGCGGTGGCTGGAGGGGCGGCTGCCGCTGGGGTTGCTGTGGCCGCGGCTACTACGGCGGCTGCCGGTGCTGCAACTTCCCCGGCCAGGTCCCTGATGCCGACGTCGCCGAGACCCACAACTAGCTTGAGTCCACAACCATGGACAGCTCTGATCATCAGATCATGACCTACCCCACACACATATATATATATGTAAGTGTGATCGTAATTAAATAAGCGGCGCGGAGCAGCGCCAGTCTCCTCGTGTATGTTATTAAGTAATGAAATATCAGAGCTTTGCCTTGGTAAAGATGTCGGAGGACAAGGCATGTATGGTTGAAGTTCTCTTTCTCGATCAATTTGGTGGATCTGATGTTGAAGGAGTAGAATACAATGTTTTGTATATCCAACTCATGATATATGGATGGAATATATTGTTTCAGATGCTTTATCGGTACATACGTACTGTCACTTGATACTTTAGTGGAAAATATTTTTAAGAACAACTATATATGATGTAATTAAGTGTTTTTGAATTTAACACACTTTAAAACATTATTTTTTGTGTAGGAATAGATCCGGGACACACGAGAAAATTAGGGGATTCCAGGGCTCCGACAAGAAGTGATTTCAGGATCTTCCCTTTATTGCATGGAGTATCAATTCCTTGTAGAATAATTCTGTCTCCTCCCCTCCACTAACTGTTCTTATTATTTTTTCCCCTTGTTAATTCCAAGAATAATTATGTATCGTGAATACCATGTTCAAAGGAACATATTTCCTGATTTATGACATCCTGTTCTTTAACACACTAAATTTTTTTGCAAAACTAACAACCTAGAAATTGGATTGCTCAAAGTTCTGTCAGAGTTCAGATCGAAGTTGTAATATCTGGAGTTTTAAAAAAAGAAAAGATATATTATATATGTTAATATCATCCTCTCCTTTCCTCTTTTACCATCGTCTTTTCTATCGTATCTTCTTCTCCTTTTTGTTCTTACTCCTTTGTCTGTCCTAGCCTCTGCCGTCCCCCCGCCCCCTCCCTCGCGAGCGTCTCCTCTTCGCCGGGCGTCGGCCGCCGTCTTCATCGCCTCCCCGTTCGCTGCCGCGTGGAGCGCACCCGCCACGTCGCCTCCGCCACCTCGGCCTGATCGCCGCGTGGCCGACCAGCACCGTCGCGCGCGCGTCTCCCGCGTTGACCCTGCGCAACAACGCCCCTCCCGATCGCGCTGTCGGCGGCCGTTCGCCGTTTCCCCCGCTCGCGCGCGCCGCCGCGCTGCAGCCCCGGACCCGCTCGTCGCCGCGCTGTCCGGCGCGGTTGACCCGCGCACGGCCGCTCACCGCGGCACCTCGGATCCCAGCTCTCCGAATTGAGTTAGATTGGACTAATAATGGTGTTCGTGAATAGTTAAGTTTAAAATCGTGTCTAGTATATCTTTACATCTCAGGTCTAGTGAGTATCCTTAGTTTCATCCCTGCCTAGTTAAATGCATTACAAGATTTATCTTAGTTATATAGTTACTGCTATTATGGTAGATCTAGTCTTACCTTGTTGAGATCTCAAGATAACTTATTCTTTATGAAAAAAAAGTGAATATTTCATATATAGGATAGATACATTGTGGTATAATATTTGTGTTAGTAACTATATTGTGTTCATTAGCTCATTTAAACATATTGTTTGTATGGTATGCATGATAGATCTCAATAGTTGGTGTTGGATTGCATGATTCATTCGTAATACTATGTCTTGGTGAGAAGTCCTTTTTTATTTTAATTTTGGTAAATTATGGTTGTATGTCTTAAAATCTATAGAATGACAAGCTATTCACCTATTGTTTAGTTCTATATTGTATATAATAGATGTAGACTGGTACTTGTATACATCTCATGATAGGATCATGTTGGCTATTTGATCTGACGGATGATAGGTGGTTACTGAGTCATCATGACTCACCCAATAGATTATTTTGTCATTTTATAGATTTGGAAGTGGAAAATCCCAACATGAGACTCGAGGAACATTCAGTGGGTGAATTGACTTGTCTTTTTTTAAGTGCTCGACGTCTCTCATAGTTAATAGCTTTCTGTAGATGATGAGATAACTTAGTTGTGGTTTATATTATATGGATTGTTGTTAGATCCATTTTGTGTTGGAGTTGGTTTTTAGGGTTGATGCCCTCTAATTGTGGCTTTCGGTTAGGTGACTTTGTGGTGTCGCCATGACTTGATTATGTCTCATTTTGGTAGTGCATCTAGACTTGTGGTTTGTTTGAGTGGAATCCAGATTCTTCAACTTCGTAGTTTATATTTTTGTTAGAATGTTTTGGTTCTGAGTGATGGAATATTTTGATGTTATGGAGCTAGTTGTACTTAAATTTAGATAGTGTTTTTTTCCGGGTCGTGACAAAAGTGAAACTCTTAAAAGTGGACTCCTGACCTAAAGTGGAGCTGAACTTTGAGGATCTAACTTCCGTCAAATGAAGTTGAATTTCCTAAATTTAATTTCATTACATCTCTATAGAGTATAGCCTATTGGTTATAACTCTTGTCTCTTGTTTGGTTTAAAGATGAGAATTTGGGTTCGGATATGGACCGAAAGTCAGATATTTATATGGTGTCCTAGTTAGTTTGTGCACAAAAAAATTTAGTGTGCTTGTTTATCCAAAAAAATAAATTAATAAATAAAAGTGTGTTTCTTTTAAAAGAAAACCTGATGTTATTCAATTGTTGGAGGTACGGAAGATCGAAAGGAAAACATGTTGGAGGCGGGTTAGACTTTAAATCCAAAGAGGAACGTAAAGGCAATTAAACAGGTTCCCTGTTTGGTCAGCTAATAAATTCAATATAGTAGTATTTTTTTTATATAATATATATCTCTATACCATGTTTGTATTTTATATAAAAAACAATAGTCAAAATTGTGGCTAACACCTCAATTGTCCAAGCAGCCCCTTTGCGTCTTCGGTCTTTACCGACTTGAACAGCCTCTTTCTTTGCTTCTGCGTGTCAAAAACCTGACAAAATTATGGAATAATATCCTAGATAGGTGACATTTATTATGTAGTTTGCTAAAAAAATTAAAATATCTAGATTATGATTAAATTCCAGGTTAAAATGATACGCTGTGTCCCGTTTATATCCAGACTCTTATTTATTTGGTTTTTTTAGAATTTTTAGTTTTACGATTTTAAATTCGTTAATATATAATCTTGTTAATATTTTGGATTGTTTAAATGTTTAAGTGTTGTTTCTCCTGGGCAATAAGCAGAATCCACTAGTGGACTGGGCCGGTGCTTGTACTACTCGATTATGAGTTCGGATCTGGGTTGGGCCCATTATGTATAGAGATGTAGACTGGCCCACTAATAAGCAATAAATACCCACTCGTCTCTCGTATCCTTTATTTAGAAAATGAGAATTTGACATAGCAAATGTCAGCAACATAGAAAAAAAAATCACCTCGAAACGATTGAAGCTAAATCACTCGAAATTTTAAAGTACCTAGATGGAAAATGCATGAGTAACGAGACGATTATATGTCAAAACTTCTTTATTAAATAATAATTCCCAAACTGATACTAAAGATATATACCCATGCTTATATTGAAACAAAACCTTCAAGAAAGAAAATAAAAAAACTAGTGATACAAAACAATGGGACAACCTGAAGGTGCTACCCATCCTTCTCCAAAATGGTTCATAGTGTGTTACTGACATTTATATATAAAGATCGATACAGGTGGATCGATGTTTGTATTATATAATATTTTGTTTTGTATTACTAGCTTCAAATTAATATTAATAGCCAAACATGGCTATATATGTCAATATCAATTCCAAGCAAATACTGATTAATAATATATCGTATAGGCTGATCTGCGCCTTTTAATTATAGTCACCGTCTCATATCAAAATTAATAGAAACGAAGGCAAGCATGGCCGCCTGGCTGCTCGGCCGAAACTGGGTTGATAGTATATATGTGTATAGGTACATATAGTTCATCGATTGTACATATATACTATCAACAAACTAATATAGGTCAGTAGTTCCGGATGTTAAGATCAAAATACAAACAAATATATTTAAAAATTTTCTCTTAAAATAAAATAATAATAATTTTTTTGAGATAAATAATTAAAAAGTTCGACCGTGGATATTAATATTAAGTGGATGGACATAGTTACAAAGATTAGAAAGATCACCGGAAAAGTATTAGGAAAGCAATGACATGATACATCCAAAAGGTAAACTTGGTGGTGTAACGAAGAAATGTCAAAGATAAAAAAGAGAGAGATATTAGTATATTAAAGATTGTCTAACTGCGACAATAACAAAGGTTCGTGTACAATACAAGATAGTAAAAAAGGAAATGAAAAAGACTATAAGATGATCAAGAGGCGACGTTTTAAGATATATAGATATATATATTTATATATAAGAAACTCGAAACCAAAGATTACAAAAAAACATATTTATAAATTATCAAGAATGAGACGAAGAAGATCTCATGACCTTAACTAAATCAGATGCATCAAAGATAAAGAATGAAATATTCTGTTCATAGATGATGATATTAATTAAATAAAGATGAATTGTGAAAATGTTTGGAAGATTTAGAGCGTGAAATTGTTAACTCAATTTTTTAATAAAATTCTAGTAACCAAAAATTACCGAAGGAATGGAGAAAGAATATTATTATACATATTTTAAGAAAAAAAATAAAATATATCGGATTATGCAAATTACAAAGAGATCAAGCTCATGAGTCATACTATAAAATTATAAAAAAGAGTTATTACGTTGTAATCAAAGAATTGTGCAAATATTTCATTTAACCAATTTAGATCTATATCCGGTTGATTTACAATTGAAACAAATTTCCTTACTAGAAGTTTGATAATGAAATATCGAGATATAAAGAAAATTTTACATATGGTATTTATTGACATAAAAAGATATATGATAGAGTTCCAAGAGAACAATGGGTGAATAAGAAGTTAGAATTGTAAAAAATATTTTAGAGCCTAAGGTTTTAAGATAAATAGAATTAAAAATATATATATAATGTATGTATTGCAAATTTAATAAAAAAATAAAGAGAAGTGTATGATGGTGCTAGTTTGGATAGGGTAATATTATCTCAAAGAACCAAATTTCAAGTGTCTTAAATCAATTATTCAAAAAACTAGAGAATAAGATGAAGATTTTAGTCATAGGATTACTAAAACATATTGGATGAAGTGGAGTTGGGTACAAAGATTATATATGATCTTAAGATTCTACTATAGTTGAAAGAAGCATTTTATCATACATCTATAAGAGTTGCAATATTACATGATAGTGAATATTAGACAATAAACGAAAATTATACTTCTAAACTAAGTGTTATTGATTTGACAGTGTTAGAATGGATAAGTTGTCATATTATATATGATAGAATAATAATTAAATATGTTAGAGAAAAAATATAAGTGTCGACTATTATAAACAAATTGAAAGAATAGAAATTAATGTGGTTTAAACATATTAAACGTAAACCTACAGAGGTTATAGTTTAAAAATTAAAAATATTAAAATAACAGAAACAAGAAAATGACATGGTAGACCTATGATAACTTTGAGGAGAATAAATCAATGTGATTTAAATATCTCCGAAGAAGTAACTCAAAATTGATGTGAGTCGAGAAAAAGATTCCATATAACCAACTCCAAATAATTTGTCATCAAAGCTCATGTTGAGTTCAGTCGAGTTCAGTCAAGTTGAACTGTATAATATACATGTCAATATATAATTTATTTAGTTTATTTTAAATTACGTTATATTAAAATTTAGGGTATATAATTATATATTGTTATTAGTTTTACTCTTAAAACAAATTTATTCATCATAAAATTATATAAACATAGTTAATATATCTGACTTGATATAAATATTTAATCTAATTCAAATTATTTAGTTTATCAATTTTTTTAATTCTAAGAACCTTAAAAATCAAACTAAATTGATCGACAATTCAAACTAAACTAAACTTAATCAAATATTTTGGGTTGAACCAAACACTGAACACACCTACTTACGTGATAGGAGGAGGAAAGGATCGGCCAAGGCATGAATTCTAATATCTAAGAAGCTTGATCGATCGATCAAGGGAGATGCGATATTTGAAGATTAGATGTTTTGTTTTCTTTATTTACTCTGCTGATCGGATTAGATACGGGATTGACTAGACTGCTAAAATGATATTACATGAATATTCAAATTGATTAAATGTCAATATAAAAAATGATACGATTCAACTTTTTTGTATCAATTTAAATTTCAATTTCACTAGTGATAAAGACTTTTAATAAAGACTTGTAATACTATATTAATATCAATTATGAGTGATAAAGATATTTAATATAATAATATCAAATCTCAAATTTATAGCGCAACAAAACAAGATATATTTTTATCAAATTTGAGATTAATATATTATCTTCTAGAAATATCAACATCAAGATTGGTATAACAGCAGTTTTAATTCTCTAGCCACGCAGAGAGGCCATTAGGTAGTACTAAACTTACGTCCTAAGATGTTACATGTAGTAATAATATAAAAAATATATATAACACGACATATGTTGTTGAAAAGATGTATTGATTAGTAGCAGCGTTGGAGAAAAACAATTACATGTTATATGTAAAAATGATATATAATATGACATATTGATATTATTACGTCAGCGTGTTTTCTAGGTGGAAACTCCCTCTCTCTTGTGGGAACGGGTTTCATCCTAATTCTCTTTTTTTTTCTCAATGACTTATTTAAATTAATTTTTAATCTTGAAATATATGTGGTTAATTTTGAAAAAGATTAAAAATTAACATAAACACGTGGATTAAAAAAGGCCGATTATGCATATTCTTTATGAAAAACGCATAAATATATAGATTCTTTCTTATACATCAGAGCTTGAACTAAACTTGACTCCAAATATCATCAGGACTAGGGTCTCCACTGGGTCATATATATTATTTTATTATTTTTTTCAAAATATTAATAAAAAGATAAAAATGTTAAAAAATTACAAAAAAATAAAAATATGTAATATTATTTGAAAATATAATTTATTGATTTTATTCAAATCTTACATGATATACAATTTTCATACAATCTATGTACTCTCTCCGTGTCATTCGAGTTGAGTACATAGTATGGTACAAATATATATATATGACAATTATATTCATCACTCTCTCGGACAATCATCTTAACACTAGATCTCAATGAATTATTATATATAGTTATCATAGCCACAGGTGGATTGGATCGAAGTGTTTGATGAAACACCCTGTGACTCGGCTAGAGGGTCGTCCTCACCGGCTCACCATCGGGCCGGTCAATGCCCAAACCGATCGGGTCGTGCCCAGGTCCCGACCCAACTTTCCATGCTTGAGTCGAGCTCCTCAAAGCACAAACTCATCACGATTAAGTAACAAATCAAATTTGAATAAAAGTAGAGGCTACGTAGTCGCTCAAAACACAAGTTAACTTAGATGAGTGGAACTTAAACAATTAACATACTATTTTGGTTGGACTCGGCTTGGCTCGATCACAATGAAATCGATGGAGGTGGTGAAAATTGTCATGCTCTAATGCTAACAAAAGTGCACATCCAAGGCACTACTTTATGTTATCTTCATTATTTGGGAAAAAAATTGGACCAATGAAGCATTAAACTAGTAATTATATAAGACGGATACAGGCGTAAAAAATACTGCAGCACGTGATCAAAGTGATGTCGATCTCCTTCCCGTGGGCGTCAGATTGACCTGATCTTCCTCCGTTAATAATCGATAGGCCTTCCGATATAATTACTCTGTATGATTTACGTATACACATGTCCAAGTACTATATATAGACAAAGTCAAACTGGATATATGCTATTGTACGCACATAGGTAATGGGGGGTCAGAGAAGGATGGACTTGGTCAAAATATAACTACGCAGAAGATATGTGGTAAATCCAATCAACTCGACGTAAAATTAGTCGTATGATAATCAACCAAAAGCAGATCAATACTCTGCTTATTAAAAATGAATTTCGGACGCCGGCACACATATATTAGGGCAATGGCGTTGATGGGGTCAAAAGAACCTCATCTTGATGGCCACTTGTCTAGGTCAGCGATGGATGGACTTGGTCAAAATAGTTGGCAGAAGATATATGGTAAATCCAACCAACTCGACGTAAAATTAATCGTATGATTATCAACCAAAAGCAGTTCACTAGTTTGCTTATTAAAAGAAATTATAGAAGATAATAAACGGACGTCGCCACGTATATTGGAGCTTAATGGCATTGATGGGGTCAAATGACCTCTCATGTTAATGGCCACTTGTCTATGCCCTTCTTGCTCGGTCTCTCCCTTACTCAAGGAGCTCCCCCCCCCACCTCTCTATCACGCCCTGCTGAAGCTTATAAATAGAGAGCAGGTAGCAGAGGCCTCTTTGCATCTGATCACACTGCATTCGCCCATTATCAAGTGCCCTCATCATAATAGGCCTTAATAGCACCCTTGGCGATCGAGGAAGAGGCATGGCTCTCCCTCGAACTTTGCTTCTGCTGGGTCTCCTTCTGTCGGCGGTTCTCCTGAACATCTCTTCGGAGGTGACGGCAAGAAGGCTAGAGGAGGACGATGCTCGTAAGTACCCATGCATCCTCCGGATTTAATTATTTTCCCTAATCTAATTTCCAGTACTGTTAATTTATCCTTCTCTCCCCATGCGGCTTCCGGCTTGCTCGATCTTTGCATGCATGCAGAAATTACACATATACATGCATGGTTGTCGTTGTGGCTGCCAGGAAACTGCATGCCCTCGTTAATTGGTTAGCTATAGCCGTACGTACATGGTCCTTCTCCGATTCTCCGGTCGTTACCTAACCATCTTCGTCCGCCTTTTGTCCTGCAGCACCAGCCGGTGAGGACGTCGACGAGGATGCCCAACAGTACGGCGGCCGCTGGGGAGGCCATGGGAGATGGGGCGGCGGCGGCGGGGGTGGCCGTGGAGGCTGGGGCGGCGGCGGGGGTGGCCGCGGGGGCTGGGGCGGCGGCGGCGGGGGTGGCCGTGGAGGCTGGGGCGGACATGGTGGCGGCGGCTGGGGCGGCCACCACTAGAGTCCACACGCGCATGGACAGCTGATGCACCATGCACGTATATAAATTAAATAACAAGTGTGCACGTAATTAAATAAGCGACGTACATGGAGATACGCACGACGCTCTTCGTGTATGTTGATCAAGTTGATGTAATACTATTAATAGTGCTTGGTGCTGTATTGTGTGTGCACGTGATTTGCTTTCGAACTGAAGGGGGATGGAGGAGATAATATATACACTGTGTGTTTTGTATCCATATATCATAAGTGGAATATAAATATGTGGTTCCTCATGGTTACGTTGTGTTTGTATCGCCACATGGAAATTTAATCATCACTGTCACCCTCATAAGGTGTTTGGTTGGACAATAATATATCTTTGTGATAAAATTATACGTTAAAACAAAATATAAAAATACTGAAGGCATAAAATTATCTTGTTTCACTAGATATGTTTATAGCAAAGTAGTTACCTAAAATGGGTACCCAGCTTCACTACACATGGTTATAACAGACTTACATTAAAACAAAATATAAAAATGCTAAAGGCATAAAATTATCTTGTTTCACTAGATAAGCTGTTAATCATAAAAATGCTAATTAAAGGCATCAAAATGGGTACCTACCCAATTAATCTCTCCTCACCCCCCTCCCCCCACCCACCACTGCTGCTGCTCCCGCTGGCGCCCTGGCCGAATACAGTGGCATGTACATGCGATATAAGAAAGTACAAAATAGTTTGAGCATGTTAAACATAAACTCATAAAGATTTTAGTTTGAGAAGTAAAAAATAAAAAAATAATAAAATGACATGATAGACCTATGAAAATCTGGAAGAAGATAATTAAATAAAATTTAGATAATTCAATTATGTCCGAAGAAGTAGGTGGGTTTACATGGTAGAACCTGTATAACTCCAAATAATTTGGGATCACGGCTCACGTTGAGTTTAGTTGAGTTGACTTGTATATTATATATGTCAATGTATAATTTCATTTAGTTTATTTTAAATTATGTTATATTAAAATTTAATGTATATAACTGTATATTTTTATTAGTTTTACTTTTAAAAAACTTATTTTTATCATAAAATTATATAAATGTGGTCAATATATTTCAAATAAGATAAATATTAATTATTATTCGAATTATTTTGATTTATCAATTTATTTTAATTTGAAGAAATTTAGAAATCAAACTAAATTGGTCGGTAGTTCGAACTTGGCTGAACCGAACATTGAGCACCCCTACTTATGTGATTAGAGAGAGAGAGAGAGACAGAGAGAGACGTGACATTTGAAGATCAGATGTTTTCTTTATTCACTCTGTTTATTGGATTAGATGCAGGATTGATCGGACTGCAAAAACGATACTGCATGAATTCTTAAATTGATCAAATGCCAATATCAAAATTGATACAAATTCAACTATTTTTATATCAATTTAAATTTCAAAACTACTACCGATGAAGACTTTTATTAATACTATTATAAATATCAACTCGACGTGAGAAAGATATTTAATATACTCATATCAAGTCTAAGATTTAAAGCGCAACAAAACATGATATGTTGATATCGATCTTGATATTATTCTTTTATTCTCTAAAAATATCAATATCACAATTGGTATAACAACAATTTTAATTCTCCAGCCACGCAGAGGCCATTAGCTAGTACAAAGATGTTGCATGTAGTAATAATAATATATATATATATAACACGACATATGTTGTTGAAAAGATGCATTAATTTTAGTAGCAGCGTGGGAGAAAAACAATTACGAGTTTGATGTAAAAATGATATATAACATGACAACAATACTGATGTTCATACATAAAAGTGAATACTAATTGTGGCATACATATTGATATTATTACGTCAGCATGTTCTCTCATATTTGTTTTATCCTAATTCCCTTTTATCACAATAAATTATTTAAATTAATTTTTATTTATGAAATATATTTGATTAATTTTGAGAAGGATTGAAAAGTAACATAAATAGGTAGATTAAAAAAAGGTTAATGATGCATGTTCCATTTGAAAAACGCTTAAATATTCTCTAGTATACACTAATATACTTAGCTGAAACTTATGATGACATATGATACATTTTTCAATTTACTGCGACTGGTGCGAGGCTGACAAAAAGAATAAGCATTGTCCGTTAAGTTAAAATGGAACTGACAAGAAAATACAATATCGGCTCCATAAATATTATATCCACCATATATATATATCCACTGGCTTAATTGCAATTCTAATTCTCTCTAAACTTGAAACAAGCAAGATAACATATATAATAGCCCTCGAGAAACATTATACGTAGCAGTAACGCTTAAACAGACTAGGGTTTCAAAAAAAATAGATAAATAAATAAATCATATCAATCAACGCAATTGCCTGTCTTTACATCAAGGTCTTTTTATTTCATTTTTTTGGATCTTAAAATGGCCTTTCTATCAAGAAACCAGACCCGCAAACTGTTAACGCCGGGCCCTTATATGCACCTTGTCTGTTGAAGCCTCGTATGATTTATTAGACCTCAATCGGCGGAGACCACGATATATAATCATTTCAAATCCACAATACTTTTATTTGACAGCAATAGACAGTGATAAATATAACAGTCGGAGGTAGGGGTGAAAATTAAACAGATCAAACTGACAAATTAAATCAAACCGGCCTATTCGGTTCGGTTCAGTTCGGTTAGAACTATGTTTGGTTTGATTCGATTTGAAAGTCCTCCAAACCGGTTTAAATCAAATCAAACTATTTAAACTGATTTAATAAAAAAATAAAACTATTATAATATTATTAAAATAAAATTTGTATAATTTGTATAATAAATAATATTTATTTTGATTGTTTTTAACTTAAAAACTATTATATATATATGTAAAAAATAATAAATTAAAATATTTTTATATATTTTCGGTTTAAACCAAACCAAATCGAAACAAATCGAATTGAAATCGGTTTGATTTGATTTGGTTTGAGGGGTTGAATCGGTTTGGTTCGGTTTGAAAAAAAATGACCTGAATCGGACCAAACCGAACGGTGCTCACCCCTAGTCGGAGAGTAGGGAAGGACTTTTATTAGATCATAACGCCAGCAAGCGAACCAATATACTTTTGGGCTCCACCAAGGATTGACTTCGTTTATTTATGCGAAATGTTAAACAAATAAGTTTGAACGAACTAAGTTGATTTGTTAATGAGCAGAGTTTAAACTCATGATTTGATAAACCCACGAGTAAATACACAATTTGAATTTATGTAAAAATTTAAATTATGGATATTAATAATCATAATAAAGAGCCAATTAGCTCTACAAAATAAGTTGAAATGGAATTTAACTTGAGTTTGAACTTAAACTGTGTCGGGTGAATATGCCTTTATAAATGATGGAATTTAGAGTTTGAACTAAACTTGACACTAGCTTCTCTAAGCACAAACTCATCACTAATAAGTAGCTAATCAAATTTGAATAAATGTCTAGACTATGTAATTGGCGCAAAACACAAGTTAACCCAGATGAGTGGAACTTAAACAATTAATGTACTTTTTGGTTGAACTCCACTTTTATTCACATTGTCATAGTCTAATGCTAACAAAAGTGCACATCCAAGGCGGGGGCTAACTATATATCATGGTTTATACTCTCAATGTGCATGGTTACTACTTTACGTTATCATCATTTATTGAGAAGAAAAAAATGGGCCAATTATAAGCATTAAACTAGTAATTAGATAAAGGTTACAGAAGTAAAATTCTGCAGCAGGTGATCAAAGCGATGTTGATCTATTTCCCGTGGGCATCAGGTTGATAAGATCATCCACCGTTTGTATCGATCGACTAAATCAATTGACGGAACTAACAACTGTACTAATTAGTAGTATTTTTAGGAGGTCACCAATTCTCAGTCTACTCCCAACTTAACACATTTAATTTTTAAGTTTTTTCAACTCAATTTTTGAAAAATAGTTACTTGATATTGTTAGTAGTCCACTGATTTAATCTCTTAACATATTCACAAACTGAGGTGTTACAATTTACTCTGTACAATCTTGACACCCTCATCAAGATCACATGTATCATCTATCACATACTTAGGTGACTCAAATCGGACCATCCGACTAGGTCATACTCTGATACTATATGTAACGATCGACTAAATTAATTAATTATCCCAACAACCGTGCTAATTAGTAGTGTTCTCGAGAGGTCATCTATCCTCAGTCTACTCTCAACATAGCCGGCTTAACTTCGAAGTTCTTTCAACTCAACATCCGAAAAATAGTTAACTAATATTATTGGTAGTTCATTAATGACATATACAGGAGCCGAGGTTCACACCGTTAATAATCAATAGGCCTTCGGATGTATTGACTCGGTCCTGCATGGGAAATATAGATGTGTGATTTACGTATACACGTCCGATTACTATATATAGACAAAGTCAAACTGGATAGATGTTATTGTACGTAAACAGATAATGGGGGTTCAGAGAAGAGGATGGACTTGGTCAAATTATAACTACGCAGAAGATATATGGTAAATCCAATCAACTCGACGTAAAATTAATCGTATGATAATTAACCGAAGGCACACCAATACTTTGCTATTTAACAAGAAATTATAGAAGATATAGTGAACGCACGTCGCCACACATATATATTAGGAGCGCAATGGCGTTGATGGGGTCAAATAACCTCGTGTTAGTTAATGGCCACTTGTCTAGGTCAGCGATGGATGGACATGGTCAAAATAGTTGGCAGAATATATATATATGGTAAATCCAACCAACTCGACATAAAATTAAGGGAGAATTACTCTTAGGTCCATTTAAGAAAATGACTTTAGTAAAAACTTCGTTGACCACATTTCGCTATCAAGTTTAGTCCGTTGACACTGAATTTCATTATCACCCAAATTCATTTCTTCATCTCATCATTTTCAAATCCCACTTTTACCCCCGGCGGGGGAGCGCCGCGCGGTGGGAGCCTCGCCGGGGGGCGGGGGGGTGTTCCGCGGGCAGAGCCTGCCTTGTGGCTGCGGGGAGCCGGGGGAGGGGGGGCTTCCGCAGGGGGGGGCTCACAGGCGGCGGCGCCGCCGGGGGGCGGGGGAGCGCCGGGGGGGGCTTCGCAGGCGGTGGGAGCGCCAAGGGGGGGGGGGGGGGGGCTTCCGCAGCGGCGGCGCCGCCGGGGACGGGGGGGGGGCTTCCGCAGGCGGGGGGTTGCCGAGAGAGGGGAGCCGCGCCGGGGGGTTTCCGCAGGCGGCGGCGCTCGCCGGGGGCGGGGGAGCGCCGGGGGGCTTCCGCAGGCGGTGGGAGCGCCGCGGGGGGCGGGGGGAGCGCCTGGGGGGCTAGGCGGGCGGCGCCGCCGGGGGGGCGGGGGAGCGCCGGGGGGGGGGCTTCCGCAGGCGGTGGGAGCGCCCGCGGGGGGCGGGGGGGAGCGCCAAGGGGGTGGGGGCTTCCGCAGGCGGGCGCGGCGCCGCCGGGGGGCGGGGGAGGGGGGCGGCGGGGGGCATTTACGACATTTCAAATCCAAATTGGAGTGGGGGTGACGATATTTTGAAAAAACGGACCTAATGGTAAGGTGTTTTTGAAAACGGACCTAGTGGTAAAGTGGTTTCTTTAAAACGGACCTAGTGTGCATTTACACTAAAATTAATCGTATGATTATCAACCAAAAGCAGTTCACTAGTTTGCTTATTAAAAGAAATTATAGAAGATAGTAAACGGACGTTGCCACGTATATTGGAGCTTAATGGCGTTGATGGGGTCAAATAACCTCATGTTAATGGCCAATTGTCTATGCCCTTCTTGCTCGGTCTCTCCCTTACTCAAGGAGCTCCCCCCCCCCACCTCTCTATCACGCCCTGCTGAAGCTTATAAATAGAGAGCAGGTAGCAGAGGCCTCTTTGCATCTGATCACACTGCATTCGCCCATTATCAAGTGCCCTCATCATAATAGGCCTTAATAGCACCCTTGGCGATCGAGGAAGAGGCATGGCTCTCCCTCGAACTTTGCTTCTGCTGGGTCTCCTTCTGTCGGCGGTTCTCCTGAACATCTCTTCGGAGGTGACGGCAAGAAGGCTAGAGGAGGACGATGCTCGTAAGTACCCATGCATCCTCCGGATTTAATTATTTTCCCTAATCTAATTTCCAGTACTGTTAATTTATCCTTCTCTCCCCATGCGGCTTCCGGCTTGCTCGATCTTTGCATGCATGCAGAAATTACACATATACATGCATGGTTGTCGTTGTGGCTGCCAGGAAACTGCATGCCCTCGTTAATTGGTTAGCTATAGCCGTACGTACATGGTCCTTCTCCGATTCTCCGGTCGTTACCTAACCATCTTCGTCCGCCTTTTGTCCTGCAGCACCAGCCGGTGAGGACGGCGACGAGGATGCCCAACAGTACGGCGGCCGCTGGGGAGGCCATGGGGGATGGGGCGGCGGCGGCGGGGGTGGCCGTGGAGGCTGGGGCGGCGGCGGGGGTGGCCGTGGGGGCTGGGGCGGCGGCGGCGGGGGTGGCCGTGGAGGCTGGGGCGGACATGGTGGCGGCGGCTGGGGCGGCCACCACTAGAGTCCACACGCGCATGGACAGCTGATGCACCATGCACGTATATAAATTAAATAACAAGTGTGCACGTAATTAAATAAGCGACGTACATGGAGATACGCACGACGCTCTTCGTGTATGTTGATCAAGTTGATGTAATAGTATTAATAGTGCTTGGTGCTGTATTGTGTGTGCACGTGATTTGCTTTCGAACTGAAGGGGGATGGAGGAGATAATATATACACTGTGTGTTTTGTATCCATATATCATAAGTGGAATATAAATATGTGGTTTCTCATGGTTACGTTGTGTTTGTATCGCCACATGGAAATTTAATCATCACTGTCACCCTCATATATATGGTGTTTGGTTGGACAATAATCTTTGTAATAAAATTATACGTTAAAACAAAATATAAAAATACTGAAGGCATAAAATTATCTTGTTTCACTAGATATGTTTATAGCAAAGTAGTTACCTAAAATGGGTACCCAGCTTCACTACACATGGTTATAACAGAGTTACATTAAAACAAAATATAAAAATGCTAAAGGCATAAAATTATCTTGTTTCACTAGCTAGATAAGTTGTTAATCATAAAAATGCTAATTAAAGGCATCAAAATGGGTACCTACCCAATTAATCTCTCCTCGCCCCCCCTCCCCCCACCCACCACTGCTGCTGCCGCTGGCGCCCTGGCCGAATACAGTGGGCATGTACATGCGATATAAGAAAGTACAAAATAGTTTGAGCATATTAAACATAAACTCATAAAGATTTTAGTTTGAGAAGTAAAAAATAATAAAATGACATGATAGACCTATGAAAATCTGGAAGAAGATAATTAAATAAAATTTAGATAATTCAATTATGTCCGAAGAAGTAGGTGGGTTTACATGGTAGAACCTGTATAACTCCAAATAATTTGGGATCACGGCTCACGTTGAGTTTAGTTGAGTTGACTTGTATATTATATATGTCAATGTATAATTTCATTTAGTTTATTTTAAATTATGTTATATTAAAATTTAATGTATATAACTGTATATTTTTATTAGTTTTACTTTAAAAAACTTATTTTTATCATAAAATTATATAAATGTGGTCAATATATTTCAAATAAGATAAATATTAATTATTATTCAAATTATTTTGATTTATCAATTTATTTTAATTTGAAGAAATTTAGAAATCAAACTAAATTGGTCGGTAGTTCGAACTTGGCTGAACCGAACATTGAGCACCCCTACTTATGTGATTAGAGAGAGAGAGACAGAGAGAGACGTGACATTTGAAGATCAGATGTTTTCTTTATTCACTCTGTTTATTGGATTAGATGCAGGATTGATGGGACTGCAAAAACGATACTGCATGAATTCTTAAATTGATCAAATGCCAATATCAAAATTGATACAAATTCAACTATTTTTATATCAATTTAAATTTCAAAACTACTACCGATGAAGACTTTTAATGCTATTATAAATATCAACTCGACGTGAGAAAGATATTTAATATACTCATATCAAGTCTAAGATTTAAAGCGCAACAAAACATGATATGTTGATATCGATCTTGATATTATTCTTTTATTCTCTAAAAATATCAATATCACAATTGGTATAACAACAATTTTAATTCTCCAGCCACGCAGAGGCCATTAGCTAGTACAAAGATGTTGCATGTAGTAATAATAATATATATATATATAACACGACATATGTTGTTGAAAAGATGCATTAATTTTAGTAGCAGCGTGGGAGAAAAACAATTACGAGTTTGATGTAAAAATGATATATAACATGACAACAATTACTGATGTTCATACATAAAAGTGAATACTAATTGTGGCATACATATTGATATTATTACGTCAGCATGTTCTCTCATATTTGTTTTATCCTAATTCCCTTTTATCACAATAAATTATTTAAATTAATTTTTATTTATGAAATATATTTGATTAATTTTGAGAAGGATTGAAAAGTAACATAAATAGGTAGATTAAAAAAAGGTTAATGATGCATGTTCCATTTGAAAAACGCTTAAATATTCTCTAGTATACACTAATATACTTAGCTGAAACTTATGATGACATATGATACATTTTTCAATTTACTGCGACTGGTGCGAGGCTGACAAAAAGAATAAGCATTGTCCGTTAAGTTAAAATGGAACTGACAAGAAAATACAATATCGGCTCCATAAATATTATATCCACCATATATATATATATATATATATATATATATATCCACTGGCTTAATTGCAATTCTAATTCTCTCTAAACTTGAAACAAGCAAGATAACATATATAATAGCCCTCGAGAAACATTATACGTAGCAGTAACGCTTAAACAGACTAGGGTTTCAAAAAAAATAGATAAATAAATAAATCATATCAATCAACGCAATTGCCTGTCTTTACATCAAGGTCTTTTTATTTTATTTTTTTGGATCTTAAAATGGCCTTTCTATCAAGAAACCAGACCCGCAAACTGTTAACGCCGGGCCCTTATATGCACCTTGTCCGTTGAAGCCACGTATGATTTATTAGACCCCAATCGGCGGAGACCACGATATATAATCATTTCAAATCCACAATACTTTTATTTGACAGCAATGGACAGTGATAAATATAACAGTCGGAGGTAGGGATGAGCATTAAATATATCAAACTGAAAAATCAAATCGAACCGACCTGTTCGGTTCGGTTTGAACTATGTTTGGTTTGATTCGATTTGAAAGTCCTCCAAACCGGTTTAAACCAAATCAAACTATTTAAACTTATTTAATTAAAAAAATAATATTATTATAATATTATTAAAATAAAATTTGTATAATTTTTATAATAAATAATATTTATTTTGATTGTTTTTAACTTAAAAACTATTATATATATGTAAAAAATAATAAATTAAAATATTTTTATATATTTTCGGTTTAAACCAAACCAAATCGAAACAAATCGAATTGAAATCGGTTTGATTTGATTTGGTTTGAGGGGTTGAATCGGTTTGGTTCGGTTTGAAAAAAAAATGACCTGAATCGGACCAAACCGAACGGTGCTCACCCCTAGTCGGAGAGTAGGGAAGGACTTTTATTAGATCATAACGCCAGCAAGCGAACCAATATACTTTTGGGCTCCACCAAGGATTGACTTCGTTTATTTATGCGAAATGTTAAACAAATAAGTTTGAACGAACTAAGTTGATTTGTTAATGAGCAGAGTTTAAACTCATGATTTGATAAACCCACGAGTAAATACACAATTTGAATTTATGTAAAAATTTAAATTATGGATATTAATAATCATAATAAAGAGCCAATTAGCTCTACAAAATAAGTTGAAATGGAATTTAACTTGAGTTTAAACTTAAACTGTGTCGGGTGAATATGCCTTTATAAATGATGGAATTTAGAGTTTGAACTAAACTTGACACTAGCTTCTCTAAGCACAAACTCATCACTAATAAGTAGCTAATCAAATTTGAATAAATGTCTAGACTATGTAATTGGCGCAAAACACAAGTTAACCCAGATGAGTGGAACTTAAACAATTAATGTACTTTTTGGTTGAACTCCACTTTTATTCACATTGTCATAGTCTAATGCTAACAAAAGTGCACATCCAAGGCGGGGGCTAACTATATATCATGGTTTATACTCTCAATGTGCATGGTTACTACTTTACGTTATCATCATTTATTGAGAAGAAAAAAATGGGCCAATTATAAGCATTAAACTAGTAATTAGATAAAGGTTACAGAAGTAAAATTCTGCAGCAGGTGATCAAAGCGATGTTGATCTATTTCCCGTGGGCATCAGGTTGATAAGATCATCCACCGTTTGTATCGATCGACTAAATCAATTGACGGAACTAACAACTGTACTAATTAGTAGTATTTTTAGGAGGTCACCTATTCTCAGTCTACTCCCAACTTAACACATTTAATTTTTAAGTTTTTTCAACTCAATTTTTGAAAAATAGTTACTTGATATTGTTAGTAGTCCACTGATTTAATCTCTTAACATATTCACAAACTGAGGTGTTACAATTTACTCTGTACAATCTTGACACCCTCATCAAGATCACATGTATCATCTATCACATACTTAGGTGACTCAAATCGGACCATCCGACTAGGTCATACTACGATACTATATGTAACGATCGACTAAATTAATTAATTATCCCAACAACCGTGCTAATTAGTAGTGTTCTCGAGAGGTCATCTATCCTCAGTCTACTCTCAACATAGCCGGCTTAACTTCAAGTTCTTTCAACTCAACATCCGAAAAATAGTTAACTAATATTATTGGTAGTTCATTAATGACATATACAGGAGCCGAGGTTCACACCGTTAATAATCAATAGGCCTTCGGATGTATTGACTCGGTCCTGCATGGGAAATATAGATGTGTGATTTACGTATACACGTCCGATTACTATATATAGACAAAGTCAAACTGGATAGATGTTATTGTACGTAAACAGATAATGGGGGTTCAGAGAAGAGGATGGACTTGGTCAAATTATAACTACGCAGAAGATATATGGTAAATCCAATCAACTCGACGTAAAATTAATCGTATGATAATTAACCGAAGGCACACCAATACTTTGCTATTTAACAAGAAATTATAGAAGATATAGTGAACGCACGTCGCCACACATATATATTAGGAGCGCAATGGCGTTGATGGGGTCAAATAACCTCGTGTTAGTTAATGGCCACTTGTCTAGGTCAGCGATGGATGGACATGGTCAAAATAGTTGGCAGAATATATATATATATGGTAAATCCAACCAACTCGACATAAAATTAAGGGAGAATTACTCTTAGGTCCATTTAAGAAAATGACTTTAGTAAAAACTTCGTTGACCACATTTCGTTACTGTTTAGTCCGTTGACACTGAATTTCATTATCACCCAGTCCATTTCTTCATCTCATCATTTTCAAATCCCACTTTTACCCCCGGCGGGGGGAGCGCCGCGGGTGGGAGCCTCGCCGGGGGGCGGGGGGGTGTTCCGCGGGCAGAGCCTGCCTTGTGGCTGCGGGGAGCCGCGGGAGGGGGGGGCTTCCGCAGGCGGCGGCGCCTCGCCGGGGGCGGGGGGAGCGCCGGGGGGGGGGGGGGGCTTCCGCAGGGGGTGGGAGCGCCAAGGGGGGGGGGGCTTCCGCAGGCGGCGGCACCTCGCCGGGGGACGGGGGGGGGGGGGGGCTTCGCAGCGGGGGTTGCCGAGAGAGGGGAGCCGCGCCGGGGGGCTTCCGCAGGCGGCGGCGCCTCGCCGGGGGGCGGGGGGAGCGCCGGGGGGGGGGGGGGGGCTTCCGCAGGCGGTGGGAGCGCCGCGGGGGGCGGGGGGAGCGCCAAGGGGGGGGGGGCTGGCGGCGGCGCCGCCGGGGGGCGGGGGAGCGCCGGGGGGGGGGCTTCCGCAGGCGGTGGGAGCGCCGCGGGGGCGGGGGGAGCGCCGGGGGGGGGGGCTTCCGCAGGCGGTGGGAGCGCCGCGGGGGCGGGGGGAGCGCCAAGGGGGGGGGGGGGCTTCCACAGGCGGCGGCGCCGCCGGGGGGCGGGGGGAGGGGGGGCGGCGGGGGGGCATTTACGACATTTCAAATCCAAATTGGAGTGGGGGTGACGATATTTTGAAAAAACGGACCTAATGGTAAGGTGTTTTTGAAAACGGACCTAGTGGTAAAGTGATTTCTTTAAAACGGACCTAGTGTGCATTTACATTAAAATTAATCGTATGATTATCAACCAAAAGCAGTTCACTAGTTTGCTTATTAAAAGAAATTATAGAAGATAGTAAACGGACGTCGCCACGTATAGTGGAGCTTAATGGCGTTGATGGGGTCAAATGACCTCATGTTAATGGCCACTTGTCTATGCCCTTCTTGCTCGGTCTCTCCCTTACTCAAGGAGCTCCCCCCCCCCACCTCTCTATCACGCCCTGCTGAAGCTTATAAATAGAGAGCAGGTAGCAGAGGCCTCTTTGCATCTGATCACACTGCATTCGCCCATTATCAAGTGCCCTCATCATAATAGGCCTTAATAGCACCCTTGGCGATCGAGGAAGAGGCATGGCTCTCCCTCGAACTTTACTTCTGCTGGGTCTCCTTCTGTCGGCGGTTCTCCTGAACATCTCTTCGGAGGTGACGGCAAGAAGGCTAGAGGAGGACGATGCTCGTAAGTACCCATGCATCCTCCGGATTTAATTATTTTCCCTAATCTAATTTCCAGTACTGTTTATCCCTCTCTCCCCATGCGGCTTCCGGCTTGCTCGATCTTTGCATGCATGCAGAAATTACACATACATGCATGGTTGTCGTTGTGGCTGCCAGGAAACTGCATGCCCTCGTTAATTGGTTAGCTATAGCCGTACGTACATGGTCCTTCTCCGATTCTCCGGTCGTTACCTAACCATCTTCGTCCGCCTTTTGTCCTGCAGCACCAGCCGGTGAGGACGTCGACGAGGATGCCCAACAGTACGGCGGCCGCTGGGGAGGCCATGGGAGATGGGGCGGCGGCGGCGGGGGTGGCCGTGGAGGCTGGGGCGGCGGCGGGGGTGGCCGTGGGGGCTGGGGCGGCGGCGGCGGGGGTGGCCGTGGAGGCTGGGGCGGCGGCGGGGGTGGCCGTGGAGGCTGGGGCGGACATGGTGGCGGCGGCTGGGGCGGCCACCACTAGAGTCCACACGCGCATGGACAGCTGATGCACCATGCACGTATATAAATTAAATAACAAGTGTGCACGTAATTAAATAAGCGACGTACATGGAGATACGCACGACGCTCTTCGTGTATGTTGATCAAGTTGATGTAATAGTATTAATAGTGCTTGGTGCTGTATTGTGTGTGCACGTGATTTGCTTTCGAACTGAAGGGGGATGGAGGAGATAATATATACACTGTGTGTTTTGTATCCATATATCATAAGTGGAATATAAATATGTGGTTCCTCATGGTTACGTTGTGTTTGTATCGCCACATGGAAATTTAATCATCACTGTCACCCTCATAAGGTGTTTGGTTGGACAATAATATATCTTTGTGATAAAATTAGACGTTAAAACAAAATATAAAAATACTGAAGGCATAAAATTATCTTGTTTCACTAGATATGTTTATAGCAAAGTAGTTACCTAAAATGGGTACCCAGCTTCACTAGATATGGTTATAACAGACTTACATTAAAACAAAATATAAAAATACAAAAGGCATAAAATTATCTTGTTTCACTAGCTAGATAAGCTGTTAATCTTAAAGATAAGGCATCAAAATGGGTACCCAGTAAATTTGCTGTTCTGAGTTTCCAGTACTGATCGACCCTTGATCTTGCGGAGTATGATCCTCTCGCAAGAATACCAGAAGGTGTTCTCTCTTCAGGAAGTTCATGAACATAAGGCTTCAGACTGGGGGCTAAAAGTCCCGATCGAGCATTTCCCTTGTGTGCTGTCCACTAAATTTAAGTTATGCACCCGTGAAGATGGAGACTGCAGGAGAGAATAACCGATGGCAAATTAGTTTAGCCACTAAATAAACGAAAGAAAAAGGAGGACATAAACGGGTAGAGAATCGCGGGGTGCTCACCCTTCACTCCTGCTTTTCAGACTTTGGTGGTATAGAGCGAATTCCTTCAATTATCTGATTGAGTGGAGTCCCTCGGTCTTTTTTACAGAGAAGAACGATTTGATTGTCATTTGGAGTGAGGTTCATTATCAAATCATCATTAAATCATTTTTCTTGGTGAATAGACTCTGCGACTCTTCCTAGTCGAACGATTGAGAAAATCCGCGCTCTCCTGTAAATATATCTCATATCAATGACAATCTTGCCACCCGTGTAGAAGGAGAACTTAAGCATGTTACGGCTACGTTAGTCAACCAAGGGGCGCCCTTGGGAACGTTGGGAATTTCAAGAACGTTATCTGGCCCGTCAGGAGAGACGATGCAAAGGCTCAGGATTTTAGGCTCCGGCTCCAAGTTCTCTGCAACATATTGAAGAAGAAGAAACAACTAATATATTTATAAAAGCCATCATCTTGTAATTTCATTTGATTTTTCTCTTAAATATATATAGAGAGAGAGACCTCCAAGAAAGACCAAGTCCAAAGTCCCCAAAGGCCGGTGTGGTGGTGTTCTGTTCATTTAAGTTAGATCTATTTTGTTTTTGTTTATTGTCCTAGCTTGTTGTGTTTCAGTTCTGCCTCGTCGTCTGTATAAATCTTATTCATAGTTGTGATATTCGCAGTGTGATCATTAATTTGGACAACATTCACACACACTCTTGACGTGATCATCGGGTCTTATTGTAACCGTCAAACTCATCAAAAAGAGTTCTAATCTTTACTATTCGACCTTGAAAGTATCTGAATGTGTAAGTAATTATGCAACTATGTTTGAATGTGTTGAAAAAGATGACTTCCAAAATATTAGTTGATATTATATTTGTTTACATGGTGTATTTGTTCTTGTTTAAATTTTTGTCTAACAATTCCAATATCACTCTTTTATTAAATAATCTCGAATATGTATCTTTTTGTTTTAATATAGTACGAAAGCTTTTTGTTTACATCGTGTTTTAGTTGTAACACTTAAACAGATTGGGTTTCAAGAAGATGTAAATCATAATAGTCAACAATTACTTGCCTTTGCATCGAAAAACTTGTTCATTTTTTAGGTCTTAAGATGGCCTTTCCATAAAGAAACCAGGTACTCAAATTGTTAATGCCGACCCTTACGTACGTACCTCGTCTATTGTACCCTTGTACGATTTTAGACCACAATATATCGGCAGTGATGAGAGATAATAATCATTTTAAATCTACTATATATACTTTTATGTGACAGCAACAGATCACGTACAGTGACCAATATAAAAGCCGGAGAACAAGGAAGGGTTTTTATTAGATCACAATTAGGATGGTGCAAGCAAGCTAACCGACACACTTTTGGGCTCGACAAAAGATTGAATTGGTTTGTTTATTACGCCAAACAAACAAATTTGAAGAAAATTAATTGATTTGTTGATGAGCCGAGTTTACACTATTCTTGCAATATTTGATGAGCCCGTGACTAGCTACTCGATTGAATATTTATTTAAGATTTTAAGGTATGGGGGTATTAATTAATGGTTATATAGATCAACTTAGTTCTATGAAATATGTTGAAATGAAACTTTTACTAAAGTATAAACTTAGGTAAATGAATGAACTCGAGTTTAACCTAAATTTGAGATGTGCTCCTCTTCGACTTAATTCGACCCAATACTCATCTCAATTAAATAAGTGTAAATGCACACTAGGTCCGTTTTAAGGAAACCACTTTACCACTAGGTCTGTTTTCAAAAACACCTTTCCACTAGGTCCGTTTTTTCAAAATATGGTCACACCCACTCCAATTTGGATTTGAAATGTCATTTTTGTCCCTCCGGCGGCGGCCCTCTTGGCGGTACTGCCACCCCGCCGGCAGCGCTCCCCCCGCCCGCCCCCCCCCGGCGAGGCTCCCCCGGCGGCGCCCCCCCCGGCGGCGCTCCCCCCGCCCGCGAAGCCCCCGGCGGCATTCCCCCAGCCCGCCCCCGGCGATACTCTCTCCGGCGGCGCTCCCCCCGCCCGCGAAGCCCCTCCCCCCCGAACCGCGAAGGTCCCCCCGGCGATGCTCTCCCCCCCCGGCGACGTCCCCCCCGCACGCGAACCGCGAAGGGCCCCCTGGAGGAGGAGGCAGAGGAGCCAGCGGTGGCATCTCCGGCGGAGGAGGAGGCGGCGGAGGAGGCTGGAGGAGCCGGCGGAGACTGGAGGAGGCGGCGGAGGAGTCTCCGGCGGAGGCAGAGAAGACGGCGGAGGAGGCTGGAGGAAGCGGCGGAGGAGGAGCCGGCGGAGGCAGAGGAGCCAGCGGAGGAGGCTGGAGGAGGCGGCGGAGGAGGAGGCGGAGGAGCCGGCGGAGGCATCTCCGGCGGAGGCTGGAGGAGGAGGCGGCGGAGGAGCCGACGGAGGCGGCTGGAGGAGGCTGGAGGAAAGGGTAAAAATGGGATTTGGAGATTGAGAGAGATAAAAATGGATTGGGTGACAATTTTATGAGGTGTCAACGGACTAGAGAGAATGAAAATTGGGTCAACGGACTTTTTGGTAAACTCATTTTCTTAAATGGACCTAAAGGTAATTCTCCCATTAAATAACGGGTCAAACTTTAATAAAAAAATGAAAGTAGTAAGCTGTCAACACAAGTTAAATGTAAATGAGTGGGACTTAAATAACATACCCATCTGGTTGGACTTAGCTCGGCTCCACCACAAGTTATCGAAGCGATTAAATGGTCACAAACCCTATGAAAACAAAAGTTGACATCCAAGGCGGGGGCTAACTATATATTATAATTTTACTTGGAATGGTTACTTTATGTTATCTTCATTACTCGAGAAGGAAAAAAATTGCGGCTAATATACATTAAACCTAGTTAGAAAACGATGACAGGCGTAACAGCACTGCCGCAGGGTGATCAGGTGACGTCGGCCTCCTTCAGGTGCGTGCGTCAGATTGATCTGATCTTCCTCCATTAATAATCAATAGGCCTTCGGATATTGACTCAGTCCTGCATGCATATATAGGAGATGGATTTATATATATCATGTAGAGAGAGAGGGGGGATATGTGCAACAAAGTCAAATTAGATATAGATATATATATATGAGCTATATATACCTCTCGCCGGTCAGGGAAGGATAGACTGGTTCAAAATAGTACACAGAAGACGGTAAATTCAATTAACTCAAACCAAATTTAATCGTAAGATAATAAACCAAAAACAAAGCAATATCTATTTTGCTTATCAACCAGAAACAGAAGATAGTAACCGCGTTGATCGGATCAAATCACCTTATATTAATGTCCACTTGTCAATGCCTCTCTCTCTCTCTCTCTCTCTCTCTCTCTCTCTCTCTCTCTCTCTCTCTCTCTCTCTCTCTCTACCACGCCCTGATAACGTTTATAAATAGAGCATGTAGCATAGGCTTCTCTCATTGCCCCGACTAAACATGCATAGCCCTTCTCAAAGAAGACATGGCTCTGCCCCCGAACTTTGCTTCTGCTGGGTCTCCTTCTGTCGGTGGTTCTGCTGATCATCTCTTCTGGGGGTGGCGGCAAGAGAGCTATCCGAGGATGCTCGTAAACACCGATCATCCTCCGGATTTAATTTTCCCTAATTTAATTTCCACTGTTTATCCTTCTAACCATGCAGCTGCTAGCTCGCCTCTTGCATGCATGCAGAAATTTCTCATGCATGGTTGTACGTCGTGCATGGCTGCTCCCTCCTGAATTGGTTATTTATATACGTACGTGTACATGGTCCTTCCCCGATCGTTTTCTGAGTATACGCGAGATTGACCTATTCAATGAGTGAAACTGGAGGAGAAGTGTGCTTTTCCATATTTTTATATATTTTTTGAATTTTTTGGTAGAATAGCTTGAAGAAAGACAGTTCTTGGAAGTCAAAATCTCTCTAATTCAAAGAACAATTTTTTCACATCCTAAGAGTACATTGAGAAGCTAAGTGTAAAATCAATTAAGAGATGACAGAATACACCAAATGTCAAAGCCAAAGTTTAATTTCAAAACATAAACTTATTCAAGAAACTACCCAAAATCCGAAACCTAAAAAAGATTCACCAAATCATAATAATAACTTTTCATGGAATCGATGATGCCAACCATGCATGTACACCCCAACCCAAAATAAATTATGAAAACACTAAAGTTAAATCCATGATCTAAATCAACAGAAACGTAAAGTTTGAACTTGAACCTAGGAGATTCCAAAGTCCTCAAAGTTGCAACTTAAGCTTAAATCAAGCTCATCAAAACCTAAAATCAAAATTGAATAATTCATTTTTTTTGTTCTAGCTTTCTTATATTGTTTGATGTGTTCTACATCTTGGCATTCCTTTCCAAGTTGCTACGTGTTTGAGTAGGACGAGAATCACCCGCAAAAGGATAAGATCATAAGAATATCATTGAAATAGGCTATCATCTTGTAATATTTAACGTGAGATTATTCTAACCACATCAAAGACACGACTGTAGTAGATAACTTGGTTAAAACCTCGGGAGATTCACAAGAATAGCATAATAAAATGAAGAAGGACGAACAGTGTATACTGCAATTTTCCATGCAAGTTCCGGTGACGATCACGGGCGGGAGATAAAACCTCACTGAACGACAACAAGGGGCTCCACCGCAAGAACGCGATAGAGACAAGAAGCCTTCGGACAAGCTAGCGACATGTGAACATAAGCAAAAGGGAGGAAGCAGCTAGCTAGCTGTATGTATATATCACTCCCGATAATGCCGGAACCGGAACACATGAGGATATGCCAGAAAAGCCTTCGTACGTGGCTGTTTTTAGCTGGACGCGCAGGACGCTCAAGAACAAATGTAAGAACATGGGCCGAGAAGTGCGAACAGAGATCCCGTCCCGACATTAAAAAGGGTAAGTCAAGTTGTGTAAGAAAGAATCTACTTCATATATATGCTTCCTGTTCGTTATGTGCGACAAGGGAAAGAAAGATCACATGAAGGGGGCTACAATGAAGAACAATAAAGAAATAAAGCATGCAACTTCCACAATATATATATATGATCACCGCGAGGACAAGAACTACAGGAGACCGTAACAGATCAGAATGAGACGTAAAAGAACAGTTTTTTTCTTCTTCTTTTTTACAAACATCAGATGCGACGAGGACGAAGGTAGGGGTAGTTAGATTCCGATCTCTGTAGCGGAGAAGGTGTAGATGTGAGGGAGGACAGCTGGTGTAAAAGCTGGGAGCTGGGAGTAGGTGGTAACTTGAGTTAACACGAGAGCATATATAGCACCACGTGACCTGGTCGGATATTCCTTCCAGCTGAAGGGTGTCACGGAGTAGAAACGAAGGAAGAGACAGAGAGAGAGATAGAGAGAGAGAGAGAGAGAGAGAGAGAGAGAGCTTTAAGGGGTTGCTATGAAGATTCATGAAAGCCAGAGAGAGAGCTTTAAGGGGTTGCTATGAAGATTCATGAAAGCCATTGCAGGTGGGCATCAAAATCAGGCCTCCAACACAGGCATAGCTTAATTTGTGGCTTGGACCACCTGTCAGATCAGATGTTATAGCAGCAAGAAGCAATTAATTTCCCCCCAGATAAATCCCAGTTACTTCAGAATACAGATTTTAGTTTTATAAAATAATATGAGATCAGGCGTTAGACTTTAATATTTGATTGTGAAGGAAGATAAATCTCACATTAGTTGTTGAAGGATGGGTACGACTCTTATATATTTGTCCCCGACCTCTGTACCTCGACACCGTATATAATTGTACATAACTTTTGATTGGTGTAAATATACTATATCTCAACTTTTAAATTCTCGACATCTAATTAACTTCTAAACATATCTCTTACAATTTAACAAAATTAATAAAAATAATTTTTACTTTAAATGTTTAGGTATATTTACTTTATAAAAATATATAACATTTTTGTAAAAACCTATATGTTGATTAACATATAAATATCTTGATCAAATTAAATATTTTTACTTCAAACTAAGAGGTTAGAGGCATACAACTGAGTTAGTAGTTTCATGTTAAGCGAAGACAAGATCACCTTTGTAAACTTAATTAATTAGGTAAGACTAAACAGAAGAGCCACCTTTGTAGTTCATTCTAAGTATAAAATTCAAAGCATACTGTCTTATAGATCATGATTCATTAAATAAGTTCATAGAGTTCAAAGTATATATACTTCATCGTGCGCCTACATGGATATATATTAATGTATGTTTATAGAACATAATGTTGACGTAGAATTCGCAGGTCAGACATTAATATGTAACTGTTGTGTACATATAAGTACATTACGGAATACTAGGACGTTAATATGGCACAAAAGTTCAATCAAGAAAGGAATGGTGGCATCTCCAGACATATGTCGGCTTGGCTCAATCTGACTTAGATCGCCCGAGGTCAACTAAATCGGCTTGGCTAGGATCCGATTCTCTAAGATCAAATTCAAATTCATGAAAATTTAAAAATGATGAATGATAAAAAAATATCATTTAATTATATCTAAATCTTACATTCTAATGTCATGTTTGGTAACACTATCAGGCACCTCTATCACTATCAATTTTAAAATTAATATTGATAGAAATCTTTAAGAGGTGTTTGATTAATTGTATCAATTTTAAAATTTGTAGTGCAAACAAAACATATTATGTAATACAAGTGTCAACTTGTATTATTTTGATATTGATACTCCAACATTTGAAAATATTAATATCAATATTGATATAGTATCAAAAATGAAACTCTAACCAAGCAGGGGATAAACTAGTTCTCTGGAGCATCCATCCTTCCTTAAGTAATTGCCTTGTCAAGTCATTTTGCAGAGATCACCTCAGTTATTCATAGAAGAGAAATCTCTCGCTTAGAAAGTGTCGCATACCACTCAATCATTTAGTATTTTTTTGGTTACTAAAACACTCGGTATAATTATTAAATAATGCATGCAACTACTAATCTATTATTTTTGAGTTACTAATCTCACTAAAATATTGTTAAGCTCGATAGTAACTATATACATATATTTTGTAATATTTGAAAAAGATTAGTAATTCAAAACTAATGAATTTAGTAATTATATGAATGTTTTAGTAATCAAAAAAATTCCTAAGTGATTTGAGAGATATATGGCTCTCTCTAGTTGATGAGTAAGAAATTTTCCTAGATATCTTATTTTTCGATCCCATAGATCAATTAATAGGGTCAAACCTGACTGAGTCTGGCTAGGTCGAGCTGACCCAGGCCTGACTCAGGCATTCCATGGGTATGATCATATATATTATGGCCTGTTTGGTTACGATTTCAAAATTGATACTATATCAGTATTGATATTGATATTTTTAGATGTTGAAGTATCAATATCAAAATTGAAACGTGTTGACACTTATATTACATAACATACTTTGTTTCCACTACTAATTTTAAAATTGATATTATAAGTCAAACACCTTTTAGTGATTACTTTGAATATCAATTTTAAAATTGATAATGATATAGGTGGCTAATAATGCTACCAAATCGGGCCTTAACAATGAGTACTGACTTTGAAAGTTTACCATAAGGTTATACATTGTGATACCCCCAGAATAAGAATGCATTAAGAGACTAAAATATTAATGTTGAAAACAAATCATTTATTAAAGTCCATATATATAATATAATATTTGGCGGCGTCAATTTTAAGGCCAATATATATGATATCAATATCAAAATTAGTATTATATATATAGTAATATTGTAACCAAATAGACCTTTAGTTAGAATTTTCATAAGCTCAACATTACTGATCTCATCACGAACTAAAAAAAAATAGTCCCACAAACGACCTTCCATTCCATGGACACAAGGAAACAGAACACAACATTCTAGTTCCATCGGATAAAAGCAGAGAAAGGGATAGGAAGAAACAGAGAAACAAGCTTGAAGAAGACGAGCTCGCCGCCTACTTGCTCGGCAGCCATTCCTTCCGGATCTCGAAGGTGTAGTTGATTTCCAGATGGCATTTCCCGTCGTCGTCCACAAACTGAAGAACACGAGAGGAGTAGACGCAGATCAGAGAGGCGGAAGATCGAGGGGTTTCGGGAAAGCATCAAAATGGGTACCCAGCTAGATTTGCTGTTCTGACTTCTGAGTTTCCAGTAGTACTGACCCTTGATCTTGCAGAGTATGATCCTCTAGCGAAAATTCCAGACGGCGTTCTCTCTTCAGGAAGCTCATGAACATAAGCTCCAGGCTGGGGGCTAAAAGTCCCGAGCATTTCCCTTGTGCTGTCCACTAAATTTAATTTATACGCCCGAGAAGATGGAGACAGGAGAGGATAACCGAAGGCAAATTAATTTAGCCACTGAATAAACGAAAAAAAAAAGAGGGAATATAAACGGGTAGAGAAGGGGGGGTGGGGGAGCTCACCCTTCACTCCAGCTTTCCAGACCCTGTTGGTATATCTCAGACCAGAGACTATGTTGCCGCCGACGGCGAAGGAGAACTTAAGCCTGTAACGGCTACCTTCCTTCAGAGTGAACCATGGGGCGCCCTTGGCTCTGGGAGCGTTCGGAATTTCAAGAACAATATCCGGCCTGTCAGGAGAGACGATGCAAAGGCTCAGGATTTTAACCTCTGGCTCCAAATTCTCTGCGACATGAACAGGAAGAACCAATTAATGTATTTATAAAATTTTCCATCACGTAATTTCATCCGACAGATTGCATTTTTTTTTCCTTTTAAATGTATAGAGGGTAGAGAAAGATACAGAGACCTCCAAGAGAGACCAAGTCCAGAGTCCCCAAGAGCTGCTCCTTCCATCTTCGGAGGCTCTCGTCTTCCTGCATTCTGATTCTAAGCATCGTCGGATGAAACACCATTTAATCTCAGATGGGAAGAGGGGGCGAACCTTATCCTTCTCGAGCTGCTGCTTGAGACTGAGCTGCGGACCCAGATCGAGCTTCTCGCTCGCTTTCTCGACCTCTTCCTCTTCTTCATCGTCTTTAGCGACCCCGAGAGAGCTCTTACTGATCTGTCCCTTGGGTCTTTCCGCTTCTCCTCCTTCGTCTTTTTCTTGTCCTCCTCCTCCTTCGTCAATTGCACCGCCGCCACTCGCTCTTCCGCCACCGTCACTCGCTTTTGGTGGCGGCAGAGTAGCGACGCCGGTAATCTTCTTCTCGGACGACGTCTCCCCCCTCCCTTCGAACCCCATGATGCCCTCGAAACTGCGCGCACGAGAGTCGACGGCCAACGACATGCTATGATGCTCACCCACGTCCCCAACCTTGCAGAAATTAACTTGGCGACCGAGGGCGATGCTGGTCCTGACCAGAGGGAAGAGCTGAGAGGTAGGCGGAGAATATGGAGAAAGAAACGGAAGATCACCGGAAGAACTGCGGTTTTACCTGTTCAGTAGCACTGATTAATAGTACCGATGCCAATCCAACGCAGCGAAAATCTCTGCTCGGGCAACAGAGAATAGAAGCCGGCACCACCGGGAACCAACGAAGAACGATAACCCCAAATGTCACCGGCGTCCAATGAGAGAGGAGGGGGGGTGAGAGGTGAAGAGAGTATATTTAGTTCTCAATTAAAATCGGTCACAGTTTTAAATCATTTAAATGACAATTGAAATAATAAGCTTGGTGAATCTACATCGAAAAAGACCGAATCATTATCGACATCTTATTAATTCATTATTCGTCGGTAGCAAATTATATTAAGTTCAATAGTAAATTCGTAAGATGTCGATAACAATTCAATAATAATTCACTGACTCATTAACTCGATACGAAATTGAATCGTTATCGATATCTTACTAACTCACTATACATCACTTAAATAGTTTGGATCGTAACTTTTTTCATTGAAAATTAAGAATACTTCCTCTACTCAAAAATTGAGATGATTCCAATGCGAAAGAGAGAGATCAGAAGCTAAAACATAAAAATGATTGATGTTCATGAATATATACATGTCATCAGTCTAATGATTTCTGAACACAAAACATAGAGTATGATTGTCGTCTGTGTCGCCATTTATATGTATATATATAAAAGCTCAGACAACTATTAATGAGAATGCAACTATTTAATCAATTCTTATCCATATAATTTTACTAACCTCTTTTAAATTCGACTAACTCCTACTCCTATTTTACTTACTTCTTTCATCGACACCTGTGTCTTTGTTAGTGGCCATAAATACATCATTTTGAGTTAAATGTAAGTGGTTAAGACGATGTATTTTATTGATAATTAAGAAGGTTAGATTAAATAAAACATATAATAAAAACATTAGATAAATTTAAAACTAAAGATTGAGTTGATATAAGAATTAAATATTTCATGATAAAATTTTAAAATATTAAAAAAATAAAAGATTTTAGTAAACTTAAGTTAAATCCTATTTGTGATATTTGTGTCCGACTTGAACCACCCGAAACGGCCCCAATTAAAACTCGATCCAAAATACAACAACTCGTCTCAACCCATATTCTACTTGCCCGCCCGTCCCAGCCCACCTCATGAGAAGTGCTAACTCCGCTGGACCCGGTTCAAAACAAAATATTTTTCATAAATATATTATTATCAAAGTGAATAAATATAATTATTAAAAATAATATTATAAAATTGATAATATTTTAAATTAATCTATATATTCGAGGAGTAAAAAATAATATTTTCAATAAATTATGTTTTAAAAAGTTGAGACCCCACTGACCCGTGGACCGTGGTGGGTGTATCGGCCGGTGACCGGGGACTTTGCCGGCCGAGAGACGAAGATGCGAAGAGGAGCGCTCGGCTCTGACACCCTCGTTCACGAGAAGAAGGTGAGAGACGTACGTACGGCAGGGGTGTGCTCATGCCGACTCTTTCATTTACTACCGAGACTGATGTGATGCACTTGTACCGGCTGGCACCGTCAGTACAGAGAGGGCCACTGCGGTTGGATGCTGATAGAATTCTCTCTCTAACACGCATAGAAGTTAGATCAGCATATATCAAACATAGTATATTAAAAATTATATATGTAGATCTTGCACGTAAATTTTTATTCTATGTATGTGTTTGAGAAACTTCAACACCGTCTATATCCGTTCGGTTATTTGACAGAGGAGACATCTTAGTTATCAGAGAGCGAAGCACCCAGTGCAGGAAATCGAGTTATCGACCACGGCCGAAACTCGCCGCAAATAATCGTAAAATCGTCGTCATTTTATATTAGCAACGATTTAAAAGACATCGCAGACTCGTCGTAAATAATTCCGTCGTCGATATTAATGATGACGACTATGCTGAAGTCGTCGCTAAAAATATTATTATCGAGGACCTTAGCCGTCGCTACTGATGGTAATTAGCGATGGTTTAGTGAGACCGTCACTAATTACCGCTGCACGAGGGGATCGGAAAAATTTTATTGGTTTAGTAATAACTTAAGCCATCGCCGGTCAGTTTAATAATGACGACTTTTGGTAACAGTCGCATATAATTATATAAAGGTGACGATTTTATTGACGACGACTTAAACGGTCACTGATATAAATATTGGAGACGATTTTTAGAAACTATCGTCACTAATCTGTCCCGAATACCATCTTATTTTGTAGTGACCGTCGGCACTAACCAAAGAGTGTCACAAATTTTCTTTTCTTTTTTCGAGTTACTAATTATTAACGTATGTTACTGATCATCTTTACACTAAAAAAATAAAGAAACAAATTAAGTCCGTGTGAGCTTGTAAGCGAGAGGAGGCCATGACCTGCTATGTTGGCACTAGCGGTGCTTCCCTTCACCACTCACTTGAGACAAGTCAGACTCCTTGAAGTGAATCTGAACAAAGCCCCCGTAGCCTTCATTCACTCAGTAATTATACAAGGTGTATGCAATGGGCCTAAGTAATGCTGGGATTCATTGCGTCGATATTAATTGATGGCCACGGTGACAAGAGAAAGAGGCTACAAGCAGGCTGAAGTAAAAGTAATTCAAGGCTGGATTCAAAACCAAGCGTAACTTGAGAGTTAGACCAAAATGAACATCTTTCTTAGATGCGCTAATGTATGCCCTATTAGATATCCAAGATACGCGAGAGCAAGGATGAATCTTCTCTTTTCAGCTAGCTAGCTTGGGTGTTCTCAAGAAACTCAAGAAGATGCATGCCGGGCACTGTAATCAACCCCAGAATATAGTTTGCAGACTGTTTGCCGACTTAATGGGAACTAACATAAATGAATTTTATATGGTTAGCGGAGTGATATGATATATACCAAAAAATATTGAAATTAGTATTTATATAAAGGGGCGAAAATTTCGTGAGAAGTCAGAAAATGTATAGCATCGGAGGACTTTCGGTTGTTCGAGATTGAGGCATATATATATATATATATATATATATATTGCAGTAGAAACGAAAGTTTTCCACTTTGGGCTTCTCTGTTTTATTACAATTCGTGAGGGACCCCTCTTCAAAGTTGATTAAATTAAATAACGGGTATTTTTTAGATTTTTAATATCGTATGTCCTATTTGATAATATTATTATAGACATCTCTATCATTATAGATTTTAAAATTAATATCTATGATAATCATCTAAAAATATTTGACTAAACATATCACAATTTCAAAATTTGTAATGCGGACGATACAAATATCAATTTATATTAATTTTGATATTGACACTTCGGCTTCTAAAAATATCGATATCAATAGTATCATTTTTGATACTCCAAGAAGACACGAGATTAAACAAAACACCCACGTATTTCTTTGGAAGGGGGAAATATATATATATATACACATTACATAACATATATTCTTTTCGTCAAAGCGTAAAAATCACAAAGTTGTAAGATCCAACAATAATAATCCGTAAAAAGTGATCAGCCGGGCTAATACACAAAAACAAATAAATAACTGGTGAACAAGATAATGGGGCTGCAGGAGTCAGTTTCCGGTATTATTTTGCCGATGGATGAGCGAGACGGACGGACTTCTTCCCGGCGGAAGGTCATCCAGCTAGCGAGTTCTTCCGGCCGCGCCGGAGACGGGAGAGATGATGGGAGGGGGGAGATTGCTCAGAACTCCTCGTCGCCGAGGTGGTACTGCATCAGGAGGGAGCCGCAGATGGGGAGGGGCTCCGCCTTGAGGAAGCCCAGCGAGTTGGCGATGCGGTGGTTGGTCGCCATGCCGGCGTTGTGGGTGAGCAGGACGCGGGCGCGCTCCCGGCCGGCCTTGATCTCGGAGCACCCGGGGACGGGGCTCTCCACCAGGGTCACCTCGCAGATCTCCTCCGCGTGGTCGTCCTCCGCCGCCAGTTGGTAGGTGCCGGTGCCGTCCGTCACACCCTCCACCCGGTGCTTCACCTCGTCGGAATCTTCGTGCTTGCACTCCAGGCGCACCTTCGCCCCCGCGATGTACTCCGTCGCCGTGGTCTCGAACCCGGCGCGGCAGGTGTCGCAGTAGACGCGGCCCTCGATGACGAAGGTCGGCTTGCCCGCGCCGCCCTCGCCGTGGGCCGCGGCGGCCACCGCCAGGGCGGAGAGCACGGCGAAGAACACCGCCACCGTCTTGGCCGCCATGTGTATCGTCCTGTTCGTGCTTCCTGGGTTCTGGTGCAGGGGAGGAGACGAGCGCCGAGGGTGGATCGACGGAAGGATCCGGGGACGCCGCCCCCATTTATGGGGGCCACCGGGGCTCCCCTTCCCTGGTTTCTTGGAACGGGGAAGAATAGATCGTGGAGGGAGAGGAGAAGACGGAGTTCGGCGCACGCCCGGAGCTCCCGCTTCGAGCGGCGGGACCGGACAGGTCTCCGCCAGCCTCGCCGGCGGGTCTGCGACCTCCGCCGGCGGCCACCTCGCTGACTATCTTTGGCCAAGAAGCTCCTTTGACGGTTAGACGGACCGCCCAGCCGACACCGGTCAAAACAGTAGTGGTCTTATCTTTTGTTAATATAAAAATCGAAATTTGATCCCGTTTAAATATAAAAAATTAACTATTAATCTGATTTAAAATTTAATATAACGTTAGGCACTTTGACCCAAAAATTTTTTAACTTCCCAATCTGTTGATCCAGATTTTTGTAACCCCTGGTCCCTTCAAGTCTTGGTTGATATTCATTTCCATTTTAACATTTGCGTAAGTCATTTCTCTTATTTTCTATTGTCTTAAATTTAGCTTAGTATTTCGATCAATTTTGTTGTAATCCTAGGGGAGAAATCAGCTAGCTACTACTTAATGTTTTGTTTGGTAACATTATTAGATATCTCTATCACTATCAATTTTAAGATTAATATTGATAGGAGTCATTAAGAGATGTTTGGTTAATTATATCAATTTTAAAATTTGTAGTGCAAACTAAACATATTACATAGTTATTCGGCATACTGGAATGTGTTTTATAATTAGTAGGTGATTTTTTTTCTCCAAAAGATATTTGTACGTATATACATCGAGTATACATACATAAACTATTTATTTTGTGCTTAATTATTGGAAGATAATGCAACCGGCCGTAAACAGTCACCGAGAATCAATGAATTAAATTCACGAGATGCTTGGTTGGGATATATATTTTTTGTGATAATAATATATATTAAGATAAAAAGATGAAATTAATGAAAAACTACATATCATGTTAGATGAGAAGATAGTATCATAAGAAAAAGGCGTTTGCCACCAAGATATCAATCATATAACTTACTTTACATGATTTCAGATTGTTTATCAATCAACAAAAACGGCACTTCTAGCATCATACATGGCTATACGTGTTGGGTCGTCTACCTAAAAATCGACAAAAACACAACTATACGAACAGATTAAAATTAAATAAACAAAGTTAGAAACATAGCATGTCGGGTCGAAGCGCGTAATCGCTAGAACTAAGAGTTCTATTGCCAACCGACGTGCGATTCTCGCGGCAACGTCCTCCTAGAGATACGACGACCCTCGGGTAGGCGAAACCCTTCTCTCCCGTCAGCACGTCCTTCAGGAGAGCTATGCGAACCGATCTTGCTTTGAGTGCTTCTAGCGAAGAAGAAGAAGTAGTTCTCGGTTGTTTCGTCGGAGCGCTGGAACCAGGAACCGAGAGAGAGAGAGAAAAGCGTATGGGAGCGAGAGAGAGTGTCTGCGAGAGAGAGAACTCCAGTCCGCGTGAGAGCGTACTCCGGAGAGAGTTCCTTTCTTTATTATTATTTCCTTACATTGGATGCTCTCCGAGAACAAAGGGAAAATCGATAACGGGGGCGCGTTTGCCGCGCGCACCGGACGGTCACCCGTCCGTCAGGTGACAGTCCCTTTCTATTTTTTTTTAAGAAAATACTTTAACCATACGCCGTTAATATTTCTCGTTATTTCGACTGACTGTGTTAAAGGGTTTGATGACATGTAAGAAGGGCTGCATGCCCTGTGCTGAACCGAGGAAAGGAGACACCAAAAAAAAGTTAACCTAATTAACGAGAGAGATCAGCGAATCTGAGGACGACGTCGTCGTCGTCGTCGTCGAGGAGGAGGAGGAAGACTCCCTGTCCACAGCCCGCTTGAGGAAGCTGCCCTCTTGGAGCACCATCTGCACGGGGAGGAACCCCAGCCCCCTGGCCACCGCCAGCATCATCTCCCTCGTCTCCGCCCGGAACTCCTCCAGGTCCACGGACCCGCTGCCGTCGTGGTCGAACCGGACGAAGAGGGAGCGGCACGTCTCGCCGTGGCTGCCCGCCGGCTCCTGCTCGTCCAAGCCGATTCCGGCCCCCTTGAGCTCCCCCCCGCCCATCTCGGCGTAGGAGAGCAGGCCGTCCCGGTCGGCGTCGAGGCTGGCGAACTTGTCGGCGACGGTGCTGTTGAAGAATTGCTCGTCCTCCACGAAGCGCCGGACGGTGGCGCCGTCCAGCACTTCCACGCTCATGACAGCTCTCCGTTGCGCGGGCTGATAATTGATCTGCCGGCCGGCCGGCGGCGAGGTCCTCTCGGCTGCCGGTGATACTTATAGCGCGACGTTCGCTGGAGCCGGCAGGGGTGCCCATCGCTGTGAGAAGCCAAGAAAGATGGGAGGAGAAGCGAAGATCGGAGAGTGAAGTCGGCGTAAGCTTCGAAGGCACGCAAGTCGCCAGCTCGGGAAGCATATCCGCAGGATATTTGCCTCGAACGGTTCCCGTTCCGGCGTTTGAAATACGCACCCCTGCCTTTTTCTTCGAGCTAATCCATTTCATCTTCGGTTCGAATCGCATCGGGAGTCCCTGAGTGAAGAGGCTCCCATAGTTCTCTACGACGTGAAAAATTTAATGTCGCCAAAGATGAAATGTCAGCGTAGTTTAAAAAGATAGTAAAATAGATGTGACAATTAATAGACGGTTAACAGTGAATCTTTAGAGTTTCAGTACGGTTGATCAGTAGTTTAATAAAATCTCGATAACACATGTTCGTGGTAAAATTTTAAAGACTCGACAGTAAGTTAAACTATGTTCGATAGTGAGATTTTAGAAAGCCAAAAAAAATCACGTCATCTTTAAAATGATAGTTCCTCTTCTGTGACACCAAATGTTCTCATATCATTGGAGATGATAAAAATTCTCTTCATCCAGGAACCGGAACTGAGGTAATCTAAACTCTTTCCTTTTTCAACTTACAACAATAGCAAACAAAAAAATAAAACGAGAATAACAGACGTTTTGCTCGTGATCCGACTCTTGAGCCTGGCTTTCAAAAACATAATAATGTTGATAGCAGGAGTTAAATATTTTGATTTTGTTTAAAATAACAGACATTAATGAATCCAGATAATCCGACTTCAAAATGCGTCTCGTTTTGTAAGGTTGAAGCTATTTGACTCGACTTATGTAATATTTTTAGGTGTTCTACCTGAAAATGAGTTAGCCAGAATTTTAATTTTAAAAGTTTGCCTTCCCTGTGCCGACCGACTTGGGGATGATTTTAAGGATTACACCATTCTTTTTCAGCCCCTGTTATGGCCACCAACTTTAAAGGTTTTTTTTTTTTGCGATTAGAGAAGTCCACCTTTAAGTAAAGTGTGCAATTCTCCTGATTTTGTTATGCTTTTCTTGTAATTTAAAAAGGACATGCGCCCACGGCGCAGAATATATATGTTTATTGGTATAAATGCCTTAATCAAATTATTTTTATGGCAAACTAAGCATCCCATTTGTTTGAGGTAAATTAATGTCTAATTTTTAAATCTGCCAACGAAAACCATAAACGTAATAAAAAATCAACAGATATAAAGAAATATTTTTTATTCTGATCAAAATAGAAGTCAAATATCACCATGATTTATGCGATTCGTCTCATACTTTATTAATTATGAATCTATTTATCCGATTTTGATTAAGAAACAACATATACATAGAAATTAATTTTTATAATTAATGAAATTAATATGTAAATTTTAAAAATAAAAATTAATATTTTAAACATGTTATGTCAACAAATTTATAAAAAAATAACATCTATTTAATATTTTTTATAAAAATGATGTATACAGTGTAGATTTAAATTTTGTCAGATTATTCTAAATTTGATAATGAAATGGCTTAATTGACCATAGTCAAAATCGAAATAAAAAACAGAAATACTGCTGCTTCTTCCAACTCGATCGCAGATCATATTCCAGTTGTTTAGATAATTTGATAAAAAGTTTGAACTAAAATCCCCTACATATAACATTAAACTCTTAAAAGGCATTTTATTTTTCACTAATTTATTGTAATTTATTTTAAAAATAAATAATTTATGTTTTTACGTTCCACGATAAAAAGATAAATTTAAAAGTCTTCAACCCTTATTTTTTATATTTATTTTTTTAAGTGATGCTTGATTTGATTCAATCAAGTATTAAACAAACGTACCGGTTGGTACAGTCTGCCCGCCGAGAGGAAGGCCGGCGGCGGAGGAAGGCACCCGTTGAGGCCCCCTTCGTCTCCCTCGGGTCGGCACCCGGATTGTGGGCGAACCCACCGGCGGCGTCTTTCATCCATCGGCGCGTCTCCGTATTCAATATTCCCTCGGTTTCTCTCGCCGGAGAGGAACGGGAAGGGCGGCGAACGGTCGGAGTTTTTTTTTAAAGTAACACTATTTTTTTTTATTATTTTAAAATTAACACGGTAAAAAATTTTATTGCAAAAATAACACGATTTACTCGAAGTCAAATTTTTAAAACTTGACTTTTCCCTTTAACAATGATCCCAATAGTTAAAAGTGTTGATTAAAAATCAAGTTTAAAAGTCGAGTTTAAATAGCTCGACATGGAAAAAAAAAACGAACGCACAGTACACATTTAATGCCGTTAAATTTTTTTTATCTTCCACCTAAAAAAATCAGATACTCGGATTAAAATTTTTTCGATCCACTCGGACCAATAAATTCGAAGCATTCAAAATTATAAGATTGAATTTTTAAATTTTTAAAAAGTGCAAGTTTTATCATTGGATGGTCCAGGATGCTCCGATTTAATAATTTAAAATTTATCGAAATTGTGATATTTAAAAATCTAATCTTAAGTATTTCGATTTTCTATATTTATTGGACGTAACGGATTGTTCAAATTCAAACCTGATAAATTATAATTTAAGAATATAGGTAAAATTGAATTGATTTTTGAAAAAAAAATTACCCCGCATTTAATGCTGTGCAGTGTAGCGCACATTAATTTTTTTTAAATCAAACAGTCTTTATCTATATTCTTAAATTATAATTTATCGGGTTTGAATTTGAACGATCCGTTCCGTCCAATAAATTTAAAAAATCAAAATACTTAAGATTAGATTTTTAAATATCACAATTTCAATAAATTTTAAATTATTAAATCGGAGTATCCTGGACCGTCCAATGATAAAACTTGCACTTTTTTAAAATTTAAAAATTCAATCTTATAGTTTTGAATGCTCCGAATTTATTGGTCCGAGTAGATCGAAAAAATTTTAATCCGAGTATCCGATTTTTTTAGGTGGAAGATAAAAAAAAGTTTAACGGTTACTGTACACATTAAATACGTACTGTGTGCTCTCTTTTTTTCTGTTTGAAAGTCGAGTTTTCCTAACTCGACTTTTAAACTTGACTTTCAAAAGTTGAGTTATTTAAACTCGATTTTTAAACTCGATTTTTAATCAACATTTTTACCTAACGGGATCATTGTTAAAGAGAAAAGTCGAATTTTGAAAATTCAACTTTAAGCGAACCATGTTAGTTTTACAATAAAATTTTTTACCGTGTTAATTTTATAAAAATAAAAAATAGTGTTAGTTTAAAAAAAACTCGCGAAAGATCAACCTCTGTGCGCCGTAAAACCGGTCGGCAGGAGAAGATCACGCACCGACCTCCGGTCGGTGTTGTCGGTCGAACTCTGTGGTTCCACTCCGACGTCGGATTCCAGCCCTTCGACCTTCGTCCGAAGAAGAGCTCGATCAGACTGAACTGGGGTGCGGCGGCTCTCCTCTATAAATGGAGCGCCCCGTAAGATAACCCCCCCGTTTCTCGTAGAACAACGCCTGATCAGCTCTGCTACCTCGATATAGGGCGCGAAGGCCAGGAAGGAGATATCTTGATCGTAGCCAAAGATGAGCGTGGAAGTGCTGGACGGCGCCACCATCCGCGGCTTCGTGGAGGACGAGCAGCTCTTCAACCGCTCCGTCGACGACCGCTTCGCCAGCCTCGACGCCAACCACGACGGCGCCGACGGCCTGCTCTCCTACGCCGAGATGGCCCGGGAGCTCCGCAGCCTGCGGGTCCTCGAGACCCACTTCGGCTGCGACGAGGTGAGGCCGGCACCGGACGAGCTCCGCCGCCTCTACCGCTCCCTCTTCTCCCAGTTCGACCACGACGGCAGCGGGTCCGTGGACCTGGAGGAGTTCAGGGCGGAGACCAGGGAGATGATGCTGGCGGTGGCCGCCGGGCTGGGCTTCCTCCCCTTGCAGATGGTGCTGGAGGAGGGCAGCTTCCTCAAGCGCGCCGTCGACCGGTAGTCGGCGAAGATTGGAGCGGCGTGAGCAAGGTGGAGGTCGGTCCGACGGGCTCGAGAAGGTCCGCCGGCGGCGGTGGCGATCGACGCGCTTAATTAATCGATCGTCGAGGGAATTAATCATCGTGCAGCTTTCTTCCTGCGGTGTAGACGCTATATCTTGATGATAATTGAACGTCTCTCTGTTTCATCGTTTATCAAGAACGGCACATACATATATATGTATTGAGTTCGGATCGCCTCAGGACCTCTCCTGAGGCGAGCCCCTCAGTCGCCAACAGCGTGAGGCCACGTTTTGTCTTGATAAAGGCACCAGACGGCTGTCGAACGGAAGCCAACGCGTTAACGGTGCCGTTTCTCACTCCTGCTATCCTTCCGTAGCCTCATCATTAATATTGATGTGATTAAAAAAATCAATGAAAAGTAGCGCGCGCTGTCTCACCGTTTGAACATTTTTTTCCTTCTTGACTACCCTGACAGGTGACAGTTCTATTTCTGAATTAAATATTATTATTATAAAATCACCATTTAATATCATATTGTTAAATAAATAAAATGGTTAGACATAGCTAACATAATTTAATATAGGCACTCTTTGCAAAAGAGAAAATTACATTCTATCCGATTTTTTTCATAAAATATTCTATGATTGTTTATTTTCACCCATACGAAATATCTAATATGTCTACTGATTAGGTCAATATAAATATATATCTAATATATCAAATAAGTCATAACTAATATAATATATAAATTGATAAATTGATAAAAAATAAAGTTTTAAAATATCAAAAGTTACTAATTATATGTGAATTATTAATAAATTTTTGAATAAAGATTAATATTTAATATTAACCCTTTACATAGCCCTCTAAACTCATTTTTCAGAAGTTACTAACCCTCTCCATATGTTACTAACCCTTTACATAATCCCCTGAACCCATTTTTCGGAAGTTACTAACCCTCTCCATATGTTACTAACCCTTTACATGGCCCCCTGAACTCATTCTTGAAAGGTTACTAACCCTCTTCATATGTTACTAACCCTTTACATAGCCCCCTGAACCCATCTTTCGGAAGTTACTAACCCTCTCCAAATGTTACTAACCCTTTACATGGCCCCCTGAACCCATTCTTGAGAGGTTACTAACCCTCTCCATATGTTACTAACCCTTTACATAGCCCCCTGAACCCATTTTTCGGAAGTTACTAACACTCTCCAAATGTTACTAACCCATTACATGGCCCCCTAAAGACATTTTTCAGAACTTACTAACCCTCTCCGTATGTTAATAACCCTTTACATGGACCCCTGAACCCATTTTTCAGAACTTACTAACCCTCTACGTATTTTACTAACCCTTTACATGGCCCCATAAAGACATTTTTCAGAACTTACTAACCCTCTCCGTATGTTACTAACCCATTTTTCGGAAGTTACTAACACTCTCCAAATGTTACTAACCCTTTACATGGCCCCCTAAAGACATTTTTCAGAACTTACTAACCCTCTCCGTATGTTACTAACCCTTTACATGGACCCCTGAACCCATTTTTCAGAACTTACTAACCCTCTCCGTATGTTACTAACCCTTTACATGGCCCCATAAAGATATTTTTCAGAACTTACTAACCCTCTCCGTATGTTACTAACCCTTTACATGGCCCCCTAAAGACATTTTTCAGAACTTACTAACTCTCTCCGTATGTTACTAACCCTTTACATGGCCCCCAGAACCCATTTTTCACAGGTTACTAACCCTCTCCATATGTTACTAACCCTTTACATAGCCCCTAGAACCCATTTTTCGGAAGTTACTAACCCTCTCCATATGTTACTAACCCTTTACATGGCCTCTTTAACCCATTTTTCCGAAGTTACTAACCCTTTCCATATGTTACTAACCCCTTACATTGCCCCCTGAACCCATTTTTGAGAGGTTACTAATCCTCTCCATATGTTACTAACCCTTTACATATCCCCCTGAACCCATTTTTCGGAAGTTACTAACCCTCTCCATATGTTACTAACCCTTTACATGGCCCCCTAAAGATATTTTTCAGAACTTACTAACCCTCTCCGTATGTTACTAACCCATTACATGGCCACCTGAACCCATTTTTCAGAACTTACTAACCCTCTCTGTATGTTACTAACCCTTTACATTGCCACCTAAACCCATTTTTGAGAGGTTACTAACCCTCTCCATATGTTACTAACCCTTTACATGGCCTCTTTAACCTATTTTTCCGAAGTTACTAACCCTTTCCATATGTTACTAACCCCTTACATTGCCCCCTGAACCCATTTTTGAGAGGTTACTAATCCTCTCCATATGTTACTAACCCTTTACATAGCCCCCTGAACCCATTTTTCGGAAGTTACTAACCCTCTCCATATGTTACTAACCCTTTACATGGCCCCCTAAAGACATTTTTCAGAACTTACTAACCCTCTCCGTATGTTACTAACCCTTTACATGGCCACCTGAACCCATTTTTCAGAACTTACTAACCCTCTCTGTATGTTACTAACCCTTTACATGGCCACCTAAACCCATTTTTGAGAGGTTACTAACCCTCTCCATATGTTACTAACCCTTTACATGGCCTCTTTAACCCATTTTTCCGAAGTTACTAACCCTTTCCATATGTTACTAACCCCTTACATTGCCCCCTGAACCCATTTTTGAGAGGTTACTAATCCTCTCCATATGTTACTAACCCTTTACATATCCCCCTGAACCCATTTTTCGGAAGTTACTAACCCTCTCCATATGTTACTAACCCTTTACATGGCCCCCTAAAGATATTTTTCAGAACTTACTAACCCTCTCCGTATGTTACTAACCCTTTACATGGCCCCCAGAACCCATTTTTCACAGGTTACTAACCCTCTCCATATGTTACTAACCCTTTACATAGCCCCTAGAACCCATTTTTCGGAAGTTACTAACCCTCTCCATATGTTACTAACCCTTTACATGGCCCCCTAAAGACATTTTTCAGAACTTACTAACCCGGGCTATGTAAAGGGTTAGTAACATATGGAGAGGGTTAGTAACCTCTCAAAAATGGGTTTAGGTGGCCATGTAAAGGGTTAGTAACATACAGAGAGGGTTAGTAAGTTCTGAAAAATGGGTTCAGGTGGCCATGTAAAGGGTTAGTAACATACGGAGAGGGTTAGTAAGTTCTGAAAAATGTCTTTAGGGGGCCATGTAAAGGGTTAGTAACATATGGAGAGGGTTAGTAACTTCCGAAAAATGGGTTCAGGGGGCAATGTAAAGAGTTAGTAACATACGGAGAGGGTTAGTAAGTTCTGAAAAATGGGTTCAGGTGGCTATGTAAAGGGTTAGTAAGATACGGAGAGAGTTAGTAAGTTCTGAAAAATGGGTTCAGGGGGCAATGTAAAGGGTTAGTAACATACGGAGAGGGTTAGTAAGTTCTGAAAAATGGGTTCAGGTGGCCATGTAAAGGGTTAGTAACATACGGAGAGGGTTAGTAAGTTCTGAAAAATGTCTTCAGGGGGCCATGTAAAGGGTTAGTAACATATGAAGAGGGTTAGTAACCTCTCAAAAATAGGTTTAGGTGGCCATGTAAAGGGTTAGTAACATACAGAGAGGGTTAGTAAGTTCTGAAAAATGGGTTCAGGTGGCCATGTAAAGGGTTAGTAACATACGGAGAGGGTTAGTAACATATGGAGAGGATTAGTAACCTCTCAAAAATGGGTTCAGGGGGCAATGTAAGGGGTTAGTAACATATGGAAAGGGTTAGTAACTTCGGAAAAATGGGTTAAAGAGGCCATGTAAAGGGTTAGTAACATATGGAGAGGGTTAGTAACCTCTCAAAAATGGGTTCAGGTGGCCATGTAAAGGGTTAGTAACATACGGAGAGGGTTAGTAAGTTCTGAAAAATGTCTTTAGGGGGCCATGTAAAGGGTTAGTAACATATGGAGAGGGTTAGTAACTTCCGAAAAATGGGTTCAGGGGGATATGTAAAGGGTTAGTAACATATGGAGAGGATTAGTAACCTCTCAAAAATGGGTTCAAGGGGCAATGTAAGGGGTTAGTAACATATGGAAAGGGTTAGTAACTTCGTAAAAATGGGTTAAAGAGGCCATGTAAAGGGTTAGTAACATATGGAGAGGGTTAGTAACCTCTCAAAAATGGGTTTAGGTGGCCATGTAAAGGGTTAGTAACATACAGAGAGGGTTAGTAAGTTCTGAAAAATGGGTTCAGGGGTCCATGTAAAGGGTTAGTAACATACGGAGAGGGTTAGTAAGTTCTGAAAAATGTCTTTAGGGGGCCATGTAAAGGGTTAGTAACATATGGAGAGGGTTAGTAACTTCCGAAAAATGGGTTCAGGGGGCTATGTAAAGGGTTAGTAACATATGGAGAGGGTTAGTAACCTCTCAAGAATGGGTTCAGGGGGCCATGTAAAGGGTTAGTAACATATGGAGAGGGTTAGTAACTTCCGAAAAATGGGTTCTGGGGGCTATGTAAAGGGTTAGTAACATATGAAGAGGGTTAGTAACCATTCAAGAATGAGTTCAGGGGCCATGTAAAGGGTTAGTAACATATGGAGAGGGTTAGTAACTTCCGAAAAATGGGTTCAGGGGATTATGTAAAGGGTTAGTAACATATGGAGAGGGTTAGTAACTTCTGAAAAATGGGTTTAGAGGGCTATGTAAAGGGTTAATATTAAATATTAATCTTTATTCAAAAATTTATTAATAATTCACATATAATTAGTAACTTTTGATATTTTAAAACTTTATTTTTTATCAATTTATCAATTTATATATTATATTAGTTATGACTTATTTGATATATTAGATATATATTTATATTGACCTAATCAGTAGACATATTAGATATTTCGTATGGGTGAAAATAAACGAATTTTTTATGAAAAAAATCGGATAGAATGTAATTTTCTCTTTTGCAAAGAGTGCCTATATTAAATTATGTTAGCTATGTCTAACCATTTTATTTATTTAACAATATGATATTAAATGGTGATTTTATAATAATAATATTTAATTCAGAAATAGAACTGTCACCTGTCAGGGTAGTCAAGAAGGAAAAAAATGTTCAAACGGTGAGACAGCGCGCGCTACTTTTCATTGATTTTTTTAATCACATCAATATTAATGATGAGGCTACGGAAGGATAGCAGGAGTGAGAAACGGCACCGTTAACGCGTTGGCTTCCGTTCGACAGCCGTCTGGTGCCTTTATCAAGACAAAACGTGGCCTCACGCTGTTGGCGACTGAGGGGCTCGCCTCAGGAGGGGTCCTGAGGTGATCCGAGGCATGATTTCGCGTACGTACGTAGCATATTTTGTTTCTCTCGTATCATTTTATTCGACTCAGGTGATCTAAGTGAAACGTTTAAAATCTTTTAGTTGCACGACAATGAAAGTTTTTATTTTAATTTCTAAAAATTATAAGAAAATTTGTTAAAAGAAGTGTTTGCCAATCTTGACAACTTTGTGTTTTGAAAGCGATTTTCTTCTTGAAAAAAAAAAGATGGTCTCATTTCTTTCTTTCTTTTCTTGTGGTCTCCCATTTTATTTGATCATGAATGATAGTTACTCTTGTTTGTTATCACATCTCTCCAAACATGATAATTTTATGTCTTGAGTTGAATCACTTTTTATTTTCAAATAAATTTTTATCATGAAAATGTACCAAAAAATTATCATGCAACCAAACACTCCATTAGTTTTGTCTCTAGCTAGCACAAAATCCAAATTATATATTCACGTCTCAAAATAAAAAATACAATGAATCATTTAAAATCAAGTGATTTTGGAGAGGTTATTATTATATTCAAATGTTCACTCTTTTTAATATATTTTTTTATTATAAAAGTGTACAAAAAGTTATCATGCAACCAAACACCCCATTAGTTTTGTCTCTGGCTAGCACAAAATCCGAATTATATATTCACGTCTGAAAATAAAAAATACAATGAATCATTTAAAATCAAATGATTTTGGAGAGGTTATTATTATATTCAAATGGTTAACTGAATGATTTTGTCCTCTCTGAAGTTGTGGTTTCAATTGTTGTGATTGGTTAATTTTTAGGAGGATATTAATCGGGAAAGATGGATTACTGATGAGCCTTTTTTTTAATTTGGATCTATTTTATTAAATGAGAACAATCATGGGACTCTTGTTTAATTCTAGTTTCTATTGATCCAGTAGCACTTAATTAACACAACAGTAACTTAACTATAGTAGGCTGGTGGGCTCTTTTTTTTGCCTCTTTTGTATAATGGGGACAACTATTCGAAAAATCTTTTTTCTCACGGCTCCTGCGCTAGGTTTCTAGGAGCACGTTGACCGGTTGTTCAAGTTTGATCATTACTTAATGTCCTATTTGGTTAGAGTTTCGTTTTTGGTACTATATCAATATTGATATTAATATTTTCAAATGTTAGAGTATCAATATCAAATTTTTGACACTTGTATTGCGTAATATATTTTGTTTGCACTATACATTTTAAAATTAGTATAATTTACCAAATACCTCTTAATATTTTTTATCCGTATCAATTTTAAAATTGATAGTGATAGAGATACCTAATAGGGTTATCAAATAGGGTGTAATCTAGTTAAGTTTGAAGTCCAACCCGAATAATAAATCAACTCGAGTTCAATTTGCATTAGAGTTCAAAGTGGACACGAACTTCATTGTAAAAATCAAAATAAATCAAAAATTATTGGTAAACTCTATAACGTTAGCTCATTTTAAATTGAGATCGATTTTATTTCAACCTTTTCATATATTTAAATGATAATATATAATTAATAATATCCTATAATTTATATTAAAAAAATGTTTGAATATTGAGTCGAGCAAAGTTATCAAAACACGTAGGAGTCTATTCAAGATTAACTCGTCCCACGAATCAAGATTTTTTTTTTCAAACATGTTCATTTAACTTGATAACCAAGTCAAATTAAATTTTTATTTAATTTCGAATCACTAGTGGAGTGTATTGATTCATTGCCACTCCTACTTCTGAAGTAATGATTTAGGGTTCATTTGTTTCCCCGTAAAACAAACTGCATGCATCAGTTTTCCCGATTAATCGCTACGGAGCATTGTTTGGTTACACGTAGATATCACAGGTCAACAGAAAACATTTTACTTTGACATCCATGTAATCAAGATTTTGGCATCCATGAAAATTTTGCGGACGCCGATGCAAAGTCCATTTTGTAAAAAGAGATTATTTCACCGTACACATTATAATTCAAATATTAGATATTTAATAAAATTTTATTTAAAATTTAAATTTATATTAATATCTAAAGTTCTACTAAATAATAATTATATTAAAATTAAATTATTGTATACATGCTGAACGGTAAATACTTATAAGGATAAAAATAATTATAACATCATTTAAAATAAATTAAATATTTTTTACAGAAAATATTATTTGCATTTAAATTAAAAATTAATTTAAATTGAAGTTAAGAGATTTTTTTAGAGAATATATCATATGTAATATGTCAATTTTATCATGCAACCTAAGTATTTTGTACAGTTAATTCGTACATAGTTTTGGCCAAAATAAAAAAGTTCTGGAAAAACAACTCTAATGACTTTTCTTTCACGGGTAACCAAATGCACCCCAAATTAAAATAAAATAAAAAGTCACACTAAAAAATAAAATTTACACAAATAAAATAAAATGTCACACTAGAAAAATTAAAATTTTATTTACGGTGTGTTCGCACTTTTACACTAAAAAATTGTAGATATACAAACAAGACTTGATAAAATTATACTAGTAGTAATAATAGTATACAAATATAAAATAAAATAAATTTTTTTTACAAATTATATTCAGGTTTTTTTAAAAATACCTTTGTATTTTTATAAATAATATTATTTAATTTTTTGCTCTACAACAAATCAAATATATTTTAGTTTTCAAATTACTTGTAAAGTAAATACCGGCAAAACAACAAACAAATAACCTTTTACTATTTTAATATACATTTATTTTTTTATTACATAATAAATTTATTGTACACTATTTTAAAGTTATTTTATGTGTTTTATTTTTAAAAAAATATGATTTATTAAATTATTAAAATTATTAAATAAAATTTTAATTTAACTTGTATTAAAATTTTCTAATTGTATAATTATATGTTACAAGAGTTTTTCAAAGTTAATAATCTAAAGAAAAGTGTGTGCAACAAACAACTGAAAACGTTTTCTAATGTACCAAACAAAGTTTGTATATTTACTTTTCCTGGAAAAGTTAATTCCACGTAAACTGTTTTCAATGTTTCTTGTTTTACGTCAAACCAAATGCACCCTTAGTGTTGTGTGTGGGTGTGTTCTTTTAGTAGATATGATGTCTGAATTTAGCTTCTGGTGGATGTGAACGAACATTTTAAGAGCTCTAAAAAAATGAATACACTTTTTAAATACAAGACATTTTTTATATATGTTTCTATGGATGTTTTGTACCTCCACATTTATTTTAACGTATCTTTAAAGATGTCTTAAAGAAACTGAAGTGTTCATTGTATACATATATATTTATCAAAAAATATTAGCATAATGGAATCATTAATGGGTCCAACATCAACCAAGTAAACTAGATCGGATTAACTTAGTTAGGTTTGAAAAAAATTTGATTTAGGTTGGTTTGATGTCTCTATTTGATTTGGTTTGAGTCAGAAAGTCTAAAGTCTAAAAATAAAATCAATTTATGAATAATTTTAATTTGGCGTTATTTTTAAAAATAACATTTGACAAATATTATTTTTATAATTTTTAAAATTGTGTTGCTTGAAAAAAAATAAAAGAAGCCTTTTGCCGCTGCACCCACACGTCTTCTGTCGCTGAAGTCGCGGCGGTGGAGGGAGGCTTGCTCGCGTCGCGCTGTCGCGTGGAGGCGCAAGCGGAAGCTGTCGCGTGGAGGCGCAAGCGGAAGAGGGACACTCGGGCTTCGAAGCAAGTATCGCCAGGATCACCTCAAACTTTTCGGGTTTATCTCTTTCCTCCCGAGAATGATTAGCGGTTCCCGTCCTCCCTTCAACCTGGTCTCGTTTTGCTTTTCTTCCATGGAGCTCATCGCTATCCCATAGCATGTATGTTTATGGCTTTCTTCTTTTGTTCTGCGGCTTCCGTCTAGCTGACTAGCCCTGGTAATTTACAGCATGCATTCTCTATGCGGTAGGAATATTTCACGCGTTCACCTGCAAGTTCCCCTCCCCCTCGACCCGAAAAGAGCTCAAAAGATAAAGGCATCTCTTCTGTCCTGTAATTCTGTCAACACTACCTCGTACCTTCTGTCCTCCGTTATTTTTTTCTCTTTCATGCACAAAATACTATCATCCGATCTGCAGAACATGCGGAAATTCATTTGGAAGGTAGAAAAGACTTTATACTTATTTCCTATCGGGGTTCCTGCCCGCCCTTCAACATGTCTCTGGCAGAATGCGCATTATTGTCGGAGTTTGGGCTTAAAAACTATGTCAGATGGTATGCTCGATCAGTTTGTGTTGTATCATGGGCGTTGTAGAGTCTATTCGCTGCTCAATGAATCAGGACTTAGAGTGGCTTGGTTACTCGCGCTAGGGAGAATCCTGATGTGATCTTAGAAGGGTGTCGCTGTTGGGCAAGAAAGGGACTCAATGAGGAAGCAAGATCACTAACAGTGGTAACGTCTGGTTACATAACTTATCTCAAAGGAATTCTGGAGCAGGGAAACTTATGTTAAAATAAATCACAATAAGAATTGCAAATGGTCTAGGCATATCTGTAAATTTGTTGTCTGGACAACTTCAATGTACATTCCTCAAAACTATATTCATGCTCTTTCAGGAATCGGATTTACTTGTGATTTCTACACCTTTTGTAACCAATTCTAGCTGTAATGTGATATTATGATACAGCTTATGAAAATTAGGAAGCTCACGATGGATGGCTAAATGCAACATCTTGATCTATGCTATCAAGCTGAATGAAGGCTCTCCTAATGATGGCTATGGGCCCCGTTGTGGAGGCAATGAATGAACCCAGTCATGTACGCATTGTCTCCATCTCTATATTCGTGGCTGTGCTCTGCCTCTGCATTGTGATTGGCCACCTACTTGAGGAGAACAGATGGGTCAACCAGTCCATTACTGCCATCTTCATGGTAAGTTGGTGACACTGAGACATACATGTGGTAGACATGATCCACTCTTTTACGGGATCAGGCATCCTAGGTTACGCTTTGTTGACATGAAACATGATCATCATCTGTCTATGCTTATGTCTTGGCTGATTGCAAGTTACTTTTAGCTCGAGATGGTAAGCAAGAACACTTGTGATGCAACATAGAACGGCACGGTGATTATGTTACTTTGCTTGACCTGGGATATGAATTCTCAGTATTTGCAAATGATTTACCCTTTCTATCAATTCAGGGGGGTGCTGTTGGAACGATAATGTTATCCATGAGCAAAGGTGCAAGTTCTCACATCGTAAGATTTGATGAAGATTTATTTTTCATCTATCTTCTGCCACCAATAATCTTTAATGCTGGGTAGGTCCATCCACATTCCTTAGTACCCATTATTTCACGCACTACAAAATCTTATACCATGCAAGGTTACTTCAGCTTTCAGGTGAAGAAGAAACAGTTCTTTCACAACTTTTTGCCGATAATGCTATTTGGGGTTGTTGGTGTTTTCATTTCAGCTGCCATCATATCAGCAGGTGATAGCTTTTGTATGTCTTATGGCTTTTCCTGTTGGAACTTACCAATGCCACAAAGCATGAAATTAAATTTGATTTTTGCCCTTGTAATTTCCCACATTACAGTAATCTCTTTCCACCAGCTGACTTTCTTAGATTCTGCCATGTACAACCTTGGCGATTATTCTATGAATGCAGATTTGAATGATGTTGTGAACAGATTTCTACGGACTTGACTTCTTCACCATATCCCGGTCAGGCGAACATTGACTAACTAGTAGTTGGTCTATTAGTTATCCATCTCAATTTAGGATCAGAAACATAAGGAAGAAGGGGAGATGGGACAAGGTAATGGCTTCCTATACAATCTTAGCATTCAAATATCAACGGGAATCCATGTAACATGCAACATTGTGGGGTATCAGTCTGCAACGTGATTGCAAGAATAGATCTCTACCAGGTTGAAAGTTGGGAAGCTTTCAAACTTGAGTCGTCATTCTGGTTGCTGACTGCAATTAAGGTGCAGCAAAGATCTCTGCAATTACGATTGAAGCAGCTGGTGCCTAGATTTGGTTTTCCTAGTACCATGTCGGCTTGGGCTTGTGTGAAAATGGGCATACATACGTATTGAGGCGTGGGGATATCATACTTGAGATCTGTTGCTTATGGTTACCGATGGCTGAACATATGTGACCTAGTGGATGAGCTCCTCATGTTGCAGCGATGAATGAAAATGTTGGCAGTCATGTATGGGCAGAGACAATTCTACTTGTATCTAGTAAGAAGGTGTAGCTGCTTCCACATCTAGAACCTTGATAATTAGCTAAGAGGATCCAGTGTCTAAACTAATGTCAGCAAAAATATATGGGCTCCCTTCTTCTATTATAGATTAGAGTTCTTCATATGGTTGAATAAAACATGAGAATTACGAATATAAATTAGCTTATGATGATATGAGGATGCTGATTTAGATTCTGTCTTTCTATTTTTTTTTCAAGGAAGGATATTTACCACTTCATCCGTGCAGGAAGCAGGTTTAAATTTGACATTTAGAAAATAGATGAAAGCTGTGACTATTCTAGGGAAAAGCCACTCATGCTAATTGTGAATTTTTATTGTCATGGAAGTGGCTTTTGGTATATTTTATTATAAATAATAAATCTCATTGATTAAGTTTGCCATGTACTCTTGAAGCTTATTTAGTGATTCTTAAAGATTTTCAAAATAATGTTAACTTTTTCTAGTATGGATTGATGCTCTACTTTATTTGGAGGTTGGATCTATACTTCGATATACTATTGGAATATAATCATCTAGAAGGGAGACACAGCCTCTGATGATCTCATTTTCTAGTCGTGAAATGAGGTGTTTTATTTAGTGGGAAGCAAAAAGTATGTTGGAGCATGGAAGGTTAAATTCCAGTGATCCCAAATTCAAACGTTACATTTTACTCGGCAGGTTATCTCTAGCACAGTTACCGAAACACGAAACAAAAGTAGGAAGTAAATTGAGAAACATAGGGAGAATGTGGCTTGAACATAAAATCTGAAATGTTTAATCTAAGGTAAATGAGAAATTTGGTAAACGAAGTATTAAACAAAGGTGAGAAAGAAATGGTCGGAAGAATTTTCTTACAGCTATAATCTCAAGATGGTGAAATTTACTGACAGAACGCCATCATGTCAATTGGAATCTGCTCAGTGTGTTTTAATCATACCTATTTAATTTTATCTACCAAAGATGCCAAGTCTTAAAATGATCGAATTTAAGTTGTAAATTTCATCTCTATTATCCCATTTGTTTTTAATTTTCCATTTTCAGGTAGCTGGTCGCTTTTCCCAAAGATTGGATTTGTTGGACTAGAAGTGAAGGACTATCTAGGTGTGATCTCCTTTGTCTTTTATCTCAATGTTCATTATTTTGATCAAGAGCTTGCCAGAAGCACTCCACGCTAAACAATCTCCTTTTTTATTTCCAGCCTTGGGGGCAATTTTTTCAGCGACGGACACAGTCTGCACTCTGCAGGTTCATTTTCACTATACTATTGTTTGTTATTTGTCTATTGATGTTTCAACTACTAGATGCGTTTTTGTCCTGGTGGTATTTGATTTGTGAAATGAACCCTTGCTTCAAAAGTTGACTTTTTTCTGGTACCAAATACTTTTTCTTAGAAGAATAAATATGACTTCCACTGTTTGGAGAAAGCGAGCAGTCAATGGAATGGACTATAAAAGTCAAAAATTTCCCTCAGACTTACTATGATTAAAAAAACCCTCATGTTGTAGAAAGCATATGGATGCTGTAAGCACATGAGCTCTTATGGAGAGATCCAGGGAAAAAACATCCATTTATGGATTACACCTTGAAGTAGTATTTGAGCTTCCATTTCCAGATGAAAGTGCCTTTCTGGATTAAATTATCATGACATCCATCATTTGCTGTAACTGTAAGCACATAACTTTTTATGAATGGAACTAGTAAGAACTAAAATACTGTTTCTCCTCTTGTAACAGAATCATGTAATAAAGTATAAATATGAAAATGGCATCATAATTTCCATTTTTATGAACATTAAGAATTTTTTATTTTTGTGGATGTATTAGAGATGCCCTGGAAAGCATTCAGCCTGCGACACCTACAAATGTAATAACTTCAATAACATAGCACTAGTGGGTGGCCTTGTCTACGTGTTTGTTTGGATCTCAACTTGTTGAATGTTCACGTGATGGAAATGATAAAAACTTGATATTAACTGGATCCAACATTAAAAATCACAATTATTAGCATAGAAAATGATCTGCATGTCAACTTGTTGGATTAAATGTTGATAATCATTGTTAAGTATTGTCATTATTATCCATTGATTTTTCAATTATACTTGTGTTAAACTTTTTTTATTTTCCAAATATATAGGTCTTGCATCAAGATCAGACTCCTCTTCTTTACAGCTTGGTCTTTGGAGAAGGTGTCATGAATGATGCTACTTCTGTTGTCTTATTCCATGCTATCCAAAAGCTCGATGTTTCTAAGATAGGGGGATGGAAATTCTTCCATATCGTCAAAGATTTTCTCTACTTATTCTCAACAAGCACCATCCTTGGAGTGGCTGTGAGTACAACTACTACTATCACATCAATATGTAATACATGAGCGTTTTCGATATTTTACTAGTGATTGTATTAATTTCTCTTACCAATTTTGCTCATTTTTGTTGTGTGATTACCGGTTGTTAGTTGTTACCTTCTTGGGGGGGGATAATGGATGTATAGTTTTGTTGATTCACATAGACAATCATTTAATATGTGACTTGCTTATGAATGTTATTGTGAGATTAGAAGCTTCACTTTGTTCTCTTCAATGTAGGACTACGGATTTCCACATTCATTGGACTTTAAACATTATATTATTCATTTTGGATGTTGATCAACCCAGCTACAGAAATAGCCTCATACATATTCTTTTTTTTCATTTTTTGTTGATCGAGTTTCTTTTCTTCTTTAGGCGGGGCTCTTGACTGCATATGTTATCAGAACTCTATATTTTGCTCGGTGAGTACTATTAATGCCATGTTCTTTACACCATCGCATATGCATTGCTGAATGTGCGAGAATATATTACAGGCATTCTACTGATCGTGAAATTGCACTGATGATTTTAATGGCATATTTGTCCTACATGCTGGCAGAGGTTTGCAACAACCTTCACAATTTACTTTCCATCTAATATCATGGGGTAATACCTTTTATGAGTTCAACTCTAGGACATGCAGAAAATTTACCTGGCTAAGTCCTCTTAAATCATTACTATACTTAATTTGCATAGTCTATGCGCATGTTAATTAAGGTGACATCCTTCTAGGTTTTGTTGAGACATGGGATAATTGATTCTTATGTAGCATGAGAATTAATAATGTCGATAGTTGTCAAGGTGTCCACCTAAGCAGCACCTAGGCACTAAGGTGCTTTTACCTGGCATAGGTGCCTGGGCAACTTTCTTAAGGACAAAAAAGCACATAAGGCAACCAAGGCACTCGGGCACTTTTATATGACTAAAAAATTGTCTTTATGGGGCTTTGCCCCCAGATACCCCAAGGGGTGCTGCCCCCCTAAGCCCTATGACCTGACCACGCAAGTAGTACCACAAATCATGGTTGCCCATTTAATGATAATTAAAACATATTAAAATATTTTACCATCACTTGACCATTACATAGGTTTAAGATTTTTTATCATAGATATATGTTATATACTTAAAATTAAAGCTCTCTCCCAACCCCTTTCCCTCCCTCACTTTGCTTATCAAGATCATCTCATTTTTCACAATATATACCCCCACATGTCTAAAATGCATTTACCTTCGTGCATACATAATACACCTATTCAGTTATAATGTACAAATATGTACATAATCATACATAAAACTCTCTCTTTCAACTAAATCTTTTACAGTCTACTCTATATTTTTGTATCACTTTTTCTATATATATTTAATATGCATATATACTTATGTATTTATGTAGTATTAAGTTATTGACATATAATTTTACTTCTTAGGCAATGCCTGAGCAGTCATCTTAAGTGGTGCCATTGAACAATTTGGGGCTCCTTGTCGCCTTGATAAGTTGATTGACTATGATAATGTTACATTATTTTTAAATCAAGGTTGTGTTGGTTTCATTTGATAACTGAGAAGTGCTGTCATAGTTACCAGTTATTTCCCTCCTGTGTCCTTTAGATGTATGATTGCATTTATCTTCTCTTATGATTTTTTTATGATCATACTATCACGACCCGGAGAAACCAACCAGGCAGTGGAAATACTGACATCGTGACAGCTGAAAGAAATCCACCACATACATTAATTACGGAATCGGTCGATTGAATCTAAATAGACCAATTTTGGAATCATTAGTGCATGGCAACAAGTTATCCAGAACCCCTTAGGACTTCCAGTCATATATTACAGTTACCTATCTAGCACATGACACTATGTAGGATTTTTCTTAAATGACTGATTCTTTAATTTTATATGGATATGGATCAATCATGATAGACAACTCTCGGTGGATCTTCCAAGAGTAAACCTAAACATCAAATTTATTCAAAATAAACTCAAATGACTGGGTAGAAGAGAAATCATTCAACACCAATTCCCATGAATTTTGGATCTTTTTTTTGCACTTTTTGAGCTTCACCCTTTGCAATTGACTTCTCACAATTATAAAAACCGTGAGTGTGTCACGAGGGACTTAGTAGGGGTTAATCTTTTTTTCTCATCAATCAGATAACTATATAACCACGCAAATATACATAATATGCAAGTCTTGACATTTAGGATAAAAATATAATGAAGCTTGGTATCTAGGTGTATATCTTTCATTTGTATGTCATGTATCCTTCAAAATTATCCTCAATATTTTATTGCCTATCCGCAATGAACATCTTGTAGCAAAATTTTGCTCAATAATTTTTTAACCTTTAATATGCTAGACCAACTTTTAATTTAAATAGATACATATTGAAGACTAATCTTTAACATGCCATGATTTTATTTACATTAATATATCTAAGTTCTCTAAAAATGTACGAGGACAAATTACTTGTTAAATGTCATGCAAACAATTGATTTCATTTATTTGTCAACCATATTCTTATGATTGCAAGTATTTGTCATCTTGGTTTCACATATCACATATACAAGCACTTATACTAAATCTAACATATATAAGTAACATATTACTAGATTAAACCTAGAGTGCATCTAGATAGTGATGTACTTAAGATAAACTATAGTATTCGGGATTGATAGATGCACCCATGGATTGCAGAATCGGCCGATCTGGATCGGGATCGGCCATGGCCGATCCGATTCTTGACGGAATCACCGATCCGGAGAAAACAACCATCGGAATCGGTGTTTTTGAATAGAATCAGGGCCAGAATCGTTCGAATCAGTCAATTCCGAAACGATTCCGGCCCCGCGGCGGCCCTGCAGCCCGGAAATGGCGCCGCTGGGAAGACGGGAGCTACCGGGTCCATCGTGGTCCCATCTTCCCCGCCCGATAGGGCGGGGAAGACAGCCACGGTGCCGCGGCCACCGCGGCACCATTTTGGGGCGATTTCAGGCCGATTTCGCCCCCAAAATGCTCTAGATAGGATCGAAATCCAATCTAGAGTGTTATTTTGATATTTTTTTTAGGTTTTACCTCTTTTTGAAGGACCGATCCGGAATGATTCCGGATCGTTATTTCTTCCGGTGGATCGCTCAAAATCGGACTGATCCGATCTGATACGGATCAGATCGGTACCCACCGATCCGGTGGCCGATTCCGATCCTACCATCCTTGGATGCACCAGATTGTTTTAATCTCCATTGCTCACGGGTTTGGTTATTCTCATGACATATCAATTTATTTCTTTTTCTTGTATGCGGAGTGCGCTTATCACATGATACCATATACATGTCATTTACTTAATTGTACACAACTAGCAAAATGTAGACATGACTTAATATCATGGACGCCATACTCTTGATTTTTAACACAAGCTTCATAGAATACAACTCCTAAATCATGATCTTCTAGGTTCATTCATAATTAAACATAGATTTCAGTTCGATTTCCTAAAATATCACTAAACATGTGTATATGCTTAACATGATCGGTTCCATTAGTTTCAACTCAAGTTTTCACATATTAAACATGTACCATGTAGATAAAACACTTTTAAAAAGTGTTCTATTATGCTATCTAGTTGTCTTGGAAGTTAAAATTTTAACTTTTTCTTGAAATTTTATTAAGTATTATTACATATGTATTTATCATGATAACTTTATTTAAGTATTTTATATTTATTGACTCCAATGGGTAAACTAGTTGAGGAAACTTACCTGTTCTAAGTTTTAAATTTTTTTATCAAGATCAGAACACCAGAATTTTCATGCGGCACCTTATTGTAGCAGTGGTGAAGTGGTGTCTAATGGCTCGAGGAGTTTGACACCTGGCTGAGTGAGTGGAAGTGGCCGATCTGCAGGGTAGGAGTGCTGCTCACAACAGCCAACAAAGGCAGCTGGTAGATAGGGGCATCCAGGCAGCATCTCACAACGGCTACGACGAATCAGACAATGGTGCTTGCTGACATTGGCCGCCGGGTGCGTGGGACATGGAACCCCAGTTCTTGCTGCCAAGGGAGAGATAAATGATGAGGGAGGCCAGGCACGTCAGCATTGGTCTGAAGTGCAGCGAGGAAGGGCTGCTGGCAAGGCAACGATATTGAAACACACACACACACACAGAGAGAGAGAGTAATGCAGGTAGGGCAGCGGCAGATTGGCAAGAAGGACGATGGCAGACGGTGACCTTCAGCAGCTCAAGGGGTTCAGGGCATGGCACCGACAGGAGGGGCTTTGGATTGCGGCTAGGCAGTGCAACGGCAAGTTCCATCTTGGGTGTGTCAGCCATGGCAACGGCATGGGTAGACTGGGTAGTGCTCCCTGGCTGGAGATTGGTAGAAGCAGGCGAAGGCTGAAGGGCTGGGGCAGTTGAGGAAGCAGCACAAGGATGGAGGCTCAGTGGGGGCGTTGGAGGCAGCACTCCAAACAGGATCTCAAGTAGCCAGTGAGGACTGGTGGATGCATGGTGGAGACAGTGACTGCGTGCAGGTCCCAACATAGGAGGGAGAGCCAAAGGGTATGGGAGAGAACTTCCAGTGGCTAAGGGAGAAGGCTGCAAGACAGCAGGGTGTGGTGGCACAAGGGGAGGCTGGCAGTGATTGAAGGGGATGGGGATCGCAGCAGTGTGCTCACAAGCACGATGAAGGGGGCTGAGAGCTCGAACATGGAGGGGGGTGGCGGCATGGAGCCAAGGTGGTTGAGAGAGAGAGAGAGAGAGAGAGAGAGAGAGAGAGAGAGAGAGAAGAAGAAGAAGAAGAAGAAGAAGAAGAAGAAGAAGAAGGTGGGGAAGCAGTGTTGGTGGCAAGATAGGGGGGGGGGGTAAGAGTGATTGGGGTGGAGAGGGGGGTCCAGTAAAAACACGGGGTGTCCACGGGGTAAAGAGTTTGTTTTTTTTATTTTTTTTATTTTTTGTTTTCTTGTTTGTTTGCATATATTACACATACAATTGTTTAGCCTGAATGACAATGTTACATTAAAGTAACAAAGTTACCGTAATATTTTAGAAATTATTATTTTGTGTTGTTTTATGCTGAGAACCAAGGTAGGTGGGGTCGGGGGGCGGGACTGGTTTGGTTTGGCCCAAACCGACCTAGGTCGGCCGGGGTTGAGACCCAGGTCAGGTCAGGGTTGGATGGGGTCGCAATAAAAAAATAAAAAATAAAAAATTTAAAACATCCACGGGTTGAGGTCGCGAGGTTGGAACCGGGTAGGTCGGCCCAAAAATTGACCGGGTCGGGCCCGAGTTGAGACCCGGGTCGTGACCCCGCATTCCATGTCGAGAACTGCAAAGCTTTAGATAATCATGTGCTTTTCCAATAGTGTCTTGCCAGAGCGCCTTGTTTAGGGCCAAAAAGGTGCCTGCCTTGTCCGCCTTGACACCTAGGGCGCCCAAGACGCCTGGCTAGGTGCCAACCATGATTGTTTTTTTTTTCTTTCAAGGGATTTTGCCCCCCCTGAAACCCCCCACAAGGGACGTTGCCCCCTTAACCCCGCAATTCATCAGCACCAATTTAATAATATTGTAAACATATTTCATTATCACTTATACTATTATATATAGTTAAGATTTGTGATTATAAGTATATGTGGTATATTTGAAACTTATGTTCTCTCTTAATCCTCATTTTTCTCTCACTTTGATATTAGTTATTTCTCGTAAAATATATATCAATACATTTATAATTACAAAAAATAAAATTATATTTACATAATATATGTATACAAGTATTTATGTTTGTATGTATACATAAATATATATAATATTAACATCTAATTATATATATGTATATACACATACATATATATAAACATCTAATGCCACCGTCTTGACCGCTTAGGCACCGCCTAAGCGGCCGCCTTATCATCTAAGCAGATTTGGCACCCCTGAACATCTTGGGCGCCTTGTTGCCTTGACAGTAATGATTAAAATATTGTGTCTTGTGTTGCACCCACTTTTTTGAAAAGGGTGGAGGGAGGAGAGACTGGACTATTGTGGGGCTGATGCTACCTATGGCGCCAAGAGAGAAAGGAGAGGATAGCTGAAAGACTCCCCTCGCTGCTGCTTTTTTCACCAACGAGATGCAAGAGAGCTGTGGGAGTTTTAAACTCCAACCGTGGCTCTTAATTTGGGAATCTACAAGGAATCTCCAAAACTTAGGTTAGCAGTGGATATAATGAAACAAAAAGGCAATGAACAAAACAGAAAAAGCAAAAAAAAAGGGGATAGCCATGCTTTTGGAGCCTCACTTGTGTTAGAGCTCGGCTCATTAAGAGATCAATATGTTCAAGATCGACTTGTTGAGCTACTTGTTTTCTTGATCAAGCCGAGTTTGATCTCCAACTTGAATAGGATCTCAGTCCAAGATCGAGTTCTGGTTCAATTTGAGCTTATTTATGAAAGTTGAACTTAAGTTTGATTTGAGCTTGTTTATGAAGCTCAAACAACTTTAAGCTCAGATTAAATCTGATTTTAGTTTATTTAATATGTATAATTAATCTTGTAAGATTAATAAATGTTTTAAATTTATTTTAAATAAATATTTAATCAATTACTTAAAACGAGGTGTCTGAGAGTTCTATCGAGTCAAGGAGTGGTCTACTCAAGGTCGGCTTGTTGATAGGTTGATCTTTTGTTTCTTGCTCAAGTTTACTTATTTAATGTAACAAACAAGACAAGGAGAGAGAGAGAGAGAGAGAGAGAGAGATTTTCTACTACCTCCACTAATCTCCTGGTGGGGGAGAGAGATTTTCTACTACCTCCACCAATCTTCTGGTGCGGAGCAACTGCTCCTATTCTTTAGAAGATGGTGGGGGTTCGCACTAACCTTCATCAGGCTCTCATTTGGGACACAAAAAGGGCACAGTAAGAGCCAAGGGGACCAGGACCTTGGTGCACAAGTACCAACGCAAATCCAAGGAGGCACAATGAGTAAAGGAGTCATGTATAAAATACAGACTCAAAAGTCTTTATAGACAAGACAATGCTCTTAAACCCTATATAAAACATGTAATATAGCGGACATAAACTTAGGGAGCACATGGCCTTTAGTTTTGAAATAGACATCCCTAGGATAAAGCTGCAGTGTGGGATGAACTTTGGGGGTGTAGTACGAGTTTTAGGTGGGAGCATGACTCCTAATTCTCTAAACGTCCTGAACATACTTTGATCAACACCAACAACAGCTAGATAGACTCCTCCATGTCTCCCATCTTATTTTATTCCATTTCATTCAAATGGATACATATGGCTATTCATGTATCACATTTTATGTAATTAATGTATTCAATTTTGTATATGAAATAAAAAATCATTTTATGATCATGGCATACGCCAAGCTTCATAACATATTTAAATACCCATGGTCCTTTCAGTGGAATTATTATAAAAATATTCTTTCAAAACAAACCATAGTCAAATCATGCTAATTAAATAACTTAGGAACATGTAAATTACTTAAAATATGAAATTTTAATTATAAAAATAATGATAAATAATGCATATCAACTGAAACACAAAAACAACACAATGCAGCGTAACAGATAAAACACTTAATGATAAAACGTAAAAAATGGAACAAATAAAAATAATCAAACAAATCAAAAAGAAAAAAAATGATGAATGATTCAGAAAATTATGATGGTAAATTACCCAAACAAATCAATTAAATGATAAAAAAAGAAACGAATAAACAATAAAAAATACCAAAACCAAAAACTGGATAACCAGGTCAGAAAATAAATATTAATTAAAAATGAAAATGATACTAAATCTGCAACATATTAATGAAATGACAACTAATATAAACAAATAAATGGCAAAATGACATTTAAAATTAACAAATTCATAAAAACATAATAGCTCAATTGCATTATAAAAATGTTAAACAGTAAATTCAGTAACCAATTAAACTAACAAACATGACAACCCATGTAAAAAAAAACCCAAATCTAGGATAACGTGAAATGCAATTTTTCATTTCCTCACGTTATTATGCATGTTTGATGCAAGTTATTTTATTGCTTTAAATGATGTGTTGTTATGGTGGTTAACCAAAGATAGTTGAGTCATCACTCAGAATAATTAACATCAAATTAATCTGAGTTTGATGGAGAGAGATCCAATTATAAATTTATAAAACACTTAATAACCTCAAATATTTTATGAATAAAACAAAAGCCCCTCAAATAGGTAACATGTCGTAAAACAAAATCAAATTAAATATTTATTTTCGAAATTTTATTTTTTCACAACTTTTTTTGAGAACATGCTAATGATTTATTCATGCAGCTGTTTAATTTGAGCGGCATCCTTACAGTATTCTTTTGTGGGATCGTGATGTCACATTATGCATGGCATAACGTAACTGAGAGTTCCAGAATCACAACTAGGTAAGAGCGTAGAATCTGCTTACTGGTTTAGGCATTTTTTATTCCCTTGGTTCTTTCAAAGAGATGCTTTAATAGGCACAACTTTTTTTTAATTTAGTAAGCTTTTTGTATATGGATACAATAACTGAGTGTTTAATGGGGTGTTTTGTTGCATGACAAATTGAGTTTCTGTTACAAAAATATGTTTTTGTAACAAAACTTGTTAAAAGAGGTCTTTGTCAATCAGTAGAAATTTATGTTTTTAAAGAGATTTTCTTCTTGGACAAAAGAAAGATGTGAGATCTCTTTTTTTTTATCTTGCGGTGCCCCACTTCTTTTGGTCATACATGATTTCCACTCTTTTTTGTTATCACTTCTCCCCAAACATGACAATTTTATGTCATTGCCTAGCTTAGACTTTGTTTGAATGCAACTTTTTATCATGAAAGTGTATAAGAATTTAATGTGCAACCAAATACCCTAGAAGCCATAAAAATTGTACTAATTTTTGCTGTATTTAATCAACAAAATTGCACTATTTCTTTTGTTCACTTGATAGTTTTAGCTTTCTAGCATCACTAATAATTTATGTAGCACAAGATTGATGAGCCATAATTCAGGTGTCTTGTCTACATTTCCTGTACTACAGATATATAAATTTTTTATGAGCTTTACACAAATAGGGATATACGGTATGAATGGCTGTATAAGCTTAATTAACCCATCGATAATAAAATACAAGGTCTCCATTGAATGTTTCAAGTTCTATGAGTAGCCGATTTTGAGCATTTTCACATGGAATCACTGAGATGCCTCCATTCTAAGAGCTCTGCTGCAGAATTCAGTAATCTTCTTGCGTGGCATCTGGTGAGCGGTGGAATATATATTTCTAACATTTAGTGTCATCCTGCAGGCATGCCTTTGCAACAATGTCATTCATTGCTGAAACATTTATATTTCTATATGTGGGAATGGATGCTCTTGATATTGAGAAATGGAAAGTGGCAAAGATAAGGTAACTTCAATATGTGGTAGTTTGTTGAATAGTTGACAAGTATATTTATTGCTTATTATGGCTTTGAACTTGGTTTTACCTTGTTAGTACAAAAACACCTTTAGAAGGCTGAAAAAAGCATGTTTTCTTTGTACCATACTACGAGAATTTATATTTTTCACAATCATTTTTTTGTCATCACTTGGTGCTAAAAAATGTAGTCATTCAATGTTTTCTTCTTTTTTGCAGCCTCAAAAGATTATTTGGCATATATTCTATCATTATTATTCTTGTTTTAATTGGGCGTGCTGCGTTTGTATTTCCTCTCTCCATTTTATCAAATTACTTGAGTCCAAGTTCTCAGGGATCAGCAATCACCTTTAACCACCAGGTTCTTTTTGTTGTTACTTGTGTTTATGAAATCTATTACAAGCAATTTAATTCCATTCAATAACCATGAATTTAGAAAAGATATATGACTGTTTGTATTTTATTTTGTGGACATTTTTGTTTTAATGCGAACAAGCAGGTTATAATCTGGTGGGCAGGTCTCATGAGAGGGGCTGTTTCAATTGCTTTGGCGTTCAACCAGGTACACAGAATTATTTACTCTGAAAAGAGGACGTATTTATCACCTTATTTTCTTAGTAAACAATTATCATTATCATCTTCATCACCCTTAATGGGTCAGAATGCAGATGCGCAAGTTGACGTTTGCTGACCTTTCTGCAGTTCACCGTTTCTGGTGTGACCTGGATCCCAGTTCATGCTACCATGATCATCAGCACTCTGGTTGTCGTTCTTTTCAGCACTATGGTATTTGACTTTTCCAATCTTTTTTTTCCTTTGCAACTGTAAGAGGTAGAAACATGACCGCTAAACGACATCATCATGGTAACCAAATGATTGTAGCTTTACCATTGGAAATCTTCCCATTGACCTAATGTCACGTTACCACCTTGTAGATATAATAATGGATCCTCATTGTTAAACATAATTCATGTCCAGGGTAGGGTCTCATCAATTTCTTGCTGTCCGCATATTTTAGTTTCAGTTCTCCACACCTGACCTCAAACTTCAATTGATAAACACTCTAGCCTAGCTCTCCCATATATGACCGGTATGGGAAGTGATGCCCTCATCACCCCAGGATGGATGATTTGGCACCTGTGATATTTCATATTTGACCCATGGGTTTTGACCAGGATTAACCTGAATCAACAATCGACCCAGGATTGATGGGTCCTGGGTCAATCCATAATTCCATGTAGGAAGGACTGCATCCCAAGCATGTGTCCCTCATACTTATCAAACAGTAAAGAAAATTGAATGATGAAGATGTGGCGCAAGCATAATAGGTGGTTTGAGGCCAACCTCTGCTGATCATGGCTGACCCCATCCCCCCAGGCTGCTCCCAAGCGAGTTCATTCCGTCATAAGATCATGAACCACCAAAGATGCAGGTAGCTGGGTCACCACCTGGTGTTTATTCAAGCTAGCTGCGTCTTCAAGATGAATGTTTTCAGGTAGCGAGGATGTACGAAACAGGATTATCCCTTGTTGTGGCATGGCATCCTGCATCCAGCAAGCTAGTTTGGCATCCAAAGGAATGGGATTTTCTTGTCACATATTCACTAAACCCCTAACTTGGTAGACTGACCTCACACCGATGGAGTGTGGAAAAATTTGCATCCAGAGTTCACCGGAGTAGATCTTGTGAGGGCATCTACTTCCAACGTCTGCTCTGTAAATCATTTGCTGAACTATCAGATTCATTCTGTTCATCACATTCATTCACCTGGTATTAGTAGGATTGCTTGCAGACTTGCACTTTTGTGCAACCGGTTTTGACATTTCTCCCTGACATCATGTGTTCTCTAATCAATCTGATTTCAGGTGTTTGGTCTGCTCACAAAGCCTCTTATAAGCTTCCTCCTTCCTCACCGCTCCAGGGAGAACCACCAGAGTTCCAACACTGGCTCCCCCAAGGATGACACAGTACTGCCCTTGCTCTCCCCGGAAGGCCAGACCACCGCCGGCATCCGCCAAGCTGCTGACAGCCGCCTGTCACTGCTGCTGGAGAGGCCGGCCCTCACCATACACGCCTTCTGGAGGCATTTCGACAATGCCTACATGAGACCAGTGTTTGGTGGACCGGGCCGCGATGGCTCTCCCGTGATGTGAACTACACCAGGATCTGACTTGACGCCCCTCTGTACGGTTCTACTACATGCAGTCCATTTCTATTTGATTTCTGGGGAAAAAATATCGGTTCTAATAAATGTTCAATTTTTAGGTTTGGTCCAAGTTATTTGTACTTTGTCCTCCCCAAATTACGTCTGTGGCCATCGGAGGTAGAATAGAGATGTCAATGGGCTGGGCTTCCCAGTCAAGGCCTGGACGATAAAGTTTTGCATGTATATATCCTTTTATTTTAACTAGTCATATTTGGATATATATATATATATCCTTGAAGAGTATGTATTGGGTTGTATACTTCTTTAAACTTCGAAATTTTGTGGTTATATCACGGGAACAATCAGTCGGAAAGCGTTAATTTGTGTCTTTCGGTGTGTATAGTTCAGAATAAGATAGCTTCTTTTTGAGATTCTATGATTATTATACCCCATAAATCGGATTGGTTGCAGGCACAGCCTCAGATACATCTAATTCAAACACTGTTTTGCGTTAATTATTTAACACTTTTTTTTCAAACTGGATGTAACAAACATCTTATGGGGGTGTTTGGCTATAAGATAAATCTAACTTTAATTTTTATAATATATTTTTCGTAAAGAAGTTGTTAAATTAGAGGGTGCCTGACAATTATTACAAAAAAATATTTTATATAAAAATTCTTCATAGACAAAAAAGTGGTGTGACTTTCTCTTTTTTTTTCTCTTCCTTTTGTGGCCTGCCCGTTACCTTTTGCTAATTATAGAAGGGTTCACACTCTTGTTGTTACAATCATATCTAGTGAAACAAGAAAATTTTAAGCCTTTAGTATTTTTATACTTCGTTTTAATGTGTAATTTTGTCACAAAGATTATTGTCCTACTAAACACGTTATGAGAGTGACGGTGATAATTAAATTTCCATGTGGCAATAATACAAACACAACGTAACCATGGGAAACCACATATTTATATTCCACTTATGACATATATATGGATACAAAACACACAGTGTATATATTATCTCCTTCCATCCCCCTTCAGTTCGAAAGCAAATCACATGCACACACAAAACAGCACCAAGCACAATTAATACTATTACACATCAACTTGATCAACATACACGAAGAGCGTCGTGCGTATCTCCATGTACGTCGCTTATTTAATTACGTGCACACTTTTATCTATCTATATATATGTGTGTGTGTGATGTACGTATGTAGGTGGTCGGTCGGATGTATACGTGCATGGTGCATCAGCTGTCCATGTGGGTGTGGACTCTAGTCGTGGCCACCCCAGCCGCCGCCCCAGCCCCCACGGCCGCCCCAGCCCCCACGGCCGCCCCAGCCCCCGCCCCAGCCGTCATGGCCGCCCCAGCCCCCACGGCCGCCCCAGCCGCCGCCCCAGCCGCCGCCCCAGCCGTCATGGCCGCCGCCCCAGCCGCCGTCGCCCCCATGGCCACCCCAGCCGCCGCCGTACTGTTTGGCATCCTCGACGCCCTTACCGGCTGCTGCTGCTGCAGGACAAAAGGCAGACGGAGATGCTTAGTTAACGATCGGAGAAGGACCAAGTACGTACGTACGCACGCATATATAGATAACCAATTAAGGAGAGGAGGGCAGGGCATGCAGTCCCTGGCAGCCACGACGACCACGATATTGCATGTGTAATTTCTGCACGCATGCAAGAGGCGAGCTCTAGCTAGCAGCCGCATGGAGAGAAGGAAAACCGGTAGTGGACATTAAATTGCGGAAAATAATTAAATCCGGAGGATGGGGTACTTACGATCATCCTCGCCTAGCTTTCTGGCCGTCGCCTCCGAAGAGCTGATCAGGAGAACCACCGACAGAAGGAGACCCAGAAGAAGCAGGGTTCGAGGGAGCGCCATGTCGTGATCTTCCTCGATCACCAAGGGTGCTATTAATGCTAGCTATGATCTATCAGGGCAATTTATAATGAGCGAATGTGCACTGATAAGATGCTTGCAAGGAGGCCTCTGCTACCTGCTCCCTATTTATAAGCTTTCATCAGGGCGTGATAGAAGGTGGGGGGGGAACACAATTGAGGAGGATGGGTCAAGGGAGAGACCGAGCAAGAAGGGCATTTGACCCCATCAACGCCATTGCTCTAATTAATATATATATATATATATATATATGTGGCGACGTCCGTTTACTATCTTCTATAATTTCTTTTAACAAGCAAAGTATTGGTTTGCCTTTGGTTAATTTACCATATATCTCCTGCTTACTAGTTTTACCAAGTCCTTCCTTCTCCGACCCTCCCCCCCCCACACCGATTATCTGCATACAATATGTGAGAGGTAAATAGCTTATACCCAAGTTGACTTTGTCGCACATCACGGGAGTGTGCAACCAGCCAGTTGCCACTGAGAGCGGATCACCTCAGTTCCGGGATGGAGGAAGAAGTCTCAGTCCCCAATCAGAGGCGGCCACATACTCCCGTCACTTAAGTGAACCGAACCGATTCAGTTTCAGACCCCGGTTCGGTCCGGTTCACCAAACCGGTTCACTTAAGTGACGGGGGTATGTGACCGCCTCTGCTTGGGGACTGAGGCTTCTCCCTCCACCCCGGAACTGAGGTGATCCACTCTCGTTGCCACTTCCCACCAATTCTCTCTCTCTCTCTCTCTCTGGTATACGTAAATCGTACGTCTATATTTCCCATGCAGGACTGAGTCAATATATCCGAGGCCCTATTGATTATTAACGGAGGAAGATCAGATCAACCTGACGCCCACGGGAAAGAGATCGACATCAGCAACAGTACTACCTTTTACGCCTGTCATCGTTTTCTAATTACTAGCTTAATGCTTATTGGCCCAATTTATTTTCTTCCCAAATAATGAAGATATCATAAAATAGTAACCATTGAAAGTAAAACCATGGTACATGGTTAGCCCCCGCCTTGGATATGCACTTTTGCCAGCAACCATTGAAAGTAAAACCATGGTACATGGTTAGCCCCCGCCTTGGATATGCACTTTTGCCAGCATTAGAGTATGACAAATTGAATAAAAGCCGAGTCCAACCAAATAGTATAATAATTGTTCCAGTTAACTTGTGTTTTGCACCTATATTCAAATGTGATTCGTTGCTTAATCACGAAGAGTGTTTGAGCTAGCGGTCGACTCAAGTTTAGTTCAAATTTGAATTCAATCGATTATAAAGTTATATTCAACAAACTCGGTTTAAGTTTAAACTCAAGTCAAATTGCATTTCAACTTATTTTATGAGACTAAGTGGGTCTATATTATAATTATTAATATTCATAATTTAAATTTTTATATAAATATTCAAATTGTGTATCTGCTCATTATCTTTATCGTACCAAACGATGGATAGAGTTATCTTTTATAACTATCTTAACTCAAACCAAACGTAACAAAAATATGAATAGTCACGAGAACAACAAGTGACTTATCCTTATCATATTTATTTTTATCTCATACCAAACAATGTCTAAATGTTTCTACACCACATGGAACTAAACTCATCCCTATGAACAGTGTTCATGCATGCCTTTCATGTATAAATAATATAAATGCCTTAACCTTTTTTGATAGTTAATCCAAAATGATATTTGCTTTGTTTTCTTAATCTTGTCCCTTGCTTAGTAAGAGGTTGAATGATCTACATGGTTTGAAATACTTGGTAAAGATGTTTTTTTCTGGTAAGCACATAAGCTGTAATTATACCTCTTTAAGAAACTTCTCTTTTCTTACTCAAGTTGAGACTTCTAGTGTCACGACCCAGAAATTAAGCAACAGGCATGTAGATCAACAAAAATAATCAAGTCTACATAATTCCACAAGATTTCCAAAACCTGGAGCCAACAACTTTAAACCAAGCCAACTTCACCTAGATCAACTCCAACCAAAACTTGAACATTCAAGACAACTAAATTTCAAGCCAAGTTCATTCAAATGTTCCATCTCTGAAGAAAAATCACTAGATTTAGTTTAACCACACAACATCCTAAAAGTCCAAAACAAGCAACCTGATAAAATAAAATATCACTCTGCTCCAACTCCAGGAGATTCTGGTTCTTCCGCGGCCTCTACTTGAGCCTCCAAGCCAATCTCCTGATCTTCAAAACCTGCTGAAAAATATTAACCCACAACGGGGTGAGTCCGGGGACTCCGTAGGATTTACACCCTTTATCTATCAGTCGGACAACTAACATATAATCAAGCAATGTTATATAACATATCTAAATTGAGATGTAATATAAAAGTAATATATTTCTTCTATATTAATCTCACAACCCATATCAAAACATAATTATCTTCAAAGAAAAGGTTATGCCAAAGCTAAATAATTCTAGACCAATGCATACAAGACCATAAAACTAAACCAAAATTACATAGATGACCTCCAGACTTAATTAGCATGACCAATCTAAAATGGGACATATCTGAATTTTCTAACTTATCATGCTTTAACATCTAAACATAACATGCAATGAGCATAATTTCATGTTCTTTCTAAACCCATAGTCATATAGCAAGGAATTGGTCGTCTTGCCTTTTCACATCACATATAAAGATCACTTTCACCAGCTCTAATTTATATAGTAATAACATATACTAAGTTAGCCCTTAGTGCATCTAGGCAGTGGTGACACTTACGGAAAAATCACGGTAATTTGGGATCTGTGGAAGGGCCGGATTTATCTAAGATACCTACTGCCCACGGGCAATTTGACTAGAATAGGCTGGTGAAGCCTTCACAACATGTGGTACAAGAGATCATAATAATTTTTCAGATCATGACATACCTGATTATCATATACACAAGACATAAATATCTTATTCTAATGTCATCCATGCAAAACAAACTGTTTTTATTATAAATTACACAAGACTTGTACTAACCGACATGGTTAACATATTTTAAACAAAACTCATATCAAACTTGACAATATGAGCCTAACTATATCATGCAAGACATATTACATAATATGGAATCAAACCAAATAAATTTTACATGATCCATACACATGCAATATCAAACTAAACTAGACTTGCTTAATTACTTATACAAGATAATTAATCTAAATCAAGTTTGGCATAACCAAAACAAACTAAGTTCTAATGTCAACACCCATAATTTGACCTAAACAAGTTTCAAAAAGTGTAATTTGATGACTTATGATTTTTTCAAATCTTCACATAATTATATTTCAATTCTAGGTCCATTCTAGCACATAATTATATACATAAATAACATATGGTCAAATCTCATGAAAAATATTTCTACCCATCCATAATCATACTAAAAATGTTTCATAATATTCAAAATATTAATTTCAAGGTTCTAGTTTCAATAACTTTTGATAAAAATCACTAATCTTAAGTCCAAAGTCTAAACTAGTCAAAACAAGGTCCATAAGTTAAATTATGCATATTTTCTAATCAAAATGAAGTCAAATACATAGACGAACTTGAGAAACCTACTTGGAATTTTCTGTGAATTTTTATGATTTTTTAAAAAAAATTTGCTATTTTTCTTGGCCTTAAATCTAATTTTAGGAATTAATAATTTCAAAAATCAGAAAATACCGAACTGGCGCTGAACCGGGCGGTTTGACCGGCTGAACCAGGACAGCTCGAAGACGCTGGACCGGAGGCTGGACTGGGGCGGTTCAAACGGCAGCGCTCGCGGCGGAGGGCAGCGACGACACTCGCCAGCGACGACGACCAAGAGGCTGTAGGTACTCGGCAGCGGCGGCGTTCGAAGGCAACCGAGGGGGCTGCAGTAGAGAATGGCGATGAGATGGGGGCAGAGGCTGGCAACAGCGGCAGTGGCGAGGGAGTCTCGCGGTGGTGCCGGCCGGAACAGGGGAGGCCGGCGGGGCTTACGGCGATGGCGACGGATAGCGGGGCTGCAAAAAGGGGGTTGGAAAACAATGGCGAAGGGGGGAGGAAGGAGGGGATGGGAGGCTGGTGGCGACAGGGGGACGCGAATGGCGGCGGACGAAGAGGGAGAGAGGGATCAAGCGGGGGGGGGGGATTGCGAGGATCTGAGGGGGGTGGGCGGCGTTACGGCGGGTACAGCGGCACCAAACCGGGGAAGGGGGCGACGGTTACTAAATTTTTTTTTAAACACTAGATATTACATCTATCCTTTACTTTCTCAGACAGCTTCTCTATTAGGAGGCTTTATGGCCAGCAAGTTGGCACAAAAAAACAATAGAGATCAACCGTAATATTTTGGGTTTTTGTAGTATTATTTAAGTTATTATCGTAGTGTTTTAATTATTTCCGTATGATGCTTAAATTATTTTTAAAAGTTTATATAGATACGTAAGTATTTTTATTACTTATACTGTGTCTTATTTATTTAGTAGATCTTTTTATTTTATTTATGCTAATTGTTATTTAAATATTTAATCTCTCCTCAATTTTTTTTATCTCTTCTGTTTATTCTCTTCTCATTTTATTCCTCTCATATCCTAACTATCTCATCCGTCGTCCGCTCTTTTCGGTTTCTTCCCCCCCCTGGATGCCTCCGCCTTCAGCCGCGGCCCGGGTCGCGTGTCCGCCCCACGGACGCCATCGCCACCCTTCCGCCGCGAGCGCGCCGCCCGCCCATGCCGTCGCCGGCGCAGCGCCACGCCGGCCACCGTCCCACCCTCGCACCGCCGCCCACCCGCGTGTGTGCCGGCGCGGCCTCGCGCTCTCCACCAACCCCCCAGCCGGTCGCCGTCCCCCCCATGCCGCGCGGCCACCCGCCCTCGCGCAGCCGCCCGCGCGCCGCCGTTGCCACCCCCGCCGCCCGCTCGTGCCGTCGCCACCCCCACCGCCCGGCCGCCGCGTGCTCACCCACGTCGAACGCCGCAGCACGCCGGCCGGCAGCGACGCCGCCGCGTCGGCAGCCACCGTGCGATGGCCCTCCTTCCACCGTGTGCCATCTCCCGTGTGCGCCAATGCACCCCCCCTATCGGCCATGGCGACGCCGCCGCCGCGTCGGCAGCCGCCGTGCGCCAGCCCTCCTTCCACCGTGTGCCATCTCCCGTGTGCGCCAATGCACCCCGCCCCCTATCGGCCACCGTGAGCACCGTCTCTCTCTCTCTCTCTCTCTCTCTCTCTCTCTCTCTCTCTCTCTCTCTCATTTATCGGTGATACGTTTTCTCTTAAAATTTCTCTTGTTTTTCTCTTGATCCCATGGCATACCTCTATTCTATTTCTTTCCAGCAGCCTTAGTGAAGGGAGATAACTTGTTTGAGTTATTTCGGATTGTGCACCGCGTCGTCACGTTCGGTATCGCTTTCATTCGCCGATTCCCGAGTTCCTTAGCATCGATAAGGTAGGCATTATTGATGTGTCTATTAATTATCATTAAATTTCTATTTAATCCTCCATGACTTGTAGTGATTATTATTGAGTTAATTAGCCTATTTAGCGTTGTTTGTCGCGGTTAACTAGCGTGGTTAGTCGACTTGTTCTTTGTTGTGCATAATAGGACTCTTGTTAGGGAGATTATTATATCATCTTCATCATGTTAATTTAGTATATTGTTAGCGGATTTTAGTTCTTTTAGTTAGTATGTTTTCAACTACCCTTTTTTATACGATTTGAGTTAACTTGTTATATAGGTGTGGTGATAGGTTAATAAGATTAGATAATATTTATCTAGTTTATTATATCTATTTTGGCTATGTTATTGTCATTAATTTAGGTGATAAGGTCCAATTAGGTATGTTCCTATCATGTTAGTCTTTACTTATTCTTGTCATTTTATGGTTCTAGATCATGCATAGGTTGTTTAGGTGTGGTTGATCATGCTATTTGCATTGGTGGTATGTTTATTCATTGCATGGTATAGTTTATATCATTTAATTTTGCATAAGTGTATCATGGCATGACATGATTGAGATGGATGCATGATGCATTGAAACTGTGAATGGAAAACTGAGCTACACCAGACTAGTTAGTCGTGACTCGAGGGCAGCGAGGGGTTAGAACCGTTTGGTGCATCCTTCGATCCCAGATCCCGCGGGCATCCTACGTGCCACCACTGCCTAGGTGCACTATGGGATTTTGATTAGTATATGGTACTTATATATGATAGATCTAGTGGTAGCTGGTTGACGTGGCAAGACGACGCATTCCTTGTTAATGAAAATCTGTGTAGAGGATATATGCATCTATTAGAGGAAGGTGCATCTGTGTGCATTTGATCATTATTAGATGATAGGTGCATTATTGCATGGTATGGTATAGGTGGTCTAGTAATCTATTTCAGTTTGTCAATTATCATGTTGTGTTGCATGGTGTGTATGCATGGTTTGTCCCATTTGTAGTATATCATCATATGGAGCATATAGTAGGTGTCTATGCATATGTTCATACCATCTGTTTAGGTCATGTTATGGTGCATATAGGTGCTGGTCGGTGTGATTATAGACTTTGGTTGGTGGTGTAAAACACATGGATTAAGTCATATATCTAATGTATTGACTAGCCTATATTTACATATAATTGGTGTATGTCTGGGTACCTATTTAAGTAACATCTACGGCCTTCAGGCTATCCGATTTGGCGGATGATGGGGTGTCTACTGAGTCGTCGTACTCATTCCATTCCTCTTATCAATTTCAGGTAATCAACTTTAGCACAACAGAAGCGTGGTGGATCGATTTCTGAGAAAGCAATTGGATGATATTTTTGTTGAGATGGTATTTAGCTTTGTTTAGATTGTAGCATAGCATTGTATTTAATTTGAGTTTTTGGAAGTATGAACTGGGACCTAGTTGTCTTCAATTTTCCCAAACCGATTATTTTAAGAGGTTAATTTCCCCAGTCGCGTCGACAGATTATCCCGCTGTGCATGTTAAAATCCGAGGCGCGACATCAACATCTGGACCCCATTTACAACTGAATTCAGTCAAGGACTCATGTATGGCCAAAGGGCAAGTGTTTCAATCAACCTTATCAAGATCTCCTACAACAACTATTTAAGAGAAGATTAAATGATCAACTATATATACTAGTCAAGAGACTTGCTACGCACGTCAAAGTATAATACATTTAAATGATTATTTTTAAAAATACGTTTTCTAAACATTTATATATCGTATATGGTTATCATTAATCTCATTTGTGGTCAAAGGGTAAGACTTTCAATCAACCATATTAAGATCTCCTACAACACTTGTTTAAGATAAGATTAAAGTTGTCAAAAAGAGTGTCTTACTATTGATATTGCTGTAGACACTAATCCTTTTTAAGATCACAAGATGGGAAATTTCAAGCAACTATAATGGGGTGTTTGGTTGCATGATAATGGAGGTTTTTATTTTAATTTTTAAAAATTGTAAGAAAACTTGTTAAAAGAGGTGTTTGGCAACCATGACAAATTTATGTTTTGAAAGTAATTTTCTTCTTAAACAAAAAAGTGGGTCATGAATAGTTGTTACTCTTTTTGTCATCACATCCCTCCAAACATGATAATTTTATGTCATGAGTTGGTTCACTTTTTATTTTAATATAATTTTTTATCATGAAAATGTACAAAAAAATTATCATGCAACCAAACACCCCATAAGTCACGTGACTGAATAGCCCGAAAGCAGCCATCTCCAACCCCCACCTCCCATCCACAGCCTTTGGCATTGACTTTGACTTTGACTGAACTTGCTTGTTCTTTCCAACTAATCCCTGGTCAACTATTTTCGCTTGTGGGTCTTGAGATTTTGAGAATTACTTGTATGTATCTTTGTCATGGGCATTTTATAATTCTTAGGCCAATTTTGTGTAATGTCAAGTATATATAAATATATACAGTATAGGAGATAATATACGCATGTGTGTAGGGAATCATTGGGATCTCACGGACACAATACTAGCTAGGTGAACCCAACCAAAGATGACACGATCCTCTCGTAATCTTTCAGGCGCGTTAGGAAAATATATTTTGAATGCTATCATATTAATTATTGAAAAATGAAATCGTCCAACAACATCGGGAGTTGAAACAAATACGGATTTATGTCCTGTTCGGTAACACTATTAAATACTTCTATCACTATCAATTTTAAAATTGATATTGATAGAAATCATAAAGAGGTGTTTGGTTAACTGTATCAATTTTAAAATTTATAGTGCAAACAAAGCATATTATGTAATACAAGTGACAACTTGTATTACTTTTGATATTGATACTCCAACATTTGAAAATATTAATATCAATATTGATATAGTACCAAAAATGAAACTCTAACCAGACAGGGCATTAGGAATTAAAATTGGTTGCGCTTGATGGCTAGAATCAGTTGTTTTCAGCTCTAATTCTGTTTTCACCTCTATATATGCTCAGTTTCTTATTTCTTATATGTTGAAGCGATTAACAACTTTTCATACTTTCTGAGAGTTGTATATATATGGTACTTAATAATTTATGCTTGAAATGGATTATGACTAACTCTCTGTGTGTAACTAATGAAAGTTTCATCTAGTCATTTAGCACTTTGTATGCCGCACTTCTTGCTATTTAAGTATTTTTTTATTTAGAAAGGAATTAAATTTTCACAATGTAAGGCATGTCCGGGCGCTATAGTCCTATTTCAGAGGCATGAAATTTAGTTTTTTTTAGTTGCTGTAAATACATGAGTATTTTCTGACAATAGTTTTTTGGGGTGTTTGGTTGCACAATGGTATTTTGTGGGTTCATGATAAAAGTTTATATCAAAATAAAATTTAAGATATGATAATAGAAAAGTGGCAACCATGTGTGACAAAAAATGATGGGAAACCACAAGGAAAAGAAAAAAAAAAGGAAAAGAAGGGCTAACCTCTTTCTTTATATAGAGAAGTTCTCTATGATAAACGTTTTTTTTTTCAATGATTAATGCTAAACAGTACCCTTTTTGTAAAGTGCTGTTACAAGAACATATTTTGCAACCAAACACCTCGTAGGACTAGAATAGTTTCAGCTGATCATGTATCTTTAAATGTCGATATCAAAAACTATATGGCATTGCCTTTATTGATATTATAACCAAACGTATTTATTCATAGCACGAAAACGAATTTGTATGCTGGTATTCCTCTGCAGGCGACATTCTCACATTTGCAGGGATTGTTAGAGAGGATTCCATGCTTCTCTTTGTATTATACATAGATATATAAATAGAGAGAGAGAGAGAGGGTGCATGCTACTATATACAATTTATATAATAATATGTAACAATATTAATTTAAAACTTATGGGGTGTTTGGTTGCATGATAATTGAGGTTTTTATTTTAATTTTTAAAAATTGTAAGAAAACTTGTTAAAAGAGGTTTTTATCAACCATGACAATTTTATGTTTTGAAAGTGATTTTCTTCTTAACCAAAAAAAGAGGGTCTCACCTCTTTCTTTTTTCTTGTGGTCTCCCACTTTATTTGGTCATGTGCGGTGGTTACTCTTTTTGTAATCACATCCCTCCAAACATGATAATTTTATGTCATGAGTTGGTTCACTTTTTATTTTAAAATAATTTTTTATCATGAAAGTGTACAAAAAATTATCATGCAACCAAACACCCCATTAACATATAAAAGTATATGTAAATAAAAATAAAAATAAATAAAAATAGAATAGATATATATATATATATACGTTTATAATAACATAAAATATTAATATATGTGTGAATTGGAGAAGGACACAGACGATGTAATACTTAACGTCCCGTTTAGTAACACTAATAAATATCTCTATCACTATCAATTTTAAAATTGATATCGATAAGAATCACTAAGAGGTGTTTGATTAATTGTATCAATTTTAAAATTTGTAGTGCAAACAAAACATATCATGTAATACAAGTGTCAACTTGTATTAATTTTGGTATTGATACTTCAATATTAAAAATATTAATATTAATATTAATATAGTACCAAAAATGAAACCCTAACCAAACGGGGCATAATATAACATTATCTTTGGCGGTTGTAGTAGATGCGTCGGAATTATATGTCAGGGTATCTAATATTGAAGACAATATGATATTTATGACTTCTTTTGCTCTATCCAAACGGCTCTAAAGAAGAAGTCCTACTATATATATCGATAAGTAATAGGATGCTTGGTTGCACAAAAAATTGTATTAAAATAAAGTGTAAATTATTTAATAACATATGGCTGTCACATAAATTTATAATGAGACGCCAAGCACCTCTTTTAACCCCTCTTGTTACAGAAATATGAAATTTAACTCAAAGCTCAACCTAAGATGCGGCCAAGCACGCCATCAAAGTTAGTCTCGCTTCTGGAAAATCCAAACCCATTCCAAACGATTCCAAGACCGTGATGTCCGACAGGATTTGACCAAAATATGTCCAACCAAGAGACAGGACGTACGTACGTCATGCATGACGATCGACTACCAGCGTTTCGGAGCGTAACATGATGCGTCAACTTCATGTCATTTTGACACCCCGACTGACTACTCGACAAGATTTTGCATTTGTTTAAACTTGTTCAAAAAAATTTCAAACTCCTTTTTCATCCACAGTCTGCTATCACGGTATGCTTTGAGAGGAGTTTAAAAATCTTAGACAGGTATTATCGGAAAATTTTCTCAATCTCTAATATGAGATAGTCACAAACTCTGATCACTTAAGTGACAATTCAAGGATGAATCGGTATGAATTGTTACTGAAACAAAATTCGTAATGAATTAGACCGTGGTTCATAAAATTGCACTGTGCTTATAATGAGTTATGTTGTGGTTCACAATAGTTATAAAGTACAGTATAATCTATTATGAATCACAGTATAACTGTTATGAACTAGATTAAACCGTTACGAAACATAATGTAACCCATTACGAATTACAGTGTAACCCATGACGAATTCCGGTTCAACAACGATCATATCAATTTACCCCTGAATCGTCATTTAAGTGACTCGGGGGTATGACTGTCTCCTATTAAAGACCGAGAGAGTTCTTTCCTCAAGATGTATGAGGCGATACGAACTCACTTCTAGAGTAGTTAAAATAACATACATATACGAGACCAAAGAATAACAGCATAACATGTATGATTATAATTTACTCCATGTTTGGTAACGATTTTAAACATCTCCAATCATGCAGGCCATTAAGCCCTATTTTGTTAAGGTGTTATGCACTATTCTAATACTATTTATAATATCTGATAGCATCATCTCAATATTGACGTGCCTAACATCATTATCAAAATCAATGGTTGCGTGACAAGTTGAGTTTTTGTTACAAAAAATATATTTTGTAACAAATACCGATCATGAAAAATGTTTGGCCATCATTATAAAAAAAAAGATTTTTACGGATAATTTCTTCATGGGGCCATTTTTTTCTTCTCCTTGCGGTGTTCATCTTTTGAATAGTTATACATGGACCACCTGTTATAATTGTACATACATCGTCCTCAGTCTTCTCGTTATTACGTCCCACCCACCAAACGCTAGCTGTCTTAAACTTTATTTAAATACGAGATTTCATCGCAAAAAATACATGAAAGAAAATTATTGCGCAACCAAACACCCTGTATAATACCCTGACCAAACGGGATCATCAGCCAACGCAGGGGAAGGGGAGGGGGTGTTGAAACCGAAAGCTCTTGTTGATCACACACAGCTGCTCCCTCCCTCACTAGCCTGTCTCATGATGATCATGATCATCATGCATGTTTGACCATGGCCATGATAGTGGTGATGGTGCTGCCAAACCAGTAGTACTACCATCGACACCGACAACTACACAGACGACCACTCGTACCTAACATGAACGCCTTCCTGGTACCTACCGCCTTCATTGATCCATCCAGGACTTAGAGAAAATCAAGCTACCTCGTATCTGAAAAATAACTTTAAAGGTTTATGACGTCATAAAGCTTTTTTTTAAAAAAAAGGTACTTGAAACCATATTCTACGTGGCATAATGGCATTTATATAGAGACGTGGTCCGACCGTTCAAAGGCGAGGGTACCAATGCCAACCGGCAACACGATCCACTTGCCCAGCCTCGGGACCCCTGTCCACGTCGGGGAGCACGCCGTCTGCGTCGAGGAGTTCTCTGAGAGGGAGCACATCACATGGGCGGGGAGACACTTTTTTAGATAAACCCGCATCGATAAATATGCAAGTGCTATGTAATACAGGGGGTTCTGTTAAAAGCGGGAGTTTACGGGAAGCTACCGTGGAACGCCCATCGTCGTCCTCCTCTCGTTCTAGAAGACGAGTGCGCCCGCCCGCCACGGCGAGTCATTCCCCCAACGACTGCTCCGGCGGCCGGTCATCCACGTCTCAGCACCGAGCGCGCGAGACCCATACGTCGCCGCCGCCGACGCCCCTGCTATATATATAAATCGCCGTGGTGGTGGTCTCCGCCACGGCGCCACCCCCGTCCCCGTCTTCTTCCTTCTTCGTTTTCTCTCGCCGTCTCCACGTACCGGCGCGTACAGGCGAGAAAAGAGAGGAGCATGGACTCGGGTTTGGAGGGCGGAGCGCCGTCACCTCCGGAATTGTCCGAGGAGAGCGCCGACTCCGAGTTGTTTACGTCGGGTGCGGCGATCTCGATGCTTGCGGACGACGACGACGACGCCGAGTCGTGCAACCACGGCGCCGCGCGACCCGGTGACGAACCATGGGACGACGAAGCGGAGGGACCGGAGGATCTTCCGGATGCTACGGCGGCGCCGGTGAGCTGGTGGGCGTGGCTGGTGAAGAAGGGCGCGGGGCAGGAGGAGGTGGCGGCGAGAGAGGGGCCGGTGGCGGACGAGACGGCAGACCGGCTCTTCTGGGAAGCGTGCTTGGCGGACGGGTACCCCTGATTATTCCAGCCACCGGCATCTCTCGTCTTCTTCTCTGCGGTAGTTTCAAGCACCAAGATATGCGGGGATTTCCCAAACCCCCGCGGCGAGAACGAACCGCGCGGCAAATGTATGAAGAAAATTCCTTCAAATAGAGACGTAGTAAACATCAAGGTCACATTTTTATGGTCAATGTTCATCCGAGAGGGTATCAATCTTCATCTCTTTGGCATTCCATAGATCTGTGGAATGACTGCTGCAAGTACATATTCGTCTTCGTTTGGTCTCCGTTTATCGTCGGAGAATGATTTAGCTCTCTGTGATATATATCTTAACCTCCATGGGCGCCTGCGGATTTGAGATGGCATAAGGTTCACGTCGATCGGCAGGGAAGAAGGGCCGAACCCACCAGAAATTAGGAGCACTCTATGGAAGAGAATATCTTCACTCCTTCTAGGCTCTGATCTTCCTTTTCGCACTTCCCAGGAACGTCTTCGGCTTACGGATAAGGATGTCAATGGTTACCGATTATCCGATTATTCCACCCATTCGTTAGTTAACGAACAGCAAGTGGATAATTTAAATTTTCCGAATAAACTATTCGCGTTCGTTTACCGATTAACCGTTATCTTAGCGGATACGGTCATGGATACACCGTAAACCAAACCCGAAAATCGTTATCCGTATTCGCTAACTAATACGTAATACGATATAACTCACAATTTATGACATCTAAGTATATATGACCCATCTAGAAAATCTTATTGTTCTTAACTCACCGGTTCACCCTCCTCCTTGAGATCTTAACATTGGATAAGCCTTGTCTTGACGTCTAACAGTGATGTTTTCATCCTCTTCTGCTTCTTGATAGTGCAATCCACGTACGCACTTTTACTGCAAATCAATTATCTCATATTTTATGTTGGACATGTATTATTTTGGACATGTAATAAAGATTTTTTTTCTACCTCATATTTTGTGTTGCACATCTAATTATTTATTATAGACTCAAAAATTAATTTTACTATGGACTTGTAAATTATTTTTCTATATCTCATGTTTTGTGGTAGATATATAATTAAGAATTTTTTTTTGTTCATTGCTATAAATAGATACTTTTAATCGTAATATATATATTTTTTATGTGTGTCTTTATCGGTAAAATTATCTTTATTTTTTTATTTTGCTAGGTTGTATTATAGGTATGTTATCTCTTTATATATTCGATAACCATCCGTTATCCGACCGTAAATCGTTTTTAAGCGTATAGAACAATACGGTTCGCGGATACACCCGATACCAATAGTTAACAAATAACAAGTGGATACACCTTTTTCTTATATGATACGAATATGGATAATACTATTATTGGACCAGTATCTAACCGGTTGACATCCTAGTTGCGGAGGCGAAGGAACGAGAGGCCGCCGACCGGCGAATGGCGGCGACGGCCGCCGACGAAGGAAGAGGCTGCGTGGGGCTGCTGGGGGCATCTTTCTTTTCCCAGACGAGCGGAGAGGTGGAGGAGTTAGAACGGGCTGTCCTCGTGTCGTCGTCCTGCTCCCTTCTAGAAGGGAAACTCCGCGCTAATACGGGTCGCGGTAAAACCGGTCAACCCTGGTAAATCGAACTGACTATGTTGACCAGCTTTTATTTTTTATATTATATAAATTTTAAAAATATGTTATTATAAATTTTATAAAATTATATCAAAGAATAATTGATTGCCTTTTGCAGATAAAATATTAAACTTAAAAAATTATTTTTATTCAATATTCTTTTTAATTTATAACCAAATATTATGCGTTGAGAAATCGATTGTTCGTTTGAAATTGATTAACGTACAAGATGTTTGGTTAAAGTTATCAAAAATGATGTTTGGTTAAGTTGTTTGAGTCGAAGTCCAGATCCTCTTAAACAGACACCGAGAGAACTTCCTTAGTCTCACATCCAATACATTTGGTGGAGTAAATCCCACACTGATGTATATGATCATTGTATGTGGGAACCGTTCCAGTGTCTGAAGGATTACCATCTTAAATGACCTCTTATAATCGGCCCCGTGAACGCTTGCACCTCTCAAAAGAAAAAAAAAAGAACGCCTGCAAAAAAGTTCACAATTTGATCAGGATCTTATTATTTTCTCCGCCATCTCATCGGAGGCATGCGATAATTTGAAAAGTTTCCTTCAAATCCAAACAACAGAGTCTACTATTATGATCGCGTTCCGAACAAATCCCGCAAGATAATCTTCATTTTCAGTCCCAAAAATGCATAAATCTTGTTACATACTCGTGGTAACTTCGGACAGCAATCACACCGAACCCATCGTCGGCCCAAGGAAGATGAACAGAACAGGGCAGAACAGAACAAAGCATTCTGTTACGTGATAACAAAATCAGACGAAAACTCGTTCAGATCAGAGAGCTGAACGCCGCTGAACTCACTATCCTGCAAACCCTAGCAGCTTCACACCAAAAGAAAGAAGAAAAACAAAGCTCCAGCGATTCAGGAAGAACCAGCTTGCTTTTGCCGGCAGCCCAAGGTCGTCACTTCTACTTCCTCTTCAACGGCATTCCCAAACTTGTTTGGCGAGCTCTTGGATCTCGGAGCAACATCTCCGGTGGCGGCGGAGACGCGCTCGTTGCCGCCAATCTCCGTCTTCTCGCTTGTTCTTGAACAGCTTCCCCCCAGCTTATTTGCCGTTTGATCAGCTTCTTTGTTCATCTCCAGCCGCCTCAAGAAGCATTCCTCGATTTCTTCCCTGTAATCGCCCTTGTCGGCGGCGGCGACCATGTCGTCTTGAGTACTGTAGCAGCGGCGCTCACGGTGGTCGCATTCATCAACCTGCAACCCACTACTCGCGTCCACGTCATCTCCGCCGTACTCTGTATGGTCGTTCTCCGGCGATGCTCGCCCAAGATCGGTGCTTGCATCTACTTCGTCATCACGGCGATCGAAATCGTCGTCCTCCGTTCCCGACCAGGGCGAGCGAGAGTAGGGAGAATACCCCTCCATGGACGCCTCCTCTTCACGCTCCCTCAGCGTCCTCAGGATGAGGGCCTTGAGGAAGTTCATCACTTGAACAGCGTGCATCAGGGCGGTCAAAGGATCGGACATCTGAAGAGGAGAGAAGAAGCATGATCGACACCATCACATCCATGAATGAATCTCGTGAGGATTAAACGATCAAACACACACCTGAGTCATGTTGGGCGCAAAGACCATGGCGATGTTTCTCGCGTTCATCTTGTTCAGATCTTCCTCCTCCACGACATCCGCCATCAGGTCAACGGCCCAGCCGAGGAGCGCCGCCTGCGTCGGCATCAACAGCTTCACCAGCTCCACACATTCCTCTTCGGTGTTGCACCGCAGGACCTGCTCGGGAGAGAGGCCGTCGAGGACCCCCTCCGGAAGCTCCCGGAACCAAGCCTGCAACGGCGAACAGCGTTGTCAGATCTCTCCCGGTCTTCTTCCATGGATTGACGTTCTCGATCAAGAATAAAGAACGAACTTTTATCAGGCCGGCCAGGCAATGCACATCGATGTCATCTGGAACGATGCCCTTGTTCAACTGGCATCTCACATGCTCCTCTTGGCTGTTCTCCGGATTTATCCTGAATATCCCTTCTGCCTGCAAGCACCGGGGAGGGAGACGACTTTGAACGAGAAGAATTGGGCGAAAAACAGAACTTTTTTCTGAATTAGCAGAGCAGATCGAACCTTCAGCCCGCCTTGCGCGTACAACCGCTCTTGCATTAGCAAGAGAATCGTGGGAACGCTGTTTCCCTTGGGATCGTAGCAGCACTGCATCGACTCCGGCGACACCCCGAACACACTGGCGCTGCAAAACCGCAAAGATCAAGCTTTTAGATAAGAAACACTCTCCGTACGGCGGGATGCCCGGTAGGGTATTTATCCAGCTGCATCTACGAAGAATGGGCACGGCACGGCTAAAGGTGTCCAGCTTCTCACCTGGCGCTGGGTACCCGGCAAGGAATCTCGACCTCGAACTCCACCGGCAGGCCCAAGAACCCATTGAAGCGGTCGAAGGTGACGTGGGTGACATGCCGGACGTCCGTCGGCCACCCAATCTCCAAACGTTGGACGGCGGAAATCACGTCCTTCTGCCGATCCACCCGACAAGAAACCACGGAACGCCGGAGGACAGCCATCAGAAGCGCCACGAGCGAGAGCTGGCTGTCCCGCTGCTCGTCGTCCTCCTCTTCTCTTCTCTCCCACTCCCACTTCCCCCCATCCTCCTTGCCTCGGCACCCACCGGAAACAATCACCACGCTCGCCATCATCCCCGGCCCCTTCAGAAATCTACGCCCCTTGTCATGGCAGACACGGAGAGAGGAAGAGGGAGAAGAGAGGTCGGAAGCGTTTTTTAAAGGAGAAGGCCGAACTCCGGAGACCAAACGGCCACCGGATTCAAAATTTTGGCAAGAGCCGACAACCTGTCCACGTGTCGTGGCTCGGTTCGGTTCGGTTCGATTTATTGGACTGTTCTTCCGGATCTGTCCTGGCGTCCCTTTCCCCTTTATTACCTGCTACTCCATCTCGATAAGAAGACAGAACGAGGAGTGAGGCGTGGCATGTCGACCGCAGGATCCTGATCGGACGGTTTAAGGACGTTGATAGTGAGGTTAAACATCATGGTGGGTGGAAAGGTGGTCGGGGTTGCAGGTTACCGTTGGGAGTACCGGGCCCGGAGGACAGGTCCGGAATGCCATTCTCGGGTCCCGGCGATCCGAATTCCGAAGGATGGTAGGCGATGATAGTTGTTAAAGGTTCCGAGGTGTACAGCGGTTTTTCTAAACGGGTCGGGTCGGGTCGGGTCGCTCGCGCGTGCGCGCGTGCGCCACCCGCTCCGCTACCCGAAGTCCGGACAATCGGATCGTGGGCCTTCTCGAAAATTCGAAATTGCAGGACCGGAGTAAAGACGACGCGTTAGTCGTCACGAGCGGCATGTGATGATTTAAAGGTAAGCATAAAAAATATATGATATCGTGAAATAGAGAAAACGAATAATAAATGGTAGGTGACTACAAATAAGTCGAATACACGGACCGCTTCGAGCTAAAGACGGAGTTCAAATTCGAACCTTTGTTTACCCCCCTCATCTCTTCATATACACGCGGAGAGAGCAGATTTACTCAGTCTCGGGTGGACAAAATATTCTCGGTCTCTAATAAAAGTTGATCACGATATCAAATTATTTAAATGGTAAATTGTTATCGAAAAGTGTTGAATTATTACTGACCTCTTACTAACTCACTACTTATCGGTAAATAAGTTGTATTAACTCGGTAACGAATTCGTAAAACGTCAATAATAATTCAATAATGATTCACTCACTTATTAACTCGTTATCGACGGAGGTTAAATCGTTACTGACGTCTTACCATTCACTATACATTATTTAAGTGACTTATATCGTTATTTTTTTTTCATTAAAATTTGAAAATACTCTCTCCACTGAAAAATTGAGGTGATTCACTCTGTGTACAGGCGGATCGAATATCGGGTAACCGGCGAGGAGACCGACGATCTACGTCAACCGAAATCCTTGCGGATTCACCGGAAGGCTCGAATACGGGTCCCACCGCCGGTTCGGTAAAAGGCAGAACAGCCGAGACGTCAACGGTCAGAATCCGAAAGGGCCCCATGCGAAGCGGAGGTCAGATTAAAAAGAAAATAAAAGAAACAAAAAAGGGTAACGGGTAGGCCGTGGGGGGCGCCGCGCCGCCGCCGCCGCCCCCGCCCCTCCACTGTTTGAAATTTGAACCGTGTCCACGCGCCGCCGCCTCCTCCGGCTCCGGCGGGGTGCTCGCGTACTATATCCGGCGGGATCCTGGACTGAAGAACACACCGACAAATACTGATAGCCGTCCAGACGACATAAACTAGTCCTCCGGTTGCGCTTCCGATCACGGGTCTCCGGCCGGAGCCGGCAGTGGAGAACAGAGCAGCCGGCCGTGCACGGAGCCGGCCTGGGTGGTCTTTTAATGGGAGTCACGGACTCACGGGCGGGTACGGTCTGTTTGTATGTCACGCATGCACGCCCTCCCCCCCTCCTCTTCATTCCTCGGCGACGCTCTTTCTGTCTCTCGCATGAGATCGACGGTGGCGGCAGCTGGCAGGGATGAAGTTGCAGGCACGCTCACCCCGGCGGCGGAGGCCGACGGACAGGGGAGCAACGGCGGCGGCGGCGGCGGCGGGAGCCATTTCTGAACCAAATCCTTGAATGCATCCCGTGGCCGGTCATGGCTATACGTGATTCTCCTTCCCACCGGATGCGAGTGAAGGAGCGGCGCTGGAGCGGAAGCTCGAGAGGGAGACGAGCTCGTGCTTACGGGGGGCGGACATGAGGCAAGCCTCGGACTAATGATGGATCATTTAGATATTATATATGATAGTCACCATGGATCATTTAGATAATATCTTAAGATAATTATACAAGTCAATAATGAGTATAATCAATATATATATGTGTGTGTTTTAATGTATCGTATTCTTATCAAAATATTAGGAGGAGAATTCACATAATATATAGAGTAATAATATAATGGAATATTTGAGTAAATTTTAAATAAAATATTTGTATGATCATATTCTTCAAATTTTAAGATTCTTTTATTTTTGTTTTATCTTAATTTTATGTATTTTTTATAATTTAATATATTTTTAAACAATAAATCACTTCTATTCGGATCAAGTCGCTGCGACGCGGTCCAACTAGGTCAGATCATTCAAATCCTTATTTTTTCATACAATTACAATGTTGAAACACCTAATCATATTTAACTGACTAATCAAAGTCTAGCTAACCTCATTTTAACATATTCGTTAAGATCATTATTATAATTGATATATAGATAGTCGGAATAATCTCAATTAATATCAGAGATTAACCGAACGGCAGGGAGAAACATGTTAAGATGGGAACAAGCAAAGTGGCAGCGATGACATAGCGGTGAAACAGGCGACGGTGAGCGTGACAATGCCGTAAACATCAATTCCAGGTTTAATAACAGAGGAGATGTCTGACATTAATACCAAATGTGGTATTATCGTAACATTATGATCGGTGAATATGCTAAGAGTTTAAATCAACTAATTGGTAATAATTTGGATTAACTATTTTTTAAAATTCGAGTTGAAAAAACTCTAACGAGGTGTTTGGTTGCACGGTAATGAAGATTTTTATTTTAATTTTTAAAAATTGTAAGAAAATTTATTAAAAGAGGTGTTCGACAACTATGTCAATTTTATATTTTGAAAGTGATTTTATTCTTAAACAAAAAAGAGGATCTCACCTCTTTCTTTTTTCTTGTGGTCCCCCCACTTTGTTTGATCATGTATGATAATTACTCTTTTTTGTTATCGCATCCCTCCAAACATGATAGTTTTATGTCATGAGTTGGTTCACTTCTTATTTTAATATATTTTTTTATCATGAAATTTTATCACGTAACCAAACACCCCCATAAACTTGATTATAATTGTTGAGAAATAATTCGATGATAGGCCACTTTATAGAAAAATGCTAATAAGCCCGATTATAGTTAAATCGGTTTGATTTAATCATTGGTATTAGACACATGATTCAGTCACAAAATATCTACTTTTCCTTGTTTAAAGTGCGTGATATGTGATGTCTGGTATTAACAATAATTCTATTTCTTTTTTCGTAGTTAGATTTCACCAATCCTTTCCGTTGTTTAGTTGGGTTCACCGTTCATTTGGAATTTATCACAACGGATTCTGTTTGATTAGTTTCTGTTTTCATTTTGATTTTAAAATTTTAATTCGAAGTAAAACTAAACCAAATCAATTGGTAAATCTATAACTATGTTATATATTATGAAAATAATATTATATTAAAATAACATAATTTATAATTTAGAAATGTAATAATAAGCGTATCTATATAACTTAATTTTTAAAAATATTTTTATTTATATATATAAAATACAATAAAAATTGCATTTCACGGTCCACGTGAAACCGTACACGGAACCATCACGGTTTTAAGCAGGGGTGTTTGATTTTTGAGTATTTTTTCTCAAATCAATTCAGATCAAACTATCTTTCAAATTAAATTAAATCAAATTGATTTAATTTTATTAGATTCAAATCATATTTTATTAAAGTATCGTAGATATATTAATATAAAATATTATTTTATTTACTTTGAATCATATTCTATTAAAATCTTGTATATATGTTTATACATTACATTAATTTTATCTTAAAAAATATTAAAATAAATTTATTTTTATAATAAAAAAAAACATAAATACTATCTTATATGTAATTTAAATTAAAATATTTAATTTAATTTGAGTTATTCGATTTACTTATTTGATTTGATTTGAAGAGTCTTAGAAATTAAACTAAATTGATCGGTAACTCAAATCGAACCAAAATACTGATTTAGTTTAATTTTTTGAGTTGAACCGAACAACAAACAGTCCTAATTTTAAGTGAAAAATCAGTTTAATTATATTTAGAACAGTGCTAGTCTTAGGATATTTTAAAAAAATGCTATTTCGGAAAAAACCGTTGTTATTATCAAAGAAAGAACAGTATAAGTTGAAACTTGGAACGGCTCTCTCGTGTCTCCCTCCCCAGATCGTTTTGCCCGCCGCGGGCGACATACGGGATATGGCGGACTCGACCGGCACCGGCCGGGGTCTGGGACCGCAGCACCAGGGCGATGAGATCGTGTTGCCGTCGGAGGGCCTGAGGAGGTCGGAGATCTATTATGTGGTGAAGGAGGTGATTGGTTTCGTCCTCTATATGCACCAGCAGATCCCCGCGTAAGTAGATCGACAGCCCCTTCTCGCTCCTTCGTTTCTGTAGCTTTTCTGGGCGATCAAACTTGAACTGTTGAGCTGTATGGGGGTAATACTTCTTTGTTTGAATGTTCAGAGCATTATTTTTGTCGCAACCAAGATAAATGCCATTTTTGTTTTGGCTGTCCCAGAGGGGGCTGGTATCCTGTCGGATGATGATGTGATTTCTAGATAGCTTCGCGTAACTGAAATGTCTGTTAGGAGTATGTTTCCAAGTATTTATAGTTCACCCTGTAACTGTTCGAGTGTCATGTTGGATTAGTCTGCAATAGTCTTTGGTGGTAACGGCATACCCGTAGGCGGGACCGGATCCTCTGTGCACCTCGGTGTGCACCTCAATGCACACCACTTCTTGAATTCATCTAATTATGTGATCAAATTAGTTATTTTAATCATTTTTAAGACCGTGAATATACATATATAATATGTGATGTTATATTTTATGAAAATCAACATTAAATATATTTTATACATATTTATTTAAATTAAAAATATAATTAATTTATAAAATAGTATAAATTGAAAAAATATTAATATTACTTCTTTTTTATCAATACATATTATATATGTATATTCACGGTCTTAAAAATGATTAAAATAACTAATTTGATCACATAATTAGATAAATTCAAGAAGTGGTGTGCATTGAGGTGCACACCGAGGTGCACAGAGGATCCGGTCCCCCCGTGGGCCCTCCGGAGTTATTGACGACAGACTGCTCCTTGGAAGAAAGCACCTTGTCCTGCTGATCCTGGATGGTACAAGCTCATGTATCAACCTCGATGCGAGGAAAGTAAATGCAGTGATAACTGATAACTGATAACTGCTGAAACAACGAGGTTAAATGCTCCTTTACTTGTTACGAGTCGGCTACGGTCGTAGGGTATCTGAATGTTATCTCCTTTTTTTCATCAGTCTTCTCGTAATCAGCTTTGTGTCGACGTCATTTCCCCCCTAAACTTGAAGGTTTTTTCCACAATGAGGTGAACTGGTCTAACTGTTATCAGTCATTCTCGATTTTCTGTGCCTGTTAAGAATTCTTTTCTTATTATGCTCCATCAGTGGATCAAAACGCTTACACTCCTAGATACTGGGGTCACTTTTGGCAGCTTGAAGTTGCCAATGCTTCTGTCTTGGAGAATGGTGCTTTATAATTATTGGCAGCCTCCGACCTTATGATTTCAGAAAAAACTCGTGCATTATGATTATCCTCCAATTTGTTAAGCAGAAGTTCACACTTGTAGGGGAGCTCAATATACCTTAGTCCTTTTGTACTTCCGAAATGTATTTAAGTTGTTATTATATGTGTTCGTTTAGGACCATCGATGGAAGATTTTTTTTTTGGAATAATCTTAAACTGCAACATGATCTCAAGCAAATAGGAGCTCTTTTATTTTTATCCTCTGGTAATCAGCCTTGTACCGTTGTTATTTTTCTCTAATTTTGAAGGTCTTTTCCACAGTGAGGTCAATTGCTACCTTTTTGCACTCATTTTGAATTGCCGACCTCTTTGCAGCCATTTTGTATTTTCTATTGATATAGATTATGATGTTAGAGCCATGATGTGCCTGAGACAAATTAGTGGACTAAGAGATCCCCTCTACTCAGATGCCTTAAGTGCCCGCCTTAGGTAGTAGAGGCAAATCAACCTAGGGAATGCTGTCTGGCAACCATCAACTAGTCCCCAAGGCCTTCTGTGGGTGTGGGACATTTGAGGCACTAACGGCACCTGCAGTGTCCACTTTGGCAGTGGTGGCAGTCGCTAGGCAATTTGGGCCAGGTCAAGGTGGGGACAGGCCATCTTTCCCCACCTCATTGCCTAGGCAGTCGTCTCAACTGTCTTTGATAGCATAGGATGTTAGTGCTATATGTATCATGCTTCATGCTCTGTTGGTACAGCAAAACATGCACTCCCAGACAGCAAGGTTCTTTTAGCAGCTTCCTCATTGCTGATCCTTCTGGATTGGAGACTGATGTTTTGTTGTTACTGACAGATGCTGACCTTCTGATAAAAGCAAAAATTTAAGCATTGTGCATGTCATGTGATTTGTTCAGCAGAAATGTACACATGCAGGGGAATTGAACACATCTTAGTTCCTTAACTCTTATTAAATGTGTTCATCTTGATGAAAATAATTGGTTTTATCAACTTAAGGTTTGTTGAGGAACACATTCTACGGAAGAATTTAAAAGCATATTTTTCAGGGTCTTACAGCATCTTGAAGAGGAATATGATAATCTAAGGGAAGAGTGGAAAGATTTGGTATGTTGTTTCAAGTGAATATTTTTGTCTCATGTTAGTACAATTAATTTATTGAAGAAGAGCTTTTCCTTTTGTGAAGGAAGGATCATTGCCGTCTCATGATGTACCAAAAGCACACTCTAGAATGCACCAGGTGAAAATTAGAGAGGTGAAGCGGGGAACAAGGAGACTTGAGAAATTGATGAATGCGGTCTCTAGTTTACTATCATCTCTCCATTTGATACTTGATGAAGTCCCCCTTGTTCACAGTCTTACCTTGGTTCTTGGGGGAAGTTTTTTAAGGCCTCAGTATGTCTACGAGATGTTCTTCTCACAGGAGGCAGCTGATTCTGATTGTTCTAGAGATGGCAGCAAAAGCAAATTGGTTGAGTCAATTTCAAAAAAGGTTATTGTTTTTGTCCTTGTAGAAGGTGTATGTAAGATGCTTTGGTTTTGTTAACTTTTATATTTTTGTCAGGCCATTCGAAACCTAATATCAAAAGGAGCTGGTGGCAGTTCTTATGGAGGTCTCCTAACAAAGTTGATTTGTTTTATCATACTAAATATGGATGATGCTTAGGCATAATAACTAGTAATTTTTTTTTTCATTTCATTAGGTCCTATGAAGTTATTTCTTATGGTCAAAGGCCCTGATACTTTAAAGCTACCCCTACATTTTCTGCCCAAACGAGAATTCAAATATTACAAGAAAGTAGGTACTTTTGCGCTGTGAAAGAATTCTCCTGGTAATTGATCAAATTTGAACCTTCAATCAACACTATTTGCTTTGGTTTCTTTCAGGCTGTACCTTTTAGGCTCAATTTCAGAAGTAAAGCAGTCATGGTTAATTCGTCTTATTCTGCTAGAAAGGAATGCTCCAGTAGAGTGCAAGATGTCTGCTCGAGTGATTTAATATGGTAAATCATAGTTCTTGGAATTTCAGCATTGATTCAGCAAACTCAGCATTACTTACTGCTTAACAGATGACTTTAACCTGCCTTCTTTTTAATTCTGTTAAGCTTACTGTCATCTTTGTTCCATACATGCATGGATCATGGCCTTAAGCTCCTGCAAAGATAAGGATATACTTACATATTCCTGCCACTCAAAAATTTGATGCTACTGTTGGTTAGTGCATCTCTTTGCCACAAATTAATTTGGCTGAAGTTAATCTGTGCAGTATAATTTTGATATTTTATTGCTAGAGAAGTTTTTATCATCAATATAGACTAGGAACATTCATCCTTTGAAAAGAATTCTGTTTTGGAGCCAGGAAAACCCATCCAACAATGTGCTTGATGAAAAATATTTTTTTTTCATCTGGTTAGTAATACCCATCACTGGATTGCCTATTGCTCAGGATTTTTGTTTTACCATCCTTTGAAAAGAATTCTGTTTTGGAGCTAGGAAAACCCATCCAACAATGTGCTCGATGAAAAATATTTCTTTTTCAGCCGGTTAGTAATACCCATCACTGGATTGCCTATTGCTCAGGATTTTTGTTTTACCATCCTTTGAAAAGAATTCTGTTTTGGAGCTAGGAAAACCCATCCAACAATGTGCTTGATGAAAAATATTTCTTTTTCAGCCCATTAGTAATACCCATCACTGGATTGCCTATTGCTCCGGATTTTTGTTTTACCATCCTTTGAAAAGAATTCTGTTTTGGAGCTAGGAAAACCCATCCAACAATGTGCTTGATGAAAAATAGTTCTTTTTCAGCCGGTTGGTAATACCCATCACTGGATTGCCTATTGCTCAGGATTTTCTTTTACCATCCTAGCATACAATGGGGCTGAGGGAATTCCGCACGTGGTCAGAAGTGAAACTCTCCCCTTCCACTTTTTTTTTTTGTTTTCTCTTGAATTGACTTTTAAGAATTGAAGTTTGAACCTCACTTCTCCGAGGTTTTTCTGGTCACAAGTAGAGGATATAGATCACATGTTCTTACAACTCTATGGCATTATTAATTACGTTTGACTCATTCTGTTCAAGAGCTGGAAGTTACCTTGGTTGGATTCTCTTTCTACTTCTTATTTTATCTAGATGTGGAATAGTGGTATTTCGCTGGGGTAGTCACCCAATCTTGTGGAGTCTTTTGTAGAGCTATGCTTCTTGAAATAGGAAGATCTTCGAGGAGTAGTTCGATAACCATACATTTGTTTTCATCAGGCTGCCATTTTTGTCAAGAATTAGTTCTTCACTTATTCTGGATGACTGTTAGATTGGTTACCTCTTTCTTCTTAGATTGTTTTCTCATTTGAAAGTGCTTTTGTTTGTACTTGCTTCCTGATTACTACCATCTTAATAGTCAGTGGGTAGTTTTCCTTTTCCCTTCTCGTAGTGTTGTATTGTGCGAGTCCTCCGTAGTTTTTTGCTTTTCTTCTTGTACTTGGAAGTTAGCATTCTAATGAATTGCAAATTCTTGCCACATTCAAAAAGAGTTCTGTTTCCAACTGTTTACCGTTCTCCATCAGACTTTTCAATAAAACGATGACAGCGACAAGGAATTTTAGAAATGTCAAACGAACAAAAATTTAAAAGGACACAAGGCTTAGTCATAGTTGTTAAGGGGACAAAGTGACCAAAGCAACAAATTTTTATTTAGCTGGGAGTACAATCGGGCATTAGGTTACAGTTACACAATAAATTTGTGTACACTTTCAAGTTAAAATTTTATATTAAAATAAAATATAAACTAGTCAAAGACATACAATTGTAACTTTTGAAGAGATGTGATAAAAAAAGTGGAGACCATATCTAACCAGAAAATGTGGGGGAACACAAAAAAGGGGTCTTTTCCCTTTTTTGTCTGAAAAGGAAATTTCTTTATAAATATGATTGTAATGATTGCCAAATACACCTTTTCTTAAAAAGCTTTGTCTCATAAACATAAATTTGTAACAAAAATTCCAATTTATCACGCAACCAAACACCTCATAGGTTTATTGTATCTTCCTTTTCTTCTCTAGGTAGGCAAGTATTCTTGAACATAGATGTAATCACAACGCCTCAGATCTGTCATTTCAGACGTCGACACACCAGAGATGAACTTGACTAGTTCAATCAATAGAAATTATCGAAGTTGTTGTTGATCAATCCGATAATCAGTTCAGGAATTCATTGTACTCTCTATTTCCTTTTTCAGGTTCCAGTGCAGGCACTCTATCAAGGGTTTTGCCATGAAGGCGTCACCAACTGAATCGTGAAGATCATTCCAGTTTCATTCCATGTTCTGTGTTAATCTTCGTCTTCTACCTGAAAGCGGTGGCCAAGCAGCAGGATTCTTGTTACCTCCTGAAGATACAAGTGCCCAGATTTCCAAGCTCATCGGAAGTATCATAGTAAAATAGGTTCTAAACGTCCAGTTTCAGAGGAAGCTGAACTTTCTGTATGCAGATATTGTATTTCGCTTGTAAATATACACAATTTTCTTAATTTTCTTGTGCTCCTCTGTGGAAATCATTATAATTTAGAATAATTCCCTGCTTTTTAGGAATATGAAAATGGTATATCTGAAGTTAGTTTAAATTGTCTAAACTTTTAATATGTGAAGGATTAACATAAACGGTGTTAATTTAACTTCTTACAGTGCCAATAGAGAATCAACTATATACTTCTGTCAGATTTAGGACACAACATCATCACACATTTCAGTACTTTCAGATATAAAAATAACTAAATATATTTTATCAAGGTAATTGCCGAACATTCTATTCCATAAAATGTTTTCTTTTTTCTGAACGAAAGGCGAAACTCCCGTCTTGCAATTTTTCTTACATCTTTGCCCGTCTTGGTACCCCTTAACCTAAGCGAGGAGTCCGACTGCCGCGAAGGGAAGAGGCGGCTGCTCCTGCTCTCTGCTTCGCAGCACTCCACCGGCGTCGCGCGGTCGCGGCAAGACGCCACCGCCGTCGGCAACTAGCAGCGACGCCGGTGATCGGAGCTGTTGAACGCCGGTGACACGCTTCTATCCAGGTTCTCGCCGCTATGAAGTTCCAGATCGAGGACGTCACCGTCTACTTCCCGTACGAGCACATTTACCCGGAGCAGTACGAGTACATGGTGGAGCTGAAGCGCACCCTCGATGCCCGTGGTCATTGCCTGCTCGAGATGCCGACCGGCACGGGCAAGACGATCGCCCTCCTTTCCCTCATTGTCAGCTACCTCCTCGCCCATCCGCACTCCCCCCTCAAGCTCCTCTACTGTACCCGTACCGTCCACGAAATGGAAAAGACCTTAGCCGAGCTTCGACTCCTCTACTCCCACCTCCCTTCCTCCACCCGCCTTCTCGCCCTCGGCCTGAGTTCTCGCAAAAATCTGTGCATCAATCCCTCCGTCGTCTCTGCCTCCTCCCGCGACTCCGTCGATTCCGGCTGCCGCCGTCTCACCGCCAGTTGGGTCCGCGCCCTCGCCGCGGAGAGTCCTCCAGGCGCCGTTCCCACCTGTCCCTTCTTTGAGTCCTACGATCATGCCTCCGCGGGTGGGCCCGAGGCCGTGCTCCTCTCCCCAGGTGTATATACCCTCCAGGACCTGCGGGCTTTCGGGAGGGAGAAAGGGTGGTGCCCCTATTTCCTTGCCCGCCACATGGTGAACTACGCCAATGTGGTGGTATACAGTTATCAATATCTGCTTGATCCCAAGGTCGCGGGAATCATCTCCCGGGAGATGCAGCGGGAGTGCGTGGTCGTTTTCGACGAGGCTCACAACATTGACAATGTCTGTATCGAGGCCCTCAGCGTGAGCGTCCGTCGCCAGACTCTCGACGGCGCCACCCGTAACATTGCAAGGATGTCGCAGGAGATTGACAGGTATAGACAAATATTGAGAAAAGGATTAGCAAGAAAGAAAGGAAGCCCCCATTCTTCTTTCTCTTCTTCCTTTACCGCATCCTTTTTCCTTTTAGTGTGTTGAATTGGGTTCGCTTTGTTGAGTTCTTTGATCGAAGAATCTGAAGTGATTGGAACCTGGGTTGCTAGGGAAGGCTTAAGGCTACAGACGCTGGTAGGCTGCGTGCTGAGTATAACAGGCTGGTGGAAGGCCTGGCGCAAAGAGGGAACCTGGCCCGTATGTACAAAAGCCTTCATCACTAAAATTTCATTTGTCTCTTTGGGTTGAGGAGTCTTAACTATTTTTTGTTTGTTTGTATAATGCTAACAGTTACGGATGCATGGCTTGCCAACCCTGCATTGCCTGATGACATCTTGAAGGAGGCAGTTCCAGGGAACATTCGAAAGGCAGAGCATTTCTTGTCTGTTCTAAGGAGGTTGGTCCAATATTTGAATGGACGATTGGACACTGAAAATGTTGAGACAGAAAGTCCAATTGGATTTGTCACATCAGTGTACTCTCAGGCTGGGATCGACCAGAAAATGCTGAAATTCTGCTATGACCGCCTGCACTCACTTATGCTCACTCTTGAGATTACTGACACAGAAGAATATCTGCATATACAGACTGTTTGTGACTTTGCCACATTGGTTGGAACATACTCAAGAGGGTTCTCTATAATAATCGAGCCATTTGATGAGAGGATGCCAAACATACCCGATCCTGTCTTACAGGTGAAAATTAATCTATCTAAAGTGTCAGTATTGTTGAATTGACTATCATCTTTGCATATTGCTCATTACCTTCTGGCTGCCTGACGTCAAAATCAATTTCAGTTGAGTTGTCATGATGCATCTCTTGCCATCAAGCCGGTCTTTGATCGCTTCCAGACAGTTGTAATAACCTCTGGAACATTAAGCCCTATTGATCTCTATCCTCGTCTTCTCAACTTTCATCCTGTCATCAGCCGAAGCTTCCAGATGTCCCTAACTAGGGACTGTATCTGTCCAATGGTTCTAACTCGAGGAAGGTATACCTGCCATATCTTCAAGTCGAATTTTGCTACATTTTCATGTATTTATTCATCATAAAATAAAGCATTCCTATGTATGATTTTTGCATGAAAAATTGGAATATCATTTATATAGCACTTTTATTTCAAGTTCTTATTTAGTTGCCTTTTATATATTTCTGTGTCATAAATGCAACTGGCCTTGATCCAATGCTCTTTTGCTAATTTTTTATTCTATTGTTCTGAACATTGATAATCAAATGCACTTTTCTCAGAAACTTGTTTTTTTTCAGCGATCAGCTTCCTGTCAGCACAAAATATGATATGCGTAGTGATCCTGGTGTTGTTCGGAATTATGGACGGCTCTTGTTGGAAATGGTAGGTTCTGTTCCTGATGGAATTGTCTGCTTTTTTGTCAGCTACTCATACATGGACAGCATTGTCAATAGCTGGAACGAAATGGGCATTTTACAGGTATTTTTTTGAAAAATCTAGCTATTACTTTTGTCTTGTTATTGCTCTTGTTAAAGTTGCAATTGTATTTCACTGGTATTTATATAGTGAATTGAAATGTTTATGAACTTTTTTTTGGAATTGTGAAACCTCGAGAAATTTATTACGTATAAAAATATGTATGTATGGTTTGAAAATTCATTTGATTTCCGTTTATTTGGGAAATGAACTTTCCTTATCTTATCTTTGGCTACTATGAAAATATATGATATTTCATAGAAGATATTAGCCAAAATATGTGGTATGTATAAGATATATATGTCGAGGTTAGGGTTCATAAAGTTTGTCTTTGGACCTCTCTCCATCGGAAGTTGCGAATTTCCGATGTTAATTACACCGAGACTCTCGGACACCCTTGATTAACTGTCGTAGCGATTTGTATATGAAAGAAAAAACACTCATCCAATCCGAATATTAGTATCCGGGTATTATGACCCATGAAAGCAATGGAAATACAAGCTGCATCATAACGACCATATAAGGTCAAACTCAAATCTTTGCAAAAGATTAGTCTCTCGGCCCGATGTCTTATATTAAGACACGAGTTGGATTATCTAACCAAGATCTGAGCATACTCAGATCAGAATCTATATTGATTTCCATGTAAGTTCTTTTATTTCGAACAAAGTGACATCTTGGTCATATGTACCAATTTTATGGTCTAAGTCCTTTCTTATTTAAGTCTTTATTCCTTGACTTAGTACATGTTTAAGAAGTGGTCTTACTCACCAAATTCGGAGGGTCCAGCTATTTTGCATTGATCTCCCCCTTTCTACTTAAACCCAACCAAGGATAAATCCATTAGGGGTGTCAATATCCGATTCCGAGGATCCGGGTGTTCATCATACTGCCTTATCAAGAATCTTGATAAAACTAACATCAAATTTAACTGAAATCAACATTCGGATCCTGAGTTTTCAAATTTGGGTTCCCAACTCAGGTTTGCCCTTGACTTTCGGTTCTGAATAGACCTGGAAACACTCATAGATGTGCTCCAGAATCTCTTTTCCCTTAATTTTAGGATCCATCAACATTCAAGACATGGCTTAGGTTCGGCCTTACCCATATGTGGGTTTGGAATTTCTTCCCTTTTTTTATGGATAAGGGTCTCAATTGCAATTATATGATTGGTATGAATACCAACCTAAGCCCAGCTATCAAGCCTCTGAATACCACTGGACTTCAGGCCTATGATCAACTATGGACCTGATCCTAAAGTGATCAAAATGCCAAGTAGGGCGAGGCTTATATAAGCCTGAAATATACATCACCCGAATTCCCCTTATTGGGATCTGCCCTGAGTGTTGATCGAGACCCGAAATGCAAGTGTGACTGGCCTTCATGAACCTGAAATACATGTTACTTGTGGTGCCACTGAGACTTCCAGGAGAGGAGAAAAATTGACCCAACCATTGACCTTGGACAAGCCACTATCCGATATTGAGCCATGGATTGGAATCCTTCCTATGATTGGTATTAAACCACATGAGAATTCAGGCCCATAGGAGCCCGAGGTACTCCAACCCATCCTACAAGACCCTTGTATATGCAGGAAGGCATCTATACAAGCTTCCCCATAGGCCGATCATATCCAGCTTTAAAATCTACTACTTCCTCTATATTTGCCCCTATATATTATGGCCAAGAATCTTATGTCATCAAGGTCAAGATTGAGGTCCCTATAATATAGACCTCCGGGGTTGGGGTGACTCTTTAAGTTCCTTTGAAACTGGAGCATCAAGGCCTATGATACCCTGGATGTTACCGAAACATGTATTAAACCCCTCCTTGTGCTAGGCATAAATCTACTTTGGATGGAGCCCTGTTATAGGTCTACTATATAAGGCCTTTGTATACATCCAAGTTCTGCTTGCTTATGGGTTATGGACCCTTGCCTATATTCTTGGGACCCTGGATATTCAGGATTTATGCAATTGGATTCAACATTCAGAATTCAATAGCATGAACTTGATCATCCGGACTTATGCTCAGGGCCGGCCCTGGATTTGACCTTAGATTGGTCAAAATTATACCAAGCAAGGTTTGCTAGTATGCTATGCAACATAAGGCTTATATGAGCTCCTAAGTTCGGTTATCAGTCCTTCATTCAAGTCCTTCTATAATATACTGGGACTTGCCCTATAGCAGGCGCTAAATGAGGCCTGAAATCTCATGCAAAGCTGGGCTCATATGAGCCTGAAATGACTGTCACCAGACCCACCCACGCTCGATTATAAATCTGCTCTACTAAACCCTCGGTTTGTCCTCCTTGGTCTCTTCCCCATACTCTGATTAAACACCCATGGAAATGGATTTCCCGGGTGTGAAAACCCCACTGTACCCTGATTCATGTGCCCAATCTTTAGCTCTTTTCATAGAGCAATATCCCTCTGACTATATAGATGTCTGGAATCAGGCCTGTATAGATAACTTGTTCCTTCTACTCGGACTTAATTTTCCATTAACTCCATAATTCTTGTAAGTTGTATGCATATGAACACATATGTTCATTAATGCCATATGGTGCTGAAACTATGGCTATAACTCTATTATTTCGGGGCCATATTACCCCTTTAATTAGCCAAGCTCGAGTGCTTCCTCTCTTATGGAATGAATTGAGAAGAAAATGGGCATATTACCCCAATTTCTGTCCAGAAGAGGTGGGCCTTCCCGGCCTTAATCTCCAAACCATGGTATGCATGTATTGGTGATTATCATATTTCAAAGTCCCATTATGGGGATTTTGCCCAATTTATGTCCGGGCTTAGTTCATTTCCTTTTTGAGGTTAATGCTCAGCCTATAATTAGACTGTGCACATATTTTCGGAATCAATTTATATGTCTTGATTGGCATATATCAACCCTGCGGTATGCCAATGTCCTTTTCGTATATATATATATACAATGACCTTTACCCATCTTTGCATGAGTATTGGCACATAGGCCCCGATCATGGCATATCAATCATGCCCTAACTTTCTTTACTTTAAAAGGACCACATATGGTTAGAATTCTATCCGGAGTGAATTAAACTCCACTTTATGTTATGCTATGGACATAGATTCTGTATTATATAGGGCTTCTGCCCATCCTTCCATGAATATCATCATATGCCTATTGATCATTTCATGTAGTCATTTCCCCTTATGATGGAATATGTATCTGTCCATAGCCTCTCCATATCAAGGCTTTTCATTCTGAAATCTGCCCCAAAATTTGTCCTCTATAAGATTGAGCCAAGTGGATCCTGTATGTATTTAGTCATGTTCGGAGCATGTTCAAGGGTTTGTGCTCAATATCATGTCCTGTATGAACATGAATCGACTCCTTAGCACCCTCAGCCTCCTGATTTTTAATCAGAGGATGATTTATTATAATGTCCTCCTTCCCATAACCGGTTGCCATAACCTCTTCAGGGCCCTCCTGTCTTGTGCTTCATCCAAGGCTACCCGGGGTTTATTTGGTCCATCATGTGGGTTCCAAATAGACCGGGTATAGCCCCATCTTCACCTTGACACTGCCGAATGCCTTTCACCTTCTGCTGTGGTTGCAAAATTCTGAAACTTCATCTCCCACAATTCCAAGGCCGAAGGAAAACTTTTAAGAGGGAGAGAGGGAATTGATAAAAGAATCAAACCTGATTCCATTGTATTCTCATATATGTAAAGACTCCTTACATGACAGGACAGACATATATATAGATCCGATGGAAGGGGACAGAATGGACTCAATTATGGAAGTCAACCAAGAGATCAGGTTGTGAGTTACATGGTGTCCGGGGCAGTGGCTATCACTTTGGTATATATCCTAACCAAGTGAATCCATCTAAGCCACTGATTTTTGATCATCTCTTAGTATCCGGGAGATGAAGATATGCCATGAATCTATATAAGAAGGTGAAAGTGAATTTCAGGCCAAAGGAGGCAACTCAATGGGCCCGCGAGACTTCATCATTTGCCTAATTCTTCTCAACCCAATCTAGGTGATATCCAAGCCAAGTTGAGAGGGGATTATGGGCATAAATCAACCAAAGGGTATAATATCTAAGAATGGTCGGATAGAGGGACAAATATTGGCATGTATATGGGCATGATATTTAGAAGGGGATAGGTAGGGTGATGAACATGATATCCCACCTTACAGTCTTCGGAACCTGCACCTATCTTGTTGTATGACAGTAGCCGCAAGCCCTTGAGTTGCTCCTTCTCCTTGATACTCTGGAAAAACACACCCAATAACAGTACCTTCCTCTTCAATTTCCTCTGCTCTTGCCTCCTCCGACCCCTCTCTTTGTGCGGGGGCAGGCCCTATTTATAGGCCACTGGATGGATGGTGTTCACCCAGGAGATGGGCTGTGGACGTGCAGTGTGTGCAGGGGGGAAGTGGGGCCACTCCTCCCTGAACGTGGGGAGAGTGGGGCTTGACCAAGTCTTGATTGTGCTTGGGATGATCCTGGCCTTTCATTATCATCGGATCCACCCCATGCATAAGTACAGATCTCAGCCTTTGGTTAGCTGCCCCGGCCCCTCTCTTGATAGCCCAATCCTAGCCCTCCATCCATGGGGTATGCTTATGGCAAATCATTGGCCATCCGGGGCTTGATTGAAGCTAGGCCTTATTGCCTACGCCCAAAGAATTAATCCTCTTTAATCAAATATCCAATTAGGCTGGATCCAATGGATATTATCCTATTAAGGATCCAATTAGCCATCTCAATGGACCGGGGAGCATCTTTGCTTCAATAATCTTGTCAATTGATCAATCCCGGCCCTTGATCATATATTATTTCAATCACTTAATGGATATTAATACCATTAAGGATCCAAGAGGATTTATCATCCGGTAAGCATCTTTGCTCATGGGTATCTACCGGATATCCCATTAACTGGAATCCAATGGATATTATCTCATTAAGGATCCGGTAGGGTCTTTTCAATGAGCCGAGGAGATCAATATCTTGTTGATTGATTGATCCTGTCCATTGGATGATCCCGGATCTTTTTGAATGGTGCAGACTGTTTTTTTCTTCCCTCCTTCCCCCGCGGATCCTCCTCTCATCTGTTTTCTTGTTAAGTCTCCTCATTGGAGACAAACTCTCTACCCGCGGGGCCTTCTTCTATCAGGCCTTCTGTCCTCTTCTACCGCACCCTTCTTCTCCACTGCCTTCTGCCACAACTTGGTCATTGCCAAAGAGAATCATTGGATCTGCCGGGTGGAGCTTCCAGGTGCTGCTTCTTCCTCTTGGGATCAAGCCGAGGAGGGGGAAATTCTCCTAGTTGTTCCCGGGTAAGCAATGCTTCCATTATCAGAAATTTTATCTCTCCATGCTATGCCCTCTCATCTATTTCCTGTTGACAGCATACCCATGATCTCAATCACTCCATATCATAGCATATATGCATGGCCGGTTTCATTGGAATGCTTCTATTATGTGCGGAATTTCTCTTCCTGTGCCATCCTTAATTGGGGATGTTATCAATCCCCCTCCCCCTACCTGTCTGTTTTTTTTTTCTGAGCATCCCCGAGGCCAATTTGGCCTGTGCAGTTGGCTCTCGGCCTTCCCTATATGTGCAAGGTCCGGCTCCCAATCTCCTATCTGTTTATATCAATCTGAATGTATGCGTGAAGACCTGGCTTCTCCATATATGTGTTTTATAGTTTGTCTCATATCATGAATATGTCAATATCTATTTCCTTTCTTTAGCATGCTAATTGCCCCAATCATGCATGGCCGGCTTGTATAGGAGTACTTGATTCTTAGTCCCCCATCTTTTTTTTTTTCAAGTTAATTCACCTATGCAAGTGAAGACCCGGCCCCCTCAAAGTGTTGAATTGGGCTGTCTCCCCATTCCCGGGCCAGACAGATCCCTCTTAGTATGCTGTTCTAATGAGCATGGCTGGATTTTAAACAGGACCCGGATGTGGCTTCTGTTTATCACATTCCGGCCCATTCCTCCTTTCAATTTTCTGTCGGGGGCCGGGGATATGTTGCATAGCTTTGAGGACCCGGCCCTTCAATAAGCTGGATTGGGTCTTCTTGAGTGGGATCCCCTGGCTGCTACCCTCTGGCATGTCTTCAAAGTAACCATAGCCGGACTTATTAAACAGGGGCCAATTTGGGCTTTTTGTTTGCTATTTCCGGCCCTCTTCTCTTCAGACTTTTGATAGGAACATGTCTTCACGCTACCAATCAAATATGTGCCTAGCCGGATATATATGTATATACCGGAAGCCTTCAAATAAGAGCCAGCATGGCATCCTTTTCAGATTATCCCCGGGCCCTCCCTTCCTTCCAAAGGCCTTCCCATATGGCCTTCAAACAGGATGTCATTCTAAGTAGGGGGCTAGATTTCTTCATATGCTATATTGGGCCGGTCTTGGATATATGTCCTTGGGCCCCTCTTAATTCATAAACCGATGGTAGGCCATAGGGAATTTAGTATTTTCATTCCCTATTTACATATGCCTATATTTCATATGAAATTTAGAGTGCCAACAGGAATCCCACTTTTACATGCTATCCACATTTGACCAAAGGATTTCATTTTCATGTCGGTTTATCTTTCGTTTACATGTATGAGTATCTGTCGTTTGCTACCCAAGGATGTGATTATGCAAAGGTGGGTAAAGTATATTACATTCCACTTATCTATATCCAGAAAATAAAAATGCTTGCTTATTTTAAGTCACTAGAATTTTGTTTCAAGAGAATATTCACTCTTAAATCACCTGGTTTTGAGTGCCTGAAACTTCTCATTAAGTATCTGTTTGTTCTATTACTTTTGTTTTTCTGCTTCTTCAGACTGCATCTGTTATCAAGTTGGTGTTCTGTTAACTTTGATTTTATTTGAATAGAGAGAACTCAAAATTATGTTCCCACCATGACAGGACATAATGCAGCATAAGCTTATCTTCATTGAAACACAAGATGTAGTGGAAACTACATTAGCTTTGGATAATTATCGTCGAGCATGTGACTGTGGAAGAGGTGCTGTATTTTTCTCCGTTGCCAGGTACATTACAGTTTGGTACATAATAGCTGTCAACTTATTGTAGTTTAATCTCACTTCATTTCCAGATACAATCACTAGTAACAATCTGGACAAAGGGCCCTTTGATGGTTGTCATAGTTGGTATCATTAATTTTTTGTTTCAGCATTTCGTTCAAAAGAACTAAAAGCTATTGTGAGTGAACCAGTTGACAAGGAGGACATCCAGAGAAGTGTTAGCAGGAAATGCCAGATAGCTAATATCTTCTGTTACATGGGAAACTAATTCTACCACATTTTTTTGTAGGAATGTGACATCAAATTCGTCTTTGCTACCCCCTCTAACTTTAATACTTCTATGGCTTCGACTGTGTAATGCAGATCCTTGAGTGCTCACAGGGTTTGTTGGTCAAACCTGCCTAAAGAATCATACTACAGGTAGTACGTGCATCAGGAATCTAAATTTCCAGTTGACCCTTGTACTCTCTGGATAGCTGAAAATACTTCCAGTTGGCAAGTGGAGATGATTCAGCATGGGCTTTGCGTGAATCAAGCTGGATCTGATTAGATAGACCTGTTGATTGATGTCAGCCTGCCTTAACCTCATTAAATGTCATTCTGCCAATCTTGCTGCACCTGGATCTGAAGCATTGAGACCGGATCGATTGGTGGGTCCTGATCTGATCCGGGCCAATTCTTTGGGAGAAGAACCTATTTGGAATCGAACCGGATCGTTTCTTAAAAAAGGTATAAAATACAAAAAAATTACATTAAAGAACCTAGGCTATTTTGATGCCAAAATCGAGACCAAAACAGGCTCTAAAAGGCCCCATAGCAGCACCACTGCGTCCTTTTGGGCAGGGAAGACTTGGTTACCGGGTCCAGGGTCCATCGAGACCTGGTAACCACAGAAGTGACTGGATCTGCCATAATTGGGTCCTATTGTCTACCTTCCCCACCCGCTGTCACGATGGCACAGCGCCGTCGTGGTGGCATATGGGACCGATTCTGGTGAGGAATTGTTAGAATCGGTCCAAAATTGACCGATTGGGTCGATTTTGGTCTTGATTTTACTGAAATCGAATCGAAATTGAGCCCAATTTTGATCTTTTTGGGTTTTTAAGGAATTGGCTGGATCGGTCGATTCCTGATCCAATCCTGTGAGAATCGGTTGATCTGGGGCCGATTCAGCTGATTCTGGCCTATTTATTTAGGAGTCGGCTTTGGATTGACAAGGGCCGATTCGATCCAAGAATCACCTGATCCTAAGCCGGATCAGTCAATTCTACGAACTATGGGTGCAACAACCCTATTAGAGGAAAGGGCCATTTAGCAACTATGAGGCCCATAAGACGGGCCATCATTTACAATGTTTTTGGCAAGGAAGGAGAGCATTTTTGGAAGTAGAATCAGCAGATTGTCAGCATAGACAAAACTGGAAAGAGCTGACCCAGGATAGTGGAAAGGCCTTCCTTCGGGGCATCCGGATTACATTGTCCCAACTGCACCTCGTAGGAGGCACCATAAGTTCCTTCTACACCCAAGAAACTCCAATAGAGAAGAGATATTGTTGTAGGATAAATATTTTGTTGATGGAAGGAGAGTGGTTTGCAAGGTTCCTATTCTGGTATTCTCTATCTGCTTGCTGTCTGCTCACATTATACATTTCATCATTGTACATTCCATGTTTTTTAGGAAGGTCTGAAGACCTAAATTCTGTTAATGCATTAAAGAAAACATGCAAGAGAAAGTCAAGTCTAAATAAAGACTCGCTTGCCGAAATGGTAGCAAGGAAAGCGCAAAATTACATGAAGAATGGAGCAAAGAGTGAGAACACATCAGGGAGAGGATGAACTTCAGATTCTCAAAGTGATCTTCAAAAATGCAGTTGTTTCTCATTATTCTTTCATTGGTTCTACTCCTTTTTCTTTCATAGCTGAGATGCATTCAAATAGCCTTGGCTTCTCATTCCTATTTCATGCCACTTGTAGTCTGATATTGGTCCAAAGTTCCAGGTTAAATTCTTAGCCTTCTAGACAGGTGTCTTTTGGGCCCTCAGAAAGGCACCCTGTCACCTTGTCTGTGCAGAAGGCACCTCAGTGCCAAAGTGATGCCTAGGCTGGTGTGTACCTATGTCAACCCCTCTGGAAGGTATTGTCATTTAGTTTAGGGCTAACACCTTTTTGTTATCCATCTGGTTGACTCAGGAGTGGTGAAGACCTGGAGATCCATGCAAACATAAAGAAATAGTTTGATAATGCCAATTTTTTGTGAGATGGACATGCAGGGCCTATCAAGTGTATCCTGCTGGTCAATCTTGGTGACAAAGCCCATATGGCATATTCCGGCATGCACGTCTTGATAGTTTGATCTGTTGGGCATATTCCTAGGGATAAATTTTTTTCGCCAAGCAGATGGTGGGCCCTACCTGAAAGTTTTTAAACATCTTTAAATCTGTAGAGATAATTCAAAATTGACGTAAGTGGAGAGAGAGAGAATCTATATAGTTTATCCCAAATAATTTGGGTAAGGCTAGAGTTGAATTGAGATGGTGGGACCTACAACATTCTCATTAGTTCTCGAATATCAGAATGCTTTTATCTGGACTCTTGTATCTTGATGTCTCTCCTTATAGTTTTCTGGTTCAGCTTTATCAGGCATGAACTAATTGCTTATCTAGGGTGAAGAAACATTATCTTTTTCTTTAGTAAGTTAATTTATCTGGAATGCTTAATAAATTTTAATTTCTACTTTTTCTACAGAGGAAAGGTTGCTGAAGGCATAGATTTTGATCGTCATTATGGGAGACTTGTAATCATGTTTGGAATACCTTTCCAATATACTCTTAGTAGGTAGGTTAAACTATATTAAATTTAGGTGAAATTGCTTATTTTTACTATGTATTTCAAGTGTACAGTTTGCATATCTGTTGCTTAAAAATTTAGGATATCGTGATTCCAATTAAAAATGTGGGATATAGTATCCTTTATATGCAACTTTTTTCCCCAAGGCACGATCTCATTTGTTGCTTAAATGCATATCCACAGGATATTAAGGTCCAGATTGGAGTACTTACGAGAGACTTTTCAAATAAAGGAGGGTGATTTTCTGACGTTTGATGCAGTGGTCAGTTTTTCTTTTTGTACTACCTTATTCAAGTAGACAGTGATTTTGATTGTCTACCCTATGAACATGAGCTAACTGATGGAATCCATATAAATACAGAGGCAAGCTGCACAATGTGTCGGCCGAGTAATTCGTTCGAAGGCAGATTATGGGATGATGATATTTGCTGATAAGAGGTACATAAGTTTCATATATTCCAGAAAAGGTTGAAGGAAAAAGGCTTGTCCACCATTGCGTCTTAATTTTTGATGACTGGTCATTTTCATGACTATAAAAGAAGAGAATAAATACTCTACACTAAACCAAGAAGACAAGGGGATGGGGAATCATATATATTATAGCTTACTGTTCTTATTGAAGCTCCATAATCCATTTCCTTACTTAAAATGGCCAAAAGATGTAATTTCTTGATTGATAAATGGAGGTGACATCAATCAACTGTCTCTGGCTCTGGAACTTGGGATGTTGGATGCCAGGAAAGTGAAAACTACCTATTTTCTTTGTAACATTGGAGGAAAATGTATTTCTCTTGTTAAGCATACTGACGCTGCTTTTGTGATAACATATCATTATACATAATTTCCAATTTTGTGGTCTCTTCTGAGAAAGAGGAGGAAGAGTGTAATAGTTCAGCTCAACTCAATTTTAGCCTCAATCCCAACGTTTTTTAGGATTGGCCACATGGGCTTTCTTTTTCCACTCGTGGATTTTGTCAATCCCAAAGTTTTTGGGATAGGCCATATGTGTTCTATTTTTCCGTCCATGCGGATTTTGTTCATCCCAAAGTTTTTGGGATCACCCATATGGGCTCTCTTTTTTCGCTCATGTTAATTTTGATTTATTTTTTTAGAAATATTTAAATCATATAAATTATTCTTTTTTAAGTTAGCTTAGGTTTACCCCATTCTTCTTTTGTTTCTACTATTTTGATATCTTGTCATTTTGTTAATTGGATCTTAGATCAAATGTTTAATTTGTCTAAACCATATTTTCACTATCTGCAAATATCACTACTCTCACATGTTCGTAATATATTTGTTACATATCTTATATAATCTAGTATGCCCATATATTCTTCTTAACATTGCCATTTTAGTAACACGTATCTGGAAGCATGGTTTTTCTTTATTGTTCAACACACTATCACACGGCATTGTCTTTTTTATTATTGCTTGATAAAAGTATTCTTTTAATTTTAGTGAAATCTTTCAATCACATGGAATGTCTATCACCAATCCTTACCTCATGCATCATGCTTTAATCTTATATAGTTAAGGTCTTCATATTCTTTATCGTCTTGGATAACTGAACTAATATATTCAAATTGAGTAGTTTAAGTTAATATTACTCCTATTAGATTAATTTTCTCTGATTTTCTTCATTCACCTTCACTGAAAAACTTAGTGTATATTTTTTATCTTAATTCTACTTGACTTGACACATTCAGACACAAAGTGTTTGCCCAAAGTTTAACTTTATATTAACTCCAATACAATATTAGCCGCAAATATCATACTCTCTAGAATAGCATCTTGTATATCCCTTATTAATTCATTCACAACTAACGTAAATAATTAAGGACTTAGTGCAGAGCCTTGATGTAAGGTGTTTGAACATAAACATTCTCTTTTTTCTCTTATAGTTATCCATACATTGATTGTTGCTTCCTCATGCATGTATTTTGTCACTTTATGTATATGATAGGTACCATCGTTTCCTCAAACACCCACCTCAAGATATCCCTAGGAACACTATAATAAGCCAGAACAACACTTGAGGCAGCTATGTACATCTCCAATGACAGCCTGATGTATGATTGATATTTACTGTGCATTATGCGATTTATTCCACAAAAAATAACATTACTAATATTCTTTTTAAAAACTGAGAAAATACTTGTTATCGTCTTCATCATTGTTGCCAGCATAGTCTTACTTCCAAAGAAGTTTGCTTTATCATCTATCCATAATCAGTTTTCCTTGGAGTCCGGTTTCGTGAAGGTCTCAGTTTTACTTGAAATGACCTTGTTCAATTCAATACTAGCTTCCAGTAAAGCTTTCAACCTATGCTGTGAATTCCTACTATTGAATGATTTTTCACGGAATCTTGCATACTCATTTCCTGATCCTCAACCTTTTCTTGATGATGAAAATGCTTTGTAATAATGCTCTTTCAGAAAACTTATCATAATGGATGTTCTTTTATGCTATGATATGCATATTATTCGTACTGCAGATGCCTTAATTTTGTTACGTTTGCAAAAAAAAAAAACCTTTATATAAAGCCTCAAAATGTATTTAAAGGATAAGTCACTTTTATCTTGGAATTTGGAACTAGTTTTGTTTTGTTGAGGGAGCTTGAACTGCGTCATGACATTAAATTCTGGGTGTTTTGTAGCACGTTGCATATTGTTTTGATTAAACGTTTAGTTGTAGTACTACAGTGGATATTTCTGATATTTTTTGTTGCAAATACATGCTTGGTTTGAAAACTGGCTATGGAGATTTACAGTTTTCATCTAGAGAAGTAATCATGTTTTTGACCAAGTAAAAGAAACTAAAATTCTGGTTAAGCTTGACTGCTTGAGTGCCTGACATAGGTTTTCACACTTTCTTTACTGTTTGCCATTGGAAATTAAAAGGAATGTAAACTCACTGGACACATTAGTTTACAAGAAGTCTGACTACCAAAGAGAAGTATTTCAGTGGACCTTTGAGTGTTCATGGATCATGCTTGATGTTGCCCAATTTCATTTTCTTTCATGCGATGGAACTAGTTTGTTGGCCTTGCCATAACCTCTTGGAATTGAATTTGCGGCCTCAATTTATCTGTCTCTTTGTTAATTTTGCAAAGGCTGCTTCGACTGCGCTTCTTTCAGGTATAGTCGACAGGACAAACGGACCAAGCTGCCTGGATGGATATTGTCTCATTTACATGATGCACACCTTAACCTGAGTACAGATATGGCTTTGCATATAGCACGCGAGGTACGTTGTTGACTTAAAATATTTCAGTCTATTTGTTCTGTGTTTAAGCATCGCCCGAGTATTCATTCTTTTATCATAGTATTCAGCATTAATTAAGTTGCATGGTAGAATCAATATTTTGGCACGTACACCACTGCGTGCGCATTCTGATTATGATTTCCTTACGGCATTAGGGTAACAAACCTCGTTCCAGAATCAAAATCTAGAAAATTCATGCTTCTGCCATTCAGAAGATCAAATGGGTGCCGTATATTATTAGCATCTTTGTGAATTTTTCTATCTGTTTCTCTTTCCATCAACAACATACGGAAACCCTTGATCTCAGTACCTCGCTTCATTGGTTGGCCCATTGCTGGATCGATGCCAATGTATATTGAACTCTGAAAATTGTTCTTTAACCCGCTTTTCCGGTCGTCAAAACTGAGCCTTCCTTCAGACCTTCCATAAAGCGCTGGATTCTCGTTTGAACTTTATAGCAAATGCAGAAATTGATTATACTGTTTTTTACCGGACGGAAGTGTTTCTGATATCAGTCTCCTCTGTCACAGTTCCTCCGGAAGATGGCCCAGCCATATGACAAGTCAGGCGTCGGTGAGCGAAAGACGCTACTATCGCAAGAAGACCTAGAAAAGATGGGTGAGGATGCCGCAGACATGTTCTAGGCCAGTTTTGTATGTAGCCAGCAAAGAAATTTGTTTATTTATTTCTCTTGTACATTTTTAGCTTTCTTTAGTATATATGTGAGTAACTATCCCTTGTTTACGAACTCTCTTTCTCTGGTTGTAACAGAAGGAAAGATAAAACCTCAAACAGAGGTGACCATCATTTTTGGCGTTAATTTTAATTGAATCCGCCGGCAGGTCTCTTCCTACCACTAATATTATTTTTGATATTTTGTATCAGTTATTTTTGGCGCCGTTGTATCTGATAAGAATACCGAAATTGATCTTGTATTAAATTCAATATCCTAAGTAAAACAAGTCCTTTTATCTTTACCTTGTCGAGCCCAAAATCTTTTATTTCAGTGGACGTTGTCGAGCTCTCAGCCCTAAACCCTAAACCCTAAACCTCGGTATTCTGTATCGTCGAAAAATTCTACGGTCATCCGCACTTCTATTTCCAAGAGTTGTTTATATTTCTACTAGTCTAGTACATGCATCGCTGTTAGATTTTATTCTATATGAAATTCAGAATAATATGATATTTATAACTGATATTCAATCCCCATGGTCTAGATAAAATTATTCAACATCTATATCACTATTACTTTCAAAATTAATATTAATATAGATAATTGTAAGGTGCTTGGTTGTTAAGATCACTTTAAAATTTATAATACAAACAAGACATTAATGAGGTGTTTGGTTGTGAGACAATGGACATTTTTATTTTAATTTTTGAAACTTGTAATGAAAGGAGTCTTAAAAACATGTTTGGTCCATCTTTTCATTTTTTGTTTTAAAAATATTTCTACACTTTCATCTTTGATAGAAAAAAAAAGAGGTCGAGCTTTCTTTTATTTTTTAAAGCGACGCACTAGAGGTGCAAACAAACTAATACATTCATCAAGTAGTTAGATACTCGACTCGGTAAAAACTTGACTCGACTCGTTTATTAAGTTAAATAAATGAGTATGAACAAAAAAAAACTCGTTCCATAAACAAACGGAGTCAGAACACACTTCTATTCGGCTTGATTAACTCGCGAACAACTCGATTAATTGTTCGTTAAAATATTCGATTAAATATTAATTTAGCTATTATTTATTTTAAATTATCTATTATATATTTTTATTATAAATTTAAATAATATAAATTCATATAGATATATTTTTATTTTTTATTTTTTTAAAAAATTACAAATTTGATAAACGTATCACTTAAAATGAGATAAACTTATTTTTTTTCACATTGTCCCTCTTTCTCTCTCTTGCTCCATAACAATAACATCACAGTTAGTGGTGCAAACCAACCAATACGTGACAAGTAGTTTGATATTCTAAGTCGTTAAAAAGTTGACTCAGATCAATCATTAAGTTAAACAAACGAATTTGAATAAAAAAATAAAACTCGATTTATAAACGAGTTGGGTCTAAACCAAGACTCGCTCGACTTGATAAATTCGTGAGCAACTCGATTAAATATTTGATTAATCAGTCGATTAAATATTTATTTAGTTACTCGATTAAATATTTATCTATTCATTCAAATAATTATATTATAAATAAATTTTATTTATAATATATTTTTATCTTATACTTAAACAAATAATATATTGTTATATGTTTGCATAATTAATTTAAAATTTAAATGATACTACATGATTGTTAACCGTGTCTATCGTTATACGTTTAGATAATTAATTTAAGATATAAATAGTACCAGATGACTATCAACCGTTCATTTAATGTTGATGAAATCTTGTACGTTTGTCCAATATGAAACCTAACCCCAGTTTACCCGTCGATCCCACTTCTTTCTTTCCCACATCACCCACCATCCACGGAGCCCGCAGCCGCAGGAGCCCGCCAGGCGCCAGCCCGCCCGCAACTCCCCGCCGTCTCCACGACGACAGCCGCCTCCGGCCTCTCCGCAACTCCACTGGCGACTGGCGAGGTTGGTCTCCCTCTTCTCTATCTCTCGTTCTCTGCTCATAGACTCGGGTACACGCTGCAGCCTGCAGGCCGCCTCCGCCTGCTCCCGGATCAGGACCCGCAACTGCCATTTGTGTTCCTCGTCGCCTTCCATCGCGTCCTCCGAGAAGCAGGCAGCCCTCGGCCCTAATTTGTAAGTAGTCCCTGTGTCACTGAAATCTCCTCCCCGATGCACAAATCAGACCTATCTCTCAATGCTGGATTGATTTTGCTGTCTTTTGCCGTCATCGTCCTGGGGGATCTTGAGCTCGGAACCTCCCACTTCGAAGAGCAGCTCTACGCTTCTAGATTGGGGGTAGGCTCGTTTACATAAACGAGCGGCTCGAACTCGTCGAGCTTAAATCGAGCCAAGTTCGAACAACACATTTGGAAACTTGTCGAGTATTGAGCCGACTTCGAACAGCGGAATAAACAATCGAGTCGAGCTTGAACAAAGCCCTGCTCGGCTCGATTGCACCCCTACAATTGCTCAAAGAGCCAAAGAAATGGATACTCATTAGGATGGATCATTTGGAGGAAATCTGATGCTGCTATGTTTCTGTGGGTGGTAAAGATTTTTTTTTCTTTGGAACCTAGTCCTCTTTACAAATTATTATTGAGATAGTCACATTCTAGGTGTTGCTTGTGAAGTCATAAACCCCCAATAGACAGGTCGTGTAATCGGCCTATTCAAAATTGAAATCCCAGATCGGATCGGACCCCTCTGATCTGATTTCGGCCTGGAGGCCCAATCCAACCCAAACTCCTGTCGGACCCGGCAAGCATGGGATCTGGTGACTTGAGTCACCAAATCTTGGGCTTATCTGCTATGTTATCCGAGGCGTGAGGCGCCTGAGGCGAGGGACCCGGCGCCTCACCTCAGGCGCCTAAGGCGGGCGCCTAAGGCGCCTGAGGCGTTTTGAATATTATAATAATATTTATTTTAATAATGATATATGTGATATCAGATAATTGAAAAAATACATAAAAAACATGGAATCATTAACTAACAAGAGTGACAATTAAATATAACATTAGAAAGAGAAATTCAACCATACAATAAGAAAAGAATACAACCATACAACCAAACATAATACATAAAGTAAGTCTAATTCGAATACAACCATACAAATTCAAACATCACTCACTAGTTAGTAGTCACTAGCAATCACTATCAGAATCAAGATTGCTGGGAGCTTCCTGATCATCATTACTGGTATCGTCCGAATCTTCATTAGAAAGACGAATTATTTTCCCAGAAGACCTAGAAATTCATTTCAAACATGTAAAAACATAACATCAAAATTAGAACAAAAAAATAACCAAACTCAATAACTAGAATTAAGACATGTAGTGTTTAAAATACGACCTCGTACTTGGCCCCTCCTCTTCATCCATTCCAGTAGCAACTTCTACATCTCTCCATCTCAAGTCTTCACCTTCATGGACCAGATCTTCATCTTCATTTGCAATCCACTCACTTGATTCATCAATGTCATCTAAGGATATTGGGTCTAGACCCGATTTCTCCAACTTTAGATATCTTTTCCTAAGCCTTTGGTTGTATTGGACGAATACCAAATCATTCAACTTCTTTTGTTCCAATCTATTCCTCTTTTTTGTATGAATCTATACAACAACAAAAAAATGAAAATATGATTCTATTAATCAAATAAATGATATTGGATTACTTCAAACGCCTTGAAATGTGTTAAGGAATATTACCTGCTTAAACGTGCTCCAATTACGTTCACAGCTAGAGGCACTACATGTTAAGCTCAATATGCGTATTGCCAACTTTTGTAATTGAGGGGTCGTACTTCCCCAATCTACCCACCAATTTGCTACAAAATAACAAATTGATATTAAAATACACTAGAGTGATTGATACAAGTTTATAAATCAATAAGCAAATAATCATACCCGGAGTAGATGTCTTTCGAAGCCTGATAGCCATGTCCCTACCAAACATACCTTGTGCCTCTCTATACATTGCCAATTGCCTAAAAATTTGATCTTGGTCTTCATGCAAAGGTACCAACTTTTCAATACAATCATACAACCCTCGCTTGATTTCGTTGTCGCTCTCAATATTGGGATTGGCATAGTGAAACTGTGGATTTAGATAATACCCTGCAGCATGCAACGGACGATGTAACTGAAAATCCCATCTTCTGTCAATGATATCCCAAATCGGGCCATATTTATCTATTTTATCATCCAATACCTTTTTTATTCCTTCCTTGGCACGATCCATGGCTTCATATATATATCCCATTGCAAGCTTTTTACCATCAACTAGCCTTAATACAAGGACAAGTGGCTTGAAGATCTTCAAAGCATAAGCCACTCCTTTCCAGAATGTAGTCTTCAATACAATTTCACAACTCTTTTTCCCTTCAACTTTTTTATTCCATCGATTGTTGTTATTTGTCCAATCCTGCGAGGTGAACATACGTCGCAAATCATCCTTGCATGTGTTTAAGCTGTCCAAACTCAGATAGTTAATTGCAAATCTAGTTACAGCTGCACGAACAAGGTTCTTATCATTTGTGTATTTCCTCATAAGAGCTAGAACCTTGGTGTGGCCATAAATGAAGTTTGTGACATATTTCGCATGTCGAATTGTGGACTTTATTGGTGATAACTTCGAAATATCTTCAAGTATTAAATCAAGGCAGTGAGCAGCACATGGTATCCAAAACAAATGGCGGTATGTGTTCATCAAAATGCGGCCTGCAGCCACATAACTCACCTCATTGTCCGTTACAATCTGCAGGACATTAGATGGACCAACCTCCTCCACAACCTTATCAAGAAGACCTGCTAGTAGCCTGGCATCTTTGACCTCTGATGAAAACTGTACCAGTAGGAGTGTTTACCAAAAAGTTAATTAATGATCTACCCCTTCTATCTGTCCACACATCAGACATGATACTACAGCCATATTTCACCCAACTGCCTTTCTCCTTCTCCACCAATTTTTGGGTGGTCTCAATCTCTTTAGCCAAGAGAGTCTCTCTTACTTCATGATAACTAGGTCCTTTCAAGCCCGGTCCAAACTGACCAACTGCCTCTAGCATTGTTTGAAAACTATTAAGGCAGACAGTGTTGAAAGAAATGCCCGCTTGGTACATCCATCTAGCGATGTACTGAATACATCGCTCTCTTTCCTCTTTCAAATGTTTCTTGTCCTTTATTGTTCTTGCCTTTGACTCCTCAGGAGGTGCACAAAAACGATCCATTGGTCCTTTCATTCGTGGAAGAAGAAATTGGAGTGAAAGCTCATCTACACTTTATGAGATATCTTGTGAAGATGTCTTCATCTGTTGTACTTCTTGCCCAAGGAGGTTGTCCCTCCCTTCCATCTCTCGAACGTTCATTGCCTTTTCAACTCTTGTTTGTTTTGTTTGTTGCATACATAGTTTTATCTCCTCCTTAGCCTCAATGCTTGCTTTCTTGCATGCAGTCACATTCGTCCCCATGCCTGCAATGTGTTGCTTCAAACGATAGATGCCTGCTTTGCACTCTTTCTGGCAAAATTGACATCTAACAAGATCCCGGTTCCGAGGATCTACTAAAATCCCATATTTCCATCCAACATCTTTGGATTTAGGAGGTGCTCTTGATATGGAACCAGATGCTTCAGTTGTAGACATGGGCGCAGAAGGTTGACTATTAGAACCGGTCCCTGAACCATGGTCTTCACGTGTTTGAGACATGATAAAATATAACCTAAAATGAACAAAAATAATAAAACAAAAGAACAAAGCAAAATGATAAATATTTAACAAACATAAATATCTAATCAAATATGTACTAAATGAAATAACCAAACGAATAAAAAATAAACAAAAAAAATTACCTTTGTAAAGACCCACGACAGCAGCGGCGTCTGCTGGTGGGAGAGGCGTCGAGCCGTCGAGGGCGGCAGCGTCTGCTGGAGGCGGCAGCGTCGACTGCGGCGTCGACTTAGGCTTCTGATGGCGTCAAGGGCAGAAACTGTCGGCGTCGACTGAGGCGGCGTAGACGGTGGCTTCCGGCGGCGTCAACCGCGGCGTCCGACAGCTGCGGCGGCGGCAAGAGGATCCTGCGGCGGCGGCGGCGGCAACAGCTTTCTGCACAGGCAGCGGCGGCGGCAAGAGGATCTTGCGGCGGCGGCGGCGGCAACAGCTTTCTGCACAGGCGGCGGCGGCAGCACCTTCTGGCGGCGGCGGCAGCAGCAGCAGGAGAGGAAGGGAACCCTGGTTCCGTCGGGGTCCTTGCGCGTCGGGGAGAGAGAGAACCGAGGGGTGGGGGGCGTTTAAGTGAAACGGATCCAGTTCTTACCGGACAGGAGGAAGAGGCGGGCAAGGCGCCCGAGGCGGCCGCTGAGGCCGCCGAGGCGCCAGAGGCGACCGCCTCAGGCGACATCGCCCAACGCGAGGCGGTTTTGAACCACCTCGCCTCGCCTCACCGCCTAGGCGGTTGAGGCGAGTGCCTCTAACTACATAGCTTATCTGTAAGTTATACAGTCAATTAAGTCATCAGATCCTGCCATATCAGATCCCATCCGGACAGATTCTTGATCAGAATTCCTCTATGAGAATTGGTCAATTCCACCGATTCAATTGGATTGAAATCGGGACCCACCATATCCGATTCCACAATCCTTAACAATGTAATGATTCTTTCCTGGCCACACTTTTTCTCTGTTTATGTATTTCGAGAACCTCACTTCTCTGATTATTTATTTTATGTTCCTAAAATGCATGATAATGTGCTTTCCACATCTTTAGGAACTTCTGATTATCCATCTAATGTTTCTAGAAAGGGTAATACCATGCTTTCCATATTTTTAGAAAACTTCTTGTCCTCAGCTTATCATGCAAGTTCACAAGGTCATTGCTGAATACATGTCTAGTCATTGCTTGGCTATCCTTCTCGATCTTGATACCTGTACGATGCTGAATAAGAGGAACTGTTCACATTATGATGATGGATTGGTATTATGATGGTATTATAATGTGATCTTGTTGCGGAGTACTATCATGAAGTTCCCTTTGTTATGTTGCTCGCATCTTCTTTTTTTTGCTTCTTCATTGTAGGAGAACGATGTGTAACATTTTCAGAAGATATTTGATTAAGTCATTGTTCAGAGATTGAATCTTTCGAGATGAGTCATTGATGTGAATAGGTGGATACATCATGAGTCTATAATTTGACAGGCTTTTGGTTTGTCCTTTTTTTCGCAGCAGCAACAGTAAACACCCTGCCTTCACGGATGGGCCTGTGGACATTACTTGAAGGTCTTGTCCTCCTTGCCAATGCATTTGCGATATTAAACGAGGATCGGTTCCTTGCTCCCCGAGGATGGAACTTTTCGGAGGTTTCGGCTAGTGGCAGGACGAAAACACTCAAAGGACAGCTCTTCGGGCTCATCTATGCGACTCAGTACCTGAGAGTGCCACTCATAATTCTCAACATAATCATCATCTTTGTAAAGCTGGTCTCTGGCTAACTTCTTAGTTGTTGAGCCTACGCTTGCCTTTGCCATCTTTGAGTTGTTTTTAGTTCAACTCTGGGCATAAATAGTGGTGTGCGATGTTAGGATTGATCCTCAGCTTATTTGCCATTGCGACACTGGATTTCTCGTCTTCTGGCGTTTGGTTTTTTTCATGGGAGAGCTGTGAATTGTTGATGTTTGATACTTCTCCTGCTTGAAGGAACTGTCTATATCTGTTATGTGATGCATTCATAAAGTCAGCCTGACAGGTGAATTTCTGTCTGAAAATCTTAATGGCCCATTTTGTACAAGATTAATTCTGGGATAGACCTGATTCATCCCTAAAATTTTGGGAATAAATCAGGTTTTTTTGCCAAATTAAACTTGTGCCAAATGGACTATTATTGTAGAAACTAGAGAGGCATACAGCTAAGGCATGGTTGAGTTTTAAATTGAAAGTATGCCTTTAAATGCTGATTTTTGTGCCTTTTTAAAACCTACGTTTACCTGTCTCGAGTGGAAATCTTACGAGGTGTTTGAAGGATTTCTGTAATGGATTTAATCATCAAACATGATCGAGATAGTTGATAAGTAACAGGTAATTGGTTTTTAGTGGATGGTATGTTGTACGGTGGAGATCACACGAAGGGAAAAAATGAATTCACTTTCACGAGAAAGTATTTTCTGTGTAGTTGTCGAAGATTTTTTTGTTAATTTAACAAACGTAGGTTTCGTATATTTTTTTTTATGTTGTAAAACATCTCAACAATGCTATTTGCTTATAAAAGCAAAATGGATTAAAATTCTGCTGTTAGGATGGATAAACTTTTTATCGAAAAGAAAGAAAGGTCATGTTATCGAGCAACGTGGCTTCATGGGGTGTTCGGTTGGACAACAAGTTCTTATAGCCTTCCATGATAAAAAGTTGTATTAAAATAAAATCAAGTTAGTCATGATATAAAAATTGTTGTAGTGTTTGGAGAGATTAGGGCTGCAAATATGGCATTTCAATTTGGCTCCAATTTCTTTGTCAAAATCAAAATAATCCGTTAGTTATTAAAATCTATAATACATGTCAATTATTATTTAAAAAGTAAGAATTTACATTTACATATCATACTTTTGATAATCTATATGCTTTATTTATTGTAATATTAATTTTTTTACATATATGTGTTAATTGATCCACGGGGGGGAAATCTAAATGACGGTTTTCCCGTTTGAATCACTTTTAACAATCTAACCAGTAACCAGTATTGTTAGCAGCTTGCCTTTCTGTAGCCTGGCGGACACGAACGCTGCTGGACAGGACAGGGTCTTCGTCTTCGGATCTCCCTCGGTCACCAGCGACTGCGCACGGAGGTCCGCCCCGCCCCTTGCAAGTCCCCCTCTCATCCTATTCCGTTCGCGTCCTAACTGTTGATAAGGGCTCGTATTTCTTCTTCATTTTGTCCGTGCAGGGGAGGGAGGTACCTGGACGGGAATCCGCGGGGTAGAGGTGGGGGTAAGGTGCGGGAGCACGATGTCCGGTAGCGCGGTGAATCTGGAGGGGGAGCCGATCCCCACGTCGGCGGTGCTGATGGCGTCGTGGAAGCATATAGCCGCGGCGTGCAGGGCCGAGAATGCCGCCTTCATCACCTGCAAGAAGAAGGACCCTAACCCCGAGAAATGCCTCGACAAAGGTCGGCAGGTCACCAGCTGCGTCCTTGCCTTGTAAGGATTTCCCCTTCTCCCCGGCACTGGATCCCCATTCTTACTTGGTCTTTGCTTTGCCCGAGAACGGACTATTTTGCTAGTCGTTCTGGAATCAATGTGCGGTTTTGGTTGGCATGGGTAGAAACATAGCTCAATAGTAGTATTTGCAACTCGAGGAAATGGAAACTTGTATTTTCGTTGAAACGATAATTCTTTCGTTGAAAATGAGAGTTTTGGAGTGTTTAAATGTAGGTAGAAGCCTGGTCCTCTCCGGACAAGGAGGTTGTGTAGATTAGACAAAGTTAGGAGTAATAATTTGTCATGAAGATTTCTTTCTGTTTGATGTTGCAAGGAAAAGATTGGTAGGGATGGATTCAGTTGGGTCAAGAAGGGCAAGATAAATATATGCATCTGAATCCTTTTACACTGCAAAAGAATTTGGAATAACTGCATTCTTGCTTTATTCTAGGTTGTTTGGATGTCTAGAAACAGAAGGACATTCAGGAACCTTGTTAATAATCCTAATGCTTATATCATTGGATGAAGTATTTGCTCTCACTTTGAGTGGTACTAGGTTAGACATCAACGATTATTTTTTATTAGTACACTCAGCCTGGTGAAAATTTTCGCCATCTTTGTGAGGGGATTGAGTCATAGACTCATAGTTGCCCGGAAAGCCTTCGTCCCCCTTCACTTCTTGCTTCATTCCTCATGTTTCTAATTTCTTCTTAAATTAGTTTCTTTAGGATTAAAGGTTAGAACCTTATTTGTCACATTGGTTATTACTTTTTTCTCACATTGGTAGCTGTGTTGCTTGTTTGGAAAATAAGGCCACCTAGACGGCTGAATGGTCTGTCTAGGCATTTCGTATTGGTCAACCACCTATAAGGTTTCTACTTCATCTTTTATTTGTGGCGTTTAGTACCTCAGCCTTTTTTAATGATATGCACTTTCTTGAATGTTTTGTGAGTAATTCTGTGTTGTATCTGAAAATGAGGGCAGAAACTGAAGGACCTTTATCATTCTGGAGATATTAATTCTAGCAGTCACTTTATCTTTACTACTATTAACAAATGTTGTATAAAGAGGTTTTAGTGTAATGATAACTCCATTGACCATTATTGGACAGTTTCAAGGTTTCATGCATGTATAAACGATAATCACTTTATTATACATTCATAACCTCATAATAACAACATAGGATCCTTGTTATGTATGTTTTGCTCAGAGTTTAATTAAAATAAACTATTGTTTGAGTTTGTTTGTTTGATCTTGTCAAAAAAAACATGCTCATTATTTGGACAATCAATCAGTTATCTGAACACTGCATCAAACTTGAGGAAGCTGATTTGACAGCTAGGCAGTCAGCTTAGTCACTAACCAACTTCTGCTGACCCATACTGCCCAGATGGTCTTAAAACATCGATACTGTTGACCTGTGACTTAATGGGAGGATTTTTGAGATTTATTGTTCTCTTCTTTATTGGATCTTAATTGGTCCTTTCTAGTTTTTTGGGTTTCTTGATTTTTTTATGTTTTCTTTGAGAACTGTCTTCTACACGCCATCAATAATTAGAAACATAGCAAAAAATTATTCCACTTAATTTATTTTTTTTTACGTTCTAAAAGGTAATTTACTTATCATTTGCTTGGAGCTGCCATTGTCCAAACTATCAGAGATGAAGACTGGAGCCTAGTTTTTAAGAAGTTTGGGAATAAGCTATAAGGATTGAAAGAAAGATTGCTCCCTGCATGTGGTAAATGGGTGTTGGTGAATCAGTTGTTTGCCATTATATTTTGTTTGTCAATACTTAACAGCTTAAGACCCCAAAGGAGGTATGTCAGAAGTTGGAGGCATATAGGACATCTTTCTGGATGGGTAACCATCCTTCAGAGGGAGGTGCCCACTTGATTAAATGCTGAGGTGTTCACATGATGAAACATGAGGGAGGTGCTGTTCTCAGTCCACTTAGTGCCACCAATACTGCTCCAGCATTAAATATTCAAAAAATTGTAAAGATATTTCATCTTGATATATTGCCAGGTGTGTTTTGTCAATTGTGGTTGTTCCATGGAAGAAACACTAACTCTAAGGATGAGCTGTCTGATGCTTCATCTTTCAATATCCGATTATGGACTTGCTCTGCCAGAGGAAATTTGGTGGCAGTTTTTTGTATTCAATCTCAAGATTGTGGACTTGCTCTGCAAGAGGAAATTCTTACATTGCTAGAAGTTAATGTTGATCGGTAATATTACTGTTAAAAGCAATAACAGGGACTTGAGGGTATGGAAAACAAAAGGGTTGTTCCCACTGGGTCTATCTCTAAGATGCTGAGTAAATGGTGTAAGTAAAGGATCTACTCTAGACCAATTCACTATGAGAAAATAACATTTGCCACTCTCACGTTTGTGTTTACATATATTCCATTATGTAAATGTTGCAGACAAAAATATCATGTGTAAATAGATAATGATGCTGGGTCAGATCCTACCAGGATCAACTTTGATGGACCAGCTCTTCGTGGGTTGGATCATCCAAACCAGCTGAATAATCTGATCAAAGCCTGAACCTGGTCAGCATTTGCCAATATGCTGAGTAACTGAGTCAGGGAAGTGGAGTAGGTCGAGGTGATCTTGGCAACACCTCTTGTTGGGGTTGATCGGAAATGGACAATTTTGCAAAGTTTCTTTTAGACAGGAGCCTTTGGATCGATGGGATGGGCAGAACCTTCCTTTGTTGAGGTAGTTTGGACTCCACCAAGACCTTCCCCCCTCCCCCATCTCTCTCCCTCCCTTTTCTTCTTCTCTCTCTTCTTCTTTCTCTGCCAAATCCACAGAGGGGGTGGTGGTGAATGAGCTTTTACCACCCCCCTCTATTTAAGGCAGTTTAGAGCATTGAATGTGATCTTTTCCTGAATGCAACATAGCCTCCTGCTACATTCAGAATGTGATGGTCAACATGGTCTTGTTCATAACAAGATGTTTCCCCAATCCCAGAAGGATCATGTCTGTGGCATTGCAAAATGTGACTTGTTTTTTTCTAAACACGACCATCTCCATGTCACGTCCAGGACAAGTTCAGGCCAATTCTGTCCAATTCTTGGCTTCCACCAGGTACACCCTGGCTGATCCAGGGGCCAATACCACCTCTTCTTCATTGCCAGAATTTTATGTCCAATTTCCATCCAAAATAGGCTTATTTATTCTCCATAAAAGCTGTTTAATGTGTTCTACCTGTGCTGTTGTTTTCTCACAAGGAGCATAAAGCTCATCTCTTTCAGAGATTAATTTGTTGATGTCATTCTTTTTGTAAATTCCGACTTGTATGGCTCTTCGCTTGAACCCTTTCTTTACTTTTCAGTGGCTAAGCTTCTTCTCTAGCTTCCAAACCAAACTGAAAAGGAGCATATTGGCCAAGTGAGGGTCGAGTCAAGCTGAACTGAACAAAAATAAAAGGGTTCACAGCCTCCTGTGTGGCAATTCAAATGCAAACCATCAAGAACCTAATTTATTTCATTCTGTTCTTCCGCATTGAAATACTTGCTTTTTTCTGTTTGTGTTGGTTTTGCATCAGAATACCCTAAAAATCAAGGTGTCCAACTTTACCCTTTGGGATTGGTTATGGTTAGGACTTGGGAGCGGCGGAGCCTGATAGGAACATTATTGTCTTTAAGGAAAATACCCTTCTTCTATTCAGGGAATTCATGTACACTGGACATTCTAGGGCACCTCATATCTACAGGAAAATCATCTGACTTTCAGGAAAAAAAAACATACATAGGCCTATGTCTTATTATTCTTTCGCAAAGATTTCTGAATTTCCAGCTGAATCTTAGGTATCTTTCCTTGGATGGATAGTTGGATATGTTATTCACCCATCTTTCTTTAGATGAAGGGGTCAAGCGTCAACTGATGAAAAGTGACATTGTTCTGTTGTTTTGAATTAGGATTCATTGTTAGTTTGCTTTCTTTTGGATCTTTTTTCTTCATGAAGCAGGCTAGCATGAAATTGGTTAGTCTCAGTTCATTATCTGAAGAAGAAAATACATACAAAGGAATAAGAAAGCAAAAGACGTCCTGCCTTGGTTGGGCAAACTGAGGTACGCTCACCAAATTATAAGAAGGTTCTCCAGCAGTGTAGTCAAGGTATGTATGCACGCAGGGGGTCGTCTCCCCCTCACCGGCTACTAACCAGTCTTTGGCAGAACGACAACTTCTAACGAGAATTGTACAGAGAGGAGTCAAACTTTGGTTGAACATTCTATCACTGCTTTTCTTCCAAATGGCGCCATAATATTTCAGGAAACTTCAATCTCCACTTCAGAATGTTCTCAGCTAGTCGTTTCATACTTAACCATTTCAAAATCTCATTCATCTGCGCATTCGAACTTCTGAAAAGAGTATCCTGATTTACCTTCACTGGTCTATAGTTAATATAAATATGATTGATGGTTTCCCTGAAAAGACCACAAAGCTGACATTTGGTTGCTCCACGTGCAGTTACCTGTGACCCACAGGAGCCGATCAGAAGAGGGAGCCTTCCTCTCATCACCTCTTCCTAGGAAGCAGCCTAATCTTTAGTGGGAACTTTTTCTATTAAATCGCTTTCTCCCAACCAGTTCTCCGCCCTCCTCAACCATTCTCAACATTCACTTTCTTCCTTCCAATTCTTGCCAAATCACGGACCTCTTGTCCTTTCTTAAACATTATTGATCCTGGTGACAGCAATTGCTCTTAGATTTTCTATAGCTATTAAATTTTCCTAAAAGCACATGGGTATTGGTAATTTTGTTTTGTTTCTTGCTTTTTGATGCCTTAATATATTATATTGTGCAACTGCGGTGAGAACAGAAATAGTTTAAATTGCTTAATTTTTTATTCACTGGATTATGGAAACAGTTCCTACCATTGATTGCATAATCGACTAGATCTGATCGGGATCGGCCGATTCCGGGATTGGATTGGTCTGTCTCGATCCGATTATCGCCTGGAGGACCGATCCAAACTGAATTCTTGGTAGAATCACTCTGGATCGATGGAATCGGCCGAGACAGGGATAGGATCGAAATTGGCCAATTCTACTAGGGCAACTTAAGTCTTGGTATTGGATTGATATTGGGCCCTATATCGATTCAATATTACCTCGATAAGGGTGATATCGGCCCTAATAGGCCGATTCCCCCATTTTCTTTCCAATCACCATAGAGCATTGCGATTCCATGGCGATCCCATTCCTCTGGCAGCCGAGCTGTGGAGGGCGATTCTCCTTTATTCAGTGTCGATTCGGCGAGTCAGTCGTGCGGGGAGGCATTTACCCTTCTCCCATGTCAATCCACCACCTTGGATAACTTCTTCCCCCTTAAAACTCCTTCCCCCCGGGCTTCCAAAGGCAGGGGAAGAATGGTCACTTAAGGGTGATTGTTTAAGATGATTGTCAACAGCCCCCTTATGGGCTTATGGAGCGGCATTTCCCCTTCTCCCATGTCAATCCACCCCCTCGGATAACTTCTTCCCCTTTAGAACCCCCCCCCCCCCCAAGGCAGTCACTTGAGGGTGATTGTTTGTCAGCAGCCCCCTTAAGGGATTGTTCACTCCCTGCCCCAGGTTCTCCCTTTAATAGGTTAATGTGTTAATTTTGTTTAACGTGTTAATGTTGTAGATCAAGGAACAATGGCCAAGCAAGGAGGTAGTATATATTTGCTTCCTGTGATATCAGGTGTAAACATGGCACTTTGGTGGATGTCGATAAGAAGAAGGTATAATGTGAGTGATGTAGCAAACAAATAAATGGAGGAGTATTCCGTTTGAACTTGCACATAGGTGGGGTGAGTGGAAGTGCGAAAAAATGTGACAATGTGTTTAGGGAAAGCCATGAAGTTATTAAGGTTTACCTCATAAGAAAAGCCTCACGGAGGAAAATTTACATTAAACAGAGATTTTAGGAAGATGAGATGAGAGGCCGAGTCATAAAGGCAAGGGGAAAGGAAGAGATAAAGTTGAGTCCTTCATAAATATTAATGAAGTAGGTGAATGCCTAATGAGAGCTTGGCATGCTAGCAAATAGTCATACAAATAAAATGAAGAGAGAAGAAATGGAGCATGAGGCTCTAGAGCTAGAAAGAAGCTATTTCATTGGCCATAGTTGACCTGAATCCAACCCACACCCATTGAGAATGTTAGACCAGGAGAGAGGCATTTCATTGATCTGCTTTGACATGACCCACACCCCTAGATGATCATTTATTTAGGAAACAAAATAGCTCACAACAAACAATCAAACAATCATTTAAATGGGTCAAGTCAACCACTTTAGGTGCAAAGCAACTTGTCAAGTATATCTACAAGTGACTTTTACATGTAGATAACAATTTTAAATTGATCATCACAGACATATATTATATATGTTTTGAATGGGAAAATAGCAATTTTCTTTCATGTTAACTTAATGTACGCATTTCTACACGTGATGTCAGTAGTCCCTACTTCTAGACCATGTTTGATGTAATTGGGAAGGTTGGACTGAGATTACAAGTCTCAACCAGTCAATATATTTACATCGTCGGTCTAAATTAGGAAGTAGATAAGCTAAATGTCTGGATAGGTGGATTTAAGTTGATTTGGAGAGAGGGGGGGAGGGGATGTACAGTGATGTGTGATGGGTGGATATGTATAACAAAGAGATCAACATTAATTTTCTTGTTTACTATTTAGAGGATAACATTTTTTAAGTCCATTGATGTTTCAAGTCAAATAAAGAATGTATACTATATCTTTTCACTGATGGATGCGGTTGTGGTAGAGATTAGGGAGGAAAGTGTTGTGCAATTCATGACAGATAATGAACCCTCCTACCAAGCATTAGGAAACAAGTTAATGGAGAATAGGCAACTTCTTTTCTGGATTCTATGTGTAGCATATTCTATTGACCTCATGGTGGAGGATGTAGGCAATGAGATCAATTTTTACACTTGTGAGTTAGGCACAAATGATCACCTCATTTATATATTCACATAAACATTTGTTCCACAAAATGAGATATCATACTTATGGGCATGATTTGATTAGGTTTGATTCGACTAGATTCACCACACGCTTTATTGTCTTTGAGAGGTTGTACCGATATAAACATTCACTTGTCCGATTCATAATCGGTTGAGTACATCATGTATATGGCTGATTTGCACAATAGGATGAATCAATTGGAAATTCTTACATAGATGGAGTGCTTAATAATGGACAATTCTATATTACTTGTATATCATTGAGCCATTTGTACACGTGTTGAGATTAATGGATTAAATGAGAGAAATCAGATGTGATATATTTATGATGCCATGGACAAAGCAAAGTAGAAAATAAAGGAGAAGCATCATAAATATTATAAGAAGTGGTGGAAGATCATAGATGGAAGATGTGATAGGACATTGCACCATGACATGTTTTGTACATTGTAATTCTTCGTATCTTTAATTTAATCATTGGTTGATGCATAATTGTATGTTATTTATGCGATATGGAATGTATGTAGTATACTTTTTAAGCCCCCGGATACAATATGTAGGATAAGTATACAATGATCAAGAAGTCAAGAGGGATAATTTATCTATAATAAATTAGCTTTAACAAACTTAGCAGGACGTAATAGAAGTTGAGTTAGAAGTAAATGAGAATTGTTATTCTTTTTACATCGAAACACTAATTATTTGTGTTTTCTCATTTTTCAGATGCAGTTATATAGAATAAGTTGGAGTTTACTCAACTCCATATCTGAGATATTCATTTGACATTGTTGCTCTTGCTATTTTGAATTTTGACACAATCTTTCATTATGTAATGATATTTGATATTATTGTGAGTATCATCACGTTTTCTTGTTTTTTTCTTGCAGCTATGTGGTGGGTACAAGTCAATACAATAAATAAATGGAATCCATTTGTTCTAATTGTGATTTATATTTTGAGTCAGAGTACAAGTTTCTCCCAATATGAGAAGAACTGAAATATGTTTAGCCTAATTCATATTAAGAGAAGAAATATGTTAACATCTGATAGATTGAATAAACTTTGGTTTTGTCATTACAACATGCGGCTACAACATGCGTCTGTGAAATAAGAATATTAAAGATTGTCAGAAAATTCAAGAAGAGAGATTCGTAAGATTTACAAATGGAACATACGAAGAAAGAGTTGAAACACAAGCACGTCAATGAACCACTGTTGACGTGGATTATCTTTTTTTGGGAAGAGCACCTATTTACTGTGTGGGTGGAGGAGAAGGTATGTAGAGCACCTCCAAAGTTCGATCATGAGGATCGTATGTGGGTTAAAGGGAACTAGATGATACTCAACTTGAAAGTGAAAAGATACAAGAGGAAGTCCTTGCTACTCTGACCCCAACTCTAATTCTAGTTCTAGTTCCAGCCCTATTCTCATTAGCTCAAAAAATCTCTCAAAGGACAAAGACTATGATAAGATTAGAGCATTTTTCACAATTGAAAAATATCTATCAACGTGGTATGAGATTAAGAGTTTTTCATCACAAGTAGAAAAAACAATAAAGAAAAATAAAATTGAAAATCAAGCGGTAAGGACCTATCAGTCCAACAAATAGTACACATGCACTCTCCTAAGATGATGATGAGAAAGATTTGATTCTATCCACACACCAACAAAAATGTAAAAGGTTCAGGTGAAGAAGGAGGTTCTTCCAGCAAGGCATATACCAGTGGAGTAGGGTTGATGATTTAAGCCAAATACAACATTCAAGTGGCAGAAGCCAATGTTGGAGTCAGATGGAGTTTTTTGATCAGTATGTGGCAGACAATTATCCAGTCATTTTTTCTCAACCACATCTTCAGCACCCGACACTATGTACAATTTTACTCAAATGGTTAATTCGTTATTTTTATATGAATATGAGTCAATCATGATAAATAACTCTAAATGAAATCTCTAGAATAATAAAGAGAATTAGGAGTAATGAAGTCAATTTCATAGATATTGGTGAAAGAAATGTATAAAATTGTATTGCATATCAATATATCATATGTGCCATCTATTTTTACTCGTATCGGTATCAACCGATCTGGGTACTGATTTTGATCCAGCCATCATTGTTACCTTGTGTTATAGTGTTCTTAGTTCACGGGGGCCCGCACTTGCACTTGGGATGACAATTTAAAACTGTATGTTCCCTTCCCGTTGCTCTGCAATAATTTGGGGGTTCTCCGACTTCCGCAGGTTAAGGAACCTACACCGGAGGTGTTCCAAGGAAATGGATGGTTACGCGGGTTGCATGTACTATCACACCAATGAATTTGAAATGTGCCGCAAAGAGCAGGAGGAATTTGAGAAAGCCTGCCCCCTGTCCCTCTAGTTTCTTTCTATATTAGAACTAACCATGTAAGAGCAAGACATGCTTAATCGAAGCATCCTTTGTTTCAGATCTTCCGAATAATGGGAAGGAATCTTGAGCTCTTCCACTGTCGTATGGAAAATACTCGTCCAAATCCTTGTTGCATGGTGTTTTCGAATCGAGGCTCACTCGCGGGTTCGTTTGAAAAAAAACCTTCTCGGAGAAGAGCTCATTACTCGTCCACTCATGCACCCAAGACTTTTCGTGGAAATGTTGCTGGTTTCAGTGCGTCGTTCTCTGGCCAAACATCTGACCGGAACCCCCCCACATTCAACGGAAATGCTCGACTTGTGTTGGTGGTACAGAGGGGCGGCTGCTCCTCTACATTTTCTTTGTTATTTCGGTCCATGCTGTTATTTCAGTCGCCTAAGTAATTCCCCAGGCAAGACCTTCTCTCGCCCTCTTCACCCGCTGCAATTTCGCTTCAAATGGGAAAAAAAATGCATGAAATATTCCGATGCCTTGCTTCGAGGATAAATGGCGAGCTGTTCACCAGCTCTGTCGATACATAGCGTCGTACGCTTGGCGGTTCACACCGAAATTTATTATAATCCAACTTGCACCTCTTTCTCCCTCTGTCTAACAGAAGGATGCGTCGTAACATGTCTGTCTGGTTGACTGAAAGCTAGGACAAGACGGACAGAATTCAACAGCCGTAGTTTTGTTCGGACATACCGACCATCTACGGAACCATTCTCTGGATCGAATCATCCTCGCTCCACAGCAGATCAGATCCAACCGATCCCGGTTTAATTCGGTTCAATTCGATTCGGTTAAAAACATATTTGAAATTGCAATTTACAAGTTATTTGAAGTTTTATATTTCGGTACGAATGTTTCTGCTTTTAAGGTGTTTCTAGTTTATCTTAAAATAATTTTAAGTCAACGCAAGTTACCGGTATTTGGTTTTACAGATTTGTGAACTTTCACCCATAACAACAACGGTCGGTTCAACTCGAACAAAACCGAACTAAAATACCCGGTTCGATTAGGTTCATCCAGTGGTACTGATAATATGTGATGATAATCCTTCCCCAATTCTTCTTAACATGAGAGACATCCTCTGGAAATAAATTTGATTTATCCTCTAAATTCTATGATACCAAACAGGCCCGATTAAAATCTCGTAAAATGAATAAACAAGTCATCAACTGACATAAATATGTCCTAACGGGAAAAACCCTTCACCGTATCCGGGACCCGATAAGCAGCTCAGCTTGGTTAGTTCGCAGATCCAGCTCTTTGAAATCAAACTGTTTTGGTTACTCAAAACAAAAAAAAATCAAACCGTTTTGATAACTTACCGTGGGTGTCAGTTTCGGATACATCTTATCCGTATCCGGATTTCGGATTCAGCCCGAGCCCGAAAGAGGTGTCCGCCCGGGGGCAATCCGGTCAACTCCATGCAGCGGCGAAGCGAAGAACCACCCCCCTCTCTCTTCTCTTCGACCCCCCCTCCCTCTCTCTTGATGCCAAATTCAAGGGAGGGCAGCGAGAGACAAAGCAGAAGCCCGAGAATAAAAGGGAGAGAGGGAGAGAAGTGGTAGAGGAGGCGTAGTAGAAGGACCGACCCCGTCGACCGCGAGTTGGCGAGCTGTGTTGCGTGCTCCGGCGGGCGGAGAGCTACCTTTTTGCCGCCGTCCGGCCGAAATCTCCCTCCCCGCCACCTCCTCCGTCGCTCTCTTTTCTCCTCTCTCTCGCCCCTGTCTGTGGTGCTGGTGCCGGCTTTCGTGCCGCTCAGTCTCTGGCCGGTTGTGGTTCTGCTGCCGCGGGGTGGGGGTTGCGGTTGGGTTGGGAGTCGGAGGTGGTGCCGCGGGCCGCGTCACCTTCCCTCGCTTCACGCTCGGGGGCGCGCTCATTCTGCGGATCGCTGTTTCCCCGCTACCTTTTGGGATTTCGTTCCGCTGGCTCTTGCTCGATGTCCATGTAGAGGTAGGTAGCGGCCGGTTGGCGGGCGTTTCGCGTAGGCTGCCGAGAGGTTCTCGGGGTTCTCTGGTCCTTTCGTCCTCGTCGGCCTGCGCTGTTCAGATTCGGGATGGCGCGTTACGTGAAGGAAGAGGCGGCGGCCGTCGGTGACCAGGTTAGTGTTTCGTGTGCTTCATGACCGCGCCTCTCCGCGCGGTTTTCTTCCGAATGGTTCCTTGCTCGGTAGCGGCCCGGTGGAGTGTACAGCTGCGTGGCTCGTGGGGCAATACGCTTAAGAGTGTAGACATCGTACTTACTTATCTGGTGCCCGTCGTGGATCTATGAAAAGTTGGTTTATACAACTGCAATTCAGCATCTCAGTTGCGCGCCGCAGACCGAGTAGAATGTGTGTGCGTTCTTTCTCCATGCCCGCCCACAGTTTGCTTTCGGTTACGGCGGTTTGTTCCATTGGTCGATGTCACGGTCAAACACAGAGTGGGACGCTTCCGGCTAGCGTCGATACGTGTTCTAGGCATGGTGGTGCTTGAAGAATGATCTAAGAACGATGTGGCCGATTTTCAACAATCGCCTTCTTTGTTAGTGAAAAAGTATGAGAACAATTAGCGAATGCTTTTTCACTGTAGCTTATCGGAGTTGTTTCTTTTTGGGTTTTTCGCGGGAAGGATCAATGCCGTAACAGCGTTATAAAGATAGAGCAACTGCATTAGGGTCATTTTCCACTTGGCTTCCTGCTCCTTAAAAACATCCAATATATAAGTTGGCTAGTGGATCGTTTTTCTTTCTTTCTTGAGCCTCGTCCTGTTTGTGTTAGGTTTTACAGGATTAAAAACAGTACTTGATGACTTTTGTGGATTGTACAAATTGACATGAACTGTTTCAAAATATTTACATTCTTGTGTAGAAAAGAGACCTACCGATTTTTTTTTCTGTTTTTGGAAGAACCGATCCTGAATTGGTTTTTCTTCTCTTGGATTGGCCCATCCCTCTGATCTGATCCTGAACGGGACTTGAAATTCCGTGCCTTGTGGAGATAATAGAATGGAGATGGTGGAAGATTCCAAGGAAACAAGGGAAGAGGCGTGGCTCATTATTAACAATGTTGAAGCTTTATTGGAATGCAAAGCTAAATAGGTGGCTCGGCAGTTAGGTCTTTCAACATTAAGAAGAGATGGCTAACCGGGTGTTGCTAGAATGCTACGTAGTCAGAGGCAACCTATAGGACCTTTTTTTAATTATTATCATACATTATTATTATTATGTATACATTTAGGGGTTATATAAAAGTGAAAAAAACAGGAAATACTTTTAAAAATACTGAAAAGACATGTAAAAAACATGAAATATTTCTAAGAGAGCAGGAAAAAGTCTAAAATACATGAAATATATTAAAAAAATAAAATATATCTAAAATGTAGGAAATATCTAAAAAAGTAGGAAATATATCAAAAAATATAGAAAATACATCAAAAAATGTAGGCAAGATGTACCTTTTTGAACCAAACTTCGAAATAACAATTGAAGTAAATTAATCTGTCAAGTAACAACAGTTGAACAATAATTCTAAAATAAGCATGAAAGTACATTAATAACTAGACGTTCAAAACAACATTAAAAAGTATAGTAGAACAATATCTATGTCTTTAAGTACACAAAACAAAATATGTCTCAAAGAATCATCGAACCGAGTCAGAATCATCATTAACATGTATTTCCCCATTGGAATCTGAGGTATATTCATCAATAGTCAGCATCTTCCCATTCTCAAGTCTTTGCCTTTTAAAGTCCATAGCTCTGATGGATGGACCTCCTTCTTCTTCAATGCCAGTTGCTGATTCAACGTTCCTCCATATGAGCTCCTCTCCTTCATGCACAAGATCATTATCATCTCTAGTAGTCCAGTCATCATCCTCGTCGATATCATCCAAAGACATTAGATCATGATTGAACTTCTCTATCCTAAAATGTTGATCTTGAAACCTTTGACAATATTAGACGTAGACAAGATCGTTTAGCTTTTTTGTTTTGACTTATTTATTTTCTTTGTGTGCATCTATAATATAAGGTTGAAATTTTAGTTGGATCTCATAAGAAATATTATTAAATTTTTAAATGAAAACTTTTGAAAAAATAAACAAGTGAGATTCAATATCCTGATGGCCAATCTTTGCAATTGAGGAACATTACTCTCCCAATTTTTCCACTAATTTGCTACAAGGAAAAAGAAAGTTAATCAAATTAAAAAACACATGTGAAATGTCAAATGTAGAAATAAAATTAAGAATGCAAATCTAGAATGGATATTTTTTTTTGGTTTGATGGCCATGTTTCTGCCAAAGAGTCCCTCAGCATCTATATATGTATTCAACTGCTTCGCAATCAAATCTTACTCATCGAGACTTTCAATTAGTTTTTCAATGTAATCCTCTTATTTTATTTCTCTATCGTTCTCAACATCCAAGTTTGAATAGTAGAATTGGGGTTAAGATAATACCTTGTTGTGTGTAATGGACGATGGAGTTTATTGTCCTATATGTTATCAACAACGTCCCGAATGAAACCATATTTGTCCAACTTTTCATCAAAGGTATAATGCCTTCTTTTGCATGGTCCATTACTTCATAAATGTAATCCATGGCTAGCCTCTCACCATCAACTAGACATATGATAAGCACAAGAGGCTTGAAAATAGATAGAGCATAGGTTACACCTCTCTAGAAAGTAGTTTTTAGGATGATCCCACATAATTTTTTCCTCCCAGTTTGCTTAGCTCATCTATTGTTAGAAGCAGTCCAATCTTTAGATGTGAACATTCTTCTCAATTTATCTTTTAAGTTGTGTAAACTCTCTAGGTTTAGGTAGTTTGTTGCAAACTTTGTATAAATAAAAATAAAAAAAGTTATTGATTGTTAAAAAATATATTACATCTCAATATTAACACAAAAAGACATTTCAATTCAATTTGAGATATTACCTTGTGACTGTTGTCTTACACAATTCTTTTTCCATTCGTGAACTTTCTCGTCATGGCAAGAACTTTTGTATGAGCATAAATAAATGTCATGACATGCATAGCATGCCTAATTGTAGATTTGATACTTGACAACTTAGAGATATCCTCTAACATCAAATCAATGTAATAGGTTGCATATGTTGTCCAAAATAAACGAGGATGCATGGATATTAAAATTCATCTCGCATCTACATAACTAGTCTCATTATCCGTTATAATTTGGATGACATTTTTTTGGCCAAGTTTTACCACAACCTTGTCTAGAAAATCCACTAACAACCTTGCATCTTTGACTTGCACGGATTTTAAAAAGGTTGTGCTTGGAGTTGTGTTTACTAAAAAATTTATCAATGTCCTCTCCTTTTTATCCATCCAGGCATCGGACATGATAGTACATCCATGTTTTACCCAACTATCTTTTTCATTTTATACTAAATTTTTCTGAACTTCATAATATGTCAGATTTTTAAAACCCGGGTCAAATTTTCCAATAGTTTCTATCATAGTTTGAAAACTATTGAACCGTACAATATTGAAAGGAATACTGCCTGGTAAATTTATCGAGTAATGTATTGCACAACTTTGTCCCTCTCTTTCTTCATGTGCTTTTTGTTCCTCACATTTTTTTCTTTTGACACTTTTGGAGTTTGTCTAATAAACTGGTCAGTAGGATCTTTCAAACGGGGAGGCATAATTGTTGGATCACAAACAAGTTGTGTGTCTTCACCTTCAGAGCTTAATGAATGATATCAAGAAAATTATCTCTTTTTTCAATCTTTTTTATCACTGTAATCTTTTCAAACTGAGTTTGTTTAGCTTATTCCACATGTTATTTAGTCTCTTCCTTCGCCTCTGATGTAACGTTCTTACAATATGTGACATTTGTAAACAGATCAACTATATATTGCTTTAGTCGATTTATTCCACTCTTGCAATCATTGTCATAAAAGGTTTATCTAACTAGATTCTTATTTTTTGGATCTACCAAAATCCAATATTTCCATCTGACATCCTTCGATTTATGAGCATGTATTGAAATTAAACTCCCCATTGTATTCGGTGATTAAGTGTTTAACCCCGTCCCCCAACCATGATTTTACTTTACAGATTGAGACATCTTGATACAAAATAAATATTAAGTCCATTAAAAAAACTAGATTTGTACATAAAATACAACCATGTGGTGAAGAAACCAGTATGCTATTAGAACAAAAATTTACACCGCAAAAAATATGAGCAGACTAAGTAACAATTAAAAAAACCTCAAAAGCAGCCACAAATAAATGAAATTATAATTTTTTGATAAGGTGCGACTTCATCGGATTTGGAAAAATGAAATCGGTGTGTGCCAACAAACATATAGTTTAACTAAACAACAAAAGAAAGGAAATAAATATGAAGATAGGAAAAAAAATAGAAAGTATACCTTTCCGACAACGTCCTGGCAAGTTTTTCTATTTCCGATTAAGGAACGTCCGACTTCTCACCTCTTCAGTATGCTAATAATAACAATTTAATTGCATTTACAATGCAAACCGAAAAAAATGAAAAAAAGAAAAAAATAATCCTTTTTCAGTTAAAAATTGTTTTTCAATAAATTATACATCAAGAAAGAACAAACCAAAGTCTAAATTATGGATGTTGTAACTGAAGAACGATGAAGAACAAAAAAACCAAGAAAACTGAAAAAATGAAACAGAAATCGAAAGAACCGTGAACTGCAGCTGTTTAAATTGTTGGAGATCGCTTTTGGCAACACTGGCGGCTTCTCCAGCGACAGGCAGCTTCTCCATTGAAAGGCGCCAACGCCTTCTCCAGCTAGTGGTGGCGGCGGCAGAGGGGTCTCCACAGGGGGATGGGCAGGCCGTCAGGTGGGGGAGAGAGGGAACCCCACAGGGGGGGGTTTCGCCTTAGCACCTAGGTTCTTGACACGATCGCCTCTGATAACAAAGCTAGAATGACCGAGGGAGAGATATTAGAGGTGAAGAAGAAGATCTGGTGAAGAGAGATAATGAGAGGGGTAGAGAGGATTTGATTCCTTTTACAATGAAGTTCCTTTATTGAAATGTCATAAGGTGAGGTAGGGAGGACGAAAGGAGGGTGATTAAGGAGATTGTGAGAAGGTATAAAATTGTTATACTTCGCATTGACTAGTCCCTATTTCTGTGTGTGGAGGAGACTCGTTGGTGACTACATCAGAGGCGATATGGAGATGGCCTATCAGCAAGTGATCTGGCTCTTTTGCTGCTGACAGGTGAGTTCGGCCATCTTTCTTGTCTGGGCAAGCTTACCATCTGCCTGCTGAGATATGGCTCACCCTTTTTCATTGCCTTCTGGCCTCTAGTGGCGCCCATCACCTGCGGGGGAGGAGAGAGAGGAAGGAAGGAAGGGAGTAAAAGAAAGAGAAAGAGAGTGAGAAGGAGATAGAAGAGAAAGATAGTGTGCAGGATGGAGGAGAGTGTGTGGAAAGAGACGAAAAGTTAAAAATATTAAAATAGGACAGTTTGGTCTTTTTTTGTTTTTGATAGCTAATTTTAGGTTATTTTGACCTGACCTGAGAAAAAATCATGGTAGGAACACATAACTACAGTCTAATAGGTGGTTTGCAGGGTATTTGTTCAATTTTGGGCAATTTTACGGGTAAAAATATATCCCTTTACAATTTTCTCTCCATGGACCTGCCAATAATTTTTTGTTCATTGATCAAATCAAACTCTTGCCTCATGCCTCCGTGACTGTTGGCAATTTACGTTTTTGATCAATTTTCTCAGATCTATTTAAGCATCTTTCTCGTAGCATTTGCAAATCTCAGCTTCGATCAACCAGATTTGGTTGCCTTGTGGAAGTTCCCTTTCCTGCTCTCTTGATAAACGTCAATTGGACAATGGACATGCAAATCTAGACAAGCAAGTTAATATTAGTTTCCTTGTATTTGTTTACACTTGTGATGGTGCTGACATGTTTCTTTTAAAAAATGTGATAACGATCACACTAACGAGTAAAACACAATAAAAATATAAAAATGTTTAAGTTTTTATATATACTTTTGAAAATATCCATATTGGCATTTATACCCTTGCAAAGCACTTGTTAGATTGTATATCCCAAACATTCTTTGAATGTTGTGCATGCCCTACAATCACTTTCTAAGGGGTATTATACATGCAAACTGAAACTTTCTTTGGAAGTTGTGGTAGGGGCATAAATAGAACATTTTGAGGATGTATAAATCTAATAAATGATTGAAAGGATAAATGTGCAAATGGGATACGGATAGAAAGCACAAATTGTCTCAGCCAATCAGACAGTGATAGATACCTGCACTGTTTCATGCATTATTTGTTTACCTTTAATATTTATTTTTCTAGTAGTTGATATACTCGTACCATGTAAACCTTTCGAAGTCTTGTCAGTGAAGAATTTTTAGCTACGGTATCATTTTGTTCATCTAATTTTGGAGCAGGATCTAGGATCTGATGATATGATACAATGTGTCAGTCGGTAGAGTAAAAACAAATAGGCGAGCTTTTTAGCAGGATAGGGGTCAGCTTTGACATCTTTTGAGTTTATCTTGTTTCCAGAGTTGTTTTTTCTTATTGTACTTTTCTCAGCAGTGGATTGTATACTTTCGGATGTTCTGAAAATATTTATTCAGTTTACTTGTTTAGGCCTTTTTTATTGCTGTTGTGCTATTATTACCATTTTTATCATAAATCATTATTGATACACCAAGTTGTATCTAATTGACTGAAGATCTGAAGATGTTTAGCTCTTTTTAACAGACTATTAGTCTAATGATAGCAGTTGAAGAGTTAAACGGACTCTCTTCTCTAGAGCTTAGTAAATTGCTGAAGGAATCGGATAATTTCACTGTTCATATCACTAAAAATGGTTCGTTGCTTCAGGTGCAGTCCCTTGTTAATCCAATTTTCTGTTATTATCTGGTATTCTTTACTTGGGAAGTCAGGTTTTGTCTGACATTCTTTTTGATGACCAGATTGACATGGAAAAGCTTGCATCATCACTCCCTTTGCACCTTATTGCGGTGCTTTTGTCACCTGGGGGAGTAGACAGACAGTTGGTGTATTTTCTACGTGGCATTCGGCTTTTGCGTTCATTGTCTGACCTGGCATCTCGGCATGCAAGGCTTGAGCAGGTGTGCTAATGATGGCATAACTAGGCTTGATATGTATTCACCTTTGACATTTTTGAGTATCTTAAGATCATGATGGGCAGTCCTGATGAGAATGCAGTATACTTTCAAGATCCTTAGAATATAATTCATATGATATCATCTAACGTCAACAAAAATATGAACATTTTCACACTTAAAACTTTGAGTCCTTTTGTAAACTAGTTGTTGACTCCAATATCTTTTTACGTTGTTGCTTTACATATTCGATTAGTGACCATTTCGGATCCATTACGCAGGAGATATTATTCAGCAGATTCATTTTGGCTTAGCGTGAACCTTCAAAGTACAAGGGTCTGTTAATGTAGATGGTTGACATGACCACCAAAATTTGAACAAGTCTAAGACATCCCACCAATAAATAACTTCAACCAATCCCTGGGTCTTTGAATGGAGAAATTAGAGATGGCCATCAGCAAAAGGCCGAAGTTCATTCACTGTCACTGACAAACTGAGTAACTGCATCTAGGGAAGCTGCTTCCTTTTTTTAAGTATCCTATGGTTTCTTGCTATCCAGATTGCCCAGATCGTGGCATGCAAGATCGTACACTAGTTGTTGCTATCAACCCCATGTAGCCTTCTCTGCCTCCAAAATTTTTAAAGAATTAAGGAGGGGATAGCCACCTTTAAATCTTTAAAAGTCAGTCTCCAAAATATCCTTTACAAAAGTGCAGCTACAACAAAGTGATCCATCAGGTCTCCATCTAGACATGGATTGCAGAATCGGCCGATCCGGATCGGAATCGGCCGATTCTTGGATCGGATCGGACCCCTCCGATCCGATTCCCGGCGGAACTACCGATCCGGACCAAAGATCGGTCCGGATCGATGTTTGTAGGTGGAATCGGTGCCGGAATCGACCCCTCCGATCCGATTCGGTCGATTCCGGATCGATTCCGGCGATTCCCTCGCCGGAATCGACCCACAGGCTGCCGCGGCGGCCATCCCGCTGCGGCAGCCCTCTTCCCCGCCCGATACCGGGTCCATCGGACCCGGTAAGGCCAAGATCCGGTGACTTAAGTCACCGGATCCGGCATTTTAGCGTATCGGGTCCCATGGACCCGATACGCAAACCGGTAGGGTTATACCCCTACCGGTTGAGGATCCGGTGACTTAAGTCACCGGATCCTGGCCTTACCGGGTCCGATGGACCCGGTAAGGTCGTCTTCCCCGCCCGATAGGGCGGGGAAGATGTCACGGCGGCAAGCTGCCGCCGTGGCGCCGATTTCGGGCCACTTTTGGGCCCGAAATCACCCCGAATCCGATCTAGCATGTTATTTTGATATTTTTTTAATATTTTAGCACCTTTGAAGAACCGATCCGGAGCGATTCCGGATCGAAAGTTCTTCCGGAAGATCGGTCGGAATCAGATCGATCCGATCCGATCCGGATCGGATCGGTACCCACCGATCCCGATTCCGATTCCGATCCCGCGATCCTTGCATCTAGATCACAGAAGGCACAACATGAGCTGCTAAGAGGGTGAAAAAGGATGGGGTGAAAATCAGTCCCTAAAATATCCTTCACAAAAGTGCAGCTACAACAAAGTGATTCATCATCTCTCCATCTAGATCACAGAAGGCACAACATGGGCTGCTAAGAGGGTGAAAAAGAATGGGGTGAAAGAGCTTAGCCTATATTGAAGCTTGCCATAGGACAGGCATCATGTAAGGATCTCAAGTTTGAGGGTGCTGCCAGTTTTGGAACCTATTTAGGTAAGGTAAAGGATTCCCTTCTATGCATTGCCAAATGTAATGCTTCTTCATGAAGATCCCTTCCAAACATAGGTTACCGACAAAAGACAACTTCAGAGGAAGACCGGTAATAATCATGTAGCATCCTTATCTACAGATATCTGTGGAGCATTTGGAATTGCCTGCCAGACTAATATTGCCATACCATTTTTTCTTTCAAAAGATGTCTTTGATGTTGCCATAGTAGGAAAGGATATTGTTTTAGATATGTAATAGATTATAGTATGAATACAGATTCAACTCCCTACTTATTCTATCATTGATATATTTGCCTGTCACTAAGGAAGGGTTTGTGAATTAGCAGTGGATCAGTCCTCTCTAGATTCACCCATATGTGCTGATACAGAAGATACCACCAATACGGATCTAATATGGGTCTGACATGGACCGATAGATAGCACTCGTGAATGACGATAGAGACAGGACAGATGGGTAAGTTGGCTAGGGTTGGTCTGTTTCATTCCGCAGTTTTTGAACATCAATATAGACTAAATACCTTTAAAACTCATTCTTCACAAGATTGTATATTGGGAGGAAAGAAGGGAGGGGTGGGCATGGAGGATATCGATTTGTAACGGCAGGTATCCACACAGAAGGAATTCTGGAACGGGATCAGATCAGCTCATCAAAGGAATGAAAAACAGACCTGGGATCGACTCTTCTAAACATAAAAATATTAATAAAATAAGGATGAAAGATCATCCATCTCCATGCCAATCCTACCTTGATGGGGTAGGATTGGTGCTGGTAGATAGTGTAGAGGCTTATTGAATCCATGGGACATGATTTCAAATGGTCTTGGGTCCCAACACGAGATGGGGAAGACACATGGATGGCGGTGTGCCACCTTAAGTTGTCACTCCTGGCGAGGTCAGCCTTAGGACTTGTATTGGGCTTCCCTTCTAGGATCGGATTGGCCTTTGCCGATATTGTTCCAGATCAGCCGGTCCTACAAACCATGATAACACCCCATGTTTTTAAAGGCTCCATTTAGATTTTATTATGTTTAAAATAATCATTGACTGGTCAAATTGGGATTTTTAGAGCCTTGAGTTTAATGAGACAGGATAATGTTGCATTGGCAACACCCTGATGCAGTGCACTCATAGTTAGAAATATGAAAATTAAGTAAAATAAATATGAAAATGAGGTGGCAACATCTCATATGACCGAAAAGGGCCTTCCAGAAACCTTGAGGGCCAATAGGCCACCCACTTTGCATTCAATACACTAAAATTTGCTGAAGGGTGAAATTAGCGCAATGCCCAATCCCATCATGTTCTAATACGGATGCACCAAAATGGCATGGTGTTGCAGGCCGACATAGCCACCCGCCATTAGTCACTTGGCAATTTTTTAATGTGACGATTGTATCTATCACGTTCTAACACGACTGGTAAGACTGTTGTGTTAAGGGCAGAAGTGTAATTAAGGCACTTACACCACCTCTTTCACAACTTCACCATGTATAAATAGAGGGGGTGTTGGAAGAGGCTTTCACCATGCCCCCAAGAGGTGGAATTTAGAGAAAGAGAGTGGAAGAAGAAGAAGAAAGAGGAAGAGGAAGGAGGAGAAAATTAAAAAGGTAGTGGAGGAAAAAAGGAAGGCCTGGCTGCAATTTTCTCGTGCTATCATAGGGCGGTTTGTTTGCTTATCTTGCTTTCAAATGAGTGAATTTTTCTAACCTAGGGAAGACTATATCGGAAGCATCAGCCATTTGACTGCCAAATTAAAGGTGACTCCGTTGGACGTATGCCGAAACCAATAGTTTGGATGATTTTTATTAAAGGAGATACCTTAGATGGGCCCAACCAGAATGTTTCTGTTATGATATGTCTTTTTATTGCCCTAATCTTTTTATTTTGCATATTATACTATGGTACTATGAACATTCTTTCAATATTTATGTTCCATGATACTTATTGAATGCACTTAAAAAATTGTGATATCTACGGTTGACATTTATCTTATATCAATTGCCATCTATCTTGTCATTATTGTTGAAATATTTTTTTATTATAATTGTTCATTTTGGATATCCCAGTTGTTATCTCTAAATCGATCTTATGATTGCATTATGCCCAATATTTTATATGTTGCTGAGTATTCAAATATTTATCATTTTTCGTCTTTGATTATCTATCTTATTGATCTTGTTCTATGACGTTACAGATCAATTTTATGACCATCAAGGTTTCCAGTTATTAATTTTGTTATCTTAAAGGATCCTTCAAGTTTATCTTGGGCACTATGCAATTATTCTCTTGTACATAAACAAAGAGTTTTATGTTAAAAACAACCTTACATTATAAAAAATTCTTCCTAGACTTTCATGTATTCTTCAATAAGTCACCAAATGAGGTATACAAAAGGTACCGATTTTCTAGTTGTAGTATTTAGTTTTAGGTGATCTGTCAACATTTTGAAGATCACGATAATTTAATACCCACCTATCTGGTCTCGATTCTGATCCTGCAATCACTACTTTCAACTATAGATATCACGGATTCATATATCGTCGGGTTTACACTACATGATCATACTAATGTCACTCTTTCTACTTTTGTATGAACTATGAATCAAATACATGCCGTGTATAAAATATAAAACCTATTGTATTATACGAAGGAATAAGCCTCAAGTATCATCTTTGGAATTTTTGGCTTAATAATATTTCTAACAAACACATTTAAGAAAATCGTTGTGTGAGATGTTTTAAGTCGGTACCCTTGTAAACATTCTACATGGGAGGGAGAATAATTCTCGTGGTAGTGGAGAGCTCAATGATCTGATTTTGTGATTGTAGGCTTGTAGCTACCTAGAGTTACACATACTTAAAGGAGATGAAACAACAAACCTTTCAGAATGAACTTCTTAAGAGAAATTATATTGTGATCACTTAGTAGAAATCATTAGAAAGAACAAATTGTGTGACAAGTTCAACAAATGTGAGTTCTGACTGCAGAGGTCTAATTTCTTGGTTATAGAGAAACTTGATTGGGCAGTGTGAGAACCTCGCTTTCAAAGTTTGATGGGTATGAAGTATCTCCTTTCAACTACTTAAGAAACTAGGTGATAACCTATAATTGTATTAAGTGGTCCGACGATACTTGTAAAATATGTAGAACCATAGTTCAGGTTTTGTGAAAATTTCATTTCGACTTCTCTTTGTCGGATGGTGTGAATATCCGACGTTACCTTACATCAAACAAATGCTCAAATACTTTTGATTAATCATCATAGTGATCAATTTTGGAGATCGTGCACATCCATAGAAATCATGAACTCAAAAGAAAGGGTTACGGCCTTTCGGACTTGATGAGATACAAACAATTGATTTAAAGTTCATTTTTATTGGTTTGGAGTCAGTTTTATAAGTTTCATATTTGAGTTTGATTTTGGATTATTTGATTTTTAGTTTGGTTTAGTTTCAGTTTGGTTTAGTTTTTGGTTTGGTTTCTTTTAATTGATTTGATTGGTTTTGATTTGATGTTTTAAACAATCTGACTTTTTTAGTTCGGTTCAAGGAAGGCCGGGTCGGGGGTCGACCCGGGGTCGGTAGGCCCCAAAACCGACCTAGTCGGACCGGGTCGTGACCCGGGTTGAACGGGTTGGATTTATTTATTCTTTTTCCAAAAAATATAAAAAAGTATAAAATTATATGAAAAATAATAATAAATAGGAAACATATATTTTTTACATATACATAAAAATATAAATATAAATATTATTATATTTTATGTTATAATTAAATATGAGTGTTTATCTGTGAATATAAATAAATATGATTTTTTTGTGATTATGTAATATTAGTATATGTTGGGGAAGAGTTAATCTCAAGTGAGAGAGTAAAAATGGATAAGAAATAATTTTATAAATTTTATAAATTTTAATTATGTATTATATATTTATAATCACAAATTTTAACCATATATAATATTATAAGTGATAGTAAAATATTGTTATACTATTAATAAATGGGACGCAGAGTATTCGCGGATCGACCCTGTCGAGTGACCCTACTGACTAAGCCGCTGGGTCGCCCAACTCCCGGCTAGGCCGTGCGACCCCACATTGGACCGCTGCAGAGTTGTCCTGGTCGGCCCGGAAACCTGCTGGATCGGGCGACCCCTAGGCGACCCGGCCTTCCATGATTTGGTTGACATGTGAGTTAAGGAATTTTTGTTATCTTTTATGTTGGTTTGAGTGTGTTCGGTATATTTTAGGTGTTTTAGAATTTGATTTGACTTGATTAACTCTGAAATTCCAGATTGCTTAATAATTTGATTTCCTGTTTTTATGACTGATTTTAGAGATTTTAAAGTGTTTTTAGTGTGATGTTTTTAGTTGACTTCGAATTGTTTAGTAATTAGTTCTTCTTTGATTAGGGAGTTGAATTCCATTGGGTTAGGTGAGTTCGATATGAATTTTCAGATTTGCATTAAGTCTGATTTTTCTGTTTTGGGATTGATTTGATGTCTTGTAGATGTTTTTATTGTTGTTTGTTGAATTTTGAATGATGTTATTTAGGTATCACTTGATTAGGGAATTTGATTTTATTGGATTAAGTGATTTTTAGTTTAATTTCTAGATTTTTTAGTTAGTTTTCAGATTTAATTAGTTACTTTTTACGTTGGTTTATGATTAGTTTATTTAGCTTAGATTTGCATCCCATCCGTCCGTTGGGCTTGTATTTGGTGCCCAATTGCAATCATTCTCATTGGTACTTAATAACATTGTTGCATTTCATACGTTGGAGTACAAGAATGTGTATTGTCTAATGACACCATGCGGTATATTGGTGTTTCTTCTCCCGATGTAAATTTTCATAAGGTTGAAAAAAAACTCGGTATTACGACGGGATGCCAGCTTATTTCCAACTGATATGAAATTTACCCAACCAAGATGACAAGTACTTGACTCATCATATTAGGGGAAGGATCGTTGGCAATGGGAGTTGGCCCGTGCCACCATCTAGATCGACATCCCGGGGTGGACCCAGGGGAGCCGTTCAAAGTGGAGTGCCTGTGAAAGGGTGCCAACTCCTTAACTTTAGTTTTGCTTTTCACATTTCATATTTTTTAGTTTCATCATGTTTTGTCAAGGCCCAATGGGTTGTTTCTAGTACCATCGACCCGGTTGGCCGGTCTTCGTGTCTTCTTGGGCTCGGTGGGCCCATCTTGCACTTCTTAGGCCCGAAGGGTCTGTTTTGATGCCTATGTCCTGCTGTGGTATCCCTGCTTGGGCCAGCATTGAAGGCCACCCAGCTATACCCTTGGCCCGTCAGATGGTTTTCAAGGGGTGTCGTGTCATCACCCTCAACCCGACCCTTGCAAGAGACTGCTGTTTTTTTTACTTCTGCATAAGCTGTTTTGGGACATTTTTCATGGGCTGCAATGGTGAGATGGAGAGGCCAAGGGGGGGCTGAAGAGGGGCCTGTCGGAGGCTGGTTGTGAGGACTGTGCAAGCAGCAGGTTTTGGACTTGTTTGAGACTTCTCAGAGGGCAGAAAATAGGGGGATTTTGGGATCCACAAGGGGCTGAAATGGGATATTTAGGGTTTAGGGTTTAGGGTTTAGGGTTGTGGAAGGCACTGTTTGGACAGGGAATTGAGAGCCCGCCCGGAGAAGACTTGGCCCGTCGGATAGATTCTAAGAATATCTGGGTCATCACCCTCACCTAGGGTCCTAAAGGGAGGTAGACCGAGGGTACTGTAAGGGCGGGTTGATGGCCTGTTTGGGGGTCAGTTAAGGGAGTCGACATGGGGCTATTTTTTGTCCGAACGGGGACTGTTTGGAGCTGTTCTGATAGGTCGAAGAGGGGACTAGGTAGGGGCTGTTTGGGGAACCTGAATGAGGTCCGAATGTTCACCAAAATAGGGCCTATTTAGGGACTGGAAAATGGGCTGTGCAAGGGGCCGGACAGGACCTGTTTTGGGTCTGCTTGTAGACCGAAATAGGACTGTGTAGAGGGGCCAAACAGGACCTGTCTTGGGGTCTGTTTAGTGGGGCAAACAGGGGACTGTAGGGGGGATGTTTAGGGGACCGAATGAGGTCTGAATGTGGGCCGAAATGGCACTTTTTGAAGGCTGGAAAATGGGACTGTGTAAGGGGTTCGGACAGGACCTGTTTTGAGTATGTTTATTGGCTCGAACAAGGGCTGGAATAGGGACATGTGTAGGGGTTTGATTGAGGGCTGTTTTAGGGGGCCAAACAGGGAGTTGTTTGTGGCTGTTAGTGGACCAAACAGGGAGCTGAAATAGGGCCTGTTTAGAGGTAAACAAGGATCGAACAGGGACCTGTTTGGGGTAGACCGATGGGTAATGGGATGTCCATGTCGATGAAGGCTGGTTCAGGCCATGAGAGAGATAGAGAAAGAATGGAGAAAGGGAGGAGAGGTGCCCATAAAGGGCTACATGGCAAGGCTTACCCTTACCTCCTCCTCCTTTCTTCCTTGGCCGCGGCCAGCAAGGAGACCACATGCAAAGGGGAGGGCACAAGGGAGCTGGTGGCATCTAAAATCTTTTTGGCTTGGATGGCCAGCTCTTTTATAGGATAAGGGGGGAGATGAAGGGATAGGGAGTAATCAATGTAAGATGACTTTTCCCTTCTCCTAAGCCATTTATTCTAACTTGGCCTTCCATTTTCTTAGGCCATCTTAAACTCTACTTGACTTTTCATTCTTCCATGCTATCCCATTAATGGAACATGGTGAGGTGGCAGCTGATGTGGTGATGGGAGAGTTGACCGGGCCAGCTGAATTTTGACTTGACCCAATTGGGCTTAGTCTTCATGGGCTGCGCAATTAGGATGGGGTTGTGGGCTACATTGTCCAACCAATGGGCCCTTGCGCACTCTTTTTGGGTCAATTGTGGGCTGGACCAGCTTGGTCCTTGGTTTGGCCTTCCCTTTCTTCTCTTTTCTTCCTTTTTTTAAACAACATGGCGCCAACAGGCAGATAATCATATTTTATATGTTTTCTCCTCACTATGTTATGAAGTATGTGGCAGGAGCAAGAGATGTTTTCAAGATGCATTTCATCACTTGGGTCAAATCATCTTCACTGTCCTCTTCCTGTTGTAGGGTTGGGCAATTATTTCTGGCTGGAATGATCCACACTTAAGCACCTTTCTTCAGCACTTCTCGTCTCTCGTGCTTCTTTATCTAATTGTTGTTTATGCATCCTCGATCTAGTAATTTTTATTTTCTTTCTTATTTTGGTGCTGGTTTTAGTTTGTTGTGGACTTCGGCTGTTTTTTATGTGGATATGCAGTCCTCATGCTTTTGTACTTGTCATATTACTTTCAGTGAATTGCTCCCATTCTTTTACCGGGTAACTTTAAAATAAAAAATCAAGACCTCCAAATTTTATTGCTAATTGAATGCATTCTGCGATCATATGAAACCTTCCCTGAATATGCTCGTCTTTGTAAAAGCACTTTGATGCTCCGGCTTGATAATGAGCTCATTCATATCTGCCAGAAGGCCAAGAACATTTGAAAAATCTATCCTGAATCTTGATAATGGAGCTCATTATAGGGCAATAGTCATTACCTTATGTTGAGTGTGTTCTGTGTTCTTTTGTAGTGTTAGCAGCTGTAAAACAAGTAGCTTTTACATGGTGAACATCATAAAAAATGTCTTTAACAGCAAGATATATGACTGTTCTAGATGCTCTTTTCTTTCGGATTGAATTGATCAACACAATATAGATGAATAAGTTTACCAGGAAAGGTGTTGCTACCTGTTTGATTAGAGTATCAAAATAAATATCAGGTATTTGGTTACACTATATCAATATCAAAATCATTATTAGGTACTTGATTGATTGTAGAGTAAAAACTATTATTAATATAAAAATATATTATTAAAATATAAAAATATTAATGATATTTTAAAATATAAAACATGCTTATAAAATTTAATTTAAATAATAAATTTAAGGCAAATAACTGACTATGAAGCTGAGCTGTTGAGTACATAGTTACTGGCTGCATCTGCCGGCAGAGCAGTTGCAGATGAAAGATTTCACTTAATGGGTCATTTCTCTATAAAAGTTTCTAATCTAGGCTGCATTTATAGAACTTTTTAAAATATTAATAGACTCTTTAAAACCCAGTAGAATCTCTTGACCTCACTAAAGGTCCATGTATCCACCAATGCAGCAGAGCCCCATCCTTGCTCTTGCCTTTCCAGGAAAGCTGCAATTTCTTTCTCAGATAGTGACATGTCTGTACAGTGCCTGTTGGTTGCTAGATACCAAATCAGCACCAAAATAATATTTCAATAAGATCAATATATGTTGTTTTTTTAGTATCAAATAAAACTTGACTTTATTTGTTTTTGGATAGGCTTTCAGTCACCATAATCTGTATCTTGATAGAGAAGTAAAAGTTAATAACAGTCGGTGTCTGTCAGAGGTTGATCCAGGTAGAGCTGAACGCCTGAACCAACTTGAAACAACCACAGCCCACATTCTATTGAACCTATTTTTAGCCAATATCAGTTGGCTAAAAACTAGGTTCAAGCTGCCATTTCATATCGTGATGCAATAAGCCAATAACTGAACCAAATTGTCCAGAATAGAAACAAGATAACAACATTAATAAGTGAAGAAACTATTGAACATAAAAAAATCACCCAGAGCCATTTGGCTAAAAATCAATCAAGAAAAGACTGACATTTCAAATCAACAATGTAATGAAAACAAAAAAAAAGTAAACAAATAGATTATAATTATCAACTAAATCTTACAGAGTTTTTAAATGATCTAAATAATAATCATTCCTGCCAATGCAGAACATATAAAAATATTGTAAGCCCTTTTTACCTCAAACAAGAACTGCGGAATGTGACAGGAATAGTGTGTGCAAGTTCGATCATTTAATGGTAACACCAAAAAACCATGTTACAGTCAAGGAAACTACATAAGATGCATCACCATAAGAAATCCTGTTTACCATAGGCTGCTTCACTGAGTCCAAGCCCACTGAGCATCGTTGCACATGCTAATTTGTGCAGCATGTCCTGGGAAGTGGACTCTGAAGTGGATAAAACATGAGAGTAAAGACACTGTATACAATAACATGGCACTGGCATAACTCACCAATAAATCTTTCAAATGCCAAAGTGACAAATGCCTAGTATAAATGTTATCAAGCAGTCAGTGAGCTGTCTTTCACCAAAAAACCTTGCATGCTTGAAGCATTTTTACTTAACATACATGAAACCTAGAAGATTTTGGCAAAAGCTAATGTTGGCGTGCCTAGTTATACATTATAAAACAGAAAGAGCATGCTCTTTATTTGAGAGAGAAGGAATCTTATCCAACAAATTAGACCTCACCTCCGAATGACTATAAAGATAAAAGAAACAGAAAGAGATGTTATTGCAAGCTGCCAACACCACTCTGCTGCCAGAGATTTATGATATCTGTAGCTTGTTTGAGGAGGATAATCATCCACTTCTGCGAGATCCACGGCTTGCTCTCCATCATTGCCTTGAGCTCATCCCATGCGTCTTTGTGGGACCAGAAGTAGTAAGGAGTAAGGACTCAGTGGGATGGTGCCATGCCTGGGTATAACCATATAACCTTATCCAGAGCAAGTCCAATATTCTTCTCCGTCCATAGGAACTTGAGTACCAGCCAGGGCTTCCCCTCAGCCATGTTCACTACCAACATAAGCTTCTACAGCCATGAACCAAATCAGGAAACTCAAAGCTACACATTTCATAAAAAAGTGAACTGTTGGCCAAGAACTGGAAAAAAAATTCCAGCTAGAGCGTCACCGGATGCAGAAATTCAGGGACACTAACAGGCATGCAGGCAAATACCAAATAAGCAACCCAAAGAGAAGACGATGAAGCTTAAAACTAGCTCTTTTTTCTCATCCACGATCTCCACCATATCCACTGGCACTTCCACAGCCATTCCCGCTCAAGCAACAACTCCTGTCAGTAGTGCCACTGGTGGTCTAAGTGGTGTTCTGTGGAGGGGTGAGCAACGAGAGATGGGGGACATCTGGTAAGAGGATGGTGGTGCGGTGGTGATAATGGTGACAAGAACGAGAGGCAAGACAAGAATCAGAGTATGGCGAAATGGCTCAGGTTGCTACGGCGAGCAATGTGCACATCATCCTGGAGAGAGAGGGGGGAAGGGATGGAGGATAATAGAAGTCGTAGAGGAGTCAACTGCGAAGAGGAGCTTGGTTCTTGGCCACGGAGGAGTCGATTGTCGAGAGAAGAAGCCGTTGAGAGGAGCTTGGCTCTCGGCAGTGGAGAGGGGAAGCCACGGAAAGGAGCTCAGCTCTCGGCCACATGGAGTCAACCGCGGAGAGGAGATGCCGCTAAGAGGAGCTTGGCTCTCAGAGTTGTCAACCGCAGAGAGGAGAGGCTGCATAGAGCTAGGGCATAGGACAATATCATTTTCAATACAAGTTGAGACCTATATTGATTTTGAGAGATCTTTGTACTATTAATTTTAAAAGTAATATTGGTATCCAAACACCTCATTGTGTCATGAATTAATATTAGTTTTAAAACTATTACTGATATAGGTACTTGATAGTAAAAACAAACATGGCATTACTTAGTTCTTAGAACACAAGCATTGTGAAATAAAGCTTTAATTTATTTCTTTAAATGTGTAAGTTGGACAATCTAAACTACTTGGAAGGGGTGTTCATGGTTTGGTCTACTTTGGTTTTTGAGTAATTTTTTCTAAAACAATTATGTCTCCCGAACAAAACCAAATCAAATTAATTTTGTTTGGTTTGATTCAAACCACATTTTAATATAGTGTATATATCTAGATGTGATTTCATTTGGTCCAATTCAAATATTTTACATATATTTATATATATGATTAATTTCACCTACCACCTTCAAAAAATATCACCTTAGTAACTATTCAAATATTTTTTACATGAAAAATATATGCAAATATTTTTAATATACCTAAGATATCATAAGTACTCAATCTAGTTAAAGTTATTTAGTTTATTGCTTTGGTTTGAAGGACTTTGGAAACAAACCAAACTATTTATTCAGTTGGGTTTTCTGGGTTGAACCAAATAGTGAAAACCTTTACTTCTTGGTTCATGGTGATTCTGTCATCTGATGAAGTGCATTAAGGAGAACATGGAAATTAGGTGAAAGATTTGGGGAGGGAAGTGGCTCTTTCTAATTTTTTGGCTGTATTATCGAAGGTGGTAGGGACTACTTTCTGGGTGTAGAGGTGAGTGAGTCCCTACTTCAACTGCTTGGGGCAGTTATAATCTTTTAAGCTTTGGAGGAGACTTATCTCTCTCTTCCTTTTACAAGAAAAGCCTACTTTGTCAGATCTTGATCATTGTTTTCAATTAAAATCTAAAGAGAATTAGTTCCATTTTCTCCTCCTGTAAGGTTATGCAAATGTGGACTAAGCATGATCGATCCAGGTTGATGATGGTATTTCTATACATTTCCTTGAAGTCTATGCTATTTTGGGTGAACGTCTTGCATAAATCCCATGTATTTGAGGCATCATTATATCCTAGCAAATGAGATAACAATGAAAAGGAGATAATTTGTGAAGTAGCTAAAAACAAAAGCATCTCTTCCATGTTCCATTTTTTGCTTTTTGGCTCTTATTTTCTTCCATGTCTTGAAAGGTTCTAAGCATAGTTGCAGAATCGGTTGTTCTAGATCAGAATTGGCCAATTCCGGATAGGATCAGACCTCTCCGATCTGACTACCCAAGCTGATCACTCTCTGGAATCAACTGAAATTGGTTGAATTGTCTTGTATCGGGACCAGAATTGACCGAATTGGTTGATTTTGGAAATTCGTCGCTGGAATCAGCCAAAAGGATGGCCATGGCGGGGGCAGGGAAGGAGGTCTTACCATGTCCATCGGACTTAGGTCCTGTGGACACAATATGGCGTGTCCCACCCACCCAATGGATCTGGTAAGTGTGTCTTCCTCACCTTTTGGGTCTGATTTCATCCCCAAAAGAGACTAGATCAGATTGGAGTCCAGTCTAGGCTCTTATTTTGTGTTTTTCTTCATTTTTAGAGCCTTTTGAAGAACCGATCCGTATCAAGATTCCTCCCTGAGAATCAGCCATATCCGCTGTTCCAATTCATATTGGATCAAAACCAGGACCCACCGATCTGGTCCCGATTCCGATTCCACAATCCTTGGTTCTAAGTCATATTTCTTGAGGCTTCAGATTGCTCTTTTATGTCATTTTTCATGTCTAGCAATTTTTGGTAACATTTTTTTCATGCAAGCTTATTATGAAACTAGCCTCTAGATACAGTCATATAGTTGGATGTGAATTCATGTTAGATTAGTTGATGCATATTCAATCCATGCGCATTTTTCTAAACACCTTACTTTTTAATCAGATTTTGCTTGAGGAAGTTAAAATAGTTGAACAAGTGGTGGATTTGGTGTTCTATGTCTTACTTGTGCTTGCAAATTATGGGCAGGTTTTTCTTCTCTCCACTACTAGTTTTAGTTAGTGTCATATATCTTTCCACCTTATGTGAGAAAAGAAGTTACTTTTACAGAAGTTGTCTAATGGTGTGATGTTTTCTGATATAGGGAAACAATGTTGATACCTCGATGCCTCTTTTTCATTCAACAGTAGTTGCTTGTAGTCTTCATCTATTGACGGGCTTTATTTCTTCACAGGGGCAAGAACTTGTTCAAGTTCTGCTTGCACATCCCAAGGTTATTTGATCTTGTTATGGCTATATTCTTAATCTTTATCATTTTGTTGGTATTTGGAGTTTCATGTGGATCTTTGTTTTTGGCTTTTTTAGTTTATCCCTAAACCAACCTCAGCAGCTTTTCAAGCCATTTATCATCAAAAGCTGGTAGCCATGCTGATATGCATTCATGCTCACATCTCATTCTAAGAAATCTTGTATTCTTCGCTGAAATCTGTGTATATATAAAGGCCAATCTCATAGATTTGTAATTTTAGGCACAGTACTATTAGAATAACTTGACATGGTTTCATGTGATCGTGCATTTGCCTTTGCCTTTCCATTACATATCTATTTTGTTGTCTTAATGTCCTGAAGTGAAAGAGCATGGATAAGTTTTCAGAATTGCAGCACATATTAACTGGTCATCATTGAATTACCTCAATTTGTGGGAAAAGTTATTTACACTGCATGAAAATCTTTATTTTTTGTACTTCCCGTGAGGTGTCTATATTTTGTGTTTCTGCTTGTGGTAACTTAACATTTAGTGTTTCTGATCTATCACTTCTACTAATTTATTTTTCAGGTTGATTTATTTATGGATGTAACTTTTGATGCCATTAATGTAGACATACAGCTTTTAAGTATAATGTTGTCTGTGGTAAATGACGATGTTGTAGCCAATAAATCTAGTATTTCTGTTTCTGAAAGAGTAGCCAAGTATATCTGCCAACAATGTGAGGCTTCTCTTCAGTTTATCCTTTCTTTATGCCAGCAGAAGATTTTCCGGGATCGCATATTAACAAACAAGGTGCCAATGCTAAGAAGCCCCTTTTGTGAAACTGTACTTTTTCTCTTGTAGTTGTTCTCAGACTTACATCTTTGTGCAGGAACTATGTAGGCATGGGGGTATTCTCTCACTTGCACAGAAAATACTGAAATTAAGTGTTCCACAGTGTTTTAAGGATTCCTCAGATCTAGTGGCAGCTGTATCTAGGCAAAAGTCAAAAGTTCTGTCTATTGTAAGCTCAAATTAACCGGTTTTTCTTTTTGAGTTTGTCTAGAGACAGGTTCTTTTAGGGCTCTTAGCCCCTATTCCAACTTTTTATTGCATGGTTGTTGATCACAGCCACCATATATACTGCAGACTAGGAACATGACATCAGGTTCTTCATGCAGTTATTGCAGTTATGTGAAGCAGAAAATGTTTCTTATCTTGATGAAGTTGCTGGCTCACAAAAGAGCATGGATTTGGCCAAATCCATTGTACTGGAGGTGCAGAACCATCAAGATATGCTTTAAACTTATATTGAACGGCATATTTTTAACCAGTTGTCATTTGTTTGTTTCTTTTATCATGTAGATTTTGGATTTACTGAAAGCTGCCTTCAGCAAAGAGGCCAAGCATCTAACTTGCTCTCCCAGGAAGAGCAACCCAAAGGGTCTAGTTCTCCTTAACTCCATGCGACTGGCTGACATTTTCTCTGATGATTCAAACTTCCGGTCTTTCTTCATGGCCAATACTGTAATCATTCTTTCCATTTCTCTGATCAGATGTTTCGTTCATCTCTTCCATTTCTTATTTGTTTTATTTTTTTTCCAGACAAAAGTCCTTGCAGAAATATTGGCAATGCCCCATGAAGAGTTCTTTTCCAGTTGGTGTTCCACTGATTGCCCAATGATGGAAGAAGACTCTATTATTGAATATGATCCATTTATGTCATCTGGAATAGCACTGAATCTTTTCACTTGTATGGCTGATAGTCCATTTCAAGAACATAGTCTACCAAGCGAAATCAATGTTGTTTGTCCTGGAAGTCCTAACAACATGAAACCAATTTCATATGCGCAGCAGAGAATATCTTATTTGGTGAAAATTATTGCAAACCTGCACTGTTTTGTTCCTAATATATGTGAAGGTAGCAATTCCTTTCAAAAGGTGCTGGTGGTTCTATTCTTCTTTTTTATAATTTTCCCTGTAATTTTTATTTCCAGATGAGGAGAAAGACCTATTCCTCAACAAGTTTCTTGAGTGCTTACGCATAGGCTCTCCCTACTTAGCATCAAACACTCCTGTAAACCATGACATGCAGAGAGCTGTCACGATCCAAAAAAATCTCGGTATACTCACTGCATTGCACTCATGGGATAATCGCTATTTGGTTGTATAGAATCTGATGACTGTGATTGGAGGTGCAGGATCTTTGTCAGTTTATGCTGAATCTTTGATTCCAAACTTGTTGAACGAGGATGATGTTCAGCTTTTAAGGTTATATTTCCACTGCTTTTTCCAAAACTGCGTTTATATTTCTATTTTTGTTGTTATGCAAAAATTATGGTTCAATGTAAAATGTAATTTTAGCTCTTCGATAAATTTTGCCTGAGAATTTTTAGTTTCTTCTCTATCATGTTAAAATCACATCAATGCTATGATTTGATTTAAGTTCTGGATAACCTTACTGCTTTGTTGGAATACATTTTACCTGGAAATGATCAGTTATTGCCATGGAATTGTAAATCATAATACTGGATGTTCCAAACAGCTTTAACACGTCAATTCATTTTCCTATGGTCCGGCCCTTTGAACGTGTAATGCTTGTTTCTCCCTTTTGGGGACAGGGTTGTTAATGGCACACATGAAATCCAGAACTTGTTTGGAAATAACCTAAATACAGGTTTATGCATCATGACTCAGTGCGTGTTAGTTTATTCACATGATCACTTTATACAAAAGATATTTAGTTATGCTCTGGTGACTTTTAGATATGTAACACCGAATACTAAATCAGTTCATTTTATTTCTACAGAGATTTCTATAGACAGTTGCTTCCATCAATTCCTTCATCACCTAGTTTTGCCCAGGTGAGTTTCATTAGATATATATTATTGTTGTTACCTAGTCTCCTGGGGATCTTTAAGCACTCTGGTTCACATTCCCCTTTGCCTAGCATATTTTTATGACTTCCTTGATGCTTTTTCCTGATGATGTTTGGTCTATTTTAACATGATGCTTTAGGAACACTCGGCGAAGGATCTTGGAGGTGTTCTTGTCACCAATACAAGCGAATCGCATCCTGTGCTCCCAGATTCTCATGACTGGGCTAAGATTTCAAGCTCCAGTTTCAGCGAGGGCCACCAGAGTGGAACTGGAATTCCTTTCCAAGGTGTTCATCACAATCCTGCTCATGGACTTGCGGGAAATGATGATCAACAGCATGCTGAGGTGATGCCAATTGGCATTAAGTCCATTTCCAAGTCTAGTACCTAGTTTAGGACTTTATAGCTGGAATCATTCTTGTGAATTCTTCAAGACTTGGAAGATTTCTGTGCTGATTCAGGTTTTCAAAGCTAGTTTCGAGAAGGTAGATCAGATTGTTTCGGGAAAGAACTATTGAACGATCTATTTTAGAAGATTTCATAGGATTGGAAGGATTGAGAGCATTTCCTGTTGATGACTTAAACGTAAAAAATAATAGAAGAGTAAGAAAGTAGAGTTCTGATTATGAGCACTTTAAAGCTATTTCCAAAGGAAGAAGTATTTTCTTGACATCAGCTATCAGTTATGTTGTCAAAGGTGAGAAGGGTTGTCTTGCTTTGGATGGCTTACGCTAGTGCATAGGTGCTAGAGATATTTTTTGTTATTTATTTGTTTATTTCCTTTTATATTGGGAGGGAGGGCTGAGTGGGGAGTGGGTGAGTTCACCAGAGGTCTCACCAGAGGCTATCAGAGTATCAGGACTAGAGAAGCTGCTGGAGCCTGGAGGCATCAGAACCCCTACACGGTCTCTAGCAGGTGCCCTATTCGAGCAGGGGAAACAGGTCTTCATGGGTCCATCTTAGTGGATCCCATGACCCAGTAAGCCTGAATCTGTAACTACCACCGGTTTGACAGAGATCAACTGACCATTGTGGCCTCCAATAACAATTTCTTCTGGCTTTCTGTGGACTGCCAGCAACCTTTAGACATCTGTCTGAGGCTATGTAGTCAGAGGCGAGAGGCGACTGAGGCGAGGGAGGGCTCGCCTCGCCTCAGGCGCTTGAGGCAGGCGCCTCAGGCGCCCGAGGCGACATTTTTTTTATTGAAGAACTTCTCAAAATATATATATATAACATTAAAACTTTTGAAGAAAAACATAAAAAATACAAAAAACTCACTTCTAGGACCTATAATGTATCAAGATATCGGAATCTCAAGGTGGAAGACTAGGCATTGGGGGTTTCGGGGTGGGGAAGGAGGATTTAAGTTGCCAAATTTGACTTTCATAGGGTCCTCACCCGGGCGAGGCGAGATCTGCCGAGGCGAAGCGTTTTTGCCTCGCCTCGCCTCGCCTCAGCGCCTAGGCGCCTGAGGCGAGCGCCTTTGATAACATAGGTCTGAGGAGGTGCTCAAATCACCTTTTGTTCAGGCCGATCAGAGGCATTATAGTGGTAGCGATTGCCTCAACCAGCTTTGATAACATAGGATGTAAGACAATTAGGAAAGGGAAAAACTAACGAGCTTCTGTGCAATGGGTGAAAGATGTGCACAGATATGAGAACAGAACATCTTAATTGTAAGGAACTTCATGATGATGTTACACCTTGGGATTGCTATATGTGAGAAAATTGTTGTTTGGTCTTTACTGAGTACCCTTGTATATTTTATAATAATTTAGAATTCCATTGTTGACATATATGCTTAAAATCATTAATTGTTGCGATTCTGCTTCTGTAACTTTATTCTATTTAAAAAGAGGAATATTCATGGATGTGATGGGAACTCAGTATTCAAGATGTCCTTAGATGGATCTCATACATCGTTTAGAAGCAAGTTAATCGTTTATTTGGACCCAACCTGACTTGAGCAGTTTGAGGGGATTCTAATAAGGACATATTACACCATATTGATTTAAGGGTACACATACAAATTTAATAATGTTATAAGTTATTAAGTACACTACTTCTTGTGTACAATGTTAGCCATCCTTTCTATCTGTTCCTAATTTTTCATAGGACTGGCTTGTGCATATCCAAATCATGATTCAAATCCAATCCCCTACTTCATTAAACAAGTAAACTCTACTGAAAGCTTCAATTAGCCTGGACCAGTTAAAAAATTCCATGTTCTAAGCTTCATTCTAGTGTGCCTTCGATTATTTGGTTAGTGTCTACATTGTGAAAGGAACATCCAGTTCATTTCTGCAATCTTTTCTGAGATTCCATTTAAAAGCCAATGATGAACAATTAAGTATCTTTAGCATTATAAAAAATTTATTCTTAAGTGAAAACCCGGTCATGCACAATGATGTTTTGCTTGTGGTGTAAGGCTTTGGTGGTCGTCCATGAGTCCATGGCTGTTGAAATCTATGTAGCTGGAAGTGAATGACAACTAAGTGAACGAAGTATAACCTCCATTTGGCCTTTGTAGTGAGTTTTATTTGAATGATATTACGATTCATAGAACCATGGGTAAATCAATATGAAGCAATTGAATTTTTTAGGTGGAAGTATGCTAAGTCCAATGTAAATTGTGTATAATATGTGCATATTACATATACGTACAGATTTTTAAAAATGTGTTGTTTCTGTTCAAATACGAAAGAAACAGTTTTGTTCATGTTTAACATGTTTATAACATGTGTAGTACGTGAAGGGATGTTTAATATGCTGCAAATCTAGGTGTGCCCAATCCCAGTTATCTGCTGTATCTCACCTTGCCCCTTTGACATTGACACCACAACTATCGCTGCTCCTTTAAGAAACCAGCCTCTTCTGCACCATCATGCAGCCCCCTTCATCAGTAATCCACCATCGAGGCCATTGATCTCTTTTTGCACTTGTGAGTTGTGACCTCCCTTCTCTACTGTTACACTTAAACTGTGCCGATGTCAAGTCTCCTGTGCCACCGCCATGCTTTTTTCTCCAATCTCCATCATAGATACTGACCTGGTAATGCATGTTACCATGGACACCATCAAATTACCTCCTGTGCTCATCCAAATGCCATAAACCCTCCTTCATTCTAGCTTCACCGTCATTGCTTGGGCAGCATATCATGCAGCTGCAACGTTGATGTATACGCAAGCACTATTATTTGCCTTTCCACCATAGTGATTCAAGGAGGTGCTTATGTGTTCTGCTCACCAAGACCATAGTGATCCTTGTTTCTTATAGTTTTTAGTGCTCATATGGATCGCCATTACCTTCTAAATTTAAATGTTTTTTTTATATTTTTAAAATAGTTGTGCCAGAACTCCCATCATCTTTAACAGAGAGCTATGAGTTTAATTTTAAGGCATTTAACCATTATATATTTTGTATTTGTTTAGGTCAACCTTTTCGAGAAGTACAGAATACAGAAAATTTTGTGTGTATGGTCAAAGTTTAGAAGATGTAAATATTTGACTGAGTGTTAAACTATCTTTTTAATTATCAAAACCGAATTATATTTGAATGTACTCTTGCCATTTTTTACCCAATCCATATCTAACACCTATGATCAGGGAAACTAAATAATTTTGATGCATGCAAGTATACTAATTAAATTCTTATTCTGGTCTCTTTGCTTCATCACCCATTTAGTATTTTAGACAGCTTTAAGCATGAAGGCGAGCGTTAGACAAAAGCTTTAAGCTTGAAAGTGAGCGTGAGACAAAAGCATGGTATTTTGCTATCACCCTATTACATTGGTGAGTGGGGAAACAGCATTTGGTAGCACAGCCTGTAATAGACTTCCTTGTATTTAGTATTTACATTCCCTACATTGAATCATTTTTATAAATAAATTAGGTTACATATGTTTGTAGTATATTATTTGCATACGATCATTATTCCATGTCCGGGTTGCATGGATCTCTCTTTCTTGATAACTTGGTCTTGCTATACATTCTTGGTATAAAAGGAATAATTCCACTAAAAATAATAGCGATTTTCTAATGGTTTCTGTGGTGTCATGGAGTTCAATCGACTTACTGAAGTTGTCTTGTCATGGAACTAAGCGTGAGACGTGGGTCTTTAATAAGATATGGATAAATTATAAATAGAGTCAACAAGTAGAGTTCTCCATGGCATAGATATAAATGGAGCTATTTTCTGTCCTTTGTGATCAATTCAATGCATTCGACCAAGATCCTTGTTGTGCGTTGCTAAAGAACTGCTGATTTATGGGGCTTACTCTTGTGAATTCATTTAAGGATACTGTCTCAAAGTATCGTGTGTTGTCTAGTGGCTCATACCGAAATGATGAAGCTAATTCTTGCATTTTTAATTTGCAGGCTCAAGAAGCAACAATTTAGATGATCCTTCTGCTTGAGAACCATGCGACTGCTAGATGAGATTTTTATAACAGGATGTTCTTGGCTTTAAATGACGTGATTGCTGGGACTAGTGTTCATTGAATAATTATGTACTCAGTCCAAGAGTAGTAGCCAGCATTACATCATAAACGGGTAACTCGGATCTATTATGGATTGTGATTTAGAGATCAGCCTCCTGCAGATAATGCCTTCTCTGCAACTTTCTAGAGGACTTCATGTGGAAATAGCATTGATTCATTTTGAAACTGGAGTACATCTTGGAGGAAGAAAAGAGCAGACTCTGGTGGAGCTCGGAGGAAGCAAGAGATGTTGGTAGCTTTGGCAAATTCATATTACGTATATCCAACTATTCTTTTAGTGAAAGGAACTGCGTCTCCTGAAGCAGAAACTGGAAACCGCGAGGTGCTTTTGTGGAGATGCAAACGTGATATTTGCAGCCCCAGTCTACCAGAAGTCTATTCTTTCTCGCAATGGTGTTCTTGCCATTTTGCATGGCAGGTGCACCTTTTACCCACATATTGATACAAGGCAACTCCTGAACTGGCAAAAATATGGCCATTTCATTTGTAAGAAACTAAAAACTAAAGACTTATTTGGAGATAGGACAATATGCAAATGTACAGGTTTCATTGTTAGCATCTGGATAGAGTCATGTATTGGTTGGACCAAGTACAGATGTTTGGAAGTACGGTCTATTTTGGAAACATATACAAGTGATCTACTGTCTTCAAGGAACTTATTACATAGAAATCTATTTTAACACACTACTGGAGGATTTTTCATTTCTGCAATTGTGTTGTAAGGCCATTTAAATTCTCTTGTGGGCAGGAAATGAAGCCCTAGGCCGAGCACTTAAACGCAACATGCTTGAAGCTCGTGTTGTAGTCCTGTTTGTGAACACTAGGTTACAAATTGCTACTACAGAGCATATTTTCCGCTCCTTCGACTTCAACCATTTTAATAACCATTTGATCTCCTGATGCCTAATGTGGATATGAGTGGCCCATTCAACTTGCAGATTGGTGTGCCCTGTTTTCCGCTGCTTCTTGCCTATAGAGGATAAGATTATCTTCTATATTTGATTGATTCCAGGCGTAGTCGGATTCTTATTGTTTGCTGTTCTCTTCTTTATCTTATTTCTTGATCCACGTTTCTTTATGCATCCAAGCAGTCCGACCCACCTGAATGTCTTCAATTGTCAGACAAGGGATTGTCATTTGGGTGATGTGATTTATGAGAGCATTTAAAGTAATAATATCGCCCCATTTGGCACAAGTTTGAATTGTAGATAAATCAGTTTATCTCTAATTTTGAAGGATAATTCAGGTTTATCCCTTGATTAGTCGTATATTAAACAAGTCCCAGGTGACCTCGTGATGGGGCTGCAAATGGGTCAGATTAATCACTTGTATTTGATTTTGATTGACTTAGTTCAAAATCACTATCTTCTGATTTCATTATCAACATTGAAATTGAAATTGAAACTTTTTGAATGTATTATGTATTGAAAAAATTTATCTAGAAAAACTAGTAGGTTTTATATAATTATTATTTTTTATGTATTATGTATCATATTTTTCAATTTACTTATGTTTACTTTATCTTGATATTGTTTTTAGTAATATATATATATATATTAAACTTTTATCAAAAATTGAAAAAATAGACATTGGATCAACTGATTTTGATTTTGATTTTAATAAGCTATCAGAATATCATTGCCATAGCATGTAAGAATAAGTTTTGAAATATTTTATTTTTTATCAAGATCAAATTAGGACTTCAAAATGTTGGATTGTGTTTACACCCCTATCTCGTCATTAGCCTTGGTCTACACGGGCATCCGTTCAGACAGGTTCAAGGATGATCCAGAGGTAAATCCTTTCAGAATATTTTTTTTTCCCTCGAACGTTAAAAGATTGATGAGCTAAATGGTGAAGTCCGATATATCGATTAATAATAGACTGATTCATATAATTATTTAATAAAAGTGTTTGTTTTGTGAAATTATGAGATCAAATATAATAACGTTTCTCATGTTGATATGAGAGACATCAGTAGTAGAACTGGGACTAGCGAATAAAAATTTTTCAATTTAGAGAGATCATACTCCTTATATATATATACACACATATATACTTACATATACATGTACATATGTGGGTGTGCTCTGTTTCAATTATACATCAATTATATAGATCGAATGCTCAATATCCTTAATTGATCTTTCACCGTCTTGTATTTTCCACTTTGAATATAATTTTTAAATTTTATTATTTTTAATAAAAATGGTGTATAATTTTTCTGTGATTTATGTTTAACTTATTATATATCAGGAATTTTATATAGGACACATTGAATTTTCACCAAAGATACCTGTGAAAAAAATCATGAACCGAAAATCAAAGAACAAGTAACTCACCTTCAGATATATTAATTTCGAGATATATATTTTCATGTAACTATTTTTATTTTTGACAAAATGACTGGATGATACTAGAAAAAAAAGGGTCAAACCAACCAGGCTCAAAGAGAAAGCATCTTTGACTCGTGGATGACCAAAGGGGGGGTGAATCAACCAATGGAGACGAGCCACGTGTACCAGAGTGATGGACTCGGCGACCCACCGTTCCGTCGACTCCGGCGGGACGCCGTCATAAACCCAGAATCTGCCGGGCGGAGGAAGCCCCTCCTCCGTCCCCTTCGCCGTCCCGGCGGCTCCCTCCACCGAGCTGCTGCTGCTGCTTCTTCTTCTTCTTCTTCTTCACCCGGAGACATGCCAGAGGGTTCGTCTTGCGCTGCCTCAGTTTTAGGATCTATGCACCGATTATGTCCTTACGAGCTGTTGGAACTTGGATTGCACGATACTATTTTATATATTTTTAGAATAAATTTATGTATTTAAATAAAATTTAAAATAATTAAAAAATATCAACACCAGACGAAGTGAAAAGTCTGCTTTTATTTTCGAAATTTTTGGTTTTCCTGGACGGTGATCTTAGACCAAGAACAGCTGCACATAATCTTCGTTGCTTTCCATTTATTTTCGAAATGTTTGTAGGATTCACGCCCCTGGTAAAAGCCTCGAGTTTTATTAGCACTCCTATAGTCCTATCAATGTTTCGGTAATCTTGAACTATGAACCGGAGTATGCACCATCCAAGCATGAAATTTTTTTCTTTTGTATACTTTTGTGAACAATATGATCAAAAAACAACTTTTAGGACAAGTAAAATATAAGATTATCATGTTTCATGAAAAAATAATATATTATAAGGTGGAAAGCTTCTATAACCAAACAAAAAAAAAGACGAGGAACCACAAGGTATAACAAAAAATAGGTCTCACATCTTATCTTCTAAAAAAACTATCTATAAAATATTTTTTATCAAGTGCAGGGCAAAGTTTCTCATAATGATACATTTTTTTTAAAAAAAATCTTTACTAAATGCAACCAAATGCCCCATTAGTGATCTCAGTCTTACAGAACCGTTGAGATTTCTTGTCACAATGCACCAATTGTCAAGCTTCAAGTTGTTTGGTGATAATACATTGCCAAAAAAGTATAACAAACAAAAACCATCGGGACAATCGAAACTGCAATTTAAATAGGAGAAAGATCCACTAAGGAAAATATCATAATTAATCCTCATAAATCCATCTTTGAGGATAAGTTCATATCCAACTCTATCCCCATTCGAACCACCAGATATGCTCACTGCAGAGTGCTTGAAGTGAAGATAATCCCATGTTGACCATTCATGTAGTATCTTGTGATATTTGTGCGTCTTCAAGTTTCTTGAAGGTGGCATAAGCCACAATTCACTAGTAAAAAGGGAAAAAATGTACGCAGGGCAAAGTGACCGAAAAAAACTAGGTTGCTACCAACTTGTGCGTCTCAACGTGGGCACTGGAGTCTAGGGTTGTATAAGATAGTGCAGAAGCAAGACATCAATCCAACTTCAATCTTAGATTTATCTTGCCTAGAAGAGAGGTAAGTTCCACAACAACTGCTCAGCTAGAGATTTGCTGCTTATGAGTTGTGACTTCGGTCTCTCTTAACGCCATATCTTGGAGGGTGTAAGACATAATAATGAAATACGAAATCCCTGTCGAAAGACTCAGAGTGTAACATGGTTTTGGCTTCAAAGAAGACAATCTTAAACCCAAACGATGAACTGATTTCCACTTGCTTCCAACAAGCAGTTTCAGAACCCAAGCATCGTGATAAATAAAGCAGGCAACCAATAAAAATAGATCACAAAAGTTGCCCAAGAAGCTGCAAGACCCCCCCCCCCCACCGGGACTAGATCATGGACAAGGATTTGGATACGTTGCATGGACCTTGTTGATCTCCATCGTAATTTCTGATATGAGCTGGATTTTACATGCAACTAGAACTTCCTTCAATTGAGAGACTTTGGTCACCCCAAAAATAGCACTTGCGATGAGAGGATGCATCAAAACAAATGCTAGCAAGAAAATGAGAAAAATAAAAGTGATCAATGTTCTCAAACAACCCAAGAAGCTAACAGAAAAAATATTAGACTATTTCGCTCTTGCAACATTGAAGGAACTCTCACAAGCTACACGAATAAAGCATGCCAGAGGATTTCAAATATCATGTTCTTGATACCACTAAAATATCATCAAGTATTTTTTAAGAAGAAACTCATTATTTTATAAGCAAGGATGAGTAATTATTTTTGTAACTGGATAAGCTGTGTCACCCATGAACAACATTAACTGATGAAGCACTTGGAACACATGCCACTATAAGCAGCCAACTGAAACATGATAACAAGCAGCAAGTTGCAGAAGGCATTTACAATAAGTAGCCTATTATGTAACTGGAACTGGATAAGCTGGATAAGCTGTGTCACCCATGAACAACATTAACTGATGAAGCACTTGGAACACATGCCACTATAAGCAGCCAACTGAAACATGATAACAAGCAGCAAGTTGCAGAAGGCATTTACAATAAGTAGCCTATTATGTAACTGGAACTGGATAAGCTGGATAAGCTGTGTCACCCATGAACAACATTAACTGATGAAGCACTTGGAACACATGCCACTATAAGCAGCCAACTGAAACATGATAACAAGCAGCAAGTTGCAGAAGGCATTTACAATAAGTGTCCTCCAAAGCAACTCGTTCAGCATCCTAAAAAGTAAATCTCATGCATAGAGGTTCCAGTTCCACCAATGCTTTACATAAATATTAATTCAGCATAAGAAAACGTAACAGGTTAATTGAAGGAATTTCCACCAATGACATCCCGTTCATGTCATTCACTGGAAGGCAATACTTGAAATAAGAGAACATCCATTTAGCATCAGTTAAGGATTGATGTAGGGTTGATAGGAAGAGTAAGTTGTAAAATAAGAAACTTCCTACTGATTCAAATTTCTTATGGAAAACTGTATCAAAATACAAACAATCAGTAATAGACTAAGATATCACAAGGCAACGCCATGTCAGTTGTGTAGTTTATTTAAAGAAAATCAGGATCTCTAACCCCTCACATGTGACTTGGTAAGTGTTACTGTTACATGGTGGTTCTGTCCAAGATCCTTAATTTTCAGCTGCATTATTGGTCAATCAAAACAGTAATCCTTTCTCATTGTCAGATTGGTCATGCTCAAAAGGATAACCTGATTTGGGAGACCTGTCTGCCTGCTTTGCTTCAGGTCATTTGGCTTGCCATTCAGCAACTACAGGTTTTCAGTCTCTTAGGTCTTTTACAAGCATAGATTACGGAATCGGTGGAATCGGACCGATTCCGACCGATTCCGGAATCGGATCGGTGGTTTCCGATCCGATTCCTGGCGGAAGGACCGATTCCGGGAATAATTCCGCGGAATCGGTATGAATCGACTGGAATCGGTCGGAATCGATCCGATTCCGACCGATTCCTTGTGGAATCGGTCGATCCGACCGATTCCGATGGAAGACCGGTCGAACCGGCCCCGGTTCGATTCCCGGTTCGATTCTGGACCGGGGATCGAGCAGGTCCCGGCTACAAGTGGCCGGAATCGACCGCCGCGGTCGATTCCTTCGCTCCCGCGGCGGTGGGGCCCGTCTCCGGCGATTCCGCGGCGATTCCTCAGCGATTCCGGCATCGATCCGGCGATCCAGGCTCGATCCGAGCGATTCAGGCAGCGATCCGTCGATCCGGGGCGATTCGGCCACCGATTCCGGCGATTCCGGCGATTCCCCTGGGCGATTCCGGCGATTCGGCGATTCGGACCGATTCCTTCAGCCGATTCCGCCGATCCAAGCTCCGATCCGCCTTGAATCAACGTCTTCTTCGATCTTTGACCAGTTTTTGGTAAGATTTCTTTGCCGAACACTTCGTACGTCCATTCTTACGCGTTTCCGACGAGTCCGAGCGTCGTTAAACCTTGTGATTTCCGACCGAATTAGTCCGTCCAAGTTTTAAACTATCCGTTTAAGTTCATTTTGCACGGGAAAAATTCCGGATATCCCGTACGTTATTTTGCGACGATTTCCGGCAACTACGTAACCCTTTAAACATACCGAATGGTGTGTTACTTGGGTTGTCGCTTCCCGAACAAATACGTCTAAATCATTTTTTATGTTATCTAATCAATTTTAGTGCATTGTTTACAATTTTTGCAGATATAAGCAATGGCCGATCAAGGAAAGACGTGCTTCCGACGTGGGTTGGGAACACGGGCGTATGGTAGACCTAGTCGGGAAGAGGGTGCGGGAAGTGGTGCGGGAAGGAGATGAACGGGGGTGTTCCTGAAACAACATATTGCCGGAACGGTGGGAATGTAAAGAAATGTGACAAGGTGCCCAGAAAGAGTGAGGAGACGAGAGGATACATGACGATGCAGAGCCTCTCGACGGGTCGTTCGGATCGAGCGGAGAGGAGGAGTTGCGCAGACGAGCTACTCGAGAGGAGCGAGGATCGCGATTTGCCTACCTCACGAAAAGGGGAAAGGCAAGGGGAAGGCGAGCGGCCCGGCCGGAGCCGAGCGAGGACGAGTCCACGGACTCCGAGCCGAGACGTGCTAGGCACGCTAGCCAAGCGTGCATCGGGCGAGGAGGACGGGGGAGGAGGGGAGCAGGAGGGTCTGGGTCCAGAGTTGACCCAGCTTTGGGCCGATCAGCATCGGCTCGCGCTACTCAGGCCCGAGAGCCTGACCCCAGGAGGCAGGGGCCCTACCGCCGTGCCACTTCCACCAGCACTCGATGTACACCGAGTGACGGTATTTATTTAGGAAACGAGTGCGGGCGGACGGGGATAAAGCGAGGCAATGAAAGGGGTGAAGGCTACGCGAACGGCGCAAAGAGAGCCGTTCGCCAGCGTGTCAAGTGGTTTTTACGTACGGTATCACTTTTTAAATTAAATTTGACATTATGCCTGTTTCATTTACTAAAACTTAATTTTACCCTGATCCCATTTTTTTTAACTTGATGTAGGCATCCCAGCACATGCAGCCACCAGCCCCTACTTCCAGACGATGGTGGATGCCGTGGGTGAGGTGGACCGGGTTTGCAAGCCCGGCACGGACACGTATACGGCGGCGGCACGGATGAGGAGGTCCGGGAGTTGAGGAGTGGATGGACGGGTTCAAGTTGGTGTGGAAGGAGAGGGTTGCGCAATCAATGTGCGATGGGTGGACGGGTATCACCAAGAGGAGTATGATAAACTTCTGGTGTCTTACATTCGAGGGGACTACATTCTTGAAGTCGGTAGATGCTTCGGGAAGATTAAAAATGCCGACTTCATTTTTTCTCGATGGATGGAGTGGTGGCGTAGATGGTGGAGGAGAGTGTGGTTCAGGTTGTCACTGACAACGAACCATCATATAAGGGGGCTGGGAGGAAGTTGATGGAGAAGAGGAAGCACATCTTCTCGGGTGCCCTGTGCGAAGACATTCCATAGATCTCATTTTAGAGGATATAAAAGGAGGAGGGTGTATCTACTTGTCGGGCGTGCGCGGACCATCGGTTCCTTTATTTATTCGCATCCCCGCCTCCTCGTATCATGAGATCTCACACGGGGAGGGCACGATCTTGTCGAGCCCGGTCCGACACGATTGCCACGAACTTCATTGCGTTTGGAGAGTTTACACCGGCACGGATTTGCATTAGTTGGTTCACACGGTCCGAGGAGTATTACAACTATATGGTGGACAACCCGCATGTGACAAAAGAAAGCGATTGGAGATTCTTGTCGTGTCGAGAAGCAGATCACCGACAAGAGGTTTTGGGAGAGGATTGCCTACTATTTGGCAATCATTGAGCCAACGAGTAGTTGTCTCGAGGTTGGTAGACTCGGATTTACGAGGGACCGGATGGGCACACTGATGATCTTGTGATAAGGGCAAAGTGAAAATTAAAGAAAAAAATCCCGAGAGGTTACAAAAAGTGGTGGAAAATCATTGATGACCGATGGGACAAGACCTTGCACCACGATGTCCATGCGAGCCAGCTTGGTTCTTAAATTATTTTTGATGTATAATTATCTTATATACACGGTGTTAGCTAATAAAATCTTGCGCAGATACTTTTTGAACCCCCGCATCCAATATGGAGGACGGGTGGTGAACGACAACGAGGTGATGCGGGGTACACTCATGGAGTTATCCGGCGGGCTTGTGCCGATCTCGGCGGGGACGGGATAGAGGCCGAGATAAAGTAAGTTAGAGTAGTTCATTAAATACCTTGGACTAGCATTAGCGAGTAACCAAATTTAAATTTTTATTTAAATGTTTCGGATGCGAGTAAGTACGGGATGAGGGTCGGTGTATACTCGTATCTTGACTGAAATATTGATTGACAAAGTGTCATTTGGTATAGTAATAGTTTGATGAGCAATTTCTTTTCTTTTCATACAAGTTATTCTTTAAAATATGGCTAATTGTTTTCCTTTTCTCTTCTTGTGTTTTTCTTGCAGCGGAGTGGTGGACTCAGGCGATCGCCAGGAGTGGATGGAATCCACTTGCGGCGTCATTGGTATCGGGACCGAGTTGCGAGCACCGATTCCTCCCCTTGTGAGAGGAACGGGTACATTCATACCCGATACACCAAAAGGAGGAACAAAGCAGGTTGACCTCGCCGTGGAGAAGTCGGTCTTCTCGTCATTATAACACGTAGGCGCGCGCATAAAGAACATCGAAGGATCGGCGAGAAGATCGGCGAGGAGCGATTTGCACGGTTCGCCGGGTGGCCGTACGGCGAGAGGCATTCCTCCCACACCACCACCCGAGGAGGTGGACGTGGACCGAATTTTCGGGAGGAGCATGCACGTACTCGCTCCCCTGGATAGAGGAGAGGGAAGCCGAGGGGATCACGCACCGGTGAGTTTGATCCGATGACCGTGCGTAGGCGGCGAAGGAGAGTTGGATGGTGTTGAGCGGGGAGGATGCCCAGCCTCACCTCCATCTACACTACCACGACTCGGGCGGGGCCTTCTTCGCCCTGCCTATGGGGCGCCACTGTTGCTGCCCCGGCTCGGCCTCCGGCTCGGGCCTCCGGGCCCGGCCCCACCCGGCCCATTCGCAACGGTCGGGGAGAACGAAAACAGCAAGGTGATCGCACGCGGAGAATGGGAGGATTTGCAAAAGTTGAAAAAAAACTTTGGGTTCGGACTTACGGTAGTTCGCAGATGGGCGAAGAGAGGTAAAGAGAAGGAAGTTAGAGGTCGGGGCGTCTGTCGGCCCCAGGATGACGACGCGAGGCTCCTTCTCGCTCACTCGGGTGATGATGACGAGGAGTGTATACCGGCCGACGCGGCCATCGGCGACCGAGTCACCGATTCGCGGTTTTCCAAAGCCGTATTACACGGCGGATGACACCGCCGCCTTATATTATGAGCCACGATTCAAAGATTTGGCGGTTGACGGGCGGTGGATTACACCACCAGCTCCACCATCCTCTCGCACACGTCCCGGTCGTCCCATGATCCGATCCATACGACCTTGATGGCATGGCATCGGCATTATTTTCATATGGATACGGTCCCGGACGGTATTCGACCGAGCACGAGAGAGGAGCGTCGCGAGCGAGGAGAGGAGGACGACCCACATCTTTATCCTAGATATTGGTAGTAGATTGATATGATGTAATTTTTTTTTTGATGATGTATCAACTCTTTGATATTTGAATAAATGGAATTGGAACATGTACTTAACTTTCAAGTCTTCAAGTCTTGAATTGGGGTACATTAGTATTTGTATGATGTGGTTTTGTGGATATCATGCATTGGTAATTTTTTAAAATTTTTCTAACTCATTTCCTATTTTTTTAGAATTTTTTCTGAATTTTTTGAATTTTTTTGACGAAAAAAAAAATCCAAAAAAAAAAACCGATTCCGGAATCGATTCCCTTCCCAGGAATCGGCCGATTCCGGCCGATTCTGGGAATCGGAATCGGAATCGGTCCCAACCGATTCCGATTCCGATTCCGATTCCGGAATCCTTGTTTACAAGGCTATCCTGCTCATTTGAAACTAGCTGAAGGTTGGGATTGAGAGGTTGATATGTTTTTTCCCTGAAGGATTGGAGAAATTCTTTTTGACGGAGTGGTTTGGTGTTTGAGTTGCTGGCCTTCTGGATTTATTTTCTTGCACCTTCCTTCCTTTTGTGTGCGAGACATCTTGTCTCTGTGCGTGTTTCCTTTTTGTCCTTGTCTTTTTCCTTTGCAACTTTTTTCTTGATACAACAAGATGTAAGCCAGTTGGGTAGAGTAAAAACTCCATTTTAAAAACTAAAAATAAGAAGTAATGTAGTTGTATATCAGATCAAGAAAGGTGCTTGCAACACATAATGACATAAGTGGGTACTTGTTGGCCTTTTAAAGAATGTGCAGTGTTCATTCGCTTTTAAGTATTGAACGCAGATAAAGACAAGAATTGCCATGCTTCAATCCAAACCAAAGAGCTACCACCACATCCTCCATCCACTTCTCAAATTTACAATTCCATTATCTTCAAGATCGCAAATGAATCATCACTCTAAACTATTCTATTTCATGTGATAGAACAGAAAACGTACTTCCTTAAACCCCATAATTAAACGACAACTTGTGTCAGAATCTTCTATGACTTTACTTTGTCTTGCCTATGTCAGAGCAGTAACAAGCGATACTCCATGCAAGTTCGTGGGATCTCATGGTGATGGGGACATATTTTGGTAAATTTTGTGTTCTTATTTTATTTGTGTCCTTATGAGGACAAGTATGTAAATAGATGTCTTGGGGAGTCCTTTTTCTTTAATTGTCCTCCTCTCCTCCTATATAAGGAGTCATGTACATACGAACAAGCAATAGTGATTGGAATTTTTGGAAAAGGCCTGCGGCCTGGTTCTCCCGTGTAGGGGGCTGCGGCCCCGCTCTTCCTCTCCACCCCCCCCTATGGCGATGTCTCATTTCTCTTTCCACCCTCCGGGCCTGGTAAGTGGCCACTCTCCCTCCCTCCTCATCCTCAGGCCTCCGCGCCTTTCTTCTCATCTTCTCCTCCCCGGGTTCCATCGGCGACGTCAACGCGATGGGTCCTCCTTCGGGCTCTTCATCCCCGACGGCCATGGCGGGCCGGATCCCAAACCCCCTCTGCTTCGTTCGTGCGAGGATGGCGAAGGGGGAAGACGGAGCAGGAGCGGAAGGAGTTGAAGAAGCGTGCGGCTCGGGAGGGCAGATCCGGCGATCCCCGGACCTGCCTCTCCCTCCCCTGTCCCTTCGGCCGTCTTCCCCTCGCCCACGCCCGTCGCACCCACCTGCTCCGCCGCGTCCGCCTGCACCGATCGGACGAAGACGAGGCGCCGGGACCATCCGCCATCGCCGCCCCTGCTCCCCGGCCACCACGCGGTCCCCTTCCGGACGGACGACGAAGGCGACGACGCCGCTTCGGGACCTCCCGGACAGCGGCGACGGCGAATCCCGCAGCCCCTTCCCTCTTCCTCCACCGGCCTGCCCCGCCGCCTGTCTGCCTGCACCCGCCGAGGACGAAGACGCGGCCACGGCGCTCGGGCGAGGATGACGCGCGCGCGGCCCCTTTTGTCGCGGTGCGCCCCCGCGAGGGAGGGCCACGATGCCGCCACGGCGTCAAGACGGCGACGGCATGGATGCCGCCACGCGACCGAGCGGAGGCGACCAGGAACCGCCACGACCCCCTCCCCTTCCGTCCCCCGCGCGAGCGAGCGAGCGCGGCTCGCGGCCGACCGGTCCGCGGCCCAAACCGGCCGGCTGGCCGGTTCAACCGGGTCCAGACCCGGCCCAAGCCGGTTCAGGCCGGTTCAACGCCTGAACCGCCCGGTTCAGGCCGGTTCGGGCCATTTTGAGCCGGTTTAGACCGGTTCAGCTTGGTTCAACCCGGTCCGGACCCGGTTCGGGACCGTCTTGACCGGTTTGGGTCGTTTTGGGCCTATTTTGGGTTACTTAAATTCTGTTTAGGGCGATTAGCGCCGGTTTTGAGTCGTTTTCGTTCGGTTTAGCCGGATTAGCCGGTTTGTCCCGCATCACATGGGCTTCCAGTAATGCAAGTTTCAATCTTCTATTTCAGTTTCTTATGCCTTCCAACATGAGCAGGTTTGATCACAAAAATGACAAAAAACAAACATAGACTATTTACTTATCAAAATGTTGGTTTCAGAATGTTGACCCATTAAAAATGTTGCTTTGTCTTTCAGAAGTGGATAGCATCACATGTCATCAATAAAAGTGTGTACAGATGTAGACTATTTCTTCTTTTGTTAAAAATTTCTAAACCTAAATTTTTAGCAACAAAAAATAACGTTCACACAAAGTAAAGCTCGATACATACCAATGGCAAGTGCTGCAGGAGGAATGCTATACTTCAATGCAATGTTGATATATTCCTGCAATTGGACACAGTAAATAAAGTTGCAATTTCAATGGTAAAAAGCATATTCTTCGTATAGAATGATCTACTTCTTGTCTTCTATATGGTTTATGTATATAAATATGTGCAGGATCACCAACGAGATACATCTGTAAAATATCTAACAAGGAGCTCCAAGGAGCATTTGCTTCACTATGTCTGGATTTTCTAGTGATAATTCAGGCAAAAATAATGGATAAGCACTAATGTCTGCCTACACAAATGTCAACCTTCCCTTGTTATGGTCGCTTGCACTTTAAGATAGATGGTATCAGAAATCTAGTTGCTTGTTTAGTTCAGGTTCAATAACTTCAGGAATCTATTTTTCAGGATCAAAGGAGGAAAGGATTCTCTTCCAACCACCTCAGTTTGATAGGTGGCGTTCTAGGAAACAGTTTGGGTAGAAAAGGATCAATTATATGTCAGCCATGGAAAAATCAGAATAGTAGGTCATCCTTTAATACTGATTGCATCCATTCAAAACTGGTTTCTACTTGTAGAGGGGAAAATTCTCTCGTGTTTGGCACTTTTGCACACCTAGCTACTCCACTATTTTCATAGCACTGAAGTTCAATTTTATCTTCCGGAAGCCATTTACCTGGTGATTACAATGAGAAAAGAGTTTTGTCATGTCTCGTCATTTTTATGGATAGATAGACAGATATTTATGAAAATATCCTCATTAACTTATCTAACACAAGTATGTACACTTTCTTGAAACACACTGCAACTGCAAAAGCTTCACTCAACAGTCAATTCATAATAATAAAATCAAAAATACCAGCATAAAACTACTAATTTATGGACATAAAAGAAATTTCAAGGTGACAAAAAATACCAGTATCCAAACTTCTATCATTAGTTACAAATCTACAATCTACCACTAGCTGAACAATAAGCACCGGAAATCTTGAGAAGCTTAATGTTTCAATCTTCACACGCTAAAATGATTCTAAAATATGTAAAACATTTCTTTTTTTACACTTAATTCAAACAGCTAGAACATTCCATGATGACAAATAAATAAGAATCAACCTGTGCAGCAGAACGCATGGTTGTGTTGGAAAAGTTGTATCTTGATTCTCCTTCAGAATATCTACCTAGAGAAAAAAATAGATGCAAGACTATACTGGATAGCCAGATGATGCATATAATCATATTTAACATTCAACCTAGCTAGTAAAGATTACAACCTCGGTAGCAATTCATCCTAGCATCTGGTGGACCACCACAAGAAGAAAAGTACTTTCCAGATAGTATACCCATTGCCATAGGGCTATAAGCCAGTAAGCTGATCCTAGAATATTAAAAGGTTGTATCATGGACTGAAATTGGTCACTACCATCAATATAAGAAGGCAGATTGCAAAATAAAAGTCTTCTCATTAAAAAGACACGTAGCATATTAAGTTACCGCTCCAAAAACTGACCTTGCAATTAGTTTTAGTTCCACTGACTGGAAGTTGAATATGCACTTTAAGCTGTTAAAAAATCTTTTTCTTGCACCCATTCCATTTGCTAAATTTCCTAAAAACCCCCTCATGCTCCTCCTTGAATTGGTTTCCATTTGATATCATTGTGATCGTACTAATTGAAATATATATATAAAGCTTGTACAATGAATAACCTTTAAATTCATAGGCCAATTAAACATGACATATATACTGCAAGATCATGTGATTTCTTTTTGAAGGCTGCCCACAACATTGGGAGCAATTCATTGAATGAAAAGATGCAGAATACAAAAGAGCAAGGGGGAAGAGGATATCAGGCAATCCATCAAAGAAATAGATTGCACCCATAAAAACAAATTGAGATAGCAGATAACAAAAATGAGTAGAGATGAGCCCAAAATAGCCACTATTACACTGGAGCAGACACAGCATCAAGCAAAGTAGGATGAGAGATTATAAAAATGGCAGCGAAACAATTTGAGATTCTGATGTTCCGATTCTCAGCCATCCCATCTCCCAGTTCTTTATAAGAAGACTTCTAAATACAATACAGCTTGAGATTATGAAGGAATCATCAAAATTCCTCTGCCATTACATGTGATTTTTTTAGTTTATTCCTAATTAGTTTTATCAAGTATACTAATTAACACCATGACAATCATACAAGAATAATGGCTAACAGGTGTTTCTAAGTGGTTTGAGTAATATGTTACTGTACAAGGACAAAGGTTCTATCCAAAACTCAGAGCAAAAGTTAGAAAAGTTTGATATTTGGATTTCATGTTAAAGCATGTTAGTCAGTGACTATTATAGGTTTGATTTCTTCAGCTAGGACCTGAAGAAAGAAAAATAAGAATGTGAAACCAGTTACCCCTCATGATGACAGCATTCAGCCAGTCCAGAATCAAAATTTCGGCATAGAAGATTGTAGGAGTTCTGCAGAAGGTTATAAATAAATGCAGATCAAAACCACTGAGACAACAGAAATGGTTAATCTGGGCACGTGATCCACAACATACCTGCAAGGATACAATCCTTGGATACTGACAATCCTTCGCTATTTGAAGGAATTTCATCACACCATATGGTGTTTCATTACTCAAACCTATATATCTGACCTACAACCAACCATCTGTCAGTGACACAGCATTAGTCATGAGGGCCCTAAGAAACTCAAATAGAACATGCAAGCAATGCCCAACAGACAGCTCATTTACGTACTTTTCCTGCATCAACAGCTCTACCAAGAGCCTTAAGCTGTTCTTCAATAGGTATAGATGGTAGCTGCCGGTTTAAATCATATTCCACTTCTCCAAACATTGGAACATACCTGCACTTAAAATATATCTATTAAGGGAACAAAAGGATTCACATTTAAGGGCCTAACATACAGCAACTAAAGCATGGCAATTTCTCAAAAAACTGAAAATTTTGGAACCCTACCTATCAGGCCAATGTATTTGTTGAAGATCAATATAATCTGTGCGCAAACGTAACAGACTGCATTCATTCAATGATAGTAAATATGAGTGAACGTGTATCTTAATCAATTTGAATTGTACTAAGGAAAGGGTCAGGCAAAGATGAGAATTCTCAAACCTATTGATATTAGTATACACACACCAACACCAGTTACAATAAAGTAAAATATTTATTGAAATAAATAAAAGATAAATGCAGGCCCTTAAGGTGTTTGCTTATACCCACTTAACACCTAGGAAAAATAATAGTTTTAAAAACTGTATCAAGACCTGGTCTTTAAGGTGTTTGCTTATGCCTACTTAGCATTCAAGGATTGAGTCACAGCTGAGCCAAAATGAGTCACCCAATTCTGACAACACCAGCTTCCCTGTGATTGGATGGATTGACTGATCCAATCCTGATACAGCCTGGCCAATACTGGATCCATTCCCCAGTACTGTTTTCCTTAAAAACAGGGAATTCTGTGCAACCACCGTCTACCACAATAGATTGACAGATCCATCATGGGAGGGAGTAGGACGGAGTGACTGTCACAGCCAGATCCGCTAGCACTGTAGGTAGGCCCAATACGGGTTGTTCTAGGATGTTTAATTTTATTTCAAATATTTATTAAATATTATTTTCAGGGGCTTCACTATAAAAAACTACAAAGTTCATATTTGTAAGAGCATGCTTCCTCTTTCACAAATTTCTTATCTTGAATAACTTCAAAACTACTGATTTTGATTTAAAAGACTACAAAATGAAACAAAAATAGTTTATAGATCCTAAAAACTTCAAATATATATAAAATGAAGAATATCTAGAGTAAATCAAAATATAACTAACATGCCAGTACCCCTGCCAAACTAAAAAGTAAATTAAAATGATATTTTCCACTCCCTCAATAAAATATATAAATTCCACAACCTATATCATTTTAGCTTTCTGTTTATAAATAAAAAAAGATTCCATGTTTATAATTTTTGTGCTTTTATATACTTAAAAAATGACTTATTTAATATTGGATTTGGTATCAGTGTGAAGTGGACTAGTCTGCTCCTGATACTTTCTTCCTTGGAAACATCAGTTGGCAACTTTCATGTATTAACAAACTCCCCACTGAATATTGAAGGTAGGAGCATGCAGATAAAGTACTATCTACTTCTCATGACAAAGACCACAAGAATCCAGATAAAGTAAATATTCATCATTTTCCTTTTATCATAAACCAAGGATTCACTGAGAGGTAACTTGCTCCATTCTAGGTTTCTCCCTCCAGGTGCACAAATTTGTGGAAGTTTCTCAAAATGTGAATTCCGGGATGGCAGGTTCCAAGAGATTGACAAGAGTGGCATAATAATATCAGACACATCAGCATTTTATTTTGGTTACTATTCTGCCCTATTATCAAGATAATAGCACATTTATAATTAAGAACTTACAGTGTGGGATAGGAAGACTATAACATGACACTGTGGGCTAAAGGAAGGGTTGCCCATCCAAAATAAAATCATTCTTCATGCACAAAATTTCTAAACTAACCAGCATCCTGGAAACCAAGTAGAAGACTCTAGTGACCCCTCATTTTGTTAATGGATATTCCAGCACAAATCAAACTGAGATTTCTTTTTCAACCCAAATGAGAAGAACCCAATGAAACACAGTCGGTTCAGGAAGAACCAGAGGAACTATCAAATCTAAAGAATTATCTTCACTACCAACACCTCATAGTATCCATTTAAACTCTAGGCCCAGCAACTGGTGCCCATCTGTTCAGCACATAGAGCAAGAGAAAAGTGCAAATTATATCATACAAGATACCTTAACTTCAATCTTCAGAATGACTGATGTGGGTCTCACAAAAAGAGAAAGAGCTGCAGTCCTCATTGGTTTCCCTACATGCAATGCATCAGGAGAAAAGGCCTTACGGATGTTTAGTTCACAGCTTGGATCAGTTTTTACAAATGAAATTATTTTATGAACATGAGTTGATCATGTCCACTTCTCAACCAAACCAGTGCAAACTTCCAGGTTGTGTTTTTAGGTGTTGATGGGGTAGCCTGTCACAACCCAATTCCATGTTGATGCCACAACTGCTGGTTTACTGGGAGTTCAGAATAAGAACCAGCCAACAAAACTAAAATTGTCTAATATAGGTAAATCATGGATTCCCTTAGAAAAGGTGAATAATAACAATCATTATTGAAAAAATATATATTTGTTACACCACTTTTCAGTATAAAGCAGCCAAAGAAATTGCATTTAATGGGAACTTCTTATGCCTACAGAATTCATACATTTAACTCAGAAATCATCTAAAAGAAAAGATGGGTCGTCTCAAAAGTGAAAAGAAAAAGAAGAAACATCCATGTTCGAATGACCTAGATATGTCCCACTTCATATGAAGCACATACCTGCAATCAATAGCAGCCGATATATTTTTAGAATCCACATATTTTGGCCCACCTCGTATCCAGGTCATTTGCCCTGATGGACCTGATATCTGCATTCTTAAGGCATTAATGAAAATAAACACCAAATCAGCATGATGTTCATTTCAAGTGAAAGCTGCATATTATATTTCTGTTACATGCATGGATTGCAGAATCAGCTAGTATGGATTGGAGTAGGCTGATTTGGATCAGGAGCAGCCCCAAAACCAGCTTGGATTGGCTTATCCTGTATAAATCCAGGCCAATCCAGACTGCAATCTGAACTGGTCAATCTAGGGAAAACATATTCTACCACGACTCCGTGATTATATTTTATACCCCTCCACTTCATCAGGGGCTGGCAAAACTGAACCAAAATTGCAATGATACTTAAGAACAAGACATATATATATAAATATATCATGTAATTCCAAACATCAAGTTAATAGATACAAAGAATATAAAATTCAATTCAGAAGCAGCGTGAGCTCAGATTCATGTAATAGATTATGTTTCTCTTCTCTAATATCTTTCTCATCCTATATCTCATTGGTGAAATGACGTTCTTGGAGGATTTCTTGACAGAAAAAACTGAAATGTTTGGAGTCATTTGATGCCAAGTTGTTAACCTTAGCACTAAGATTAAATGTACTTTAAAATGTTGTCATGCCTGCTTAAATGGTAGTTGTAGTCAATGGAAAAAAAGACATACAGACAAAAGGTACTCTAGGACGTTTCAGGGTGATTTAGGTATCCTACGTTAGAAGAGCATTTCAGTAACTAATCTGCATAAGAAATTACCAAAGTGATATGCCAAGTATTGCTTCACCTACCTCACGAAAAAAGAGATGATATGACTGGGAGAACACGAGAAAACCCAGCCTGCTCTTCCATAGTAGATTCTTGTGATGAGTGTTTCTAGGTTTGCACTAAGGTTGCCAGTTTTAACCAAATACATCATCCATCATCTGGCATCGTCAATCTATAGATACCCCTTTGGAGTCTTGGAGTCTGGATGAGTTCAATCCCCATAGTTTACGTGACTCTTACTTCCTCTAGCCAATCAGTTGTCTCACCCTTATCAACTCATATTAAGGAATGTGCATTCTGAGCCAACAAAACCCAAAAATCAAAAAAAAATGCTTATAGTGTTTGGATGAACGATATTTTTTATGCATTTGCATGATAAATGTGCATATTTAAACAACATGTAAGATAGCTAAAGATATGAAATTATCTATTTTGGTGAGGTACGATAACAAAAAGAGTACGGACCATGTTTAACTAAATAAGGCGGGGGAAGGTGAGGGACCACAAGTAAAAAGAAATGTTTCAACTCTTTTTGTTCAAAAAGAAATTATATATAAAAATTAAATTCCAAACACCCTTTTTAAAAAGTTTTGTTGCAAAACATATTTGTAACAAAACTCAATTCGTTATGCAACAAAACACCCCATTAACCTTGGTCGCCAGAACAACACGGTCGCGCGGCACCTTGTGCTCTTTCATCCAGCGGCCGAGGTACTCCTCGCTCTTCCCATGTGTATCTTTTCGTTGTGGCACCGGATACCTGAACCAGAAGAGCAATAAGTTGACCGAGCCTCTGAAACGCGAAGGTGCACGGCATCGGACGGTAGCATCAGACAACACAGAAAAGGAAGAGCAAGCAAAGAAAGTAGCGGCGGTACATTACATCTCGGCAGTGTCGAAGAAGTTGATGCCGGCACCGAAAGACTCATCGAGCAGCCGGAACGACTGCTGCAGCGAGCACTGCTCCCCGAACGTCATGGTCCCTGAGGGACAAGCAACACCATCAGAACGTAGCTTTTCTACAAGATCCAGGGAGACGGAAGAAAAGCGGAGCCGGAGCAGCCGGAGCGCGAAGCTGGTGGTCAGGATGCGCATGTAATGTGCCGTCGATGTACCTAAGCAGAGCCTGGAGACGGCCATGCCCGGGGCCAGGTTGAAGAGAGGAACTGCCATGTCTTCGAATTCAGCCGGTGGAGGCGGGGCTTGACAGGCGACGCGGCTGGGGAGAACGGCGACCGTCGCCGGTGAAGTACGGAGGATAAAGAAGCGTCTGAACCGGCGGGAAACCTGAGGAGACGCGGACCGGCGACCCGGCAGACCGGCGGGACTACTCAGTGGGAACTCCAGTACGGTATACGACGTGGCATGCTACAGTGGTCTGATCCAAACATGCCTTACCCTTACCTTCTAGAACGCATTTAAAATTAGAGCAACAAATAAAAAATAGAGAAGGACTTTATTTTTTTTTTACGAAGGATGAATAGAGAAAGATCCACTCGAAGGATTTTGAATATCTAGTTAACCCCAGACGTGGGACACCGAAGTCATTTAATTTCACATGAAAAAAAGAAATTCCTTATACATTTACAGGGCATCTGGTCCCATAATGACACAAGATTCCTTCACAAAAATATACTTAAGTAACCAAATTTGTAAGACGACTATTCGATTATGATAGGAATATGATTTCACACGGTTCACTTCTAAATAAAAATGGGCACTACCGCATTTTTTTTCCCCCTCAACATGGTCCACATCTTTACTTGAGCATATTTGATATTCGCAATCTTTGTTATCACGACCGATCAAACATGATAATATTTTGCTGAAAGAGGACGACCCCACGTTTGAGAGACTCGTCGAAAGAACAGCATCGATCAGCGACGGGCGATACTCTCCACGCAGTTCCATTTTCCTCTTTTTTCTACCGGTAATCGTGACTGCAGTTTCCATCGAGTGAGCGAATACAGCTAGGAAACAAGTAATTCATAGGCGTCAAAATCACCATTCGGATTGTCGAAGATCAACAGCTTTGGACGCGACTGTCCCCACGCCTACAAACCAAAGACTTGAGAACGCATACTACAGAACAAGAGAAACCTATTTTCCACGGATCTTTCTGTTCATTTCGGATTCGTAAGCAAAGTTGGACGCCAGATACTTGTCGGGTTTCTGCAACTCGTCCGCCCGTAGATCACCGCGGCACGTCCTCAGCGAGGGCTGGAGCAAAGGAGGCGACCAAAATGAGCAACACTGATAAACCATCAAGCATGTTTTACTCGGACCAATCAAAAGAAACACATTCACGGTTCACCTGTAAGAACGAGACCTGGAATTGTCATCGTTGACATCGTGTCTGGGGGATCGGTGGTTCGGCCTGTAACTCCTGACATCACGGGGAGAAACGGAAGCAGACCGCCTTGGGGAGTAATAATCATCTTCGCCACCCCTGTCACGATGCCTGCGTTTATGCAAGAACAAGTTGATGAGGATAAAGAGGCGAAGAGATTGTGACAAATATCATTGATGTTGATGAGCACGCCGGCCGAAGGCCACTTTTGACTCGTATTAACTGTCATTCAGATGTTACAGCAACAGGCGCAGATCTCCAAACATGGTTGCCACGGGGAAAACATTCCGGAAATGAAATAAACAGATGATCAATCTTGCATGGGGTAATCCTATATGGATATCAACCTTTCAAACATTTCAAGGAGTACAAATTCTCACTCACAAGTGCCAAAAGATGTGACGGTTGACTTTTACCTGCATTATTTCACAGGTTCCTGGACATATCTAGGTAACTTTGATCCAATACTTTAATAGTGGTATACTCAGTTGAACAGCACCTGACAAACTTCACGCCAGACTTTTTCTAAGTGCCATACTACCTTGGTTTTCAACAGAAAAACGACCGCCAACTGAGGAGATCCATTATATGACTAGCAGCAAATGCTCTGATGGGCTCTCCCATTAGCTGGATCAGGATACTTTCTCTTTTTGCATGTCATAGAATACTCTCTCTTCTTTACAGATCCATGAAGGCTTTACATTCTTTCTTAACTGGATAGTATACAGAACCAAGACATCAATTTTTGGAATCAAGAAGCACAGAAAAGAAAAGCTATTATGAAGACAACAGTATATGTTCCACAAACCACATGGTAACTGAGTTATAGTTGATGAACATCGTCATCAAAGACTTCAAATAGCTTTGGAAAACATGCAAGTAATCAATAACTTTTGTCTCTTCACTTTAGTCTTTAGGCTTTAGAAACCCATTGATTGTTAGGGACCTCTTTCACTTTAACCATCTGCATGAGCAAGATCAAACACATCATTCAGGCCGCAGATACATGTTTCTCACTTATCTGAGAACAAGTACAGAAAGGAAAAAGATACTGGGTAAAGATGCAAGTAGGCAGATACGCTCATCAGGTCCAGTTCCTGGTATGGAAATGGCATAGGCACCACGAAACTTTTAAATGAGGAAGAAATAAAAAGAAGAAAATCATGCCAAGAGAACACGTTCAAGGACAAGCTCCAGCTAACTGACAATGCAAGATTGTTAAATCTCAAAAGCATGCAAAACCATATATAGCTTTTTCCATCGCAAACATGCAAAAATCAGCAGTAGCGAGTAGAACATTGAACCTATCAGAAAAAAAATCCATAGTTCAAGACTCAACAGCATGAAAAAAAGTACAATCATACATGCCATACATGACAACTAATTATATATATATGCATAACTGTCACTGCAAGATAGTTTGTGCGGCTGCCGCAAAGTGCTAGTAAGCTGTATGCAATGCATTGGAGAATCAAGGATGGTATACATGCTAAGCGTTATAATCCATAAAACCATAAAAAAAAACAAGTCTCCCAAGCTTACTAGTATATTTGAGGTCTCAATAGACCTTCATTGAACCGCTTGTACCACATACAGATGAGAAGAAGTAATTGAAGTTAGAAAAAATAAAGAGATAAAATGTCTACAAACCATGTAATTAGCAGACTGTAGACCAAGGCAATTAAAAGTTGGATAAGTTTATAGCGTGCTGCAGTAAAAAAAACTCCTAAATAAAACCATGATGTACAATAAGCTATTTAGATTTGTTTTTAACAAATTTACCTAGAATCATGCACTGCTGGAGAAGGAGAACGTGAATAGGCTGCATAAGAAAAGGAATCATTAACTTGAAACAGAAAACAATTATAAGAACATAAGAAATCTCAAATATTCAAAGATCATGAAAGAAGTTACTGACAATGGTATCGACGCCTTGGAGATCTTGGTGGTGATCCCCTTCTTCCTCTCATGTATCTTCCACTGCACCAAAGGAAAAAAACACATTGAAGTCATTACTGTGGCATCTAACACAACCATCCCTTTAAAAATACAAAAAAAAAACTGGACAACACACAAGAAACGTGAACAATACCTCACTCGTCCGCTGGTGCGCATTTCTTGTGGAGTTTTCCTATTTTCTTCAGCAAAGACTATTCTAATCTCACGTCCACCTATAACCTTATGATTCATTTGTTCTTTTGCTTCAGCAGCATCCTCAGGATCACGGAATTTGACAAATCCAAAGCCTCTAGGTTCTCTGCACAAGAAATATTTGGATGCTAAATCACACGAAATGTTTCCTTTGCAATTAACTATGGATAACACAACAAGAAATTTTGCTGAGAAGACAAAAGGGTAAATAATCACAAGGTTACAGGAACATATTTTAAACTGCAAATGAATGTAAGTTAATTTACATTTCCCTTGGAAAATCGTGGCCTGTAGCGGAGTTCCAGTGTTGAAATCATTAGTACAAGGAGTTTATTAAGCATAAGTAACGTGGAGGTGACACTATTCCAGAAAAATTAATAATAGAGAATAGCAAAGAATTTTAAATTTTGAGTTCAAAGACAATTACAGAAAGGGGGATGACAAAATTAAAAGAAAGTTTATTAAGCGTCAAGAATATAACAATAAAGCACAAAAACAACATAAGGAAAACAACTTGGAGCCAATAGGAGCCTAGGCCGTGTTGCCTGACAAACATCAGCAATAAAAGGCCATCTTTGGAAAAGAGAGCGCAACCCAGCAAATAGAAGGAAGATAACAGGTTAGCCAAATCTGCACGCATTCGTGACAAGAATAGGATAACAGAATCTAAAGACTAGTACAAACTTCAGATTGCAGATGCAAAGTCATAAGCAAACATCTATCTTAACCATTTTTGTAAGCCGAGCTGCCAAAAGAAGTGTTCATAGGTTTCAATGAGATCGGAGATGGTGATGATTCATCAGATCAGTGATGTATGAAACCACAGTTTTTAAGGCGAGCCACAGCCCTGATGTCAAGGCATTAAGATTGTCACCGGTCGAGATGCTAGATGACAATTTAAACATGATATGGTTTGGCAATTGCATCCATTGATTTGTAAACATTTAGTTGATGCAAACAATAAATATGCTTTGCAATGATTGATCAGAGTATATCTAACCATTTAAGGCAACAAAATATAAGCCAAAAACCACATCATAGGCCTCACTACATTAGTATAAACTAGTAGAAAAAAACTGAGAAATTTAAAAATGAAAAATACACCTACAAGTATGGCAAAAAATCAAATAATTGTGCTTATTAATCACAGCCCCTAAGTTCAGCAAACAGTAACGTTCCATGAATGGAGTAGGTCCAGCATTATCCCACGTTTGAAAAATCATAGAAAACCTGTGACCAAAGTATCCCAAAAGCCATCCATATCTTCCAGAACTCAATGTCTTTTTGTCTCCCAACTATAAATTACAAAGCACAATTAAACAGGTTCAGGTTGTACAGAACTTCTCTCTACAAGACAAACAAGTTAAGAATGTCCCATGATATCAGTTTAGTAATCTGAAAAATCTAGAGATTCAGTTTTACTCAATTTACTACAGATCGCTAAAAAGTGATTTCTAAAGAAGCATGGCTTGCATGATCAGGCAATCTGGATCACAATCACAAGTTGATCTATGGGGAGCCTAATCTAGCTCAATTCGGTCCAACCGGACCAATCTGGGGCCAATCCAGACAACATCAATACCAGGAGGTAGCATGACTAGAGACCCTCTCCTCTTCTTAGGATTGGCCAATCCAGAACAGGATTGCAGATGCTGATCAAATCCTTTAGGTGGTTTGATGGGTGGGGGTGATCTTGGAGCCAATTTTTGCAACTGGAGTGGGTAAAACTCCGGAAAGATCTGAAGGCCAATTCTGACGAGATCTATGTTATCAGAGGCAAGCACCTCGGTCACCTAGGTGACGAGGTGAGGCAAAGCCAGCCCACCTTGAGTCTGCAGCGTTCACCTTAGTTGTCTTCAGCGGGGATCCAATCTCTCTCCCTCCCACCTCAAGTCTAGATCCGGAACTTAATGCCCCTCTCTCTCTCTCTCTCTCTCTCTCTCTCTCTCTCTCTCTCTCTCTCTCTCTCCCCCTCCCCCTAGCCATAGAAGGTTCTTGTGTCGGAAGTCCCCCTCTTTGCCGGAGAACCTGTTTGCAATAAGTTATATTTTATTTTTTTCTATTTTTAGTTTATTTTCGGTTTTTGTTCAATCTTTCAATTCTTTTCTAATATAATGTTTCTAATGAATGCCTCAATTTATTCCTCTTTGGTGGACTTCGCTGGATAAGGCATTTTCGCCAAAAAGGTATGATTTTCTATATTTTCAGTTTATTATTTTTTCTTCCATTTTCCTTTCTTCCAACATAATTTTGTTATTATGAGTTTTTAGGTACGAACATATTTCTTCTGGTTTTAATTTTTGTTCTAATAGCATATTGGTTTGTTCTCCATGTGGTTATATAAAAATTCCAAATACGGATTTTGATGTGTTAGGTACTAATCTATTTTATTTATAAGATAATGGACTTGATGTTATTTTTTTTACGAAGATGTCTCAATCAATGGAACAAGATCATAATTCAGGGACGCGGTCAAACACTAAACCACCAACTACAATGGGACCTTAAATTACAAGACATGCTCCTAAATCGAAAGATGTGAGAAGAAAATATGAGATTTTGGTGGATCCAAAAAATAGATATCTAGTTAAATGCACCTTTTGTAACAAGGATTGTAAGGGTGAAATATATATATATATATATATCAAAACAACATACAACCAGTTTATCTACAAATGCACTACTTGTAAAAAAGTTACACTGCAGGCAAAAGGAAGAGACTAAACAACAAATGGATCAAGCTAAACAAGCTCGGTTTGAAAAAATTGCGGTGATAAAGGAAATGAAAAAAAAAGATAATCTCCTTGGTATCAATCCTTTGAAGACAAGCACCAAAAGCGAAGACAAATTATTTGTGATCCGACATTGATGCCTCCCCGTTTGAGAGGTCCTATAAACCAGTTTATTAGACAAAATCCAGAAGTGGCCAAAGAAAAAAGTTTGAAGGACAAAAGGCAAATGAAGAGAAAAACAAAGTTGTAAAATATACTGCTCAATGGATGTACTAAACTAGTATGCTTTTCAACATTATACGTTTAAATAGTCTTCAAACTATGTCAGAAGTTATTGAACAATTTGGCCGAATTTGAAGCGTCAAACATATCATGAAATTCATGAAAATTTACCGGTAAAAGATCATGTCAGATGCCTGGATAGATAGAAGGGGGAGGACATTGATAAACTTTTTAATAAACATATTTACATGCACTATCTTTTAAAAATCTATGAATACATCATCACAAGTCAAAGATGCAAGGTTGGTAGTTGACTTGTTAGACAAAATTGTGGTATAAATTGGCCTAAAAAATGTCATCCAAATTATAACAGATATTAATGCTAGTTATGAAAATGCAAAGAGTATTTTGATGTCTATGCATCTTTGTTTATTTTGAACACCATGTGATGCCCATTGCATTGACTTGATGTTAGAAAATCAAGTTTACAAATAGGCATGCAAAATATGTGAATGCATTCATTTATGCTTGTACAAGAGTTCTCGCAATGATGAGAAAATTCACAAATGGTAGAAATTTGTGTATGACAGTTATCACAAGATTTGTCATAAATTATCTGAACTTAGAGAGTCTTAACAACTAAAAGATGAATTGAGAATGATGTTCACATCAAAATATTGAACAACTTCCAACAAAAGATGGATTAAAATAACCGAAATGAAAAAATCATGTGAAATCATTTTAAAAACTACTTTTTAAAAAGGTGTAACATATGATGTGTCTATTTTCAAGCCTGTTGTACTTGTATTGTGTTTAATTGGACTTCTTTTTGAAAGCCAGGCCTGCTATGGAGTACTACATCTATGAAGTAATGGACTGTGCAAAGAAAGGAATTAAGAATGCCTTGAAAGATAAGTTAGAAAGGTATGGACCAATTTGGGACATTATTGATAGGTGATAAAACAATCAACTTTGTCGTCCATTGCATACAAGGGGTATTATCCTAACCCCCAATTCCATTATTTAAATCCTTGCATTGAGAGTGATGATAAAATAAGTAGGGATTATTTGATTGTATTGAGAAGTTTGTTGAATCCCCTGATGAGTAAAATATGATTACGAAGCAATTGGCTATGTATATAGATTCTCAAGGTCTCTTTGGCAGAGATATGACAATTAAACAACGAAAAGCATCCACTCTAGATGTTTTTTTCTTTTAATTCTGCATCTGATGTATCGCATATGTTTTTAAAAGTCAATAATATTTTTTCCTAGTAACAAATTGGTGGACAGATTGAGGAAGTAAAATTTCTCAATTACAAAAAATGGTCATTACAATATTAAATCTTACTTCTAGTGCATCTAGTTGTGAATGCAACCGAAGTACCTTTAAACAGATAACTATAACTTAGACAATGTTAAAGTCTTTTTATGGATGAAATATTCCTTATGACTCTTATGCATCAAAAAATTAATCTATTTCTTATAAGTGCACACACAAAAATAAAGTTAGAACAAAAAAAACTAAATGACCTTATGTACGTTAAATATAATCAAAGACTTCGAGATCGACATTTAGGATGAAGAAGTTAAATCTTGCTCTAATATGTTTCGATGATATTGACGAGGCAGATGAGTGAATTACTATAGAGCACGATGATATTGTGCACGAAGGCAAGGATCTTACATGGAGGGATGTTGAATTGGCTTCAAGAATTAACGAAGAGGAAGGTCCAACCACCAGAGCATCGGCTTTTGAAATGCAAAGGGTTTGACAAGGGAAAGCAACTGGCAGCCATTAATGAGGATGACACCTCTTAAGATGAGGAAATTCAAATTAATGATCATTTCGACGTAGATTGATGAGATGAGACTAGAGAGTTTTTTTATGTTTTCTACTTAAAAATTGTGCTATTTTATGTTGTGGTTGTGCCATTATGGCCATGGACATTGTGCCATTTTATGTTGTTCTTTTAGGACTTATTGTTATTTAGTTCTTTACATTTGTTGCTAGCTGTCTTTTTTTGGTGTTATTGTTATGGTCATATCTTTTATATTCTTGAATTCTTTTAAATTTTCATGTTATTGTATTTTATGTTTATATTGCAACCATAGTTATTAAATATTTCCTACATTTTTATATGTATTTCATGCATTTTTTCCCATTTTCCAATTACAAGCATATGCATTGTTATTATTATAAAATTTAAAACTAATTAAGAAAATCTCATCTCAAGTGCCTGAAGTGAGGCGAGGCCCTCCTCGCCTCGGGCACCTTGCACCTCCGACAACATAGGATGAGATTGACACCGAAGGCAGCAAGTGGAGCGAAGGCAGTCGAAGGCATCAGCACCCATTTGCCAAAAAATTCTGAGTCAGCCAGTCAGGATTGGGGTTGGCCAGCTTTGAGGGAAGAAAAGATTGACTCTTCCAAACAAAGGTAGATATAGGGTTTAGAGACCCTCAGAGGGTGACATAAGGGGGCACTGCCACCGCCACCGGCCACTCCGGCGTCTCCCAGCACTGATCTGACCCAATCAGAGTCGGATCAGACTGCAATCTGACCAACCAATCACCTTAGGGTTAGGGCCCAATACCAGTGAGAGCTCCTTCTACTATTACCCCCTCCCCCCAAAATCAGGCCATCAATATTTCTATTAATTACTATATTTAACATAATGTTTGTCTATATCCATTTTTTCATTTTCTTATCAAAATATGGACTCGCAATATGTTTGAACCTGAAGTATATTTAATTCAGATGTATGAAAAGTGGTACATTCTGAGGAAGCGAGCTCAATTTGATAGAAGAAATCAGTAATCACGTGATACTCCTAAATAATCAGACATGCATTGCCTGTGTGACAGGAATTATTTTCTGATGAGCAGTATGAAAAAAATATACCAGCTGTGATAACTTCAAGGGTGCCAAGTAAAAAAGTAGTTAACCAGATGGCTATGCTATCGGAGGTGAGAACCTCGCTCTGATGGTGATTGCCTTTGCCTAGGGGAGGGGGGGAGGATCCAGAACTTCAAAAATTCCCCCTGCAGCTCCCTACCACACAACAGCCCAATGTGCAAAAGACCCCCTCCCTGGCAATCTTCGCTCCGGAGCCCTAGCCCACCTCACCACCAGAGAAGGAAGGAAAAGGCTCCCGACGGAAAGGAGGAAGCTGCAGTTCCTTCCCGTCATTGTGCTTTCCCCTTTTTTTGGTTCTTATAGACAACTCTTTCTCTATTTCTTCCGGTTTTCAGTCTTCTTATCATCTATTATTCTTATTGACAACACCGGCTTGTTCCTCTTCCCATCGGTCTCATTCTTTCTTGGATTTGCACAATCCCTCAAGGCGGGTTTTATAGTTTTGCTTTTTTTTTCTTGTTCTTTTTTCAACTTTCTATAGTTCTAGTATACCAGTAAGATTTTTTTGTGATTCTAGTATACCTGTTAGTTTCCTTACATAGTTCTAATATACCGATTAGTTCTTTATAAGTATTTGTTACAAGTATTTTTTGTATTTATTGCATTTTTTGCTAACAACTATATGTATTATTAAAATTAATATACTAAAATAATATACGTTTCTGGCACCTAAGGCACCCGCCTCAGGGCCTGAGACGAGACGAGGGGTCACTCGTCTTGGGCACCTCACGCCTAGGATAACATAGACAGATGAAGATAAGAATCAGAAATTATAATAAATGTAATCCAAAAAATCTAACTCTAGAATAACAAAGAGAATGATCACAAGGGAACGAAGCATACCCAGTGTAGTAATTCCTTGGTAAGTACACATCCTTCACAGGGCCAAAACGCTCAAAAGGAATCCTCAGATCTTCTGGCCTGCAAAATAGGCACATGTGCATAGATGAATGAATAGACTCGGGTGACGCTAGACACAAGTAAAAATCATTTAAAAATCTCAAAGAACTCCAGTCTTCAACTTAAGTTTTTTTTCTGGTTGCTCAGATTATGACGCTCGTCCTGAATATTTACTAGAGATGGGGAGGAAATGCAGACACCCGCACCGGATGAGGACGGGATGGGATACGACGTGTAGATGAGCATTCTCGATTCGGTGACAATGAATGCATCGTGCTGTTTCATTCCCCAATCACATGACGTGCATGAAAATAAAATAACTCTAGCTCTCCAAACGAAACGCCAGTGCTCCAACGAAGAACCAACTCGGACTAGATTCGCGCGCATACGCAGCCAGGTACCGGACCCCAAATTGCAATGTATAAACGTTCCCAAGAGAAGCAAAAGTCAACTTGCATCCAACGACAAAGCTTCTAAGTTCTAACTACGTCGCGGTGCTCGAAATTACTTAGAAATTCCTATTCTCTCGCACTTCGCAACTGGGGGTTTCGGCTTACCGTCGTTCTCCCGTCGAAAGGCGAAAGGGAAACAGATGTAGTTAACGAAGCAAAAGGGAAGGGCCGGAAGGCTACAGCAGGACCAAGCTAGCACCTGGCGTCGAGCGGCAGGTTGCGGATGAGAAGGCCGGACGGAGCGGAAGACCGGCGGTCCCGAAAGCCCCCCCGGGGGCCGCCAGGGTAGCGGTCGCGAGGATCGTCGTAGTGCTTGCGACGAGGCGGACTCATGCTGACCCGCCTGGGGCTGTAGCTCCGGCTCCGACTCCTGTACCTCCTCATGTCCAAAAGCCACGAGCCACAAGAAATCCAAATCCTGCGAGGTATTTGGGAAACGAAACCCTAGCCTGCCGATGACCAAGAACGTCGCCCTATCCGCTTTATACAACACCAGGTCGGTCGCCACTCGGACACGCTGACGTCGCCTCGGGGCTGTAATTTGTAGACGCGCCGGAATGATGAACAATTCTTGAAAACTAAAGGGGGAAATCTGAAATTGGGTCGGACATGTATTTCAATCTCTACAAAAAGGATTTTTTTGTTTAATAATAATAAATCAGTTATTTGAGTTATATTTCTATAGTCGGGTTGAACCAAAAGATCAAACAGGTCATAAAAAATAACTTTTTATTATTAAACAAAAAGAATTTGGTTGAGCCCACCTACGTAAAACCGAAGCCCAATCTCACGTGGACAGCCCAATGGACCTGATTTACACGTAAACAAGTTTTTATAATTATTAAGCATGGATGATGATATATTTTGTACCGTCAAAATGGTTCGTCTCCTGCCTTTTGCAACTCCTCGTCTTATCATTACATATCCTGATATATGATCTCTTCACCTCATTCCCCAATAATGATAAAAAATCGTATTGAAATAAAATTTGAGCCACCCAATGGCATAAATTTATCACGTTTGAGAGAGACGTAATGAGAAAGAGAGAAGGTATGCCATGTTTGACTAGACAAAGTGGGATCACGAGAAAGAAAATCTCCTTTTTCTTTGTTTAAAAAGAAAATCTCTTTCATTATCGGTAGAATTTTTGTAGTATTTTTAACACATATTTTACGTTTATAATTTTCATCGCAATTAATACCGATCAAGAGTCACGGGAGATCCGACATTCCCTTTGATGGGTATCGGGTTCGGATGGGCCAAAGGTCCGAAACGAACCGGATCCGGATGTCCGCCTCCTCATACGATCCGAAACGCTCGCGGACCGGCAGTTCCGCGTGGGACTCTCTCTCTCTCTCTCTTTGGTCTCTAGCTAACTATGCTATGTAAGCGGCGGACGGCCCTGAAACTTTGCGATACGACCGCTTCGTCATCCTCGTCGACGTCGTCGCTTATCTGCCGGCCGGCTTCCATGGCGCCAACCACCACCCAGGCAACTCCGCCGACGCGCCGAGACCCATCAGCACGCTCTGCGATCAGCGCTCCGGTTGGCTGCGGTTCTCTCACCGCCTTCTCTTCTCCGTTTGCTCAGGTGAAAGAATACGGCGCGGGGTTCCGCGGAGAAGGGAGGCCGCCGCCTCAAGCGGGCCGCCGGGAGGACTTCCGGGCCGTGAGATGCAACCCGCGGCTGGCGGAGCAGAAGGCGACGCTGAGGGGGGTGGTGGCGGAGCTGCTCTCCTGCGCCAACCCGGAGAAGCCCCTTCTCTCCCTCGGCGTCGGGGACCTATCCAACCACGCGTGCTTCCGTGAATGTCACGCCTTCGGCAAGTACGTGGCCGCCGCCGCCGCCTCCGCCGACTTCGACGGCTACCCGCCGTCCTGCGGCTACCCGTCCGCACGCAGGTGAGAGCGCCTCCCTCTTCCCCCCAAAGGAATATAACCCCCTGTCACCCCCACCCAGATCCCCGGCATGCATGACCCGCGCGGAGATGGGGAAACCGCTGGCTGTTACTCCCTTTTATTTCACCACTCACCGGCCACCGCGTGCCGCCTCCGACGACGGCATCCGCCGTGAAAATCGTCCCTACGGTGCCTGCGGTGCCGGTCAGGCCAGTCGGCTGCGTGGCCCCGAGCGCCGCCACTAACTCCTACGGCAGCGCGCGGAAACGCCAAAGCTGTCGCGAGTCGTTCAAAGTACCAGACGGAGAGATCGGAGATTTGAGGCCTCCGATCTTCCGCCGGAACCTTCAACCGTCGTCTTTAACGATCGCGCGTCTTATATGGAAAAAGATTGGGAAAATTATCTTTATGTCTATTTAAGAAAATGGTTTACCAAAAAGTCCGTTGACCCAATTTTCATTTCCTCTAGTCCGTTGACACTACGTAAAATTGTCACCCAATCCATTTTTATCTCTCTCAATCCCTAAATCCCATTTTTACCCTTTTCCTCCGTACGTCCACCACAATCGCGAGCCTCCGCCGCCGCCGCCTCCAACAGATCGAAGCCTCAGCCGCCGCCAGCTCCTCTGCCGCCGCCGCCTCCAGCCTCCGCTGGAGACTCCTCCGCCGCCTCCTCCAGCCTCCGCCGGCTCCTCCGCCGCCTCCTCCACCATCTCATCGACCATCCGTGCCGCCTTGTGGGCATCCCCCTTCCGGCGGCTGCTGGGGCTGCTCCTCCCCCGCTGGGGCTGGGGCTGCTCCTCCGCCGTCGTCGTTTTTCTCCACTTGGGGGAGGGGGAGGAAGAGGAGACGGACAATATCGACGAGGTCGGGGACGGCGAAGTGCAGGGGGCATCCGGCAAGGTCCGCTTCACCGGTTGCGGCGGCGGTAGCGGCGGCACTGTGTCATAGCCTCGTAGGTGAGGGCGGCCTCCTTTGCCGTCTCAAACATGTGGTCGCCCTCCGGCCCCGTGTGGTTGGGGCATCCCGCGCGTCCCGCCGGAGACCACCCAGGTCCGTCGCCGCTGCCGCGAGCGACCACCATCATCGGTGCCACACGGTGCGCAAAACGCCCAGCCAGAAGCACAGGAGGGCACACTGCTTTTTGAGGGCAAAAAAACTTTTCAAATCAAAAATAGAGTGAGTGTGATGATATTTTGAAAAAACAGATCTAATGAAAATGTGTTTTTAAAAACGGACCTAGTGATAAAGTGGTTCCCTTAAAATAAATCTAGTGTGCATTTAGGCAAAAAAGATTTAAATCTTGAGCCACAAAAAATGGAAGTGTGAAGTCCGAACGCCTTCTTCCCGCAGGGCGGTGGCGGAGTACCTGGCGAGGGATCTGGGCGAGGACGACGCCGCCGCCGCCGGGGAGGGCGACGTGTTCATCACCTGCGGGGGGACGCAGGCGCTGCAGCTCTGCCTGACCGCGCTGAGCACGGGCGGCTGCAACGTGCTGCTGCCGCGGCCGGGGTTCCCGCCGTACGAGGCGTTCTGCGAGCTCCACGGGCTGGAGTCCCGCTTCTACAACCTGCTGCCGGGGAGAGGCTGGGAGGCCGATCTGGCGCACGTCAGGGAGCTCGCCGACGGCCGCACCGCCGCCATCGTCGTCATCAACCCCAACAACCCCTGCGGCGCCGCCTATTCCCGCCGGCACCTCCTCCAGGTACGTAGAAGCTTTTCCCTTTTACCTCGGCGTGTGTCCGGCGCGCGGTCATCCATTCCGACGAAGCTGTCGCCGCAGATAGCGGAGACGGCGAGGGAGCTGAACCTGCCCATCGTCGCCGACGAGCTGTACGCGCACATGGTCTTCGGCGGCGGCGAGTTCGTGCCCATGGCCGCCCTTGCTCCGGTGGCCCCCGTCCTCACCATCGGAGCTCTGTCCAAGCGGTGGCTGGTCCCCGGCTGGCGGCTGGGATGGGTGGCGATCAACGACGCTTCCGGGGCTCTCCGGCAGGTATACGAACTTCCTAGAACTGATCCCCTGAGGAGTTCTCTCATGTTTATATTAAATGTATAACAGAATCATCAATTAATACATGATAAGATGACATGTAAATATATGAGAAATTCGAGAAGACTTCTTCAGAAGAGATCTCCTAAGACTTGTCGGTGTCAAAGAACCAATAATTCGAAGTAGCTATACGGTGTCCCTTAAGAAGTTAGAAATTGAATTTAAATTTAAATCGGCTGGCCTTCGTGAACGATGAAAAATTCAAACTTTATGATCTAGTTTGGATCAAATTCGAAACGCAGGTGAAGGTAGCGATCGAGAGGCTGATGAACGTGACGCTCGGGCCGTCCTCTGTTATCCAGGTAACCGGCAGATCGTAACTTCTTCGGCATATTTTCCGACCGAGAGTTCATCCAGCTTTACCGTCGTCGTCGTCCGTCGCCGTGTCTTCCGCAGGCGGCGCTCCCCTCTCTGCTGTCGACTCCGTGCGAGGAGTTCCACGGCCGCACCATGGAGCTGCTGGAATCGGCGGGCGACCTCCTCTTCAAGAAGATGAGCCAGATCGAGGCCTTCAAGTGCCATTCCAGCCCCCAAGGTGCCATGTTCACCATGGTACGTACGATCCGATCATATATATATATATCATCCGGCGAGATCTGAAATCTGCTCGATCGATCTGATCAGGTGGAGATGGACTTGGATCGCCTCGCCGGAATCAAGGACGACATGGACTTCGCCCGCAAGCTGATGAGGGAAGAATCAATACTAGTACTACCAGGTGATATTCGGGATTACGGCGACGAACAGTAAGCAAAATTAATCACGGATGCCGACGATCGCGCTGATCTATCCGATCCGTGTGTGCTCACAGGGTTCGTCCTCGGGCTGAAGAACTGGATCAGGCTGTTCTTCGGGGTCCCCGTGGGCGCGCTGGAGGATGCTTGCGACCGCATCAAGAAGTTCTGCGATCGTCGCAACCCGTGCATCGTAGGCTGCTAGACTAGAAGAAGAACATGGCCGTATATGTGCCTTTCCTGAGAGAGACAGCCGGCGCACATCTGCCTCGAGAAAATGGAGCTCCTCCTGCTCCTCGAGTCGCAGTTGTACTCATCTGATCCCATGAAACTTGGAGCAAAATCCGGCGTATGCATGAGATTCCAGTGAAAGCTCTTACCAAACATCTATTTGGTTGTATGTAAACAATTAAACGGTCAAAAAAAATGATGCCAGTTGAGTTTGAGCACTACCTAAATACAGATTTTGGCATCTGCGTGTTCAAAACCTGATAAAAAATTCAAGATTACAGATTAAAACTCAAATGTTAGTTGGCGTTTGTTTCGGCTTAAATCTGAAAATCTCGTCTCCTAAAACACATTATGTAGTTTTTTTTTAGAAACATATTTAATTTGACGAATACATTGTAACTGACGTCAGACATCTTAACTAAAATGCCAAGAGAACAAGATCTAGTGAGGGTGTTTGGTTGCATGATAATTCAGGTTTTTATTTTAAGTTTTAAAAATTATAAAAAAACTTGTTAAAAGAGGTGTTTGACAACCATGATAATTTTATGTTTTGAAAGTGATTTTCTTCTTAAACAAAAAAAGAGGGCCTCACCTCTTTCTTTTTTCTTGTGGTTCCCCCACTTTGTTTGGTCATGTGTGGTAGTTACTCTTTTTTGTAATCACATCCCTCCAAACATGATAATTTTATATCATGAGTTGATTCACTTTTTATTTTAATACAATTTTTTATCATGAAAGTGTACAAAAAATTATCATGCAACCAAACACCCCATAAGTTACATCTCAATCACAAAATTCCCGAGCTGCCGTTACCGGAGATGTGCCGACGAGGGAGAGGGCGCAGCGACGAGGTAGCTCGAGCTCGAGACGTCGACAGGAGGGCTGGTGCCATAGCCAGCCTCGCGGCGCCGCGCGTCCCCCCGCTGCGCACCCCCCCTCCCCGTCCGGAGCCCCCGCGCGTCCCCCCTCCCCCCTCCCCGCAGGCCCCCCTCCCCTCCTCCGCGCAGCCCCTCCGCGCAGCCCCTCCGCGCAGCCCCCCCTCTGCGCAGTCCCCCCCCCCTCCGCGCAGCCCCCCGCCAAGCACGAATTTTGTGATTGAGATGTAACTTATGGGGGGAATGCAACAGCTCGGGAATGAAACAACAACGTTACATTTTTATTTACTAATAGTTGGTTACCCTATTATTTAATCCACTAGCTGTTGTTTTTAATTATTATGTTGTTATCTAGGTCTAGGGATGTCAATTTCTTGGGCTTGAAACCAAAATAACGGACATGAGAATGTACCTCACAGAGATAATAATTTAAAAGTAAAAGCATATATATATATATTAATTCAGTAACTATTATTCATATTACTAAGATGTTGTGTGAATTTCAACCCGTCCATGAATTCGAGAGTAAATCTGAATAATTATCTCTAAAAATTTGCTGAACAGGTCTCCAGAGTTTTATCTTAATTTGTGTATAATAATAGCAATCAGCTCTAATTTAGCACACCTTTAGGGCCTATGTAATTGGGAGGGAGGCGAATTTAAATTGAATTTAATTAATTTAATACATTTTTTATTTGTCATGGGATTTAATTGATTAACCCAGCGGCGACGCTCATTTTTTAAATATTGATCTGTGGATGCTTCACACGATTTCCTCGATCGATAAATCTCTTCACATATATATCTTTGATGACATTTCATTAATCGTAAATGGATATGAAACTCCATGTGGAAAACATCAACATGACAAGAACAACATGTATTTTTTTATCTTACCAGATACACACGGCCACAAATTTTCTGTTGCCTTTGCATGTAAGTAAAACTTCAAGCACCCTCCACCACAGGACACCCTTGAGTTGCTTTGCTCGAAGAAGAACACAAGCTTCACCAGAATTTGCCACAATATTTCTTGGCAGTTGGCACTGCTCTCTCTGAACTCAAAAAGCACATGTATCCTCTGAACTCAAGAGGAAAATCTCATGCTTTTTATATAAGTTTTTTTTATAAATTTATATATTTTTAACATGATTGTCATGTATGAGTTTATATTTTTAACCGTGATTCACTCGTTAGTTGAACTTGACGAGTACACAATTATGGGGTGTTTGGTTGCATGATAATTGAGATTTTTATTTTAATTTTTAAAAATTGTAAGAAAACTTGTTAAAAGGGGTGTTTGACAACCATGACAATTTTATGTTTTGAAAGTGATTTTCTTCTTAAACAAAAAAAGAGGGTCTCACCTCTTTCTTTTTTCTTGTGGTCCCCCCACTTTATTTGGTCATGTGCGATGGTTACTCTTTTTTGTAATCACATCTTTCCAAACATGATAATTTTATGTCATGAGTTGGTTTACTTTTATTTTAATACAATTTTTTATCATGAAAGTGTACAAAAAATTATCATGCAACCAAACACCCCATTAGGTCTATAAGGTAAATCATGATTTATTGAGTCTTATTTCCAAAATAGCCTATGATTACGTGCAATTCGATGCTAACTAGTCAAACTTAAGCCGATCTTTCCTCTCAATATA